>OZ021729.1:67426844-68918094 GCA_963978545.1 Linyphia triangularis
TTTTGTACACTTGATCTTCGAAACAGGAGGAAGATCACTGGCTATATAAAATTTAGAAAAACTCCCCTTTATCCAACACTTGAGAAGTATAATAACTTGAAATTAGATTTATTCTGAGCTTGATGAAATGTTGTGTACAAGAACTTTGAAATAAATGGAAAGTAGCTGACTGCACAGGATTTTGAAACCTAGTTTTATTCCTTTCAAATTTTGCAAATGATTTTTTTTTTATATATGTCATTACACCTGGTGAGAAAATTCATGTTTTACAGCAATACTACGGTACAAATTGTAGCAAGTAAAAATGGAGCATTAGGTCGTGGAGAGGGGGGGGGGGGAGGGGAAGGGATATGATTCCTATTAAGTTGCCAGAACATTGGAGTTCTAACCCGATGTTCCAATTTGGAACAGACAAAAATATTCAATAGCTATTATGTAAGAGCATTTTGTGGAATGAAATCCTACCCTGAAATTTGATATAAGTTTTTTTTGTGAGTGTTAAGCCCGGTATCAGAAAATGTGAGATGGACGTCACAGATTTTTCAGCAGCCTGTAGAAAAATCTGAATTTAAAAAAAAAAAAAAAAAAAAAAACGATTTTTAAGTTGGATGATTTGAGTCAACGCACATGTGCGATACTTCATTTCATGAAAAAGGACTCGGAATTATGTTGTGCGATTTTACGGAGATTGTATAGAAACATAATATAATGAGTTCTATTTGCTTTCGTGCGTTGGTGTGTAGTAGTTAGCTTCGATAAAAGTTACGCTGATGTAAGGACCGCTATTACCGAGAATCGCGATGCTAAAACGGGAGATATCGCCGATATTTACGTCGTTGCAATGTTCCTTTTCGGCGAGTACGCCAATAAAATAACCACTTTTTCGAAGGTTACCGCCTCAATAGTTGTCACCATCACCAATATTTACGTGGTTGAGACAGTCAATTTCGTAGAGTATTACGTCGACATTGTAATCGTCTCTACTGCATTAATTTCCAGATTTCATCCGATAAATTGGCCGCTAACAAAGATATTTAAGTAGGTATGATGACCATTTTTTGCAGATTGTTACTTAGATGTAATTGCTGAGATTTGCACCAGTAAGGTGGACGGTATTTGTGTTGGAGTAGTGGTAAATTTCCCCTAGGAATAAGCCGTTTTAATAGCAGCTATTGGCGAGAATTGCGTTTCCGTTTTGTCATTCGCCTAGGCTAGTGCTGATGTGACAGCCGTTTTATGTCCATGATTAGTGCGAAGATCGCTTTTGTCGTTAGGGTTGAATTTATACAGAATGACAAGAATTTTAATTTAAGATACAATAATTTTAAATATTTCCTTTTTAGTATTTAATTTATTTTGCCAAATTTCTATATTTATGTAAAACAGGAATTTTCAATAGTTCTAGGCAAACTTTAAAAAAAATAATAATAATTACGCTGCAGATTATTTTCTAATTCCCAAGTTAGTGTCGCAGATTGGCAGAAAAGTTTCTGCTACTGGGGTGTTGAGCAAGTTCAGACTGCATCAAATTAAGCCAATAATAATGACGCAAATTAAAAACATGCTTTGTAAAATTAATATGAAGTAATAAACCTTGTAACCTAAGCTTTGAAGCCTAAGGTTTCCCTGTAAGCTTTGGAACAGTTGTTACTGGCTGCAATTTTTAATTTTTCAAATGCTGCACAGGTATATTTTTTTTTAAGATTGGCATCTCAGGAATGACTGAAATTCTGACTGAAAAAGCGGAAAGACACATTTCAGCTAAATCGTGTAATTATTGTAATTCCATAAATTGTTTTTGCTTGTAAAATTGTGTCTGAAATGCTAAAATAATGATAATAACCAAAATAAGCAAACCTATACAAACCTTTGCTTGATGGCTTTCAGAAAGAGGTTGATGAACCAATTTAATGAGTATTGGTACATAGGGTCTACATTGGGAAGATCAGTAATGGAAAAAAACAGCACTGAGGAACGCTGAGCTACACATTCATAAGATTCTCGAGACTTGTTAATATCTGCAGTTGTTTCATCTGCAATCTAAATTAAGTATATATTTCAAACAGGGAAAAAATGAGGTAGGTTACTTGATTCGTAAGTGCTGCAAATCTAAAATATACAGACAAGGCATTTTAAAGTTCTAACAGCATGCGAGTCTGGTTGACTCTAAAAACCATTTAACAATTAATTTTTTACACTAGAACTAGCACCAAGTAATTCTATCGATAAAGATTTCATATTTCTTTAATAGAAATTTATATATATATTTTTTACTTACACCACTTGTGAACCAAATGACCCAGATGAAGTATTATATTGATATTAAAAAAGTATTAAGTAATTTGCTTTTATATTTACTAGAAAAAGCTCATGAAATAAGTTTAAAATACAAATATAATGCATGGATTTAATGTAAATATTTATTAACCTTTCATTTATTAACCTTAATGTAAATATTTATTAACCTTTCATTTTATCTCTATATGCTGACTGCAGAGCTAGGACGCAAAATGCTTCATGGAGAAACATTAAAAATAAAAAAATAAAAAATCATAAATAAGTTCATTTATACAACTAAGAAAGTGATAAACGTCAGTATATAGGGTGTCAAAAGAAGGAAAAACACAAAGTTTGTCCAAAAACTATATGTTTGACACAGTATGACAAAGGGTAAGGCAACTAAATCATACACTGTCTGTGTCAGGTAAAATTCACTGGAATTTCAAAGTTAATGCTAAGTAAATAAACATTGGATTGCAATTGTTTTTCAAGAAAAATTTAATATTACTAATCAATTAAGTAAAGCTCATAATTAAGATCTCAAACTTTGTTGTGCGTAACAAGGTTTTCAAAATTTTCAAAAACATACTTAATAAGGGCAACAGAACATGAAATTTAAGTACTAACTTTTAAATACTTAAGCAATTAACCACAACAAAAACACTGTTAAAGTTAGCCTATATTGTGTGCTAAGTTTTTAATATCTTTAATAAAATAAATACATTCCAAACATATTTAAGTCAGTTGTGAATTAATATAGAAAAATAGCAAACTTACTTTTTGTTTCGACTTGATATCATCAACAAGAAATTTGGAGGAATCTAATACATTGGTGGCTTCTTCATTTTCAAGGATATTACTTCCTTCAGATTGGGCTAAAGTATACAGAATTTTGTCTTCCAGTTCTTTAAGAGATTTCACATTAGCAGCTGTCTGCATAATTAGCTGCTGACGGGACTCTTCTAAGTCAGGTCTAAAAACAATTGTTAAACATAAATAATAGAGCAATCTTATGTTTTGTTCAAATTTTATTATCTTTATGAAATAAAATTAGATTTTATTGGTAATATGGTTCAAATCTTAATAGAATGAACATTTTTTTAAATTTTTACTTGTTAAAAATTAAAGACCCAAGCAAAAGTGTTAATTTTTTCCTGCATTGAACTATCTTCCTATTACCAAAAGAACATCAATTCAATAAACTTTTCAGGTTGGTGTGCCATATACTTATATGTACAGAGATCTGGTATAATTAAAATTCCTAATATTTTGATGAGGAAAACTTATTTAGGTTTGGCCAGTAGAAAAATTGAGAAAAGATTTACAAAATTTTATTAAAAATTAGTTGTAGTAGAAGATTATTTACAAAATTTTAAGGTAAAATAACTTGTGTATCATCAATTTTTAAAAAATCTTATGTGCTAGCTTATAAATACTTAAAAATGCAGCAAAAAACATGTAAGTTTTTTTTTACCTTAAAATTTTGCAAAAAAGTCTTTTTTTACTATTGTTATACAGTAAAATATCCAAGATCTAAACTTCCAAAATATCTAAAATACAGACTCCCCCCCCCCCCCCCACACACATTTTTATCTTTAAAAAGAAAAAATTATCTAACTTTGTCTGTTATACCCAAAAGAGATGACAGTGAAAACAAAGTGATTGGGGATAAAATTTCCCAAGGAACAATTAATTGAAGTATTAGGCTTTGCAATTAAAGGACTAGAGAAAAAAAATTAGAAACAATGGTGATTCACAAAATAGGAGAAAAGTTTAGTTAAAAGTCAACGTTATTAAAACAGCTAACCTTAAAACAAATGTTTTTTTAAACCACATAAAGTAATAAAAGGGTTTTTCTTAGTTTATTCCATTTATGTATTTTATTTTATTGATTTCGCGTATGAATAATGATATTTTCTAAAATCTGGAATTGCCGAAGTCCTGGCGATTCTGGTTTTGAGATTACTCAACAGTACATGTTAAAATTCTATTTACTATTATAAAGCAATAGTTCAGCCTCAAAAAATAAAGCATTAGGTATGTGGGACAGAGACCGACTGATCTGGTACCTTTTAAGCAAATCCCAAGCATATTCCTTAAATGTTTTTTGTTTTTTTCCGCAGGAAATTACACGAGCATTATTGACAGTAAATAAATTAAAATTATCTGAGAGAACTATATATAGTTAAAAGTCAAAACTATTAAAACAGCATTCGTATATTCATCAAAATATACATTCATATTGGTTTTCAACTTAAAGAAAGTTTAAAAGAATCACCATTATGAATTGAATGAGGACAATTCTTATACATTACCTTTCTTGAGCAACAACGATTCCCAGCAATTGGTCTTCCAATCCTTCAGGCGTTATCATGAAGTTAAGGAGGGAGATCTTTGTTGAAATTTCTGGCAGATAATGCGGATTACGTAGCTTAGTGGTGATGTATAGTCGGAAATCCTTATTGAACTCGACAGAGGAATCTCCCAACTGCACCATATCAATTGTACCTGTAAAGATAATATATGAAAAAATACATACTTAAATCAAAACTTTTTGTAACTTTCACTGACATCAAAAGTTTCTGAGAAGCTAAAACTAAAAAAATTAGTTATGCATCACTTCACAAATTTTACAGTAGAAATTAAAAGTAAAAGTTTGAATTTTTAAGTGACATACAGGTAGGTGATATGAACTTAAGATTAAGATATCTATACAGCTTATTGTTATACAGCTTAAGATATTATCTATACAGCTTAAGATATTAATTCAGGTTACAATGTTAGATATTGTAGTTTAGATTAGTACTTAAGTAATAGATATAAAATTTGTTGGAATGCTCACATGCAATACTTAAAATATATTGTGTATCACTCGATTTTAGAAACAAAAGTGGTTGAATGTTCTATATTTTAAATGAAACTTGTAAAAATTTGGGTGTTAATTCCTTTGCTGCTAAAAGAAACTTTTATTCTAATCGAACAATTTATTAAAATTAAATTTTATGACAAATTAAATAAAAATACATTAGTTAGAATGGTTGCCTTAAAAATAAAAAAAAAATAAAAAAAATAAAAAAAAAAACCTTTTCATTTAATTTTTTGAACTTTAATCACACATGTGCAGAATTGTAATTTCATTTAATTTTATACTTTCCTTCGATACTTTTCTAATTTTAATCTCTCAAATTTGATACACATGCAAATGCCTCCTAATTATACAGTATGATCAAAGGATTTCTCAAATTTAAAAGAAGCTAATAAACAAAAACTATAAATCCATTGATAGGAGGTTTTGGAAATGGCAAATGAAGTACAGGGTGAATTTAAAGTTGCAAATATCAAAGTCTACCTGCCCATAAAAGTAAGAATTTATATTAAAGTTTAAGAATTTAAATTTTAAAAAATTATCACCGACATTAGATATTAGTAGAAACTGACTTTTATTTTTAGCAGTTTTTAGCAAATAAATTTTAAGTGTCACAGTGAATTTTTTTTGTGACACCCTCTTTTGCAAATACGAAAGCAAGTTTTTTTAACCAAATTTCATGAGACTCTGAGAAGCATGAGAGTATTGAGGTTAGATACGGCTGTTATGATTTATTAATTTCAGCTCAATTATCATTTGTGGAATATTCAGCAAATGCAGAAATTTTATTTAAACTTCCCTCAGTTTTTTTAATGTCCAAAATGAAGGACCTACAGCCTCTTTCCTTGTTAGCTACTGATCTATAGTTGTCTTGTAACAGTGAACTGATCATGTCACTGTTGAATTATTGAGCACTGCAGTACCAGAATGTTTCCTGTGAAACTGTTCGATGACTTGAGAATGTAACTTTCAAGTAAAATAACACTTCAACATGAATATTCATTGTTCCTGGCAAAACACCATACCCCCACTTTGAACAACAATAAACGACTGCACACATAAAGTCTCTGAGCACGAGATCACTGATACCGATTGGAAGACATTCAAAACAATCGGTACTGGCAATCTACCACGAGAAAATCAAAACTTCATGTGTTTTCACTGAATAGCTCATTAAGTTTTGATGTGCATGAAAAAAGGAATGTACCTAGCTCTGGTTTTTGATATGTGAAGGCCAGGAAGAAGGAACACATTGATTTTGAGTGAGATAATTGAAGTTCATAAAAGTACTGTGAATCTACCATTTAAAAAAACCCGCAAAACAATCAATATAATTGTTTTCACACCATTTATTTTTTAAATCCAGCCAAGACTTGTTGCTCCTCCTATATTTGCATTTGAAGGAAGCACATCCATTGTTCTTCAATATAAACACTAAAAATGCAACATTAAAATTACTATAGTAAACCTTGTTTAAAAGTTTTCTTCAGCAACAGAGGCTCTAGTGATGGATCCAGCTCTTCTCCAACGTTTTCCAACAACACTGGTCTTCCAAACTGCAGGCAGTTCTCTAATGTCCTCAAGAGATTCGGATTACTCAATTCTATAACAGCTAAGTTGTCCTTCTCCATGTTCTTCACCCACTTGTGTGCTTGTCCTTGAGGGTCAATCATTAAAGGCCTTAAAGAATGTTTGTTGTCATAAATATGGTAAGGAAGCTGACAAGTTTGCAAGTGTAATGTAATGAACCTACTAACTTTAAACAAGAATTACGAGGGTGAGTCAAAAATTATCCGCAATGTAGTTATAACTTTAAGTGCAATACAAAAAGGAAACTAAATTTAACATCATTTTTCAACATAGTCCCCTCGTTTTTTCAATGCATTTGGTCTAATGTTATACAAGTTTCCTGATGCCCTAAGAAAAGAAGGTTTTTGGCTGAGTAGCCAGCCACGTGTGCATTGCGTCCTTCACTTCTTGGTCCGAGGTGAATCGACGACCCCTTAATGCCTCTTTGAGTGGACCGAACAAGCGGTAAGTCTTATGACTTATTAGTGGGGTGACTTTACCGAGTACCAGCACTGTGACTAAAGTGCAAGCAGTAATTAAAAGGGGTAAGATCAGGACTATACGAAGGATGAGCCATTACTTCAAAACTTGAGTGTTGCTGGAGTGTTTCAGCAGTGTGGGCAGCAGTATGTGGACGGGTATTGTTGTGCAATCAGGGCATCAGGAAGCTTGTGCACTGATGGACCAAGTGTGTAGAAAAGCAAGGGGGCTATATTGAAAAATGACGTTAAGTTCAGTTTCCCATTTATATTGCACTTAAAGTTATAGCTACATTGCGGATAATTTTTTACTTGCCCTCATATCAAAAAAGTAATAACTTATTAAAATATCTTTCATTGAACTTAAGTTTAAAATTTTTCTGAATTAAATTGTAATCGAATTTACAAAAATTAGAACAAAAAAAAATGAATTTTTTGATAATATATTCAATAAAATGATAGTGCAAGTTAAATGTAAATCAAAAGCAATACTATAAATAAGGGCTACTTGGACCCATAATTTTAAAGTGATGTATGTCACTCCTGATACTGGTTTATTGAAATGTTTGGCATAGATCGTAGTGCCTCACGGATGACTTAAGAACTGCGTCGAACATTTCAATAAATCAGTATCAAGAGCAACATACATCACTAGGGGTTCAATTAACCCTGATTTCCAGCAAATCTTAAAAGAGGCCATTACTTTTTATTTTACAAAACAAGAAATATTGCGGGAAGGATACCATTTACATTTTTGGTTTTAATGTATATTGTAAAAAAACAATAACTTGAACTAAAGATAAGTTATCACAATTCTTAAAATAAAGTAAGGAATGGTAATTGGCTAATTATATTTAATAATCAGAATGTTTTAGTAAAATTTAAAATAAGATGATTAATAAAAAAATTGTGTGATAAAAAATTATTTGGTAAAATTATAATTTATTAATACCATCTTTTTCCATATTCAACAATTACACCATTATCTGTTGAGAAGGCATCTCTTGGAAGGCCATTTAAATTCCAAAACTGAATCTTGACAGGATCACCAAGTGTATCTCCGAGAGAAAAGTTTTGTGTACAAGGAATTGTTTGATCCTACAAACATGAAATCATTTATGAATACTGAAATTTGATCAAACATGAGTTAAATGGAAACTGTGGCATTTACTTACAGTGCAAAATTTTACCCAATCTGTTATGCACAGGCTTCGGTAATATGAAGTGTAAGGCCCAAGATAGGCAATTACACCTGATGCCAATAGGACATCTCCAGGTAGATTCTCAAACTTTATTTTAAGGTTTTTAGCTTCATTGGCCCATCTAGTAAAGAAAAAAAATAGAAGTATGGGGTATATTTGCAATATCAACTTTACTTTTTAAAAGTTTGAAAGCAAGTGCAAATGTGAATAGTTTTAAAATTTAGTGACTATTTCAAGAAAAATAAAAGGTTTTAACACAAATTAAAAAGTAGAAACAAAAATTAGAATTCATTTTGTTTGAGAAAACACATATTGAATAGAGCACAATGCTTCCTGCACTTGAGAATTTTTGAAGTCATCTTTGATAACTATTCTTTAGCTGATGAATTGTAAATTTATATTGCCATGTTTATAGGTGTCATAGTGTAGAAAATACATGAAAGCAAGTGAGAAAGTGTAAAAAGACTAGTTTTGAAACAATAAATATTTTTAAGAAAAACTTCATTAATGTATTGTTTGTGTGTTGCACAAGATTGGATTTAAAGTTTCATTTACTGCTAAAACTAAATTGTCAAACAATAAAAACATTAATTTTGAAACATAAACATAATATTTACATGACTAGAGCCACTTTGCATCCAAGCAATTTTGTAAAAAAATTCCATTTGCCAAATCAATTACAAAAAGTTTAAATTTAATTCTAAGTAGGAAAAAACTCAATAATTTTTGGTATCAACACATTTATGTTTAATTAAAGAGCTACCAATAAGTATAGCCATCAGAATTATTTTACAGTTTGCTTAACAGAAAAATAACATTTCTTTCGAACCTTAAACGCTCCCCACCAAGTCCACCAATAAGTTTTTCTGCTCTCTGTAAATTGATTTCGCATGTTTTTGCTTGCGCCTCCAGGTCTTTTTTCTTTTGAATTGATTCATCGCAGTCCCTTTTTAAAGCAGAGAGTTTATCCTCCAATGCAGACAGTTCTGAGCGTTTTTCATTGAGAAGTTCCATTATCACTGCCAACTGTTTTTCTGCTTCCTCCAGTTTGGCCTTTTTCGGGGCAACTACCTACAAAATTTTGATTTTCTAAAGACTTTACTTGAATTTTTATTTCTACAAAAGCTTGATTTATGTTGTACGTGAAGCGATTTGGAAATCTGTACTTCAGTAGCAAATAAGTTTAATTCTCAATAAAGCAACTTATAGCATTTGGTAAAAAAAAACAAAAAAAAACAACATTTTTTTGCATTTTTTCATGTTTTGGATTTTAAAAAAGTGGTAAAGAAAAAATTTGTGTACATGGTCACCAAAACTTCCAAACAAATTAATCTACTATGTTCAAATTTTGTGTGCGGGTTAGTGGTGGCCATGAACCTACTATTAAGATTTTCGTTAAAATTGAATACATGCAAAAGGTTGAAATCACAAAAAATCGTGATTTCAGCAATTTCTAAGAAACGGCTCTGACGATTTTGATTAAAATCTCTGTGATAATACCTCTATTCGTCCTCACCTTCAAAATTCATGTAGAAATGTGACAAAAGTATAAAACGTTGAAAAACGAGTGCCTTTAACACAGAGTTCTCTACTCTTGAGCATCACCCATCAACGATTGACTTTTTTTCCTGTTACTCACACAATACAGGATAATGTAATGTTTATCGAATAACATCGCCAATTTCACCATCTTGGTGGTTTCTTTTTTTGGCCCATGTAAATTTATTATTAAACTGGTCATTTTTATTTAAATGAGTGAAAATATGAAACCAGTAAATAACACCATACATTTTGCTGCAATGAACAATAATATTGTGTAATTGAAAGTTGTGCGATGTTCCACACGTCTGGTCTATTGTAACTTATATTATAGCTTTTACTAAAACTTAAAAAAAAAAAAAAAAAAAAAATGATTAAGTTATCATATTATGGTAGAAAGTGTTCTTTGTGGTGGTTCAAGAGAAAGTAATCTTTTAAGGCATAATCTGCATTAAAAGAAAAATCCCCGATTTCAGACATAGGCTTGAGGTAAATATATATCAGTTTTGCTTATGATGATCTATGAGTTAATCAAGCAATTACATTAATATAAAACATTGTTGAAAGAATACAGACATGTTGGAAATAATTTTTAATATTTAAACTATAATTTATATGGGAATGTATTTGAGTTTGAACTTTTATAAACATTTTTAAAAAACTAGTCCTTACTAAAAAAAATTCAATTAAATTGTCATATATATAAAGCACAAAATTATTTTTAGCTAGTATAATAAGCATTATATCTAACAAGAAAATTAGTTCTTTTAATATAATATCCGGTTCACTAACTTATGTACAATCAAAATAATATTTAAAAAACATTGTAAATTCAAGCAAACAACTAGACTTATTATATACAATTCTGACTACTAGTAGGGTTAACATAAATTGTCCCTTCTAGAAGTAAGAGTTGTGTACAATTGAATTTATAATACGTTTTAAACATTATTTTGACAATACACATTAACCCTCCTTTGAGAAAGGTTATTGTGATGTATATATAGATAACATTTTAACAAAGCAGAAAATACAAAATTTTATCTTAAAATAAATAAAAATTAGAATGTTGAAGACCTTAGCTGTTCTATCATATATTTCCATAGCCAGGACCCAACGGCAGAGACCCTCAGCAGCAGATGAAGCCTTAGCTACATTTACAGGATCAAATTCAGGTAAACCTACATATTCTGTGCGTATTTTCTCCATAATTGCTGGCTGCAAAAAAAAAAAAAAAAAAAAAAAAAACAACTTAACGTACATTACAAAGAGTGTAGAAAATTAAATAGCTTTACTTAAATAAATGCAGTAAATAAAATTCAAGAATGCAAATTAACTACAATTTCATTAAAAAAAAAAAATAGCGATGGAAGTGTTAGTAATCCTATGCTGTGAATGTTTTGTACTTATTTGAGAAATATTCTGTTATTTTAAAATCATACAACAGTTATTATTATTAATTGCAAAATTAGTAGCTTTAATTTTTTTTACTAGTTAGTTAACGAGTCTTACGAATAATAGAGGCATTTTTCTTTACATTTATTTAGGTTAGACAATATTATTAATCTATATATTTAATAGGCAATACGTTTTTTGGGGTTAGTCCGTCCGCCTAAACTGCTCAACCAATTTCATTGATCAAGGTGTCATTTTAAAGGAAATAAACTGTAGATTTGCCAAAATAATTTATTAACACTTTATTAATTAGTTAAATTTCAATGCTTTTCATGATTAAGCTACTACAAAGCCTCAATGATTTTGAATATATGAATGGCAACATCCTTACGTATGTAAACAACAAACCCGTTGCTAATTTTAAAGCTCTTTTTAAACTCTTCGTTTCAAAGTTGATTTTTTCTGTTTTTCTGAAGCATTTTTGTATTAGAGTAATTATTATTTTGAAGTATTTCTATCCAGAAAATGCCTCGCGTTGGACGTCGTTCTCTAAAGGGGCGACGTGAACGAAACAATCACTCTCGGCGTAATACATCTATGGCCAATTGTATGTTGCAGCAAGCCGAGCACGATCTTTTGATAGTTTAAGATTTTATGTCTCTGATACAAATGAGCAGGGGCATTTAAAATGTGATGAGCGTATCTTTACAAAAAACGTAGTTTATAGAGAACTTCTTTAAATTTTTGTATTATAAGTTCATTGTAATATTTTGAATAGTTTAGTCTTATTTATACTATTTGAATGCTACTGTTTAAAAGATTGGGCTAATGTGCATGTGTTTTATGAATTATATATATTTAGGAAGTGTGCATTAATTGTTTTGCATATATAAAAATTATTTGTTTTGTCACAGATGTATATTACTTAGAAATCTATGATTGCTGTACTGATCTAGACTCTGTCAGGCGTGCTTCAGAAACAGGATACATCTCAGTCTAATTAATGCTCTCTTCAAAATTTTAATTGAATATAAATGTTTTTTGCTTAGTTTATTATTAGAGCTAATATCTAATGTTCTTAAAAGGTTTACCAGGATGGAATTGGGTCCTTATCTATAAACATTTACATTTATTGTTCTAATTTGCAAACAATAAATTTTTTTAAATGGTATTAAATTTAATTGGTTATATTTCAGGAATTAATGGACATTATAATGTTATCCTACAGGATTGTGTTCAAAATCTATAAAGAATGTTAGAGCATGCGAATTATAACTTCCTTCTCTGTCGATAAACAAAAATCCACTCTATCCTTAATACAACTACTCTTTAATTAAAATTTTACTATTCTGTTCATGTAATCTTGAATTTTCCGAGCGTAGTGAGGCGTTTGTATCCCAACCCAAGCGAGGCATTCAGGGGTTGGTGAGTGTAGCTCGCGTTGTTTTTTATCAGAATAAATAAAAGATATTGGGACTTCAATGTAAGGGCATAGCTAATGAAGTTTTAAGTCAGAATGTTGGCGGATAGTATATTTAACTTTCTATTATGAAACTTGCAATTTGGGTGTTTTCTCTATTAGGCCTTACATTAAATTTATAAAAATGTGGTTAAATTTTTTATGGCTGGCAAACCTGTTCGAGCGCAGCAAGATGTTTTAACCACAAATTCGAGCGGCAAAGCCGCTCAATCCGAGAGCAGCGTGTCGTTTGGGGGTTGGCGAGCGTTAGTGAGCAGGGGACGAATCCCCCTAGTTATAAACAATACATTGAATAAGGACACCTACTTTTGTTTCTATACTTGGAATTCAAATATTTACAGAAAAACATTAAATTTTTCATTCAAATATTTTTTTATTTTCCAAGGATCATATAAAACACAAAATATACTGTAATTAAAAACACTTTAGTATATTTGCCACTTACACCACATCTTAGTACTTACATCAATATTATCCTTATCATACTCTCGTAGTGACTGTAGGAAACCCATATCCCCAAGAAGTTTTTTAGAAGGCCCCCAATAATCATTTACCTAAAAGATTATGAATTTAAATCACATTTGAAAATTATAAGTCACAATTGTTTCATAAATAAATGACAGTGTATAAAATATAATATTTTGTTGACACAAATGAAATATCTACACAAATTTGTGTAATTAAAAAAATAAGTATTAAGCTGTAATATTAATAGAAAATTAGTGTGTTATTTTATGTGAAACATGTTTGTTTGAATAATTCCTAATGAGTTATACAATGTTTCTAGTTGCGGTAGACCTGTTTGCGAGGGATTTTGGATTGTTGTACATTGAAGATTGATACATTTATTGTTAGAGCTAAATTTTTACCCTAACAAAATGTTCATAATAATGTTATTTGCTGAATTTTATGTAACTCTGAACGAATTATAAAATTAAAATGTAACTCAGGTGTGCTTCATGTATATCAAAATCACAAAAGGGTCGAGTAAAATTTCATTTTAAGTACAATGAGTTTTCTCCACATACTTTTCTTCCAGTTGCTGGATCAGTAATTCTGTCTGGCTTTATGTTCATCATTACACAAACAGCAGAGAGAACGACTTTGATGGCGTTTGGAGGGTTCTTCATTGATTTCACCAAGGAAATATCGGAGGGCTAAAATATAACAAGGATTTCTAATTTTAATTCACCTCTATAGTACCTGACATTTTCAATTTAGCTGGCAGTAGTAAATGTTAAATGTAAAGGTTTCTCAGATATCTAAATGAAAAAAGAATTCTTTCAATAATTTTATTACTTTAATGATTGCAAACATTAATTCAATAGTTTCAATAAACAGAATAATTTAACATCCACAGTTTTTTTTAATATATAAAAAAGGGAAACAATAAGTTTTTTTTTTTTTTTTTTTTGCAATACATGAATAATTATTATTTTTCAGATGATTAATTTTTTTTTTTTTTTTTTTTTTTTTGCATTTTTTAAAACAACAAGTGTAATTATTCCAGTACTCGCCAAACCAAGAAATGATTTGCCAACTTGAATAGAATTTAAAATTATACTTAAATTGCCAACTATTGCTTGGTTAAGAAAATGAGTTCTTCTGTTTTACTTTAGCTACTTAATTGTATATGATTTTCTAACTTTGTTATTTAATTAGTCAAAATACTAAAATGTAGAGCTTACAGAACTACCAAGTATGTAAATTTTATGCATTCAATATTGCAGGTGAACTTAAGTTAGAGTATACATTGACATGTCCTGCAGAAATTTTACTATACTTCTGTAAATTTGTGGTCTTAATATTATTTTAAAATGTTAAAAGTCTGGCAATATCATAAGGAGTCCTGATTATAAGTATGTTTCTTCTCTAGATACATACATGCAATTTTTCTGTGTAGTGTCTAAGCTCAATCAACTTTAAACTACAGAAAAGATTTAAAAAAGAAACTAAAGCATTTTTATTTATCAAACTTACCTTTAGTGTGTCTAACGCTTGTAGTGCTGCTTCCAGAGCAGGTAATGCTTCGGCCAAATCAGCCTCACATTCTTCTTTAAGAGCGGAAGATTCTCTTGCTTGAGCACTGGCATATTCCTCATCTTTGTTCACAACGGCCTTCACTTCTTCAACATCTGCAGACTCTTTTTTGATTTTCTAAGCATTTAAAAATATACTACAGTCAGCAACTTTCCTCATAGCTTAGAGAAATGAGGATTTGACAAGACTAAGAAACGACCATTTTATTAAGCAATTGCAAGTTGAGAATGTTACAATCAAAATGTGTATTATTCGAAATGCTTGCTTTATCAAATAAGTCATTAAAAATAAATATTTAATTCAGTTTTTAAAATTAAGAAAATAATTTGATCACGTCATGAAATGATGTTCCACAAATTTGGTATAAAATTACTATAAAATAATTAGGCATATTTCATATAGCATGTTTGAAATAATTTATGACCAAACCAATTACTAGACATTAAAATGAATTTAATAAAGTATGAAAGAAGCTACTAATTTAAATACATAATAAAATACACTTGATAATGTTTAATAAATAAGTATGGAAGACTTAAAAATGAAAGAAATATTCAATCCTGTACCAAAATATCTACCGTATTTCGTTAAATACCTTCATGTTGTACTAATAAAAAATTGACTTAGAAAATATTTTATAGAACATCACAAGAGGCCTATCTGGAGTGCATCATTGATGGGTTCCCAAAACCTATTCATATATTCATTCATTTATATGCACAAAATCTAAGAAATATACATAATAATTTATTGCATGAAATATTGGGAAAATGCTGAAAGGTGAAAAGGACACACAAAATAAGTCAAGAAAAAGCAACCGGAATTTGAAGCTTAACTTCCTATTTAATAATAATTCTTCTCTTAACCTTCACAACTATACACTTCTCACACCACAAAATATCTTTATTCAACATGTCCAACCTTAAAATTTTGAATCCAATATCTATGCACTCCAAAAATTTCATATCAACAGCACACTGGACAAACAATAAATACCACCACAAAAAACATACATTACAATAGTCTTTTTAATCTTGCTTACAATTTAAAAATTTACTTAATACTACATATAAACTGATTTATTCATGAACAATTTATTTGAATATTTTATTATGCATAAATACCTCAATAAACTCCTCAGCTTCTTCCTTAGCCACCACCAGTTTTGGTTGAAGTTCTTCGATATCTCTCTGCATTCCAGTGATAGTGACAGAAAAGAATTCCAGTTGACCAAGACCTCCTTCATAACGTTGTATAGAGGCTCTGATCTCATCTTGTTTTGCACTCAGTAGTTGTTTAAAAGAAGATATTAGAGTGAGATACGATGTAGGGGTAATATAAGTGTAACGACCAAGCTCATTTGCAAATCTGAAATAATACATTAGATATAAAAGTGTTCAATTTACATCAGTTTTTCAACCTGTAGTATGTGGAAACAATTTGGTGACAGTAACTGTCCCTAAAAAACCATTTTTATATGTTTTAATTACGTTATATAAAGTCCAGATACTAAGCACATACAATTTGGTAACATTTAAAAACTGTACTCTTCGCCTGTTTAGATTAAAGACTTATAACAAAAACCTTGCAATTTGGAGTTTTCTATAAACAATAACATAATCAAAATGTTCTTAATTGTTCAAGTTCTAATATGATTTCTCAATCTACAGCCAAGATGTAAACTTCTTATCCAGTCACCAAGGAAGCACTCTTCTAGTAAAATTTTAAAGCAATTCTAGTGGAATTATATACAGTCTTACTAATTTTATCGACACCTTCAAACTGATATATGATACTTTTTGGTGAGGTATATATTTAAAATTCTTGTTTTCTTTACTACTCCTAGCCCATTCTATTTTTGAAAATTTGTTTACTTATTTTCTATTCCTCTAGTGAAAGTAATTTTATTGGACAATATGATCATTCTTTAAGTTTAAGTGACATATGAAGCATTCTAATTACTATCTTTTATCCAAATAAAACTACTATTTTTGTGTCTACTTTAAAAAAAAAAAAAAAAAAAAAAAAAAAAAAAAAAAAAAAAATGGATATAAATTTAGAATTAAAATAGAACATAATACATATTAAAAGATGAATTTGTTAGAAGAATAAAAAGGAATTATACAAATATGTTTCTAATTGTGAATAACCTTTTTATATATATTTATAAATAATAATAATAAAAAAAAAAAGAACATATATAAATCAATGCTTACACATTGGATAAATCTTGAGCTTTAACATGAAAGTATTTGCAAACATTGACAATATCTGCTCGCATTTTATGCTTCAATTCCATGTCTTTCAGAGAACATTCTGCAACCTTCTCTAAGGCATCTTCTGGCCAAGCCTAAAAATAAGAAGGTAGTACTATTTAGTTAAAAACTATAATTGTACTAACTAGTGGTACAAAGTATTTAGCGTAAAATTTGGAATTAAATTTAAAAAAAAAAATCTTTTGCACATTAAAATTTGTTAAAAATAGTGACATTTTAGAACTTATCAAGACGAATTATAAAAAAATATACAAGATGACAAAAATATGCAAAAGTATAAAAATAAAATACTATCCCATCATTGATTTCTATAATAACATCTGAACCATTTAAGAACAATTTTTAAATAAGAATAAGACATCTTAAAGTTTGTTACTTGAAACCAATCAATAGTACAGCAGTTAATGAGTGATGGAAACTGTCTAAGCCTGACACGGAAAGCATTTCCAATGGGGCTCATAGCGATAATGATGTGCAAGTTCTCATTCGACCTCTTCACGAAATATGAGAACAGGGCAAGGGGCGAGAGATCAGCACCATCTTCTTTCTCTACGAGTGGACGGACAGCCTGCATATAAAATTAAGGCATAAGGATTATTTAAGACAGTTATAGTTTAATGCTATATAAAAATGCTTATTAAACTGAATAGTAATAATTAAAAAAAAAAAATTTAAATTAATATTTGTATTTCAGTGTAATTTTATTAATGTGAGTTTATCTTGGATTGTGGATAAAATCTGACAAGACAAGTTAAAACAAACTTCAATTTTCTCTTGCTTTTCATCTACAGCAAATAAGTTTGGAACTTCTCCAGAATTTAGCAGGTTGTCAATGTCTTCTAAGAAGCATTCCTCTTTAATTTGAGAGTCTGTCAGAAGAAAGACTGTTCCTTTTCCATCAGCCCCAGCTGATTTCATAACATGCTACAAGAAAAAAATACAAAAAAACTCTTTTTAAAATTTAAACTGTAGATATAGACGAGTGTTATGTTTAACAACAAAGCAGCTGGGTAGGGTTGAAGCCAGTTCTTTGACATTCTGGGTGGGCAATAAGTTGTCTTGTAAAGCACAGATGTCAATTGGAATCTATGACTGTATTGCAATTAAATAATAATGTGTCAATTGACTGATATGTTTAATAGAGCTTCAAAATATATTTGATTGTCAGAAATATATTTTGACTTGGTTAAAATTGTAATTTTATTTATTAATGGTTTTCAATTAACAAACTTCGAAGAAATTGCTTAAAAAATAGCTGATTTTGATGGGAATTCGGTTGGTATTGTACTGCAATACTGGAATATATCGTGTGTATTAGAAAAGATTATGTGTGTGGTGCAGAGCCGGATAGAAGATAAAAGTAACCACTTATAATAACTCCCCCTTCAGCCTCATGGGAAGGGATCAGTTGTTTTCCTTCTTATATATTCTAAAATCAATTATGATATGTTAGTTTGTCTAGTAAAATGTGTGTTAACGTGGAAATAACAATATAACATAAAAATTGTTTTTGGTATTAAGACAACAATTAAAATTGGTGTGCTGAGACATACTAGAAAGGATGAGTATCATCTAACATTCCTTATACTATAAAGGACTATTATCAGGAATTTTAGACGTACAAACTTTTCTAGGAGATTTATCCATAGGAAACGATCCATTTTCGTTTTATATTTGTATGAATCGTTTCGAAACACTTCACATTACAGCATTATTTGTTTGATCAACACAGTTATTACAGATCTAACTTTTTACATAATATAGTTGGGATACAATAAAGCTTCAAGAACTAAATGCATGTTTGTATTTTTTCTTAAGACTTCTATGAACTGAATATTTCATTAAGATTAAGTAATCTAAGGATTCAAATATCCAGACAAATATCAGATCGACAAAAATTATTATTTTCATATTTAGATGTTATCATGTAGGTAATACCGAGAGATTTTTGGCTTCAAACTGATCCATTTTTAATAAGTCTACGAGCATGCAGACCAATCTTACAAACATACAAAAGCATTTTAAACACTGTACACACCTTGATATCTTCCCTCCAATCATTGAGTGAGTAGTTCTTTGTGATTTCAGGTTGGAAAAGTTGCTGCCCAGTGATGAAGGAGGCCAGTTTGGTGATGGATTGCCTTCCGCTCCCTCCAACACCCACCAACAGGGCATTGCCCCCAGGCATAGACAATACACGGCAGATACGTGACAAGTGCTCCAATACATACCTGGTGGCGGGTAGAGTTTATGTGTTTTATAAAATTATTAAGCTTGATTAAAAAGTAATGTGATGCTGTTAGATGTGATATATATTTTTAATTAATTTAAAATCAAATAAAATGCTATAGTGTTTTCAAATGATATGGACAAATCCAAGACCAATAAATAGTGGAGATAATAACTGCTTTTTATTTTAGGAGAATGGAGTACATTAAATAATTTATTCTTTTAAGTATTGAGGACTAGAGTTACCTTTTATTTAAATAGTAATTCTGCAATAAAGTACAATGTCATTATTAGTTGCAACTATAATAGCAGAATGCAGCATATTCGTATATAGAAATTGTAATTTAATTTTCAAATAACAATGTGAAACAAGTAAAGGATATAAGACCTATACGTAACTTCGATTACATTGCTACTTTTGTATGTTATCACATTTCTATGCATTGTTATGTAACCCAAAAAAGAAAACAATTCTTAAAAATACAAAAATTAAAAATAATTATTATTTGACAAATGTTTCTGATTATAATGACTAGGGTGACTCATACAGTTTTAAACCAAAAATTGTTTATTTGTACTGTTTTTAAAAATGAAGCTCCTAACCTGAAGATAACCATGTCCATAGGTGATTTACTGCTGCTGTTGTATTCCTCTAAACACTTATTAGCAACTGTTTCAAAGGATTCTATGTTTTCAACTTCATCATAAAGTCTTTCTGAAGGCTTTTCTTCAAAATGCATATATGTTCCAAACATTAAATTTCTCAAATCATCCTCTGACACCTAAATGACATACATTTATAATTTAATAGAAACTTATGCATGTAAACTTAATTATACATAAAACTAGAAATAATTATAATTCAATTTTAATTTCAATATCCTAATTTTGTTGGAATAAAATATATATATATATTTATAGCTACACTTGGAGCTAGGTGAATTTTTATTGGTTACTTTTTCTCACTTTTTAAACAATTATTAGAGTTGAAATTCATTAGTAAAGTTTGTCCATCATCACATGATTAGAACTTGATTTCTAACAAGTAAGTTTATGTTATGTAAGTTCATGTAAGTCATGAATATTAGGAATTTTTTTTATAGAATGTAGAGAAATAATAATATTTAAAGAATATTATTAAAGCCTAGTTGACACAAGGAGAAAAATAAAGTCATCAGTGTCTAATTGAAAATTTAAGTGCATGGTTGCCAAAAAATTCATTATTTGGTGATTTATGACACATTGAGCTATTGATCGGTAAAGATGATTCAAAATCTATTTTCGAATTCTTCGGATAGAATTTTTTCTAACAGACAAGGGTATTTTTAAACGACTACATTTCTATAAAAATTTCTCTAAGCTCTATAAAATTTTTAGAATGCTGTTTAATGAGGATCGAAATTTGCAACTGCTTCTGAGCCTAAAATGCATTCTGAAGGATGTTATAAAATCAATAACTAAGAATATAAATTTTTTCTTAACAAGAAACGACGAAAAAACTCACAAACAGTGGCAACAAGTCATCCATAAAATTAACTACAGTCTAAAGTCGCAAGGATGATTTTTTCCAGGCACACTTTTGAGGCAAACATATTTATTCAAAGAACCTTCCTTACCTTTCCATCTTTAGAATAGCATATTGACCGGAAAAGTGCGTTAAAGTTTTCTTTGAATTGTAACTCTGTAGTTTCCCGTATTTTTCTGAAAAATTAGTACAAGATTATTTTAATTGGTAAAGTGGCAAAAACATAGTTAGAACATTTAAAAGATATATTTTACATTTGACACATATTTAGTTTGAAAAAAAGCTATTAAAAAATTATTAAACTTACTCAAAGAGCCAATTACAATCTTGTTTGTCTGTTAATCTGTCGTAAAAAACACGATAAACTTCATGAACCCATAACCTGGAAGAAATACAAATTGCATTTGCTGTTATTTTTTGAAGTTTCGGCGTGCTTCTTATTCTATGCAATGAATTGGATCACATGAAATAAGGAGAATCCAACTCAGCTTTTCACTTAAATGTCTTTAGTCCTTACTGACTTTAAAATCCTGTACTGACCATCTATTGAAATTTATGTATGCATGTAATAAGGCTTGTTACATGCATACACAAATTTCAATATTATTAAATTATATTTTAATTCATTCTTATATTTTCTCTAAGTTAATTATTACTACAAACATTTACCGCAAGCAAACTTCTCAGAAGACACAGTACACTTATCGTTACGTCTTTCCAGTGATCTAGTAAACTATTCAAAATTCCAAGTTAAAGTAAAAAAAAAAAAAATGTGCAATCAACATTTCAAACTTACTTGTAACCCTCTTAATTGAGACCAAAAATCCTGCCACCCCTTCCATCAGAGACCCTCCCCCCACCCAGAATGGAAAGAAGAATTTATAATAGGCAATAATGAGATTTGTAACTTTCTCCCAAACCCAGACATGATTTATCTTTTAAGTTATCTGCACTTCTAAATTATAAACAGTCAACTCTGCTAAAAAAAAAAAAAAAAAAAAAAAAAAAAAGCATTTGGAAGTATGAATGTGCAATGACACTTTAGTTTACAGCACATGGTATTTATACCTTGGTATTCATTCTATTTCATAGCAGACTTTTTCTACTGCTGTTACAAAAGAAAAAACTGATTAGGCAATTTTCCTGCTGAAAAATTGCCAGTTTTTTTAGGTGTAATAATGTTGCTGTGATTTTGCTTTGGGAGGAGAAAATAAATTGATCATTTTCAAGCAGAGACTTATATTGTCAAATTCATAAAAACAGACACAAAAAAAAGGAACGTCTCAGTTTACCTGACGAGGATTTTCTTGTTTTCTAAAGATTCTTTCTTGATGAGACAGCATCCATGAATGATCCTGGCAAAATCTCGTAAGTTAAATGTGTAGTGGGACTTGGCAGGTGTAGGGAGGAGATGGGATACAACTATATTGTAGATTTCAGCTGTTGCAGATACGATGACCCCGGCCGTTATGAGAGCTTCGGGAGGAAAATGGTTATTCTGAAAAGAAAAGATTTTTAGTAATTTTGAAATATTTATAAGTGTAGCAGATCGTAATGTGTGCATGTCATTTTGAATTTTTTTTATAGCTAGTAACAGTTCAAAATGGAAGATTCTGATATTGATATTAGCACTATACTATTACTTCTAAGTATTCAAAGTTTTTCCAGCACTTAAATTTAAGATAGGCTTGCAGTAAATAAAACTTATTTTTTTTGGATAGTAATAGTAACTTTTGTATTTTATGAAGATACAAGTAAAAAAAATGTTTCAAAAAAGTTTTTAGTCCAAGAGAGTTAGCTTTGAAGGAACTAACTATTGTTCACAAAATTTCTGATTTTTTTTCCTTTTACCTTTAAGTTTAAGAATTAAAGAACAGGCATTTATTTACACAATTTGACAGCTTATTTCAGAATAAATCCTACTGGAAACATATTTTTTAAACCTCTTTATCAGTAATTTTTTATTTGATACAGAACAAATTGTGTTGAAAGAAGAATGTTTTTGTCAAATTCGGAAAATATTATTTAAAGATAATTTTTTTTTCTGTAATTGTAATTTAGCTGTGTAACAAATTCATTTAAACTGTCTGGTTATTTTAATCCCACCTTGAAAGTTTTAGACAAGTATTTCATTATTTATAACAGAACACTTAAAATGGTTAATTGTTCTGAAAGGAACACACACACACACACAAAATACATATGAAAGTAAATTTTACCTTAAAATGAATATTCATTATAGAAGAAAAAATTGAGTTCATGGTTGACATGCTAAATGCAGTGACGCCAATTATTCCAAAATGTCTCAGGAGACGGGGAGTGACATTGTTTCGAGCTCCACCCGGAAGACCCATTGCAGCAATGAACTGCGTATCTACTAAATGAATCGCTGATTTTTCCTTTTTATCAAACCTATAGAGAAAACAAAAAAAATCTGAAGCACAAACGACTAAAATGTTCTATCATATTTTTTAATATATAATTCTTGATCTATCATATTTCTTAAAAGCAGTGTTTGATGTCAAATACTAGAAAAATACAAAAGTAAAAATTGGAAAGAGAGAATATCGTTCTCTCAGAATTTTTAACAAAATTATTCTGTTTTTTATAAATGATATAAGCCTGTGATAGTATTTGAAATTGTAACAGATTTTTTTTTTATTCTTGAATTTACGAAGAGATAATTTTTTTTTACCTCTACGTAAATTCAGGGCTGACATTTTATACTAATCCTTTTTAATTTTAAAGGAGTTTAATAATACTTAAACATTGAAAAACCCATTGACATGCTGAAAACGTAGTGAATTGTTACTTAGATATTGTTTGAGGTTTTCTAAGCAACTTAAAAGTAATTCAATTATAAATATAATTTTAGTTTTAATATACTTTTAATCTGATATAATAAATATAAATTTAACTATAGTAACAGAAAACTGGATATGAAATAAGTTTTTTCTTATATTGCAGTACATACTTACATGTAAAATAATAATGGTTTACTCTAATATGTAATTTACTTACACGACATCAATGGAAAAAATTATTAATTATTTAATTATAATTCTTCCAACTGAAAATCGAGCATATAGGGTCAATTTCAGAAGTGTTAAAATAATGAAAGTAACAGTGATTAAAGTCAGTCATGCGCAAAGCATTTGTATAACAACTAACTTAGTAAACTAGATAAATGTGTATGCAACAAAAATAAATCAATATATCTACCTCACTAGATCTATCAGTGAATTGCAATAAAAAAAGTATGAAATTTGGCACTTAAACACTTGAAAATACAAATTTTCAATAACGATTTTAAACAAAAGGTTAAGTATAAAATTTTAATACAGCATGAAGGTAAAAATTGGGACAAATTACATTCAGATGCACTTTTTTAAAAGAAATTTACTTTAGAAGAGAACAATTAAACATAAATTTTTAAGAATATTGGTTTATAGAATACAGTAAAATGAGAAAATAAAGGCTTTTAATTGCCTCTTGCAATTTTTTTTATAATAAAATAAAAACTGTATGCAGTATAAGATGAATATGTCTAAAACTAATACTTACCACATTCCATGATCAAAATACTGTCTTAAAAGTTCTATAGGAGGTTGAGCCCCATATATTTCAACAGCTGGCATGTTTAAGTCATCAATAAAAATTACACATTTCTTCCCAATAGGAGGGCCAAATACGCCTTTTCGTCTTTTTTCCAATTTAGACATGATGATGTCCTACAAAAAAATACATCAAAGAATTTTTGTTTCAAGTCCGTAAATTAAGCTTAGTTTTTCCCAAAATATTAAAATATTTGACAACATGGTTTCAAATCATACAAAAATGAACCCTCTCATTGAAATATTAATAAATAAAAATAGTCTAAAAGTCACAGGAGAAACAAAAACACACACCAACAGAACCTGAAAGTATGTAGTATGTCCTACATGCCTGTCTGAAATCAAAATTGGTTCAGCAGTATTGCAGCTAGATAACCAAACTCATGGATACTTTGAATTTAATATTGAGCATTGTCAACAACTCATAGGGGGCACTGATCTGACATTACAACCAAAATTATCATATCACACAAATGTAGTTGAACAACAACATAAATTACCATACCTGGGCTTGACCAGCTGAAGTTTGAGTTGAGAAGGCAATAAACGATGGCACAAAAGTTTCCCTATCAAGGCCTTTCATCATTTTATCCTGTACATAAGCCGTTTTCCCAGTTCCTGTAGGTCCCACAAGCAATAGGGGTCTAAGTTTAAAACAAAATTTAGTTTATAAATTGTTAAGACAGGCAGAATAAACATTCAAAAATTTAATTCAAAATTTGAACATTAATTAGGAAAAAAATGCTAAATGCCTGGTTTCATCAATTAAAACATGTAATATAAAATTCTAGAGAAAAATTTATCATTACATTATATCTGGTTGGTTGTTTTCAGATTATCTGGCGCCGTCAGCAACACGCTGCTATAATGTGCCGAAACATTCGTCATTAGACAAACCAACATACATTTATAAACACCCATGCCTAACATGGGACTCGAACCCGCAACCTCGCGGTCTAGAAGCTAGCACACTAACCACTATACTGTTTGGTCGGCTACATTATATCTGATAAAGAATAACTAATTTCAGGAACCCACCTCTTGTGACGAATGCTAAGGTCCATTAAATAGGAATATCGCACTGTATCAACAGTCGGAACAATTATTTCTCTTATGTTGACATTTGTTGCAGCTAAAGGCACAATGGAATCTTTCCATGCGTACCACTGTCCTCTACCTCTAGTCTGAAAACAACACATATAAGGAACAATTTAAATACAATTTTTAATAAATTTAGCACAAATGACGTCAATAACTTATTTTTTTAGATTTAGTAAGTTTTGAAAGTCTTATTATTTATTATTTAAAACCTGAGATTAATACCTAGCTAGAAGTATAGGTCTTTACATGGGGTATCCAAAGAGAAAACAAATTAATTTTCTGAGGATTGCAAACACATTTCCTCAATATTATAGAATTAAACAAAACTCGGTCCTAATTAAATTAAATTTGACTTACCTTCCATAAGTGGGATTATAAGAAAATGATTATTAAGGAGTGTGTTACAATATGGTTTGAGATAATTTCCATCACATCACATTTTATAGAAAAACATTTCTACAATTAGTACAATACACACAATATGACCCATTCTTAATTTACCATCCCAGTTTGTAATTTTAGTAAAAATGCGTAAAAAGATAAATTTTTACATTTATTTCCTCTAAAATTCATTATAGTAATTATTATTTTAATTTTATCAAAAATCAAATCAATGGTTTGCTAAATTCTTAATTCTTAGAGACTCAACTATAATTCCATAATAAAAAAAAAACCTTAAAAAATACTCACCAAAAACTTATAATCATACACCGACCCTTCCTTTGGAAAAGTGCAGTCAATCTTCATCCCGACTTCTAACGGAAGGGGATAGTCCTGGTTCTCCCCAATGGTCAGCACCTTAAAGAAATCCGAGAACTTCTCCCTGCTTCCCTCATCGCAAGATGCACCCACTGACCACACAGTCGAAAAGAGGAAGGCTCCAATGATCCAACCTTTCAGGACTCGCTTGTCGGCATGAGACATGGCTTCCTCATCTGTGCATGCCTCATTCAGTATTATCTCCACCATGCGAAGTAGCGAATCAACCTGGTGGCTTTCACTCGTTGGAATAAGTTCCTGTTGAAATTATGCATATTTTAAAGCTCCTTAAAGGACTTGACCTTTATCATATGCATTGTCTTTTTATATAATTTTTTTAATATAAGGTCAGTAGTTTAGTAAATGTATTGGAAACTCACTTTGGGAGATTTTTTTTTGGGGGGAAAATGTGCAAATCCGTTTGATTTTACAAACTGTGTTAAGACTATTCATCTTTCAAAGAATAAAAATATACTAAAATACTAATCTTAATGTATAAGAGCCTCTGTGGATAAGTATTTGTTTTTTTAAAACAAAATCTAAGGTTTTTTCTCCGACCTTGATGAAATTTTGCACACTTGACCTTTCCAACCCCTAAAGTAGTATAATATCATAACTTGAAATACAATAAACGACCTTGGACCAGGTTTTTTCTATAAATATTTTGACGCATCCAGATGAACCAGAACACAATTTCATTCCAATATTTTGTGATTGAGGTGGAGAAAAGGAGTATGATCATAACTTGAAATCTAGAGAACTAAATTGAATAAGTCTTATTTCTATAGGTACCCTGACTAACCTAGATGATTGGGAACACAATTTCATTCCAAAATTCTGTAGTATTGGTTAAGGTGGTGAAATTAAGGATAGGGGGTAAAAAGAATAGTTCTCATAACTTACAATCAACTGGATCAAATTGAATTGGGTTGTATCGCACCAAAAGCTACTTACAAGTGCTAAAATTTTACAGTATTCCAGCAACAGGTACCAGTATTCAAGTATAAGTTTCAACTCAACTTACTGAAAGTGAAACAAATGTAGAAATGGTTATTTTGTGACGATGGCTGTCCCAAACTCATTTTTCTTTAATGTAAATCATGAGAACAAAATGTTGTAAGGATAAAAACAAATAAAAATATACACATACAAGGCAATTTTTCCTTATAAAATGAGTAGTCGATGGAATAAGCCATTTGCAGAGCGCGTAAATAGTAGGTTTGTTTTCAAGACTCCAGAGTTCAGGAATGGAGTTCATCCAGGACTGTACTTTCGGCTCCCAGCCTAAGGCAGTTGGCTCCATGTATATCATTCCACAACGACTCACAGTTGCAGGCTGTAAAAGTTAAAGAATTCATAATAAAAATTCAAATGCAATAAAAGTAAACTTGCATTTTAGAACAATTCTGACTTAGATTATTTGTAAAAAACTAATGCCAGGTACATATTTACTCAAGGCAATTGAAAATGTTGACATTTTATTATACAAATAGTAGCCACTCTTTGCATTGTTTGGCTTACGAAAAAGGTTTGGTTATAGTAATTTGCTTACTGTTTTTAAGAATCTAACGAAATTGCTATATGTGTGGTATAACTTTTTGCTAAGCATTAAAATTTTGTTCTACTTAGGGTTTTATATCACTGTGTTTGTGGCTGAAAATTTTCATAATGTTTATGATTTTTTTATTGCAAGAAAGTTTTTTGAGGTTGGTGGTTCTTCTACTTTTCAAAAGTGCTTTTTTGTGGGATATCAGAACTTTTTGCTAAGCATTAAAATTTTGTTCTACTTAGGGTTTTATATCACTGTGTTTGTGGCTGAAAATTTTCATAATGTTTATGATTTTTTTATTGCAAGAAAGTTTTTTGAGGTTGGTGGTTCTTCTACTTTTCAAAAGTGCTTTTTTGTGGGATATCAGAACTTTTTTTTAAACACTGGTGACTTCTATTTTTTGAATTTGTCCGTTTCATTGTTTTTCTCTTTATCCCCTACGGTACACCTGGTACCAGGAATAATCACAATTCTTCAAACTGAGTTCGACGATACCTTACATGCAATAATTATCTTTAAAATTGATAAACCGGAAGTGGTACCAATAGCATACCGGGTACTTTAAACATTCATAATTCGTCAAAACAGAAGTCCAACATGCCACATTTATCTTGGAAATTGATTAACCGAAAATGGTACTACCTATGCTATACCTGATACCTTAAACATTCATAGTTTTTCAAGACAAGCCCAACGACACCCCATGCCATATTTATCTTCAAAATTGATAAACCAGAAGTAGTACCACCTATGATACACCTGGTACCATGAATATTCATAATTCTTCAAGTTGAGTTCAATGATATCTTGCATGCCATAATCTACTTGAAAATTGACAAATTGGTTGAACGCGGAGGGCAGTAACCATCAAAATCTACCACGAACGAGTACTAGAAACTTGTGTATGGCAACTCAACTCCCAAAAATATGTTGCCATTGACAAAGAGCCTGTCTGCCAAGTTTCAGCTTGATTGGTTAGTTTGTACGCTCAACGACCTATTTCAGTGCATAATAACGACTAATCAGTCCGAGACCCACAGCTTAACGTGGATTCCGAATCACAACGAACATCCACACCTAACCCAGGAATCAAATCCGGCACCTTTAACTTACAAGGCCAGAGCGTTCATCCCATTGAAAGTTTATTCTAATAAATTGTTACAAATAAATATTACAAGTAATTTACAGTATAAATATTGCAGTATAAATTATTTTTATTATACCAAGCATTATTTTGGTTCACATAATAACCCATTGATACTTGACAAAATTTAAAATATTTTCTTAACAACAATTTTAAAATTCACTATGAAATTACAATTTTGATGATATATGATTCTACAATTTCATTTTACAACGGAAAGTAAAAATCAACACATATTTAAAAACGAATGACATTTTTGCAAATTCCATTAGCCAATCGCAATGCGTGGTTCATTTAGTCCTCTGTAATGAATTGACTGTGACGTCAGCTTGCATAACCTCCACATTTTTTCTTTGTCTATTTTTTCTTTGTTGTCTTTTATCCTAAGTACTCAAATTTTTTTTCTTTGAAAGATATCACCGAGACGAATCTATGGTATTTTTTGTATAATTATGTGAAGTTTCGTAAGCGCTCTAGAAAATAGTCAATTTCGGCTTTTTCGCTGGAAGTTGTGCAGAGAATAGATACTTACTGTCGTTTCTGCCTTTTTTAAGGTTGGCGGCGAAACGACCGTTTCGTCTGATTTTTATGGATATATAGATTGCTTGATAACATCTTAAAAACATTTGTATCCTTTTTATGACACTTCAAAAAGTTTGTTACTGTATTTTAATTCACCTTTTAGTTACAGACAATTCAAGTAATTATATCTTCAGAAAAAACAGGTTTTTGTATTTATTCTGATACAAGGAAAAAAACCAGAGTGGTATATATCTATTCACTGTACACTACCAAGTGTAATTTCATGTAATATTCAACTTATTTCCTAAGTATGAAAATAAAATATGAAAACAGAGCTAGAATATTGAAACTGGAGTAATTAAATTTTACAGGAATGTGTGTGTTGAAATAAAAGCATAAGTAAATTACCGAAGCTTGAGAAAGGTCCATAACTTCAAAAATAAGACTCATTGAATTTGACATCTGAATGATTTCCCCACTCATAAGACAAAGCTAAAAAAAAAAAAAAAAAAATTAATAAAATAGAAACCTGTTGGAATAGCACCTTACGGCATTTCATAAAAAAATAAAAAGTTAGTATGCATTGTGTGTATAGTTATCAAAAATAAAAGCATCATAATTCAATAAAATGTGTAACTTTATTTTGAAATTAGTTCAGAAGAGAAAGAATTGTTTAACTACAAAACCCTTGGTGAAATTTCAATACTAGTTATGAAATGAGATAGTTTAACTAAAAATGTTCCAGGAAAATAATTATGATAATTAATGAATATCTTAAAGATCTTTAATCACTGAAATGCATTTATAAATGCATTTTATATGCACTAAAAACTTCAACTAGAAAAAGCAATTAAAAACTGTATGCTTGTCACACACTCTGGTCACCTAGAAAGAACAGAGGCGAGTTCAAAGATTGCATTAGGTTTAGTGTCTACTCTGCAAACATAAGCAACGGGCCGCCACACCGAGGTGGGAAGAGCAATGAACTTCCTACGCTTACCGGGGCTGGTTGCGGCAGCGATTCCAAGGCGGTGACAGCTTTTCAGGTTCACTTCTTGCCAGGTCCACCGACCAGCTGTAACCCTAACACCAACTCGGCATATCCTACAGGTTAGCTGAGCCTAAACAGTAAACTAAGCCACTAAATCAACAAGCAAGCCCCGAAGAGCCCTTAACCAGCTACTTTTATCTACCAGGCCGCCTGAACATGCGCTCTCGCCGATGTTGTGGCTAACCAATCACGGTGAAGATGTGCAGAAGAGATGCGCATGCCAGGATGAACCGTCACATGCTTAGATATAATCCTGTCTTGAATTAATTATAATTACAGTTAGATTTTGTACAAGCAAAGGGAAGAATTTCTAACCATTTTATTTTTTAGTTAAATGAACCACATCTTGCCAAACCAAAATATTAATTTTATAAATTACAGCATTTATTTCAAATGTCTAACAACAATAAAATAGACTTTAATTCCTCTGTTGGCATATCTACAAAATGAAGTCCTAACAATTAAACTTAAAGTAGATTTTGGTGGATTTTAGCTGCAAAAAGCTACCAGCGGGCAAATCCCATAATGGTGCAGCGCTATAATTGTGGGCTAGGACACAGAAGAAATTAAAATAGTTCTACTTTAGTTTAACTGTAGTGACCAATACTGTTGAACAGAACCATGGAAAGAGACAATCTCAATCTAACTTCAGTTAACAGACTTATTGGTAGTGTACATCAACAAGTAACAGTACATCAACTTATGATAGTATTTTGATCTAAAAGATAGATTGACAACAATATATTTACCTTCTTGTTATCATCCAGCACTGTATTCATACTCTCTATCCAGAGGGTGTCCACAGGCCCATCAAACACAACCCATTTCCGATCTGGGCTTCTGGAGAACGCAAATTCACGAAATATGATTGCCACAATGCCATCTGCCCACTAAAGACAGAAATATATGATCAAATTAAGAAGAAAGATATTTTTTTAATATCCGAATAAAATGGTCATGAAGTTTGGTTATGTAGTAAATAATTTACAGTGGTATTGCAAAAAAGTGGTTTTTAAAAATGCCATACAATCATGCTGTAGTAAGTTTTATGTTTACCTCATGTGTAATGGGATCGAATTCTCCAAACAACTGACCCATTGTGATTGATTTTGGATTCACAGTACGATAAATAACAGCTTCTTCATCCAATGAGCCATTAGCCTTCAATAAGCTAAGTGTATCAGCTAGAACTTGCAAAACGCATGTTTTCCCTGCATTAGGAGGTCCAACAAGCATGAAACTGCAATGAGAAAATTAAATGAAATCAGATGACACTTTCAAAAACGAATTGACTAGTTCCATGAAGAATAGAAAAGATTATTTCTATACTAGAAAATAAAACATATCAATAATTAAGCAAACTTTTGAAGGTTCAAGTAATTGTTGATTCTTAATGGCAGTCTTTTAAATTAATTAACCAGTAAAATCTCATTAATACAATATAACTATTTGCAACAGAGGTTTCTGGTTAAAAGAAATAAAGGTCCTTTCACTGACCCTTTATAAATAAAATAATAATAATAAAAAAAAAAGTGTGTGTATGTAGGGGGGGGGGGGGGGGGGGAGGAGAGGGGGTCTTTAAAAAAATCCTATGTTTTTAAAAGAGATCCTTTACAAAAATAGCATTAGAAAGGATTTTTATAAAAAAAATTATGGAAAAAAAGAGCACTTAAAAAATTATTGAATACCATGTATATTTGCATATTTTCCAATTGAATAAAATGTTTTCATGCAAATAAATAAATCCCTTTTGCATTAAACCACATGATTTCTTTACATTTTTAAAAAATTATTTCAAAATCCAGTATTTTTTTTTATATAAAATTTTTGTTTTTTAAATTATCAAAATAACTTCTGAATATTTTAAAAGTAAGACATTAAATCTGCTTAACTCTACAAACTGTTTCAAAAGAACCAAAAAGTAGAACTGCATGAGTGACAATTCTTAACAATAAGCTTCTTAAACAATAGCAAGGAGAGATTATTTTGACAACAATCCTCTCTGCAAAAAAATATTTTTGGATTGCCTATAACTTTCTTATCGCCCAATTTGACTACTACCAATTGAAACAGCCAAGCTTATAATGGCAAATGACATATTTTCATTCAATACTACATACTACATGATATATTTTACAAGTTTCAATACTTATGTTAACAGGTCACTACATTTTTTTTATTTACTATTTTTAAAAGTGCATAAGATAAATTACTTTTATAATAAAGATTAAATAAATATCTCCTTACTTGATGTCTTGAAATTTATAAAAAATCATTCAATCTTTACTTTACTTAAATTTAACTCTTTTTTAAAATATTTTGTTTAACCCTCTAGTGCATAGTGTAACATTTATGCTACACAACTTATTGGGAAGAAATTTGAGGAAAAAAAAAAAAAAAAGCTTTGTCAGCACATGGTGTTGCATATCTGCTACACAATATTTTTAATTAATTATTTAATTAAATAGGCACTTCGGATATTTTTTGTATATTTTCGCCTCCCCCCCCCCCCCCCCTCTAAAAAAATCATTAAAGAAAAAAATCACACACCAGAAGGCTAAAGTTATAAATAATGCCATTCTACACCTAAAAAAATTATGTCTTGAATAAAATGTTTGTAATTTGAATAAAAGGATAATTTGAAATAAGATATGCATTAAATTAAGAAAATTCATAGTTTGTAACTGATAAAACATACCCATGCCTTACAACCATCATTTCATAAGTCTGTATTACTTTAGAAATAAATACATCAGAAGTTTGGAGATTTCGTTTTTCACATACTTCTTTGGCAGCATCAAGAAACACCTAGTAAAAATTTATAATTATGCTATGAACGCAAAACCTCATTTGCTCAGTTTTTCAAAAAAAATTTACTTAACTAATCGTTGTACTTTTAGTTTATTGGAAAAACAATACAAATTTATTAACAACAATCGAGGCATTGCAGATACGAAGGGCAAACTCAATATCGGGTAATTTTTTTTTCTCGCCATTATAATTTAGATCCTTCACAGATTCTCCAGATATATTTTTTAATGTTGATTATTCCCTTCTTTCCTCTCCAAATACTCAGAGAATGATACCAAACATTTTAAACATAATTTGCTGACAACCACTTTGAGTTCGCCTTTCGTACACGCAACGCCTTAATTGTAAAGAAAAAATTTCGCATAATAGAAAATAATAAATATGTATTGACAAACATATAATCTAGCTTTGTTATCAAGTGGAAAAAATAATATACAAGAGAGCCATTCAATCAAAAAATAATTTATATATTTTTTTTAATTTTCTTCAAAAAAAATGTTTATATTACAAAATATTTAATAAAGTAACTTCCAGTCAAAATATATTCTACACAAATAAAAAACTTTATAGTTTAAGGAAGGATTGAAAAACACCAAATACTTAATAAAAATAGAATTATTGATTTATTGCAGAAAATGATAATCTATTTTAATACGATTAAAATCTACTGTATAAAATTTGACAGAAAAAATATTCTAATTAAATTCTAATCACTATCAAAGTGATTGTCCATGCTTACTTCATAGTCTGGTTTCGGAAGCGTAACTCCAGGAAATAAGTCAGAAATTATGCCTTCAAACAATGGTATATCATGAGATAAAAATTTTGGCAAGTTTACATCAAGAATAGACCTTAACAACTAGAAAGAAATAACTTTATTAGACAACATTCACAAATTTTATAAAAAAGTGTAATATCCGCAGCATATTTTAAATATAAATTTTTTTTTTAATGAAATTATTAATAAAAAAGAGGTAAAGTTCAATTTAATAAAATTTTAAACACAATATCCCCTAATACTTTAACAAAACTTATGTCATATTAAATTACTAACGATGCATCTAGTTTTGGAATGTTCCAACTGTTGCCAATTCTTGAGCACTTAGCTCATTCAGATATTGTCAAAACGGTATGAAACTGAGTGTTTAAAGAAATGCAAACAAAAGATAAAGTAACTTTTGAATTAAATGTGCGATTTTATATAACTTTAAAATCGGGTAATTTAAATTTTAGTTTAGAAGTCACAAAGCTTATATTCTGAACAAACAAAAGTTAGCGATTTTTTAGTACTCGATCATGAAGTTTTGAAAGATTTTTTTTTTTTTTTTTTTAATTCTAAGTAGGGTTTCTTGGAAAACGTTGGAAGAAGAACTCTCTATTTATTTAAAATGTTTCATTAGATGAAATAATATTGAGTTACTGTTGTAATTGAACAAAAAGTTCTTTAAATTAGGAATCTACAAATAAAAGTTAAAAAAAAAATAGTACATACAAGAATGTCTTCTTTGGCATCTGGGAATTTCAGCTTCAAATTGCCTGAAGCTGCAAGAACTGCTTTCACAGCTCGCATACCATAATCATAATGATTTTGAGAGGATAGTTGTTCCGAGCAGAGTCTATAGGTAGTAACAATTTTCACAGCTAAATTTCTAGCATCTAAATAGCCGTATGAGTACAAGGAAATCTCTCCAATCATGGCATAATCTGGCACCATCATCGCAACTGTACGAAATAGAACCTGAAAAAAAACTAAGTTTAATTTAAACCATACAATGATAATAAAATTTAAAAAAAAAAATTTCATTTAGTTCATAACTATTAATGATGATATCCATTTTAAATTGCACATTAAATAAAAAGTTACCATTACATTATATACCTAACTATTACTAATACATGAAACATAGGAATAAATTGTATTTTAATATGAGTGAATTCGGCATTAAAAAAATATTTTTATACAAAATATATTGTATAAAAATATATTGTATTTTAAACATATTATTCCTTAAAACATGAAGGAAGAAATCCTATTTTGTTTAGTAAGTCTTTTTCATAAGAATATTTTACAGACATAGTTGTAATCATTAAAGCCAATTTCAGGTGAAAACACTTTTAAATCTAGCTGAACAATAAGTTGAAAGGAAAAGTTTATGAACACAAATTATTTCAATTCAAAATCATTTGAAATTGTGCGCACAAACTTAAAAAAAAAAGTATTCACTAAATTTAAAAAATTTATAAGCCATGTAAATATACCTTAAGGTTATCTGGCAGCTCTGATCGCCCAGCATAACCAGGATTCATAGTGATGCAGACATAGCAATTAGGATTCAGACGCAATTCTGTGCCTTCAAAGTTAAAAGTTTCTACATTTCCCCGAACTGCACGAATTATACACAATATCTGAAAGACAAAGAAACATAATTATCTAACAATTTTTTGGAAGTTATTGTATTGTAAAGAAAATAGTTAATTTACTGACATTTAAAACAACATAGTGTTTTAAAAAAATTTAAAATCTTACAAGTATCATTAAAAAAAACCCCACCTCCCTATGTTAGAGAACAGAGAAAGTCATACCTGCTGTGCAACAACAGAAAGCACTTCCAACTCAATACGGTTGAACTCGTCAAAACATGCCCATGCACCAGCAGAAGCAAGTCCTTTGAAAAACTGAAATAAACCAAACATTTCATGCAGAATATGTTCCTAAATATAAAATACACCCTATATTATAGCTACTAAACTTATCAAATATTTTGAAAATAAAAAATTTATTAATTATTGCAACTTACCTTTCCCATTGCTATGTAATCCAGACCATCAGAGCAATTGAAAACAACACACTGTACTGCTAGGGCTTTTGCTAGATCTTTGGTAGTTTCTGTTTTGCCGGTACCTGCAGGTCCTTCTGGAGCACCATTCAGGTGAAGGTGAAAAGCTCCAATAAGTGTTCTGTAACACCTATCTGTCAGCGGGGTCATGACCAATCTATGATAAAGTTCAGAGAACACAAAATCAATACAGTAAAATATATTTAACATATTATGTTAAATTATTTCAATAAAAGAGTTTTGTTTATAAAATCTATTTAATCCGATTTACACCGACCCACACTTCGACTGCTTTTGACTAATAATAGTGCTCATTCAAATATTTTAGCTAAATATTCAAATATGATTGCAAAAAAAAAAAAAAAATCTTCCTAAAAATTCCTTTTGAAATTCAACTGAACACTAAAACTTTGAAAATCTTTCTATGAATTCTGCCACTCATAAACTCAGATGAATTACAAGCTAATTGCAATTACCTCATTTTCACTTTTAAAAAGCTTTCATTAAGTTGCTTTATAAGTTATGTGTTAAGATTAAGTACTATATTTTTAAGTCAAGCTAACTAAAATTCAAATTTAATGTAAAAGTCCCAACTGTAGGGAGAATTTTTAGATAGAAGCCAGTTTGATGTAAAGTCCTAATAGCTGATTAGTTATCTGTTTTGAAATTTAAAGTTTAAATTATATCTATCATTAAACTTCATTACGTTTTTATTAAATGTACTATATATTTAATTATGCATTATGTGCAGTACCATTATAAAATAGAAACATGTTTGAAGTGTAAATAAAATGTTGAATCACAAAATGCTCATTAAGAGTGCTTTGTGTTAAAAAATACTGTTAAATAATTTTTAACACAAAGTACATAAAATTTATTTTTTAATAACTTCTAAATTAAAAAAAAACATGTCTTATTACAATATACTTCTTTGAAAAACCAAACTCTTCAAATTGAGGTTAAGAAAGACACTGTAAATCTAACTCTAATCTACCCCTTTATATATACATTATACAACAATTACCTCGGAGTATTTCCCAGATATTCGTATGCATATTTGACGTCTGCATTTGTGATCCTTACTCTAACTTGCTCATAATCACCAACCTTTTCTATGTAATATCTTAGTTGCGACAACCACTGAAAATCATATTCACTTTGGATGCCTATACAAGAATAATAGTAAATGTTCATATATATATGGAATATAGATTCCTGTTCATTTATTTATTGTCATTTTAATTTGTAGTAGTAAACTATTTGACTCTTTTACAAGAAAGAAAAAAACATTAAAGAACTACAAAAATATTTTTACCCCGTTCATTGCTTTATGGATGACTATCATGAGCATATTTATAAGGAAATAATTACAAATCTTGTTTTTAATGAAATGAAAGTATATGTATAAAAAAGTTACAAAGTCTAAAATTTGTTTTAATGATATAGTGAAAAAACTACAGTTATAAGTTTTTAAAGTCCTAAAAGTAAAATAATATCCTAAATACTTAAAGAGGTTTTTATAATTTTTTAAAGTTTTATTTTTAACAAATTTAAGCAGTATCAGGCAGTAAAAAAGTGCCTGTTTTAGGAAGCTGTAACTTTTATCAAAATTCCATTGACCTAAAGGGTTTCAATTCAGTCTAAAAATTTATTCAAACTCATGGTTTCCCACAGGACTAAAGGGTGTCTGAAAGTACTTTTGTTGTTCCCTGTAAAACTTATGAAAATTGATTGAGCAGGTTTTGACTAATCATCTAATTTAAGTGATACTTTTTAACAGTTGGGAAATACAATAGAAATTTCAAAACCTAAATGAAATAGTAATTTTTTTTTTTAAATATTTAATTTATAAAACTTTAAAAAACTAATTGTTTTGAGATGGAGATGGAGTATTTTGGTACTAACTCAATGCACTATCTTTTTCTAAATAGTAACTATCAGCTAATTTGATAATTTTTTAACTAGATTTTTTCATTTCAAATTTGGCTGGAAACCAAGAATTCGTTTACAGCTATTCTAATTAATATCCCACCATTAGAAATACAACATTTTTTATATAAAATATAACTTCATTCGTTTAATAACTATATGGGAAAACAACAGCACAATACCATGATCAATCAACTCTTGAACAACATCTCGAGCATGTACATCCATGACAACTAAAGCTCCAATGGTGACACGAATCTGCTTGGAAAGCTGACCCCTCACTAAATCCACAATTTCAGCCAACTGACGATTGAGCTTGCTGTGGTACTTCTTCACAAAGGACAGGCCTTGAGCTATGGCCTCGTGCACTTCTGCTGTCCAGTAGATCTGAGATACACAGAGAACGACTTGGCCAGGCCACTGAACTATCCACTTGATTCTGGCTGCTATGGCGTAAGACTGAAAAAAATACAAGCATTAAAATTTGAATACTGATGAAGTTAGATATTTTACAGACAAGTAGATGATGACTTATGAATGGGGGTGACTCTATCGAGTACCAGCACCGCGACTGAAGTCTATTGTACTGAAACCCCCTATTTGATCTAAAGAAGACCGGTTGTTGAAATAAATTTCAGTATAGACCTGATTGGAACATTTGACAGTTCCCAGGGGTCGATGCAATGGTATCCCAGATGTTCAAATCTTTGGGCAGAGTAGTAGTCACATTTACATAACACATGTGTAGAGCGCTCTCTTTTGTCATACGATAGCCCCTGCATAGTTGGTCATCTACAACACCTAGCAGATTAAGATGTCTATTTAAGGTGCAGTGTCCAGTTAAAAGGCCTACAGCAACTTTTATTTCTCTTCTGCTCAATTTGAATAGCTCCCTCGATCTAGTCCAGGGTGACTGTTGATTGAGCTCTTTGGCTTGTCTTTGAACTTTAGATTCAAGCCATGCTTGATAGGATTCAGTCAATAAAAAGCTTTTGATAGTTTTCCTGACCGCATTGTGGGGCAGACCCAAAACAGGTTCTGGACCGACAAAGGATATTTCAGATCCTTGTTTAGCTAATTGGTCTGCCATTTCCTTACCTTCAATATCACAGTGACCAGGGACCCAGAGAAAAAACATCTTGTTTCCCTCAGCCAGGTCTTCAAGTGCATTGTGGCATTCCCACACAGCTTTAGAGGTAAAGCAGTGACTTTTTAAGGCCTTTAGTGTAGCTAGGTTGTCAGAGAAAATCTTTATGACCCTCTTAACAACCTCCCTATCTAGACAGTTGTAGGCACAGGCCGTGATTGCAAGAACCTCAGCCTGAAATACAGTAGCCAACTTGCCCAGAGAGAAATATGGCTTTATTTTTCTGTTAGGACAGAAGACACCTGAACCAGAGCCATAAGATGTCTTTGAACCATCTGTGTACCAAATTTCATCTCCTCTCCTGGTCAGATTGGAGGGAAAAGACAAGTAGATACCTTTAACTATTTGTTTAAACCGGCAAGTTTAAAAAAATAAGTTGTTGGTTTTAATTTGTTTTATGTAATGATTACATTTAAAAAAAAAAAGCAAACAGCATTGAAACCTATGTAAATGAATTTTGGAAAATAGGCGATGTACAAAAATGCCTTAAAATTGCAATGCTTAAACTAGTTAAACTAATGTTTATAAAACACCATTAATGACAGGGTTCAATAAGTTTCCCTTTTCAATTTTAGAAAGAACATTTTAATTATAATTTTTTTTTTTTTTTTTTTTTTTTTTTGTAAATATAATTTATTTTTTCATATTATCTACTTGTTTCAGAATTTTTACATAACCTTAGTCTCTCTCATTTTAAGTTCAATACTTTAAAAACCATTTTTATTGGTTATCTTGTCTGTATTGTGAGTTGTTAAGGTAACAATTGAGAATTTAACACGAAAAGTCAAGAGATTTCTAAAATTAGAGCCCAAACTAGCATGATCATAATTTTGTTTAATATACAGGATAATCATAAAGTTCAACTTTTAAAAATCTGCACAAAAAAAAAAAAAAAAAAACTGGTCAGAATGACACGAAATTCAACCTGAATATACACAAAGAAGAGAGAAATGTTATGGCATAAGAAGAAAAAAAAAAAGAAAAGAAAAAAAAGAAAAGAAAAAAACTATTTCCAGCTATTTTCTTTTCTTATACCATACTAATTCTCTATTCTTTGAATACATGCCTATGATGAATGGTTATTTTTATTTTTTTGTCTTTTGAAAGTTGAACTTTAAATATAATCAACCTGTATAATAAAAACAGAATTTAAGCTTCAGACAGTGATAACTATATTTGAACAAGAAATTGTTTTGCTTGAAGCATCAAAATTTCAAGTTTATATCATTAAAGACAAAATCCATCAATATTTATAAAACAATTTGATTAACAATAATCGAGCTTTGAAAACTGACAATACGTAATACTCAAGTTTTTAGGCAATCTAGATTAATTTCCATTTCTAGTAAAAAGAGCAGCAAAGTCAATGTAATTTCTCTTATCTAAAAATAAAAACTGAAAATACGTAATACTCAAGTTTTTGGGCAATCTAGATTAATTTCCATTTCTAGTAAAAAGAGCAGCAAAGTCAATGTAATTTCTCTTATCTAAAAATAAAAAACTAACAAGTTTTTAGATTAAACATTTATTAGCTTTGAAATTAAAAGTGGAAGCATTTTTTTTTTTTTTTTTTTTAATAATATGGAATAAAAAGTCAAATAGTGCTTAAACTAACAATTTAAAAAAAATAACATTAGTTATTTATAGTTGTAAATAATTGTATGGAATTACTTTGTGTGCATCAAATATAACATTTCTGACAGATATCAGCATAACATCTTGAACCTACAAAAATATGTAAGGTATTTAAAACCAATTCAACAATACACATAAAGCAATGGAATTAAATCCAAAATATAAATGGATTCCAAAATTAATCTCAGAAATTGTATACATAGTTATAAAAAAAAAAATACATAAAAATATCAAATATATAAAAAATGCAAAATACTAAATACAAATTGTAAAATATATACATACAGTCAAACCCCGTTAATGCGAAATCAATGAAGCCGCCCAAACTTTAACTTTTTTGTGCTAACCATCTAAAACTTTTTTCATTTAATTAATGCAGATTTAAATTATAAGTTATATGTGTATTTAATACTGCTATTTTTGTAGAACATTTACATTTCACAGCATAAGCCGCTTTTTTCCTTTCCCGCTTCTTTAAAATCATTGATAGAGTTATGTTGGCAATTCAATACTTGCCTGCAATTTCTTTTTTTTTTTTTAAAAACTTTATTGTTATGTTCATTTATGTAATCTTGCCTTGTCTCTTATGACAATGTTTGCTACTTCCAATTCATATTGACAAGATTCAAAACGCAAAAGCAACCAAGTTTAGACAAAATTTGGGCCAAAATTAGCTCATTTCACAGCGATGTCATTGTGATCACTCGGATATTTCCCTGTTTTATAGGGTTTCAAGTCGAGGAATGATTTTGCAACTCTTTTAAATTTCAGCTCAAGTAATGAAGAATACTTCATATCAACAAGTGGTTTAAAAGCAATTTTTTTCATCTTAAGTGGGATTTCATGTTACGTGATTTCGTGTTAAACAAATAAATTAATGTAAAGTTGAAGCTTCATCACACAGGGAACTGCTTTTATTTTGCATTAAACAGAATTTCGTGTTCCGCGATTTCACGTTAATAGGTTTTAACTGTTTAGAAAAAACTAATACAAATCATTGACATGCTTTTATAATTTACACAATTAAAAATACTAAGATGCAATCCCAAACCTTTATTAGCAAATTATATGTAGTTAATAGAAAATGTTTTTGTGCGATATATAGTTGAGGGCTGCTAAAAATTTGTAGAGAAATATGAAAACTCAATAAAAAATTAAAGCCTAAGTATTTATGAAAAACATTCAAGAAAATTAACATAACATCTAGAAAAATTCATTACTTTTCATTAATGAAGAATATAAATCAATACTTAACCTGCAACAGCCATTTTTCAACTTGACCTCTGGCATCCTTAGTAGAAATGACACTCGACAAATATACCATTTCACCCTCACTGCTCAGCATTCCTCGGATTTTCAAATCTTCATCAAAATCCAGAGCAGCAATTCCTTCGAAACACTTTTTCAGATGAGGTTGAACACGTAAAGGGTCCTTAGTTTCAGATAAGATTTCCAACATTTCATCATTTGAAAGGAAGAAAAATCTTGAGAAAGAAGCAGCAAATATTAAGAGAAAAATAAAAGATTATATTTATAATTAAAAGAAATATTACAATGCAAAACTAGAAGTTAGAATATTAAATTAGTGTAAGTATTTTATAAAAGTGTAAGTTAAATAAGTGTAAGTTAATGAGTATAAAATATTTTAAGTTAAATGATTGTAAAATATTTTGATTGACCAGATTATATTTTACATAATTTAGGGCTGTTTGAAGAGCATATTAATGTGGTTAATCTTTAATATGCAGAATTGTAAACAGGCCATTACTTGAAAACAAAAGAAGAAGGAATTAGAATAATCATAAGTTAATAAAATAATCTATATATATAATTCTCTTGCGTGCTGCCCAAATTCGGCTGTATTTCTGTGAACAGAATGGCAACGACTTTAAACATCTAATCACAAATCTTCTAAATGTACTTTATGCAGGAATTTCCAAATTCAGTAATCCAGCCAATCACAAATAAATCTTTTAAAATTTGACTAATACATTTGACAACAGCCAGCAACTGGGATTAACTATATTTTGTTTTTCTTATTATACTAATATGAATTATTACCTATTTAAAACGTATTGATTTAATATTTAAGATGATACAAAAATAAATAGATCCAAGATGTGTTTATATCTTTTGGATTAAAATTTTGAATAAACCAGACTTTTTCGAAAAATTATCTGCTAGAGCATGCTTAGGAGGTTAGTAGAAAGTGTTTTATGGTAACACTTTTTTTTTTGCAATTTTGCCACCAAGTTGAATCAACACCGGTTTTCAAAAATGGATTCCAAGTTAGAATGGGACCACACTGGTGAAGGGTTACCCAAAATCACCAAATAAAAAGTGGGGACCATAAAGTACATTCTAATCGTTCCAGGTGCTGTGGATAATAGAATTTCGAATACAAAACTTTCTTTTGTATACAATTAAAACAAGCCAGATTTGTTTAGATTTGGCAAATAACCATAACATATTTTATGGGAACGTTTTCCGGATATATGCCTATAAAAGATGAGCACGGAGTTTTCCTTAAGAATATTAAGGTTTCTATGCTGAAAATTCACAATCGATGAATAAGAGCTTCAGCATTCTGGATAAACTGGAATTTACCTTTTTAAAATAATATATTCATTCTAGGTTATGATTTACCATACGTTGCCTCTTGAGAACTTTTAAAAAAAGTCGCCGAATTGAAAATGAAGTCAAATGGCTGTGCCGCCCAATCCAAAATAGCATCCAAACGCCATGTAACCAAATCTAAACGGTCACTGGGGTTGCTGGAAAACCAAGTCGCCAGGTTGCATTCAGCGCCAAATTGTCAACTTTAAAAAAGTCGCCAAGAGGCATCGTTTAGTAAATATGAACCTATTTTCATTTCTAATCAGTGCAAATTCAGCTATTACGAATTGAGAATCATTAAAATAAAGAATACTGTCCCTGCTTAACGCAGCTCGCCATAAGCAGTAGGATAATGACGTGTCAAGTATTGTAGCTCTTCATAAATAATAAAACGTTTTCAAGTTTCATAGCACAATATCACTTTACAAGGTATTTCTTGATTATGCATCTGAAATATCTTTTTTCTAGGGAATATTTTAATTGCCTTACTTTGAGCCGAGCAAAGCAAGCCTGGTTCGCGAAGCAAACCAAGGGGATTGCATAGCAATCCAGGAAGTTGGCGAGCATTAGCGAGCAGGGGACGGAGCCCCCTAGTATGATTTATAACTTATTTAGGTGAAATTTGTTTAAAGGATATGATTCAAGTGAAATGGTATGCATATTTAGGATATTTATCAAGGAATAACTTGTACGTCTGAAAAACGAATGATAGTAGTAATTTATAAATAAGTGATTTAGCATAATTCGGTCAAAAACTGAAATATTTAAAAAATGAAGATGCTTTGTCAAAATATCGTAAAATTTGATAAAGCTAGAAATGTAGTTTTAAATATAAATTGCGCCAATCCTGAGCTAAGTATATTATAAAATTATATTTTCCACAGTTTAATTTCAAAGTGTTCTAAAGGCCTTTTAGATTGTTTTTTTTATCTGATGGCTAATTAATCAGATTATTCTCATTTGAATATATTATTAAAAGCTGCAGCCTCAATATCTAATTAATATATTGTGAAATATGTAGTATTCATGCGTAGGTAAACAAATGAAATGGACGACTATATAATTTACCTTGGGAAATACAGCCTTTTCTTTTCTAAATACGAATTCAACCCTTTGTTGATTTTATCAAGCATTTCGTTGCAGTTAAGAAGGTCCTTGTATACGTCAGGAGTTGAAGTGTTTTCCAAAACCTAAATTAGAATTTTTAAATCAATAATAAATATACAGAATGTTGAGAAAAATTAAGGTACATTTTGGTTGTATCTCTATACAATACATTTAAATTTTACCTTCTGTAGTATACTCCTTTATTAAATTTTAAAAAACAAAATTTATTTAATATAAATAGTATTGATGCATAGGGTATTTCAGTACAAATGAAGTTTATTAGCAAAAAACATACTAAATGACTTTTGTTTGAAAATTCAAATAAATGATGGTTGAAAAGTCTTCCAGCTTTGTTAGTGATACCCCTAAATTAATAAATTGCTTTTGAGAGTTGTTATGTTTTGATATAGTTCTGTCTGTTAATATTAATACCAATACAAAAATGACAACCTACTACATGCACAAGGCCAATCTAGGCTGGGCAGTTTAATGCTGGGTGGATACGTAGTATAAAACCCAGACAAACTCAAACAAATATATACATACATATTATTTTTTCTATAAATGTTGAAGTTGTCGTTGATGTCAAAATAAAATTTTAGAAAAGGGGGAGGGGGGGAGGAATGAGTTCTAGGGCTGTCTAGTGTACTTTTGTAAATTTCCATTTCATATTCATCAAAAGACAAAGTGCTACTGAAGTTTATATGAATACTATGTAAATATGAAACTCAATTATTCTATTTGACAAAATACTTTACACACACCAGAAATTTAACTGAAATCAACTACTTAATAAAAAAAAAAATTACATGTGGTTTTTCATTTGTTTGCTTCATAATATTTCTCCAGATGTGGTCCACAGCTTGGAACAAAGATCCCTCTTTTGGCATTTGTTGCAGTATATCTGCTGATGAGAATATGGGTTCCAAGTAAAGCCATTGCATTTGGACTTTCAGCCATTCATCAATAGAATCTTGCGTCAACTTCAATATTTCCTCCCATTCCTAAAATAGTTTTAAAAATTAACATTAAAAAACATAAAAGGGTGAATGATGAGAAATTAAGCTTTTAAATTCTAGGAATAATATAATTAATTCATACTCATTTTATGGAAATTTAAATCGGCATAATTTATACACATTTTGAGAAATCGTAAGTAAGAAGTTTCTAAAGACAATTTGAGACCATCGAAAGCCATTTTAAGGACCTTAACAAATCTTTTTAGTTTTCCAATAAATGATAAAAGTTTTGATACATTTATAAGAGAATGCCCCAAAATAAGAACAATAATTTTTTAATAGTATTTATTGTGAACATTAATGTGTTTTTATGGTAATTTCAAAAAGTTGTAACATAACTTTTAAATGAATAAGCGCATCAAATCCGCTTACAAAGGTAAGTATACTGAGTTAGGCACAAGTTAGGTTTTTAGACTCTTAAAACCTATTATACCTAATTTTACTCTTAAGATAGAGTGTGAGGCATAAATCACCAAGTTTATCAAGATTAAAAAAAAAAAAAAAAATCTAAACAAATTTATTTGATTCGAAACATATAAAAAAAACATTAAAAAAGTATAATAAATGTTGAAAATGCCCTCCTCTCTCTAGGTGATAGTGCTCTGTATGATAAGCCATATTTCTGAAGATTAACCATATTCTGGCGGGGGATCCTTTCCACCTCTTCTGTAATTCATTGCCTGTCTGAATTGGCGGGCCATTTTGAACTGTGCAGTAAGAGTTTGTGCGAAAATAAACGCTGACAACAAAAATTCGGTGAACTTTGAGCATTTTTGAACTTCAAACTTTCAACACATCAACTGTACAGTTCTGGCCGCTTTCATTTCAAAGAAGAGGGATCAGTTGCCCCTAACACAATTCCAAATTCCCTACTGATTTTTTCGCTACGCATTTGAACTTTAGGTTCCCTCCTGCATGCAACTATGCATTTTTTAAGGGTTTATTAGGAACAAAGAAACTAAACTAAGTAGTTTTTAACAACTAATAATGACTATGAAAATCTTAACAGGAAAAAGTACTGTAACTAACCTTTATTTCTCCCTCAAAAGGTTTTGCGAATGGAGATCCACGCATGGCTTGGGTCTTCACAATGTGGTCATCCAGCAGAGTTTGTATTTCATCAACTGAACACAGGACGAATGTCCCACTGTCCCGATGTGCAAGTGTCGCAAACTGAATATCCTGCCACTCCTCCTTCATTTTCTTCAATGCTCGTTCCAGACCAAGCTCCTTTAAATTCAAGTAAATGTAAATTACAAAGTGCAAGGAATTAGTGTATATTTGAATCCTTTCATAACCAAGAAATTTTTTTAAATAGAAATAAAATATTTTGCCTTAGTTTAACGAATATTTTGATTGAAAGAATGCAATATAAATGCTTTTAACAAACTTCCACAATTTTCTTTTGGATATCAGCAGGTAAGGAGTTGGAAAATATTTTTGAAACCTAAGTGTGAACAGTTTTATCATACAGATCAGACTTGTAAATTTACAGAGCTTTATGATAATTAGCTTATATTTTTTCAAAACAAAAGTTGAAAATAATAAGTCAAATCTTATATCGAAAACTTAGTCTTAGAAAATTTACAAAATTTTATGAAAATAAGTGAAAAAATTTCTAAAGAAATGTTTGAGAAAAATATCTTATGTATTTTAGTTAAACATAATATTACAGGACACATTATCACAAATAGAAAAATAAACTCTAAAATGAAATTTATATTTGTTGACTTTATCATAAGAATGGATGGTGATGACAATCCTATTGTGGTCGTTTTTTGGGGAAGAGACAAAATAAAATTATTAGATTAACATAGCATCATATGATGCTGGATGGATAAGAAAAGTCAGTGTTATAGCCAGAAAAGGAAACATGACAGCCAAAACGCAATTTGAATCAACAGGCATAAAAATATTTAAGAAAAAAGAAGTCAAAATATAAATGTTTAATGCTACTGTCTTACAATAAAATATGAAACTATACTTCGAAAATGCATCAGTCATCAAGGATAATAAAGAAAATGTCCAGACATTTCTTGTTTATAAGTCACATTGGGAGAGAAAGGTTTGAAATCTTCAGTGTTTGTTACAGATTGTTGAAAAAGTGTAAATAAAAAAGTAGCAAACATAGAAAAATAGTGTACCTATAAGGAATAGGACTTTTAGAATATGAAAATATGCTTTGATCAATTTTATATTAAGTGTATCTACTGATATAGAACACTATGTCTAATCTGAATAAATAAACATGATCTATCTCTTTAAATAGCACAACATAATATGGTACTTTCTTCCAGCGTTCAGGGCAAATTCCACAAAATTCATTTTTGCTTAGAGTAAATAAAGCGAAATAATTTTATATTTGAGAATATAATTGTGTATGCTGTTGTCTGGCACGGCGAAAGATAAAACATTGGAGCCTAACAGGTAGGCGAAAATGACAGTGGTTGCTGTCAAAAACAACAATCTTGCGTGAGGTTACTATCGTCAGACTAACAAAGTGACCTTTCTACCCGCGAATATGAACAACTACTTCGGTAGTGTTCGCTATCCCGCCCCCTTAAAAAAAATTCACCATTTTGACAAAATTGTTAGTACCTCAGTGTCGATTTTTTTCGTCCTACTATCGGACAGTATCCAATTTTTTAAAAAATAGTCGCCTAAGCTCAAAAATAGTTGAAGGTTTTGTTCAAAATAGTCGTTTTGGGCCCTTTTTTCATTGAAATAGTTGCCATAGTCGCCTGGTCACTAAAATAGTCGCTTTAGTAGCCTTTTTAGTCGCCTGTGGCAGCCCTGAATATAGAAAAATAAAGAGAAAATATTTAGCTAACCTCCTGAAAAGTTCAATTTTGTTTTAAGTGTTCATTAAGTGTCAGAGGCCATAACCTATTCCTTATCCATGTAGTTAAAAATCATAAGTAATAAGTATAACAAATTGGTTTACCCGAGATGCTTTGGAGCTGATAGGTGCTATTTCATCAACAAATTCATGAACTCCCATTTCAATAAGGTCTTTAAAAGTGGTTGATGTATCAGGTATTATCTTCCTTCCAACGATAGCAGACACTTGCTTCCAATGACGCATTTTCATCCCAGGATTGCAGAGAACTATCATTGCTGGGACATAGCGCTAAAGTAATACACAATTGTGGAATAAATTTGCAGCTTTAAAGCAATGTGATAATTCAGATATTTAAAATTTCACAGTGAGAGAAAAAAGATAAAATTTGTATTACTACTGAATGTATGTCTTTTTTCAAGGATTAATTTTAGTTTAAATCTTCAATCGTATGGTAAAATAATGAATTTAGCAGAATTTCTAACAAAATAGAAGTATTTTATCTTTTAGAGTCTATAAACAACTGGAAAAGAAGCAACTTTAAGAATATGAAAAATAACCAATGAAGACTATGAAACTGGTTAGCCTCTTAACTTTTGTTAAACATTTAAAAGGGCATAGAAAGAAAAAAAAAATCCTAAAGGGAAAGAAAGAAGAACATGCAATGAGCCTTACTGAAAATTTTGTAATTCTCTTTATAACATTATCCACAATTTCAAGAGGGGGCAATGTTTCTTCAGTCACTGTATTCCGTTTAGATTCTTTTAATTTCTCCTTCAATATATTCTGAAGCCCTTTCTTTATTTTGAAGGCTTCTATTTTGAATTCAGAAACTTTGGCATCAATATCAGCTGCATCCAACTCATAAAATCCACCTTCCATCCACCTGAAAAATTAGGAAATAGCAACTATTCAACTTTTTATAAAAATCACTTAAAATAAGAAACGGATTGACAAAATTTACTATTTGTGTTTTTATATTTTTATTTAATTAAAAATTGGCAATATTTGTGGCAATAATTGTTTTCATTCATCTTGCCAATTTAATGAGTACGGCAAAATTTTTGGCAACAAAAATGGTTCTCATTTTCTAGGTTTGAATGAAAAAAAAACTCACTCCAAACAGGCAGAAAGAATGATATAGCTTACCAGTAAATGTAGGGTTTAATGGAAGAAATTAAATTTCATAAGATGCATGTTATGTTTTTATTTATATGACTTGTCATTTTCATTATGGAACAAAGAAGTTAGCTTATGACGAAAGGCAATTTTCACTGTTTTGAAAATTGCTTTTTCAATGTTTCATGCTTTTAACAGATTTTTAAGAGAACTGCAGATGGAGAAATGTTAAACAAGACTTGAAAAGGCATTACTAGAGTGATTTTGATCAAAATCGTTGGAGCAATTTTTTTGAAAATGCTGAAAACTCTGAACAATGACAAGTACCTTCTGTTGCTAGCAAGATTTTAAAGAAATCCTGGTTGTCATGTGTAATGGACTCTACTGACTTGTATACCAAATCTGAAGATTATAGTGTAAGCCATTCCAAAGGAATGCTGTTTATGTACATACAGACAATTTTTTAAAAACCCATATTTAGACTCATGACATTCCAAATCCTAATCCATCCCCCCCTCCCAATTTTTTAACTCAGTACAATGCTTTCATTATCATAAATTACTTATTGGATAATTGAAAGAAAAAGAAAGTTATATATACCACATAAATACTTGATTTAAAGAAACAATTTCTGTTTTGTTTTATAATGCTAATATTAATAATTTAAGTAACACATAATTATAACAGCATTTCATCATAAACTCTTTGTGAAATAGAAATAAGGATTGTTTTAAGAATCTTCTTAAAACAATTGAAATAACATATATTTTTAAATATAAAAAAAATATTCAAACGTATAGTGTTTTTTTGGTATTTTTTCATAATTTTTTTTTTTCAAACATAGATCATTCTGCAGGAGTGTAAAATAATAATAATAATAATAAAAAATAATAATAATAATAATAATAAAAAAAAAAAAAAACTCAAATGTGGAATAGTAATGTCCATGTAATTTATTTTTAAATAACTTTTTAAAGATTTTAAAATTTTAGTAGTTTCTATACTGTATAAGTGTCTTAGAATAAATGAAAATAAGTGGTTTTATGAGCTTCTAAAGATAGCACAAATTATGTATAAAGTTTTATTATTAATTCATATTATAAATAGAGATATTGAGTTTTTGAAATAGACTGATAAATTAATTATATTATGACAAAGTATTATAAATGACAAAAAAAGTTTTGTTAATTTTTTTTTCTATAATTTAATTTTTTTTTTTTTTTAAATTTCACTATAGTTATTAATAACAAAAGCTTGTCCTAAATTCAGCATTTAAAATTATTTGTAATTTGTTAATGTTCTCAACAGTCACTAAGTTTATGCAACTAATAATTACTTAATTTGTTGAGTTAGCTTTACTTGCGAATCTAAATGCATGAACATTGTGATTTATTTAAAAAGTAGATATTTATCATACTCTTTTTCAGCTTCATCCCAATCAATGTATAGCTGATATAATTGAATGAAAGGTCCAATGGCATTCAGAATTGTCTCAACCTCTGGATAAGAACTTGGGGCCTGCTTAGCTAAAGCTTCTTCCTAATCAAGAATAGAGAGAATATGTGTTTAGAATTAATTGAATGTTTAGCAAGTGAGACTGTTAATAACTTTTTCAAACTATAAACTATACCTTAAATCTTTCGCAAGTACACACTTTACGTCCTGATACACCACTTGCTTATATTGTTTAAAGTATGAAAAGATATTTTCCAAGATTTAAAAGCAGATTTTTATGAAGAAACTTAAATTATATCCTTCCTGTAAATTTTTGAGTAAATAATAAATATACCTGTTTTCATTTAGGGTGGACTGATATGCTTTTATCTCAACTAATGTAAAATCAAAAATATTTTAATTCTCCGTTCCATTGTAATTTTGAAAGGACATTTTGGAGTATGTAAACCAAATATTTAATCAGAAAGCAGGAGGGGGGTGGGGGTCTATTTCGGTAGAAATGTCAATTTCCAAGAAACTCTTTAAAGATGCTCACTGTTTCCAGGGGTTCCCACTCAAATTACAGAAAGAAAATCAATGACTTTTAAGGACCTAAATAATGTTTTTAAGAACCTTTGAAATTTTTTTTTCAGGCATCATGTCTATATATAATTTTTTTAATAAAGAATATTCTACTACAAAAGTTACAAGCTGGTGGATGCATAATACAAATATGTTAGAGAATTCCGAAACAGTGCAGATAGGTGGCGGTCACGAGGAGATAGCAAGTCTGAATTGTATTGCAGTTGGGCACACAGCATTTTGCAATTGGGCAAACAGCATCCACAAAAATTAAGGACTTTTAAGGACCTCTAAAAATATTCAAGGACTTATAAGCACCTGTAAGCATTTTCAAGGCCTTGAAAACAAATTGAAAAATATTAAGCACTTTTAATGACTTTCAATAACCGTGGGAACCCTGGTATCATGCTAACTATAATAATTTTTATACAACAAGTTTTGACAGTTATTCTGCCTTATCAGAAGTCTTATCATTTCAATCAATAGCAAATGTAAATTTGATATCAATAGCAAAAATTATATCATACGAAAAATTCCCAGTTAAAAGGAGATTTTAGTAGAAATATCTATTTCTTGGAAGTACTTTGGAAATGTCCAATGTTAGGCTACATTAAAGGATAAATTTTGGCAGGAGCTTCTGCATTTTCTTTGATTTGTCAGAACAGCTTGCTAGATGTATCAAATATCTTCAATGTATTAAATACCACGTTAGTATGCAAATGGTTATTTTAGATCCTTCTAACCAAGATGAAAACCCCAAAACACTTAAAAAAATTTAACTAATAAAATCTACAAAAGTCTGAATTAACAACAAGTATATACTGCACAGGAATATTAGTTAAAGAAATACAAATGTACTTCGTTGATCCAGGCTATAGCGTTCTCTGCTGCCTTAACCCTTTTGCGTAAATGCATAGCTTCTTTTCTGTACTCCTGTACCATGGTGATATCTCCCAGAGCTTCCAAGTCCCCGGTGTGCTCAGCCAAGTTCTGCAAGTCAACACGGACTTTGCGGATGATAGCCGCCAGTTGCTCTTCAAAACGAACCTTCGCTTCATCCAGGATCTGAAAGTAGAAGAAATAATACTTTCTACAGTTATCAATTGAACGTTTATTTGTAAAAGGGACATAAGTTTATAATAGAAAACTTTCAGGAATTTGAATAGCTTATTTTAAACTTGATGACCACAAACTCTTCAAAACTCATTTTGAAATGGTTAGGATTCGAAAGGGGCTCGTGGCAAGATATAAAGACAATTTTAGTGATAAATTGAATTATTATTTTTGAAAAAAGGTTACCAGTCTATAATAGAAAATGTCTAAAATTAGAAAGCTACTTATGGCAAAATATAACTTTCTTAGTGATAAATTGAATTATTATTTGAATTATTGTTACATTTATTAAAAGGCTATCAGTCAATAATAGAAAACTTAAAAAAAAAAAAAAAAAAAAAAAAAAAAAACTTGAAAATGCTCCAGAAAGCTGCCTATTTAACACTCAATACTTAATAACTTTTCCTAAAACAGACTTTCACATTGTCTAGGATATGAAAGGGGTACAAATCATAACATGAAGACTTTTTTTAAAAATCAATTTAACTTTCACTGGGAACAAAGCAACAATAGAAAAAATTAGGAGTCTTAACAAAACATGTCAAATAGTTACAGTATTAAATAATGTTTTTAAAAAATTTCAAAACATGGGAAGATGTCCTTTTACTGAAAATAGACAAATGATCATTATTATTATTTCTGTATGTTGAAAATTATTTTAAAAAGATTTTCATTGTAATTCATTATTTCTTAAAATTGTGGATTAGAAAACTAATAACTACTTAATTCTTAAGTTTCAGTAAATCACTCCTATTGTATAATACAATGTTAAATAAACATAGTTTTTCCAAATATAGCATAATCTGTTTGGTAGTTACAAACTAAAAGAAATAATTAAATTTTGAAAATCACCCATAGATAATAGAAAGAATTTAACAAAATAAAGTTTTACATTTCTAAAAACCAAGTTATTTCTAGACTTATGGTTTTATTTCATTTGTAGAAAAATATTTTTATTAAAACAACAACAAAAATCTTTAGTAATCTAACAATTTATTTAATTAAAAATTAATTTCAATATTTTTTATTTCAGAAAAAAACTATTGAAATAGTTTAATCACCAAGTGCAAAAATAAGTATTCCTGCAGTGATGCTGCACATGTTTTAAGAAATATCAGTAGATGCTGCTTTTGTACTTATATCTACCATAGAAAATAACGACTTTTATGTGTCAATAGCAATAACTACTCTAAACAGAACGACTTTCACTTAGTTAATGATCTCAACATAGAAATTTGTAACATTTTAAGGAACTTTAGTAAAGCAATAGAATTTAACAGTCAATTTACGAAATCCTCATGCAGAAATATTATCTACTTACCTTAGCACATTCTTTAAAGATGGGTTTCATTTTCTGCGGCCACATAAGAATTTCAGCATTTAGTTTCAACTCTTCAGGCCCCAATGTGGTGAGATTCATCAAAGTGATTGTTTTGGATAATGCTTCCTATAGAATTAAACATAAAATCTAAAAACGAGCAAAGAAGAATACAAACATTTAAAAACAGTGTTTTGAATTCAGCGAATTGTTACTGAGGATGTCTTTTCTTGTGAAATTGTAAGATAATTTAAAAAAATAAAAATAAATATGAAAAAAAAATAATAAGATGCATATAAAAATATTACTAGGTTTAAATTCAATGTAGAGCACTTGACTAGTTCATCATTAAATCCTCAAAGCATATATAAATCTTAAGCTTTTAGATCTTAACTTTTTATGAGGATATTTTTTAATCTTAAAGAACTAGTTGTAATATATATAAACAATATACATTGTATTGTTGAAATTTTTTATTTAATTAATGGTTTTTTTTTAAGCAACCATATGTCAGAAACCTTCTCACAAATAGATAAACCACTAAGGTACCTGCCATGGTACAACATTCAAAATAGCTGTTACACAAAGGACTTTACTAAATCCTGCTGTGGATGGATTTACCCTAGGAAGCCAACACATTAAGTATGACAGGACAGTGAAAAAATGTATTTACTCAAAATAAAAATTTAAGTGGCCTGAGTATTATACCAGTTGTATTTGATAGGTTAGTGAAAATAGAAAACTACTGATTGAGGCATTGTCTCAACGAGGAAGTCAATGCAGATACCTGGATTCTTAGTGATAATCGTAGTTTTATTCAGCACCTGGCTGAATGGTGGAAACATGGTGGCAGTACGACTATAAATATTATACAGCATTTGGATAGCTTGAATGCCCATAACAAGATAGTTTTTCAATGGGTACCATCACAAGTGGAACTTTACGGTAATGAGATTGCGGATGGATGGGCCAAGGAGGGCAGCCTTAAGAGTTCTAATGACAGTGCCAGACTTTCTTACTCGGAATTTGCTTTTCAGATCAAACTGGAAATTAACTTCTCTTGGAGAATGGCCCCCTTGCATGATTGGTACATTTGCAGTCATCCTGGTGCTGATTTGATTGGGGCAAGCAGTAGGAGAAATCAGACTGCTCTGGCCAGACTCTGCAGCGGTCATCTTCGTGCTCTAAGATTTGTGTCGGGTTTTAAAGTCTACTCTCTTCGCCCAAAGTGTAACTTGGTTCAGGCTACTCCTACTTATGCCTTGGCATGTATTGGATGCCAGAAGGATCAGCTGCACTTTAATCCTGGCAAAGTATTTACTCTTCTGAAAGCTCACGAGTTAATGGACTTGATATGATGCTGCTGTCAGTCAAATGGGATAAGGAACAACAAATAATAACAAAACTATTGAAAAATAGTGCTTTACTGATTATTTAAATTATTTTAAAGAATTTAATAAATAGTAATTATTTTTCACCTTCACTTTTTCCAGAAGTCTATCAAATTCTTTTTCTTTCAGTCGAGTAAAGCGTTCACCAAGAACCACCATTTCTTTTGCCGATGAAGGAACTGTGAGGAGCGTTTTCTCTAATTCCTTAAATTCTGAACACAATCTTACCAAAAAAGCAGAATAGTTATTTAAACCTACTAAAGGCATGAAATAATTAATACTAATATCAACATTTTCTTTAAAAAAATTAACTGTTTAAAGTTACTCATTAGATATATGTATTAGAACTTATAAAAAATACCAAAATTTTCCTTTATTCTTGAAACTTATTTCTACTCAGAAATGCAAAATTAAATGAAAAAGTATTGCTTTGTTTGTATGATTAACAAAATCTAAATATGAATTTGTTTTATATTTGTAATTCACTGATATATTGGGAGGTTTTTTTTAATATAACGCAACAAAAAAATGACAAGTTGTATAAGCACAAAACACAAACTATAAATACAATGTGAACGGAATGTTAAGCATAGTATAAATGAGAAATAATAGAATGCTATAAAATATAAAAGCAATATACCCTTGCTTTATACTGCTCAGCATCCCACAAGATGCTGCTTTCAATTGATTGATTAAGTTGTCATGCAAAGCCACCAGCTGCACTTTTAAAGCAGTTAAATCTATGCAGATCAATGACATCTGTTTGTGATTGTTCAGGTTATTCACTTCATTCTTCTTTTCTAAATAGAACTGCAAGTGCTATGTAAACAAAAAGGAAAAATTAGTCAAATATGAATTTATACATACTATATTAAAAAATACAAAATGTCTCCAATTCCCAAGAACATAATTGACTAAAAAATCATGCATTTGAATATTATAGATAATTATCAAGTTGAAGACAATTTACGATTGGTATTCTGCTGATAAAATATGCTTGGTAGTCAGCATGTTAGAAAATAGTGCAGATATTTCTTCTTTACTTAATTTATGTTTAAAATATGTGTATGTAATGAATAAGCATTTTTGGTTGGAGACCCCTCCAACAGATGGCAGCATTCTTCTATTTGAACGAGCCAATGAGGTGACATCACCCCTGGCGTGACATGGAAATACGTTACAACAGAAGCAGAACTCTTCGAGAGCATTTCTGGAGAGAGATAAGAAAGGAAGGTTGTGTGAGTGTTGTACCGGACCATGTAACCCACTAGAGTTTATGTTTATTAAAGTCAATATTTAAACCTTATAAATGAATCATAATTTAATCCCACTAACCTTCCTACATGCATAAATCCTTTTATTTTTATTGTGTCCTCGATAACGTGTATACATGTATGAGTGAGCGCTGTTACTAAATAGAATGATAAAAAACCCCAAAAGATACAAAACCTCTAAAATTCTGATTAGATTTTATTAGCAATAGCTTTATTATTAGTTATTAAGGTACTTGACCACCTTATAAATTTTTATTTTTTTTCTTGCATTTTCTCAATCTTTATACTTTTAAAAATCAGCCCCCAATTTTTTTTTTTTTAATTCGAATTCAAACATAGCGAAATTAGTGAAAGTATGCGTATACTTCATCATGCAATATACTTCAATTTACCTTGCACACATCAAAAAAGTCTTGCTCCTCCTTTAAAAAGCTTTCCACCTCGTGAAAAGATCGAGCAGATAAGATGTAGTCAAAGGTTTTCACTATAAAAATATGCAATATGCTATACATTTACTATTATATAAATTGGCCTACCTAGTAAACACTACAAACTGTAAAACATTTATCAAATGTATTAAACTTGTAGCTTTTATAAAATGATTCAGTGGTCCATTGTTAAAATAATGTATTTTACAGTTCAAATAAATATTACTCCAAAGAGTACAAGACAAATTCTACTCAGGTTTTACTTTTATGTACAACAGAGGAAAAGGACATCCATTATTTTTTAAAGTAATGATGTAATATTATGGGTATATCATGTTCTTTCCAAAGGTTTACAACACTCATATACAAGACTTTGTAATGAATACATTCATTTTTGATGTGCTGCAATAGCAGTTTTCAACTTTTTCCTGTAAAATTATTTGAAATCGAGATAGTGTTCTTTATCTATGGAGTACAAATATAATTATGCTATAAATATTAAAATTATTGACACTTTGACTTTTACGGTTTAGTGGAGAAATTACCAAGATAGTAAAATCTATAATAATAAAACAAGCTGTCTGTGTGTCTGTGGATCTATAGAAAGTTACCTAAAATTGGAGTAGAGCTCTGAAATTTTCAACATAAGAAGTTTTGGTCTTCTAATTGTACATATGTCAAACAGAATGTAAAATTTTAATTAGTTCTTTTTTAATTAATTTTTTTTATATAAAGTGACTTAAAATAGCGATACAGCTTGGAAATTTTCAACATAACTAGTTTTGGCCTTCTAATTGGACTTTTAAAAAACAGAATTTTAAAAATTTTATTTAGTTTTTTTAATTAATTTATAAATATTTTACAAAACAATTTCTAATAGGGCTACAGCTCCGAAATTTTCAACGTAAGTAGTTTTGGCCTTCTAATTGGACTTTTGAAAAACAGTCGTCTTGATGTCGTAAGAAGGATTCCTTTTTAAATCACCACCATTTGCTTTTATCACCTAATCTCCTTCAAGACTTGATTCCTACCCTTAACATCCATACTTGATGTTGCTTTGCTTTTCCATGGAGATTCCAACTCACCAGAAGTACATATAATTTTTCTCATCGATTATCCTCTGGATACCATGCTCACCTGTAGACCTTGCACATTACTTTCATCTTAGATCTTCTTCAAAGTTCGTTGTCCAGACCTCAGAAAACCATTCAGCCCGTCTCCTCTTAGGTCTAACTAATCCTTTAAATCACGCCTACGTGTTTTCCCACCTTGAGTTCCTGCCTACCTCCAAGACAGTTCCACCTCTTCAACTTCAAATGAACGTTTCCAGTTGGACCTTCCAAACAATTTCAAGTTTCATTGCCATGATTGACTCAAAGACTTCCCTTTTTTACTGAACTTTTCCTCATTGGATCCTCCTGGCTTCCTCAAGCTTCTAGTCAAGGACCATCATGGAAGTCTCTCCCACAACCGCCATTAGACATAAGTGTCTACCCCCTGTTTTTCTTTTCCTTTTGTAAAACAATTTAAATTTTATTTTTATTCTTTAATAATGAGTTCTCAACCACCCTAAAATTGGAGTTCTTAGGGCTACTCAACAGTAGTCTTAATTTTTATTTCAACTTTACCTAAACTTTACTTCCAAGACTCGTAAATAACTTATTTTACTTTTTCTAATTAAGAGTTGTTATTATTTGTTTAAATTAATGTATTTTTGGTATTTTATGCTCATTGATATATAGATAATAAATAGTTGCATTACCTAGGTAATTAAGAGTCTTGTTTTATTTTTATTTCTAATTTATTATTATTTAATTTTTTTTAGTTTAATTTTTGATACTGGTGCTCTCTTGGGTTTAAAGATTACTATAGATCACAATGAATCTTGGTGTTGTAGGAAAATACCACAACACTCAATTAGTTTTGGCGAATAAAATCTCAACTTAAAAACATTGATTCTTGTCAATTCGATTGTCTTCATTTTATAACATATTCTATGCAAAATATGGGGCACAGAAAATGACAATTGTTAGATTCAAATATATGAACACAATTGTATTAAAGTATGCAAATAGAAAATAAATGTTTTTTAAATTATCCAATAAATTTTTTAAATATCCAGTGTTTGCTAATTTACCTAAAATAATTCAATAAAAATGGTTTTGGATTGATACTTAGATTGATATTGATGAGCAAGTATTGTAATTTTAGATTAAAAGTGCATAATTTTTAAAGTTAATCTATATAAATTAGAAAGGGCATAATATAAATTTGCAAATAAAAACACTTAAACATCATTAAAAAAAAAAGATAAAAAGAAAACTATTGCACATACTATATAGTTCAGATAGCTTTGAAATTGCATTGTAATGTTCCATAATAGAATTTTTAAGTTCACTTTTAAGTTTATCCATTGAAAAATCAGTAATGGAAACATTAAGTTTGGAGTCACTACTATCTTCTTCAAGCCAACACTGCATCTTAGGAATTTTAGACAATACTTGATTAATCTAAAGAATGATAGAAAAGATAATATTAGAGGACTTTCTACACCAATTTTTGTCTAAAAGTATAATACCAGTAAGACATTTCATTCAGAAATGCACTCTCTCAAGATTCAGTAAAAATTAGGTGTTAATAAAAGTGCAATATTATTAGGAGAAAAGAAGTGATGTAGCAGATTGAAAGCCTCTGCCATTTATTTTTGTGCCAATCAGGAGACAGTGTTAAAAGACAAAAGAAAACCACATTTTTAGAACAAGCTCTATTCACGAACTTAATATGTGGAAAGATGATTTAACTCAAATTCAAAAAGATCAAAAGACTACCAGAATGGACAATCCCTGCATTTAATTTTTTTTTTTATTCAATTCTAAATGTTTCGAGAAAGCCATAAACTACGCTTTTTTTTTTTTTTTTTTAATTTGCAACCAAAAATCGCTGGTTTATTTAGGCAGGAAAAACGATTCAATCGGCTCGAAGCTAATGTGACGTCACTTGTTTCGAACTTGGCTTGAAACGCAGCAACGGAAATCAGTTTTGCAAGTTTCTTTCAAATCACGTCAACCTGCACTGGATATGGCAATTATCTAAAAAAACTCACACCAGCAATTTCACAGAAACTTCGCGATAACCATAGAAATGGAAGGAAAATTTGACATCACAGCTAAAATGTAGCGATTTGATCAAACTGCAATCAGACGAAGTTTTCGGACATTTTCTTTTCTTAATATTTAAATAACTAATTTTTTTAAAGAACTTTTGGAATCAGAAAGAAATTCTTCATAAGTATAAACAAATTTCACTCGTTTTTAGAAAATGCGGGAATTGTCCATTGGGTTGAGTTTCGCTCATATGTTGGCGTTGATTTGAACTGCTGTTTTTTTTTTATCTATTACCATCTTTAGCAATTATTTTCTATTTCGCCAATCATCGCCATACAGCTTGCATCAAATATAGTTGGGGGGGGGGGGGGTAAATATAAATCCCTATGGAGGAAATTTCTTCAGGCATTGAAATTTTTTTAGGAATCAGCAAAACATTTTAGGAATTGTTGAAATTTACAAAATTTAAGGAATTTTAGAGCGAATACGACCTTTATAAAAGTCTGCTTGAAATCTATAGTTAAGACAGAATTAGTAATAATATAAAGAACTTTTTTTTTTACATAAATCATGCAAAAAATACAATTAGCTTGTTCCACTTTTAAGTGTTCTATAAATATTTTACACTTTCCTAACAAGAGCTAAATTTAATTTTGTATTCTGATCTCATTTCTTCTAAATAGCTACAATTCACCAAAAATAAAACCATAAATAGTTTCTAAATTTTTGTCTGGAAACTTAAATGATTCTATGTCTCCTGTATATCAAATATCAAACAAAATAAATTACATACGATAAATGTACTAAGAATTACTTGGTTAAAAAGACTGATGAAGGTTTGTTGAAATTCTTCCAAAGATGGATCGCAAACAATGATTGCATGAGAGCTCACAGGTTGTACCTTGAGACGAACTAGAAAAGGTGGCACACTTGAGTGGTCAGGTTTAAGCTTGAATACATTCAAAATAAAATGTAAAGTTTGTAGTAATACATTGTGAACCTGTAAAAAAATCAAGATATTAGTTCAACTGCATTAGTTAGGTATTCAACTTATATTCTTAATAACACCAAATGAAACTGCAATGGACAATTCCCGCATTAAAAAAAAAAAATTCTTTATTCAATTCTAAATATTTCAAAAAGGCCATAAACACAAAAATTTCTGCTCACTGCACTTTTTTTTTTATTTTGCAACTTAAGTTCACCTGTTAGACTTTGGTGAGAAAACGATTTATTCGGCTTGAATTGAATGTGATGTCACTTCATCTGAAACAACTTGGCTTGAAATGCAGCAGTGCTTTTCCAAGTTTCTTGCAAATCGCACCAACCTTTACAGGATATGGCAACTGTCTACCAAACAAACACCAACTATTTGGCAGAAACTTCACGATAACCATAGAGAACAGAAGCATGTCGTGATGTCACAGCTATATCAGAGTGTTTTGATCGGACTGGTTTTGGATTGGCCTTGGAGCATTTTCTTTTCTTAATATTTTAAATAACTAATTTTTTTCTAAGAATTTTTGGAATCAGAAAAAAATACTTCATAAATATAAACAAATTTTACTCGTTTAAAAAAAATGCAGGAATAGTCCATTATAATTTAAAATCAAAAGTTGAAAACTTAAAATTCAAAGCTAAACTTACCTTAACAGAAATTAAAGTGTTTACACAATTCAAAATGGATAAACGCTGCTTGCTTTTGAAGTTTTCAAGATTTTTCCTTTCTGAGAATATTAAACTAATTTCAGGCCACCAAAAACTACAACAAAAATTTTAACATTTAATCTTAAAAATAAGTGAATAATTATTAGAATTCAATTTATATGGACATTTCAATAATTATCTCTCAGATAATGCTTTAAAATTTCTGTTCAATATTAGATTTTCACTGCAATTCCATAAAATACAGCTCTTATGAAATGAATTTCTTAATTAAGGCTAGCTTCTTACCAAGAAAAGATTAGTGGAAGCCTTAAAACCTTCTTTAAAATTATAAATTAATATTGCACAATAATATTTATGTCATTAATATTCAGCATACTTATGTAACCCTAAAAACATTACAATAATTGATCATTATAATTAAACAATAAAAATTAAAAAAACTCATCAACATTGAAATTTAATTACATTTGGCAAAATAGTCTCAGAAACTTAGACAAATGAATATGACAAGAGACATTACTTAATGTATTGACAACAAAGTTAGAAATGAAAGTTCAATATAACTTATGAAAAATAAAACAAGTATCCATAGCTGTATATAGTAAAACTATCACAATTACAACTACCCACCCGTAAAAGGTTGAAAAGGTGTAAAGCTTTTCTGATATGTAATATTCTAATGCTATACTTTCTATAAAGCTTGTAGGCTAAAAATGATTAAATTTTGTATCAAAGTGTGGGTATTCAGCTAGAAATTATATACAGGAATATAGAAGTGATATAGAAGTTCATTTTCTAATACTCACAAAACAAATCTTTAAATTACTTTACAATATAATTTAATTATGTGCAAAGAACTTCAAAATTATAGCTATTATTACCTCATCATTTCTTCCTCAAACTTGGAACACTTCGAGATAATTTCATCACAATACTTGTTAATTGAACGTGGTTTTGAAACTCTATAAACAAAAGAAAATACCTTTATATTATTTCAAAACATATTTCAGAGTTGTCCAAAAACATCCACTAAACCTTGATTAACATGTTTATTTAAACACGGTATGAAAAATATAGATAAAGGAAAAATTATACAACTATACTAACAAAAAAGTTTGTGTGTCAGCGACTCTATATAAACAAACTGCCACTATGCTGAAAGCTCTGAAATTTTAAACATAAATGATATTCAACCTCTAAGTTTTCTTTTGGGAGCCGGAATGTTGAAACTTTAATAAATCATTTTTTAATTAATTTTTAAATTAACAAATATGAAGGGAAAACAACCTTTCCTGCTGGGTCAGATGGTTCTAAATGGTACCATGTAGCATACTACATTCTTGGGTGACAAGCACTTGCAATATATTATTTTTTTGTTTCTTGAAAAGGGGGGGATGGGGTTATATTATTGGGAAAAATATGAAAAACTTTAACAAAGAGAATTATATCAGCATTAATTTCTTGCCTTTTCACTAACAAAGTCAGCCTGGTTCAAGAAGCATCAAAGAAACACATAGGCCTTTGCAACATGGCACCATTGCAGAGTATTTAATAATGTGCTTCACATTATACTTCAGTTCAAATGTTTACTACGTTAAATGTGTCGTTGTATCAGCGTTGTGTCAGCTTGTATATATTGCTTGCATTATATATTGCATTTTTCCAGTATTATTGTCAAACGTTGTGTCAACTTTGTATATTGCATTGTATTATGTGCATTGTATTGTGTATATTGTATTGTATTATGTATATTGTATTGTATAATCCTGTAACTATTGTATATTGTGTGCATGATCCTGTAACTAAGCTATATTGTATGTATGATCGTGTAACTATCGTATGCAAATTATTTTCTATTTCTATATACGTGTATATATATATTTACTCGACCAACCCTGTTGGGCCTTGAGCCTGTCGTTGGTCTTAAAATTTGTATTTGCATTTGTATTTGTAAATGTAAAACCAGAATATAAATTGATCTTGAATAAAAAGTTAAAACTAAAACGTAATAGTACCAAAACGATATTTTAGAAGTTCATGATATTCAAAAAGTTTTAATAAAAATAACAAGTTTTAATTCAAATATTTAGTAAATGCAAAGGATTTCATGATAATTACTGAATAAATTAAACATCAATCAAGTAAAGTTTCTTTTAACAAACAATGAATAAAAAATTTTAATGTAAAATGCTTGATAAGGTTTTAAACTTAAACTACAAGATCACAAGATATAAATATCATCAGAAACATTAAAAAATATAGTAGATATAATACAATGTACCTGAATGTATCATGTGGAATTATAAGCTCTTTTATGTGAAAAAGGCATATCTGAATGGCTTGTTGTATCAAAGGATGTACAGTATGAAGATTGCGAGTCAGAAAATGCTTTGACGACCAAATCCTATGTTTTAATTCATCGTCAACATAAAGTGCTGAACTAGTGAAAGAGAAAGATAAAAATTTAGGTGGAATGGAGTTTGAAACAGTTATGTTACCATTTAAAAAGCAAGTAAAAGTTGAAAAACTAAGTAATTTTAACTAAGAAACAAGGGCTTACGAGAATTATTCACTTGCAAAATCAGATATTTGCACACACGACAAGACTGAGTAAAGTTAACTTTTTTTTCTTTTTTTTTTTTGCTGAATTTTCTCCTCTGTATTCTTATAACAGAAGATTTCAATAAAATATCTCTGCTATATTTTACAACGCTTTAAAAGTCATAACTAATTAAGAACTATACATAAGGAGAAAGTATGCTTTTTGGGGATTTTTCTTTTCTTTTTTTTACTTTCTTTCTAATATTTTTTAAAATAAGTAGCTGATTTTGCAATTGAGCTATTAATATCTTGGTGATTGATTGAAATAGTCTATATGAACTATTCAATTAGCCCAAAACACACCTGAAATGGATGGAACTGTCATGTTCTTCTTCTCCACTATCTAATATGTAATTGCCTAACAAAGAAATAAGTATTAAGTAAAAGAAATTTAAAATTAACATAAATGTAAGATTATTTAAGACATTGAATTTCTCAAGAAAGTACAACAATTTCAATGACTACAGGAACAAAGCCTGGTGTAATACATTAAAAACTGTAAACTTAAATAATCATACTTGAAAGAAAGAAAAAAATCCAATGAGATAGCGAAAAAGCTCTTACTTCGGATTTTTCTCATAATATCTTCATAACTCACTTTCAAATCTTCAATTTCTTTTTGGAAAACAGGATCTTCTGGATTAAAAACAGAGCAATTTTTGGTCAACAATGCTACAATTCTGTTAATAGTTTTATCAGGTAAGTCATCAACAGGAGCTGAGTGTATAAGGTCTGTAAATTGTTGAAAGTAATGCTGAAAAAAATATGTATTAAAATAAAACAGATTTGCAATTTCCATTATAAAAATGGGACATGATTAAAAATACATAAGATTCTTAACCTAAGTTACTTAAGCATGAAAGAAAGTAATCAAATCTAAAGTGAAAACTCTAGTAAAAAAAGAGAGAGTGAGCAATATGCAAGACATTAAGATCATAAATATTATACCTCAGGTTTTCTTTTAGGTCTTTTGTTTTCATATTCAACAGGACGTTTCTTCACAGATTTTTCTAACTCTTCTGCTTGTTTGAACCTAGAACAAATCTTATACTATTACATACAAACTTATACAGCCACACATATTTCATATGGATTCTTGTTATTACAGGGTGTCCAGTTATTTTGAAATTCCCTGATATTTCCCTGATTATTCCCTGTAACACCCAATTTTTTCCCTGATTATAAGTTATCGACAAAATATATATATATAATAAACTTTCAAGTAAAAGAACATTCAAATTCACCATCATAAAGAAAATTATGATGCATGTACTGTTTATCTTTACACATTTATGACACAAATACCAAATTGCTTAATTTAGTGTAGTGTATGTATAGTGTACCTGCACTGTGCATGTGCAATTATACTTTAAAATCACACTTTTTTTTCATTACAATCTAATCTCAAGAAAAGAGGACTCTAGTATTAAATTTCAGATTTAATAAGCTGTTTTCGTAAGTAAAATTTTAAAAATAAAGACAAACCATAAATCATGTCAAAATGGATCAAACACACACACACATTTAACCCTTTGCACTCCAGTGGCGCCTCTCAGGCGCCACACGATTGGATGCCAAACCACGAGAGGACCATTAGGTGTGATGTGGAAATTCGATGCAAGGCCAATGACTGTGTTTAGTTTCTATGAAACAAATCCATAAACACCAGCCGAACCTAAAATGTCTCGAGCTGCTGATTCCTCCGTGCCAAAAAGGCCTGGAATGCAAAGGGTTAACAAATACTCTATATATTATATTAACTATTTTTGTTTTCTGAATACTTGAAATTGTAATCAAATTTTAAAAATCAATAATTGCTTTAAAATATTTTTGTAAAGTAAAATTTTTATATTTTATAAATTCAATTTGTGTATTTAAAAAAAAAAAAAAAAAAAAAAAAAACTTTTTTCAAATGTAGTTGGATTGGGGGAGTTACACCATTTTCATTGGCTTTTTAGTTTGCATAATTTCGTTGTCCAAATTGTTTAATTTCGTAATATGCATTATTTGAAATTTTCTTTTTTGTTTAAGATTAGCTGTAGCCGCTTGTTTAAGTACAATACCCAAGCAAAATTTTTACAAAATAAACACATTTTCCCCAGACAATTAATTTTAAACAATTATACATAAAAAAAAAATTGCTTTAACTTTAAACTATTACTTACATCTATAGTTAAAATGTAAAATTGTTTTTCAAGTTAAAATAAACAATTTTACATTCAATAGCAGTTAAAATGACAATTTTAAATAAGGATACATAATAAAAACTGGGACGATTTGGATTAATTTCTTGTGCAAAATTAAATTAAAATTCTAATCATTCATCATTAATTCAAACCAAACGGTGAAAACGATCCTCACATACACACTAATAACGTACATAGCGGCTTTCACATCAGCGGAAGTCTAGGCGAATGACACCAAAACGACGTCGTGAATCTCGCCAATAACTTCAGTTAAAATGGCTTAAATCTAAGTGAAAATTACAGCTACTTCAACGTAAATATCGGTGATAGCGGCCGCTGTACGGGGGCAAGTCTCGTCAATTATATTAAACCAAAAATCGGCAAAAATGCCCGTACCGGTGCAGACAAAATGCCCGGTAAGAAGATTCCGTGATTGTCAGACTTGTAAGTCCAACAAAATTGTAATGCAGATTTGTATCGATCTCAGGAATGATCAAAATTTCGATTAAAAGAAAAAGTCGAATTTCGCGTTTTAGCTTAACTGTACTATGTCCGACAGATGCAAACCTCTGCAATAACGTCAGTAACTATTATTTTGGAATAAGACTCGACTAAAATGAGTATCACACAGCAACGTAATAACGGCGATAATGCTCGCCATAATTACAGGAATAACTGCCATTTCATCAGCGTAACGTTCTGAAAAATGACTATAACATACCAATGTAAATAATTCCGATAGAGTATATTACAGAAAAATAAGGTGGGAGGGGGTAATAATTCCATCGATGGTTTGGGGAAGACTGAACGCATGCAGGTTCCATGATTGTCAGGAAATTTTAATCTCCGCGAGATCAATGAGAAATTTGTGGGAGGAAAGTTGGTTGTTTTCAGATTATCTGGCGCCGTCAACAACACGAGGGCTATAATGCATCGAAACATTCGTCATTTGACAAGCCAACATACATTTACAAACACCCATGCCATACGCGGGACTCGAACCCGCAACTCGCGGTCTAGAAGCTAGCACGCTAAAACCACTAAACCACTATACCGTTTGGTCGGCTGTGGGAGGAAAACTTTGATAGGTGGAAAAATAAGAAAAATTCACGAAAGCGGAAAGATCGGCGGAAGCAATCACATCCCTGAAATTAAGGCAACAATCGGCAAAAATGACCATCACACCAACGTAAATATCAACGTTAGCATCCAATATATCAATGGAAATGGCTGAAATAGACGCGATTCTATCGACGTCACAATCTACGAAATTGACAATCACAAGCGTAAATCTCGGCGATATAGACAACTATTTAGGGGCAAACCTTAAAATAGTGATTAATAGGGACTAAAATGAACATCACAAGAATGTTAATCTCGGTGAAAGCTCCCTTCTTATCAGCGAAAATCTCGGCAATAACAAGCTTAACATCAGAGTAACGTTCGGCGAAACTAACCACCACACACCAGCATAAATAACAGCGATAGATGCTGGCAATCAGCAAGAAAAATGGTCATTACATCACAAGTTTGGGGAAGTCTGAAAGTATGTAGGTTCCTTGGTTGTCAGACAAGCAAGTAAACCCAATGAAATTGTTATGAATTAAAAAAAAAAAAAATGCTGAAATCTAAAAAAGCAGAACTGTACCATGGCTGACAGGTGCAATCTCTGAAATAGCGTCAGGGACACATCTCGAAAATGAGCAGCATGAAAGAACGTGTTTCTTGCCCTCTATTATCACGAAAATATCGGCCATTTTACCATCGTAACGTTCAGAAAAATGACCATCAAATATCAACGTAAATAATGCCGATAGACTACTATAATATAAGAGAAAAATGAGGAAGAAATGTAGTCATTCCATCGTCGATTTGAGGCAAATCTGAAAGCAAGCAGGTTAAGTGATTGTCAGGAAATTTTAATGCGAAAAGTTACGTGGTCGGTCTTGCGGTCCGAATTTTCGACGTTTTTTTTTTTTTTTTTTTTAACTTTTTCTAAATTTTTTTCAAATTGATTTTTGTATTTTTGGTAGCAGTGTATCTTTAATTATCAAAATTAAAAGTTCCATTTTAATTTCGAAAAATTCCTTTAAACTTTTTGACAAAATCCCTGATAATTCCCTGATTTTTCCCGAAATACCGAATTCCCTGACTTTTCCCGATATTCCCGATCTGTGGACACCCTGTATTAGCATATGTATAATAATAAAAAATATACTGAATTACTGTGATGTATCTTCTAACTTATAAACCACTTATAAAAAATTAAAAATCCATTGAACAATTTTACTGGTAACCAGATTCTGTATATTTAACAAAACCACTAAACAAATTTTATATTCAAAGCCGGTAGTTGTACCACTTTGAGAATCAGTAAACTAAATGGATATAGTTTTGTTAGATCAGTAACTTCAACTTCCAAGTAGTACCCGGCTGCGGAGTCAGGTGCCACTAGGAGCAGTTGCCTCCAAGCCTAAATGTTTAAATTATGCTCAAACATATCACCAAACCTAAATGTTTACAGTATGAAATAAGGTTACTATTAGCAATCCTATAACAATTTGTTAAAGAAATTATAAATAATTTGTGCGTTGTTAGTTTGGATGAGTTATCGCTGCAATTTGGTGGTTATTATCTTGTACACAGATAATGGAAGAGTACCACTGAATATGTAACTAGAATCATTAAAACAATGTTCATATAATTCCACTGTAAGAGGTGTCATAAATAGAGTGGAACATCTTAATCAAAATGTAAAATATTTAAAGTTTAAAAATGAATTGTTCACTTATAGCCTTATTATTATTTCTATGTAAATACATTGAAGTTTGGCCAATTTACCAAAATAATATTTTCAACTTGCAAAACTCCTTGATACGTGTTCTCCTCCAGTAGTTTTGTTTCATGAAATAAGTTTCAAGACACTAATACTAATTTGGATATTGTAAAGTACCTGCATATTTTTTTATAATATATAATATGCAAGCACTGATTTTCAAATAAAAAGTTTAAAAACAAATTAGAAAATTAAGCTATTTTTTAGAACTTTCATGAAAATGCTAATAGTAGAAGTGTAATAAGTTGTGAATAACGACTTACATCTTTGCTTTGTATTCCTTCTTTCTCTTAGCAGAGACACCAATATTCCACATTTTACTATTTTTCCAACGATCCTTGTCTATTATTTTGTTGATGTCTGTTTCAATGCTAGGAATAGGTGGCAGTTTCTCCAAGCCAGGAACATCAGACCTCATCTTGCGGTAACTAACAGGTCTTTTCTTTGACATCTGCAATTGAAAACAAAGAAATCTGTCATGGATTGGTGTAATTTACCGTTTTTATTTTCATATTTTAAGAAAAAATTACCACGTTGTCGATAATTATTACACAGGCAAAAAAAGAAGGAAAAAAAAAACTACAAAAAGAGTCAAAATTGGATATATGTTTTTTGATAAATATTACATGATCATTTTTTGTAAGTGAAATAGTCGTTGATGGGCGATTCTCAAGGGAAGAGAACTCTTGAGTAAAGACATTCGTCTTTCAACTTTTTAAACATTGATCGCATTTCTATGGAAATTTCGGAGGTGGGGATGTTTAGAGCACCTTAAAAAACAACTACCACAGCAATTTTGATCCAAATTGTAAGAGCCTTTTTTTTTTTTTTTTTTTTTGTGCCATTAACGAAAGTCATAAATTTTTCAATGGCAGCTACCATATGCGCAATTTGACAGAAACCTTAATGACAAGTTCCATGATCACCACTAATCGGTACAAAAAATGTGAACATTCGAAATCAATCCATTCTTGAGTTATGCTGACCATACCCAGACACAGTTTTTTTCTTAACACCTTTTTAGAATTCGGCATGTTCCCAAACGTGTAGAAATACAAAAAAAAAAATGCAATATTACTTTCATTACACCATGTTAACATATGAGTAATTTAAAATAATTAAGTAACTCGGTTGCACTCCACTTAATCTTCTCTTGTAGACAAGGTTCGTTTTTTCAATGCGAGCCTCAACTTTATTATGTTGATTTATTTTTCCATTAATTATATCAACCCTTTCAAAAGTGGAAACATTTCAAATGCTCATATCATGGTTAACCCAGTAGCAAAATCCATGGGACATTGTGACGGTAAATAAAAAAGAGACGTTGCAGTAAAACTTCGGCCAATCAAGGTTTCTTTTACAGATGCAGAAAGTCAGAAAAGAAAAAGAAATTCTCAAACTACACATGCAGTAAAAAATATTGTGTAGGGTTTAAATAGTTTTTGTTTTTTAAACTCGATTAATTTTTCAGAAAAAAAGTAAACATATTATATTCTTCAACAGAATATCTTTTTAATTTAAGGTTTTTAGAAACATTAGCTTAATTTTATTCAAATAACAAAATAACTTCTAAGTAAAGTTTTGAACACGCTTTTCAGCTTTGGATGCTTCTTCAGAAGTGCGAACAACAACACCTCAATTAATATATTTACGTACATCTGAATAAATAACTTAAAGTACCTACATAAAATATTATTCATAAATTTTAAGTGCCATTATTATATGCAGTCATTCAGTTTCTTTCACTAATTCCAATTGAGGGTTTTTAACCTTCAATCCAAAATTCTATTTAAGTAATTTATTATCTTTACATATTTTGAAATACTAAATGTTTTATAATTATATTTTTGATCATATATATTCAATGTAATAATTTTGATTAGATAGTCTTAAAACTAATTTCTTCTTAAGTTAAAGCAACTGTGTTTTACAAACAATCTTTTTAGTTAGGGAATGGTAGTAGAGCTACAAAGAAAATACCTTTCTCTTTATTATAAAATCATGGATGCTTATAATTGTATGTTTTTAAATAGCAAAAAGCTTTTTTTATTTGTGGATCCCCTCCATTTCCCAATCCAGCTCTAGCACCCATTGCCACTAGTTTAGAATAGTTGTATTGAATTTATTTTATGACCGAGCCTACTATTTTGTATTTTTACATATTAATTCCAAACATGAACTCCTGAAAGTGACTGAGATATAGATTTAACTACTGTAAAATTGGGTTAAAAATCTTAGTCCGGTACGGATTCTACGCCAAAAAAATGGCAGCCCCACCATTTTTTTTAACGAGAAATGAACTGCCTATGGTTACCTTAATTTGGTGTGGTTTTATGTAAACAATTCTTGGCGAAAAATCCGTACCAGACTTGCAAATTTAAAGTAAATTTGCATACTTGGAACAAAATTTTAAAAATAAGGACCGGACCACTTTCTGAGATACAAGTGCAGTACAGGGATGTGACGATTTTTGGAAAGTGTAACTAAAATCATGCTGTTTCATTTTAGCTGCAAATTGGTTAAAATTCCAAGTACGGTACTGATTCTGAGTCAAGCTGATTTTCGCCAACAAATGGCTACCACCACCATTTTTTTTAATAACAAGTGAATTCTCTATGGTTGCTTTAATTTTTAAAATGCAAGCAATTCTTGGCGCAGAATTTGTACTGTACTTGGAAGTTTAACCTCCAAATTTTGCTTATTTTGATGTTGATAACTAATGCTAATTTTGTTAACTAGAATAAGTTAAAAAATCATGTGAACGCTAATGCAAATTTATTAAAGATAAAGCAACAATGGCTTCCTTCAAAATACTTAATCTTTTTTCAAAAAATGAATAAGATTCAATTTTGTAAACAATAAATAATTGTATCCTAAGTATAGCTAGTTTCAAAATATTAGGCAGTATGTTTAAATGTAAATTACCTTACTATACAATAGCTCTAAGAAACAAATGCAACTTGAAACAATTTTGCAAAAATTCTGGATTCTTGTTTCAAATGCAATTTTTTTTCTTTAAAATAGTCTTTCAAATTGTGTGTTGTGCACACATTAAAATACAAACGAATAATGGCGGGAGCAACACAGTTGTTTATTCGTCTTTTTTAACAATGGTTACTATGGTAACGCTTAATTCGATAACGATTAAAACTTCAAAACAGGAAAGTTTAATGTTTAAGTTTTAATAAATTTCGATAAAAGACAAATCTTTAGAAATGCTAAAATCACTTATTTTCCTATTTATTTTACAATAAAGAGTTTAATTTAAAAAAATAAAAAAAAAATTTAAAAACAAGTGACATCCCCTAAGCAACTCCACTTAACTTCATAAATATGAAATGAAACGAAGCAGACGCTGCAATGCGATACAGAAAGAGGAACGCCTACTGTTTCGTATTCATTATTTTCTAATTTAATTGAGGAAATTGATATCCCATCGTTATCTTAAATGATCTCTTTCAATTTATCTCATTTAAATATAATAAATAAATGATTACGGCAAATTTAAAATTTTGTTAAGCTTGTCTCTAAAAGTTGCTAGTTGTCATTTTGTTTATTTTACTTCAGCTTAATTTAATTAAAATATATAACGGTAAGTGTTTTAATTTGCATTGCCCTATACTGTTTGTAAAGTGATATCACACTTGTGGATAAAAATAACACTTGTTCTGTCTTATTGCAAGTGCAATTAATTAAATAAAAAACACCGGTTCTGAAGTTTGACAGGTGAAGGATAGTGACAAAGCAATTGAAATTTTTTTAATAAATTTCAACCGCGATACTATTGAAATTGAATGTTCAAGTAGCTATTATAAACAGTATTTTGAATCGAAATTCAGATTTAGAATACAACTTTAAATTTTATTCTCCAAATCCTAATTTACTTTTTAGTTGCAGAAAAAAATCTTACTTAATATTTTCGCATGTATTAGAAATAGAAATTTTTAATATAATCCATTTATTTTTTTATTTTAGTGGAACATGCCTTTTGTTTAATGAAAAAAAAAATCCTTTTGGTTTTGAGTTGCTTGCCATTTATTAAGTTGTAATATTTAATTCATGATTAAAAAAAATAACTGGGAAATAGTGTATACATTAAATCTTCTACTTGTGCCCAACTTAAACAAAGTAAATATTATTGTTTCTATTTTAGTTATTTCAATCTTTATAAATCGTAAGGAGTATTAAGGAAACTGACGAAAATGCTTTGCATTATTAAATATTCTGTTAACAAATGTGTAGATGTTAAGGTTATAATTCTGACTCCAGTACAGATTTGCGCCAAGTTGATTAATGCCAATAAATGGTAGACTAGAACAATTATTTATTAGTAAGCGAAACGTTTGTTATTCTTGTCACTTCTTTTCGCAAAAAGGATTATATATAGAATTTTAAAACATGACGTCATAGAATTACGTAAGTTTGAAACTACTCAAGTATTCTTCGATTTTTTTTTTTTTTTTTCTCTTTGACAGACGACTTCTATTTATGCAAAATAACTACAGATATTAATGTTTGGAAACTTGTATTCAAATGAAAGTGGTGACTTTGGTGGCTGTCAAGCCACCAAAAGTAATCTATGAAATATAATATATTTCTAATAGAATTCGATTTTTTTCCCTCAGATAAGTTTCATCGAGTTTTACATAAACAAGTGATTTTGGGTGTGATTTGCCTCAAACGACTGACTGAATTAGGTTGGAGTATTTTTTAAAAAGTTTAAAAGGCCACAATTCCTTTCAGGGAGCGAAGCGCGTGTATACCTTACTTTATATCAAATTTTGCAATTACAAGCGATTTATTCAAATGGGATTTTAGAGGCGAGTTGCTCCAAATGACTGTCTGAATTATGCAAGGGTATTTTCTTAAGTTAAAATGGTCACCTTTTCCTTTTAAGGTGTAAAGCAAACACAAATCTACTTAACACTGAATTTGAAAGCTACAAGTCATTTAAAAAAAAGGTAATTTTAGGGGTGATATACCCAAAACAACTGCCCGAAGTATATGGGGGTAATTTTTTTTTAGGTTTTAATGGCCAAGAGTCCATCCAAATAGGTCATACTTCTTTTTTAGAATGCAAAACGTGCTCACACTTTACTTAATACTGAATTTGGAAGAATAAGTGTTGCAAAGAAATTGGTGGAAGAATTCTGAAAACGGCGAAAAAATTTCACAAGTCTTTAAATTATATAATGAATTCCATGAAATTTTTGTTTAAAAATTAAAGGAAACTCAAAAATTATTATTTTCCATTCAAATATAAATTTTTCGTAACATACTTCAAAGTAATAGATTTCTTCCAAAATAAATTGTATTACTCTTTTTAAAACAAATATAACTCCCTGATAAACATTATTTTATTTTAAAACTCCTTTCAGCATAACAGAAATAAAAAAATAAAATACTCTACCTTTATGACCAATCATAACACATCATTAAAACTATTTGAAACTTTTAAATTCTGTTGTCCAATTACCAGTCATTTTTTATTTAGTTCCACAAGATATAATTAACTAATGTTTTCACACATAACTTCTAAAGAACTCTGTAATTTAAATTTATTTTAGTTTCAGGATTCCAGTTTCATTATTTTACGGTTTGGCAATGTCTAGGGTTACCTTAAAATAGCTTGGCCTAAACTATACGTAAACAAACCTTGGTGCAAAATCTGTACCGGATTCCGAATTTTACCAATGTTAATTTCGCACAGAATGTCAATATTGTTATCATTGTTTTTAAGTATTGTTTTACTTTATTTTTTAAGCCACTTCTATCCATCATTAGATCTTGTTTTAGTTTGCTACCAAGCAGCCAAGAATGGATCTTATGCATAGCGATAATTTTATTGGAATTTTTCACCTGCCACAACTTGTGGCCAATCACAATAACACATTTAAAATTAAATTCAAATTTTCAAATATTGTTTGCAAATTGCAATCCTGTATTGAGATTCAGACATGATATGGTTCAATCAAAACACTAATTTCATCTTTTTGACTAAAATTTCAGTTCTCGGAATGTAGTTTTAAAAATTAGAAAACTGGTTTAAATTATATTTAACTGTTTGTCATTATGGTATACACTATCTGGTCAAAAGTATCTGGATACCGTTCTAGAAAAATGAATCTGGCAGGCGATGTAATTTGATGCGTTACTGAAAGCTATAGAAGGGTTGATAGGGGTTTGTCAAGTCATATTTATGCGTTTATGAGACAATGAGTAAGTCAAAGGAGCTTAGTGACTTTGACCGTTGCATTATAGTGAGATGTCACCTTTCTCGGAAATCAGTTCGTGAAATTTTGGACATTCTACAGAAGCCAAAATTCACTGTTAAGTGATATAATTGTTAAGTGGAAATGTCAAGACAGTAAAACTGAAGAAAAACAAAGTGGCAAGGCCGAAAAAAATTGGTCTACGCAGACGTAAAACTCAAAAAATGGTAGTGAAACAAAATCGCAAGTGCTCGTTGGTTGAAATCACTCGTGAGTTCTAAAGTTCATCAGGCGTTAGTGCTAGCAGCAACACTGTTTGTTGAGAGTTAAGAAACTGGGATTGCTTAGTTGTACCCACAAGCTGAAAGTCACTCCCCAGAATGTGAGGCGTCTATTGCAATGGTGCAAAGCTCACCGTCATTGTACTGTGGACTTGTTGATAAATGTTCTTTGGAATGATAAATCTTGCTTTTCAATCTGACACTTCAATGGACGCATCTAGGTTTGGCGAATACCAGGCGAGTGCTTCTTTCGTGACTGCATTATGCCGACTGTAAAATTGGTGGTGACAGCATCATGGTGTTTTTTATGGTTTGACCTTGGTTCCTTAGTTCTTGTGGTTGGAAATATGAACTCTGAGATGTATGTGGACATTGTAGACAATGCTGCTCTCCCAACTTTATCACAATATTTTGGAGAAGGCCCATTTCTCTTCCAGCAGAATAACTGTTCCATTGACATATCAAGACTTGTGCAGTCATGGTTGGACAAAATGGGTGTTCAAAAACTGGACTGGCCTTCTCAGAACCTTGATCTAAATCCCATAGACCACCTTTGGGATGAATAAGAACGCAGATAAAGTAGCCTGGAAGTCGGCCATCTATCAAAAACTGGTGGAAAGTCTCCCTAGATGTGTGCAGGCTGTCATCGAGGCAAAAGGGAGATCAACATCATAATATATGCCTTGGGACTCTCCGAGTCCGTAACTCTGAGTGTTCAGATACTTTTGGCCAGATAGTGTATAATTACTTAAAGTTAATTGACTTTTCAGTTTTCCTTTTTTTTTTATTTGCTTTTTGTTGATTTTCATTGTTTTAGCTTTAGTTTTTTTTTTTTTTTTTTTTATCTCCATGTCTGTGTATTTAATTTTTTCTCATTAGACATTACAAAGACATTTTATCATGACATCATCATGCATAAAGTATAACATTTATGCCAAGTGATGCCCTTTTAGCTGAAAACTTTTTACAAAAATAATTTATTTGGTTTTTATGCTACTAATTTTTTCTTTATTATTTTAGAGACATGTTTTTTGATACGGTTATGGACGAGAAGGAAGTGAATTCCAATTGCGTGAATGAAGATGGTCATTCTATTTCCGAACCAAATTCCCCAACTCTTGAAACAGTTTCTGGTTTTTCCACTTGTTCTTCACCTCTACCTCCTGAACCTTTCGAGGCTCTATTTTCGGTCAAGTTTTCTAGTACAGTAGAGAAAGACGGAGATGTAGTAAAGTACACAATAAAATCTAAGAAAGTATGTTAATGGAATTAAAGTAATATTTTCCCAATGTTATCATCATGAAATACAAAATTTGTTTTATTCTGAAACTTTTGATTCTTATTATAGGCCAAAGAAGCAGTAAAATGTTTGTAATCTAAAATCATTTGTGCTTAATATTATTAACAAGTTTTATATAACAAGTTTTTATTAAGCTTTGAATTTGCCCTTTGGGAAAATATGAGATTAGTGTTAAAAGTTTATATTCTTATTTATATAACCCACTAATTATTTGAGGACTTGGATAATTTTCGAGATATTTTTCTTATATTTACATTCCTGATGTTTGCTAATCTCTTAAAAAAAAATAAGAGAAATCAAAAAGTGTTAGATAAATATTGGTACTTTTATATTTCACCGCCGCAAATCTGGCCAAACAGACTTTATTGGCGACAACATACAGTACATACATAAAAAAATATATATATTAAATTATTGTGTTAAAAGGTTAACAACGTGGATGTTCTGTTTGGTGTCTGTTGTATAATTTTTGGCGACTTATTGCCTGTGTTTGCTAAATGGAAAAGGTACCTAAATATCAAATGTTTTTTTAATTTTTATTTTATCCAATAACTATTAAAAAATTTTACTAAATTTTGTTTAATATATTGTACTGATATTAACTACAGTTTGATATTTAGATTACAGGGAGTGCAATATAATTTAAATTATTTTTAAAATTTTAGTATAAGGCAATGATCTGTTGAATTATAAATCTGAACTTGTTACTGCATATATTTAAATAACATAACAATGCCTCCATGTTTTCTCGTTATAATTCAGATCTAATAGAGTTTTTATTTAACAGCATTCCAATGATTCCACTTATGTTGTACAGAGACAATATGAAGACTTTGAATGGCTTGAGCATTGTCTATTAACTGCAAATCCTCTGCCTGGTCTCATTGTAAGTAAACTATATATGTGTGTATTGAATTTTAACTTTAACCTTTCTACTTTAACTTGTTAACATAATAACTAACAAAAGCCTCCAGAATTTAATTACTTTTAAACTAAAAAATTTAAAATGGTACAAATTGAAGTTGTTGCATACATTTTAATAGTTCTGTTTTTAAAATCACCATTTAATGTATAGAAGTGTTACTTAGTTGTATATATATTTTTTAAAGATAAAAGTTGTGTAATTGAGTTTAGTATCATTCACTGCTAAATGCTGCCATTTGTCAAGTTTTTTTAAAAAATCTTTATTAAAGTCAATTCACGTTTTCATTTATATTACAGACTTTACTAGAAGACAACATAACCTGAGCTCACTGAATACACTGTAGGAAACTGTTCTCCCATTGTTGTAGGCTATCCAGTAAGCTCAAGTTATGTTGTCTTCAAGTATAGAAAGTTGTAAGGCACATGCGTCGTCCGTTGAAAAATGATGAGTATAATATTTACAAAATATTAAAAATTCAATGTTTCTTTTATTATTGTTCAAATGAAAATTATGTTCGATTTTGTATTTACATACGAAATGATGGATACATTTTTTTATTTCCGATTCCTCAGAATCCTACAAAAAAAAAAAAAAAAATCCTCAAGACAATTCCATCCTTTACTGTTGCTACTTTCATTATATCTGTAAAAAAAAATTCTGTTGAAATTGGAGCATTCCTCTGAGAAGAAATTTTTAACAATTTAATCTCTATATCATGTGAACAGAAATAAATGAAAAGATGCGTACGCATCTAATTAATCTCAATAATTATATGGCATCATCTTTACAGTGTTACAGAAGGATCAATCGGTGATCAAGGTAACTCTTAAAGTGATTATTTCAGTGCTTCTTGCTCTGCAGATCGTAATTAACAAAGGAAGCTTTTGGAATATTAATAAAAAAAGTGGTCTTTAATAAGTAGTTGTCGCTTGACAAATAAAAATAAACCACAACCAGCTTAACCTTTCAAAATTTTTAAATTGTACTCAAAGTTCTTCTTGTTCTGTATACTGAATGCTTAATATTTTCTTGGGCTATATCTTTTTGCTTTAAACATCCAGCTTCCTTCATTGTTTTGTTTCCATAGCATTTTTGTGTTGATGACACTGAATATGTATTTACAGCAAGAGTTTCAACTTCTTACATATTCTAAAATGGATAACTTATTTCTGATATTCACTTATCAAATATAAAAGTAAAACTAAGTTTTATCATTGCAAATTATGTAAGGGGTTGTGCTTCTATATAAATGTAACGTTCAGGTCATTTTAACAAGTAAAAAGTGCGTAGTCACGAAATAGCCTTTTGAAATGCTGTTGAAAATATTTATTCAGTTACTTGAGGAGAGGGGGATGAGTACATGTCTTTATTTTATAGAATTTATCAGTAGAATGAATCGTAGTCATCTCATAGGAACTCAAAAACAAGGATGGGTTTTGCATAGTCATCAGAAATGAAATATCAAGGCTATAGAAAACTGAATCAGTCTGACGAGCAATAATGAGTATTAAGTATGTCAAAACGTGGGAGCAACATTAAACTAAGGCAATGACTGATAAGAATTCACTTTGAATAGATAAATTAAAAGGCAATACTAAAAATAAGTATACTTACATAAGTATAGAATTTTTAAAATTTTTTTTCAATTTACAGGTTCCCCCATTGCCTCCTAAACCTGCCATAACATCTGAAATGGCCGAGGCCAAGTCAAAACGGCAGCTAGGTAGTGATACGAAAACATTAATTGGAGATCAATTCAATAAAGATTGCTTGCAACTTGAACAGTAATGTTTTTTTTTTTTGTACAATTTATTTTGCATTTAATTTATTGTGAACTTAAGTTATATTTTCCTTTTATGCATTATAATCTAGTTATGTGCCAGAGTCAGATGAAATAGACTTATACACTTACTGCATGCATAGCAAATTGCCATATTTTACAGGAAACTGAAATCAAATAGCAATATTTCTTCTCTTTTAATTACAAGAAATGCATTTACAGTGCAAATTATCAGGCTTTTCCCCTACTACCACCCCTACCTTCTTGCTACTTCGAAGAAGGAGAAATTCGGGCATATTTGGAAAGGAGGAGGCTGAGGGGAGGGGAGGAGGTGGCAGTAGGTTGACTTCATTGCTCTATATTAGATTTATATTAAATTTGGATTCTGAACCTCCTTCCCTATTACCATAGCTCGATTTTGAACCTGGAGAAACATGTTTTTCTTGTACTCTAACTTCTTCATTCTAATTACATCTTTGGCGATTTTGCACTTGGAGTTTTATCCTCCTTTCTTCCTCTTGATTTGAGAATATTATTTTGGATTTTTCATTGGGATTTAGAAAAAACATTTTTCTTTAAAATGAAAAGAAACTTTCCTAACAAGAAAAAGAATGTAAAACGCTGTTTATGCTATGAAGAAACGTTTGAGCAAAAACGTTCTGCCCATTTAAATCAAAGACATAACAATGCAAATAGTTATGAAGGTTGAGATGTTGGACAAGCACCAAATTTTGCTTTCATTGCCAATGCTCAATTAAGTGCTGTATTTTAGTCTTATTGAAATATCTTTAGCAACCTAAAAAATATGTTTGATCAATAACTTGAAACGGTATATCGTAAAAAAAATATATATAGGTGTCAAGAGTGTTATAATTGAGCAACTGTAAATTCTCAGATGGTATATTTTGTTTTATTCACAGTTTAATTTTAAATTCACAGACTCGCAAGGAAATTTTTAGTAATGACATTTAGTACGCAGAGAGGAAATATTTTTTCTAGATCCCTGGCATGTGCTCTCTAATAATTATTGCCTTATTTAAGCCAAATGCAATGCTCTTGTCCAAATTGTCAGCATGGCCAACATCTACTCCCAATAAACAATTTTGGCTACTAAAATTTTTGCAGTTTCTCTTTATCCAATTATGTGCCTACTTTGTTTTGTTTATTTTTGTGAATGCATATTGATGGTCCTAAATACTATTTAAAATCATCTAAAATTTCTCAACACCTTTTAGATTTAAGAAAATATGCTTTAAAACTTTATGAATTTGAAGCTGTATCATTAATTTCAATACTTATATCAAAATGAAAAATAAGTACTGTATGAAATGGTAGTTTATAGTTATCTATTTGATATAAATTAATGAGCATTTTTGTTAGAGAAATTTTGTTCAGCACATGCATTCAAGAAAGAAATTTCTTCAGGTGTAGCAGCTTATTAACAGCTGAACAGCATAAAGCGGCTCATTTTCTGTTCTCAAATATTTTGCACCACATGTGGTCAAGAATAAACTTTTTTTTTTTAGGTAATTTTATTTAAAAGTAAAAAACTTTGAAGCTATGAACATTTTTAATGTTAAAATGTGAAAGCAATAACACATTTGTATTGCTTATTAAAAACACTTGTAAAATACTAATGCAATCATTATATTACATATAACATTTTTCATGTTTTGTTCTCTTCAAATGGAAGGCTTAATTTGTGAAGGTATTAAGCATCTACCTATTTACTGGGGAAATATCCTGCAGTAATCATATAGCATTTACACTAGAAAATATTTAATCTGGCACTAATATCTTATTTTATCTAATTTAAGTGGAGGACCTTTAAAAGCAAACTGCTCAAGCAGATTAAGAACTGTATTCTTTAACCTTTGGTCAGACGTAGTACGTTGACCTCTGAGTTTGAGTGCAATGTGCTTAATAGATCCTTTTAAAAATACATAATAAACTCTCTCGCAATTAAATTCATTTATTCAACTTCTTAGTAATGAAAATAATTATGAGAAGTGTCAAAAGAAGAAAAACTATAAGTTTCTGTAAAAAAACAACCATATATTTGACTTTTAACTAATCAGCAGTGTGAAGTGATGAAAGCATTTATGCTTGTCGGATCAAATGCACTAAATAGAAGGTTAAATGTTTTCTGAATTGTTAAAGTTATTGTCACCAGTACATAGAATTATTTTTAAAGTTTAATTATCTGCATATGACCATGTTTTGAACTTAAATACTTGGAAATTAAACTTAAAATATTTTTACAGGTACCTTAGATTACTTCTTGCTCATCGTTTATTTGGAAGCGATGAGTTTTTAGAAAAGTTTCTCACAGAAAAAGAGGTACATTTATGTTGTAATATCAATTTTCAATTATAAATTTATCGATGTGTATCAGTCAAATACAAGTAAATGTGCATTAATAAATTAGGATACCTTTTCATTTATATTGTATTTTTATATTGGATGTAAAGTAAAGTCAAACGGCATAAACGATTAGTAATGATTAATATTATGCTTTACAAAATCTTTTTTTAATAATTTCAGATCGATCAAAGGAAAAAAGATTATTGATATTTGGCCATTTATCTTTTAAAATTATCCATCTCTTGAATGAAAAAATCTTTTGTTAAATTAATTACAGAAATCTGAATTGGAAGGTTATAAAAAAAATTGTCTATTTCCTAATTCTAATATAAAATTAAAAAGACGAGTGATGGACATTGTCTTATTTTTCTCTTTTGCAACTTTATTTTTAAGAGGTTCTTTAAAGTTATAATTTATGCTTGCATATAAAATATGGAAATATTTAAATTTATTCTTTTATTTTTAATTTTATTAACTTTTTCTGTGCAAGGATGAAAGATTTTAAAATGTTGTATTTTTGCTTTGGGTTGCTCTTTTAGTTAATGAACGGTAGTTGTAAATTAAATAAAATTATTTTTTTAACTGTTAACCCTTTTAGGGCCGAATGACGATGTATCGTTGTTCGCTACACTTGCAAAAAGTGGCAATGACGATATATCGTTGCACAAGCGTTGACGCCTATTACGCATCGTACGAGTTCTGTATTTCAAAATAACTTTATGAAATGTTATTAATGGTTCAGATTCTTTGCATTGTTATTAAAAAAATTATTTATTAGAACTTTTTTTATGTTTTATGCTGGTTGGTGCCGAAGCTCTGTATACACTAGAGCGATAAGGTAGAATCTCAACACAGGAGAGTTTCTTGGAACCTTTCTCCCACAATACGCTGCATTTTGAATTTCTTAAATATCATTTTTAGTTTGGTTTTTATGAGCATTTTTCCAACCCCTATTAAATTTGTCAAATTCTTCCGGTTGTCTTTGCACGGGCATCCGTTTTCGTGCGACACTAAAAGGGTAAATGGAATTCCTTAACCAGTGTGTAGTATTTATTTCCTTCTGTCCTTTATATATGCACCAGCCACCTGGCGCTCTATAATCTGTTTTAAAAGTGAGAAGACGGTGGCAATAGAGACATAATACCATGTTGGTTTATGGGAGTTTTTCAGGTTTCTTTTAGTTCAAATACAGTGCAGTTTCCCTTCAAAAGACTAATGGAAAGTGTGACCCCCTCGCCTCCCACCAACATCAGGACTGCTCCTTGCAGTCCAGATCTTGTTCAAATATTCTTGTGATGCTGCATGACACTTGTGCAGAGTTGTAGATCTGGAATTTTTTTTGCTGGTACGCAAGCTTCCCAATCGTGGCAGTTACCCCAACTGTAGCTGGGACTTTTTAATTATAAAATGCAAATTCATAGTATGCATATGGCATACTAGCTTCTAGACCACGAGGTTGCGGGTTCGAGTCCAATGTAAGGCATGGGTGTTTGTAAATGTATGTTGGCTTGTCAAATGATGAATGTTTCGGCGCATTATAGCCCACAAGTTGCTGACTGCGCCAGATAATCTGAAAACAACCAACCATAGCATGCATAATTTACCACAAAAAAAGCTAAATAGTCTTAATTTACTTATTCGTTTTCTCACTCACTTATATCCCAATACATGCATAAAGATTTATGAGTTATAATTTATTAGTTAAAAAAAGTGGGGGTATACTGTACCGACTCTCATAAAAGTACTGTTGCTCCGTACCAGCCCCACTAAACCCCTGCCCTTGTGTAGCTTTTACTCTTGAAAATATCCAATAAAATAAATCTTATTTATACTAAAAATATAAAACATATTTGCTTAGAATTAAAAAAAATTATTCGGTTACACAAAACAAGATATGATTAAACAATGTATGTAAATAAATTTCAATGAGATGTGAAATTTTCCAGCCTCCTCCTAGAGCCAAAGTCAAAAGGGGTCTTTTTACAAGAATAACTGAAAGTTTAGATGGAAAGAAGAATACACATAAGGTGGGTATTTGTACTATTAATTATTTTAATCAACTTTTTATTGAATAATTTTTTTTCAAATAGATTATTTATAATTATACATAAAATTGAATTGAGGTATAGGTAACTTGAGCTTAAAATTAATAAATATTTTTTAAACAATTGTGTCATTTATAAAAAAAAATTGCAAATTTATACTGGTGTATTTTACAGATTGAATATTTTAGTAAAGATCAATTGTTATTTAGTTAATTTCTTTTTAAGTAGGTAAAAAAAATTTAAAAATCTATTTATAATTAAGTATTTAAATCTTGTTTTTCCATAGTACTAATAAATAATATTTGTAATGTTAATTACTAAATGCAAAAAGGGGTTGTGTCTTATTAAAAACTTTTTGACTATAACTCTTTCTTAGATTTAGTGATTCAATTAGCACTGTTAATGCACAGTGTTAGAGCACCAATGGAATTGTTTACTAACATTTTGAGAATAGTATTTCATAGTAAATAAAAAGGCACTATAATTGTTTTAGCATGATTTTTTTCCATTTAGATCAGAAGATATTCCATGTAAATATTTTAAGTGCTCCATTTCAAGTGATGCATTATGAACAAACATATCTAAACTTTAGTACTGGGATTGTTAATTTTGTTTTATTATTCTCTAATTATGAATACATTTAATACTTTTTTTTTAACAGGAGGTAATGTTGAATTCCTATTTATTCAATATTTCTCCTTGTGGCAAAAAAAAAAAAAAAAAAAAAAATTATATTTAGGTTGTGAAATTAGCCACTTCAATCTTTTGCACGGGAGGAATCCATTATCTGCTAGCTTAATTTTTTGAAGCTCAACTTTTTCTACCCTCCAACATTTTGGAAGCTGATTGTCCTATATCTTATTGGGGTGGTCCTATCATTCTGTGGTTAGTACCTGTAGTTAAACTTCTTTCTTTGTACTTTGCCAGGCTGGATGAGTCATCATTGACAATGAGTTATCCCCAGTGAAATTTAAAGAAAGAGACAGACTTGATCTCCACTGCAACTGGAAATTATAAGACACGGTAAATTGTTGATGCATGATCTTGACTCTTTGCATGCTTGTATTTTGGCTTTTGGTCAGTTTCATGCCGGATTGTTTGCAATATTTTACCTTTTATTCTTAAGACTGCATCCTTAAGTTTGAAAGGGTTCTTTAACATCTGCCGAATTTCAGCTTCCAGCATTTTGGTGGGTATGACAAAAGTGCATCAGCAAGTCACAAAGTGGGGAAAATGTGACCAGTCATTTTCAAGATATTTAAATGGTTCATTTAAATAACACCCAAATTTAGAAACACCTGATATTTTGTTTTACAGCAAAAAATTAGAGGCTTTAGAAAGTGGTTTGTAATAGAATGCAGAATGTTGCAATTCAACAATCAACTTTATGTAGTTTTGTACAAAGTTTCAATGACAATTGATTAAAACTATTCTGTATTGTTGGCTCTTTTTACTTATGGAAACTTTAAGTTATCTCGCTTTTGAATTTATATTTATAGAATTTTAATAATATCAAAATTTTCGACATTAATTTTTTTTCGTTGAAAAATCAAACTGCTTAATTTTTAAAACTATATTTAGATTGTAGATTTCTATCATACTTTTTTCCTAATGAATTCTCATTTATTGGCAAATATATCTTGTTATTTTTTTTAATATCATCATTGGCCAGTTGGTTTGATTAGAAAAAGCTTTTAACTTCCACATTGTCTTAATAAACTTATATTTAGTTTTATAATAAATTTTCTAATTAGAGTGCACGAACTCAGCCAACAAGCCTTTAGCCAGAAAAACTCAATCTTTTTATAATTGGAAAAATAACCTCCATATTGCTCCTTTTGATTTTTGCCTTGATGTTAAAATAAACTATTGGAAAAACAGTCCATCCCTTTCTCCATTTTCCTAATCTTCTATATAATACTGAAAGATGCCAATAAAGCAATTTTGAAAAAATACAGGTTATCAAAACCTCATTATAAATTTGATGGAAAATCTTAGCTGTTCTGGATATCTGAAATGGGAAGTAAACACAGCATATAAATCTGAGAAACATGGTATGCTGGGTAATAAACATGCAGATGAACTGGGCAGGATTGACTCCTCCAACTGGCCATTTGAGTCGCCATCCGAGATCAGGTCTAATCTGAAGTTGGGATCTCTCAAGACGGATATTATTAAAGAAACTGAACTAGAGTGGAAAAAGTCTTGGGGTATGAGACAATCCAAACGCTTCATAAAGGAAACCTCAAACCAAACACAATAAATTTATACTAGGACTAGACAGGAAGTCTTGTAGAATTGATGAATTTGTTGACCAGTCAGTCTCAAGAACCATCTTAAAACAATGCAAGTTGTTGAGTATAACCTATGCCGAGACTGTGGAAACTCAACTGAAACAGTAGAGGATGTTTTTGGCAAATGCCAATCATAGACTGAAAGGTGACTGCAATTTTTGGACCCCATCGAACATCATTCTGAATTTTTTCTAGAAATTGGAGAAAAGTGAGTAGACTATGAATCCGCTGGTCTGCCTTGGCAAAAATGTCCGAAACTGGTCAAAAATCGACTTTTAATAAGTTGAACTTAATCCAATTGCCAAATGCGCTGTAACTTGCCAAATAATGAGCATTTTCTTTTTATTTGGTAACCCTCACTCTTTAATTTTCAATTAAGAAGATTGCAATAGATTCAGATGTAATAAATTTGTGATTCGGAATCCACGTTAAACTGTAGGTCCCGAACTGATTAGTCGTTAGTATGCACAAAAAAGTTCGTGCGTACAAACTAACCAATCGAGCTGAAACTTGGCAGACAGGCTCTTTGTCGATGGCAATGTGTTCCATTAAGTTTGGGAGGTTGAGCTATGGCTTAATGGTGTGGCTATGGCTTACTTGTATCTTTCACAAATGAGCCAAATTAGCAATAAACATTACGTCACTGATGACGTAACTAATGTCACCAATTTGGCTTACTTTTCAAAGATACAAGTTTTCCGAGCCAGAGATCAGAAATCGTTTGCGCTTTTTCTCATTGAAAATCAAAATGCAGTGGGTTGCCAGACGAAAAAGTTTGTTCTCTTTTTGGCAATCGGATTTTAGTTCAACTCATTCCAAGTCTGTTTTTGATCAGTTTAGGCCATTTTTGCCACGGCAGACTAGTAGATTCGTAATCTACTCACTTTTCTCCAATTTCTATAAAAAATTCAGAATGATGTTTGATGAAGTCCAAAAATTGCAGTTACCTCTCGGACTATCATGCATGTGCACTAGCCTTAAAATTGTGGTGTTATATAGGTAATGAGTCTGGTAATTTTTGCAATATCTCATTGGACTGTTTTTCCTCCTGGAAAGCTATTGCATGCTATAGGGTACATATCTTTTTAGCATGAGAGGTACAATGCACTTGTCAGGCCTAAGTACGTTTGGCTTTACCACTCTCGAATTTAATCTATAATACCTACAAAGTATAAATCAGTCTTATTTCAATGATTGAATATAGTATGTATTGAGTGGGGGGGGGGGGGATACCAGGTGTGCGAGTGCATAATTGCTGTGGACCATCCTTTGTTCAACTATCCTCATGTATCCTTGGTACTTTAGCAGTATATCTGACATTGAAATTAAAGGAGTCATTTCAGTAGTAATTAGTCTCTCAATCTTGCATGTAAAGGGTAACATGTGACTGCATTATAATTTTCTTTTCATTTTGCATTCCATTCTATCATTCTCGTATACTTTAAAAGACTTTGTAAACATAGTCATAATTTAACTTTTATCCATATTTTTCTTTTAGTCCTTTTCTTTCTTTAGTGCTTAAAGACATATTTTTTATTAAGTCAAGATAATTTATAAAAGGGAAATTTTTACCTAGATTTTTTTACCAAACTTTGTGTAAAAGTTAGTTAAAAAAAAACAAAAAAAAAACTATATAAGTGTTTTTACACTCAAGTTTTAGCTGTAGTTGCACATGAATCAAGACAAAAACGTATTTTGATTGGTGCAATAGAAACATTTGAAGGAACAAATAAAATTTTCTAAAGTAAGAAGTCTTTTTTGATGTCATGTAAATTTGACCTAAAAACAATTTTTTGCAGAAAATCATGTTTCTTTAAATATAATTGTATGCCTTTAACATGTAGTTGTATTAGTTTTTCAAAACAATTCTAAATCAATCTCTGAATATATTAAAAAGAAATATTTTTTGAAGTTGTGAGTTGGACTAATCTCCTCAAATTAGTTATGTTTAACTGATTCATTAAGTATAAATTAATAAAAAATATTTAATTTTCTTGCATGCATTAAACCCCTTTCTTTTGTGTTCAATCATAAATTCCATTTCTTAACTATCTTTTATTTGTGCAGGATTGTGAGGAGTTTTTTCAAAAGGAGAGAGACTGGATATCAAAGTATAGTGTACAAATCAAAGAAACCAATGAGGTATGTAAAAGCTTTTAATATTGTAACTTCTCTCGAGTGATACTGCATGTACAATTGTGCTCATTTCTAACTATTTTAAAACTGATTTATTTGAATTACAGGCCTTTTCTTCTGTTGTTTATTCTCAACAAAGTAAGTTTCAGTTCAGAGTGGTTTATTCCTATATTTTAATGCAATTGAAAATTCACTATTTTCTTTTTTTGTAAAAAATAATATAGAAAGCCAAAAACTTGTTTACTATTCATTTCGAAATGTTAATGGTTGATCAAAAGAATTGAAATTTATTTATTGCTTAAATCTTTCAAATTAGTCTATATATATATATATATATATATATATATATATATATAGTGTGTGATTGATTAAAAATAATTTCTAAGAATAAATTTTTAAAAATGATTTTTTTTCAACAGTTTTTAAACTTATTTTTACTTACATAACTATCTTTCTCATTGAAAGCATAAATTAAACGTATAAATTATTAAATTTGGGTGAAAAAGCATTTGAAGAAGTATATATATATATTTTTTTACTTTTTAGGGCTTTGCAGTGTGCTGGGTCATCTTGCCACTGCATTGACTTTAAGTCGTGGTTCTAATGAAAATGCTGCCAAAGTAGAAAACAAGTATGATATTTAGTTACTTTTAAGAAAACATATTTTTTTTTCCAAATATTTAGATTTAACTGTTAATATAATGTATAATCTATATCTAAATACATACAAATCCATTAAATGTTAAGATTTAAACTTCAAGAGGATAAAATACAATTGCTAGCTAAATTTTATTGTTCAATAGATGTCCCGTCTGTTTTCTCATGGTACTGTATTAATTTAAACCTTATAAGACAGACCCATTGAGAATTTGAAATCCACTTCTGTGAAGTTCATTCTTCAATTGTTGGATGGAAGCGCAAGCTTACTTATCTGTATATGCAAAATGGATGACTTTCAATCTTCTAGACATCTGTCTTGGTCTTACATTGTCTTGTATACTTTGTTTTAGTAAGCTTCCACAGAGAAATAAGCTTGTGCTGCCATCTAACAATTGGAGAACGAACTTCACAGAAGTGAGTTTCAAAGTCCCAATGGGTCTCAAAGTGTTTAAATTAATACAGCGCCATGAAAAAAATGACAGGACTTATAAGTCCTATCAGTAAATAAAGGGTCAAATCTTATCACACAGTTAAAAAATACTAATTTTGAAAGATATCTTTGCAAATATTTTAGAATTTTTTTTATTAAAATAATTTATACTATTTATGTTTATCTTCACTGTTGACGTTATTAGTACTTACAATAAACACATCAAGGCATTATATTACATACACAAATACCATTATATGCTGTTAGTATTTTTTTTTTAAATTTTTATTTGTTATATTTTAATGTTATTAATCTACACTTTAAAAATGTTGATTAAAGGCATTCAAGTGATGCAAAGAAATATTTGTTTCTATTTCTAAAGCAAAGGTGGTTTTTTTTTCAGATTATGTAGCTTATTTTCAGAAGCCTTAGAAGATGCCAGAGTAAGTAGACACTTGTCATTTATGAAAAATAATTGTTTGATCTACTTGAACAAATATTAACTGACTAATCTAATATTCTCCAAACCATAAGCAGTGAAAAAATTTTAGGGGGTAATCTGAAGTGTTTAACTGATAGGTTATTCAATTTTGCTTTGTATTTTCAAAGTTACCTCATAGCACAGAATAAATAACTAAAATATTAAGCATTTTAACTCTCTTATTAAAATTTAATGATTAACTTCAAACTGACTGAAAAATGCACGATGCAATGCTTCTGTAGAAAGAATGGTTTAAATGTTCTTCAAGTTTTGAAAAGAAAAATGCTACTATAGTTTTGGCAATAACTAAAAACATTAGTTATAAATTTTATAAGGTTATGTCTATAAATTGCAAGTTTCAATAGATTTTTTTCTGTTTTAGCATGGTATCCAAGTTTTGTCCTATAATGATGAGAACACTCTTGGTGCTTATTTAAACTTGTATGCTAGTTACATAGACTCAGAAAAGGTAAACAAGACTTTTTCAACTGTATATATATATCAATTTTATGGTATGTTTTTATATACCTTGTCTAATAAGGGCATGTTCTTTAGTGATGCAGTGTTCATTAAATATTTTTAAATATATAAGTTTTCTCAATAGTAATACATAAAATTAAGTTTGGATGTTTATGTTCTGTTTACATTTCATAAAAATATTGAACAGTATCCAACCATATGTTACAAAATGCTAATTATTCTAAATTCTTTGTTTCAACAGGAAATGCTTTTACAGAGAACAAATTTGCTTGTTGAATATGAAAATGCCAATAAAGCTCTTGATAAAGCCAAACCACATAAAAAGCAAGCAGTAAGTGGTTCATTTTATTTGTTGAGCATTTAGATCTTACACAAAATAATTACTTTAGAATTAAAAATATGCCTAAATTGATTTCATATTTAAGGCTGAAGAAGCTAAATTAGCTGCAGAAAAGGCATTTGAAGATTGTTCAGATGTTGCTAGACAAGAGGCAAGTTATATTTATCTTTTAAATTTTTTTAAACATAATTTTCTTTTCTCCTTCAGATATCCCCACTTGCTGCTATCCTTCCAAAATACCAACATCTATATTAATAAATATTTACATACATTCTTAATATTTTTTACATAAGTAAATGTGTGGTTCAATTATTAAGAATTTAGATATTTTTTCCGTTCGTTTAATGCATATAAAATTATACTGATTATTTTAATTATCTATTGCGATATTTTTGTTAATCAAAATAATTGCTTTCAAAAATAAATTGACTGCTTGTTTACTGCTCCATTTTAAAGCTTAAATAATTTTGCATTCCATGGTGCTGATTTTAGACATAATTCATATACATTTCTATGGAGACACCATAGTTATACAGCATTATTTGTTTTTACTCAAAATATTGTTTGCTGTTGTTAAATAGTATTTGTATTAAAAGACTAAGATAGCTCTGTGAATACCATTCAAAAAACAATACATTTACATAAATTCATTCATGATAGTTTAAAAGAACTATTAAACCTAAAAGTCTTGTGATATCATTACTATTCCTACAAATATCACTCATGAATCTATTGGGAAATTATCCAAATCTTATGATTGAACTGTACTTTTTTAACCTAAATTAAGGTAGATTAAACATTTTATTTATTTATTTTATTTATTGTTTTTTCTTTTCTTTTTTCAGATTAAAAAATTCCATCGCCAAAGGGTGAGCATGTTCCAGGAGAGTTTGGAGAAGTTTGCAGAAGCTGAGTTAAGAAATGCACGTGATGTGGCAGCGATGCTAGCCAAATCTCTGACACAAATAAAGCAATTTGAAGTTGCCCTTTAATGAGTGAGACCTGCAAATGCTCTGAAAGCAATTAAATGGTTAATATAATTCTTGTCAATTCCTTTGGTTTATTCATGAGCTTAAGAAATGTATTATTTAAATCGCTTTATCTATATTATAATAGCTCCTTGCATAGCCAAAATAAAATGTCACAAATCCATGACTTTCCAAGACTGAAGCAAATAATTGTCCATGACTCAAAAAATCAAATCACGAAACATAATAACCTATATGAATTTTACTAACACAAACATAGTAAGTAAATCAATGTACCATAATAATTCTTATAAAGTTTTATTAAGTAAAACATCCTTGTTTTTGTAACTTCCAAATCAGAAGAAAAAGAGAAAACAGGGTGGCCACAAAATTCGGGAAAGAAAGTTCCCTAATAATTCCCTGACAAATTTCTAAAAAATTCCCTGATTTTAGTGCAAACTTTTTTTCTAATTTCCCCAATTTTCATAGCTTTTCCAGATGTCTAGACACCCTGATCAAATAGTAAAGAGATAATATGCAATTTTTAAAAAAATAGTTTTGCTGGTAATGAAAAGTTTAAATTATTCCGTAACATTAAACTTCTAATGGCTTACCACCACAAATCTCCGGGTAAATAGCGCCAAAATATGGATAAACGTGCCTTAAATAATACAAAATTTCCCTGATTTTCATGAAATTTTAGAAAGTTCCCTGATTTGTTCCAGAATCAAAATCCTCCCCAACATTTCCCTGATTTCCAGGTTTTCCCGGTTCCATGGCCACTGTTATAGCTTGACCAAAATTTATTTATTTGGTCTCGCATTCAGTTTTTTTCTTTTTTTTTAAAGCCTTATATGACAAAATATTTAGATTTTGAAGTTAAAAACTCCCTCATAGCAAATGGATTTAAAAATCAGTACATTATTTGGATTTCAGCAAAATTTTAATCAGCGTTTTTTTCCACGAAAATAAATTGATAATTTCAAATAACTTATTTATTTGTTTATAAATTAATATTTATCTATGATTAGTACTGTGCAAGCTTGTACCTAAAATGGATATTTCTTTTACAGCTGGTAGAAATTGCAGAATGTATAAAAACTAGGTCAAGAACACGCTGTAGATTTTGTGATTTAGTTTTGATTTTCATATCAATTATAAAGTCTTCAATGTGAAAATAACTGTTGTACAGAATGTAAACTATTACATTTTTCAAAATAAAAATGTTTGATACAAATCAGTTTACTTTTGTATGTATATTTGTGAATATGAAATAAAAAATTAAAAAAAAAAAAAAGAGAAACAGTGAAAACTAGAACTATTTTAAGTTAGAGAACAAGAAAATTGAAAAATCCTCATTAATATAATTGTTTGAAATTTATTTTGACATTCATCAATGTTTCTTATTTTATTATTTATTTCAAGCTGTTTGTCAGTAAAAAAAAAAATAGTTCGCAATTTCTAAATTGTTTCTTGAAATTCAAAAACAATTTTAAATACAGATTGTTAATTTTGAGAAATGCTATACCAGTTTGTGAAATTTTATAACGTCGTAGATTTCAGTTTTTTTTTTAAAACTGAATGGTGTGATATATTTATGTTGGAGTAATGGTAATTTTTTTCAATGTATGAAATAGGAGATTCAGGTCATTTTGGTGCATTTGCTGGAGGGTTTGCTAGTGTGAAATCTAGTTCAGATTTACACTAGTGTGTTCTCTTTCTCTAATGTGATAGTACCGTGATTTATGCCAGTGTAATAAATTTTACCATGATGCAGAATAATTAATTTTTTTTTTCTAGAAAATTAGTTTATTTGCTACAAAATGTGCTTCTGCAAGTTGAATAAATGTATTAGCACAAAATAATAAAAATACTGCAATGATAGAGAAAAGTCAGATTGGGTATAATTGTATTAAAGCCAGCAGTCCACAAATGAAAGATTTTAGGCAGTACTATATACCTCTCCTTCCCAAGAATTACCTAAGTTTGGCTATAGTTTTGGCTCATAGCGACTAAAAACCATTTGGACTAACATCATATGGAACAGTCATTTTAGAAATTGGTATTCCACACCCCAACTGAGATCAGTAATCTAGGAACACGACAGTGTTCTGCCGTCAAGTGTTATATTATGTTGACCCACCTAAAGCCCTTTTCGACCCCTCGCAGTTCAGCTTCTATTATAACTAGAACCCTGATTTTTTTTGCCATTGTGCTTCCCCGGGTGAGTAGATAAAAAAAAAAAAAAATTAACATGGCAAAAAAAAAATCCTAAGCTAATCATCAGAGTTTTGTTCTTTTATTTGAGACCAAAACTTTATCTAGGGCTACAGCCAAAACTATGTGATGATTTTTTAACATTCTTTTTTTATTTTCTCAGCTTGATTAGAGGAAGAACCTTTTTGAATTAATGAGTACGAGAGTCTGAAACCCCAAGAAATGATCCTGGAATTTTAGCATGAATAATGACCGATTAAAACAGATTTTTGATTTTCTTTTTTCGCTCAATTTCAAGAAGTGACTTAGATAGTTTAAGTTGGCTATTAAAACAGTGTAAAAATAAATACTCAAAGTAATTATAAGCTGCTTGTCAGCAAACTTTAGATTTTATAACTTTTTCTGGCTGACCATTTTACTTAGTGCTTTTTTTTTTTTTTTTTTTACAATATTTAGGTGTTTTTTTTAAAGATCTAACCATTTATACTGTTTCAGGACTTGCTACTTGTACCATTTATTTATTAAAACAAATGTACCTTAATTTAAATTGTAATAAATTACCAATTAAGTACTAAGAAATATTGTTAAGACATTAGGAATTTGATCTAGAATGTGAAATGCAGAGTAAGAAATACCAAAACATAAACACAAAACATATTTATTCATCAACTAGCTTCACTGCTTGAATGTCAAATTATAAAACTCTGGCTTTTTTTCCTTTTCGGCAAGCATATCCAATATTGGCTTTGGTGGGCGGATCTTCCTTCCGCAATAACCGTCTTTTCTGTGCCACAGCCCAGACCTGGGTCTCTTGCCAAGTGCTCTGTTATTGTTAGGGCTGCCAATGGGAATATCGCCCTGGCCAACGTTGGACACACGGCCAACCACAACCATGCATTTTTCGTCCACTAAAATTTGCCGCTTGTGTGGCAGCTGGATCAGGCACTTGCTGTCGAGACGTTTCAAGTAGACAGCAGCTGAACCTGCTGCTCGGCAGTACTGGCCACCCCCTCCTGGGGTTAATTCAATGTTGTGGATGAGGGTTCCTATGGGGAGGGCAGCTATTGGATAGGCGTCTCCTTCTGTTGGTTGCACTGAAAAGTTTGGGCTTGGTGAGGAATGAAGTTTAACTTCAAAATATAATATGTATGACGAGTTAAGTTTGAAAACTTATTTAACCTTGAAATATAATATCATTTGTTTGAAAGAAATCTTTCATAATACGAAAATTCCCAATCAGCAAGAAAGGAAATATCGAATAGCAAGATGGTATTATGTTTTCTCTTAAAATTCTTTTAAATTTTCTTCTAACTTTTGAACTAAAATCCCGACATCCTTTATTATGAAAGTTTGTATGGTTTTGGACATTTTGAAAGCAAGAATAAAAGATTTCAAATTATGAGTTTTTGCAAATGATGAGAAATGTTGCAGCATTCCCCAGAAGAATATTTTAATATTCTTTTTTAGTCAAGTAAAACTTTAAATTTTTTTATAAATGTTACCAGATCAGGAGTGAAGCTTCTACCACTTCCAAGCCTCAACCTGACCCTTTTAAAACTGAAGTACAAATAAAAGAAATTCAAAATAATCGAACTTTCTAAACAAAACCTAGTGAAGCGTTGTGTAAAATTAACTTAAGCATATTAAAAGAGTGACGTATGTTATTCAGGAATTGGTAAAATAATTTTCAACAACTATACAGATATTATTTTAACAATTTAAGAGTCCTTAGCAAATTAAAAAATTATGTTGATTTTTTTTATATGGGTCAAAAAATTAGAATAATCAAATGATTCATTATGAATTTGAAAAGCAAACAAAATATTTGCATACCTGTTAACAGATAGGTTGCAATAAGTTTAAAGCTTTGAACTTGGAAAATCTTACCTTAGTCTTTTCCTGAAAGTGGGTTCTCAACATGATATTTCTGAAACAACGAAATCGTGTATTTTATCATTTGTTTAAAACTGGAATAAAACTATTTATCTCGGATCAAGTGAATGTTTCACAATCTACAGTTTCGAATGCTTTAAAGAAATACAGAAGAACCAGTCAACTAAAGAGTAACTGAAGTAAATGTGGTAGAAAGCTTGTAACAACTGCTAGAGTTGTATACAAATTAAAACTAATCATGCAAAATAATCGCTTTAGAACTGTTTTATACATCAATAAGAGTGGGAAAGAATCTGGAGTTGTACGAAAGTCAACTACACTTAGGCGATTGCATAAATTTGAGTTTCAATCGCGGGCTAAAGATGAACATGAAGCAGTGACGTGCACATCTCTCCTGGTGCAAAGAGACGCTCATGTGGGGACAACAAGACTGGGAAAATGTTTTATTCAGATATGAATCTTTATTTCAAATATCTGTTGATAAAGGAAGTGTTTGGTGTTTAAAACATGCCTTTGATAAATCTTGTTTAAGATTCTAGATGAGCTTCTTTTTGCACTAGAAGAGTCCTGCACGTCTCTGCTTCATGTTCATATTTGGTTTTACTTTGGGGACCCACGTTTGAAACTCAAATTTATGCAATCGCCTACATGTAGTTGACTTTGACACAACAAATCCAGCTTCTTTTTAACACTTCTTAATGTAAAATTTATTTTAAAGCAATTATTTTTGACAATTCGTTTTAATTTGCGTTCACCTCTGACAGTTGCTACAAGCTTTCTACCACATTTACTTCGATTAATTTTTAGTTGACCGGTTATTCTATATTCAAAACCGTAGATTGTGAAACATTCATTTGATCTAAGATAAATTGTTGTTTCTTTCCAACTTTAAACAGTGATAAAATACATGATTTTATTGTTTCAGAAATATAACATTGACGACCCATTTTCAGCAAAAGACTAACTTAAGCTTTTCCAAGCGTCAAGCTTTACACTTGTCACAACCCATCGGTTAACAGGTATGCAAATATTTTGTCTGCTTTTCAAATTCCTATTAAATGAATTGATTATTCTAATTTTTTTACCCATATAAAAAATCAACATAATTTTTAAATGTGTTAAATACCTTTAAATTGTTAAAATAATATTTGTATGATTGTTAAAAATATTTTGCCAATACCTGAATAACATATGTCACTATTTTAATTTGCATATGTTCATTTTACATGATGCATTGCCGTGTTTTGTTTAGAATGTTCTGTTATTCTATTTGAATTTGGGTTGTGTATATAAGTACACTAAACCAGGAATAAAACAAAATTATACAAATAGTTGCATTTCTGAAAATTAATCTCATTGCTTTTTTAATATTTGTTTTTATTATGTTTAGTCCAGGTACTGCTCACCCATAACCAAGCTTAATTATGTGCAACCCTTAATTTAATTCTTACTTTTCCTTTCATGGCAGGAGTTCTTTACCCTGAATTTTGACTACTTCCCTTTTATCAAACTTTTTATTTCTTATTTGTGGATTACCTGAACTCCAGGCCAGAACCTCTTGATTTCCATCCATACTTGGCGTTACCTTTTTTCCCTGTTAACTCCCTTGGATAATTTGATCCTGTTATACTGCAACGATATATTTGATTTTCCTTTTGTTTTTAATCCTCAAGTTTCAATAAAGCACTTGTTTATTTTTGGACAAACTGGTCTTGTTCTTTTCCCAGAGTTATTTAGAGAAATGTTGTGTAATTTTGTTCCCTTAGATCAATAGTTAGCAAACCATTCTATAACCACTCAAGTGTCAATTAAATTATGGCTTCATGCTAGTGGCCAGTTTAAACTGACTCTTAAAACATGGTTCATACAGATTTTCAAAATAAAAAAATACGGACTTTTTAAGGACTTCAATCTTGTGATTTATACGACGGGAAAAATTTAATGGGAAACAAAACTTTAATGCATATTAAAATTCAAGAATGATTTTTTTTTTTTTAATTCATAATAATTGTAACCAATCATCGTGACAAATACATGTATTTTTACTAAATGTAGTTTAAAAAATTTAAATGCAATTTTGCTAATCTGCATATTTTGGATAATAAAGGAAAAATTATCAAACTTCAAAAATATAGTTTTAATTTTATTCTTTATAAAATGCTTTACAGTAAAATTAATAAAATCTAATTGTTAAATGAAAAATTCGAGGAAATCGTGGTGAAAACAGCCAATTTCGACATGAATTCTGTTGGCATTGTAGCGCATAACCGGTTTTGTGATGTCCCGTGATCCTTGTGTGTTGTGCTAGACTTGTCGTTAAAACCCTGAATTTTCAGTTAAAACTAGTTTTAATTGTAATAGCATTAAAATTCTGCTAAAATGTATTTCAACTGTGTTATAACATTTTTACCATTTAGCTAATTGGTTTTAACTAAAAAAAATAAGGCCTTTTAAGAAATTCTTTCAAAAATAAGAGCTTTTAAGGGCCTCGGGTTTTTTTTTTTTTTTTTTTTTTTAGTTTTTAAGGACTGTATGAACCTTGTAAAAACATGGTACTTGAAACGAAATTTGGCTCTTAAAAAATTCTTAACCATAACAAAATATTAACAAATCATCAAACTGACTAGTCAAAGGATCTTTGGCACCTTTGACTAATCAGTTTGACGACCACTGCTTTAAATAAGTTTTTAAAGAGCTTATTTTATTTTCATCTGTATGATCAAGTGCCAGAATTGACCTTACTATTTCTTTAACTTGTTCATGGAACAGATGCTTCACAACACCATCAACTCCATAGACACTTTTAAATGTCAAATTATTTTAAATTTATTCCTACGCCAAGAGTACAACACTCTTAACCCTTTCTTAAAGTTCCATCAGAAGAAACCTTACAACAAAAAACATCGTAATACATCGACCAATCTCATAATACAAACCATTTAAACTTCTTACCTGGAATACGAGGAATGACGGCAGACGTTTTGATGATGTCTCCCACCTTTGTATTTTCTGCAGCAATTATCCACCGTTTGTGGTCTTCGGATGCCACCAGAGCAATGTGAGCTGTTCTGCAAGGATCAGACATCACCTTACAAACCCTCTCCTCCAGGATGCTACCATCTTTTGGACCTTCCCTCTTGTAATCCACCCAGTGGTACATTTTCTTGTGTCCACCTCCAATGGTTCTCACAACAACTCGTCCTATGGTATGATTCTAGTTTAAATGTATGCAGCTTTGTGGAAAGAACTTTTAAAGCAATATTAAAATGTTAATAACAATTAACTGTGATATTGTAAATGAACATTTACAGTAAAAGATTAATTAAGATATGCCTATTCAAGTGTTCGTTCATTCTCAGCTTTCTCATAAAAACATATTCAGTTTTGCAATTAGAAAATTAACCCTTTAAAGACGAATTTGAAATGGATCTTAAACAGTCATTGTTTGCAACTTTTACCTTGTTTATTAAAAAAATTTGAGGTAAATTTTGAGTTTTTCAGATTTTTTAGAAAATTATTTTCTATGATTTTTAAAAAACACACTAAGTAGAACCACAATCGCAAGTTTTATTGCCAACCATCGTTAATGGGTTAACCTGTTAACAGAAGAATAAACCTTTGTTGCTGAGTGTTACGCTGATGTAATAATTGCTATTGTATCTTATATTCATTCATTGGAATGTAAAACAAAAAAGTATTAGCCATCGATAAACAGTAAAAATCAGTAAAAACTACAGAAAATTTGTAGAAAAGTTGACATCCCTGCAACAATTGATAATGAACTACACAAAAGGATCAATATGTAATAAGTTTTCGACAAGCAATCAAACTTCAATATATTCACTAACTCTTCAGAGCAAAAGCTCAAGGATATTGTTGCACAAATTGTCTGTATATATTGTAAATAGTGACGTATTATTTCAAAATTCTATTGTAATTTATTTTTATCCTATTTTATTTAGTAATTAATAGCGATTATACAAGTTAGAAAAAGGTGGCAACACCTAAAGTAATCGAGAAGTTTCGAGATATTTCGTTTCCGATAAATTGGCTGGAAATTTCGAGAATGTCTCACGCGCTTGTATATAAAGGACTGGAGAACGGGAAAGTTTTCAGATGTACTTCGGATTTCGTTGAAAGCTGATCGCTTTGTTGACCTATTGGAGTGCGCTTGTATAATCGCTGAATTCGAAGTTATTTTTGTTGAAGCTTGTGTTGAAGCTTGAGAGTAGTTAAACTGTTGCCTGTGAATAGATTTTGTGAGTTTTCTGAAGAGAGAATAAATACTTTTAAACCGTGAAAACTGTGCCATCATTGCCTCAGCGGAAAAATTCATAACAGTGGTGTCAGAAGTGGGGTATTGTAATTTTGAATGCCGACGACTAGAGGAATGATGGAAGACCAAATGAAGCAGTTGATGGAAATGATTGCTGGAATAAAAGCCGGACAAGAATCCACGGCCGCTGAAATGAAAGCCGAAATAAAAGCCGGACAAGAATCAACCGCCGCTACAATCGCCGAAATAAAAGCCGGACAAGAATCAACCGCCGCTACAATCGCCGCTGGTCAAACCCGCCAAGAAACGACTAACGCCGAACTTGCCGCCGCAATCGCCGCCAGCCAAGAAGCAACATCGTCGGACATTAAATCTTTAGCCGCCAAGTGTGAAACAACATCTGCAGCAGTGAATGAAATCAAAGAAGAAATGAAGATAGAGCTAGCCTCAATGGTGGAATCAACCATATTCGAAACTACCTCAAATGTTCTGCAATCCGTGAAAGAAGAAGTGTTCAATGCAGTAAGGAAGGAAGTCGATGAAAAGTTTGAGGAGTTTAACGGCAAAGTGAACAACTTAGGAGACAAAGTTTCCACCTTGAAGGAGGAGCAGACAAAGTTTCATGACGCTGTAGAAGAAAGACTACGGAAAATGGAAGCTCGCGAAGCTGTAACCTTTGCAACGCCTAATTGGGATAATGTTTCCACTCCATTCATTGCGCCACGTTCCAACATCAAAGTGGCAACTTTTGATGGGAGGTCGTCTTGGCGCGTTTATCAAACGCAGTTTGAAATGATTGCTTCTGCAAATGGATGGGACGATACTTCGAAAGCATTCCATCTCGCAGCATCTCTTCGAGGTGAAGCTGCTGACATTTTACAGACACTACCTGAAGAGAAGCGGGGAGAATTCGTGGCGCTGGCAAGTGCGTTGGAGTTAAGGTTTGGGGAGCAGCATCTAAAGGATTACAACAGACTGCAATTGAAAGTGAGACAACAGAAGGCCAATGAAACTCTTCAAGAGTTGGCGTCAGATATAGAAAGACTGTCGCTCCTTGCTTTCCCAGACTGTCCCCCGGATGTACGAGATGATCTTTCGCTGCAGTATTTCATCGACGCTATTCAAGATCCCGATGTACAGCAGGCGGTAAGGTTATCCCAAAACAAAAACCTGAAGTCGGCCCTCGTGTACGCCATGAGAGTAGAAGCCGCGCAGCTAGCTTCTGGGAAAGACCGACGCTATGTGCGTGGTGCATTAGCCGAGGATTCTTCTGACTTTGTCATCAGTAAGCTTCGAGAACTGGAGAGCAAAATTGATAGAATGATGAGAAGCTATCCCGGAGCCAGGGATCGAAGGACCAGAGTCGTTTGCTGGCACTGCAAACGGGAAGGGCATCTACGACGAAACTGCCTTGATTTGAAAAAGAGAAGGGATAACACTACCACGGATTCTCCACAACTGAATCTAAGAAGATGTCATCTCGCAGGGCAGAAGCTGACCAGTCGTTTCCACGTTTCATCCCGACAAGGAGGAAACCAGGGTTTATTCGTGAAGGGGGAGATCAACGGAACTCCATGTCGTCTAATCGTCGATTCAGGAGCGAACGTAACGATCGTAAGGACGGACGTGGCTCGTCGCCTGAACAGCCGACTCCTCTACACGGCGCCCTCTGTTTCTCTACAAACTGTGTCTGGTGGTAATATCTCTGTTCATGGGAAATTGCAAGTGGACATTGCCCTTGGATTTAACACCTACAAGCACACCGTTTATGTTGCCGAAATTGTAGATCCGTGCATTCTCGGACTAGACTTTTTGAAGAAAAATGGAATTACGCTGAATTTTGAGAAAAGCCAGCTGCAAACATGGAGAGGCGAAGTTCCTTTGCACGATCTAGACATGAAAGAGCTGTGCGTATATCGGATTGTAGCTCATGAAGACAATGTCATAGAGAATGCTGAAGAGTCCACATCTATGGAAAGTACCTCTCCAGCCTCGGAGAGAGAACCGAAGAAAGCGACGTTGATGAAACCCTCCCAGGAAGTGGTTCATGTGGAAATGGACAAAGTTTGTGACGGGGGAATCGACATCCGTACTCCTGTTACAAGCATCGAACGGAGGTCCCGGGATCTATCAACTGCACCGGCGGATGATTCGGACGCAATCTCAAAATCATATAACCAGCAAGATGGGGATCAGAAACTTTCACCGCTTCTGTTGGCGTACGGGAGTGCAACTCACGAGACCACCGGATTTTCTCCATCTCTAACGATGTGTGGAAGAGACCTTAGGCTCCCCAGCAACCTCCTCCTTGGACAACCACAGGACACTCCTTCCTCGCCTGTCCAGTATCTAGATGATCTGCAGGCACGTTTGGAAGCCGTACATAGGTTCGCCAGAGAGAGAAACAACATCATGACGGAGCGCGTGAAGATCCGGTACTATGCCAAGGCCATTGACCGTTCATTCCAGGAAGGTGACAAACGTCGGAAAGGACTCTCCCCTAAGCTCCAGACGAACTGGGAAGGGCCGTATGGGATCCTTAAGAAGATCAGCGACGTCGTGGTGAGAATTCAACGGACACCTTCCTGTAAACCTAGAGTTGTACACTACAATAGGCTAGCCCCATATTATGGTAGAAGTGATTGAATTGCCTTTCCTTTTAAGGACTTCACTGCCCGGGACGTGCAGTCTTTAAGAAGGGGGAAATGTTGCACAAATTGTCTGTATATATTGTAAATAGTGACGTATTATTTCAAAATTCTATTGTAATTTATTTTTATCCTATTTTATTTAGTAATTAATAGCGATTATACAAGTTAGAAAAAGGTGGCAACACCTAAAGTAATCGAGAAGTTTCGAGATATTTCGTTTCCGATAAATTGGCTGGAAATTTCGAGAATGTCTCACGCGCTTGTATATAAAGGACTGGAGAACGGGAAAGTTTTCAGATGTACTTCGGATTTCGTTGAAAGCTGATCGCTTTGTTGACCTATTGGAGTGCGCTTGTATAATCGCTGAATTCGAAGTTATTTTTGTTGAAGCTTGTGTTGAAGCTTGAGAGTAGTTAAACTGTTGCCTGTGAATAGATTTTGTGAGTTTTCTGAAGAGAGAATAAATACTTTTAAACCGTGAAAACTGTGCCATCATTGCCTCAGCGGAAAAATTCATAACAATATTACTGTTTATAATTAGCAGTCATTCATAGTTACCAGTCTCAGGATGTCTTCCTCCCATTTTGATAATAGGGAGTGGTTTTGTAGTATATACTCCATCTTCTGGTAAAACAGGTCGCCATCCGTATTTCTTAGGCTCTGGTTTCACCACCCCTTCTGGAACAGGTCGTCCGCCACCCCTAATCTTGCGAAACACTCGTTCATTACGTCTGGCATAACGTACATCAACTAAACAGTGATTGACTAGAGACACTTCTGGCTTGATGCTCACCAAGTCCAGTCTCATAACGGTTTTCAAGGTTTCGCTTACGCATCGTCTCTGGAGGTTTATTGCTGTGGAGAGGATGTTGAGGAAAGACATCTTGAGATGTATACCTAAAGAGGAGTAGCTCATTAGTTTAATTGTTCACACAGAAAGACAACTTAGATTTTTAAGGCAATTAGATAAAAATTGGAAAAAGTGTTATATTTATAGAATAAAAAGGTTATGTAATGACTTACTAAAAATTTCCGAGTGGGGAAGAAAATATAATTTATTATAATCACTAGATTAACTATCATTAGTTGCGTAGCATAAAATAAAAAGTGGAAAGCTACGAAAAGAATATAAAATTGAACCAATTCCATGGATCCTCTACTACATGACTATCACAGTAGGTGATACCTTCAGAAATGCCAACAATTTATGGATTTTCAATAGTTTTAAGGAATTTTTTATTCTACGACGCTTTTTAAACCTATGGAAAAGACTCATGAGAAATATCTTTTCTTAATCTCTAGCCAATACTCTTGAAATTCATCAATACTTTTGCTACTGTCTATCAAGATTTACATTTTCATCGAGTGTTACACTGATGTAACAGTTGCTACTGTATCTCGTATTCATTCATCTTAATATAAGAGCTTTGACCATGGGTAAATAGTAAAAACTAAGGAAATCTGTAAAAATGATGGCATCATGTTGTAATGTTGCACAGTGTTCAATAAAAATAGCATAACTTTTACAGAATGATAAGTACAAAGATTTTAAGTCATATCTATGAATGAATATTATAAAACAATTTCAGGGAATTTTCTAAATCTTGACAATGTTTTTGGTGTTTATTTTGTTAAGAAGAAAGAAAAAAGTGTAAAAAACACCATTTTTTTAAAATTCCAAATGAAAGAAAGTTCACAGGAAAATAAGTCTTGGAATTATGATTAAAATATATGAAATTTTATTAAAAAACCCTCTGCCTCTTAAATATTATATGTCCTCAATTAACAGCAAAAGCTTGGGGGAAAAAAAAAGGGGAAAAAAAACTCGATTTCGAATACAGATTGATAGATCAAATTTTTTTACTAGGCTGACAGAAAAAGATTATGGTAGCAATTTGTTTATGCATCATCATCAAATGAAAGCATACTGGGATAATTTGAAGTACCATCATTACATTTTTATTTCCTCCATAAATTTTAAATTAGCCTGACATGGTTTTTTAAGATTTTTTATGGCAATTGAATTCCGTTAACATAAAAGTTAGATTAGATAAGAGAGTAGTAAAGCCAGGTGTACTTAGGCCTAATGAACCAATTGCACCACTCAAACTAAGAAGATATACAGCCTAAGGCAGGGGTCAGCAGACTGCAGCTCCGGAGCCACACACGGCTTCTCACAGATATTTGCAGCTCTTTAGATTCCAAATAAGTCAACATAAGAGTAAAGTAATAAATGGAAATAAATTGATGCTTTGTTAGGGTAAATCCATTTAAACTTACTGTGTAATCTCAAATCCAAGAAATAAAGAAAACACAATGAAATACAGAGATGAGTTGGGTGGACTGACAACAGTGTTCTCAAATGCCAACTTAAAATCTTCTCAGTTGAAGTACAGAACAATTAAAATGCGTAATAGAAGTGATGGACTAACCACTTATCTCATCCTCAATGATTTTTATACTATAAAAATGGTATAAAAACTTTTATTATCAAAAACTCATATTGGTAATTCTTATATTTTTTGGTGGTTCTTTAAAAATTTGAAGACTCGAATTATTGAATATTTGGCTTTAGGCTTGAAAAAGTATGCTGACTTATGGCAAGCTATTGCTAAAGAGTGTGATGACTTTACAGATGGTCAAACAGTCTGAAAAGGAGACATTACAAAAGCCATTAGACTTTATATCAATAACACCACAGGTTTACTATAAAAGTTAACTTCCAATAATTTGAATTGGTTTTTTTATTTTAATAAAGTTAATTTTTGGGGAAAGCTTGGAAATACGAGATAAAAACTAAAATTGTCTACTTACTAATTTAATCGCTCAGTAAATGCATGCATAATAAAAATAATTTAGCTTTAGGCTTTGAAATCAGGAAATTCAATACTGGGAACATAATTTTAAATATTATAAAAAGATATATTTTAAATATTTTTAACCGCTTAGCACATCACGCTGTTGACAGAAAAACTAACCAATTGTTATTGAACTCCAATAGTGTTGGGTCACTTTTGCATCTACAGTGCATTATAAATAGGTCATTAAATATTCCCAACATAAATGGACATTAGAAAATTGTATTATCTTCAATTACAAATAAATCAACGACTTATTTTCACTGCATTTCTTCATCTACAACAATTACCAAAACAATTAATAATTTCCAAAAATTTATTGTATATACATGAAATTTGCCATTTTGAATATTTTCTAAAAATAATTTCAGATATAGAATCTTTTTTTATGTTTGGAGTTCACAAAAAAAATTTCTTAACCAGCAGCGAGTTTTCTAAAAAATTTAGGTAGGAATTTCGAGGATATTTTCTAAAAATCTTAGGGAGATGTTATTTTTTTAAAAAGCTGATAGCTCGTAACAGACATATTCTTGTGTAAAAAGACAAAAAAATCCAGTTTTCAAGAAATTAACAAGCTTAACAACTTTTTGACAAAAAAACACTTAAATTTTTATTAATTATTTTATGCGAGTCCAATTAAACCTATTTAATTTTTTAAGTAATATTCAAAATACTTTAAAAACAATGTTGCTTGAACTTCTAAATTTAAACTAATATTTATTTATAAGTTTAGCTGAAATTTAATATTGTTTGTCAAGCTAATGACACTTATTAAAATTTCAATCACTATATTGTCACACCAGCACAAATCGCAGATGTAGCGGCTTTTACTTCAGCACTAGACTTGGCCGAATCAATCTTAGAATTATTTGATGAAGAATGATCTTAGAATGACGAAAATTTTGCTGAAATATTTGCCAAATTATTTAACTTCAAACAAGATTTAAAGAAAAAAACATGAATAATAACTCCATTGCAGCATATGAAGATACAATTTCTTTACTTTTTTATTTTTACCAGGTAGAAAAATTATAGAAAATCAACTACATAAGTTATAATTGTTTAATATTTACAATTTCTCTTTAAAAACTAAATGGTTTTGATAGTTTAAAAGAAGCAATATTTCTGACCAGCTGCAGGGCCTTTTAATATATATAACCATTTAGTATACTTTTTTGGTACTCATCCGTTAGATAAGTACTATGTAAAAATTGCCCAATTGCAATGATATTTCAAATAAACTAATAACCTTTTATTCCTTTATAATTTGTAAAACAAACTTTTATAAGGTAGCAGTTCTATAAGAAACTGTAAATATTTAGGCTTGGCGATACATTTACTCACAACTTAAATATGTAAAAATTTAAGCTTGGCCAACACTTGATACCCATCTAATGAAGAGCACCCTTTTTTAAAAAAGCAGATTCATTAAAGCAAGACATAATTTTCAAAAGTCAAAAAGAACAATAGTTGCAATTTATATACTTTTTATTGTCATTTATTATATATTTTACATGTGTAGGTATAACAAATTTAAACAGATAAATGTGAATACAATGAATGAAATAAACATTTTTAAGAGTAAAGAAAATTCATTACTTCAACATAATCAAAGCTGGAAGTAGAATATATAATTTTTTTGCAAACATAAAAATAAACATGAAGCAGTACAGTTCACATAACAAATATTTTCTCTGCATCTTTCACATCAAAGACCTCCTTGGTACGAGGACAAGTAACTCTTCCATTATTCTCAGCAGCCATTTGCTTCAAGGACAGTTCCCCGTACACATACCCATTTGGCAACATAAGAGGGTGATTATGCTCGTTGAGCGGCTCGCCCGATATGTAGCACACTAACCGAGACTGAGAGCAGTGCGAATAAGGCAGCGATTGAGCCAAGGAATTCAACGCAGGTCCGCAAACAGGACAGTCAGGATTTCTCTCTCCTTCGGTCTTGTAACAAATTGGCGTCTTGAGAGCAGATAGACCGGCTTGAAGCGAGACTGAAAACACAGAAACGCTGCTCAGTTGGTAGAGCTTGAAGTTGTCATGGCGAAACTGCAAGACCAGCTTGTCCCACCTGGCTTCGTCGAAATACTCTTTGTAGGGATGAATTTTAGTGCACAGAGGGAAAGCCAAGAGGCCCATGACATGCTGAACATCTTTCAGATGGTCCTCTTCCAGACTGGCAGCGAAATATTTACGGGCGTGTTTGATGGCCTCGATTCTGAGGTCTTGCCGAATCAGCTCGATGAACTCTTGCTGGCGGAGGTTGAACTCGAGGGAGCTCTTCAGCTTTCGGAGTTTGGACTTGTTGTCGTAGCACCAGTTCAGGCAGTTGGCAGTCTCGTGTCTCATCAGAGATTCCTCAACCTCTTTGGAGATGAGGAACAGGTTGATGTTGGTCAGGTCTTCAATGTTAGAGTGCTTGGCAAGCTTGAGGGCAGTGTTGTAATACCCACAGCGAAGAAAGTGGTCCACCAACATTCTGTCCAGACGTTTCTTTTTCCACTGAACCACAGCTGATTCTTGGCTGCTGGCATGTTCCTTCAGGTGGTCCAATCTCCTCTTACAGACAGATGCTGCTTCTAGCTCTTCACTGACGCTGCCTTCTGACTGACTGCTGATTAATTTCCGCTTCAGTATATTTAATTTCTCGACCACGCCACCCAGTAAGACGTTGATTTCGCCAGCATTGGCGGATTTTTTCAGTAGACCTTTCTCCAGGTCGGAAGCAGCATTCTGGACATGGGACACTTCGCGATCGATTGTCTTTTGAGCAGTTCGGAATTTCTTGTTCAGAACTTCGTAAGGAACTTTGAGCGTTGGGTGCTCCAAGGCTTTAACTTCAGCCATCATTTGGTTGGGCAGATTTATCACTTCGAAACAACGCATTCGTTCTGGGTGCGTTGTCACAGTAAATGCGACGCCTGTACAGCAATGAAGGAATAAATCGATTGTATGCTTTATTAAAGAAAAATTAAACGGAAATGCACTCTTGAAGTGGCCTTTACAATTAATGAAAGCTATGTGGAAAATTCTAATATAATGCACTCATAGGTAAGACATTTTGACTCAAAAGTTCACAACTAATACAACTACATGTCACTGGTGTGTCCCAATCTGCCATCTATGTCTATCTAACAATATTCGAAAACGTGAGAAATAATTTATAATTTCATACCTTAATTGAAGAAACAGGGACTGTGAGAAATTCAATGAAAAATTTCACAGATTACGATGTTGTTACAATAAACATTACAAAAATTCCACAAATTAGAAAATATAAATAAATATTTGTTGCGGTACTGTTATTCCTTATACATCTACAAATTACTTTTTTTTAACCAAAAGAAAGGTAAGTTATATTTTTCGCCGTTAGATAACGCTGTTCTAAATATCAACATGGTAAATTCAAAACGATTTAATGACAAAACAGAAAAAGCAATAAGTTTGATGGAAAAAATTAAATTTCAATCTTCATATTAAAAATGTAATTTTAACATTTTAAGTTTAAAAAAATTAAGATCAAAGTATATTGAAATAAAATTAACTTTCCAGATTTGGCAATATGGTATACCGCGAGATTCGTTTCGGTTTGGAGCTTTGGTTGTAAATTGAATTTCAAATTTAGTTTTTATTATTTACTAATTGAATATTAAGTTCATTTGTTGGTAGTAGTATCTTTTAAATTTCACTTCTAAAAAGAAAGACTCGTTCTCAATAACATCTAACACATAATATGAGGAATGTCTCAAAATGCTTACAAAGTAAAATGTGTTTTATTTTCATAAACCATAATCAAAACAAAATTTTCTTATTATAGAAATTTAATTTACTGAAAGTAATTCTTTTTAGAAATAATTATTCTGGCTGCTTTCTAATACTTAACAATCTGTATTAAATTTGACCACTTACTATATTTCGTGTTTTCATTATTTTAGACCTACATGGCTTGTTTACTTTTAACTTGGCAATTTTACCTGAAACTTTAAATTTGTGCTCAAAATTTTGAGCAGTGAATATGTCCTAAGCCCAGCTGCACCTCTCAAAATTAACAGTAATTTTTATATATCGATATTTTCATGTACAGTGTCCATCAGACAGTAAAATTTAAAATGCGGCAAATATAAGACAATTTCAAAAAATTTTAACAAATGAAATGATTCAAATACTTCTTAATTTCAAAATTTATAAAATAAAAAAAAAATTCTCTAAGAGCAGAAAATGTAGATCAGGGAAGTTTTGAGCAATTAAATAAGGGAATATATATTTTTTTATTTACATGTTAAAAATGGATCAAGAAAGACTTTCCATGTGAGCAATCCATCAATAACTTGATATTTTTGAAAATTCACGAATATTGTTGTTTTTCTCTTTCCATTTTGAATTTCTTTTGTAATGATACACTTAACAAATCACTTCATTGTTTCTACTATCAATATTAATAGGGTCAAAGATATGCTGAAATATTTTCCATTAATAACCAAGAACTTTTGAACAAATGGAAAGTTCTCCCAAGTGTTAAAAAGGTAATTAAAATTTTGAGATATTATTATTTTTTATGTTGCACAAATTTCCTAATCCTTATCATTAATTTCTCTATAGATATATGATGAAAAGTTGAAAACCTTTGTTTACAACTTGAAAGGAAAATCTCCAATTCCCCTGATGCGTTGGTCAAAAGATAAGACAAGTAGTAGTTGTAAATGCTTTTAAATTTATTATATATATTTTTAATGTTTTGAATCATTCACACATTGTTTCTTACGTAAGCAACTTTACCAACCTAGATGGGACTTGTGCCTGTAGATAGTCATCATTTTTCAGTTCATATATTTAAAAAAAAAAATTAAAAAATTTAGATATCTAAATGAAAATAACAATATAATAATAACAAATAAAAAAAAAAGATAATATTTTTATGCTAATAAGTATGTGTGAATTTCTCTGTTCCTTGATTAGATAAACATTATGTGTACTATTTTCGTTTACAAAAACAGTAGTCTAACCATTTGGGTTTCAGACCTATACTTCTAGAGGTTCTTTTTTTTTCAGGGAATGAACTGGAAAATATAAAAGTTTCCAGATAAAATCAAATAATTATCGAAATTTGTAAATACAAAACAATAGTTTTTCCTAGCCAGATTTTGCTTGTGCTGTAAAACTTAATACTTACATTCAATCAGCTACAGGCTATGTTGTTAGTTTAATATAATAGTGTTACATACTTTATGTGTCCAATTGATGTTTGCTAAAAATATTACAAATCTTTTCAAAAACGGATTTATTAAAGTTTAAATATATTTAAATTGTCTTTTTAAATCCTTTAATATTAATTTCGATTTGGTTTGTGATGGACAAATATGTGGAGGGCTAATTAATCCACTTATCATCATCTAATCAACCTGAAACTTGGCAGATAGAATCGTTGTTGATGACCATACATTCCATCAAGTTTTGTGGTCTGTCACTAAAAGCTCACTTTTACACACTACTATTACCGCTTCCAAAGACTAATTAATCTAACCCACTTGCTGTTATCCAATTGATCTGAAACTTGGTGGTCTCGTTGACAATGAAAATGCATTCTATCAAGTTTTTTGGGGGTAAAGAGTCCATGGCACTGAATCAAGAGTTTTCTTCATAACAATATAAAGACTCAATCTGAACTCAAAATTACTTAAATAAGTTGAAATTGCACAACAAAGTTGGCAATGCATATAAAGGATTTTAATAGAAACTTCTTTTTTATGAGTTAATTTTAACTCTGAAGTATTATAAAATGGAATGTACCTAACACAGATATTTCGATAATAAGAACTTTTTCAAGTGAAATTTGTGTAAGTATTACATTGCATTGATAATATCTTCAGTTTTATGATGAAGATTTAAAAATATGTATGTATGATGTATGGAATTCGAAAGTAACATTTTTTAATATGTACTTTTTATTTTTACAGTGGAATTAGATCAGCCAATTCTAGTTTTCCAAATTTATCTTGCCATTGGAGCCAATGTTTTGTTTGACATTGGGTGAGTTATATTGTTTTATTAATTTATTCTCAAACTTTGAAATTGCTATAAGTTTGTATTTTTAATTGCATTTCTCCTGAAATTATTAGTTAAAATATCTGTTAGTTGTGTTTTAAAAATAGTATGTATGTATTGCATTTTCTGTTATTTTGAATCTATGCAACTTAATGGTAAATCTTGACATTTTTTTTTAACTACATGAATGATACTTTTTAAGTATACAGCATATAACCAAATTGTTAAAATGTGCTAATATTTTTATTTTTCTATCTTAATCATATCTAGAGATATTTTTCTTATGATTGGAAGGAAATATAATTTCTATTTTAATCACAAGACACTTTTTTTTCTCTTTCAATTAGATAGAAATATAATTTATGCTTCATTTATAATTTATAATATATATATATATATATATATATATATATATATATATATATATATATATATATATATATATATATATATATATATATATATATATATATATATATATATATATATATATATATATATATATATATATATATATATATATATATATAAATCTGCTTCTTTTTTAAACTTGCCACACTAGGATAATTTGATTTTTTTTTCACTGGCAAAATAGAGAAACTTCTTTCTGGATATTAATCATTAAATAAACTAAGCATAAGTTAAGGTCAATTTATGAAGTCTGTCTCCAAAAGAAAATTCGTTCTATTGTTTTATGTATAGTATTTGATTGAAATAAATGTAAAGATTTTAAAAAAAAAAGAAAAAAAGGATGCAATATTTATATTTCATAAAACAGTAATAATAGAAAAAGGCTTTTCTCCTTCAAATATATAGTGTAATAAAATTCTTCTTTGAAATAAAATATTTACCACTGATGTTATTACCTGCAAACTGTAGAAAAGTATATTATTGTAAATTGTTAATATTTTATCTAAATTCCCATTCTGGAGATTTTCAATGTGCAAGTAATTATATTATATTCGCAATCAATATGCATGTTTCTAACATAGTTTAGATTTGTTATCTTTCTTTTCTTTCTCTTTAGAGTCAGCTGTCGCAATAATTTACATAAGCGCATTACTGTGTCTAGTAATCAGAAAATTCAACGTATAACTTTACTCTCAGTTACTATACCCCTCTCTATAAAACATGCAGGGACAGTAAGTAATTTGTAGTCTTAATTTAAAATTAGATTTCAAGCTCTGCTGCATGAAACTCACTCAGAAATTAGATGTTTAAATGTATTAACCCTGCAGTAGTATAAGCTATTCTTATCTAGTATTGATATTCTCATTTTTTTCTATAAAATACTCAATACTAAAAAAGTACTATTCAGAAAGACATTATGTGAACGTTCGCTATAGAAAAGAAACCACCGTAGTTGTAATAAATGTGCCCTTGTTTTTATAAATTTAAGAAATAGTAAATTGAACTGGAAAATTGCCCGTTTAGTAATATAGATTTTATTTATTGTAATAAATTAATACGAATTAATTGACATTTTATTAGGAAATCCATTCACTAAAAATCATAGTTTGAACAAAATCGCTGCCAAGCTGCCGTGTATCCTTCTGCGTACTATCTCCTATAAATAATTCGGCTGGGTTTAATGGCAATCAAGTTATGCCTCATATTACTTACTGTAAAGGAAGGTAAAATTTTTATGATATGACCTTGCATTTTCCCAGGTGCACTCTTTGAAAACCACTTGGGGGATAAAAAGCCCCTATCAAGATGTTGGCTAAAAAAGTTGCTTAATCAGAAAAAATGGTCCCCACCAAATTTTTTATTATATTATATTCAACACACTTAACTTTTACAATGTTTTTCCAGTACTGAGAGAGCATTCTTGATCTGAGTATGTCTAGGGCCATACACAGAAACTTACTTTGGAAGTTGATATCATAACTAAAAAGTTGAAACTTGAAGCAGCCAAGAAAAATTAGGAAGTAAAAGTTAATAGAGCTGAATATGAACAAAATGAAATTTGGCGAGCACTTGTCACAATCACAAGTCCCAAAAGTGAGAACTCTTGGTTATGTGCAATTTGCTAGGCACTTTTATGCCAACTAAGTATTGTTTTGCTTATTTTACCTTGTTTTGTGAGATTTGTCTATTTTTGTTACATTCGAAATTAAAATAATCCATAAGACTTTTCTATTTTCTAAAATTTTTTATTCATGTGATCTTCATCCTATAACCTGTCATATGCTAGAAAAGCTTTCTGCCACTGAGCAACAAGTCTGGTGCTATAATTAAAGAATGCATAACTTCAGTAACTATCTATTATAAAACAATTATTGTAAAATCACACAAAAAAAAAACAAAAAAAAAAAATAGGAAAAGAGCTTCTAAAAGTATTTAGAAAAGAATAATGTATAAAATAAAACAAAATGATTAAAATGGTTTTTTCTAGTGGTCGCACCTTATACTAGACATTGAAGATGTTGTGTCAACTATTTGGAAAAGAGAAACATTCCGGTGCATTGATTTCATATACTTAAGTGGGACATGCAACATCAAAAGAATATTTACTTTACGAAAAGACTTGATTCATACTCAAGAAGGTTTGATAAAGTTAAATATTTACAGCTCAGTTTTGTAGCGTTCAATAAATCAGGAATATATGAGGGTCAGGATAAATCTAAAGTTTGGTCTAACAAGAGGTTCGTGTTTAAAAGTCTCAGCAGGGAATTAAAGCATGTAGGTAAACCCTCTTCTCCTTTTGTTGAGCCTTTTTTCCTAAAACTGTAGTGAGATCATCGTGACTAAGTGTGGCATAACTCTTCTGTAGTTTTCTATGCTGTTGTTTGCATTTGGGTCAGCTTGCACATAAATTACCTTTGTTTCTTTTTCTGTGTATTCTATGAAACCTTGCTTATTTTTTTTTATTTTTTTTAATATATTTTGTTTTAAAATCTAATGCACAATTAAAATGAATACATGATTTAGATTTAAAAATGGTTCATCTAGAGTAGGAGTTGGCAGACTTTTCTGCACTAAGAGCCAAAAAATCAATAAAAGTAATTTCAAATTTTTTAAAGTATATGAATATTAATATTAATACAACTATATAAATATGTATGAATAAAAATTAATTTTTATTGATTTTATTCAATTATATTCTGTTAAAAAATACTTATTTTTTTCTTTAGGAACATACTTTATCAAGTATGATGAAATGCCAAAGCAAATGCTCCTATCAAGAAATGACTCTCCAACATATAACATCATTTCCTGGTGAGTCAAACTTTTTTCTTAAATGTTTTTATATTTCTTAGCGATTTGTTTCTTTGTACAATAAACTTTGGATTTTACTAAATATAAGTAAATCTACAATATTTGAAAAATACAGAGCTAGGATTATAATGAATTTTAAAATTAAAAGAACATTAATTTTTTGTCAGATTCCAATCATGTTTACAAAATAACTACTTTGCTTCTTTTTTTTTAAATTATCTGCTATTTATTGCAATGCTAATGGCTTTTTGGATATATGGGGGAAAGAAAAAACTTAATAATATTTGCAGAGTTCATCCTAGATATGAAAAGGTGCAATTCCTGTTTCCGAGGGTACTTTTATGGCAAATTACAGAAATTTGCATCCTGTTTCTGCATAATTTTTGTATTACTTTACCTTCAGACTCCCAACCACGATCAAATTTTAATATTGATGTTTTAAAAAAGAATTAATCATGCTTAAAAGGTAGCTCATCTAAAACTTACTCAGAAAGTCAAATGTTATCAAAATATAGATAAAATGCTTCAGTCCTACTCCTGCTGGAATGAGACTGAGAAATTTATTTAAAAAAAAGAAAAAAACCATCTACACAATAAAATGTTCTTCAAATATTCATTTTATTAAAATATCAATTTATAATACTATAAAATTGATACAAAAAATGTTAAAAACATGGAATGTTAAAAACGGAGTGGCATTTTTTCTGAAAGAGACAGAATGGGCATTATTTTTAAAGATAATGGACAGGCAGGACGCGCCGCCCCCTGAAAAACGCTTAGGATGAATTCGGGTGTTTGTAGATGTTGGTGAGCCTAGTTAGAATTTTTCACGCAACTTTAATTAAACCTAAGAATTTATTTGCTTTTGATATAGTTCAAATGACTTTGAAAAACAAGATTTGAAGTTCGTAACATCCAGTTGTGCAGATCAGTCAATTTCTTCTTTAAGGTCTTCTCATTCAAGTGGTAAGAGTAACCTTATTAAAAATGGCACCTTATACTGATTGATTGTATAGAACAATCGTTATATTTTTTAAGGTTTGATTTTTCAAAGCTATATTGTGTTACATTTTGTTTTCTTTATACATAGGGCATTTTAAAGTTACTAGAAATTATAAAGGCTCTAGAAAGTCTATTTCAAAGTCTGTCAAGAGCTCTGGAAGTATATCAGAAAGTGTATCCAATGTAAGCCCTTGTTTCATTTTAAAACAGTTCAATAGCAGGTTAGCGTTTTATACTGTAGCAGAGATTGGGTGTCAAAAGCATGAGGGAGGTGCTAAGTGCAAACTTATCACTCAAAAAATGAAGATGCCACTAACCTCCCTTGCTCCAACTCCCAATCATAACCATAAATTTTCTGATAGATTTATTCCGTACTTCAAGCATATTCAAATGAATTGGATGCAAATTTTATCTAAAACCTAAATGAAAATAGTCAAATAAACCAACATGATAATTTTTCAATCCTTAAATAGTCAAAACAATTTTGTGCTAAACTAAATTTATTAATTTTTTATTATTTAAAATTATTCTGAAAATTGTACTTCTTTGGGAGAAAATAACAGGCAAATTTAGTTTATAAGGAAGAGAAGTTTATTAGTTTATAAAGAGATTAGGTTTAAGTAGCTAGATATGCACTTTTTTTTTTGTATTTGTAAATGCACATGCCTGCAAATTACTCCTCAATTTTCACACATGAAAGAGAGTATAGCAATGAATTCCCATGGATTGTTATCTGTACATTTTTGTACCGATAACAATTAAATAATTGCAAAATAACATTGTCGATTTATAACACTTGTTCTGACCAAAAAATAAATAAATATTAAACAATTGCTAGTAAAGAATGTGCTAAGTAAAGTTTTTACAATTTTTTTTTTTTTAATTTAATGTTTATGATTTAAAATATGCTACACTTTCAACTCTTTTGTTATATATTTTTCCTCCAAGAAAAATATTTTTTATAAAAATTGAAATGCAATACTCTATTAAACAAATTTAAATCAAATCACTTTGCTTCATCCAGTTGTAGCTTCAAAAATATTGCTTCCAAACTAAATCATTATTTCTTTAGGAGAGTGATTTTAACTTATATCACGAAGATGTGAGAGTAGAAGATAACATTGCAGAAGAGAGTGATGCAATTAATGAAGACAACATTATTCCTTTCCTATCAAAACTATCTTTTACCACAACTGATTTTTCAAGGAACTCAGAATCACTCATTGAAGAAGAATCAGATGTGTCCAGAAATGCTTTATTTGTAAGTAGCTAAATAAAATAATGAGTAGAAAAGCTTTTGCAATGAATAATTTCTTTAGTGCAGGTTTTCTTCATTTCAATTTTTAAAAATTTATTTACTGACAAGACTTACCAAGTTTTGTCAGTTTTATAATGGTACTGAATTGATTTAAACATTTTGAAACTCCTTGGGAATTAGAAATCCATTTCTATGAAGTTCAATTGTTAAATGGCAGTACAAGCTTATTTCCTCTTTGGAAGCTTGCTAGAGACACATATATAAGACGATGCAAGGCCAAGATCAGGGATAAGAGTGATCGAGAGCAAAAAGGAGGAAATCCAAAAATTAGTTAAAAAGCAAGCAGAAGGGACGATACCCAAAAGTTTCAAAAAAGCTCATGAAAGGAGCGATATTTTAGTGCTTTGGACTCTATCAACATTTGTTTTGGTTGCTTGAGCAGAACCCTAAAACACTGAGGTGGTCCCATGCTTCACTAACTAATCGTAGAAGGGCAGTGCCATTTGCAACCAATCACAGTAGGAAGAGCATCTCGGTCGTGAGGAGCTTATGAAGTGTAATCTACAAGGTTGGTTGTTTTCAGATTAACTGGCGCCATCAGCAAAACGAGGGCTATAATGCGCCGAAACATTCGTCATTAGACAAGCCAACATACATTTACAAACACCCGTGCCTAACACGGGACTCGAACCCGCAACCTCGCGGTCTAGAAGCTAGCACGCTAACCACTATACCGTTTGGTCGGCAGTAATCTACAAGGAAAGGGATGCGAAGAGGGAACATCTTTTGTTTAGACATGCGAGAAAAGTATACTTTTTGCAAGAAAAACTGGTTCATATCAGAAAAATGCAGATCCTTGAAACAGGGACAAAAAGGATGAAAATGTTACATAATAACAAAAAAACACCAGGGTGACCACAAAATTCATAATGAAAAGTTCCCTGATAATACCCAGATAATTTTTTTTTTTTAAATTTCCGATTTTACAGCCAACTCTTTTTTATCAAGTTTTCTTAACTTTTCCAGATATGTAGACACCCTAATCAAATAGAACATGTATGCCAAAGAGATGTCTTTTCTTTTTTTAAATAGTTTTGGCGGTAATTAAAAGTTTAAATTATTCTATAATATGAAACTTTTAACAATTATCACAATTCTCCAGGTAAATGGTGCCAAAATATGGATGAACAGAGAAACGCACCTTTAAAATAATGATACTTCCCCGATTTTCATAAAATTTTACAATTCTCCTATTTTTTCCAGAATCAGAAAGTTCCTTGGTTTCCTGGCCACGGCCAGTTATTTTACGTTCAAATTTTGTAAAAAAAAAAAATCAAAACATTTTATAACTATTGTTGAACTTGGTAAAAAATTCATTTATTTTGAATCAATACCTATGCAGATATTGTGGCCCAAAATTCAATCTATGGGATATTGACAGCCTAACAATACCACTTAACTGCATTAAATTGAAGAGCCATTTCAAACTTGAGCTTAAAATTCATACTTAAATTTTAAAAACCAAACTAATAAAGCACATAAAATATTAAAATAAATATTGCATATGTATAGATACTGAAGCTAAATATATATATATTCAAATTTCACAAAAAACAATTTGTCTTTTACATGGCTTCCATTTTTCTATGTATGGACAATACTTAATTTAAATTTTTAGCCATTTATTAACTATAATTCTATTGGTGTTCAATTTAAATCTATGAGTAAATTACTTTGTACTTGAGATTATTTTTTCTTTATTTTTAGGCAACATTCAATTCTGAACTGAATGGAAAGCTTCACCAGGGAAAAAGCTGATTTTTAGTATGTATTGTCATTTTTATCAAACTTGGGACAATACAACTGACAATAGAATGGAAAGAAGTGTTTTCGATTTGTAAGATATTTTTCATTTAATTCATCTTGAACTGCTTTTCAATAAAACAAAGAATGTTTGAAAAAATTGTCATTACATTGAATGTTAAATACAAAACCAAATTATAGCATGCAGAATTTCAAACGTTAATATCCTTGAAAAAATATTCAAAGTAAAAAAAATATCAATATTTGGGAAGGTATATTAACCAGGGTTCCCATGGTCCTTGAAAGTCCTTGAATTTTTTTTGATGAAATTTGGTCCTTGAAAGTTCTTGAAAAAAGGATAAGGTCCTTGAAAGTCCTCGTCGTCTGAGCTGATGTCTGATGTGGGGTCTACCTCCACTGCTTCCAGTCCAGTCTGCGTACATCTGGTTTGCGTTCTCTCCTCCTCTTCTTGTGGGCACAATCTGGAAGTATACTTTTTCACAAATGTAGTGATCCATTGCGGATGTAAGTCTTTTTTTTTATCGCTTCTAGGAAAGGTGCCGCTCTGAGGTTATCGTAAATTTTGATCATTCTGGCTCTGATTGGTTTTTCTGCTTGTGGGCACATTGCCCATAGGTACGTATTTGAAGTGATTATGACTGGTGTTGGGCGGAGATATTCGTCCCCGCACATTTTTTTGTGCACAAAGGTCCCGGTTCCCTCCAACACAATTTTGAGTTGTTCTATCATTGAATTGTCGAAATAGGGTTCGTTCATTATAATGACCCTTTTATTGATACAATCCTGATGCAGGAAAGTGTACGAGGCTGTACCCTGATTTATCTCGCCGTAGTACATGCTCGCTTTCATGATCTATCTCGCTATGAAAGTCTTTCCCGAATTCGGTTGCCCTACCATGTATAGCGTGTTCTTTTTTTTTTATTTTCGCGATCTAGTACCGCGATCAGATTGTTTGTGAACTCGCACGGGTCTATGTCCTGATGTTTGCACCACTCTTCCATGACACTGACCGATTGTTCCGGTGTGATGCAGTGATCGTGAATGTCTGTGTAGGTGGCTACCAAGTCCAGGATCGGTTTATCTAGCGTTTCCTGCATCTGCAGTTGGAGCGCTTTTTTGAAGTTCATGGTAAAGGATTTTTTAAAAAACAGGTTAGTGAACCTCTCGTTATCGTAAAAGTGCGAGACGATTTCTGATTCCGACTGACATCGCGACGTGTTGATCATTTCCATGATACTTTTAATGTCGCATTGAAATTCCTGACGTACCTGAACCCTTTTTTCTTTCTTTTGACGCACCTGATCAACGAGTTCTTGCGTGACTTCCGACATGATGAACGATAAGGTACACGTATCCGTCACTTCGTTTGTGAAGATGACGTGTCTCGGAGGTATCTGCAAGTATGTAGCAAAGTTTACCGGATAGCGTACGCTCTCTGACTTAAAAAACGCGCACAAACGTCTCAATTTTTGGAACACCCTGTCGTTGTCGAATCTGTAACCTTGCGGAAATTCGCATAGTCCGTGATAATGAAGATTTTTGAACTCGCAATTTGGATTGCTGTCTGGCGGATGTTCCGATATGATCACGTTTCTTTTTTTCAAGTCGTGTTTTATCCAAATCGTGTCGTCGAACCGCCTGTTGTTTTTAAGTCCAAAAACTATACCTCGGTATTGCAAATTCGTGTTGTTCGAAACGTTAGCTCGTAAAATTTTATTTTTTTTAGATTTTACTCTCAAATTAAAGAAAAAAATTAATTTAAAGTAGAATGGCAACCGAATTCAGGAAAGAATAGGAGAAAAATATCAACTTACGGAGGGACGAGTATCTCACGCCTGGAACGTCGGGACTCTTGTGTTTGAATAGTTAACGTAACCATTCTGTATATATATACACACAAATAGAAAGAGGAAGTGTTTTTTCTAAAAATGTTAGACGCGGTCAGTGTGTTACATTGTATCTCTTTGGATGAGCCCGAGTGAACTGTCCTTTTAACCGTTTGGTTAGATTACGTTATTTTGGGGCATGCGCGCTGAGTGTGACGTGATCCAGTTAGGTTACGTAAGTGAAGAACCGAAGGGAGAATTAGGATGCAAAGCAGACACTGCGCGTAATAATTAAAGCTAGTTGAAATGGAGATCCTTCCTGCCTGCAGATTGGGGGAGTGTGGGGGCGTGTTTTATACCCCCCATAATATTGAGAGAGGGGAATTCAAATAAACTAGTTTATTGAATGGACCGACTTTCTTAAGTGGAATAGCCCTTCCTTCCTTAAGTGTGTTTCTCATTGCGAAGGCAGGGTAGCATTTAGCTTCGAATCCTGCTTCTCACGTAAGAAGGGAAAGTCATAAAATGCTAAATGTCATCATTAAATTTTTAAGTGAACAACGACAGTGGTGTAGTATAAAACAAAAAGGTGTCGGAACGCTATGTTGCGTCATTACAAACATAAATATTTCTTTATGTGTGTGTGTGGGGGGAGGGGGGAGAGTGAAAATGACAACTTTAAATAGTTTTGACTTATTTTTTTATTCAAATAATTTTGTTAAACTATTAAGTTATATGGATTTTTAAATAATTTTCTTTGCACAATCCATTTTAAAAGATTGTTTAACACTTTATAAAGGATTATAACACATTTTCAAACATATTATTGGCACAAATTTTTAAACATTTTTTACAACAATTTTCCAAAATATCAGAGGTGCCTTACATGCAATGGGTTCGGATAAATTCCCAGATTCTGTAGCTCCTCGAAATCTGTTTTTAAAATGAATGAAAAAGATTGCGATTGTTGCAGAATTTGATTGAAAGTTTTATGGCCTTTCTCCTTCTCAAAAAGAAAATGTAGGGAAGTTCCTCTTGCTTCATAGATCCTCCCTTTCCTTTTCCAAATTTGCTCCATTAATAAAATAATTGGAAAATTCAAATCCATCAGTCGATTTAAAATTTCTTGATAAAATATTAATTTGTGTGCCATCTCAATCATCTCTAATTTTAAGCGGGATATTTCAATGTAGACTCATTACTTGCCAGATTTGCTTCGGACATTCCTGTTTTTTTATCTTATCCAGTTAGATTTTGTCATTTCGACTGTGGTGACGATTAGGTGACAATAATAGTCAAAAATGGGTATAAATCAGAGGAGAAAGCAAACTGCAAAATATATATGATATTGCCATCAAAATCACTAGATTTTAAAAAAGATCGGGGAAATTTCCTCCCCTTATTTCTACTCTGTATGATTTTTTTTTTTTTTTTTTTAAGAATTGCTGCTACATTTTTGGAATAAATTCTGAAATAACTGTAAATGTAAAACTTTCCCATTCTCAAACAGAAAAGCAATTTAATTTTGCCTTTTAAAGTACATCTGAATTACTTTCCTACTTCTTCTCAGCCCAATTTCGATGTATTATACCCAATTGCAAAACCATTAGAACTTTTATATTAAGTAAAATCAAATATACAGGACCAGCCTAAAAGTAAAATGCTTATGTGTACAAGAATGAGTTTTGGCGCCCCTTACAATGAAAATGGGTATAGAAAACACTCCAAAAATGGTAAGGATGCAAAACCCACGGATTCAATTTTTTTTTATAAAATATAAAAATTGTAATAAAATTAATTTCATAAGAATTTAATAAAATACGTGTTATTAAAATTACTAATTTTTGCTACGTATTACTTTTTTTAGTAGTCCTCTGCTCTTAGCGCAAGCCTTGGAACCCCTTTGCAATCCTGGGTTGTGAAGGGCTGCAATTCGGCTAATGTAGCATTATCAGTACTGCCAAGTTAAAGTGAAACAAAGTTAACTGTTCGGTTATGTCTCAACAACGTAGCGAAGCGCTTGAAGCCAGTCTCTTTACTGTACATTCAAGCAACATTTTATTTGTTGAACTTAACATATTCAAATTCACAAACATACAAAAGCAAAGTTAATATAAAGGATTTAAAAATCAATACTATTTTGAACATTTTTTTTTTTATTTTTTATGTTCAAACAAGTTATCAGTTTGATTTTCCCAATATCTGGGAATAAAATAAATATTTTCCAATATCTGACAAATTATAAATGCATTATTTCGTGATCTCAAAACCCTTAAAAGCTAATATAAAATATCAACATTCTGCTTTTACCTATCTGGATTTTTAGCACTAACCAGTTTATTCCGTCAGAACCGCAGGTTTCCTTAACTTTTTTGGATTGTAAAAAAACCCATCTTTTACTGTCATTTGTTTTTTCCTCTTGAACGAATTCATTTCTTAGGTACGTTGAGAGGTTTACAAATAATTTATTAAATCCTTGATATAAAAATTTAAAAAAAAAGTTACATAACTTTTGTTGATAATCGGTTAGCGTTCTCTTTAAAATTAAAGGAGGATAAATATTCTTCAAGGAAAGGGCGTGTGCTAGGTACATAGTATGTATGTGCTAGGCCACAGTTTTGTTCTTTAAAAATGTAGATATTTGGCATGAATTTGTGTATGCAGTGATGTAAGTGCCAAAATGTGATTTTGGAGCACTGTCGGAGCAGTAAAAATACGATTTTGGAGCAGTAAATTATTACAATTAAATTAGTGATGCAGCAAATATTTTTGTATATTTCAATCTTGATATTTCAAATTAATTTAAAGTAAAAAAAGGTGTAACTTGTTCATTATATAAATACGTTTGCATTCTAAATTTACCTTAATTAATTTGATTGCATTACTCAAAAAATAAATTAAAAAGCATGGCATTTATTAACCTCTTTGCCAACAATTAAAATATTAGGAAGTTTTCAATGATGACATGATATCATAAGGTTCGAGGCACAGCATGGCCCTAGTGTTGCTTTTGCGCCACAAAAACTAACCAACCAACCAATCATAAGGTTCGGTTCATCACTAAAGTTTTTAGAAATAATCTCAGTTAGATCTACTTTTAACCAACTGATGAAATAGGATTTTTTCTCTTTAAGAACTCTAGTCTGCCTAGTACCAATTACCTATAAAAGTTCTTCCCAATAATCTCTATATATATATAAGGCAAAGCCCTCACTCACTGATTCACTCACTCACTGACTCACTCATCACTAATTCTCCCACTTCCCACATAGTCACAATCTCTATATATATAAGGCAAAGCCCTCACTCACTGATTCACTCACTCACTCACTCACTGACTCACTCATCACTAATTCTCCCACTTCCCACATAGTCACAACTCTGAAAATCGGCACAAATATCAACAATCTCTATATATATAAGGCAAAGCCCTCACTCACTGATTCACTCACTCACTGACTCACTCATCACTAATTCTCCCACTTCCCACATAGTCACAACTCTGAAAATCGGCACAAATATCAACAATGGTAAAAATAGAAAAAGTAAACTATTCCGATCTCGATTAACCCACTTTAAGGGGTCGAAAAGGGGTTAAACGTTCCAAACGGGGGGCATTCGAAAATCCTACTTCCCACATAGTCACAACTCTGAAAATCGGCACAAATATCAACAATGGTAAAAATAGAAAAAGTAAACTATTCCGATCTCGATTAACCCACTTTAAGGGGTCGAAAAGGGGTTAAACGTTCCAAAAGGGGGACATTCGAAAATCCTACTTCCCACATAGTCACAACTCTGAAAATCGGCACAAATATCAACAATGGTAAAAATAGAAAAAGTAAACTATTCCGATCTCGATTAACCCACTTTAAGGGGTCGAAAAGGGGTTAAACGTTCCAAACGGGGGACATTCGAAAATCCTACTTCCCACATAGTCACAACTCTGAAAATCGGCACAAATATCAACAATGGTAAAAATAGAAAAAGTAAACTATTCCGATCTCGATTAACCCACTTTAAGGGGTCGAAAAGGGGTTAAACGTTCCAAACGGGGGACATTCGAAAATCCTACTTCCCACATAGTCACAACTCTGAAAATCGGCACAAATATCAACAATGGTAAACATAGAAAAAGTAAACTATTCCGATCTCGATTAACCCACTTTAAGGGGTCGAAAAGGGGTTAAACGTTCCAAACGGGGGACATTCGAAAATCCTACTTCCCACATAGTCACAACTCTGAAAATCGGCACAAATATCAACAATGGTAAAAATAGAAAAAGTAAACTATTCCGATCTCGATTAACCCACTTTAAGGGGTCAAACGTTCCAAACGAGGAATATTCGAATGTACCACTTCCCATATGGTCACAACTCGGAAATTTGGTACAAATGTCAAAAAAGATTAAACATAGAAAAAGTAAGCTATTCTGTTCTCGATTAACCAACTTTAAGGGGTCGAAAAGGAGTTAAATGTTCCAAACGAGGGATATCCGAATGTTCCTCTTCCAATGTAGTCATTTTTCTGATATTTTTTTGCAAATGTTAAAAAAATAAGTCATTCCAATATCGATTAACGAATTTTTAAGGGATGAAAAGACGACGCAACATTGAAACTATACGAGGATTAACTTAATGTCTAATTAACTTAATTCCAATACAGCTACTACTTTGAAATTTAGAACTAAGAGCAAACATAAACACAATAAACTATTCCAGTTTACTATTCACAATTATAAATTTCGTTTAAAATGTCAACAAAGGAAAGTTCCTATTTTGATAAATCAATTTGTCGGGATCGAAATGGGAGCAAACGTCTGAAGTGTAGAATACATGAATGTCTTTTGATCGCTAAAATGCTAATGGTAAAATTTCGTAGCGCAGCACGGGTATTCAGCTAGTCCAAAATAATTTAACTGTATACAAAGTACTCCCCCCCCCCCCCTATGCAAAAAAAAGTGAAACAAAAGGCTGCTTAGCGGCAAGCATTAGATTTCATAACTCGTTTGGACTGATAGCTTCACTTAGCAGGTTTTTTTAGGGCTATTTGTTTATTGGAAGATAATTTTTTTTAACTCAAGAAAATTAAAACCTCTAACTGAAATTTGACAATTATACTAGCATTTAATTTATATAAAAAAATAACTTCTAATGTAATTAAATAATAAATTAAAACAATGCAAGCTGAAAAATAGTAATTTTTGTAGTGGTTTGTTTTCTAACACTCTCCATTGTCTAAATGGATTATAGAGGGTTCCCATGTGAAATCTCAAGGTCAATGGAAACAAAATGATCTTAAGTCTGTTTTGTGTAATCCATACAAAAAAAAAAAAAAAAAAAAAAAAACACATTTGGTTAGTTTTTTTTTTTTTAAATATATGTCAAAAAATAATCATGCACTCTTAGAGTACTAAGAAAAATATTTATTATTTTTAGTTACAAACAAGCAAAATTAGAAGGCCAAAACTACTTATATTGAAAATTTCAGAGCTCTAGATCTATAAGAAGTCGCTTTTTAAAAATATTAATTTAAAAACAAATTAAAATTTTAAAATTCTGTATTCCTTAAGTCTAATAGAAGTCCAAACATATTTAGGTTGAAAATTTCAAGTGTACCTCTATTTGAAGTTTTGTAAAAAAAAAAGATTTAATAAAAAATTAATTTAAAAAAAATAATAATAATAACATTTTTACATTCTGTTTGTCAAATGTACAATATGAAGGTCAAAACTACTTAAGTTGAAAGTTTCAGAGCTGAACCTCTATTTGAAAACTGTTTATAAAAAAAAAAAAAAAAAAAAAATTTTAACATTCTGTTTTTAAAAATTCTAATAAAAAAAAGGCCAAAACTACTTACGTTGAAAATTTCAGAGCTCTACTTCTATATGAATTTGAAGTCGGTTTGTCAAAAAAAAAAAAAATTAAAAATTAATTAAAATTTTAACATTCCGTTTGTCAAAGGTACAATCAGAAGACCAAAACTACTTAGGTAAAAAATTTTAAAGTTTTGCACCTATTTTCAGAAGTTTTCTATAGATCCACTGACTCTTTGTTTTATTATTATAAGACTCATTTGTAAAAAAAATAGCAATTCTTATAGCAAAAATAGCAATACAGTAAAATTAAAATAAGATGTTTCTAAATTTTTGTGAATGTTCTAAAATTTTGTGTATTTTTTTTTTATTTTCCAAATCGGGTCAAATTCTGCATCAAAACGGCGATTTTACCCTACATGCCTTTCTATAAACTTATAGAATTTTTTTTTTTTTAAATCGGAAACATTCCGGGATTTTGATTAGATTTCTGTGATACTTAATTTCAAAAGTAAAACGGCCGTTTAAATTTTATAGAAAGTATCGTCATTACGCGTGTCAGAGCGGAAATATTCTTTTTAAATGCTTAGTAAAAACATTTGATAGTTATACACCTTTAATTTTTTACCAATTCCTTTCTTCTTTATTTAGAAAAAAGGTGTGGTAAAAATCCTGTAAAACACACTTAATCAAGGTACGTACGAAATGGCTATCCGTGCTAACTAGTAATCGGAAATTTTGAGGCTGCCCCTTAAATTTTATCTAGCAATAACGCATTCATATCAGCAATCAGCACTGGACGATTTGAATTTGTCCCGATGCAAGGCGCGTTTGAACATGAATGCGCATGCGTGAATTTCGATTTCAGAGGGATAATCCACCCATTGCATTCTTTTAGCGGGAAAAATTGAATGTTTTGCAAATTCGTGAGAAAACGGCCCCCTTGAGGTTTCCGTAACTTCGTCTCCACATAGATTTGGCTTGCGCGAGCTGGTTTGGCGCTTTAGCGTGCGCTTTTAAAAGAAGATTTAAAGCAAAATTGGCGCAGAATTGCACTTAAATGTGACTTTGTAGCAGGTTGGCGCAGGATACCACTTTTGGCGCGCGCTGGCGCAATTGGCGCAGAATTCCCACCCCTGTCTTTATCGTTATGTTGGCGACGTTTAATGATAATTTTGAAAAATTTCGAGTCAAAATTCTCGCCAAGTAGTTTTGGAAGTCAAAAAATGATTTTTTGGCGCAGTTCGGCGCAATCTTAACCGAAAAGAGGTTTTTGGCGCACTTCGGCGCAGCTCTTACATCCCTGTGTATGGAAAATTTAGACTGTATATACGACGAACCATACAAATTTGACGTCTAGAATTCCTCCACAAATACAGATCATTCGTTGAAGAGGATAATTGCTATTGAATGAATCATAGCTAGATGTAAACATGTCAGTTCATTTCTAATGAAGGAGAAATGGCCATGTGTGGGTTGCCACACCTCTTTCAAGTGTTTTACAAAAACCAGAACTTGCCTGCTCAGCTGTGAAGTTATGGATCCCAGACGAAAGCGAGTTTCCCACGAAATGACTTTTGTTTGCTCACTTGGCTTTGAGTTCAGTATCACGTAAAGAGAATAAATACAAATTAAACAAATTTTAGTTGAGGGAACGTCGTTCCTTCTTCTAAAAAGGTAAAGGATCACCGTTGCCTCGTGTTCCCTCTCCACTACACCCCTGAACACCGGTAATCTCCATTTTGTAATTTTACATCCGATGTATTTAAAATTATGGTCTTTACATTTTTCTAAAAAGATCCTTGAATTTTCTTAAAAAGGTCCTTGAATTTTTTTTTTCAATAAGAGTGGGAACCCTGATTAACATTTAGCAGTTTAGTGTTTAATATCAATGTTTCACATTGCTCCTACGACACAGGTAAAAAAAATTCGAAGAAAGAGTAGTCCACGACATATTTATTCAGAGTAGAGAAGAATAAAACTTTTCTGTTGTTGACATAAAAACCACTGACTTGCTGCACTTTTCTTAAACCCTGAATTTCAGTGGCATGTGCTGCTCTTTTGTCTCGTTGGATAAAGTGAGAGGCGTTGTAGGAGATTCTGTAATATTCCACTTTTATTTTTAAAATGTATACAAGATTGTATTTGAAAAGTATGCATGAAAATTCTAAGTACTTCTGAAAATAAAAAGCATTTGGTTTGTGTTCCCTTAAAAATATTATTAATATTTACAATGTATGTTTTGAAAATATGATTTTCTGTCATTTTTATCACAATATCCGATACCGTACGAAATTTAAATTTGCTTGGCAACTTTAATTTTTGCTAAAATGTCAGAAATGAATAACTGAAATACTTGCTTATTGATTACGATTCGCTTACAGTTAAATAATTTGAGGATGTGTTAAAAGTTCTTGAAAAGAAATGGATACATAAATGGACAAAAAAGGAAAAGAGCAGTTTAAAGAAGCCTTCAGAAGACAGAAAGTTGTAAAATTGCAGTCTTCTAGGATTATGGAAAGAATAGCAATATATTGAATTTTTTAATTACATGTAGCCTTAGAGCAGTGATCAGCAAATTTATTAGTAAAATAGTTTTTTGAAAAAAGAAAAAGCCTAAGATCAGCAGTATAAGGATTAAGATTTCTTTTGAGAGTAATTTTTCTACAAAAATCATGTTTTTAGAGGTAGGTATAAATTACTTACAAGCATTAAATAATACCAGATATAATCTTATTGACCGCACTCAAGTGTCTAAAGATTTACCGACCACTGCCTTGAATAAACTCAATTTCTCCATATATATATTAAATTTAACAATGCTTTCTTTTAATTAATTGAACCTTAATTGAACCTCCACTCCTATAGTTTTTGGATGCAAGTTTAAGAAAATCTGCCATGCATAATCAATAGTTTTTAAAAGTGATTTTTTTAAATTTGAGAAGACTTACAATAAAAAAAAATTTAAAAAACACAAAAAAATGAAGTGAACTAAATTTTTAATATCACAATACATCCATTTCCGGATTTCATGTCTACAAGAGTTTCCAATTATGCTTTTTTACACAAGATATGATATATGGTAAAACTAACCTCACATGATTGTGCATCTATCACAAATTTACTTCTGACACAATTAATGCAAGTAATCAGTTGACTAGCATCACAAGAACATTTTCAACAAAACAATAAAGAATATTTTTGTGAATCAACAGAATTTTTTCTGATAACATAACATACGCTCTATTTCATATACATTTGGTTAACAAAGCTTTATTTAAAATTCAGCACTTGACTTTTAAGTTCTTTAAGCAATCTGACTTGATTCTCTTTCTCAGATGCAAATTGCAAGTCAAAATATATTTTCCTGGATACTCATGTTTAAAAAGCTTAACTGAATGTTCAGAAATATACAATAATAATTTAAATATAAACAAAATTGCTTTAATTTCTATTTTCAAATTGAAAGACAAATTAAATAACTTAGGAATGTTCATACAGTTAAATCTACCTTTGTGATGCCATTAAAATATAATAATTTTAAATTACATTTATACAGTTTTCAATTGACAACCCTAGTGCATTAAAAATTGCAAAATATAAAGTACCAAAGAAATATGATTATTTTAAGTACACAATGATTTAAAATACTAAGTACATTTGAAGAATTAACTTTTCTTTTGAATTATGTTGACAAAGATTTCATAGTATTTGAAACAAACATAGGCAGACCACTTTTTCAAAAATATGAGATGAAAAGTTTATATATATTTTATTATGTAACTAATGAATTTTTTAAAAGTTTTGTGTAGGCAAGGTTACCAGTTTCTAGTTATATTTTATGCGAATAGGGCAGGGTTTGTATTTACAGAGATTAAAGCGACTTAAAATAGCACTGTATGCAGAATGAATCTGCAAAATGTGAAAAAGCCACATTACTTTGGATTTCTGTGAAGCAAAACAGCTTTTAACTAAAATTAAAATGCAAATTTAGTTGTAAAAGTTTACCTGCCAAACATCAAACCCTTAGGTATTCCCGAAAATTTTATATCTTGTGTATATTGGGACTAGAAAACTTTAAAATAAGCATCAAAAACATTTATAATTCGTTTACCAATATTTGTCAAATAACTTAATAGTTAAAGTACGTAACAATAATACTCTCCAAGTCAAAACGTAAATGCAAAGAGTTAATAAAATATATAACAGTGATAAATGTAAACTTTTCCAATTATGATTTTACGTTCTAGATAATGGGGGAAAAATTCACAACAACCAATTCATAAATAAAAATACATTGCAAAAGAATTTAAAAATATAAATAAATGTAAAACAAAGCAAAAAGCTAATAAAACAAATTGTAGAAAACTAAAACAGAATACTTAAACCACATTAAACTATAATAAACACATCCATAGCTAAAACCTACAAATATACATCACCATCAAGTTAGCATTAAGTGTGTAGTACAGTTAAAATTCATTAACATTGAGATTCATTACATTTGATTTGATAAAATGATAAAGAAAATTAAAAATTTACTAGGAAATAGTTTAGATTTACTCTTTTAAAACTAAAGTTATAGAACATGTAAGATATGTCAACTTTTTGACACAAAATAACCATTCAGATTTAACATGACTAAACAATTACGACTAAACTAAAACAATTCCTCTTATGAAGTTGCATACCTTGACTAGAATACAATTTATACAACCAGAACATAAGATCATTAGTGTAAAGAATTGAAGCAATTGCATTGCAGATAGTTAGCTACACAGCAAAGTGAAAGTAGACATTTATTCAAATTTTACCAATAAGTAAAAATAAATTATCTAAATACAAGTGTGCAGACAAAAGAATAGACTATTGTATCAGGCATTCTAGGCAAAATCTTAAGATGATGCGATAAACTATTTATATAAAATAAAATGAAAAAAATATTAAGTATAATCTTTTTTTTAATATTTTTTTTTTAGTTGGATACATCTTCATATGCATCTGATGGGTTTAAAAATGAAGTCTAACTTCAGACTACTTGCTGGATTTTAATATCATTCAAATATCGATATTATAAATTTCTTAAGATTTTATACTTTCAAAAGTTGCTGATAAGGTGCTAAATTTATATAAATCAATTACATTTAATACTTATACCATGGAGTTTGGGTGCTTTTTTTAAAACATTTTTAAATCTATAAAATATAATTTTTAAGAAGAAAACCCTGTCAAATCTCAAGTAAAGTATTTCAAGAATATAAAATGCAAAAGAATTCGATATAAAGCCTATATTCAAATGCAGAATGTGAATATTTTATAACTTGAGACTGATTTATATGTATTCAATACTTCTACAAAATAAAAATCAACTCTTTGAATGAAATCCATGAATGCTGCAATACTTTAGTTCAAAGTTAAAACAAAGTCTGTCTTTCGATTTAATCACTTAAGGCACAGAACAATTAAGCATCTATGCAAGAGGCACATAAACATTCATTTTGATCATCATCTATAAATTAATACACATGTATGATTTAAAAAAAAATGTATATAATACTTTGAACTTAAATTCTAAACTTTAACAAATAAGGAATAGTTGGAGAAAAAAAAACTAAATCACGTGCTCCAAATAGATAGCTAAATTAAAATGGATTACTAAACCATGCATAAAATAAACTTCATTTTCTATTTCCATTTAATAAGTACAAATGCAGAAGAGAATCTTGCAACAAAATAACACCTTTAAGTGTTAATCTACAACATTCATTGATAATATACCTCTAGTTATCACTAACATTCAATCATTAATAGAAAAAGAGCTTCCCATCTCGCAAGAATTTAGTCTTCAAAAACCACTTTTAACCAACATGCCCTTGAATAGTTTGCAATTTCACACCCTGCAAATAATTTCAAAATTTTCTGAAATTTTTTTCATATAAGCTTCAGAATCAGACTAGTAGGGAAAGATGCATAATGAAAAGCCAATGCTACCCTGCATAAAACAAAATTCAAATGCATTGTGCTTATCACACAAAAGAAGTTAATAGCGCAGGCTTCATTTAAATTTTGGGGAATTACATTTGACAAATTCAGAACCACTTTATTCAAACATCCAGTTAATCCAAAATCGCAAAATTTACAGTTTACTTTCAATAATCATACACATCTTCAATATAAAATTTCTTTATGTACAGACGATTTGGATTATTTTTTGTAGACAATACAAAATAAATAAGTCATGGAAACAAAAGTCAATGAAAGGCATTTTAAGGGCCAAACCAGGAGGCTACCTTCTATACCGGTAATGTTTATAAAAAAATTGTTGTGAAAAATGTTTGTGAGCTATTCTTTTATAAAGTAATGAATGAAAAACTATCGTGTCATTTGACAAGATGCTTGTTTTTATACTAAAGTACAATGTTACACTTATTCTTATTTTTTTCTCCAATCAATTAAAATATCTTACAATGCACAATTTTTACGAACGAATAAAAAGAAAATATATATATATATATATTTTAGAAGAAAATAGGATATTACTTTAATTCAGATATATGCAAAAAAAATTCAAACACTAAACTTAATGTTTCATTAGAAAAAGTTTACAAAACCTGCTACATTAACATTATTGGTAGAGAGGGTATAGAGTCCCCTTAGTACATTTTAATTTTTAAAGATATAATGATTGTAAATACTTATGTAAACATTACAGATGGCAGAGTTTCTTTAAATGGACGCATTTTATTGCATGTTGTGGAATATTTCCTATGTTTACTCGGCCACATGGTCAGGGTCGTGATTCCCAGTATAAAAGAGAAAAAGGAATGCTAATGCCAGAAGGGATGTTCCAAGAAGATCACCAAGAGCTGTTAGGTACGGGATTGCAGAATTATCTGGATCAATCTTACGTCGCCACATCCACTGGATCATACAGTATGCGATGTACAACAGCAAAAATACCTGCAGCATGAAAAAATTACAGATTCTTAGTTTATATTTTAAACAATTGAATAGATCCAAAAATTGCTAATTTTTTTAATGATTTTGTGAAAAAGTGAATTCGTAAAATAAATTTGCAAAGTAAAAAAAAAAAAAATCAAATTATAAAAATATGAAATCAAATCACCATACTTGCTAAATACCAAAAACAAGCCTTCTTAACCCTTCACTGACGGCAGTCGTCAATTTTTTTATGGTACTGCATTAATGTATAGGCTTTGAGACCCATTGGGACTTTAAAATTCACTTCTATGATGTTCATTCTTTGTTAGATGGCAGCACAAGTTTATTTCTCTTTGGAAGCTTGCTTGAGACAAGTAAATAAGACAATGTAAGGTCAAGATAAATGCCTGGAAAATTTGAAAATTTTCCATGTGTTTGCATATTAAGAGAAAGTTTGTGCTGCCATCTAACCAGTTGAAGAATGCACTTTATGGAAGTGGATTTCAAGGTCCAAATGGGACTCAAAGAGTTGAAATTAATGCAGTACCATGAAAAACTTACTGAATGTATAAGTCCCGTCAATAAATAAGGAGTAAAATTTGCCAGAATAAAAAAAAAAATCTTTTTTTGCACTCATGTTTCAGGTGAATTCAAAGTTAATTTCAAACTTATTTATAAATAAATCGGTGCAAACAAAATAATTTAATCAGAATTCAAACATACTTGTCAAAAAAACATTAAAAAAAAAAGCTTTTATACAGCAATCTTAAATTCATAAAATTTAAGTCGGTGATTTTATAATAATCCAGTCCTAATTGATAAACATTTTTTAGCAAAAAGCAAAACAAATTCCTGTTAGAAAAATAAGGGAGGTGGCCACCTTTTTACTATTTGCCGAGCTATATAAGATTTGTTTTACATTTCGTATTTAACCTTTGCCGATTGATCAGCCAGAATTTTCAAGCTTAAAGAATACTAACAGACCAAAACAAATGAAATCCAATGTTTCTCTACATTGTGTATTAACGTAAGACTGGTGTTTAACATAATACCTCTCAAGCAATAGCATATGTATTCAAGGGAAAGTTGTTAATATAAAATTCAGCATATAAACTTACCTGAATGAGGGCGGCCAACAGATACACAACCAGGAAGAGTGGAGTGAGTGGCGTGTTCCCTGCATTCAGCAGCCGGATCATGTACGCAAAGATTATGTGACCAGGAAGTGCCATCAGGAGGAGGACTCTCGCAGAACGAGCATGAGCACCTGAAATCCACACGACACTTATTACTCACTTGCAAGTAAAGGGTTATTTTTTTATAGCGGTAAAAAATAGATGCACCGAATATTCGGTATTCGGCCACTGATCCGAATATCTGGATATTCGGCAGCCGAATATTTTTTCCCTATTTATTGCCAATTTATTATTATTGCATAGAGTACCACTATATAGATATATGGTTTCATTTCCCTACTACAAATTTTTTTAAATGTTAGAACTTTTATAAAGCGCATCCACAGCAATTATGAATTTCAGGGAGTTCTAGGGCCCTTAAATATGCCTATGACACAAGATGTATCTTCTTGAATAATTAAAAAAATTTGAGAACAGTTATGTTTGTTACGTAACCTTTCCTTGCAAAGACAATTGTCATCGATAAAAGGTCCAGTCATCTATGTTTAAATAATATAAAAAAACTATTTTTTATCATTAGTAATTAAGAGAATTTTTATCGGAAACAATACATCAGATATTCAGCCGGCCGAATATTCAGTACTCGGCTTGTCCATAGGCCGAATATTCGTTATTAGGTGCATCCTTAGTAAAAAGTCCTGTGATAACTTAAAAACACAAACACTTTAAGTGAAAATGTTGAGAGTTTTTATACCAAACTTAAGAGACTGCTTACCAACTACTAGGTGCCTTACAAAATCAGTGATGTCATGTGTAAATAGTCTTGAATTATGAACATTAGATGGATAAAGCACTCATTTTACCCTCAATAAGGCTAACAGTAATAAAGTCAGTTTTTCCTAAACGAAATGTCTGACAAACCGATACTGAAAAAATATTACATTTTGAACCAGATATAACAAGATTAATAAATCAAGGAATAGGCTGCATCAGATTTTTAACAGAAAAAGGCCAACACGACGTCTGCGCTGAAGCATCTTCATACAAAGATACTGGTGATAATCGAAATAGCAGGTGGCGATGTGTCTTTTGTCCAGGAAATCTTTCAAGATAAAGCATTTCTAACAGTTTAAAATTCCAACCTCCAACAAAAATCCAGAAAATCTATTGCAACTATTATTGCGTCAAATAAACTTTAAGATTGCAAAACGAGTATGGAAATTTTTATAATAGTATAGTTTTTTAATATAATTATTTCAAGAGTTATTAAGTGATAACTTTTGAAATAATCTCCAGTCTTATTATATTTGAGTACACCAGCTATTCGGTATTGCCACCTGTCGAAAATCATTGAATATTTTTTTTTTTAATTTATAAAACTTTATTTTAAAGAATTAACAATTAATGCATTCCAGTTATATGTTAAAAATTCAGTATTTTCTTTTGCTTCTACGAGGCTAACAATCGCTTGCAAAACAAAAAAATATATAAGTTACGTTGAAAGGATGTTCTTATGAATTTTAAGAATTAACAAAAATACTGAATTAGGTTCCTTCATTTTCATGCATATAGTAAAAAATAAACTTTGCAATCATGCTTATAATATATTAGATGAAAAGCTTAACTAAACATAACACTGAAGTAAATAAGGAAGGTTGTACATCATAAGGAAATTATTCAGTTCTGCTGGGTTTTTTTTAATTGTAACGGAATGTACCGAATTTCCAAATCAATAAATATCTCTTCCCTTATTTGAAATTTTGTAATCACGTGCGTATAAGCAGATAAAATCCATTCATCCACGATATGGATTCATAAGTTGACAGGGTGGAGAATAGTTGACAGAACCGGGAATTCAGATTCTGTTCAGGTCAGAAGAGGGAAATTCACTCTTCTGAAAATGTCAAAAAAATCTTTGAACTTCAATCTGACTGCATCCTTTACAGACATGATTATTTTTCTTCTTGCCTTGCATATTTTGTCATCAGAATATATCAGAACCCTATATTCCTTAACATTTCCATCGTTTTTTTCTTTGTATTAACCCTTTACAACGGTATGTTACAGATGTGCAACAAATCTATAGGCATCCATAAAAACTTAGATACTGTACTTGATATTTCTGTACTTTCATTGACATTTTATTAAACACAATTAACTTAGATAAGCGTTTTTGATTTATATTTAATTTAAATCAAATAAAGAATTGAAACATCCTCCTTCAAGAAAAGAAAATATGAATGCACTACTGCATACGTTCAAGTAAAACCCAAACCTCCCCTTCCCTGGCCGCGCCATTGATAAAAAAGTCAGCGATGAAGTGGATACTAAACTAAAAGTGTCTACCGGCCACTGGCGATTAAAAAATTTCAGTTTTCAGGTCTGACACCTCAAATAAAAATATTGGAATTTTTATACAAGCTCAATACCAATCATTAAAATATAATATGTGCTTTACAAAATCAGTCATGTTTAAATAATCATTATATGCGTGCCTAGTGTTTGAATTCCTAACATTGAACAAGCATGAACACCACTTTTTTACTTTAGCGTGGGCTATAAAATCCATAAAAATTTCAAAATTCATGTAAATATCAAATAATTAATTGGTGAAATATACATGTAGTTTGATTAAAACAATGGTCTCAACATCTGCATGACAATGACGAAATCTAGGAAGTATAAACAGAAGCAAAAACATAACTAAAAAAAAACTAACATCAATATATTCACAAACTAATGTCCACTGGAGATGTTTTTAAAACATTTTTTCAAAATACAACCCACAATTTTAAAAGTAGAATTACTACATAAAAATGTACAATTTAATATAATTTGAGATCTAAATGTTTATCCCTTAATTCAAAATCAATAACAAGCATAATTTTCAAGTAGGCTAAAAATATAATTCAAAGAGTATAGCAATTGTACGTTTTCAACCAATACATAATACATTGCATACAATTAATCCAAGTTCAATTCAATTCAATAATAAGAAATACCAAAAGCTAAAGTACACTGATAGTGTAAGTAGGCATGGCACATTAATCAAAAGCAAATGTTTTTAAAATTATCTATTATATACAAGTTATCGCAACATATTTTGGTAAATGAATATTATATTTTTTATTGAATGAATAATAAGTTCATAACTAGCTTAAAAAAAGTAATAAAGCGGTTCTTTCTTTTTAAATTTTATAAGTTTAAAAACGTCTCCAGTGCACATGCAAATTGCAAAAGTAAATGAATTGGCTATTTGAGAAACCCATAAGTCAGCTGAGAAAAGCTATGGAAAAATCAAGAAAATTTTCTAACTGAATAAATATTTCTTACTAAACATTAACTTTTATAATACTAATGAATGTATCCAAAATATTCAGTTTTTTTTTTTTTTTTAAGTAACTTTTCCCTTAAAGAATCACAAAGATCTTAATATTGACCAAAAGCGACTTATGAGATTCCTAAATAAACAATTACAATGCAAGATAAAACACCAACTATTCTAACACATAACACCAAAACATACCCTTCCAAATGGCATGGACATGTCAATGTTTAGAAAAAAAAGAATGAATGAATTTAAATTGTATTTTTTCCTGAATTTAAATTAAATAAAAATGATTACAAACATTTTCTAGTAATTCTTAAGTTAATTAGAAAGAAAATTGTTTCAAATTCAAGTTTGTATAATTTGAACAAAAGTTGAAGTCCTTTAGAAGCAGTCATTTAAAGATGCATAAAACTGACTACAATAATATTTATGAATAATAGTTTATTCTTATCTTAAAGCACATATCGCAATTAGAAATGTTTAAATTGACAACTAGTTATTTGCTACTTGTTTTTGTAGTAGCCTTACTAAATAGCTCTTCAGCAAGAACTAATCACCATTCTGGAGATTTATACTATCTAATTAAATGGGTTTTTATTTATCATTTTAAGTTTACTTAGTTAAAATGCATAATAGCCCCCCCCCCTTCACCCGGCGACATTGCAAAATGCAAAAAAAAAAGTGAGGGGCATATAATGCATTCTAAACATTTATTGTTTTTAAAATATTAATAATTTTTTCTAGAGTACTCTTTCTTTGATGTAATGTTATTCTGGAGTGAATTTGTTTTTCAAATGTTCATTTTACCAGATAATTTTTTTTAAGCGTTTACTACTACTTTATTGGAAAGTAGACAAATTTTACGTTACATTTACAACTTTTATTATATTATTTAAGTAATAGTTTCTTCACTGTGTATATTTAAATAATTATTGCTACACTCTAGTGTTAGTGATTTCTTATTTGGATTTTTATTAGATTTTCTGAAAAAATAGACTTTTGTTCCCACTCATTCCAATCCTAATAACTATATTCATGGAAAGCCCAAAAAACTAAATGCAATTTTTAACATACTAGATTGAAATTGAAAAGTCATATTTCACCAGAGGTATATCAACCATGTTAAGCTATAGAAAAAAATGTACGATTCCACAACACAGTAAAAGCACATTTAATATATAAACATTAATACTTTAAATAAAAACAATGCAAGCATGTTTTATGAAAACAACCCGGATACATAAAACAAACGATGCAAGAAGTAACATGATATAAAAATGGCAGTTTATAAAAATTTATATTATCTTGTTATAAACAGTTTTTAACAACAAAGAACAGAAACAAACTAAGATATTTATGTTAACTTCATAATGAAATAATGCAAACATTGTTTGTTGGCGAATTCCAAATTGTCAAAATGATGCCTGAAATATGCTTGAATTTCATTGGCAACCAAACAATTTTTTCACAGTTTGAAAAAAATATTGTTGAAACCTACAACTCGAAGTTACTTTATGCGGAATCGACAACTAAGTTGCTCAGTGAGGGTATGCACTCAAATCCTCTAAAGACTTATTTCAAAGATTCTATAACAATTTGAACTAAATTTAGCTTATAAAAGAAAAATACTTCAAATAGCGTATCAAAAATCAAACAAATCTGTAAATTGAAAAAAAAAAAAAATTTGGGAAAAAAAAAAAAAAAAACATTTTTAAATTTCTTATTCTTGGATAAATTACTATACTTATTATTTTTATAATTGATGCAAACTAAATACTTAAGGAAAAACTTTATTTTGAACAATTTTACAGTCAGATTCTAAACAATCTTTTTAAAATCGTATTTACCTCCAAGAGTTGCCACTCAAAATCCAAAACGAAATTCCCCGACCTTTCCAGGTTTTCGAGATAATTTTTTTAAATGTCCAGGTTTCATTTCAAGCCGAAGTAAATAAAGTTTTTTTGCATACAATTGCAGTTAAAATTGTAATTTTAGAAAGATTATACAGATTTTTTTTTGTATTTTAATGTGCTTTTTTATCAATTAAATAAAATTTTGGCAAAAAAAGCGGAAATCCACTTTTTTGTGGAACAGTAAAATGTTTGCCATTTGTGTCATCAAAAACTGATGTACTTGCACACGAAAGTAAATTGATTAGATGGTAGAAGTAGCAAACTATGCATCTCCCTTTATTTTTCCCAAGGGTAAAAACAGTCAAAATATATAAAAAAAAGGAAAATATATACGCAGCATTATTTTAAACTACAAAAAATAGCTGAATAAGAATATATTTGTGTACTAATGTATGGACAGAACAGAGGCGCAGCTAGCAATTTTTTCTGAAGGATGTTTTAGGCAAGTTTAATTTGAAAAAGCCCTACAAAGTCCATTAAAAATAATAAATTTGTAGAAAAAGTAAAAATTCTCAGAAAAAAAACAACTGAAATCGGCATAAAAACAAAAGACTTTCACCAGTTTTTTAGTCAATATGCTTTCAGTGGGTGCTTTTTACACATTGTTACAAGAAAATATCAAATTTTCAGAATGCAGATGTCCATTCTGAAAAAAAACTACTAAACTTCTTGGAAGAAAATTTGAATCCAAAAGAAATTCCTTGACTTTTCCAGAAAATATAACACTTTAAATTTCCCTGACCTCTTATAGGCATTTTCATTTTCCTAGAAAATTCCAGGATTTCCCCGTTTTCCAGGCGCATGGCAACCCTGCTATACAAGGAGGGTGCAACTACAATGGATCTTGCAATGTGAAGAGCCAAGAAATCTTATTCTAAAAACATTTTCCAAACTTGGGCCAGTAAGTCAAAAAATTTTATTAAAAAAAAAAAAAAAAAAAAAACTTTATAAACCTAGATAACTATAAATGAAAACTCAAAAGCTTAGAGATAAAATTTAACTCTATAACTATAAAGTCGATTTATAAAACTCATACAGAATGGCTACTAAAGTATTTAGAAAAATCAGTAGGGTGGGAACAGTGAACAAATTTAGTTATCTTTTAGATTAATATTATCTAAAATTCCTAAAAATTTTTTTAAGATATTTCTTCTTATAGTAAAAAAAGCTAACAAAAATTACTTTAAAACTAAATTTTGAGAAATTTCCGATTTAATTTTAGATAATTAAACATTCGTCTATTATCTAATACCAATGGACTTCCAATTTAGCGCATTACAAATGCTTCCATAGCACTAACTTTTCACTGACAGAAACAATAATTTGCAAACATTTATATTTATTAATTAAAATATTACAATGCTTCTCTTAAGATATACTAATTTGTTTGAAATAAAGGAAACCTAAAAATATACCGTTTTCATTTGTAGCCTATGATTGGAATATATAGTTACAGAGTAACACTTGATTTAAGTTTAATTACCTAGGGTTAATAGTATAAATTAACAACAACAAAAAAATTAATAAGGATTTTGTAAAAACTTCAGTCAAATGCCCTTTCCATATGAAGTAGTAAACATTCATAAAAAATGTGTTATTTCTATATGTATTTGTTGAAAGCAAACTGCTGTGACTACGAAATTCTTTTAATTTTTTTTTTTTTTTTTAAATTTTTTTCTTACAATATAAGGCCATGAATCTACCGAGTATAAACTGTCCAGTTACTTTTCAACATTTCTAAGTTACTTCTATCTATAAACACAAACTATATATATATATTTTTTCATTTGTACCTATTGAATTGCTACAATCAATACATGAATATAAACAAGCTTACCTTAATTAACAGCTCAGAAGCCTTAGAAAATACAGAAAAATGAAAAAGGCACACATTCATATTGAAAAGTATAATATAGTTAAAGGGATATAGTGTAGGAAATAGTGTTGCTTTTGAAAATGAAATTTAGATACAATTTATACCTCACTTCAAAACAAATCTGTTTAAAACATTAGAAAAAATTAATTCGATGAACAGTATGTTTTATAAAGTAAATAAGTTTTTCCTAAAAATTTGTACTTAAAATAGGATTTACATACGGAAAAACTTGTTTGTCATAACTATATTAACATTATTCCTCAAGAGACATAGTATAAATACATACTAATTATAACAAGTTAGAATTATATACAGCTGGACCAACTTATGTAAACATTCAATGACAAAACTATGCCTATGCAAATAAAACTCTTCTAAAAACAAGTTTTATGCAATTTGAAAAACTTCTCCAGTGGACATTCAAGAATTTAAAATACAATAAAAAAAAGATAATAATAATTCTGCAAATTATATAATTGTGAATTTGTTTTTTGTAGAAGGAGTAAAGTTTTTTTATTATTATTATTTTATAGTTCAAAATATAGTAGTTTATACATTAGTTATTACCTACGAACTAAATGAAAGTTCATTAATGCAATATTTTTGACAGTGTTATAAAAATTATCATTTAACTCTTATTATATTAACTAAACTTAACCTTGTAAGGAAACTGATAAAATAAAACAGTACAAAATAACCATTGAAAACTGACTTGAAAATAGATTTACAGTGGTAAATAACACACCAAGAAATTTTCAATTTATCTAAACAAAAAAGCAATTGGGTATCAACCCAAAATGTACAAAGTACCTTTTATAATTTAAATTCTTTAATCAAAAATAACAATCCATCATTATTTAAATTTAGCAGGACAGTGACCTTAAAATGAATTCCTAAATACATAAGCATTGCAACCCACTTTTTAGATTAGAAGAGCAATCCATTTCATCCGCAGCATACTGAATTTTTTTCAGACTATAAGAATTATTAAGAAATAGATTTTATGGGCCAACAAGGAACTTTTGTGAAGAAAAAAAAATACCCATAACAAATAGACTCATGACCCATAGTTTAAGAAACACTGACTTAAGGAATTGAAGTGATTTACCATTCATCAAGTTTGTGTTTCAAGTTGCTGGTTTCAAGTTAGAATTAATTGGACAACATAAAATATTTAACAGAATGATCCATTATCATAAGCACTTATTAAATAATCCCAAGCTTTAATTAAGAAATTGTGGAGTGTCAAAAACCATGAACCTTGATAACAATTTTACAATAATGCAACCACTAATTAAAAAAAACTTAAATGAAAACTTCCTATTTGGATTACTAATATTCCCTATCTCCAAAAACAATCATAGTTCAATTCTATAAAAATATATCAATGTAAGTTATATCTATTTCGAAAGTAAACACCTAAATATACATTTTAAAAATGTAATATTTAATTTTTAGCACCAAATAATTGAAATAAGGCTTCACCCTCCATTTACCTTTTCCAAAGAAAACAGAAAAGGGACTGACGCAGATCTTCGGGTCAGAACTAGGAAGTGTTCCCATCTCAGATCTTTGGTGAAGATAAGTGGAAATACGACTAGATTGAACAGCCACGAGATTACCGCCAACTCCTAGAAGGAAAAGAATTTCACGTCATACTTGGGTTGTGAAAACTAAAATTGAATTCGAAAGAAAACACCCTAAAAAAAAAAGCACTTTGCATAGAAATGAACTCTTACCATTGATGACAGGTTGAAATACTGCAATTCCTTTAAATTTTGAAATAGCTAAATCAAGAACACAGCCTCCAGCACTAAAAGACAAGTCTGAATTTAAAAATGGGAATAGTCTTTATGAAATAAAAATTAAAACGCAAGCCTAGGAGGAAACTTGGGAACAATTTAGCACTATATTAGAGAAATAATTATTTTAAAAAAGAAAACTTAATAGCTTTTTTTTTTTGAATAAATTAGAAAACTTTAGATTTTTTTTTTCTTAGCACTTAGAGCAAAAAAACATATACAACAGGTAAAAAATATTTAAAAATCAAATAGCACTATATTAGAAGTGTAATCATTTTTTAAAAAAATTATTTAGTGGTAAAATATTTTTATAATAACATGCAAAAAACTGAACTTTTTTTAATCATTTTGAATCAAAAATCGTGGTGAAAGTAAAACTTTTTCACGAGAAGTGTAACTTTCTCGCAATAGTGTGAAAAAGTATACTTTCTTGCATGCCTCATGCTCAAATATTTTATAGTCTTGGCATTGATATGACATACTTTCAGAAGAAATTCATTGACTGGAGTTGCCTACATTAATAAATATATTTATTAAAAATATTTTTTTGCACACGATTATAAAAAATATTGTATGCACCACGTGGGAAAATACCCTATCAAACTCAGTAAACTATTCGACTCGTGCCATCGCACTCATCAAATAAACGTTTTACCTGGTTTGAAAAAGAATTACTTTCCCCACTAGTTGCATAAATAACTATTTTAATTTTTTATAGTCACCTGTTAGCAACGTTTCTCACCTTGAAATAAAAACTGCACTGATAACAGGCAACCAACCAGTGTATAAAACTTGCTTTGTGAATTTATTCCGCATGGCAATTACCACCCAGAGGGGTACCAAGAGCAAAAACAATATAATCAGAAAAGGCGCCACCCAATTATCGGTCACTAGAAGGAAAAAGGAAATTGCATGAGCGTACATTGCAATGAAAATTGCTACTAACATGGGTGAAAACAGTCAAAAAGTTTAAAAAAAAAGAGGAAAATATAAGTAGAGTTATTTTGAACTGCAAAACTAGCTGAATAAGAATATAATTGTATACTAATGTGCATACAGAACAGTGATGCAGCCAGAATTTTTTTTTTTTCCAAGGTGGGTTTTATATAAGTTTAGTCTGGAAAAGCCTGATTATAAAGTCCAAAAAAATAATAAAACTAAAGAAAAAGCAGAATTTTTCAGAAAATAAAAGCAAAAATCCACGGAAAATTTTCCCACGAGTTTGCTAACAAGCATTGAAAGTTTGTTAGAATTCTAATGACTTCATCATTATTGAAGCCATTTTTTTTAATTTACATCACTTTAAATATAAAGTTACATATCTGTATTTAAGTCTTTCACCAAAATTAATCATCAGAACTTTTAAAAAAGTACATGAATTTATACAGGGTTTCTGCCAATCTTAAATGTCCCAAATCCCTGACTTTTCATGACTGAAGCAAATGATTTTCCATGACTCAAGAAATCACATTAAAAACATTGAACCTGACTCAAGAATTTATTATTTTACTGACGCAACATAGTAAAAAATCCTCGTTTCATGTAGGTAAACTAAGCATAGAAAAATACAGTAAAGGTGTTTAAAACAGAACCAGGTGTGTAACAGAGCTATTAAGGGTATATATATATAAAAAAAAATCAAAATCAAAATCTGATGGAATCAATTTGAAATATTAAGGAATTTAGGCTTCTAATATATTCTGTTAACAGAAAACACAAGGCAAGAAGAAAAATATTCATGTTTGTAAAGGATGCAGTTAGATTGAAGTTGAGGAATTTCTTTTTAACAATAAGAATGCGAGCTGCCACGCTGCTAAGTTATAGAATAACTAAAAATCTAACAGAAATAATACATAAATAATTAGGGTTCTCATACATTCTGTTGACAAAAAACGAAAGACAAGTTTAAAAATAATCATGCTAGTAAAGGATTCAGTTAGATTGGAGTTATACGAACGGCAAGCAGAACAATGGAGCGGCACCGCTTGCGTTAATGTGTACATTGATTATAACGGAAGTATGGGTCCAGCCGGCAATGATGATCATGAGAGTCTGGGTGAAACATTTTGTCGCTTCATCTTACCGCTACCCCCAGACATTAATTTTCGTTCACCGTCCAGGGTCTTTTCTGTTCCGTAGCTCTCGTCCGATAAAAATGACAGAAGAACATTACAAGATCTCCGTGACTTTGATTTCAGAAATTCAATACATTCCATGTTTATGGAATGACAAATATAATGATTTTAAAAATATTGTCTTGATTTTACATTAATTCAAAAATGTTTTATTTGGACGTATAATTTGAGAATTTTGGTGTTTTAGATATATCATTTTGTAGATGATAATCACTTAAAATGAAGCGCGTAGCTAGTTCAAATGTTACGCAATTCTTTTATTTTCCCAATTTAATTAATTCCATTTTAATAGTGAAATTCCCTGTTTTGTCGCCACCTTAAATATCTACAAGAGACTTTTCCAATAAATGCCGAGGAACTCACCTTATAATCAGTAACGAAGATACGTCGAAACCAGAAGAAACGCGAAAAATAATTTTCCATTCTTTGATATTTCAGGTGTTAAAAAAGCTAATCAATCTTTAATAATAAGTTAATATTTGAAGAAGGAATAAGAAAATATAAGTAAGTTAAATAATCAAATGTTTTGGTATCAACAATGTAAACCTGTAACATACGGAGTCAAACCAAAAGTAAAGATTTATCAAATTAATTTATTTCAGTTCTTACATTATGATTTTTTTTTCACCGAGACCTACTTGTGTGATGTCACAAGTTTGGAGTTCAGAAATTCTTTTCATTGGCCGGAGTTTTTAACTGTAACCGTTGTTTCTATCAATAAAGTAAATAAAAACGCAGATGAATAAATGAATCGTCGAAGTAACAACAAATCGCGATCATGGCATTTATGACGTCATACAGGGATGAGAGTGATCAGAGAGCAAAAAGGAGGAAATTCAAAAATTCGCTGAAAAAGCTTGCGGATGGAATGCACAAAAATTCAACAAAAGAGTATGCAGGCAGGATAATTCAATAATTTTAAAGATACAATGACATTTCTCATACTATATAATAATTACATTTCAAATATTAGGAGTTAGTGAAGTAATCTGGGAGGAAAGGGGAGCCAAGAGGGAAAATCTTTTGTTTAAATATGAGGAAAAGTATACTTTTTGCAGGAAAAACTGGTTCAGATATCCTCAAGATAGGCACAAAGAGGAGGAAAATGTTACATAAAAAACCAAAAAGGAGGAAATCCTCCAAAAGGAGGAAAACTGGCATCCCTGGTCATAGTCACGTGATTTTGCGTAAGATTTTTAGGAATCCATGCAATTCACTGTTTTTCCATGACTTATAGGCGTTTTTGTTCAAAATCCATGACTTTCGATGACAAAATTTACCCAATGTCTAAATTCATGACTTTCCATGATTTTCCCTGACTTTCCATATGCGCGGAAACCCTGTTTATAATTGACACAGTTCTGTATATTTTTCACATAAAGTCAAACCATGACAAAAAAAAATTTCTTGCTACCTCTTGAAACTTTTTTTATAATTAAACTGGCATACATGAATAGCTATTCGACTGCACATAGTATTTAAATTGTTTGACCAAATTTTGCAGTAAGACAGATGTAATGAAATATATATTTACAGGTGCCAATTAAAACATAAAAACTTGCAATGGTGTAAAAAAAAAAAAAAAAAAATTCTAAACATTACTTCTAAAAATACAAATAAAACATATACATATTAAATAAATTTAAAATATAATACCGATAGAGAAAACAGTAAACTAAAAAAATAGTTAAATGAAAAAGAGAAAGTAACTTACTGACAATTCCATACAATCCACTGCTTATAGAGGCTAAAAGGCCTAAAGTAGTGACATCCCCTAAGGATGCTGCAATGGGTGTAGCAACATTGTCTGGATTAATATGTAATTTTCGAGAAGAAAGAACAACCCCAACTGTGATAAAACCTAAAAAAAAATCAAGAACAATTTACAAACCGAATTGTAAAAAATACACATATAAACACATACACAGGGTGTCGCCCTAAAAGTAACTCCCAATTTCTAAAAATGAACAAATTGAAAACAGTTACTAATAGGAGACTGAAGCTAGTAGTTGTATATTTATTAACCCGCGGGAGCACGCGCTGGTGTGTTGCTATGGGAATATATATTACGATCGGAATTGTTTTCAAGATGTTAATTTTTTTAAATAGGGAGTTACTTACGAGACACCATGTATATACTACTCGTGATAAATAATTTATATTATGACATTAAACAATTTAAGAAGGTAAGAAACGCAACTAAATCGTAACTTTTATAATAAATTGATAAAGTCATGAATGTTAATTAGATTGATAAAGTCAAAAACTATTAAAAGGATGTTTCAGCTATATATCAATGGATGAATGGTTGGTTTGTATGGTCAACATTTTTTTTTTTTTGCCCAATAAGAACATATCAAGATGGAACCTACAGCTTAACAAAGATTCCGAAACATACTAAATAATTATGCTTAACCAATGATTTAAACCCTGTACCTTTGGTATGTATGGTGGTCACTTCAAAACCCCGAAATTACCTTTCCACAATGGGGATCACACTTTTGTTTAATGGATTTTAATTTTGACCTAGCATACTGGATACCTTGCTTGGGGATTGATTCCCTGCCTAGTCTTAATATTTTCCACACATCCAAAACCAAAGCGCTAACCACCAGCCATTGAGTGGGCCGCAATGCATGAACAAAGTTAAATTTTCCTAAAACTTGGTACTTGGATATTTTGCTTTATTTCAACTATGCTGAAATACTATTCATATTCATAACATATACTAATTTGAAACTCCACAACTCACATACATAGTAATCATTGCCAAAGTAAATAGTTAAGCCACTTTTCAAAAATTGTCTCTAGTCACTCAATATCTCCCAACACAATACTGCCAGAGAACAGAATACAAAAAGTAAAAATACTGAATAATTTTTTATGATAATTAAAAAGCGCATCTAGGCTGCAGACCTTCCAATTCACGAAATAACCAGCCTAAATAACAAGATATTGATTATTATAATAAATTATTATATGGTATATAAAAGAAATCCGAGTGATGGCTATGTATTCAGGCAATAAGTCTGAAGATTAGGCGGTTTGCAATAAGGTCTACAAGTTTGAATAGATCTGTTTAAAAAACAATTTTAAATTGGGTTTTGATGATGTGGTCAAAAAGGGCTACAATATAAACCCTTTTTGACTACATCACTTGAAGTAGAACATTTTCAAAAATTCACAGTCGTTTGCTGTGTATTATGCAAGTCTTAAAAATAATGAGTACCTAAAACTAAACTTGCAATTGCAGCAGTAATGAGGCTGCTTGCACAAAGCAAAGTGGCATGGTGTACATCAAATTTGTGCTCTTGGACCACATCCACTACAATGGCAAAGATAGAAGCCAGAAATGCCACAATGGTTGCTTGACACTAGAAGAAAAAAGAAAAAGTTGAACTTAAAAGATTAAAAAATGCACAGAAAAAAAAAATTAAACAAACATCAACCAAATCTCAAATGTAACTTTTAAATTTACATCTTTGAATCTATAATCCGTTCACAAATGTATTCCTGAAAACTAAACTACGACCTTTAATAATTACCATTTATTTCTTCAAAACTAAATTTTGTAATAAAAGGACATAGTTGAAAAACTATAATTAAGCTCACCTGGACAAGGGCCATATTGCCATACGTCATTTTCCATTGTTCCCTTAAGCTGTCCAGTTGACCTAAATTTGCCTACAAGAAATTGAAAATATGTAATTTTTAAGAACTTTTAAACATTTAAGCAATAACTTTAAACCTTTACACAATTTTTTTGTAAAAATAATCATCCGACGAGTTGCATTCAAGATAATTAAAATGATAAATTTCATAGATAAAACATCAGGATGCCTAGACCAGAAAACATTTTGAATATCCTTGACCTGTACTTTTATAATACTACTAACATAAATTATTAACACTTTGCTGACTGTCAATTTTATACAGAAACTATGTCATATCATCGGCTATTATTAACCATTGTTGATCGGTGACAAGTTAACTCATCAGTCAACAACGTTTGGGTATGAAAAGACGAGTTAACTCGTCACCGGTCAACAATTTGTTAAGAACTAAATTTAAAAAAAAAAAATCATTGTAGAAAAATTTATTTGTTGCTAAATTTCCTGAAAGCATAGGTTACAAATTAAGAAAAAAATCAGAGTCGTCTTTTATGCTGAAACTTTTAAAAGAAGAGATTAAAATATATTAAACTGTACCCACATTTAGAAACATAGCAATAAATAACAAAAAGTAAAACATTAAATTTTAGTCATTACAGTTTAATAAAGGTTATAAAACTTGCCTGACATCACCTAACATATTCATAGTATTACAATTGAATATAATGAAGTGTTAGTTAATATTTTTAATTGGAACAAACCTGAGTTGAAATTCTTGCAGCTAAAGTCATTTCCAAATTCCCTTTTAAACCCAATAGAGCAGGAACAAGAATAAATAATTGGGTAACATTTTCAAAGACTGGCCATGTCTAAAAATATCAAAAGATATTAACTAAGAATACAAACTATACAAGAATGGGTTAATTTACTGAACTATTACACATAAAGAGTACACTTTGTAACAGATTCGCAATATCTCTATACATAAATCTATGTTTCTGTCAATCTGAACTTTATACAAATCCATAGTTCTGAGCTTAGAGGTACGAAATTTGGTACATGGAAACTTTAATGCATATAGATGGCCATGAATAACTTTTAAATTAGATTAAAAGTAGTTTTTATTAAAATTTTATGGCAAAACAATATTTTTTTATGATATCAGAATAAAAATAAGTTACATTTCTATACCTCTCTTATTTTTCTGATTTTTATGTAATACAAATCGCCTGTCCAATCAACGGTTCGAATATTATTGTAATATTTTTATACATTTACTATAAAATGACACTGTAAACAAGCTTTGTGTATTGCACGGTTTTAAAGTGTAGTATATGAAGCATTATGATAGGATGTAGAAAGTAAACAAAAACAGGCAAAGTTTCGGTGATGATTAGTTTTATTGAAATGATGGATTACAACCCATCGCAAAATGTAGACATTTTCGTAAATATGCCACAGAAAAAAAAGGCAAAAATGTGTGCAAGATATAGGACACAGGGTGGCTACAGAATTTGTGAAACAAAATTCCCTGACATTTCCCCGATTTCCAGAATATTCTCAAAAATTCCCTGAAGTGCATTTCTGCCGACGTTAACGTTACAAGTAGCTTCTAAGTATAGGATAATTAAAAATCTAACAGAAATAATATGTAAATAATAAGGTTTCTAATATATTCTATTGACAAAAAACACAAAGCAAGAAAACAAATAATCATGTCTGTAAAGGATGCAGTCAGATTGAAGTTTGAGGATTTGTTTTCACAATAAGGCGCCGGCATCCGCGATTCTAAGTTAGAGGATAGCCAAAAATCTAACAGAAATATTACGCAAATCATTGTTCTAGGCATAACAATGTTCCCAGACGGTAAAAAAATAAAAAGCGGAACATCAACAGGCGAGAGGAAGGGGATTAGCCGGTTGGGGTTAGCTTCTGAGAATAGAAAAAGGTCGAATACGTAGTACTCCCAAACCGACCAACTAGCCAGATATTGAAGAGCTGTTACAAAAAGCACATGACATTTTTTTTTTTTTTAATGGGGTTCCCAACAGGAATGCGAGAATGAAAAAAAATTCAAAATTCCCTAACATTTCCCTGATTTTTCCAGAAGAGTGAAATTTCCTGACATTTCCCTGAATCCCAGGTTCTGTAGCCACCCTGGGACATCTGTTGTTAAGAGAGTTATGGAAACATCAAAACAAAGGGTCAATTCTCTGGCTGATGCATGGGACAATTTGGCTCGTTTTTCTCGATTGCAGATAAGAATTATAAAATTAAGATGAATCTAATAGTTATGTTTTTATTTTATACAACTCTAGTTGATGGCATAGTTATATGTAAAAATAATCATTTTAACTAGGTCAAATATCATTTATTTCCACCGACACACAGGACACCGACGTGTCTAATAAATGTATATTTAACTTTGCCACCAACTACAGTTATAAAACAAAAACATAACTGCTAGATTCATCTTAATTTTATGATTCTTATCTGTTTACAAGTACAAAAAAAAAAAGGGGGAAAAAAAAGGGAAAAAAAGAGCCAAAATATCTCATGTGTTCAGCAGATAATTGTCCAAAGGCATAGATTAGAGAATTATCAAGTGTGACATTTCATTGAAAGGCACAAGTACATTTTGGTATATTGTTTGTCCAATAAGTGTTTCGAATATTATTGTAATATGTTTATACATTTACTATAAAATGGCACAATAAACTATAAAATGACATTGTATTATATAAATCTAGGCTAGAATACATTGAAACATTATCTGTATATTTTTTGTTTAACTATTTACTTTAGAAGAGGTGTTAAGCTAATCCTAATACCCAGGTTGAGACTTCATTTCCTTGGTCTTTTACTAGATATAGTAGCCCTGTGAATCAGTAAGGAAGCAACTTTTTTTTTATTGCAATCCAGTTAAATAATTTCAAAGAATACAAAAACATGTTTTTTCTCAAATGCAAACTTCTATTTCTTTTAATGAATCACCGCCAGCACTAGGCCACACAGCTAGTCTATCATAAAAATGCAACATCATGTACACTTCTTTCACGAAATGCAGAAAATATATTAGTTATAAAACTGAACATATAATAAAGTAAAAAAAAAAATGTTTATTAATTTTTTTAATTTTAATACCACAACAAATTTAATTCCAAAAATTTCTAAATCTTCATTTATAACTTAATATTTTTTTAAATATGAAGATCACTTCTAATACAGACAATCTGCTACATTTAAGAAGAATTCAACTTTCAAGTTTGTATCATTACACTATACACAAATTTTTCAATGTTTGAAAACAAACAATTTTTTATCTTATTTTTTAAATATTTTTATGAATAATTCATTTAACTTAAAAAAATATTTCAATGACTAAAATTCATTAAAAAGTACAAATCTACAGCCAAATTATACTTTATCAAGTATGACAAAACAATATTAATTCAATTAAAAAAGAAAATTATAATAATTTTCAACATAGTGCACTTCCATGTTGCAGAAAATTCAAATTATAATATAATTAGAAACACTAGGCATAAAACTATCAGGAAAGCCTATTTCAATCACTTTATTTTTTAAGTAAAAGTTGAACATTTTCCCTGACCATAACAATTCATTTAATAAAGAACACTCAATATCGATGCATATTATCCAGGGTTCCAACTCTTACTGAAGAAAAAAATTCAAGGACTTTCAAGAACCATTTTATGAAAATTCAAGGACTTTTTTAGAAAATTCAAGAACCTTTTTAAGAAAATTCAAGGACCAACATTTTTTTTTTTTAGACATAAAAATACAAAATGGAGGCAGAGATTATCAGTGATTTCTTAAAAATTCAAGGACTTAATCTTTTTTTCAAGGACCAAATTTCGTCAAAAAAATTTCAAGGATTTTCCAGGACGTGGGAACCCTGTATATAGCATATGATTTTGTAGACTATATCACAATCGAACAGACTAAAATTTTGAGAATTCCCATGCATTCCCGCTATAAAAATAAGAAAATGTTTTTTAAATGTGGTACAATCCTGGAAATTACATTATTATTACTTAACTTATCCAAAGTAATTAATCCAGGACCTACAAGCCTCAAAAAATGCTTATTTTTTTTTTAGTTTGAGTATCTGAAACAGATATATTTGGAAGATTGTTTGATAACTTTCTGAATAGAGCAAGCAGAAGACGTCTGATGTCAAAGCACTGCATCTTTAAAACTTTGTGTTCATACAGGGTTGCAAAAAAAAAAAAAAAAAACTTTGATACTTTCTTCTTTTTAAAACCTGTTGCCTAGTTCCCAAATAAAAATTCGCACATTTTACAAATAAACGTTCATAAAGCAGGTCTAAGGATTAGAAAAAGAATCCATAATTTTGAATTTGCTGATTGGAACATTTTGGTTAACTGATAATTTGGTTTATAGGCATTTGGATAATAGATGTCCTCAGGGTTTGTATAAATTTTTAGAAAATAAAAATAAGATCTTTCAATCAAAAGATAAAAACTTTAAAATTAAATATTTAATATAAAATAACTTGAGAAAAAAAATCATTATTTACAAAAAATCTTACACTACTAAGGCAATATTACCAGTTACTGATTACTAGTTCCATTAAATTGGTTTAAAATCTTAAATTACTATGAAGCAAACTTTGAAAGTCATTGACATCCAGAAAATGTGAAAAAGAAAATTCTGGTCATTGGCCACTAAAATCTAATACTAGAATTTTTTTTATTTGAATAAAAATTTTTATCTAACATAATATTGAGCAAACATTTTTCATTGTTGCATTTAGAATAATTTCTAATAAGAATTGAATATCACAAACTTGAATTTACCAAATATATGTTATATTTAAAGTGAGCAAGTACCTAGATAAGGCAAAAGCCACCATCTTGTGTATAATTATGCTAAACAAGACGACCACTTTAACTATTAACATGGTTTCTGACCCAAAATATTAACATCTAAACCTATAAGGTCGCAAGTATAATTAAAAAAATCTTATTCATCTATGTTTGAACATTTACGAACTAGATGTGCACCAAACATAACTCCAATCAACCAGTCAGTTCACTCATTCCACTTTTAACATTATAGGCAGACATCATAGCAATTCTGCAATACTAAGTCTTTAACCATTAAAGTTATTATCTTATTCATCTATGTTTGAACATTTACAAACTAGATGTGCACCAACTTAACTCCAATTAACCAGTCAGTTCACTCATTCTACATTTAACATTATAGGCAGACATCATAGCAATTCTGCAATACTAAGTCTTTAACCATTAAAGTAACGAAAACCAAAAAGCAAAGACTCACCTGAACAATATCCAACACAATCCCAGCAGCGACAGTCCCACATCCTGCAATGAGGAAAGGAATGAAGACCTGGAATACCATCGCCCTAAGCGACTCAGTGGGTGGTAGATCATCTTTCCTTACTGGCAATCCTTCTTCTCCAATAGTCAAAACAATGTCACTATGGTCTCTTTCCTCAGTAAGGTCCACTGACTTGATGCTCCCTTCGTACGTCTCATTGACTGTTCCAGTCAGAAGGTTTCCGTTAACTGAGTCGTCGGTGGGCAGTACGTTCGCCGCCGAGTCGGGGCTGCGAAGACATTCTTCAACAGAGAGGGCCAGAAGTTCTGATTGCTCGCTGTCGCCGGCTGCATTGGCGGTGTTGGATAGCCCCCCTTCCATTATTGCCTGGGTGACCATTTTGGGTGCGAGTAGCAGTGATAAACGAAATATGTGATCTTCAAGAAATAAACCCTTAATTCGATTTACATGTGAAGCCTAGAAGGGGGAAAAAGAGATTAATGTAAGATTGACTGAACTGTAATGTAGGGATAATAATATTCGTCATAATGGATTAGTTTCATTTATTGAAGTATTAAGTGTGGACTGGAAAGAATTTTTAGAGCAGTTTAAATATATGTGCTATCAATGTAATGCTGAAAAATTATATCAAATCCAATACAACAAAATAGAAAATATTATAATTTTTGACAGGGAGGTCGACTCAAGCAAAATATTTAAACAGTGATGTATTTACAATATAACAAAAGTGTTTTCATAGAAACTTAAACATTCTGGCTGGCATATAAAATATTTCATATCTAACTATTAACCTATAAATGACTCTTATAGTTGAAAAAAATACTGCAGCTCAGCAATTCGAAATTCTTTTACTTGTAAACACTTCATTGATTATACAGTTATTTCCAAAATTACACTTCTATTAACTTATCCTCCCTGACAAAATAAAAACTTAAGAAAAAAAAAAAGAGAAAAATCAAAAAGTTGAGTAATTAAAAAGCAAGTAAGATGTTGCTTAAAAGACAAAAAAAAAAAAAAATTTGATAAAAAAATTGTTCATAAGCTAAATTTATTTTTAAAGTGTTTTCAGTATGCAGTAAATGCAGTTTTTACAAATCCATTTTAATTAGCTAAACATTACAAGTCCTTCTTAAATAAAAGAAAGGCAATTAATAGCATAGAAAAGCAGATAAAAAGCTAATATTAGAAATAAAGGAAGCATAAAAAGAAAATAATGTCAAATAGACTCAAGACATTCGTCAAAATACTATGCTGGGAAATTACAAAGGAACTCAATCCATGCATTCCAGTGCAAAGAATTTTCTATACATACAGGAGTTGTATGCTAACTAAAAACTTTTTATGAAGAGTTTGCTCTTAAAATATAAACTTATTAAAGAAAAATAAATTGATGGAGTGAGAGGATGTACTTTGGGGAATTACCAGCAGTACCAAATGGAAATGACTGTTCATCAATTACTCACACAAAAGAACAGCAATTCAAAATCTTCCCAAGAAAGTAGAGAAGAAACTTATTTAGTTCTTCGCAAGAACTTCTTTTTCTTCTGTCAAAGGTGTTTTTGAATTTATTCTTGTACCTGTGGAATCAACTTTTGTATCTCCTATTTTATTTAAAAATAAGGTCATTTATATACTTTCCAAAATTAAGAGAAATTAAAAAAAAAAAAAAAAAAAAATCACTTTAATGCTCTCCCACTAATCTTTACCAAAGACTGCAAAGCACATTAAGAGTGGATTGAACCTGAAAAAGATGGGGTAAGGGGGCAGAGAATAATTCCTGAAGAAATTACTTTTTATATGAGGTTTTTACAATTTATTTTTGTTAGCAATATATTTTGTTAGCAATAAGTTATTATTACATAAATAAATTACATACTCGAAAGTATAAATCTATCTCACCAAGATTTAACCAAATTTGGAAAATATACTAGAATTTTTTCCAATACAATAAAAATCAGTTCCATTTCGTTACATATATTGCTTGATATTGTTCTTGAATTGAATGGATTTTTGGCCTTTATAGAAAATAAGCAATCCTTGCAGAACTAAATCCTCTTAAAAGATTTTTGGCAAAATATCCTGAACTTTAATGCATTGTTAAGTTGTTTATAGGTGGATTTTTTAAAAGGGCCACAAGCTATCTTTAATCACATATTGAAACTGTTGTTCTTGAAAATGAATTATGTGCTTTTTTTTTTAATCACTGTCGCTCTATTTTAAAATTCCATATTTTTAATATCCCAAGACACTTAAAAAATAACATGCTTCAGTAATTTCCAGTTTAAATAATCATTATCCAAGTTTTACATATATTTGTTGTTGAATTTTCTATTAATGTAATGAAGCTAATTTATTTAATAATTCCATTTTGATGCTAACTTGAACAACAGTTTTATTTATTTTTTAATTGAATTGTAAAACATAATCTATAAAAAGTATTTACAAAGTTTCAATCTTAAGATAATATTTCTCCAGTAAACTAAGAATTTTTCCATGTACAAAAATACAAATGGGTTTCTTTTACAAAATATGTTATATGAATAGAAAATATTATGTAAATATCTTCAAAGATTGAAAATAAAAATATTGCCTAGTTGACAATTTCTTGAATTTTTATTTACAGATTTTCTAAATAATAAGATATGATCTCCAAAAATAAATAAAACATAACAGATTTTAACTTTAAAAAAAAAAAAAAAAAAAAAAAAAAAAAAAAAATTGGTAAATTTATTTTAAAGTTGAATCTTATTTTGACCAGTTTAAAAAAAATCTTATGCAATAAAAAACCAACTCGGGATAATTAAGCATTACAAAAAGATTTAGTGCTTCTAGAGTTGTTCAGAAATTACATATTTCATTTAAAGAATAGATAAAATCTTGCATTATTTAATTTCAAGATTGACCTTTTACTCAAAAACTGAAATAAAATTAATCCATAAAAACAAAGTTTTTAATATAAATCATTTAAATGCATTGCTAACTACGATATGCAATTGCAACTAATTTAAGCAATTTTGAGCTTAGATTGAGTTTTCCTATTGTTTGACCACTACAAAGAAAACATAGATTCCATGCCACAGACTTATAACTTTTTTGACCTCGAGACTTGATAAAATGCATTGTCATTAACAATGAGTATATTCAGCCAAGTTTCAACTCAAGTGGAAGATGGCAAGTAAGTTCAAAGATTTACCCACCACAAATACAAAAAATTGAAATTAATATAAAGAATTTACAAATTAATGTTTGCAATTTCCAAAAATTTAATCTTCTAGGACAAACTTTTCTTTTTAACATAAAAGTTTTTTCATTTTCTTTTTACCCCTGTAAAGTTGAAAAAATGTAAAAAATCTTAAGTGCCTGGTTAATTAAATAATTAAAACAGTTGTGTAGCATATAGGCAATATCATGTACTACAACCGATAAGTTGTGGGGTGTGCACAAAATTTAGGAAAAAAAAGTTGCCCGATAGATTTCTAAAAGACTCCCTCATTTCACAGCAAACTTTTTTTTAATTTCCCTAACTTTTCCAGACATGTAGATACCTTGATCAAATGAAACATGTATTCTAAAAAATGATACATACATTTTTTTTAATTAGTTTTAACAGTAACAAAAAGTTTAAATTATTCAGTATACTTCCAAACATTATCCCCCTCGATTCTCAGGGCAAATGCCACAAAAATACGGTTGAACGAGGAAACGCACCTTCAATACGATAGAAAATTTCCAATGTTGGAGAAATTTTTTTTTTAAAAATCCCCTTACAGGGATTTTCCCCGATCAGAAATCTCCATTACATATCCTTGATATCCAGGTTTTGTGTTGAGTAACACAGTCTACACTTATGAACTGAAGGTCTAACAAACACAATGAATAAATAAATTTAAATACATACTCCTACATTGTTAAATTTCTCCTATTTATAACAAACTTATAATTTGAGAAAACACATACTTGTGGTAGTAAGACTTACTCTCTTTCTATGTTTGTCGACTAGTGCCTGTGAGCAACAGGGCTGAAGAGATAGGGCAGCCTCTGGATGTCTGCCGGAGGGTTCATCTGCTGCAGTGGCTGCCAGTCCAGCCTCGCGACCACTTCGTCCTTGCAGCTGGAGACGCTGATTCTGCATAGATGCCTGGCTGTGTCAGAAGAGGAGGACACCATACTGATAGAAACACTCGTGTTGTTCATGACGCAGTGCTACACTGAAAGACCAAGAAATGCATTCATTAGGATGGAGTGACTACTCAGTACCCTATTTTAAAGATGCAAAAAAAAAAAATATTGATATCCAACACCAATAGTTAGATCAAATAATTTGACCTAATTGAATTGAGTTTGAATAAATAGAAAAATTTAGATTAAATGTACCTATTCATTTAAATATAAATTTTTGGCAATAAATCGAAAAAGCATTTTAACGAAATCATATTTAAAAATAATTTTCTCATCTTATTTCTTTAGCTAGAAAGTCAGGTTATATATTGAATAAAATCTATTTTGGATATATATATCTATATCTAAATATATCTATCTATCTAGATATATCTATTTAAGACTTCGAAGAAAATATTAAATTTTTAATACATATATTTCTTCAATTAATATAAAAAATTAACCTAAATACACTTTCTAAAATTTCTAATTATAGGTATAATTTATTCAGTTATATTTTACACTTTGATTTTCAAACATCTTATTTCATTCAATGCACTAGATAATTAAAAGCTACTATTCAACCATAGAAAATTTTGGATTTTGTTTCAAATCTGGATAAGTATTTGACAATTGATGAAATCACTATTACATCTTTATATTATTCAGATGACCAAAACAGCACAGATTCTGTCAATCATGAAATCTAAAATTACCATATCCAAATCAAACTTTAAAAAAATTCAAATTTTGTAAAAGTTAGCATATTTTTGATTTCAACAAAACAAAATAATTGAACCTTTATTCTGAAGAATGTCACTTTCACAAATTTCGCCATATTTGTCAATTTAAAATTTTTTTGTATCTTTAATTCGGCAAACCAGGATTAGGAAATTGTAATAATTTTAATTTTTCTAAATAAAACACTAAAGTTGTATAGTGGCCATAGTGCTGTCAATTATCCATTACTGACAGTAAATCATATTTTGGCAAAAGTGTTTTCTTTTTAAACACCGAGGTCAGTAGCAAAAAAATTAAAGTTACTCAAGAATTCAAAATATAACTACTCAGACTGGTACTTATTATTGAAGAAATGCATTACATGTGATAATTAGAAAAAACCCTGAAAACACACCAATTAGCCTAACAATTAACAAGGCCATGTGTCACAATTGCTTGTGTGTACCTAATACTGTAAAGCTTTCATAATTTGCATGTTAGACAATTCTCAAGCAATACATAGGATGTTCTTTTTTCTTGCAATTAATTTGAAGTAGTTAATTTTAAATGAATCTTCTAGTTTTGTTTTACATAATATGCATGATGACAACACTACATAGAAAATAAGCACTTTAAATAGGCTATTAAGACAGTCTTTTTTTCACTTCATGTTATGATACTTACAAGATACGATTTTCAATTTTTTGGATAAGCTTTTTTTAAATGCACGCGAGGAAAATTTTACTTTGATCTATTAAGTTTGATGCAATATAGAACATACTTTGATAAAACTAATAAAAATGAATTACAGTAGGCATATCAAAAAATTTTTCCCAATAAATATGCAATAAAACACATAATACCCAACATCCAGTTTGGTTTCTATGCACAACAACCCATTTTGTGCACAATAACAGCTAATCAGGCCGGGATCTACAGCTTAACGTGGATTCCGAACCACAACAAACATCCATGACAAATTCCAGGATTCAAACCCGGCACCTTTGGCATGCAAGGTCAGAGCACTAACCCCACAGCCATCAGGTTGGTACCAACATCCAGAAATATTATTTTATTCCAGTTTGGTATATTAACAAGTAAAAAATCAGTAGAAATTACAATCAAGGTATATAAATTATATTAAACAGTTTCTTTTTCTCCCTTACCTTTTATATGAAATAACCTTAGTTGTATGCCAAGTAGAAAAACAGATGTTTTCCTAACCAAATGTAACTTGGCACTTTTAGCCTTTATAGCCATAAAACTCTTGAGTAGAAATTAAATGCTTACACAATGTGTTATTGGTTTTTAACTAAATAAACAATATATAATAAAAATGCATACCTGCATCTGCTTCAATTAGCAGGCATTTATAGTAATGATTAAGTAGTTTCAAATAGAAAATTTAAATCACCAATACATTTAAATCACAATCAAGAACTTGTAAAAACATAGCCCAGAAATGGGTAAGCAGTTATATCGGATACTTATCCACAAACTATTTACCAAAAGCTTGGTTTTAAAAATGAAGCATTATTACAGCGAGTAAAAGGAAAATGTAATTGGAAGTAAGATGACAAGTATTTTAAATCATTAGAACGAAATTTGAACATTGAAAAGATAAATCTTTTTTACAACCTTAAAATTAAAAAAGATCAAGCTATTTTACGCAACATTGATTCCAATACAAACAAAAAAGTCAATGTCAATCACATCGATGTGTATTGGTCTGTAAAGTAAAAGTTGCATAATTTGGTGAAAGACCTCTAAGGTGAACTGCGCATTATGACTTGACCTTCATAGCATATGTTAAAAATGTTTTCCCACATAATTCTTAAAATGAACTTCACAAATTCATTTCAAATGTTCATTACAAACCGGCAATAATAAGAAAAATAATATTTAAAAGAGACAACTCAGCGGGTCGCTTCGGTGAAAGAGGTGCAATAAAAATAGGTCAATCAAAACGTACCGAGAATTAAAAGACGACATTTTAGAATGAAAAGACCTCCAAATATGTTTAAAATAAGTAAAAGTCAGTAAATAAACGCTATGGTACAATAATTTAAGAAATTATATCAGATTCACTCACCCAAGTAGCGCTGAGACCTGACAGACTTATCAGTCAGCCAGTTAAAAGACTGCAGCAGCTGCAGTACAATTTGGCGAAAAACCGCACGAATGACGTAACAGACGAACATCCGGTGATGTCAAGTGATAAATGATAAAAATTGAGGCTCGGTTGAAAGGACATTAATCAGAAAAAAGAAAGAATTGCTGTTGAACACCTGTATGTATAAAAAAGAAAAGTATTATTGAATACCATAAAAGACTAATGTTTTTATACATTGGATTGGTGTTGAAATATATTTCTTTCAAAAGAACCCGAAATAAAAATGCCTGGCTAGAAGATGCATCTAACTAAGAAAAGGAGTGTTTTCTAGCATCATAAAAATCTAGAACACATCTACTTTTTATTAAATATCAGTGCTAAGTAATCCAACCAACAACTTTCAGTGTAATGTAGTAAGCGTTTAAATTGTCAATGTGACGCGCGTCAAGAAACCATGGTAGTCCATCTCTTAAAGAAAATGTTGATTGTATCATTTGAATTGTCAATTAATGTCCCCTCAAAATAAATTTTTGAGGTTATATTTTTCACTATGCTCAGCCATTATCGTGTGACAAATTTTCGTTGATGGTACTAACCAAAAGTGGAATTTTAAAAGACAAATATTCCCACCTGATGGTTGCGAGGTTAGCGCTCTGTAGGCAAGGGTGTTCGTTTTGGTTCGGAATCCATGTTAAGATGTAGGCCCTGGCCTGATTAGGTGTTATCGTATACAAAAATAAATCGTTGAGAATAAAAACATAAAATAGTAATTGTGTAGCTCTTATTAAAAATAAAATAAATTCATACGTTCATTACAAAGTATAATATTTCTAAATTACGTGTCTCTATAATTCCAGTCAAGAATTGCGAGGCGATTTGTCAAGCTAAATGCAATAGCGGTATATAAAGGGAATAGGCGTGGGGAGGCCGGTGACCATGACCATCCATTGTTTGAAATACTATTTTTCTTTCTTTTTATTTGTCAGCAATATATATTGTCTAAAACATGCAGTCATCCCTTCCTCCTTCTTTTTTGAGAATTTTTGCAACTAAACCCTTCGACTGGGAATATTTTGCTGATCTGATGCTGAAAGCCTTCTATTCTAGATGGAACAAAAAAATATGTCCATGGAATTATTCCTCATTCTATATATATGCTCTTTCAATCAAGCATTCGCTTTCATTGTTTTTGACATTTGTAACATAAGTTTGATAACAAAGTTAGGACCGTACCAGAGATAACAAAACATGCTTTCAAATCCCAATGCAGAATTCACAAGTAAATCGCAAAAGTATAACGTGGGGCCAATCTAAAGAATTTTTTTACACTTGAACACACAGGATCATTTGCCAAGGCTAGCCCCACTTTATTAAAGATCAATTTTTAGTTATTAACTTTTAGTTTTTAGTTATTAATTTTAAGTTATTATAACTTTTTCAATGTTTTATCTTATTACGCTAATCAAATAAGTAAACCCGGGGAGTTTATTTACTTCACACAAAACATTACCTTAGACACCATCGCATTGTCGCAGTTTCTTAACAAAAATTTTATTCGACCTCAATGCTTGGAATTTTTCTTTTATTGAAACATTTTGTTTAAAAAATGCCTTCCATTAACGTAAAGGATATTCTTTGGATTGATTTGGTTTACATGATAAATTGTTTTTAATTTTTTTTTTCTTTAAAGAAATATAATTTTACTCTGCCTGGAATATATCTGTCAATTGCTGAATACTCAAACAAATAGGCTAACAAAATTCTTGTTTAACTTACATTGTTTATTTCATTATCTACATTGCCAAATAGATTAAGTACAATTCATCCTTATTTATAACTTGGCAAGTTTAAAGAAATTTATTTTTTATTTTTTAAGACACTTTATCCTCATTCAGGGGCATTTTTCATTTCTTTTGGAGAAAGATCAAAGAAATTCACTTTTTAAGTTTGCTCACAAACATCTATATAAAATTAAGCTTAAATTCCCAATAAATATAGTCGTTAATTAAAGTATGGAACTTTTTCCGTATTAGAGAAATTAGCTAGATTTTCAACAGGAGTTTAAAATTTGCAACTGTATATCGTATCGTATATTGCAACATGGTATAGAAGTTTTCAAGTCACCTTGAAAAACAGATGTGTTGATCAGGCCGATTAATACAAAAAGCTTGCTTCGAAATTTGCTTAGATATATACTTCTGAAAACCTATTTGAGTTGAAAATAAAGTATTTAAAATTTGAAAACTTTTAGCAAATAATATTCAGGTGCCCACCGTTACTTACATATTAGCAATTTTTCACCATTTGTAAAAAAATAAAAAATCATCTAGAATGATGATGTGTTGCTCAGTATGAAAAAAATATTGGATATTTCTGAAGACCTTTTCTTTTTTGGTACATGGTACATTTCGCTTTACTTTTAGACTGTTAAGAAGTCATTAGATACAATCTCCAAAAACCAACACTGTCGCCACTAGGGTGGTGCAAGGTTCGGGGGGGGGGGGGGATTACTGAAAAATTAAATGTAAAGTGTAGAGAAAGGAAATGAATTACTGGAAAATAGGAACGAAAAAGGTTTTGAGAGATTTTATAGAACATAAACTTATAACAATTTTGTAACATTTCATTAAAAATTCCAATTAAATAAAAAAAACAAAGTTTGAAAAAAATTGAACCACCTTGCACCCACTAGCATGCCATGTGCACCCCTCTGAAAAATATTCTGTTGGCGCCAATGGAAACTGACACTTAATATTCGATTTTCAAAACACATTCGAAGAGTTTTAAAACATTCAGATTGAAAAAATTAATTAAATATTAGATAATGCCTCTGGTCCCATAACAGTTCATTGCATAAAGCAAGATTAAAAAACTGCCGCTTTCAAATAATGGCCTGATACGCTATCATTTAAACGAGTGTGTTCGTGTACAGATTGTTCATGAATTTACAGCTCATGTTTTGGACTTAATAATTACACAAACTTAAATTTATTTCTTAGAATTTAAAGTTTTCTGATGAACCAAAACAATTTTCCTTGAAACTGTTTATAATTATCTACTTTTCAGTTTTTTAATTTTTAAAATTAAGGGACAAGGTAGGAGGGGAGAGAGAGATAGGGGAGGGAAGAGGGACATGCTTAAACATTTCATTAATATTTTATTAAAATTATTTTTTAAATAATTTCATGAATAGATTTCATTTGGAACTGAATACAGCTTTATAATTTTTTTTTCTGTCTAATCTTAAATACAAAAAAAAAAAAAAAAAAAAAAAAACCTTCTATGTTTAAATTTGTTTTTGTATAAACAAGCCATACACTGAATTTGTTTCAAAAAACTAATTATTGTTTTACTGTTTTGGATGGATAGGCATTAGATATAGAAGTAAATCTATAAGCGTTCCATTGGATGGGAAAAAATAGAAAATATAGTCCAAATAAAAACGTGGTTAAGATTTGTTGTACAGTCCCCTTGAAGACTTTAAAAAAAATTGCCAAATTGAAAATGATGTCAAAAAGTTGAGAACCACCAGTTCTTTTCTAAAAATACTCCATTGTAATTTAATATAGTTCACATTTCTATCGATCTTTACTTTGAATAATTTTTTAAGCATTAATAAAGCTTAAGATTTTATTTTTCAAAAGTTATATAAATTCTTCCGTTTCAACTATAATAAATAATTATAAACTATTTAACAAAACACTTTGAAATGAGTACGGGAAACAAAGTTGCGAGAAGGAATGAACATAACAAATATATTATGTTCGTAAGTAAATTAAGACAAGGTAAATTGCATTTAATTTTTGAAGTTTATAACATATAATCATTATTAAAAGATGTTATTAGTTCTATATACAAAATATCATGCTTTTTAAAGATATGGTTTTTTTTGAATGGCCCAGATGCATTATTCGCTATTTAGACAAAAAAAAAAAACAATTCATAATATGTGATGTAGCAATTCTCCGAATGAAGTTTGAATTCAGGTTGTGATACGAATGAATTTTTATCATACATACGCGAATGATTAGATAAGATAACATGTTATGTAAGTACTTCTTCCGTTAAAAGTAAAGTTTAATAATATTGCATTAGCTTGCGATTGTAGATGTTGTGATTTAATATCTTCTGGTTTGGAGCTAATACACTTATGTCTTCATGCGATTGCCATCTTATAACATAAATGTTGCAATAATTATTTTACACATGAATATTCATGACAATAATTATATTTACAAAAAAATTAATTGTTTAAACGTTTTTTAAACAATGAATATTTTATTTTTTTCTTGAGTACAGACAATTTTTATTGAAGAGAGATAAAAATCAGTAAGTTTAGTTTTAAGAGAGACATTAGTATGACGACATTAAACAATGGCGAAATGCAGTCTTCTGGTAAATTTTTTACTGGATATGGTTATTTAAGATTGCTTTTACTCACAACAAATCCTCAACCATTTAAATTATTTCTAAATAACTACTACTTTTATCATGTTTAAATCGAGTATTCAGCTGGTTGGCCCTTTTTTCTCAAGTCTATGACATCATGCGCCAGCTATTGATAGCGCATGAGTAGAGGTTTTGCATTTCGGAGCTCGAGTAAACTGTGCCAGAAATAAGAGCCTAAGGGTCTGGTTTCCAAAAAATTAAAAATACTTTATGTTTCTTGAACAATCGCCGGTTTAATAGATGGTAAAAAACTTAAACTCATAACATGGCTAAACAAGAACAAGTCTTGGTTTTAGACCCTGCTGCCGAGCTTCGTTTTGTAGGCAAGTTGTTTAAAAAATATTGTAATTTTCTGTTAGCCATATTGAATTTATTGTCGTATTATTTCTCGTTTTTTTATTATATTTTGTTCTTGGAAAAACATAGTAATTGCTAATTCCAAATTTGGTTGTTTAAATTTAGATATTATTATAAACATATGATGGTAGCTGTCAGAAATGAAGGAAAGTCGATCTCGAATGTTTGTAAAATTTGAGATTTCCTCGTATGCTTAAAAAATTAAATAAGAAGTGTTTTGGTTATTAAATTTGTATTATATGTTCTTCTGTAATATTCTATGAATTTTAATCCGATCCCTAATATCGAATTTCATGTCGTACGATTATACCACTTATCACATCACGTCTCTCAGATTAGTGAACTTAACTTCCCTATTCATATAATTATTGACGTAGATTCTTCATGGTTTTCGCATTATCACTAAATTTACTCTTCATGACGATTTCGTAAGTGCTCACCGTTTGGGCTTGAGAAAGCACTTATATATCTTATGTTTACGTATAAGAAAATCTATTTTAAGTCTTGCATAACATCGTCACAGTGTTGGGGATTTCGGCGAGTTTTTTTGGGGGGAAATATTCTGCAGTTTAGATGATTATGCTATTTAAAGGGAGGCTCTTTCTTCACTTCAATGTAAATCATAATGTAGAATGAAAAAATAAGTATTAAAATAGTCACAGAATGATTTTTGGGAGACAATTTGGCACTTTTTTAAAATTGATCTATTTTTTTGTTTAATATTTTCTCCCATAAAATGTACTGTAATTTATTTAACTGAATTAAGAATGAAACTGTGTGTATAGTGTGCCTACAAGTACATCTTTAACAGTATGGTATAATATGTCAGTGAGTTTCAGGAATATAGAAATTCTCCCGCAATGATTAACAGATCATTATTAGACTCTTTCAATAAAACCTGCAGCTATGTTGCGCTAATGAGATTGAATAACATGAATTTAATTTATAAAGTATTTGTTGAAGTACAATTTTAATTTTTAAAAATGTGTCTACTCCGTCAAACGTTAGTAGAATGATATTTGGTATCAGCAATAGAAAATCGAGTACTGTCCATGAAATTTTAAACCTGTTTAATACTGAGGGATATTCCAATTTTTGATCATCAAAATGTTAACTGCCTGGATAGTTTAACTTTCTCGCTTATTTAGACTGATTCTCATAATTCAAAATCATATATTGAGGGTTAAACCTTGTTTATGACTGCTTGATTAAGAGAGCTTACTACTTGGTGTTCATATTCTCATGAGCAAAATATTAACAAGCTGGTGCAGATTTTATAAACAGATTTCCCATTACACAACTTTCAATTACACCTAATACTAGTCGTTGCTTTTACATTTGCCATGGATTGGTGCAATTTACTGTTTTTGTTTTCAGAAGTTTTGTAAAAAATGGCCAGTTTGGCAATAATTATTACACTGGCAAAAAGAAAGAAGGAAAAAAAAAAAAAAAAACACTGACAAATTGGCAATATATTTCTTATAAATATTATATCATCCTACTTTGTAAGTGAAATGGTCGTTGATGAGCGATGCTCAAGCGAAGAGAACTCTATGTAAAAGAGTTGTTTTTCAACTTTTTACGCCTTTATTATTGCATTTCCACGGAAATTTCAAAGGTGGGGATGTTTAGGGCACCTTAAGCATGAGCACAATTTTGACGAAAACCTTAATAATGACAGGACCCATGGCACCATTTACCTATACATGTATACTAAAGTTCAACATTGTAGGTCAATCCGTTCGGGAGTTAGGCTTTATCATATGTATGGTATTTAATTGTAAATTAAAACTGTATATTTTATTTTTTCTTTAAAATAAAAATAGATTATTAAATTAAATGTGCGGTATTTTTTCTTCTTTACTTGTACTTGTGGTTGCTTTATATACCTTTTAAAAGTGAGGATGACTGTATTTTATTAAATTTTGTCTGAAATCTGAAAAGTCTAAATTCCTCTTTGACTAATTATATGAATTGATTTAGTTGCTGAATATTTTATACCGAATTTTGTGTATCTAAAGTGTTTATATTTCAGTAATCATCCAATATGATGAGGCATGGGTGTTTGTAAATGTATGTTGGCTTGTCAAATGACGAATGTTTCGGTGCATTATAGCCCTTGTGTTGCTGACGGCGCCAGATAATCTGAAAACAACCAACCAACCAATATGATGAATTCCGAAACAAGAAAATTAATTTTTGTGCTAATAATAACTTAGCTTGACCTCAAAACGTTTTTTATTAACATAGTCTGACAATATTTATAATTGTATTTTAAAGGTCCATTTACGGATGTAGTCACATCGTACCTGAAGTTGATGAACCCTGTAGATCGTCGTGTTTGTTTCAAAGTGAAAACAACAGCTCCTAAAAAGTATTGTGTACGCCCAAACAGTGGTGTCTTAGAACCTAAACAAGTAGTCAATGTTGCTGGTAAGTGAAAATAACAATCATACTAAAAATTAACTTCTTTGTACTATGAAATACAATGGTGTTGCACATGATTCAATTTATATTCTTGCATTATAATTGCTTAAAAATATCCATTATAAGCGAAATTGCTCCAAAACAGATACATTTTTACAATTGTGCTTTTTGAAAAAATATCTGTATTTGATTATATATTTTAAAAGAAGCATGTAGCAGATTTGGGAAGTTTTTGCAACAAACTATATATTTTGTATTTCTACTTTACTTACTATTGATTTTTTAAAAAGTATTTTGCTAATTAGAATTGGGGAATAAAGTAAGATGTTGTTTTAAAAAGTAAAAAGCTTTTCTGTAAATTAGATATTTTGATCTGAAATTGCCAACTGCTCGAATTGGATTGTTCAACAGCCCCAAATCTATGATATACTGTTTGAAATTGGCATTTTTTCTTCTCCAATGTTCAATTTTACTATGGTATGGTTTGGTAAGGTGACTTGCCTTGACAAGTTCATTGAACCTTCCTCAAATGCCACAGCAAAAAAAGTCTTAGTTTGTAAGTATTTTAAGTTCGTTAAATGGCACTCAAAGCTTCTCACCAATAGAGTCCCTGAACTGGCAAATGCATGCCGGTGCAGAGTTAACGAAAATACGAAAGAACTTTGGAGAAATGGACACTTCTCTCCGAGATATGCAATAATTGAGAACTCCCACGTTTTTATGCTTAAAATGTTAAGTTAATTTTTTAACTAATTTAAAATAAAATAATATAATTTTTATGGCGAGCTGTGGTTTTCTATAAATTAAACACCAATTCAGATAGCCATACTGGCAACACCCCCCGAATAGAGGATATTGTGGGAAAACTTACAGTAATTTATTTACAAAAATAGAAAAAAGAAATGATGCAGGGAATTAGTTGGGATTAGGATGTATTTTTTATTTCTAACTAAAGATATAATTTGTTTCTAATTGCACATTTGAATATTTTAGCGATTATTATTAATTGAATGCTGAATGACCTCATTATGTAGATCTCACTATTCTAGACTTTTATCTTACTATATTTTACTAGAGTGTCCAACAACAGCAAAATATCAGGGAATTTTATTTTATTTCGTTATAAATTAAAAAGCAATAAATAAAAGTTTCACTTAAGCAAGAAATCACAAATTTCCATCATTCACTGTAATATTTAAAAAATGTATCAGACAATTGATTTTTTTAATAAATGGTTTAAAATTTTGTTTTTAATTACTTAAATTTGTGTTATTGTAAAAGTATGATTGACCATGATGTGTTATAGAGATATCTGAAAAATTTAAATTATTTTTTCCTCTGGGTATCTTCCTTGACAGTATTACTAATTTTAACGTTAGATATATAAATATATATTTTAAATTAATTATCATTTTGAAGTTGAAAGAATATCCTTTCCCCCCCCCCCCCTTTTTATCAAAATATACTTATGATACATCAATTAAACCAAAGATTGACTAGTTTAGTGACCTGATTAAAAGGAAAAACAAACATGTGTTTGAGTTCATTTCTTGGTGAGAAACAGGTGTAAAATGAGACTGACAGATAAACCTTGGTTGGAAACTTTATAATATATTTAATTTGTATCTTTTGTAATGGAAGTTTTTGTGATCTTTCTCTTTGTTAAGCATTTTTTTTAAAAAAATATTTGAGTTTGTACTGACAATATCTATGGCCATGTAATTTTTGTAACAATTTATTTCCAGTTATGCTACAACCTTTCGACTATAATCCAAATGAAAAGAATAAGCATAAATTTATGGTCCAGACAATGATCATACCCGATGGAGATGTTAATGTAGACAATTTAGTAAGTTTTTATTTTATTTTTAATGTATGTATCTTTTCTGTTTGTGATTTTAAAACATACTCTTTATAATTGTTAATACACTATTTCAATATTTTTAATAGCTTCATTACATAACTTTTAAGGTTAGTAATAAATATAATTAATTCATATATTTTTTTAAGTATTAGTCTTAAGTATTCTCACCATCGTCCTTTTTGTTTGAAATGAGTAGCAAGGCAATATAAGTTTCTGTCTTTGCTCAATTGTCGTATGCGCATTCTGTCATATTTATTTTATGTTAATACCATATCAGTTCTGTAATAGCAGCATGTCTGACTGCTTAACTTTCCCCTTGAATTTTGTTCTAGGCTGCTAGCCATAGCTGAATTAGTCTTGCAGCCTTTCCTGTTATTTTGGTAACCCGTTAACTTGGTGTTATTAGGGAAAATTATAATTCTAAAAACATCTGAGAATCAGCAGAAGTAACAAAAACTATGAGAATTCAATAATTTAACAGATCCAATAAATGTATTTCTGTACAAAGTCATGATACTTTGAAGTCAATTGACACAGATAAGTGATTGTCATTACTTGGGAAATTCAAATTTTAGATTAAACTATCTGCAATCATTTTAATACCATAAGCAATATTTTTATTTCAAAGTGTTACTTTTAATAAGTTCAAGAACTACGTAAAATTTTTACCTGTTGCTTGCATTTTTTAAAAAAATAACGTAGTTTCTCACTGCAACATATAATTCTTTATCAAACATGCAATTTTTATCAAAACATATTATTATTTAATTATAACATATACTTTTTTATGACAACATGCGCTTTTTACTTTAGATTGCCTTATGTAATATCTAATTATGTATATTTATTTTTTACAGTGGCGAGATGCTAAGCCCGATAGCCTTATGGATTCCAAACTGCGATGTGTCTTTGACATGCCCGCTGATAAAACTGTTCAAAATGTGAGTTGTGTAATTGGCCGTCTGTCGTTTTGATTTGCATGCTTTAAGATTGTGTTTTCCCCCTATTCTGATGAATAAAACCAAATTTTCCTTCTAACTCCAATAATTTTCTGAATAAAACATAAAAGGGTCATTATGCGGAAAGTCAGGAATTTGTGTAGTTAGCATTTATTAGAAAAAGTATGTTAAAAAATATACTTTTTTAGCAAGCTTATTATGACTGATACAAGCAATCGTATTATAACTTATTTAATTTACTGCAGTTTAAAATGCAATAAAATATTTTAATTATTACTAAAATTTTACTCCCAAAGGGGAAATGTCACATTCGCGAAACGTCGCCATTTCCTGTTTTGACTTTTTCCATGCTCCATGCAAATTTTTTTACGTATTAAAACACACTTAAAATTCATTAGACTACTTTTATGTTAAGAAAATGTTTTATGATTTAAGAAATGTTGTTATGTATATTCTTGAAAACATACACAGCCTAATATAATCCAAAAGTATCTTAAAACAGTAAACATAAATCATAGCTAACTTTTGTTTTATTTTGTATATTTTTTTAAATGCTTTGAAGTTTGTTAAGAAATTTGATTTTTTTTAATAAATACGATTCTATGCAAATGTTTCAAAATTGGATTCTCTCCCTTTCCTCCAATTTTTTACATTTTTTTTTACAAGTCGCTGATATTCATCTAGCTTCCTTGGTTATTAGTTATTTTTAATCAAGTCATTAAGAGGTGAAATAAGACAACTTTTGCCTTCAAAATATCCTTTTTTTTCCCATTTTATTTTGAGAATTCAAAACTTAATATTTGTAATATTAAAACTGAGTAAAATAAAACAATTTGTTCTGATTCAGGTGACTTTCTACACTGTTATTTTTTCTTTTATTTAGGTTCTTATTTTTCAGAAATAAACATGGTCAAAATATTGTTTCTGAATAATCTTACAAAAATCAAAATTTGCCCTGAAGTTATTAAATTTTGTCACTTTTTAAGTTGTATAGTATTTTATCCACTTGCAAAAGTAATGTTACTTATATTTTATAACTTTTTATTTTAATTTTAATTTCATTAATTCTCTGTAGCCTTTTAGACCTCATGCCAGATCCGTGGACATAAGTTTTCATGCTATTTAGAAAAGAAAAAAAAAGCTCATGTTTTTTTTTTTTTTTTTTTTTTTTTATCTTAACCATTATCATAGCATTATTACCCTTGATTATACCTTCCTTTATAGTGTGTATCAATATTTTTGAAGATTTTTTTTTATCAAATTCCTAATTTTCTGTACAAAATTGTGTTAGTGAAAAAAAAAAATTACAAATTTTACAATATTTTTAGGACACATATTAAATAAGTACCTCGAATAATCAGACATGGTACAGTTCAACGAAAATATAGATATACTGATTTTATCTTTTTTGGATCCAAAATTTGTCCTTTGAATATAGCCTACAAAATTAGAAAACTGGATTTAATTAGATCTTCCTGTTATATATATATATATATATATATATATATAGCTTTTAGCTCTTTCATGTGAAATTCAGCTTTTTTTGCTTGGAAGCTGTACCATGTCTGAATAATAGATAATAGAATGCAGTTTTAATTAGTCTTAATTTCTAATCATATTACTGCATTTTAAATGTCTTAAATCCTTTTTTTTTTTCTTCTTTCAAAATGCATGTTACACTTCTGTTGATATTCAATTCAGAACATCCCACAACATATATTAGTATGGTAATGTGTTTATACAATAATAGGGAGTTTATTCAAGTAGAGTTGAGTAATAATTACCTTTGGCTTTTCATATAAAATATTAACTATATTTTATATAAAGTGCTATATTTTGGAAGATACATTGAGCCCTGTTCTATTGCCTTCAAATGCACTGAATTTATGCACTATAAGCCCAATATGGTACAAATATAGTAATAACAATAGCTAGTTTGTATTAAATTTTGTATTTTTATTTATATTACGGTTGCTTTTACCTGTTGTGCTAACAAATAATCAGTGTGCATGTCTCAATGTAATTTAGTTTACTAATATTTGCCTCTGTGTTTGTAACCCCATCCTTAAAATGTGCTCTGTGTGGTTCCCTGTGTTTCAGAATAATTTAGATACAAATGCAGTTCAGGCAGAGGACAAAACAACTGTTAAAGTTGAGACCGATACAACTGTAAAATCCTTGCCAAAGGTAATCCTGTCATCTCTATAACCAACCAATATATCTATGAATGATGCTTGCTTCCAATGTTTAACAATTCCTCTTAGATTTTTTTATTGATTACTTAAATATTTTTGTGCCTGAATTTGTGGCTTGCATGCATAAAAAAAAAAGTCTTATTTTGTCCAAGACAGAAACCCACTGTTGCAACGAATAAACATTTTTTATTTGTAGAAGTTAATTAAAATGTAAATTGCAAAAATGTTCCTCAAATGAGAAGTAATCATTATCTGATATAATTAAAATTATTTAATCTTATTTAAAGAAGAGTTTAACTGCTGTTTACATGGTTCGTACGTTTTTAAAAAACCTTGAAAAGTGCTTGAAAAAAAATCTTTCATTTTCAAGTGCTTGAAAATCTTAAATTCTGTAAAAATACTTTTAAAGTGCTTGAATTTTATATTATTTTCTAAAAATATAGCATCTTAAAAAAATGTTGTCAACAAGTGAGCAAAATCTTTTGAATTTAGTGTAATGTGAAAAAATCAATCAGCAACTAGGAAAACAGCATAGTTGAACATACAAAGATTTCGTCATTCCCCCTTTGATGAGTACAGCGTTGCACATTTGGTAATTTGGAATATCCGATTGAGACGAGTGATCTTTGTTTTGTATTGTGTGTGCTAATTTTTTGCTCACTGTTTAAAAATGGCGGGGAAATGCATTTACAATTAAATCTGATTTGAAAAGCCAGAATATAATGTCATGGTTTGAAGCCTTTGTCTTGGATTGGCACTTAGCACGATGTACTTTGTGTGTCAAAAATTTCATGATGGGAGAAAGTGCTTTAAAAAGCCATGCGAAGAGCAAAAAGCATATTATGGATTTAGTTTCTACAAGAAATTTGATGAGGATTGTTTGAACTATTTCTGATAATAAAAAGTACCCCAAAATCGTATATTTTTCGCAACAATCAACGTCATCAGCCCGATGGAGGCACATGTAACTGAAAATGAAGTTTTAGAAATTGAAATACAATTGTTATTTAAAATGTTGTTATTGATTGACAATGGATATTGAAAACCATAAAAAATCACAGCTCTCATAAATTAAATGAAAACATTGATAAATTCTGTAATTACATGTTTGCCGGTAGTGTGATTGCATCTAAATTTTCATGTGTAGAAAAAAAAGTGCATATTATGCTGTATTTGGATTCAAGCCTTCAAAGTTAATTGGAGGACAGTTTAATCAATTTGACTTTTTTTATTATTATTTGACGAAAGTCTCAATATGATGAAAAAGGAAAATCAAACGGATGTTCACATCCGATATTGGAGTAATTACCAAGTGAGTACTGGCTACTTTACTCCTGGGGTACTTTTTATGGGATATGGTACTGCTTCTGATAGAGTGGAAGGTTTTTTTCCTATTGTAACCTTAACATTTTCTTTTATTGAAATTTAAAAAACATTTTTTTGTATTTCCTCGATTTGAACACGCACCATTTGCCAATAAAAAAAAATTGGATTTTTTTTTTAATGTTTGAATTGATAATGTATCCTTGAAAAGTGCTTGAATTTTTTTTCTCCTTCAAGTGTACGAACCATGGTTTAGTAAATTAAGTTTTTAATGGTAGATTAAATAGATTTATCTATTCAGATCTATTGAAATATAATGCTATTAAAAAAATTCACTGAAAATCATGTGCGAAGACATGAAAATCATGTGTCAAGAGTTTTGTGTTTAACAGTTCATCACAGTAATTTTTTGCAGTTTATTTTAAAGCTTTTATTACAGTGTAAATTCATTTAATTTGTCATATATATGATTTATATTTATGTTATTTATATTTTGGAGCAGGCATAAATCAAGTTCATAAGCTCTGAAGGCTTTTATTTTCTGAGATGTATTGATTATTTAGTCTAAACTTTTAGATATGTTATACATTGTTTGTTTTATTCACAAAATCAATCCCTACACAAATAATCATAAGCTAAATGGTTCTTTGGTATTTTTAGTTGTTGGACTTATTTGTTTTGCTTCATTTTGTATCAAAAATCTGCAATTTCTTTTTATTCAGGACTATTCTCTCCACATGGCTAATTGCATTACATTCAAACCATTTATTTTCGATCTTAAATATTTCATATTGGTTGCGTTAAGAAACTTCATCTGAAAAAATAGAATAATGGTTAAAAATAAAACATTCCTTTTATTCACTAACTGATAGAAGCTTAATTTAGATGATATTCTTATATTTTAGGAAGCTGTTTTCATCTTATTTAGTATGACATTTAAATAAAAGTAGCTTTTAAAACATAAAATTGAAATGCATGTAATATATTTATTCTTTTAAACCTATTAGTTTAATAAAATGTGAATTTAATTATTTCATTTGCTTTGTTGCCAGGTTTTGCAAATCACTTCACCGAGATATTTGTATAGATCTTTTTCTTTTACTTAATTTTTCTCAAATTTTTTCCTTTTGGTAAGAAATGTACTTTTAAACAAACTGGAATCAATATTAACATTTTCCCCTATAGAATTGTTTACACAGCGAGTGGTTATGGTTGTTTTCTGAGATTTCCTCACATGCAAATGCGTAGATTTCTTTGAGAGTACTCCTTGAAGGAATTCAAACTTTTTTAAATTCCAGACATAGTTGCAAAGTTTCTATGCAAGGCTTGTGTAGCTTGAAGAGAAAATATCCAATCCAACTAGCTGATTTTCACCTGAGTAATGAACTAAAATAAATATGTGTTCTATTATGAAAATGATTCTATGTGTTTAAGAATGAGGAACTTGTACAAGTGAGGAAAATGAATATTTTTTGCATTTTCTAGTGTTATCCAACAAATATATTTGAACAGTGCAATTATTTTTTTATCTTTATGCTTTCAAATTAAAATTAGAGTTTGATATTAGCATTAGTTTGATAGTCAAAGCAAAACTCACATGACCAAAAACGCATAAAAAACCGGGACATAGTTATGCATAGATTCAGTCGAAAATCCGAGGAGGAACCTCACTCCCTTCTCGTCTAAAACAGGTTATTAGACTGGTTCAACATCTACACATTGACGTTTTGTAAATGTAGCTTTTCCCGCCAAATGTAAATCGCACAGTGAAAAACTAAATATTTTTTTTAACTATCTATCTGAGCTGAGCTCAAATTTTTGAAAAAATGGTATTGTTTTTTATGATTTTTTTCTCTACTTTTATTTTAAAATAAAAAAAAAACGTGAAAATTCTTCATTGTTAAAAAGTTTAATTTGATGAATTTGTTTTATATAGGCATCCAATGTAGATCCGGAATTAAAGAAAATTGCCGACGAAAATAAAAGGCTCAGAGAAGAAATTCAACAAATCAAACAAGAAAATTCCCAACTAAAAGTAAGTGGGATAATGTGTACAAGAATGATTAACTTTATTTGAAAGTTATTGTTGAATTAATCTTTGAGGACTACCTAGTTTTTTTATCACAAGTATCAAGTCCCTTGCTAACAATAATATATTCTGGAAATTTCATTTTTGATATGTCTTGTGGTTCGAAATCCACATTAAGCTGTATGTCTTGTATATTTAGTTAAATTACATATATTTGACAATATGTAATAAGTCAATGATTTTTTTTCTTTTAAAAGTAATTTTTTCTTCTTTTGAAATGTCTTTTTATTTTACTTTTAAAAATAAAATAAAGACATTTTATAAGAACAAATATCACATTTTTCCAAACATGTTATTTTGATAATCCTTTTATAATATTCATTTAACTAAAGTTTCATTTCTATTGCGATAAAATTTTGAATCATAATTTGTTTTGAGGTTGTTTCATATTTAGCCAGTAAATTAAATACTTAAAAAAAAAAAAAATTAAACTTATTTTTTCTGCAATAATTCTTTAGTTTAATTAAAAAAAAATTTGGAAGGTTTTATTTATTTACATTTGTATTATTATAAAAGTACATGTGACTGAAAATGAGGAACTTGCACAAGTGAGAAAAATGAATATTTTTTTTATTATCTAGTGTTATCCAATGAATATATTTGAGCAGTGCAATTATTTTTTATCTTTATGCTTTCAATTAATCAAAAATCGAGTTTGAAATCAAAGCAAAAGTCGCATGACCAAAAACGCATAAAAAACCGTGACATGATTACGTTGAAAATCCGAAGAGGAATCTGGTCTAAAACAGGTTTTAGACTGGTTCATCATCTGCGCGTTGACATCACATGCAAAAGTAGCTTTTTCCCGCCTAATCGCAAAGTGAAAAACTAAATATTTTTTTTTAACTACCTATTCGCGCTCAAATTTGTGAAAGAATGGTATTGTTTTTCATGATTTTTTCTTTACCTTTTTTAAAAATAAAACCAAAAAAACGGGAAAGTTCCTCATTATAAAAGAAATCCAAATTGTTTTCTTTTTAAACACCCTGCTTTAATAAGTAATAGAATTAATTCCTCCATTTCTTCAGGTTGAAGGTCTGAGGCTACGATCACGAGCCAACCCAACAAGTGACGCAGGCTCCCAACTTGGCGGCAGCCCAAAGCAACCGCCCCACTTTGACGATCGCCTCCAAGAGCAGCCACAGTCCCCAATGCTTTACCTTGCTGTCATGCTCACCATCGGTCTTCTCGGCATATTCCTCGGCAAGTTCGTTGTGTAGGACCTTTGTTACGACTGCACCCAAGGCTGGCAGACAAAGAAAGAAGGTGGCCTTGTTATTTTCCTCGCAGATCAAAAAGTGGCTTGAAATTTTGGTCGTCATATAACATTAGCTTGCAATTTTTATAGAATGTAAAGAAATACTTGTAGTTTTATAATATCATGGCCAGCCAGATGAAAATCAGATGAAATTGTTTGAAAAACTAATTTTAACGAGTTAAATTACAAACTGATAGACAAATCTGTTGAACTTTTTTTCTGGCAACCGTTGTGTTTTAATTTTGAATAAGAAACGGAAGACTTGGGTTTTTCTCCTTGTGCCAATAAATCTCTTTTTCAAACTGATGCCATTTTAAACCGGATTACTAGGAATTGTTTTCGGTTATTTAAGAAGCTAAATGACTTGTACCAGGTTAGGAAAATTATATTGATTGTCTCAAGGAGAAAAGTCCAAGTCTTTGGTTTCTCATTCAAAATTAAAACTGCAGTAGTTGCCAGAGAAATACTGTTATTATTTGAAAAGTTATGATTAAGTTATCGGTTTGTAATTCCAATTGATTTTCGAGCACTTTCGACTGAATTTTTTCTAGCAAACCAGGATATTCTTAAAATACTAATATTTCTATGCATTTTATAAAAATATCAGAATGATGCTCTACAATTTACCGAAACTTGCAGCTGCCTATTGAACTATTACCCCCTTAAAGTGTTTGTTAAAGCAGTTTAGTGATGTCACTGTTGCCAGTTGAATCGAAATGAATGTCACTCGGGAAAAGCTTTTTGCGTTTTTTGTAAAAAAAACACCCATCTTGGTATAATTGAATTCGAAATGTGCGAAAGGCATTGAGTCTATACTAAAAATGTATGGTTTGGAATTGATTATTGAGTCCTTGTGTGATGTTTCTATGTAACATTTTAAATTAATGCCATTTCCTTTCCTTAAAGTGGTCTGTGAAGGACTGGCTTGTTAACATTCTGAATGCTGTTTAGTGATGACCTGAAAGAACTAATTTTCAATCCCAAATCAAATTATTCTCAAGTGATCTTAGTTTTTCACATTTCAATTCAATTAAAGCATTATCAATTATCTCTAATACTTCATCAACGTAAATAACGATTCTTATTTTTTTCCAGTATTTTATGAAATTTGTAACTTTTGCTCTACAAATCGTAACTGTCGCTATTGAACCAGGTGACTTCAATGACATCACACTTGCATAGCCAATGGTCTATTCCAGAACTTGCATTGACCAATAGAATCTGCTTTTGAGATGGGGGGGGGGGGAGAGTTATGAACCCTTCTCTTTTATCTACCAGCCTTGTTTTGCACCTTCCCCTTTGAAGCTACTGGTTTGTTTGAGAAAGTAGAAAAGAGTTGCGCCTGGAAGCAATCATTTAAACGAAAAAACAAAATATAAACATTGGACTTTAGCATGCCAGGATTATTATTACGAATAGAAATTTAATGTGGCAACTACCGGCTGTTTATTCTATACTACATCGCTTTTCATTTTTATTTTCCTAGAATTTTGCCACCACGTGGAGAGCAATAAATGATTTTTAATGGATATTTTGAGGTTCTCGTCACTAAGATTCTAAAATGACTTGGAAGATGTTTTTTGTGGTTTAACTGTGCTTGTTTTCCTATGTCTTATGTAGTGTGAAAAGTAAATTAATAATTGTGTAAAAGTACTATATGAATCCATTCTTTTCTTTTTTTGAGGAAAATTCTGTCAAGGTGGGAATTTAATTTTTAAGTAATGGCAGTTCATGGCTTTTCTTGGACTGTGATGTTTTAAATTTCAGAGCTTTTAGCTTTATCGAGCAATGGAATTCGTTTAATATGGTAACACTAAAAGAAGCAAATTCCATTACTATTTAAAGGTGAATTGATTTAAAAGTAGAGCAGAGTGGTTTTGGTATCAAGCGAACGCCTTCTTTTACTGAATGTTTGGTATTTGATTGCTCATTCTAATTTTAAACAAACTGAAAACAATCCAATAATGCCCTTATAACCATTGTATCCTTCTTTCATCCATTGTTCGATTCTTGTCAGTGTTACGACTCTTAAGTAATAAATTTGTTATGAAACATGCAGTACCCATTTTGAGTCTTATTCTACACAGTACATAACAAAATGATTTGAAGTTTTAAAATTGAATCATAAGCTTATCTATTAAATTTGACATATTATTGATGTATTATTTACTTTAACAGCGATGATATGGTAATGATTCAGCTAGTGTGTAAACTTCTATATAATTTAAAATATAGAATACTCTTTAAAAACTACAAACATTTTGTTAAGAATATAAAGTTAGAATGTACAAACTCAGAAATTAATAGATTTTGAACATTTATAAATACTTACTTAAAACATACTTGGTGGATGAATAAATTTTTTGGATTCAAAGAAAATTTCATAACTAATATTTAAACTTGTTTAATGTTTATTTAAGATATCCAGCGACAGGGAAAATATGAAAGTTGGAAACGTAGAGGGAGTTTAAACTCTCCTTTATTTGTGGAATGAAACACAACTATAACAGGGTGGCCACAAAATTCAGGAAAAAAAGTTCCCTGATAATTCCCTGATTTTAGGGCAAATTTTTTTTCAAATTTCTCCAATTTTCTTAGGTTCTCCAGATGTCTCGACACCCTGATCAAATAGAACTTGTATGCTAAAAAGATAATATGCAATTTTTAAAAAAAATTTTTGCTGGTAATGAAACGTTTAAATTATTTCGTAAGATTAAACTTCGAATGGGCTTACCACTACAAATCTCCATGTAAATAGTGCCAAAATATGGATGAACGTGCCTTAAACGATACAAAATTTCCTTGATTTTCATGAAATTTTAAAAAGTTCCCTGACATTTCCCCGATTTCCAGGTTCTGTGGCCACTGTATGAAAATAAATTCTACAAGAGAGCAAGAAATCATATTTATAGAAAATTTATGAATTTTTTTTGGTCACGCCTTGTCCTTAATAATTTACATATGCATTATTATAAATTAAGGGTATCGATGCCAAATGCCAAGTACATGGTCGTTTTTAGTTTAAAAAATTTATTAACACCTTCTATATTACAATTTTGGGCATTTTAAAATCGCATAAATTTGAGTTTTATGCATTTCTCAATTTTGAGATTTCTGAAAAGTTGTACTCAATGCCAGTTTTAATGATTGGGGAAAGTTACAAATTCGGCAGAGTCCAATAGTGAAATGTTATGAATTACCTACATTCCACAAGTCTTTGTGTATTTTACAATGTGGGATCTATTTAATCAGTAATTAAAGGTCTAATCTCAGTGACACTTCCATAGTTTGAAGGGGGAAAAAAGCATTTTGTTCGTGTATTTTCTGGATTTGATGAAATTGCTGCTTTTCTATTTAATTAAAAGTAAATTATTTGGTTTGAATTTTTTTTGTAAAAAATTCTAGAAATTATGCTCACCAGTCAACTATTACTGTTAGTACGGTAAAACATTAATTATTTTGAAGGCTTACATTTAAGAATTAAAAAGGTTCAATAAAATATTCTTAGTTGCCAGATTTTACTTTTTGCTCTGTTTAACTAACAAAGGAGAGGAAATAGTTTGGAACATCAGCTCCTATTAAATTCGTAGGTCGTCGTATGTAAACAAAATGAAGGATACAATTTTGCATCGGATTATGACGTCATATCTAACCAGCTAACGATGAAACATTTTTTGGTTACGTCTTTTTGATTCCACTGTTTTTACGATTTTTTTTTCTCGATATTTAAATAAATTTTTAACCGCAATATAACTTGCATATTCGGAATCGGCTTTGCTTTCTTTATTAAAATTTATTGCTTTTTAGCATTTTTAAAAAATACGCAACTTCTCCATTGGCGCTTTGTTGATTTTTTAAAAATAAAATTGAGATCCCCCTTCACAAATTGTTAATAGTTTTGAATTTCTGTATTATGATTAAAAAAAAAAGGCAGAATTCTACATTTTGGAATTTTTTTTTTAAGTTGATATTTTCCCCATAAATTCTATAGATATGTGTAGCAAAAATAACTTAAAACATATTGAACTCTTTATTCGTAAAAAACCCATCAAAAATTCAAACCTGATGTTGTGTTTAAGTTAGGCGTAGTGGAAATCGCATCTTGGAAATTAGGCACTTTCATGTGAATGAGCTCCAAAGCAAATATCTAAAGTATTCAAACAATAATTAAAAAATACTGCTAATATTTTAAAGATTATTCCAATCCACTTTTTTTAGAACTTATCTCAAACTCCAGTTTCCATATTCATTAATCTGATTACCATTTCAATTGTAACTAGTGTAATTTAGCATGAATTGGAAAGAGATATGAGAAACAAAATATCATTTTCAAGACATTTTATTGAACATATTTACTTAGTAACACACAGTTCTAATACATAGTTTTGTTTTTACTTTTTTAATGCTACACTAAAATTTTGCTCATAAGCTCATAATTTTACTTACAAATTTTAATAAAGACTTTTTAAAGTAATAGCAACAGGTATTTTGATACAAATCTGAACTAATAAACTGCTTTTCAAATCAAAAACTTCATTAACTGAACAACTTATAAAAGTATGACTGCAATGGTTATATTTTATAAATAAATGTACAAGAATAGTCGATACACAACAAGTATTAAACAGAACCAGAATAAAATTTAAATCTGAGTGCAAAACTCACTAAAATCAAGCTACTTTTAATACCAAACTATCAAAATTGGTCTATTTGGGATTAAATTTGATATTAGTCTTTATTTTGATTATGATCAACCCTTGTTTATTTTTTAGAAGAAAATTTTGCACGTAATTTTAATTTTCAAAAAGGGTAAAGACGCAAACCTCATTACATTACTGAATTGTAAAGTTTTTTTATTTTAAGAAGAAAAACCATTTTATAAGATTGCTTAGTTAATGAGTTTAAATTTTTAAATAAAATGCATCCATTATTGCTGTCATTAAAAGTGCTTAGTATTTTTTTAACTTGTTTTTCTTAAAAGTACTTGAAAATGCTAAGAAGTCCTTAAAAGTCCTTGACTTTCACGGATATTGTGAGTATGGCTCCACACTATCTTGATGACAAATTATAAAAGAATTTCTAGAAAAACACATATAATATGACCTGTATTTGAAAAAAAAAAAATATTTAACACCTCTAAACAGGGTTCCCACTGAAATCATCGAATGAAAATTAATGACTTTTCAAGGGCACAATTTGCATTTTGTCTAATAAACAGACTTTGATGATGGTCTTTGATCTTTTGGCTCACAAAACATAATAGTCCGAGAGGCGACTGCAATTTTTGGACCCCATCGAACATCATTCTGAATTTTTTATAGAAATTAGAGAAAAGTGAGTAGATTACGAATCTACTGGTCTGCAGTAGCAAAAATGTCCGAAACTGATCAAAAATCGACTTGGAATGAGTTGAACTAAAATCTGATTGCCAAATATGTCATAACTTGCCAAAAAGAGAAACTTTTTCGTCTAGCAACCCACTGCATTTTGATTTTCAATGAGAAAAAGCGCAAACAATTTCTGGCTTGGAAAACTAGTATCTTTTAAAAGTAGGCCAAATTGGCGACGTCAGTTACGTCATCCGTGACGTAACGTTTATTGCCAATTTGGTTGATTTGTGAAAGATGCAAGTAAGCCATAGCCACACATCCGAATCGTCTGCAACCTTCTTAATTGAAAACTAAAGAGTGAGGGTTACCAAATAAAAGAAAATGCTTATTATTTAGCAAGTTATTGCGCATTTGACAATTGGATTTAGTTCAACTTATTAAAAGTCGATTTTTGACCAGTTTTGGCCATTTTTGCCACGGCAGACCAGGGGATTCGTAATCTACTCACTTTTCTCCAATTTCTATAAAAAATTCCCGATGATGTTCGATGGGGTCCAAAATTTGCAGTCGCCTCTCAGTCTATAAACATTAATCTCAAGTGTTTGTCTCACAGAGTACAGTGAGTAACTAAAACCTTTCAATTTCTACTCCACCAATCAGCAAATAGGAATCTAACGATGTACAAGTTGATGCATGCTTAATACAAATATACCAGAAAATTTTGATGCAGCACTGAGTAAGTGAAAAAAAATAATAATGACCTCCAAATATTTTCAAGTACTTTTAAGGACCTTTAAACATTTGCAAGTACTTTTAAGGCCTGGAAAACAAGTTACAAAATATTAACAGTGTGGGAACCCTGTTAAATCTGGCAATTACAGTTTCTAATATTTGTTTAATTATCATAGTGGAATGGGCCAAAACAATTTATGGAACAACATACATGGTTTGTTTTGTAAATCCATGAACTTGCATTGCTTGACCAGAACAATTCTTTTTCTTCAAAAAAAAATATATATATATATATATATATATATATATATATATATATATATATATATATATATATATATATATATATATATATATATATATATATATATACTATTTGCAACTCTTTTTCCTACCATTAATTTGAATTATTTTGTTGTTGTTGATTAGACAGTTTTTGAGACACAACTAGGGAGAATTTTCTACTTTCCTTACACAATGCATCAATTAAGTTAAGTCTAAAATCAAGAAATGTTAAAGGACTTTTCAGTAAGGGGAGATTCAAGGTTTTGCAGATAACAAATAATTTATTAACTGCAGTATTTACAAAAATATTCAGTAAAAATATTTCAATATTTTTAATTTTTGCTTTTACTTCACATACGTATTGAACATTTTTGTTACTTTTTGGGTTGAACATCCTTTATTAAAAATTTATATATAAAGCCTGAATGATGCCTGAAAACAAATTTTTGAAGGTCATTAAAAGTCATTGATATGCATTCTGTGATTACAGTGGAAACTCTGTTCTTATTTCGTGTTAAATAGTTCTTGTTAATGAGATTGAATTTTTAAACGTATCAAACCATCTCTTAATGTGTATTCGCAAACCAGGGTAGAGGCCTAAGTCACCACTTATACACATCTCTACCTCTTGGTTATGGCACAGAAATAAGGGAAAGTCAACAACTGGCATTTCTTCATTCTTGATAAAAAATTTCTAATTCAGAATCAGAAACAACAGATGTGATTGGAAGCTTTGTAATAATTGTATTGGTCCAGTCAATGATCTCAATATAATATTTGGTTTTGATGTTGAACTTGGGTATCTAAAAATGTCTTACTTTAAAAAAAAAAAAAATTCTTATCTGCTTGATTCACACAGTGCCAATTCCCTTATGCGAGATCAATCTTGAATGATCATATTTAAAGTTAGTATGTTTTCCAGGTGAGTGAAGTACCTGTTGAATCACAGGATTGATGACATTTCTCTGTTTCTTAGGCAAGATTTCAATAAGGTGTCAAAAAGATGACCAGCTTTGTCTTGGCAAGGTTTGCACTTTATCATGAACCACATTGGAGCATACTTTGTATGCACTAATGTGGTTCACAATAAAGTGCAAATCTTGCTAAGGCAGAGCTGGTCATCTTCTTAACCTAAACTTTGTATTCTCCAATGTGGTGAAATGTTATAAGTTTTTTAAGTTGCTAGTGTTCACATATAGTTGTTTCAAAATGCGATTAGCAGTAGTGAGCCACCTAGAATGAAAAATGTTTTCTGGTTTATATCTCAGCAAATAATCCGGACAATTTCCTATAAAAATACTGTTGCACATATCCAACAAATAATTTGTATCTGTGCTTTTCGGCATAAGTAAAATTGTTGGCAAAACTACTTCGCTCTTTTGAAACTTGGAAACAGAAAGTTCTTCACAACCTACTAATGACTTAGCGATAGGACCATCAGAATATGCCCTAGGTCCATTGGTTGTTCCATCAAGATGTCAGAATAAATGTTTCATAAATATCTCCGAATAAAGTTCTCACGAAGTTGACAAATAGACCACTGCAAAAAACTTTTTAATTTCGTTTCTAATAATTTGATAACACCATTAGAAGTTCTGGTATTTGCATTTGTACCGTTATGTAAATAATGACAACTAAATCATCTGTACCATGTTTCAATTTTGACAAAATAATTTATTATTTTACTTTTAAACTTAGAGCTGTATCAGTAAGTGGTGAAATGTGACCAATATATTGGCCTCCAGGTTCTTTAATCAACTTAATATGCACTTCTATTATGGTTCTCTTGCAATATTTCAAACCTTTTTTAACACACTTTTGTCTTTTCTTCCATCAAAGTATTGACCTCGAAGTTTATTTGAGAGACTTCATGATTGAAGTGCTCGACAATATTTTGATCTTTCTCTTCTTAATTTGCTCCTGTTTGCAATGTTACACATATTTTTTCTGTTTATTACTTCTATAACTTCAACTATAGAAGGGGCAAGCATACACTCTACTCTGTTAGATACAAATCTGCACATACGCAGGTTAAGTAGTTGTCAGGAGATTTCGATGCGAGAAGTTATGTGGTCAGTTTTGCTGCTCCAATTTTTGGCGTTTTTTTTTTTAAGTACTATTTCTAATTTTTTTTGCAAATTGTTTTTGGTATTTTTGCTAGTAGTAAATCTTCAATTGTCAAAAATTAAAGTTTCAATTTAATTTTGGTAAATTTTCCGATTTCTTTAAACTTTTTGACAAAATCACTGATAATTCCCTGAATTTTCCCTAAATGCCAAATCCCCTGACTTTTCCTGATCTGTGGACACCCTGCTTTTAGCACTGACTCTCTGCAGAAGCTATATTTTGGTGAAGCACAGTTTTTATTCATTTTTACATATTTTATTATTGCATTTATTTAAAACATGCGACAGTTGACTTTAAAACCTTCTCATTCAAAACATCTGCAATTTGCCAAGCAACTATTTCTTTAGAACAATTCGTTTTTGATCTCTTTGTGATACCTCAGGTTTTTTTTGTGTACAGAACTTATTCCTCTCCTTCTCAGAACTTATTCCTAACAAGAGCCGTGTTTATTTTGACATCTCTTGTAAGTAGCTAGTTAGGGGATAGTCCGGTTTTGTTCTCCGGCTCCACAATTATAAATAATACAGCATTTACATTTTGGAATCAAAAAATTTATTTAATAAGTAATTTAAAAATGCACTCTCAAAAGTGTTGGTAGTTAGGTAGTGAAAGTTTTCAATTTCAATTTTTTTTTTTATATTAAGTGAGATTTTTTTTTTTTTAAATTTTTTTTTTATTACTAACAAATATTAATAATAAAAAAAAAAAAAATAGCAACAGATTAAGACTAAAAGCATTTTTTTTTTTAAAATCTACAAACACATTTTTAAAGAATAGCACCTTTGATCAGTATTCTACAAAAGTTCTAACAATCTTGCAAAAGTGGCTCTTTTGTAGGCGAATATATTAAATTAGAAAATTCTGCTTTTGGATATTTCAGATTATAATGCAATATTTGGCTTCTTGATTATCTTCTTCAGACAATTCAGAAAAGCCTTCACTTTCGCAGTCGGAAGGGTGTGCATGAATAGTCCGTCCACAGACATCATTTGGTTCCTCATTGCAAGCGTGGATTGTTGATTGATAGTGATTTAGGGTTGTATCTTTATTATCCCAGAGATTAACTTCTGGTATGCTGAAATCCTAAATTTAAAATGATATTTAAAGAACAAACAAACTAGAGTACTATTCTGTAACTTAGAACTAAACAATAACAGGGTGGCCACAAAATTCAGGAAAAAAAAGTTCCCTGATAATTCCCTGACAGATTTCTAAAAAATTCCCTGATTTTAAGTAAATTTTTTTTCAAATTTCCCCAATTTTCTTAGGTTTTCCATATGTCTAGACACCCTGATCAAATAGAACATGTATTCTAAAGAGATAATATGCAATTTTTTTAAAGATAGTTTTGCTGGTAATGAAAAGTTTAAATTATTCGGTAACATTAAACTTTTAATGGCTTACCACTAAAAAGCTCCATGTAAATAGAGCCAAAATATGGATGAGCGTGCCTTAAACAATACAAAATTTCCCTGATTTTCGTGAAATTTTAAAATGTTCCCTGACATTTCCCTGATTTCCCGGTTCTGTGGCCACTCTGAATAATAAAACTACATTCAGTATTACAATTGATACACACAATGCAGTGGAACCCCCCCCCCCAAGAGGCCCAAATGAACTGGGAGCAGGTAAAGTGGAGATTGAAAGAGAAAAAGTTTGATAGGCTTGGTTATGTTGGTTTTGTACGTTCAACAACCTATTTTTATGCACAATGACTGCTAATCAGCCCGGGACCTACAGCTTGACGAGGATTCCAAACCACAACGAATATCCATGCCTAACCCAGAATTTAATTTGATAGGAATGCATGTTTTTCATATAATTAAATGAAAACTATAACAAATGCCTCAATTTATAATTTTTTTTTTTGATATTATAGACTACATATCATTAAGAGAAATCTTTAAAGAAGTCAGTGACTTTTTTTGCTGAAGGCAATGGATTAGTCAACCATATATGATGTGAAGAATGTAATATTGTTGTCTTTGTCATCATTTACAAAGCATGTGCGATACCATAGCAGCATAAGGGAAAACATTTATTTTTTGAAAAGCTTTTAAGACATACAATTTTTTTTTCTGTTTCGTTTTTCACAAACTTCCGGCTGATTAAGAGCTGAGGTTGCTTACGAGGGACTCTACTCTACTATGTTTCTCACTATCACGGTGCAACAGGCAAGTGAAAGGCAATAAGAAAAATACATTGTAATTGATTAAATAAAATTTGAAGTTTGAAATTAACTGAAGAACAAATATGTTTGAGAAACTGATTTCATGACTTCATGCAAAACGATTAGAACATACAAATAGAATTTTGCTTATTTGCTGTTCGCATGAAGTAGTATACTAGTTCAACTAGGGATGTGGAACCTCGCCAAAATTGTGATTTTGGCGATGTACTTTTCGATAATCCTTATATTATTCTTTATTATAAATGAAACTGAGGAGAGAAGAAAAAACAATCGTTGATGAGGTATGGCTCAAGGAAAGAGAACTCTGTGTAGAAGGCATTCGTTTTTCAACTTTTTACGCCATTAAAGCATTTTATGTGAATTTCGGAGGTGGAGATGTGTAGAACACCTTAAGAGGCATTAGCACAGCGATTTTTATTAAAATCGTTGGAGCCGTTTTTTAGCAATCATTTTTCAATGGTAGTTACCCTAGGCGCATGCACGATTCTGACAAAAACCTTAATGGTAGGTCTCATGGCCACCAGCATACCAAATTTGAACATCATAGGTCAATTTGTTCGGGAGTTATGCTGACCACAGACATTTTTTCTGTATTACTTTTTTGAAATCGGGGTGTTCCAAAACGTGTAGTAATGCAAAAAAAAAAAAAAAAAAAATTTTTGACCAAATGCCACACCTTTGTTACCTTATGTATAATACATATGGGTAATTGAAAGTAAAAATCTTTGGGACAATACAACTGATTTAATTACTACTTACTGAATTACCATTGAATAAAAGATCCCTTATTTCTACCCACACAAAGTACTACTAAAATCGCATGTCATATAAATATTTACATTGCATCTATTTACTTGAGTGACATCTATTGAAAAAATTATTGTTTATAATTAAAAACAGCACATTTAGTTGTTTTGTGTATGCTTGTAATCCACTGTTACAATTTTTGCAATCTCTCGACACCTGAGGATCATTTGTAAGTAGTATTCCCTTTTATCCGGAATTTTCGATTTATCGATGGAGGTCCGGTCCTGACTGCTTCGGTTAGTCTAGGTTCTACTGTATTTTGAGTTTTGTTATCATATTTCTAATAAATTGAATCACTGAATTGAGATAAAAACTTTTAAGTACAACATCTGATAAATATTTTGTATTGGTGAACAGTTAAAGAACATAATAATAAATTAAAAAAAAAAAAAAAGCCAACTTTTATAAAGGCTTAAAAAATTACTGGTTTAAGAAATTTTACTAAAAATAACTTGAAATTCTATCAACACGTAATTTTTAATTTTTTTTTTTTATACCTCAAATATTTTTTTAATTGAAATAGAATATGTTGTTGTTGCACTTCTATACTAGTAACGTTTCATTATTAGCTATTCTCGATCACTGGTTTTGGTAGTCAATTAATTGGATATTAATAGGCAGATTTTTATTAAATTTATTTCCATACTATCTTCTATATTTTTGATAATTTTGCTTAACATAACTAGATGTACTTTGGATGATTCTCTGGTGATGCAAAGGACATTTTGCATAGTTATTTTTGCTTCTAATCAAATTTGTATAGCAAACTTTCAATGAAATGTCATGTTATTCTCTACCATGTTACTACAGGGTAACCACAAAATTCAAGAAAAAAAGTTCCTTGATAATTCCCTGACAGATTTCTAAAAAAATCCCTGATTTTAAGGCAAACTTTTTTCTAAATTTCCCCAATTTTCTTAGGTTTTCCAGATGTCTGGACACCCTGATAAAATAGAATATGTATTCTAAAGAGATAATATGCAATTTAAAAAAAAATAGTTTTGCTGGTAATGAAAAGTTTAAATAATTCTGTAACAATAAACTTCTAATGGCTTACCACTACAAATCTCCATGTAAATAGCGCCAAAATATGGATGAATGTGCCTTAAACAATACAAAATTTCCCTGATTTTCGTGAAATTTTAAAAAGTTCCCTGACATTTCCCTGATTTTTTTCAGAATCAGAAAGTTCCCTGACATTTCCCTGATTTCCAGGTTTTCCCGGTTCTGTGGCCATTCAAATTAGGTTCATTGCCCCAGCGGAGAATCGCACTTTAGCCCTATAAAACATTGATCATAAAATATAATGAAAACACTTTTTAGTTTAGCTACACCTGCTAACAGAATTCATTGAGTGCTGCAGTCAGTCTTATCAATTCAAAGTTATTTAATTTGGTGACTAATTTATAGTCGTAGCTTAAAATGGTTTTTGAAAGATTTTTTCAGAAGATTTCTAAATTTTGTTTCTGATGACATTTTTACTTGAAATACTCACATTTAATAATAACAGTTGAATATAGCTAAACATATCTGTCTTTTCTAAAACTTATCCCTCTTTTCTGAAACATATCTGTCTTATGTTTATATAAAGATAAAAAAATCCTCTAACCTACTTTTGATTTCAATCTATCTAATAGATTACTCATATCAGGACTATCTTGTTTATCTCTGAAGTCCAAAGGTTCTCTGTTAACCTGGAACATAAAATCGATTTTTTTTAAGTTAAAAAACTACATTTTTATGACTTTATTTATATGCAATTGATAATGACATTTCAATAAGATTATAAGAGATTAAATATAAATTAGATCTTTACTTATCCTTTAAAAAATTCATTTCAGAAATAGATCTTTTATAGTTTTTAATAAACATTGTTTGTATATTTTAAAGCCCCGGCTTGTTAAACAAATGTAGAATGTGACACTACAACCAATATGTAAATCATATAAGATATAGATGAAAAGAATGCATTTTTTTTTTACTTTCACGTATTAAAGTGTCATAATAATTTACAAATAAACATGGCCTGGTAAATTTTTTTAGGCAGATTAATAATAATTATAAATATCTGATAAAACGTTTTAAGTATTAAGGAGGTGCAGTAACTTTAAATTAAAAATAACAAAAAGTCGATTTTGTAATTTTTTTTATTTCATGCCATTTATGTTTTTTTTCCCCTTTTCATTGATGTATTAGTTTTGTTTCTACTCAATGCAGAAGTATGTTACATTTTGTTTGAAAAAGCAAACTATCAATATTAGACTTTCACCTATAATTTCGATTTTCTCTAAACATGATATTTTAAATTTCAATCCACCTTTTTTATGAAATTGAAGTATGTAATCTACAGATTAAAATTAGATTAAAGTTCGGCAAAAAAATATCATCAGAATTTTTCATAATAAATTTTAACCGATCTTCCAATTTTTTGTTGTTGAGAAAAACCTTATTTTTTTCAAAGAATTGGCTTTTAAAAACATAATTAAGAAAATAACAGGATATTCTTTAACCTCAGTTTAAACTGCAGGCTATGAACTACAATTTCATAAAAAAAATTTAATGGTATATCTTTACTAATTAGTTAGAAAAGATAAATTAAGGTTTAAATATCACATTCAAAGAAAATCAAAGGTAAAACTCTTATTTAGTTAATATTGACAGTTACTTTTTTCAAAAACAAAATATAACATACTTCTAATTTGAGAAGAAACAAAATTAATACATCAATGGAAAGGTAAAAAAATATTAAAATTCCAAATTTTTTTTCTTTCTTAAATTCTAAAATTACTGTCTTATACTAATTGTTTTGGCTAAAAATTGAAAAAGAACAAATATATTTTTTTAAATTAATGACTTTAATATAAAAGCATATCACCTTATCTAGTACATGTTCAGAGCATCCATAACTCATAAGAAGTTTCTTAATATCTTTCATAGAGGCACTTGCATAGGCATAATGGAGTGCAGTTCGACGATTCTGCAAAATTTTTAAATTTCAGTAATTCGATGTACCCTTTAATAATAAAACTGCAAGTAAATACTTTTAGATGTAGAATCCATCCTTTCATATAAAAGATGTACCAAAGGTTCTTCTCATTGAAAAAGAGCTAAGACAGGTTGCAAGGTATTCGTCAAAGAGAGAAGGAAGTGTACTTTCACCAAAGTAGCATTGGGCCTTTTCAGACATATCACAATCCTCAAATAACGAGCATTTTCAGAAATCTTAAGGTCTCTTTTGGGCAACCTTTTTAAAAAATATTCAGAAACCATGGGCCGTTGGTTGACAAGCCTGTCTAACGCAGGACCAAGAGACAGTCACCTACTTTCCACAGACTTTAATAGTTAAAAAATTTTGTGTCCAATTTCATCTTGCAAATCTTTTAATTTCTCAACTCTGACAGGGGATTGTTTAAAGAAGTGGTGCAAGTCTACGACAAAATCCACAATTTCATGCCCGAATTCATTTACTGCTTTTCTGAAGACATTGTGGACCATGTGTAGATTGCAAAACCCAACATTTACCGTAAGTAAATGGCAAAACCCAGCTTTCAGAAAAACCAAAAGAAAGAAGAAAAAAAAAAAGGAAAATGGTGCGCGCTTATCAAGTGGTATAAATTATATAAAAGAAACTTTGAAAAAGTAGGAAAAGTAAGACTTTTTTTTGCCAAAAGTAGGACTTATCCTACTAAAAAGAAGGAAAAGTAGGACTGCTGGGCGCCCTGTGTAATGTTCTTCTTCGTTAACTTGATTTGTTTTGATGCTAAGACAATTCCAATGCTTAATTTCTCAATTTGAAATTTCATGGTTGTATCATTAATATAACCATGGACACATGATTATATTTGATCTGCATTGTGTTTTAAATATTTTTATAGTTAGCATGGAGAAAGGCTGGAATTAATTTTGTAACTCTATTTTAAATTATCCATGGGTATATAAACTAGATGACTGATTATTAAACTTCAAGAAATTTATTTCAAAAACAGGTGTTCATACTATTTATAGTTTTTTTTTTTTTTTTTTTCTTTCTTTCTTTTTATTTAAAAGCTCATCTTAAATAAATAAATTTACCTGATCAAATAAGTTATCAATTGACTCCTTTGCAGGCTTTTCACAAAGGATCATTTCTACCATCTTCAATCTATTGTAAAGCACTGCTTTATGTAAGAGTGGCATTCCATCTCCCTAATAGAAAATAACAAAACAAAAAAACCATATTGGAAATAGATTTTCTACTAATATTGTTAAAAATTTTATTTGAGGAAATGACGACATATAGATTATAGTTCAGGGTGGCCACAAAATTCAGGAAAAAAAGTTCCCTGATAATTCCCTGAGAGATTTCTAAAAAATTCCCCGATTTTAGGGCAAACTTTTTTTCAATTTTCCAAAATTTCCTTAGGTTTTCTAGATGTCTAGACATCCTGATCAAATAGAACATGTATGCTAAAGAGATAATATGCAATTTTTAAAAAAATAGTTTCCCTGGTAATGAAAAGTTTAAATTATTTCATATTATTAAACTTCTAATAGCTTACCACTACAAATCTCCATGTAAATAGCGCCAAAATATGGATGAATGTGCCTTAAACAATACAAAATTTCCCTGATTTTCATGAAATTTTAAAAAGTTTCCTGACATTTCCCTGATTTTTTCCAGAATCAGAAAGATCCCTGACATTTCCCCGATTTCCATGTTTTCCTGGTTCTGTGGCCACTGTAGTTTTGACAAAATAAAAATCATAATTTATTCTTCATTCCAAAAGGCTCAGAAATCATCACTAAGCAACAGCTATCAAGTTTTAACAGAAGCTTTAGTGCACGCAACTTTGGATACAGCAATAATTGAAACTCTACAAAAGCAAATGCTGAGCTGCTTTCAAAACAGCACTTAGAATCCAAGTAGAGTCAAACTCCGTTAACGTGAAATCTCACTAAACGCAAAGTAAACCCAGTTCTTCGTACTTAAAAAGTAATGCTAATTTATTCATATAACATGAAATTCGGTTAACGAAAACAGTTTCGGCAGCCCCATCGACTTCGCGTTAATGGGGTCTGACTGTAACTCAAATTCCATGCTTTGGCGATATTTATATCCTCGAGCGCAAACTTTCCAGAAAAATCAAGAGCAAACGATTTTGCAATGAGGATAATCGCAAAATTTCTCGATTAACTTGTATGTTGCCAATTTTGTTCAGTCTGTATTATTGTTATTAACAAATAAATGTAAAAATAACATTTTAAAAAGAAATAGGTACACTATTTACCATTATATACAAAAAAACTTTATTACAATATATTCCATTCAACAAGCCAAATACTTCAAAGGCTTTATTTTATTATACTAGAAAGCAAGCAAAGTATAAGTCACACACGGGGGAATTAAAAGAGGAAGAGGAAATCATATTAATATAATTTCTTAATTAAAAGAACAAAAAATCAATACCACACTTCTTCCATGCCACAGAAAATTTTCATTCTCACTAGATAGAGATTCCTTTAATTCAAGAAACGTCTTCATATCTCCAATTTTTATACAATCTGACAACTGATTCATTTGAAACTGTAAAAGCAAAATGTAAATAGTATATATATATTTAAATTTTTCAACAAATTAAATGTATTTTTAAGTAGATAATTACAATTAAAAAAATTCTTACTTGAAGATTTTGAAAGTGAGTAAAATATTCTTCCACAGATGCATTATCTTTCAGATCTGTCTATGAGAAAGGAATAATTCATTAGTTTTGTTTGAAATAGTGTTTAGAATGATCACTAATTGGTGGTAAAAAAAATTCAACAAAATAGACCTTCCCACCCTTATAGTTAGAAATAATGAAGCACCTGAATTTAAGTACAGAATGATGAAGTTTAGATCTTTAAATTTAAAATAAATATCCTAAATAATATAACAAGAAATCATTGTATTTAATAGTAATAACAAGAGTTTGTTTGTATATACTGTGCAATTACATTCTATGCTACCAAAATTGATATTTATGTCAGTTTATATAAGAGTTATTATTGATCATGTTTTGTTTGTTACAAAATAAAAATTACCATAAATGCAAACATTATCAATGTACATTATGGAAAAGTAAGATAATTAAGGAAAGATAATTGTCAAATGTAATTCAATTTGGATGGTTGTACAGACCTCTCTATCCTTGACAAGTGGTCGGTCACAGGCGAGCAGTACAGAGAGTAAGTGCTTGAACCTACAGTTTACCTTTTTTGAGGTGGTGTTGGTCCTGATTTTATTTTAATAGATAATAACGTGACTCCTTACCAGGAAGCCCTGGTCAAGGACTTCTTTGAAAGTGAAGACATTAAGTTCATGCAGTGGCTTTCTAACTCTTCTGACCTCAATCCAATAGAACATGTGTGAGGCATGTTCAAGAGACATATTGCAGTAAAAATTACTCTCTTACGGCTAAAAGTTACTTTCTTACGGCGGCCTTAGGAATCTCCGAGTACAGAATTAATAAAAATCTTTAATCAAGGCATGAAAAATCATGCAGAGTGCCACAGACCCTACTGATTTTCTAATTGCCATAGTTTAAATTTTTTTTTTGAGTGAACTGTTAATCATTTTCTTGTAATTTGTCTAGCAACTCTATTATTTGAATGTAAAAGACATTTTAATCTTCATTTTGCATTATATTTTTCCTTCAACGTATTTCTACTAATCTATATATATAATTCTCTTGTGTGCCGCCAAAATTTGGCTGTATTCCTGTGAGCAGAATAGCAACGAGTTCAAACAACCGATCACAATTATTCTAAATGTGCTTTATGCACAAGTTTTTAAATTCAGCAATCCAGCCAATCACAATTTATCTTTTGAAATTTGACTACTGGCCGTAGCCAACAACTTGAATTCACTATATTTTGTTTTCACAAATTACATATTTAAACGTTAAACGAATATCTACGTTGATGCCGGAATAAATAGACGTTTTACTACGTTGCCACACTTCCTTCTTAACGTGTCTCACATAAACAGTAGGATAATGACGTCGCAAGTATTGTAGCTCATCATAAATAATCCATATTTTTCAGTCTCATGGCACAATATCACTCTTCAAGATTTTTTTTGATTATGCAACTGAAATAGCTTTTTGCTAGAGCATATTTTAAATGCCTCACTTTGAAGCGAGCATGGTTCGCTTCGCAGACCAAAGGGAATTGCGTAGCAATCCTGGGGGTTGGCGAGCGTTAGCGAGAGGGGGCGAAGCACCCTAGTATATTAAATTTCATTTCATAATATTGTAAATTTTTTGAAATATTAAAAAAATAAATAAATTACTCTACACATTTTAATATGAGTAAATGAAGAAAGTTTAATGAAGAAAATGAAACAAGATAAAATTGTTTTGTAAAACTATACTTTATCAACCTTTATTGCTTCCAAATCCAATCCATACAATGCCAATTTCTCTCTACGACCTGGATATTCCTTTGTATTCAAAATCCAATTTAGAAGAACCTATAGAAATAGATGTTTTGAACTAGGTCTGTTAATGAAGTAAAGTTTATCTTCTTTTTCAAGATAAGGAATGAATAGTTATATTACTATTTTATATTATCGAGGCCGTGCGCGAAAAACCAAGTGTCTTGCTAGATGCTCAGTTTCACGAGCGGAGTGTTATAGTTGTATCAGGCCCGAAACAACCAGATCGTGACGTCACAGCGCAAACCCATCACAAATCACTACTTAGGTAAGATTGCATACGAAGATGGATGAAGAAACATCAAAGTTGAAATATTTACAATGCCTAACTACGTTATCTATTCTAAATTTAAGTATAGGAATAAATTTAAAATTCTTATAATTTTAGGGAATAAATTAAAAAAAATAATTTGTTTAAAATTAATTTATTTAAAAGCTTGTTGTTTCAAAACTGATTGATGGTTACACTGAAATAATTTCAGTTTAATTTTTCTTAAAAACTAAAATACAAAAACATTATTATTTAAATAATCTTGTACTTAAATAAATAATCTTTTATTTAAAACCAGAAATTCCTTTACGAAGAAATTGAACTTGAGATTTAACTTTGTCATTATGAATTTTGACATGATTTTTCAAATGTATGTTAATGCTAAACTTGAAATTTTCTAAAATAATTGTATTAGAAGAATCCTTAAAATCTTTTGGCCTGTTAAGATGATTAACAAAGTAATTTTAGAAAGTGCAGACATTACTTCAATCGAAGAAGAAATCGGTAAGAGAAGGTGCCGATGGACGGGTTAGGTATTAAGAATGCCAAAAGAGATTCTAACACGCGTTTCTCTCTCCTGGGCAAAAGGAAAAGAAGAAGGGGACAACTTGGCAAAGTAAAATGCAATCAGACATAAAAAGGGATCGCTTAAATGGTCTAGAGGAAGCAAGATTACTGATAAAAGATCGGAAGGTATGGAGAGGTTGGCTGGAAACCTTAACAGTGTGAAGAGCCGAATTAAGTAAATAAGTAATGCTCACTGACAAACAAGATTCTATTCAAATTTTCGTCTTCGTTCTACAATCACATTGTAGATTAGGAATGTCAAGAAGAAGATCCATCTTTTTCAAAACTAGTTCCTTCAAAAGTTGTTTCTAATTTTTGAATTTAAAAAAATTTTCTTCATGTTTAACTCCGATAACTTTTTGAAATTTCTAGAAAATACGAATAAAAACTAACCAGTATTCTTCAACATTTCTAATACTTTTAGAATATGCGAATACAAATCATCATGCGTTTGGTTTCTTATAGAAAAATTTGTCATTTAGTATTCGGTAATTATACTATCCTTATACATACATACAAAATTTATAGTACAGAATCGCACCTTATTCTACAAGCCAACATTTAAGTGGAGTGATGGCTTAAACTTGTGATCCTCAGGATAAATGTAAATTTTAACTCTAGCTGCTTGATAAACACTGCCATACAATGTCAACAATCAGTACTGTTTTTTTAAGATTCAACGAAGCATTTAGTCAGACGTTGCTTAAACGGTAACGAAGATAAGTATCCATAGAAAGATCTCAAAAGAATCCTTGGTACAGATGTAGTATAGGACATTTCTTTGGCGCAATTTTATTTGGCATTTTTTTCCCCAGATAAATGTTGTTTCTGGCGACGGATTTTATTTTAAGTTATATTTTAATTCAGTTAATTATTTATATTTTAATCTTCTTTCAGTTACTGTTTTTTTAATTTTGGCGAATTTTCTAAACGCCAAAAGACGGAAAAAAAAATTTCTAAATATCATATACCACATCTGTTTTCAATCCTTACAAAAATACGCTTACATTAAGAATGTCATGAACAATAACTAGAAAATTCCCCCAAAACTTGGTTAGATTCCTCAGTTCAAATATTGAAAATCATTAATGTGGAGATAGGGGGCGCACCACTAGAGAACCCCTCGTGGCGACTCCTAGCGGCAGAGGGAGGTATTCCTCATTCTGATTAGCGAGACAGATCACTGAACATTCTCGATGTGAATATACGTAAGAAAGGCGCTTGTGCCTAATGTAGTATGAGATAAGAGGCAGTAAGGATTCATTAAAGCTGGATTCTACACTCAGCAAGTGTCCCTTCTCTGATCGTCTACTCCCACATGGGGGCTCGGCATCACGAACTGAGTAGGCGTCAGAACGTTACGTTAAGAACCAAACGGCAGAACGTGTAAGGGCAAACCAGAAGTACGAGCGACGAGTACAAATGAAACCGAACAGCACCGTAGTCACCCAGCAGTGAACCGGGGATCGGAGTATAAGCCGTCGTATCACCTAGCAGTGTAAACGACATAACAGCGCAGTGACCGGAAAGGGAAACCACGTCTCACCGGAAAGCGAAACTACCACGTCGGAAAAGCGAAGTCAGCGCCGACGAAGAGGATTGCCTAGCGGAAACAACAAGCATTGGAACACCGCTAACGAAGCCAAGAAACTTCGTGTCGAATAAAAGAAGTCGATATCACTGAGAAGTGGACCAGCTAGCACAGTGACCGGAAAGTGAAACCACGTCTCATCGGAAAGCGAAACCACCACGCCGGAAAAGCGAAGTCAGCGCCGACGAAGAGGATTGCTTAGCGGAAACAACAAGCATTGGAACACCGCTATCGAAGCCAAGAAACTTCGTGTCGAATATAAGAGGTCAACATCATTGAAAAGGGGGCCAGCAAGCACTGGGAAACCACAACGAAACATACGCACCGGCAACACAAGTCGAGGTAACAAGTCAACAGAAAAACTGAGTACAATTTTCGATTATACTAACATGGCGTTTCTTGCCAGAGCACTAAAGAATGACTTACTCGTTTTAATAGATGAACTGGGATTGGAACAACCCATTAATCCAAAAATCGCTCAATTATGTAAATTAATAACAGAACACGCCGATTATGATGAAAACCTTGTTAAAAATATGTTAAACACAATTGTAAATGATCGTGAAAATGAGGAATCATTGGCGAAAGAAAAAGATAGGGAAGCGAAAGAGTTTGAGTTAGCAAAAGATAGGGAAGCGAAAGAGTTTGAGTTAGCAAAAGATAGGGAGGCGAAAGAATTCGAGTTAGCGAAACTGCGCATAGAAGCAGAAATTCGCCAACATGGCGCTACTGTAACAAACGCACGTGAAAACGAAGTAAGCAGAAGCCCAAATATTTTACAGTATATGAAACCATTTGACGGTAGTGATATAAGCATCTACTTGACACTATTTGAGAGACAAATAAGTCGTCTAGAAATATCGAAAGATACTTGGGTGAATTATTTAATCACATTGCTTCCACTTGACATAGCAAGCTTAATAACACGTGAGCCGGAAACACTAGCGAATAATTACGACCACATTAAGAGCATTTTGCTGAGACGATACCGACTTAGCCCAGAACAGTTCAGAATACAATTCTCATTCCATAAAAAAGAACAATGTCAGACATGGAGAGACTTTGCTTTTGAACTAAACAATTATCTAACCGAATGGTTGAGCGGACTTGATGTCACAACATTTGAAGATTTAAAAGAATTAATGCTAGTAGATCAAATAAAAAGAAAATTACCCAAAGAAATTCGAGAACACTTTATGGACGAACTTCCGAAAATAAAAAATAGGGAAATTTTGGTCAACAAACTCGATGACTTTGATTCAACTAGAAATAATTTAAAAAAGAGTACGATATTTCGCGAAAATAAATATGAAGAAAAAAACAGGAAACACTGGCAATCTAGAGAAAATATACAGGAACGTCCATTCGTTCGTGCTCAAACCAGTACTAACCACTTGTATAAGGAAAGAAATAATGGTATTGTTGATAATACAGAGTGGCCTAATGAATATAGTCAGTTTGAAGTTAAAAATCAAGGTATTAAATGCTTTAATTGTGCTGAAATCGGGCACATTCAGGCCTATTGTCCAAAAAAGAAGGCAAATAGAGCTGTAATTAGTAATTATCCTAATTATAAAAGTAATGTGTATCCCGAAAATAAAAGTTATAATAGTCCAATCAATAAAAATAGTGCATACACTGACAATAAAAGCACCGCAAAGGTAATAATATTAGATCATGAAATAGTTGCTATTAATGATACAGGGAGCCAAGTCACTTTCATTTCTGAGGTGTATATAAAAATAGGTTCACCCCAATTAATGAGAAATGACATATTACTAAAAGGGTTAGGTAATATAGAAGTACAACCATTAGGATATTTCCATACTGACGTTAAAATCGACACTCATTCAGTCAATGCAAAAATATACGTCATCAAAGACCACACAAATGAGTTAATAATTGGAATGGACGTTATAGGAAAATTCGAAAACCCATCCTTTTACAGACAGCTTCGAGATCCAAGCCGAGAGGATCCACGTGTTTTTTATTTACAAGTTATCAGGCGCCAGTCTGGCGAGGCCAAAAGAGAAAATAAAAGCGAAGCGCTCCGCAAGATGTCAATCAAATCTATCCTGACAGTTGAGAAGAAGATCGATGGCCGCGGCAGCCAATCAGGAAGCAGAGCAGAGGAGAAATTTGTAGCTCCGCCTTCCGAATGCAGAAGCGCTAGTCATCTTACTGGTGTGACCCGAGAAAGATTAGACCTTGACGGCGAAAAGAAGAGAGAAAATCCCGTACCAGTGGCGAAATCATTTGGCTTGGTAGTACCAGACGGAACAGTTAGTGTAAAGCGTAGGATTGCGGCGTGTTTACTTACAGAATGTACGCCTTTTAAAGAAAAACTTCCTGAAGTAGAAGCGAAAAATGCTGTACTGAGAGGAGATGAAGAATTCAAAAAAGAGATGGAAGAACTTTATTGCAAACTGAACAAAGCTCAAAGTAAGATAAAAGAATGTGAAGATGAAATCTTACAGTTGCATACAGAAGGTGCTACTTTCAAAGTACAGTACTCTAAACTGGAAGCTAAGAATGATGCATTACAAGCTAAACTTGAAGAAATAGAATCGGAAAACTTAAAGGAACTAGCAGAAACCACTGAAATTCTTGAAAAATACAGAGAAGGCATTGCAGGTTGTGAAATGGAAATTGGATCTGCTAAAGAAGAAATTATCCATCTTAAAAATGAATTGAAAATAGCCAAGTTACTACAAGAACAGTTAGATCAACCATGCCAAACTCGTGGAAAATGTGAGTTGATTACCACTAATAAAGTCTTGCAAACCTCAGTCTTAAGTTTAGAAGAAGGAGTAAACTTAAAAAGACAGCTAAAGGAGAAAAATCACAGCATTGAAGTGAAGAGAGAATTATGTTCCAGACAAAAAGAAGTAAAGGAAATGGATGTGAAGATAACTAAACAAGTTAGAGCAATGAAGGAAGATTCTATTCTCGTTGAACATATTCAGCATGGAAAGAAACTTCAAAATGCAGAAATTTCAAAGATTAAAATGAACCTTCAACAAGATGAAACCAAAAAAGAAGGACAGAAGGATGTCAAGGAAAAACATAAAAAGAAGGGATCATTATCAGATGCAAATAAGAAGACTGAAGAAACCTCAATGAATAAGGAGAGCCTCAAACAGTTTAAGAAAAGACGCAAAAAACCCAGAACATTTAAAGTTTACACTCAGCGAGCAAAATTTTTTGGCCATTACAAAGAGACACCAATCAAAAACAATCATAGATGTGACAATCAAAGTATCTGTGCATATTGCTTTCCTTGTGTTTTTCTATTTCAGATAACTTCAGACATAAACTATGAGGACATAGTTCGCCAAGATGACCGAGTGTGGAGATAGGGGGCGCACCACTAGAGAACCCCTCGTGGCGACTCCTAGCGGCAGAGGGAGGTATTCCTCATTCTGATTAGCGAGACAGATCACTGAACATTCTCGATGTGAATATACGTAAGAAAGGCGCTTGTGCCTAATGTAGTATGAGATAAGAGGCAGTAAGGATTCATTAAAGCTGGATTCTACACTCAGCAAGTGTCCCTTCTCTGATCGTCTACTCCCACATTAATAAATTACTACCTAACAAAATCTGACAGGAAAACAGCTTAGGCTTAATATATACATATTTAATGCGTATACGTTAAGCATTTCAAAGACCATTTTTTAGAAATGGCTTTTGAAAGAGAATGCAACCGAATCGCATTTTGTGCTTTATACTTTTATAATAACATTTTGAAAAAAATGTACTCACCGACCATTTTTTAGAAATGGCTTTTGAAAGAGAATGCAACCGAATCGCATTTTGTGCTTTATACTTTTATAATAACATTTTGAAAAAAATGTACTCACCGAAAATATAAATAATATTTAATATCCATAAGAAAAAGTTAACCATTTACAAGTGCAAACAAAATCAACAGAACAACAACTTAAAATTTCATAGCTTTTTTCTGTGACGTCAAATTCGTTTAAAAGTTCAGGATTATGGCCTTTTAGACTGAGCATCTAGCAAGACACTAGGTTTTTCGCGCACGGCCTCGATATTATACCACCGGATAATTCCAGGGACAGTTAAAATAACCCAGTAAAAAGTTTTCTCACAGTATGATTAAACATGAATTTTTTTTATAAAAAGCCATTTCTGTGTAACAGGGTTCTCAATGAAATTAAAGGATGAAAATCAATGATTTTTCAATTACTTTTAAGGACCTTCATAATAGTTTAAAGGACCTTAGAAAATTTGTTTTCAGGCATATCTTTTATAAGTGTGATTTCACAACTGCTTTGCCCATAGTGCTAAAATCAAACTCTTTCATGCACAGAAAACAGATATTGTTGATGTTGCAATCCATTTTTCATATGCACTGTGCTTTAGCCAAAGTACATTAAAAGTGCACTTTCCAGGCATAGTTTTTGTAAGTTGCTTCTGCTAAAAAAAAAAAAGGAAAAAAAAAAAAACCACCCTTACTGAGCTGATTAAAAAAAATTCTTGTGGCTCACAAAATAAACACTGCTCTCACGTGTTCCTCTCACAATGTGCAGTGTGTAAAACTCAGTGCAGGGTCCTCCATTCGAATTTTTACTCCACCAATCAGCGAGCCCATAGATGTACAAGTTGGTACATGTGTAATACAAATATGTCAGAGAATTCCGATGTGGTGCGGAAAAGTGGAGGTCACATGGGTATAGCAAGTTCGAGTTGTATTTTTATAAATTTTGCAGTTCAGTACACAGCATCCGCAAAAATTAAGGAGTTTTAAGGACCTCGAAACATTTTAAAGTACTTTTAAGAACCTCTAAGCACTTTCAAGAGCTTGAAAACATGTTAAAAAATATTAAACACTTTTAATGACTGTGGGAACGCTATGTTACTTCTTTGATACAACATATTTAATCCCATTGAGTTTTCTTAGACTTGGCCTCCCGCCTCTTCCCCCTTAACTTTGTGTGAACTCCATTTAGACTGTTTTTGGAAAAGATTACTCTTCCTTCAAAAGTACTAATAATTAGCTAGATAGCTTGTGACTTAGTGATTAATAAGGATACACAAATGTAAAGTAAAGCAGGTGATAACCAACTGTTTTGTTTTAATGAACATATGACTGTGAACAGAAATAATCATGTAATTATCTTTTTTATAAATTTAACCTGTCAATTCTCAGCGGCAGCACTTTCAAACCTTCTTTGATGTATAATTACATGGACAATAGAATCCAAATAGGGCTGTATAATGCAAAAAACCATGTATAATAATTCATCTATATATTTAATAGGCAATACATTTTTTGGGGTTAGTCCGTCCTCCTAAACTGCTCAACCAATTTCAATGATCAAGGTGTCATTTTAAAGGAAATAAGCTGTAGATTTGCCAAAACGTGCCAAAATAATTTATTAACACTTTATTAATTAGTTAAATTTCAATATTTTTCATCATTAAGCTACTACAAAGCTTCAATGATTTTGAATATATGATTGGCAACATCCTTACGTATGTAAACAACAAACCGGCTGCTCGGGGGTTCAACCAACCAACCAACCGTTGCTAATTTTAAAGCTCTTTTTAAACTCTTCGTTTCAAAGTTGATTTTTTTCTGTTTTTCTGAAGCATTTTTGTATTAGAGTAATTATTATTTTGAAGTATTTCTATTCAGAAAATGCTACGCGTTGGACGTCGTTCTCTAACGGGGCGACTTATCAGAATAAATAAAAGATATTGGGACTTCAATGTTAGGGCATAGCTAAGGAAGTTTTAAGTCAGAATGTTGGCGGATAGTATATTTAACTTTCTATTATGAAACTTGCAATTTGGGTGTTTTCTCTATTAGGCCTTACATTAAATTTATAAAAATTTGGTTAAATTTTTTATGGCTGGCAAACTTATTCGAGCGCAGCAAGATGTATTAACGACAAATTCGAGCGGCAAAGCCGCTCAATCCGAGCGCAGCGAAGCGTTTGGGGGTTGGCGAGCGTTAGCGAGCAGGGGGCGAAGCCCCCTAGTCATTTTTTAATATAAAATGACATGGGGAACATTAAATTTGTTGTACAAGAATGGTTTGTTTATTATGAATAGTTAAATAAAAAGATACAACTATGTTCAATAAATTTGTATTCAAGCAGTATTTTTTAATGTATCCTAATTCTTCTATATGAAGTAATGGATAATTCCCGGATTTTTTAAAAACGAGTTAAATTAGTTTATATTTATGAAGAATTTTTTTCTGATTCCAAATATTTAAACAAAAGTTCTTTAAAAAAATTAGTTATTTAAATATTAAGAAAAGAAAATGCCTCGAAACCAAGCCAAAACCAGTACGATCAAAACAGTCAACAAAATCTGTGATGTCAAGAGTTCTTACAGTTTCTATGGTTATCGTGAGGTTTCTGCCAAATATTTGGCTTTGGTAGACCATTGGCCTATTCAGTACAGGTTGGCGTGATTTGCGAGAAACTTGCAAATCTGGTTTCTGTTGCTGCATTTCAAGCCAAGATGTTTGGGAAGCCGTGATGTCACGTTCAATGACAGTGACACGAATCGTTTTCTCGCCAACGTCTAACAAGGTAACTTTGGTTGCAAATTTTAAAAAAAGAAAAAGCACATTGAACCAAAGTTTTTGTGTATATGGCCTTTTTAAAAAAAATTTTAAAATGCGGGAACTGTCCATTCATAATATTATGATCAATATAAGTATTAGAGGAACTTTTATAAGTCATATCAGTGAAAACAACTTGAAACTAGCCAAGTTGACTTTATAGGCTTACAAACACAGTTGTCAAAGACTGCTTACTGATTTTGATATTCGAATTGCAGTCTAATATGTTAATTAGCTGTGTAACTTATGCTTATAAGAAATTATGTTAATTAGTACATTTAAGAGGCTTAGTCAGCCTGTCACTACCCAACACACCTAATGCTTCAGTTTTTGGATACAAATTTATTGTGTGCGAAATAGTTTACGAGCTATATTACTTGTAATAAAATCTCATAAACACAATATGAAGGAAAAATAATAGGTGTTTTTTAAATTACTTTTTAAAAAGTTTTTATAAAACTGTCTTGTGGCACCCATCTAATTTTAAAGTAAATATGACTGAAGGAAAACTAATCTGTATTTTTGGTAATTTAGACACAACATGAAAGTACAAAATGACTATTGTTTTAGACTACTGTGGAAATCAGATATGTAATAAACTCACATGATGCGAGTTGACATTGTGTAAATCTATATTAAAATGAAAAAGAAAAAAAAGAATACCTGGTCAATGATATCAACATATTGCAATTTGCCAACTGAAAGAGCAATGTCTCTAACTGTTTGATTAATCTGAAATAAAAATATTCTGTTAAATCAGTAAAATAACACCGACTTTTTCCAAGTGCATTGAATAATTTTCAGGTTCGACTATCAATTCATAGACATTAGTTTATCTGATTGCAGTTTAAGATTAAAAATACTGAGTAACATCACTCAAATGAATATTTTATATAACATAGAGTTATTTTGAATGATTATGTTCTAAAGTACTAAAATATAACCACTGTTATACAAAATAGATAATTTACAAGAATTTAATTTATTTTTATTTAATATCCCAAAAGGCATAAAATACCTTTTTTTTCATAATGATGGATGAAACCAATCACATTCAATATTAAAACAAGAAATTCATAAGAAAAACACACAGAACACAGTGTGCGATAGTCAAAAACATAACATAAACTGACTTTACATATTGCAAAAAAAGTTGTACTGCAAAAAAGATACAGTTCAACTTCAATTTAAACACCGGATATTTTTTATTTTTTAAATAATTTCCAACATGATATAATTTTTAAGAATTCAAAGGTATTTCTGGAGGCATTTTAAGTGTTATAATAATAATTTTTTTTTTTTAAATCACCTGATTTCTTTCACAAAGTAGCATTGGTCCACCCCTATCTATTAGTATGTTGAACACTTCAAAGTTTACATTCTTTTCTAAGGCAACTTCAAGTACAGTGTGACCCTTAAACAAAAACATGTTCAGTAAAAAAACAAATTAAGTTTTTTCTTTTTAATTTGTTAGGCAAGACATAATAAAGCACACAGTATATCATATATAGATTTGAAGATAAAAGAATCTCTAAGAATCTGTATTAATTTAAACATATTAGTAAGAAACACTTCTAAGTAAGAGTAATTTTTATTTTCTATGTTAAAGTTTCTAAGGAAGTGTCTATTAATCTCTTTTCCAGAGTTCATAAGTAAATAAACAATACAAAATATATCTGATGGTCATAGGCAAATTTAATCAAATTAAAAAAAAAAATTAAATTTAAATATTAAATCAGAATTATTCAGTTACCCTGTAAAGAATTTTGTACAGTAATTCTTCCTGTTGCAGCTTTCCAGGGGGTAAAAGCGCTTCAATAACACTAAAGGACACCTTCTCATTCAAGGCAGAAAATAACACAGGCATATCAAACTAAAAAAAGAAATGGACTTTTAATCTAATTATGTACATATATTTCAATATCGAACATTAAAAAATTATCATTTTTGTACTGTGAATCAGACGCTTTATAAACATGAATATAAAGTGCTCCACAAAACTATAGATCCATTTCAGAAAATCATACCCTGAAAAAATCATACGAAAATAACACAAAAGCAAATAAAATGAGGATAAAATGCCAAAAACCAATTTAATTTGCAATAGAATAAAAAAATAAAAGTAAAAAAACCCATCATTTTGCCTTCCCATAGGTCCATGTTATTTTATTAGTTGATTAGGCCACCATTTTTACGAATTACAGTAAAAATTCGGTCTTTCATTCGATCGATAAGGGTTTTCAGCGTATTTTTGTCCAAATTCTGCCATGCCCTTTTAATAGCTTGCTTTAATTGAGCAACCGATTGGTAAACCATGTTATTCGCATAAATTTTGCACATAAAAAGGCCCCAAACATGTCAAAGTTGATTGTAGTCAGGTGAGTATGCTGGCCAATCGATTACATTCACTTTGGTGGCAGACAGCCGTTGATTTGTGCTTTTACTCATATGTACTGATGCATTATCTTGTTGGAAGATAAGACGATTTCGTCGAAATCGACGTAAATATCTCAAAAGATTTTTTTCGAGCATGGTTTGATATGCCCTTTTATCCATTTTAGATGACACAGACAGTTTCCTCAGATACTAATGGCTCCCCAGACCATACAGTTACCTCCTCCAAAATTCTTCCTTGAGAAGAATTTCTTCTCCTTTCTAAGATCATGCCAGTAGCAGGGATGAGAGTGCCAGAAGACCCAAAAGACTAAAATCATACGTGAGCAAAAAAAATTGCACTATACTTCATACGCGAAACATGTTTAAGAAGTAAATTATCATGTTAAAAAAAAATTACTCAATAATTAATAACTTAATTATTTTTTATTCGGTAACTAATAAAAAAAATATTAAATTATTAAATCATTTACATTAAAAGTTTAATCAACAAACAAGTTTAACATATCATCAACGCCATCAGAAATCTAAAATTAGGCATTAAAACATATTTATGATATGAACATTACCGAGATGCAACATTCATCCAAAAGAAGTATGAGAAGAATTATATTTAATAAACTTTTGATAAAAATTAGTAGCTAAAAAAGCATACTTCAGGGATTTCAAGGCTTACCCCAAAAAATTTTCAAGGACCTGTCTCGCACACCAATCACGGGCATAGCACCTATCACATCAGCGGAAGCCTAGGCGAACAACACCAAAAAGGCATTGCAAATCTCGGGAATAGCTGCTTTAAAATCGCTTAAAACTAGGTGAAAATTATCACTACTCTAACTTAAATATCGGTGATACCGGCCGCCATACCGGCGCAAATCTCGGCAATCATATTAAAACAACAATCGCCAAACTGAACATCACACCAACGTAAACATCAGCGTTAGCACCCAATATATCGGTGGAAATTTCCGCAATAGAGGCGATTATATCAACGTAACATTCTACAAAATTTACTATCACAACCGTGTGAATTTCTGCGACAGTGACAGTTAAAGAGGCGCAAACCTTCGGAATAGTGGCTATTATATCGACATGATACTCGCCGAAAATGAAAATGACATCAACAAAAATCTCGGTGATAGCATTTGCCGTAGTAGCGCAAATTTCGGCAATAGCATATCGTACGGCATCATAATGCTCAGCGAAAAACCAGAGAACCATGATCATTACGCAACAATGTAATTCTCGGGGATAGTGTCCACCAAAATCACTAGAATAGTGGTAAATTCTTCTAGTAGCCATAAAATAAAAAAATAAAAACAATCTATCAAAATAGTCGGCCTTCAAAAGAAATCGTCATATAATAATCTTACAATTTCAATGCACAAGAGACATACGATCACTCGAATAGAATGAAAAGGAAAGAATGTAGAGCATGTGTAAAACACCAAGATCAGGACACAGGTTCCCTAGAAACAGATTTTTTTTGTTATATAATAGAAAAATATTCCTCCTTCCGACGTGGGGGCCGCCAACATTACAGGTGATTTGAGAATTCTATACGTTTTCCGGCAATGCTCGCAAGAGTTATGCCGCGGGGACAAGCATATTTTTTGAAATTTTTTTTTAGAAAACGGAAGATTTTTTTTCTTTAGTGGAATTTTCGAAAAGAAAGCAAAAATTGGCAGTGGAGGAAAAAGTGGAAATTTACTGGTGGGGGGGGGGGGGGGAGGAGCAGAAGTTCCAAGAGAAAAAATGACAAAAAAGCGGATTTTCTCCAAAATTACTAAAAAGTGGACATCCGAAAAAAAGCGGAAGAATCTCATCCCTGCAGTAGGAATTGAACCCCTGGGCCATCCAGTTTAAATTTTGTCTCATCACTGAAGATGACCTAAATATATTTAAATGAAAATAAGGATAAATTTGATAAAGAGGCGATATTTATTTAAGGATAGAAAAAGAATTAAAAATCCTACCTTGCCCAAATGTCCATGTTTTTCCAGGCAAATTCTAGCCTTTTAACCTTGTGTTTACTGGTTGGTCAGATGAAGTGCATTCTTCAATTTTGCATGAAAAATTTATGGACAAGTCCTTATAACATGTCTAACAGTCTCAGATGAAACATTAAGGTTGTAATCATTTTTTATTTCACGTGGTGAGACCATCGAATTAGAAGCTTTTTTCAAAATTCGTTTGTTTCTTTCAGAAAGTACTGAAGGACATCCAGAATGTTTATTCTTGCAATACTCAGATTTTTTACGCAAGAAATTTCCAACAACATTATGAGATCTTCCAATCGCATGTGCAATATCTCTGACACCTTTGCCAGAGTGATAATCATTCCATTCTCCCGCTCCGCCAATTCTAAACCTCTTGGCATTATAGGAAATACAAAATAAATCAAATCGGTGTTAGCTACCTTTAGATTTGTGAGTGAAATATGCACTGAACCTATATATATGTGTTTATTGGTGGGTGGAGTTTTGACGAATTTGCATAATGCACCTTGTTAAATTAATCAAAATGCACCTGCCAATTCGCATTATCTTTTTTCTTTGATGCGTATTCCTCTCGGACAAGCAAAAATGTTTTTGCGTTTCAGCATTACAAAATAAATGAAAGTTATAAGACAGACCTATACTTTTGTGGAGCACTTTATAATAACTTGAAATTTATATTCATTATTACACACAAGGTGGGGATATAAGCAATGTGAAATTTGTAGATGGCAGGTGCTGCTGGGAATGTGCTGTTATAACTTTTTCAATAGATGTACTCTGAAAACCTCCAACATAAGTAATTTTTAAAGAGAGTTATTTCTTTTAACAGTTTTCTTAATTAACTAATAAAGAACACCTGTGCCAAATTTTATTTCTCCAAGTTTATAGGAAGTATGAGAATTTGGATGAGTGAGGAGTTAGGGTTTTTGTTTTTATGCACAAGGAGAAGGAAATAAGCTAATTTTAAATGGTTTAATAAAAAAGTTGTTTTGTATATACTCACACCTAGATCATCCTGCATGATAGTATACAGCTGACAACCATGTTTTATAAAAAGTTCTATAGCAGGAATATCTTCAGATTTTATTAGGTAATACAAAATAGGAGCACCTCGATCACTCTGTAATAAAAATAAAAATTTTGAAGAAAATACGCTGAAACAAATGCTCTTATACTGTGACATTTGACTTCAATAACAAAAGTAGATAACTTAATTCTTTGGTCACTAAAGCCTCACAAATTTTAACTCCCCACCCCTCTCTTCCCACCAACCAGGCAGCATCTAATCTAAAAGCAGTCATTGATTTTAATGTTTCTTAATGGGTTGAGGAGAGTTTGGAACCTAATAGATATGAACATATCAATAGCAGAAAATCAAGTAAAAAATCACCGAGGCTAAATTATATAAAGTACTAATTACAAATAACCCTTAGATATTTGGGCATTTATAAAAAATTTCAGATAAATATAAAAGCTCTTAAAGAAATATAAAGTTATTAATAATGTTATATTTACTATATAATAAAGACATTAATAGTATTTTTTATAATTACCATTTTTCGGAGATCCAGACGAACTCTGTGACGATTAGTTTCCAATAATTTACTAACAGCTTTGATATTTTTTGCATATATATGATAAACTAATTTCTGAAAAGAAAAAACATTAGCTTAAATATTTGTTGCGGTTACAAATATACCAAAAATAGCTTCATATGAACTTCTTCCAGTGAAATAAATTTGTTTCCTTGTTTTTAATTTTAAAAATTTATACACATCTTAAAACTGAGAAAGTAAAAACTGTTATGCAATAAGAAATAATGTACAATATTAAGAAAATGTAAATAATAAATAGCTGGTAATCCAAAGTAAGTTTGTAACAAGAGTTCATAATTATTTGTTGATAATTTATGTAACTGCAATTTAATTAAAAGCAACATAAAATATGCATTAAATACTTATCAACAGCTTCAACATTACTACTGTAACAGAAAACACAATTATAAAAACATGACAACTTACCATAGAATCAAATATTCCTAGTATCAAACTAATTATTTCTTCATTTCCTGTTCCAAGTGCAATATCTTTTAAAGTAATACCATTCTATCAAAAAGTAAAATAAATCTCTTAATAATGAACTTTCTCAAAAATAATAATATACATTTTATTCATAATGTCAATAAAATGAAGGCAGACTTACCTTCGTTGAAAAGACATAATTATACAGAACACAATGATTTAAGAAGGTGTTTATACTTGTATACCTAAACTAATCTAAAATTTACCAGATCTTGCCTTTATAAACTTATACTTTAAAAAATTTAATACATAAAAATTAAGAAAGTTTACATATTTAAAAGAATAATAATTTGTGAAAAATATAAAATTTACTATGAAGAAAACTTGTTGAGTATGTTCTGAAAGGAAATTTTAAAAATGAAAGCATCTAATTGTGTTTATACACAACCTGAATTCAAGATTTTTCCAAACCAAAAGTTCATTGAAAGATCAGCATTTTAATCATCATCAACTACCAATAAACTGAAGCTGAGTTTGAACAAAGCAAAATTACAGAGACTAATGTTGAAAAAATTATCTTCATAAAGGTGTAAATATACATAAAATGTTAAAATAATAAAGTTTTGTACATTAATTTGTATGTGTAATAATTTTAAGTTAGAGGAAAGAAATTCACCAAAAATGCTGCAAAACGTCTTGAGTTACTGCTTCATCTATGCAAAAAAAGTCTTAATTGCAAAGGGTTAATAACTAAACTAAATGGATTGAGAGTAGAAGATCTGATGACTACTTTCTGCCAAGTTAAATCTCTTCTAACATTCTCTAGATCCAGTGTACTTTTATACAACTTGAGTGCACGTGCACATGTACACATCAAGACAGTATCAGGTGGATTTAATAATCTAGCTGTAATTGTTTGTGATGTCAGACGTTTGCCAAGATTATTGACATCTAGGCTTGGGCGATGTATCGATACATCGTCAAAAACCGGTGTGAAATCAACATCGTCAAACTGGTGTCATTATTTTCCCAAAACCGATACATCACGATCTCTTTCGTCGATACTTGCCTAGCACTTCAAGGACGAAGAACAGTGCCACGATTCATGCGCGGTATTCCTGAGATACTATAGAAACGTATTGAAACCGTCGACCCTGCGCCGTTTGAAACGAGTTTCATTTGCTTTTGCGCTGTACTTCATCAGCAAGCTCATGGGTGCAATGGGTCAGCAAGCGCAGGGCGGATAATCCTATCCACCCTGCCCTGCATATGTGCAATGTTCCCAATATTGTATAGAAACACAGTGAAACCGTCGACATCGGGCCGTTTGAGACGAATTTCATTTGCTTTAGCGCATGCCCGATACTTCATCAGAAAAAACCGCATCGTGGTAATCGTATCCACCTTACGTATGTGCGATGAGTATTGAAATTGCGAGGTGGCACCAGTTGTCTAGTAATATTGGAGATTCAATAAAAGAAGTATTCCTTTTATTGTTTGAACATTTTTTATGTTGTTCTCTCAACTCTTGGAATTTTTATTTAATAGTCATCAGATATAAGACCTTGATATCTATTTTTGGAATTCTATCGAGCATTTCCTACACTTTTTGTGTTTCATTTTTTTCCCCCCATTATTTCTCTAACTTGTAAGAAATAAAATATTATACTTTTGTATTTTGAAATCTTTTATATTAACTTCAAGATTTTTTTTATCTTGCTATTATTTTATTTTTCTTTATTTATTAACGCAAGGGGATTGCGGTATTCTGGCGCGGTAATTTCTGTCTAGTTCTTACCCAGTTAAGATAATCCGGTTATTTATTACTATGAGCTGTTTGTTATATATGCCAAAATCAATGTGAACTAGTGCATAGACTAATTACAGTTGTTTCTTTAATTCGATTGCTTAAATACTTATAAGCGATTTTTTTCCCATTTACGTTGAAGGATTTTCTCTTTGGTCTCGTAAGTAAATAAATGTTTTATAATTTTTTTTCAGTTTGTACAATTTGAATAAAGTTTATTTCCATAAGATTAATTACCCAATCCAACATTGCTTCTTAAAAATGCGGAAATGCAGATTTTTTTGGCATAAAATAAAGATCATTAGAATTTTAAATGTTATGCATTAATTTTATTTGTATTGTTTAATAGTTATATTGTATATTGTAAGTAATAAAATATTCATTATAAAATATGCTTTTGATTTAATAATTAAGAATATCCAATAACTGAAGTAATATGTGCACCGCCAGGAAGTGCACTTGTCCACCACCGCCCCCCCCCCCCCCCTTTTCCTTCCCTGGAAAATAACAAAGTAAAATTTCATTAAGATAGAGAAATTGAAAAATCCGGATTAAACCAAAAAAAATAAAAAATAAAAATAATAATAATAATAACCGGTTTATACCCCCTTGGGTGCTTTGTCAGGGTTCCCACTCAAATCACAGAATGAAAAATCAATGACTTTTAAGGACCTAATTAATGTTTTTAAGGACCTATGAAAATTCGTTTTTAGACATCATGTCTATATTTAAATTTTTAATAAAGTATATGTGACCAAAAAAGTTACCAAGTTGGTGGATGCGTAAAACAAATATGTCGGAAAATTCTGATAAGGTGCAGATAGTGGCGGTCCATCGGGGATAGCAAGTCCGAGTTGTATTTTTATAAATTTTGCAGTTGGACAATATCTGTAAAAATTAAGGACTTTTAAGGACCTCTAAGCATTTTCAAGGACTTTTAAGCACCTCTAAGCATTTTCAAGTACTTTCAAGGCCTTGAAAACAAGTTCAAAAATATTAAGCACTTTTAATGACTTTCAATGGCCGTGGGAACCTTGTTTGTGTATCCCCCTGGAAAAAATTTGGTCGCTGCTCATGTTATTTAAAATAAACTTCCATACATGAATTTAATAAAATTTTACAAAGCTAAGTAAGCATAACTTTCGGCTAAATTAAGTGTTATGAAAACGTTTTGTAGTATTTTGTAAATAAAAAATATATACACATAGTTAACATCGTGATGTATCGTGACTTCGTGATGTTTGCTTCCCGATATATCATGATGCAGAAATGCTAACATTGCCCAGGCCTAACGACATCATCAATCCTAAAGCCCCATTTCATAAAATATGCTTTTGAGTATTAGTTTTATAGAGTCACCCAGAGGTCAGGGGCGGCTCGTGCACTACAGCTAGTACAGCCGGGCTGCATCTAAATTGATTAGTTCAAAACTAAAATTATATATTATACAGTTTTCTAAAATGAAGATCCAATTTCTAAGGTAAGTGAAAAAAAATCTAAACTGCAATCTTCTTGCTAGAATAATTCAAGAGAAAAATAACCTCTCTTCCAATCAAAGTGTGACCTTCCTCGGAACACAGCAGCCGTGTCCTCCTGAAACATGTTTCGGATAGCCACGTTGCCATGGTAACCAATGGAAAGCTGTTGTTCCTGAATGTTCCCTGAGCCTTTCCTCTACACAATGTATAATGATGCTGCCGATTACGAATTTATTCTATCTTCGGCTGCCCTTGAGAATTCGAGGGGCTGATTGTAGGGTGGCCACAAAATTCAGGAAAAAAAGTTCCCTGATAATTCCCTAACAGATTTTTAAAAAATTCCCTGATTTTAGGGCAAACTTTTTTTCAAATTTCCCCAATTTTCTTAGGTTTTCCAGATATCTAGACACCCTAATCAAATAGAACATGTATTCTAAAGAGATAATTTGCAATTAAAAAAAAAAAGTTTTGCTGGTAATGAAAAGTTTAAATTATTCGGTAACATTAAACTTCTAATGACTTACCACTACAAATCTTCATGTAAATAGCGACAAAATATGGATGAATGTGCCTTAAACAATACAAAATTTCCCCGATTTTTTCCAGAATCAGAAAGCTCCCCGACATTTCCTTGATTTCCAGGTTTTCCCGGTTCTGTGGCCACTCTGTGATTGGTTCTGCTTGAAAATAAGCTTAGTGAAAGAAGAAATAAACGGTTTCTAGAAATTGACTGTCATTTTTAAACATTGAGGGGCACATCATCTTTTGTTCTAACCCTATATAAAAGAAAAGCAAGGTATGAACTTTTCCGTGTTTATTTACAAACATCGTTTTCTTGGCCATGTTTGATTGTTCTGGATATAGAGGATGCAAGGCCTATTCTAAGGAAATTTTACGACTGCCCAAACGTCCGATCCCTCCTCCCCCCCCCTCCCTTCCTCCACATTATTACTCCAAACACAGAATGAAAATGAAAAAAAAATGGATTTATTAAAGAGCCTCTTGAGGATATTTTCACCTCCTGAATGGAATCGCTCCCTGCTCGCTGTCTATCAATTAGTCCACTTAATACGTTTATAATTTCAGGTCATCCTGATTTTAAATTTAACGCTATAAGTTTTTACAATTTAAACCTAATTATTTAACATAAAATTGTACCAAAATCGAAGCGTTAAGTGAGCGACTCACCGCCGGAACGATCAGATAATCAGTGCCAATTATTGGGTTGCCTGGTGAAAGTTTTTCTTGTTTTCTTCAGTTCGAGACACAAATGTGGATTAGCTTCCTTTCGAAAAGGCATTTCCCTTTGAAACTTATTTGGAACATATATTCGGAGAAGTATGCTGCCGTCATAAGTTAAAAAGCCGTGAATCCAAAACAATTTAATTGCAAATATTTTGACACTTTCCGATTAATCCATAAAAAATAATATTTTTATTTTATTGAATGGCTCAAGTTTTTAGGTCATACAAATCTATACAACAATTAAAAAAAATTTAATTTCAAAGGATGAACACAAAAGTATGCAATTGACTTCAAAATATGCAATTGAATATTTTGAGATTTGGGGCTCTTTGCTAATAACTGCAGTACAACCCCCGTATATTACTTGCTCCAAAGAAAATTAAATCTAAAACCTACCGACCAAATCCAATTTCGCTATTTGTAAAAAAAAAAGCATTATTTTATGCCTAAAATATAACTTGAAAGAGATATTGTACACTTCTTCGGTACAGATTTTTAAACATGTTCATTCAGAGAATTTTTTTTAAATTTAATAACCTTGCCGAAACCTTTAATTTGGTATCTAGCACAGTTCTTTAACTTTTGTGATTGTGGTTTATGAGTATTCCTATAAGATTTTCATCCCCATTAATTATGTCAGCGTTCGCCACTAACTTTTAGAGGCGGGCAATATGACTTATGATAGAATTTTTCGCGGGCCGAATACACCAATATATGTATCGTTTATTATTATAAAACTGAAAACAAATTACTACAATTAATATTTGCTCTTTTGTTTTTCCTCCCCCCCCCCCCTTCCAAATAATTAAAAAATGATAATTTTTATTATTAGTAAATCCAAGTATAAAAATTAAGTGAATCTTTTATTTCAACATGGCAATACGACTTGGCCTAACTTTTAATAAAAGTATTTAAACTGTATTTCCTGGTTATTAAGTTATCAGTTGATATCAAAATTGTGCAACGATATTGGTCAAAATTGTGCGACGATATTGGTCGAAATTGTTCAGTGTATTTTATGATTGATGTTCTTTCGGAGTATTTATTACAGTAAATTTTAATAAATTGTCCAAACGAGATTCAGTTAAGTTATTCCTGTGTTTATTCCTGATGAAAACCACCTTACTGAAAGCTTCTTCATATAGTTTCTTTGGGCACGTAGTGGAGAACTCTGTTCTACATAGTTAACACATACTATTTCGGATAAATTACAATTATGCGAAAAAACTACGTACCGTATTTTTTTTTTTTTTTTTTAATCTTTTGTGTCGAGCCGCAGAAAAATCTGTCGCCGGCCGCGTAGTGGCGAACGCTGATTTATGTATTTCTATTGATTCTCGGAATACGAATATATCTCGATAATATTATATATTTGCAAAATAATTTTTCTAAAACTCTCAATCTTTGAAAAATTATGAATAGGAATTGTTTTTAATTTATCCAAACTTCGTGTTATCCTTACCAGTAAATGTCGAATGCCTTTTAAAGATGAGTAAATCAATGATGATATTTAAAATTGTATTTAAATTCGACGTGAAACAATAGTTTCATTAAATACAAAATTCGATAGGTTTTATATAAAAAAAACTAGTACTCTGAAGAACTAAACTATCACTTGATAATTTTTCTTCTCATCTAATTATGGTAAAATTAGAAACAAGATTTCTGATGCATCGTCATACCCTATGAGAGTTAATTTTTTTCTATAATATGCATAAACCATTAGGTTTATTCTATAATTTTTACATAAAAAAGTTGGGCCTACCTTTTCAATCTCGTCAATACAGAAGATACAATACTAGCATTGTAAAAACAATCTTTGAAAAAGCCTACTGTCTCCAACCACTTGTTACCATGTGTTTGACACTTGTTACCATAGGCTGTGTTTGACATTTAAGGACACCCCTGTTAACATTTCGTTTTATGATCTCTAGGCAAGAGCAAAAAAAAAAAAAAAAAAAAAAAAGAACCACATCGTTTCCACTCAGTTGTGGAAATCCAATAATTCTATATAAAGCGACCTCATGGCCAAAATAGAACTGCAAGATAACATTGTTGACCTAACAACACCTTTTAAAGACTGGGAGTGTTACGCAAGACCCTAAAGACGATAGGGGGTGCCCTCCCTTGGCTATTTCTTTTCAAACTGCGGTGGAAGGGAACCAATTAACCAAGTCCAGCTGAAGGAAAGGGGAGGGCTATTTCCGGGGGTCATATTCACCACGCTACTCTCTCCCTTTCTCCCCCCCCCTCTCCCTCCCTCTCCTCCTCTTTCTACACTTATACAAGACAATTTTTTTTTCTTCTCACTACTATGACTATCTTGGCAGATATGAATTGGAAGGGTCTGAATGGTGATGGTCACAGGGGATGCTTACAAGAAACTGTCGAATAACGAATTCATCTATAGTAGGGTGGTCCTTTATTTTTCAATTTCCTTTTTTCTCACCACCCAATTTTTTTTTACTTTGACTATAAAGAGATTATTAAGTCCATTAAAAAAATAATCAAAGTGGTTTACCCAGGCAGCAACAAACTTGAAGTTCGCATCCTGAAGCGGCATTTTACTGTATTGCGCTGTATCGCTGACCATTTTGCTTGTACGTTACATAAACAAGGTCAACTGTCAAATACTAAGAAATTATTGCAGAATGGCTTAACTGCACTCAGAATGGAGTATTAAGGGAATGAATTTTACTACACTTCTGTGAGTTGAAGAAGAGTTGCAAAAATCTAGTATCCCTCGACTATTCCACACTTAATTCAGTGTAGATTTAAATTTGAAGTTGTTGTTATTCTTTGTTTCAAATATGTTGAGTAGTTTTAGAAGCAATACCGGTAATACAGTTTTAATCAATAAAGTTCATCATTAGATAACAGGTAACAAATTATATATAAATCAACAACTTTTGTCAGTCTTGCTGTACATCGAACTAGAGATAAAGCTAGACTAATAGCTGATCAAATGGAACAAATGGCTGGAAAATAAATGTTGTATTTCCGTTGTAGAGTCATTACATAAGTACTTAAAAATGAACTATCTCAAGCCACAAGCAGTGCAGACATCAAGCTTTAAAACATGTACTAAAAAATAAAACTATATCCATAAGAAGAATTTTCAGCATGAGAAAACATTTTCACATGAGGCTTCCAACAACAAAGAATTTGAAGAAACGCTTATTATTTTTAAAAAGAGCAAGAGTAAAGCAAAATAACTCTAAAAAGGATTTTTGGGAGCGCATCGGATTCTGCATAATATTTTTAGGTGAAAATGTTAACTCAAAAATAAAACCACAATGAAGACATGCTATGCAGTATTTTCCCTCACTATCAAAAATAATGCAGTTCACTTTCAAATTTCAGATAGATTAAAGGTAAATGAAAGAAATAGTCACATGTGAGTTTTCGAATGCACCAATTGTTTCCGAGAGCTAACTCTGATTAGAATCACCTTATTCTATAATGGTATTTAGTAGATATTTTTTTTCTTTCTAAACCATAGCCAACTCAATTGTGCTGAGAGATGGTCGTTATTTTATATCTGTAATATTTTAATATATTATTTGTGATGCACATTACGATTGCTTTGAAAATAAGACATTTAACTGTAATAAAGGAAATGATTTAAAATTGAAACACAAATTTGTAAGTTTTAATATTGTTATAAATAAAATACTGAAATAGATTTTTATAAATAATAAAAATCGAATTCACAGGATTAATCTTTCACGTATTTATTATTTTAGATTAGAAAATTGTCGTTTGTATCAGTCAAAAGTTTGAATCTGTTTAAGGAACAGTAATGGGATTTTTAAATGTATCGTGCGCACTTTTCTAGAAAGCTAACATTTATTATAAACATGTCAAACATAAATTATATAAAAAAAAAAAAAAAAATAAAAAAAAAAAAAAAAAAACACCCGTGTAGTCAATTACACTAGAAAGAAGGCTAAAGTTAATAAAAAAAAATATTCAAAGGACTCTTATAGTATTTAAAAAAAAGATAGAGAGACGGTGTTTGGATGGTCTTTGGAAACAGTATGCAAATGTACGCAAAAATATCTCTAAAAACACCAAATTTATGCTGTATGAACATTATTTGTTAAATTGTATCAATATTTTGTATCTCTCTTTCTTATTTAAGGAAATAAACATTTTGGACTATTTTCTTTCATTTTTGCCAATTCTGTCCGCATTTTCAATAATATACAATGAGGCCTCATTGTATGGAGGCAAAAGATGCAGTCTTGGTATGGCTGAATACAAAATGTCTAGTGAAAGATACTACTAAAGCCAAGTTTCAAAACTGGTACATAGGTATATTCAAAGCTGAAACTTCAGAGAAGGAAGGGTTGTATAAACAAATAAAAAAGTCATTTTAGATGTTACTATAAGCAAATTCAAGTAGATGATTAAAAATTGAAATGCGATATTTTTAATTTCCTTGTTTTCTATTTTTTACGACTGCCCAATTTCTGATTTACGACTGCCCAAATACAATTTACGACTGCCCAAATAGGCCACGACTGCCCGTTAGAATAGGCCCTGAGAGGATGAAACAAAAAGGTAGCTCTCTGATTAGACGCTTCATGCAATTACTTATCAAAGCAGTATTGTTTTTAACCCACTGACGGTCATGGGAATGGGCGAAATTCTACAGTTGTTTTCCCTGCAATAACTTTAAATTATATTTCAAATTCAAATACATAATTTTTTTTTTTAATTTCATTTACAACTTCTGACTTCTACTCAGAAGCACAGGCACAGCCAGGAAGGTGAAAGGAAGCATGTATCCTTCTGGCTTATGAAAATTAAAAAAAAATAAAAAAAATAAGTAGAGAAAATCAGTAAAATTCAAAGGAAGGGATAATTTTAAATAGTTTATTTCTAAGAAAATAAACATAATTTTTAACACATCAATTTGAAATGCAATGATTATTTTGAAAAATGAAAGCTTGAAGAAACAATTTAGCAAACTTGAATCCCCCTTAAATAATCCTATTGATGCTCATGACCAAAAGTTATTAAATTAGTTTATTTTTTAAGCAGTAAGTCATTTACGATAAGTTTGAATTTTAAAGATTTTTATATTTATTTTTAAGCTTTTAGTTTATTTTTTAATACAAAAATTAATTTCTTTGTTCAAGTCCAACAGCATTTCTCAATCTTCAACATTGATCTGGTAATAGTTCCCTTAAAGATATTTTTATCAGAATTTAGGTTTAGGCAGTGACTTAATAGACACTGTGAAAAAATTATGTTAAATCTGATGAAGATTAGCTATCAAACTTAATGAAATGAGCAATGTTCAAGTGATTTTAAAGAGGGATTAAGAGGTCATGTGTAGATAAAAAAAAAAACCTTTTTTTAGAACACATTCGTGCATTAAAACTTTTCATTGATTGATTGACGCATTTGATGTACTCTGGATACCAGTCATGCGCAATTCAATTTTTCTGTCCCACTCAGATTGCCCATTCAGTTATAAAATTTTGCACGATTTACCTACAGCATTCTCAAACATAATATAATTGAGCCCTTTTGATTTAAAGAATGTGTTACTTTAGCTGTTTTAAACACATAATTAACTTTTGTGCAGGTAAAATACACGTTTAGTATTCATAACTAATTTACTATAAGATTGCTGCATGAGTAAACAATTTACTTAAAATAAGAAAAAAAAATCTATTAGAAAAAACTTTTGTCATAGATGCATATGTTAGTACTTGATATGAGTGTATTCTCTAAAAAATAACCATTAATTTTGAAAAAGGGGTAGTTTTTATAAATTTAATTTAAAACTAACACTTACCTTATGCAGGTCAGTTCGACACCAAAGGTTAACTAATTTTCTGACTTGGTAGATGTCTTCACTTTCGACAGATTTCCAAAGGCCAGGCTAATAAAATACATTTTTAATAAAATAAACAGCTTAGTCAAAGTGCTTGTATTGAATTCTTATATTTGTGTATTAAATAGATGCTGATTATCAAATGCTTTCAGATAAAGTTTAAGCACCAAATAACTAATTCAAGACTATTAATTATCCTTCATCTATAAAGAAAAGTTTCAATATTAAATTACTTAAAAAACTACATGCCTAAGTATGCATGATTCCTGGACAATTTTATTTCGTTGAAAAAAATTCCAAATTAAAAATAATTAAATTAAAATTATGTAAAATTTTAGTAGATTTTAAACTCTCAAACTCAAAGATTATACAAATTTATTTCAAGAAAATTTTGATAATTTTATAAGGACGTAATAGGATTGGCAAATATGAAACTACAACATGTTTTACTTAAAAAATAACTTATAGGAAAACTTATGCCTAATTTTGATTAGCATTTGACAATTTATAAATCAAATACAAAAATGATTAATCTTATATAAACAAATGTAGAATTCATAATACAGGGCTACCGCAACTCAATAGCCTCAGATGTAAAAAATAGCATCCAAAACAGTACCTCAAATATTAAAATTAAAAGCATGAAAATTCTAAAAAACTATATTTTGAACTAGTTGTATGGCCCTGCATTGCAAAAATCCCTCATTGTTTATAGGTCCCAGCTTTTGACACTTCTCATGAAAATTTCAGAGCTGTACACCATATTAGAAGTCGCTATGTAAAAAATTAATTAACAAAAGTAAAAAAAAAAACTATGTAAAAATTTTGTATTCTATTTATCTAAAGTCTAATTAGCAGGCCAAAACTACTCATGTTGAAAATTTCATAGCTCTAGGCCTGTTAGAAGTCACTTTGTAAAAAATTAATCAAATAATATTCAATAACATGCTTGCCTCGCTCGGTAAAAGATTCATTGGTCTGCAAGCATAAGATCATTTTACTTGCTAATAGATTAATTGCTGTATAAACCCTTAATATTAACGTTAGTTGAGAAGAAAAAAATTCCTTATTAATAAAGTAACACAAACCCCCCTCCCCTTTGAGAATATTTTAACAGTGTGTTTGCCAAAAGTCCAATTAGAAGGCCAAAACTACTTCTGTTGAAAATTTCAGAGCTTCATTCCTATTGGAAGTCGCTTTGTAAAAAAAATTCAAATTAATTAAAAAAAAGTAAGTAAAATTTTAACATTATGTTTTTTTAAAAATTCAATTAAAAGGCCAAAACTACTTATGTTGAAAGTTTCAAAGCTGTAGCCATATTAGAAATCATTCTGTAAAAAAAAATAATATTTGAACATCCTGTTTTCCAAAGGTCCAATTAGAAGACCAAAACTACTTATGTTGAATATTCCAGATCTGTATCTCTATTTGAAATCGCTTTGTGAAAAGAAAATAAAATTAAAATTAATAAACTTATCATAATAAATTTAACAAAATCTTTTGTTCTTATAAAAAAAAAAAAAAAAAAAAAAAAAAAAAAAAAAGGGGGGGGGGGTGTAGAACATTGCACAACCTTCAATTACACTATAATATTAGCCATTTTATTAACATTTATGACGTTATTTACCGTTTTCATATTTTCATTAATTTAAATAAAAATGACCAATTTGGTGATATTTTTGGCAGTTGCATTGCAAAGGCTAAGTTTGCCTATTTTAAAAAGGTTGTGTTAACCAACAGTAAATTTCGTTTTAAGTTATGAATAATTTGCAATCACACAGAATAAAGTCGGAAAAACTTCACACAATACTTTAATACCCATTCTAATTTTAAGTATGTTTTACATTTTACTGTATTCCTTAATCTTCAAGATTTATGTTTTCTGATCAAAGAATACAATTAGCGATAAAATATACTAATCGTAAAAAGGTAAATATAGTTTTGTAAAATAAATATATTAATACCAAAAGCACCAAATATAGTAACCTACAGAATACTTGCTAAAAGTGCCCCTGATTTCAGATGAAGACATTTGGTTTACATACTCCAACACTGATACCTTGCACTATTAAAGATGGGAGAAAAACACTTATTATAATAATTTTTTTAAAAAACACATACAGAATACAAATTCATAATGCACTAACATACAGAAACAGACTTCTCTGCATTATAGTAGTATAGTACACGACATAGTGATACTTTAGTTACAACATTGAAAGTATCAATCGTTTCATCGAAGAAACAATGCTATTTTTTAATTGTTACAATGATCGAATAGCCAGCAGTTTTTCGTTATAGGGACTGCATATTTTTCATTAGATTTATGAAAATGTATTTCAATGAACTGGAACACAGTTGACAGTTCAAGTTTAACCTAGTGAAACCTGTTTTGTTTGTTCACTAGTGTGGTATTTGGATTGATTAGAGAGGGAAGGATCGGGAATATCGCCTTATTTCTAGAAAACGATCGATCCCATATATTTACATTGCCTCTGATTGGTTTTCTAAAAGTCCATTTAATCCCGGTAGGTGGCTGACCTCACAAGTCTTGACCATTTCTTACTTTTGGTTCTTGACCAAGTGAAAGCTAAAATTTTATTTAGAATAGAGCTTAAAAATAAGCACAATAAAATTCCAATTAATACCAAGTGTTCAAAATTAAAGGAACTTCTGAAGTTCAACAATCATCGCCCAATACCTCTCAGGTACTAGTCAACAATAATGAAGAACTTACAAACCTTTTCGTTGAACTCAATTTCTCACCCAGTTATCTCTTAAGAGGAAAAACTAATTCCTCAGATTACTAAGAATGAAGACAATCAAATTGATGATTTTGATGAAGATCAAGAAGAAACAGCACACGACTTATCAAAAAGGCTAACCATAAAAGCTATTTTCAATTTGATTAAAATATTGTCGAAATATTTTAAAAGATAACAGGGTTCCCACTCAAATCACAAAATGAAAATCAATTACTTTTAACGACCTAATTAATGTTTTTAAGGACCTTTAAAAAAAAATTTCAGGCATCATGTCTATATATAAATTTTTAATAAAATGTATTCTACCAAAAAAATTTACAAGTTGGCGCATGTGTAACACAAATATGTCAGAGAATTCTGATACTGTGCGGATAAGTGGCGATCACGCAGGGATAGCAAGTCTGAGTTGTATTTTTATAAATTTTCTATTTGGGCAAACAACATCTGCAAAAATTAAGGACTTTTAAGCACCTCTAAGCATTTTCAAGTACTTTCAAGGCCTTGAAATCAAGTTAAAAAATATTAAGCACTTTTAATAACGGTGGGAACCCTGGATAAGACAGTGTTTAAGATTTTCACAAAAAATAATTGAAATGGAAAATTTCATTGGAAATTTTTTACAGAAAACTTCGAAACAATCGCCAATCTCATAAACCATAGCGATGATTTCTTTTAAATAAGAGGGGTCGCTGTAACCAGGATTTACTGCATTTCATATCAAATACAACACTGTAACAATCCAAAACTAACTTATCAAATTTGATAAATAATAAACTTTAAAGTAAGTTATCAGGCTTCAATATTTTGTGTTACCACACAATGTTAAGGAAAAAATAAACACATATTTTAAACATTAGTAAAGACAAAGCCATTAGATATGTGCAACTATAAAACAAAATATATTAGAACGTAACCTAAGCTAACCATAACTAAAGCAACATAAATTGACTTACTAATAGGAAACTAAAAAGAAGCAAATGATAAGGTAATGATGGTCAGCAGTTATAATTTAAAGAGAAACACGCATGCATATCCAGTCTGCTTTCAGAAGTGAGTAACATTTTTAAAGCTGATTTTGCACTGAAAATACATTTATATTTTCAAAGAACTGTTTTGTTTTTCTGTAAATAAAAAAATAAATTTTTAAAAATGAACAAATAAATCAGTCACAGGAAAATTATTACTTTAAGAACTCCTTATAAGAATATAACATCATCTAAACAAACATAATTTCATCCATAAGTATAATAAAGAAATGCAATAAGAAAGTTCTTCACATGCACAAATCTGTCAATCTAAAACAAATTCTTATCAATAGCAATATTAAGTTAGCATACAAGTTTTGGATTTAATTTAGAACTAAGAATAATTCGTGTGTAAGTTTATTTTTAAATGGTGTTTTCTGAAAAATTTTCTGATTTAAATGTTGTTAGATAGTTTTTTGCAGCCACATTTTTTTTTTTTTTTTGTATCTAAACAAAAACCATATATTAACTTCATTTTGTCAATTCATGCAAATAGGTAAAAAGCACAATAATCAATTAAGCAAATTATGTGTGTGAAATTTTGCAAAGGTGAAATTGAGAATATGAATATTTCCATACTTCAGTTTGTGCCCACATGTCTGCACCACATTGCAAGAGAATATCACAGATACAAACACTTTCATTCTTTACAGCATAGAAAAGGCACGTGTTTCCATTCTAGAAGTACAAGAAAATTAGACCAATAAGTATGTTTATTAAATTAGTATATTTATACCAAAGGAGAACAAATCAAAAGATGATTGAAAAACAAAGCAACTGATTAAATGTATCTAAGATATTTCCTTTTGAGAACCAGTCAAGATAAGTTTGCTTAAAATTTAACCTTTTCAAACGATGTGCATAATCCTATTATTTGTTAAAAGTTCATTTGTTTGGTACACTCAATAACCTATTTTTATGCACAATGACGGCTAATCAGCTTGGGACATACAGATTAACGTAGATTCCGAACCACATTGAACATTCACGCCTAACCCGGGATTCGAACCCTACACCCTTGGCATGTGAGGCCAGAGCGCTTACCACACAGCCATCAGGTGTGTACTAGATGAATATGAAACCTTTCATAGCTTCGAATTGGTTGGTTTTCAGATTATCTGGCGCCGTCAGCAACACGAGGGCTATAATGCACCGAAACATTCGTCATTAAGCAAGCCAACATACATCTACAAACACCCATGCCTGACACGGGACTCGAACCCGCAACCTCGCGGACTAGAGGCTAGCACGCTACCCACTATTCCGTTTGGTCGGCTTCATAGCTTCTGAAATCAGTATTTGTAATTTTTGGTAAAGGGTTCTTAGAATTGCAAAAACCAATTTTAATTTTTAAAGTTCAGCTTTAAAGAAATTTCTAATTTAGAGTCCAACATTGCAAGTAGGATTACGAAATTGTATAATTAAGACACACAAAAACTGAATAGTTTCAGGCATTTCTAATGCAAAAACGCAAACATTTTGAACAGTGAGTCTTTCCAAACGAGTAAATTACATATTCAGTTAAAAACATAACTTTATTTTTATGATAAACAATGTAGCTATCATCAGAAAGCTCAATGTGTGTAGCACAGCTTAAAATGAATTATCAACTAAAGAAACATTGTTTTAAAAGTGAAGGAAACCACTGACCTTATCAACTTGTTCTGTATCGAATCCGGCGTCTATCAACATATAGATAATGAGCTTTTCACTCTCTGGTACAAATGAACTTTCCCATTCTAATTCAGATCGTTGAAATTTTCCTAGATTACAGATGGTATGTAGTGGACTTCCATTAATCTAAGAAGAAAAATAAGGCATAACTATATAATTCTATTCTTAAGAGCATAGGTGAAAAATTAGCATTGTTATTGCCCTAGTAATGTCACACAATGTTTGAAAAAAATATTTAGAGGTTCTCATAGTAAATCCTATCATATGCATTTTCTAAGAAAAGATGCAAAATTCAAAATAAAATTGTGAAATTTTGTCTATGTTTAAGTGTGCCAAATAAATAAGACTTACAATGTTCCACCCTCAAAAAAAAAAAAAAATAGTTGGCGGGATTGTGCCTGCTAACCGAAAAGTAAACCCTCTTTGTAAAAAAAACCTTCAAAATTACTTAAAAATTATGGAACAGATGTTGGCAATTTTTTTAATTTAGTGTTTAGAAAATTCGCCAAAAATTATAGTAACCGCCAAAGCATAGGAACTGATATAAAATTAAAATAAAACAATAAACTAAATTAAAGTATAGCTCAAACTAAAATCCATTGCCAGAAACAGCATTTATCAGGGGAAAAAAAGGCATAATAAAATCGCGCCAAAGAAATGTCATTTACCTACTACATCGGTACCCCTAAATAAAATGAAAATATAAATAATAACAAAATTAAGATAAAATAGAAATTATAATAAAAATAAAGGATAAATTATAATAAAATTAATATATAATTTGAAATAAAACTTGCACCAGAATAAGCATTCATCCAGAAAAAATCTTGCCAAACAAATGTCGCATACTACAATGAGGAACTTTCACGTTTTTTTGGTTTTATTTTTACATAAAAGTGGAGAAAAAATCATGAAAAACAATACTATTCTTTCAAAATTTTTAGCTCGGATAGATAGTTAAAAAAATATTTAGTTTTTCACTTTGTGATTTGGCGGGAAAAAGCCACTTTAGAGTGAAACGTCAGCGAGCAGATAATGAACCAGTCTAAAACCTGTTTTAGACAAGGAATGATTGAGGTTTCTCCTTCGTTTTGCGACTTTATCTCTGCGTAGCCACGTCACGATTTTTTTATGCGTTTTTGGTCACGTGACCTTTGCTTTGATTTTGGCTAATTTCAAACTCAATTTCTGATTAATTGAAAGCATAAAGCAAAAAAATAATTGCACTGCTCAAATATATTTGTTGGATAACACTAGAAAATACAAAAATATTCATTTTCCTCACTTGTGCAAGTTCCTCATTGCACCCTATCCTCTACTCTTTTACACAGAAACAACAATACTCACCATAGAACAAGCGAAAGGAAGATGTTCCACGCCATCCAAGATTTCTCGAACCCGAACAGAATCGCATGATTTAATAGCTGATGTTAACGTCTGAAATAATAGTTTATGTGGATAACGATACAATAATAATTACAAAGCTGTGGATAATTTATTTATGAATGTATTTAAAGTAGTGAGAAAGAAAAAATCTTTACCTCAGACAAACATTGAGGATGGAGAGACATGATAAATTTAGATGGACTTCACAAAGTTATTCATTCGCATATTGCATAATGAAGCAATTCTAACACAACTTTACTATGGAAGTTACATTTCTCGTAATTAATATGACCAGAGAGACGAAACTACAATTTTAAGATTTATTCATTTTATAGTATGAAGAATAATCATTTTTGATAATTGAAGAACAGAAACCAATAATCAAATCATGAATAAACAAACCGCAACTGCCAAACGAAGATAACTAAATTCTTTGAGCGCTCGCTCTCCGGCAAAGCTCAGCTAAACTCGATTCAAGGGGGAATAAGGCTTTGACATGACTCATTTCGCGACGACCAACCTACGAGCAAAATTTTCTACTTGGACAGCGCCAATCCGGGGTAGTGGCGAAAATCGTAACTATTAACCGAAACAAACAAATCATAAAACTATAGTGGCTAGAAGGGGTAGTGTGCCGTTCCTTATGGGAGCGGGGAGAAAAATACGTCGCGAATCAGGAGAATTCCCCTAGAGGCGCTGCGATCACCTTCGCAGTGTTGTTTTACAAACAACTTTTGCATCTGTCGGATTCTATTGCTTGAAATTAACTATATTTTCGGAGTTTTTTTTTTTGTACTTAATATAATTTAAAATCATTTTTTCATTTCAAGGAATACTTCTTAAAGGCTATGGAGGCCGATGAATCGGTTGAAAGAGACTCAAATTCTAAGAAACGAAAATCTAATAGAAGTTGTTTCGTTCCGAAGTGTACAACTGGTTACAAGAGCAATACCGAAAAAAATTCGCTTTTCAATGTTCCAAAAGATGTTGAACTACTTCAAATATGGATGAATATGATTCCAAGGAAGTATAAAGAGCTTGGGGTGTATGATGTGGTGTGCGAGAAGCATTTTAAAGAAGAATGTATAGAACGCTTTTACAGGCATGTGATAAATGGAGCGGAAGTTTTAATTCCAAGAGGTAAGCCAAAATTGATTGACGGTGCCATTCCTACAGAATATCCACAACTCCCCAGCTACTACACAAAGAAATTACCAGAAAAACGAAATCCAAAATGTCGGGAGCCTGACACCAAGAGGACCAGAATCGATGAAGGCAATGTTATACTGGATGAAAAAAATTGCCTTTTCTCTGATCCAAATCTGCCCTCCGAATATTGGACAAAAATTATTTTTCAAAACCAAAGAAATGTTTACGCTTTTGCCCTATGGACATATATTGATACAAATGGACCTGTTGATTTAATTTTAAAACCCGAGAGGCTTATTATTGTAAAAGAACTTGAAGATGAAACTGCTCTTTGTTCTATTTACATTAATGCCCGCACAACAGTAAAAGACAAAATTCTCTTGACTGTGGATGATCTACAAAAGTTGTTGATTGATGTGAATGCTTATACATTGTGTAAAGGGGCAGGATTTCTAAATGAATTTTCTGGAGTGGAAGTTCATCGAAATGACTTTCACATTCAGGATAATGTCTTACGACACAAGTCATGCAAGGGTATTGTGGATCGCACTTCTTTAAGCATATGTTTATTATGTAAATGTGCGCATAAACAATTACTTGACAAACGTTCCAAAAGTAAGAGAAAGAAACCAGCTAAACGTTTAAAAATGTGTACAAAATACAGCTCTAATCGTAGACGTAACAATGCGTTGAAGTTAAAGGTTAAAAATCTTAAAGGGTGCATTTCACATATAAAATGTCAAATGAAACAAGTTGCTGAGCATGGATTAGATGAAAAACTTAAGTTATTGCCTCATAAACAAGTACTGGCATGCTGCTTGGAAAATATTTTTACTGAAAGTCTCAGCACAACTAGCCTACACAGGGACATGACATTTGATGTTATCGAATCTGTTGCAGAGTATTAAAGAAATGGTATGCACTGGTTCGAGAAAATAGAAAGTTTATTAATTATGATTAAAGGATTATAGGTAGCATTTATTTAATTAGGTAAAACATAAAAGGGGAGATATAGAGACACACTCCTAACAGACTGGCATGTCTTACGCGAATGAACCTTGACACTTGGATTACATATACATTGTGCAATGCGCAGTACATATGCGCACATCACTTAAAGAGGAATGTACCATTTACTAATATGAGGGGGATCGTAGAAGGGTTAGAGAGATGATATGAAAATGGGCGTTATTATCCTACAATTGCCCCCTATAACGATAATTTTCATTTCACATAAAATTCAAGTAAGAGAACACTAAGTTAACACCTCTACAACTGAGTACATTTCACATAAAATCAATTTAACACATCATAAATTCACAACTTAACAAATTAAACACAATCAAGTCCAATCATTTTACAAAGCATGTTATGTTTTAGACCATTTAAAGGTTTAGTTAGTAAATCTGCACAGTTGTTATCTGAACTGACATACAAGATTTCAATGTCTTTATGTTCATATAAATCGCGAACAAAGTGATATCTGATATCTATATGCTTCGTTTTATTATGAAATATTGGATTTTTCACTAGTTTGATTGCGGATTGATTATCACACATGATGGTTATAGGTGATTTAACTAAATTAGGATAAAGTTCACCTAGTAAATTTCTTTGATGAATACACTCCTTTGCACATTCAGAAAGAGCCATGAATTCGCTTTCGCAGGTAGACAAAGCAACACTGCGCTGTTTCTTTGATTCCCAACTAATTGGTGATCCAGCATGTTGAAAAATAAATCCTGACTGTGATTTGCGATCATCTACACAAGAAGCCCAGTCAGAATCAACATAAGCAATAATTGGCTTTCCTGTACGTTTATAAACAATACCTAAATTACTCGTACCTTTAAGATATCTAAGAATATGTTTAGCTGCTATCCAGTGTGATCTACCAGGAGCACAATTGAACTGGCTTAGGAAATTAACAGCATATGTTATATCAGGACGTGAAGCAACAGATAAAAATAACAAACACCCAATCAATTGACGATAAGGAATATTTTTCATTTCCTCAATTTCCTCTTCACTTTGAGGACACATATCCTTACTAAGTTTTAGGTTTGGGTCTAATGGTGATACAACAGATTTACAATTTACCATATTAAATTTTACAAGTAAATCATGAATATATTTAGTTTGACACATAGAAATAGAATCCTGAGTTTGGGAAAATTGAATACCAAGACAGTAAGATAACTTACCTAAATCTTTAAGTTTAAAAGAAGCTGATAATTCAGTAATAACATCATAATAATACTTTGCATCATTAGTTAATATTAACAAATCGTCTACATATAATAGTAAATAAATTTCACAACAATTTGACACAAATTTATATGCACATTTATCAGCATTCATAGCAGTAAAACCCATGCTTTTTAGTTTCTTATCTAAAGTTTGGTACCAAATGAGTCCACTGTCTTTCAAACCGTAAAGACTACGTTTTAACAAACATACTTTATTTGGTTCAAAACGGTCTTCAAAACCTTTTGGGATTTCCATGTATACTTCTTTGTCGAGTTTTCCATTAATGTATGCAAGTGTGAAATCGGCAGAAAATGCCATTAATTTATTTTCAACAGCATAAGATAAAAGGGTTCTTAGAGTACTGAGACGTACCACAGGTGAGTAACTATCAATAAAATCCACACCGTATTGTTGCATGCTTCCATCAGCTACTAACCTTGCCTTATATTTTGATAATTTACCAGATTCATCAAATTTTTCACGAAATACCCATTTGGAACGTAAAACTTTCTTTGATGTTGGTCGGTCAACGATTATCCACGCATCGTTTTCATTAAGCGATTTTAATTCTTCTTCCATAGCAATAATCCAAAACTGTTTCTTTGGTGAGCTCAACAGTTCATCAATTTCACTTTGAAATGCAGTTTCATGTTGTTGATCATTTAAATAAGTAACTTCAGAAAAATCACATCGCAATAAATCTTCAGATAATTTATAACACACATTAGCTGTTTCACTTTCAAGTGGTATAGCACGATTACGCAAGACCATCGAATGCTTCCTCTCTGGACGAGATGCATCTCTTTCAGTCGAAGTAGGAACTAGGTCGTTTCCTTGGCAACCACCGTTTTCATTTAAGATTTCTTCGTCTATGGTTTCTTGCTTCTGTAATGCGGGGAAGTTAATTTCCAGGCTTTCTATTATATCATCAGACGGACTTGAAAACTCTTCAATGAATTTCGCGTTTCTTGAAACACAAATATTTCCCGATTCTGGATTGTAGAAACGATAAGCCTTTGAATGCAAACTATATCCGATAAAAATATGCTCTTTAGATCGAACATCGAATTTTCTTTTGTGACTTTTGTCAAGCACATAAGCTTTCTGTCCGAAAATTTTGAAATATGATACACAAGGTTTATTTCCAAACATGATTTCGTAAGGAGTTTTATCGTCTTCCAAGCTTCTAGATGGAGATCGATTTCGAATATAACAGGCGGTGCTGACTGCTTCACTCCAAAAGGTGACAGGTAATCCGGCTTGAATAAGCATACACCTGGACATTTCAATTATAGTTTTATTCATTCTCTCTGCTACACCATTAGAGGCTGGCGAATGAGGTGCAGATCTCTCTCTCCGTATGCCTTCTTGTGATAAGTACGCATCAAAATCAGATCCACAATATTCTAAACCGTTGTCAGTCCGAAGTGTTTTAATTTGATAACCCGTCCTCTTTTCAATAGCTGATTTGTAAGTTAAAAATGCATTCTTCACTTCACCTTTGCTTTTTAAGAAGAAAACTTCCGTATACCTTGATCTGTCATCGATGAAAGTCGCACAGAAACGAGAACCACCAAGCGATGCAGTATCAATTGGACCAAACAAATCGGAATGAATAAGATTTAAAATTTCTTCGCTTCGAAATTTAGATTTCTTAGAAAAAGGTGTAGTACATTGCTTACCTTGGATGCAAGTTTTACAATCTTGAAGTGAGTCAGATTTATTGAAGGATAGTCCTCGCACCATTTCTTTCTCTTGCAGACGCCTAAGATCACTTTCATTCAAGTGTCCATATTTACGATGCCACTTTTCGAGTTGGGTAACCTTAGTGGAAATGTTAGCTTTTTCAGCCTTGGATTCATCCAGTGCGCTCACAATATATAGATCACCGTTTCTTTTGGCCTTCAAAATTATTCCTCGATCTGGGTCGATTATTCTTGCCTCTTCAGTAGTAAAATGTATCTCTCGGTTATTCGCAGCTGCTTTGGAGATTGATATTAAATTAGTTTTCAGCTCTGGAACGAAAAGAACATTTTCTAAACGAATTGTTTGATTTTGATTTCCACCTTCAGAGGGAACCACAATTCTGATGGAGCCACGGCCAAGGGCTTTTGTTGATTCTCCAGTTGCTAATCTAACAGTTGTATTCTCATCTTTATTTAGCTCAAAAAATAGACTTTCGTCATAAGTCATGTGACTAGAGCTACCACTGTCAAGGACAAAAGTTGTTTTCTTTTGAAGTATTTCACTTACCGCTGCATTTGCGTATCCGGTGGTACTCATCATGAGTGACTGTTCTTGTTTGGAAGATGAGTTTTCTTGACTTTTAATTCTTTTGAAGCATTGACGATAGGAATGGCCCTTGAGATTACAGAAACTACAATTGTAGCTCTTTTGGAAGGATTTTTTGTTGTTAGATGCGGCATTCCATTTCGGTTTGTTTTCATTATTCTGTTGACGATTCCTGTTTTTCGAGAAGTATGCCTGCTCCGGAATCATTGGATTATTTTCTTTCGAATTTCTTGCTTCAAATTCCTCAAGAAGTTTGATTTTCAATGCATCAGGGGTTGGAAGATCATCCCTTGTTTCAATGGCGATTCTAAAGTTGTCGTATGTTGCAGGAACACTATATAAGATTAATATGGTCAGCAAATCATCAGCAATGTTGACTTCGAGCTCGTTCAGTTTATCAACTGTTTCAGAAAAACTATTTAGATGCTCTGCCATGCTTTGATTAGTCATCTTCCGGAAAAGTAATTGTTTCAGTAGAGATGCCTTTTTAGCTGGTCCCTTCGATTCATAGATGGATTGCAGCTTTGTCCACACTTCATTTGACGTTCGGCAATGTTTTACGTGGCACAGCTCGCTTGGGCTCATTGACAGGATAATGTCAGCTTTCGCTTTAGAATCTGTTTTAATCCATTTGGTTTGTTCAGTTGCAACATCCGGTAATCCAATAGAACCGTTCACATATCCCCAGTGGTCATTTTTGATCAGAACTGCCTCTATTTGGATGCGCCAAGTCGAATAATTTGACTTATTCAGTCTCTCAATAGTATTGTTCAGTTGAGTCATCGTTGCGCTTATTCAGGAGCAGTAGAATGAAAAAGAAATGAAATTTCAGAGGGGAGGAGAAAATGGCTACCTATGATTCGCGTATCGGTTGTTGCTAATTGGTGTTAAGCCTAACTACGCAACAGATTTTCTCTACAGTGCTACGCTTTGAAGAAGGGCGAAATGAAAGTTCGGGATCTGGGCCCATAACCATTGTTGCAGAGTATTAAAGAAATGGTATGCACTGGTTCGAGAAAATAGAAAGTTTATTAATTATGATTAAAGGATTATAGGTAGCATTTATTTAATTAGGTAAAACATAAAAGGGGAGATATAGAGACACACTCCTAACAGACTGGCATGTCTTACGCGAATGAACCTTGACACTTGGATTACATATACATTGTGCAATGCGCAGTACATATGCGCACATCACTTAAAGAGGAATGTACCATTTACTAATATGAGGGGGATCGTAGAAGGGTTAGAGAGATGATATGAAAATGGGCGTTATTATCCTACAGAATCTTTTCACAAAATAAATTTGTCATTTGTAGGATGTAAAGAACATAAATATGAATTGACGAAAAGAATTGTTAAATTCTATGTTCTTACAAGGATGCATTTTTATTTGAAGAGTAACAATAAGTTTGAAGAACAAAAAAGGAAACGTTTGAAACTACTCAAGTTGAGGAGAACAGTATAAATTAATTTTTATTGTATTATACAATTATTTAATGAATATTTACTTCAATGTGTATCTTTCAAAATTTGTCGATGAATGTCTCGTAAATTTTCTCTTTCTAATTCCTTAAATTGATGTGTGCGCGTGAAAAATTCACTATAAATAAACAAGATTCCTCCTTTCTAATTAAAATCTGGTGGGAAAGTTTCATATGAAATTTTAATATCTTCATTTATTTGTCTTTTATTTAGTTTTAATTAGATAGTATGCTACTTTTTTTTTTATATAAAAAGAAGTTTGGTTAGATTAACTATTGAACTGCAAAATGGAGTATTGAATTCATGTGTGTGTGTGTGTGAAAAATGCACAATAAAGAAAAATATTCTTCCTTTCTTATTAAAATCAGGTGAGAAAGTTCCATGTCAAATTCAATACTTTTATTTACTTTTAATTAGATGGTATGCTACTTTTTTATATAAAAATTTAATACAGAGAGAGAAGTTTGGTTAGATTAACTGCACAGTGGAGTATTTGAATTTATGGGTATGTGTGAAAAATTCACAATAAATAAAGAAGATTCTTCTAATCTGGGAAGGATAAGTTTGGTTAGATTAACTATTGAACTGTAAAATGGAATATTGAATTCATATGTGTGTGTGTGAAAAATTCACAATAAAGAAAGAAGATTCTTCCTTTCTTATTAAAATCAGGTAAGAAAGTTCCGTATGAATTTTCAATACTTTTATTTACTTTTAATTAGATGGTATGCAATTTTTTTTAATTGAATTCATGTGTCGGTGAAAAATTCACAATAAAGAAAATTACATTTTTCCTTTCTAATTAAAATCAGATGAGAAAATTCCTCATGAAATTTCCATACTTTATTTCTCTTTTATTTAGTTTTTATTAGATGGTATGCTACTTTTTTATATAAAAATTTAATATAGAGTGAGTATTTGAGTGGATGGAGTATTTGAATTTATGTGCATGTGTGAAAAATTCACAATAAATAAAGAAGATTCGTCCTTTCTAATTAAAATCATCTGGGAAGGATAAGTTTGACTAGATTAACTATAGAACTGCACAATACAATTCTTTCGCAAAGGAAATCGGGACCGTGTAATTGTGTACCACGCAGACAAATTTTAAATGATTCCTTCTGCATCTTATTGCATAAATTTATCATTTTTTGCCTTTGATAACTGCTTCAATTTAATTAAGAAAAAGAAAAGTTCAAAAAAGCTGAAATGAACACTCTAGAAATATTATGTAAGTAATTTAATGCATGAATTTAATTCTGGTGGCTGATTTCTCTCGATGATTTTTTTTGCTTTCGCTATAGTTTCGCTCTTCCATGCAGCGGAAGCGATTACAGCGCCACGATGCGGATTTCGTCAGCTCCGGGGAAGAATCGCTATCATAGGAACGGCACACTACCCCTTCTAGACATTATAATAAAACGAAACATAGCATATTTACATAACTTTATGCAAATAGAAAAATGATTTAATTCATTAGTTTGTTAATACTAGGGTGAACCTACCAGTAATTGACCATTTTGTGCAAGTTTCTACACATTTAATTTTTTTTCTTGAAAAATTATTAACGGAATACTATGAAAACTTCTCAAAATATCAATTGATTAATAAATAAATAAATAAATAAATTAACCATGATGTTTCAGTCCTTTTTACAATTTCATATATCATCAGAATTTCTTACCAGAAGCAATTTTGCCATTAATTGACCAAGTAGTAATTGACCATTTCTTTTCCAGAATAAAACCCAAAGTTAATTGTTAAATTCTGTTATAAAATGCTCTAATATTCATAAATTAACTATTAAATGAATTAAAAAAAAAGGAAGTAAAAATAAATATAATCAATTTTAATTAATGAAATTATTGGAACATCATAAAATATAGTATGATGATATAGACATCTTATTCAAAAAATTAAAACAAGAAAATCGAAATAATATAGAAAAGACTATCTAATCCTATATTTTCAATTCTGAATAAATTTAGATGAAAAGAATTGATTTTAGAGGATATTATTTCTTGAACAGTTTAAAAAGGCATCAGTTTATCTAAAGGAACACGTTTTAGTTCTAATAAATCAGCTGGGAATTCGTGAAAAGATATTTTATCGACCGTGCTATTTGACTTACACATAGGTACACAACAATAAACCAGCATTTTGTAATGTGTTGGAAATTAAAAGAGTAAATAATTACAAAGATCACTTACAAAACGGTATCAACATCCTATTGAAGCATGGTATGGTTATTGAAAACTATCCTACTAGACCAGTGCCATCTAGTGGTAAACGGTCAAACTAAGATGGTATTTGAAATCCTTTGATCTTTACCGCACTGTCATAGCCGCGATGAATCAAGTTTAGCCGTGTCTCCGGCCGTGACAATTATGAAAAGTATATGGGTGTGAAGAAAACAAGTTGTTAGTTCTGTTTTCTCCCACTAAGCAATGGTAGCGCTGCAATCCAAACAGATTTGAAACTTCAATATAGTGATATTAACCGGGGCCGCCGCGAGATGACGCTTTCTTTCCCTAAGCGGGCCAGGAACAAACTAAAATCTTTATGTCTAGACGTTTGCTAAGCGATGGGATTTCATTTTCGTAGATGCATGTAAACGTTGTGAATTCGATTCGTTTTGGATTATTTTTTTTATTTAAAAGCTGTGAAATTTGAAGATATTAGATGAGAAACTGCTGGTGCGTCATTGAATAACTCTTTTAAAATTAAGGTAAGTTTCTTTTATTATTTATTTTAGTAATTTGTTGAACAATTAAGCCTACTAATGCGAAGCTGATGTTCTTATAGTGCTTTAATATTTGACGGATAATTGCTGATCATTGACTATTTTCAACATTTGTTTACTTAATTTCAATGGACTATTTGTCGTTGAAATAAAAAGATATTGCTAAAATTTGCTGAACATCTTTTACGTTTCGTTAAATAACGTTACTTGCAATTCTTTCGAAGTACACGCAACTGTGTTTGCAGCTTCCAACTTATAAGTCATTTTATTGAAATATTATATTTGACAACTTTGAAGACATGTTCAATATAAAATGTTGTGATTAGGAGTTTTTGCATAGTTTGAACATCAAGTTCCCATTATTTTATGATATAGTTACAGAAACATTCTATAAATATTTTGACCAAACATAGCTTCATAGCTTTGTTTACAATTTCCAACATTACGTATTTCATTGAAACATTTTAGTGAGTAACTTTGAAGTTAAACATGTACAATTTAGCTCATTTTAATTTTTACACTAGTGTAAAGGCAGAGCAAGTTTCAAATATTTTATGATATATAGTAACATTTGCTGAGTAATATGCCAGTTAAATTTTTGATAAAGCATTATTTTTTGGCTAACTTTTTAAAATATACTAGTCGCCTATTTGGCCAATTTCCTGTTCTATGTTTTAAGTTTATCTGGATCACAAATGTCATTACCCAAAATTTTCCTGCTAGTCTGAGCGTTAAATTATGTGAACAAATTATACTATTTGAGAATTTACTGTTATTTCATTCAAAACGTTCTGGACGCCTTTTTTTTTATTATAATGTATTACAATTTTTCATAAAGTCAGTCTATCCCTGTCCATAGACTAGTTAATATTTTTTTTTTTTTTTTTCAGCCATAACTTTTTTTGGGATATTGCTTTGAAATATTAAAATTTTATAACAGAAAAAACATTAGTTATAAAAGTTCTGTTAAAATTTACGGTATGGTCCCCTTTGGTGACCTTATGAAAGTTGGCGATTCGGCACCGAATATGTGCAACCCGTCGCCAAAGTTTTCCTATAACTTTAGTGACAGTTTGGATTTGGCGACACGGCGTGTTTTGACACTATTTTCGATTTGGTAACATAGCCTTTTAACTTTATTTTCAATTTGGTGATTTTTTTGAAAAATTGCCAAGGAGGATCATACAGTAAATCTTAACCAAAAGTTCTTTATATATGTATCAGTGTTTATTTTTATTATTACAAAAAAAAAGTCGCTATTTCAGTTTCATTTCCTGCGTACGTTATATGTGTGTTCATAGATTTTATTAGACCCAGACTTTCATAATTATTCATCAATAATATATTGCAGTAAGAATCCTACTTTCCACTCCTGCTTTAAAAGCCAAATAGCTTGAACCCTATCGTATTACTGCTTAGTTTTAAATAATTATTCATTTTCCTTACATTTTTTTTCCTCTCCAGGAAATATCATCTTCTTGCAGTGTTTCTTGATATAAATCCAACTACAAAACTCCTGACTCGATGAGAGTTTTTGAATTTCCAAACGAAGGAACAGGACTGTACGACAGATGGATGAGAAAAATTCCTCAACAAGATTGGAAGCCGGGTCTTCGAACTGTTGTTTGCATCCTTCATTTTCACGAAGATGTTATTAAAAACATCTTCAGACAAGCAAATGGAATTGAAGTTACTGTGCCTCAAAAGCGTTTCAAACTACATGAAAAAACAGAACCTGCTATTATTCCATCGTTACTGAAATATCTTTCTGAAGAAAATTAAGTTTACTAGAGCTAGTCGTAATAAACGACATGAAATGTGTATACAAAGAGGAGAGGATTAATTGTGTTCTCGAAAAAGATAAAGTCTTTTGAAGATTTAAAAGACATCCCGAAATAAAAAAAGTTACTGGAGGTGTTTAGAGGAGAAATCCTTATATTTGTATGTCGATGTATATCAAAATCCTAGGATATTCTTTTTGCTAAGATTTGTCTTTAAATGTATTCGTTTAAGATACTGAGATTATGCTAAAAGACTTGAAGTGGATATTTAACATAAAAAATAACAGACTTTTGCTGTAAAGATATTCCGATATGTTTGTCTTTTCTTTTCTTTTTTTCAATAAGATGAAAAATTTGTTTTGAATAAATTTCTCTCCTATGGCGTACGAATTTTGGTGAAAACTTCCTTTTATTTTTAAGTCTTGTTTCTTAGTGTGCAAGTGGAACATATCTATAGAAGTAAATTAACTTGTACTAGTGAATTAAAAAGTTCATAATTAACTTATAAGTATCTTAACATTATAGATTTACTTTTGTATATTCATTAAATATGCTTTCTAACTTTCTTGCTGAGTAATTCTAAAAATATATCGAATTTCAATAAAATTACCGATGAAAATTGGTTTGCTTTATTTTGCTAATAGAATTGCTTATTTTATTTTAAGGAAAAAATTCTTACAAAACCTACATATTTTACAAAGTGATACAAATCTCAAAATACTAATTTATAAATCTAATGAATTTTAGAAACTAAAAAAAATCCTCAAACTCTAATTTGCTCAAGTATAAAACTTTGAAAAACAAAGTAATCATTTAAGCAAGTCTGGCGGTTACGTAGTCGAAATCCCATCGCTTAGCAAAATCTTGTTAAAGTTTGTTCCTGGCCCGCTTAGGGAAAGAAAGCGCCATCTCGCGGCGGCCCCGTATTAACACACTTGCCGAGAATCAATCGGGCTGAAATTTATCAGATAGATTCAATGTCGATGACAATGCATTCTATCAAATTTTAAGGGGAATTCTATCAAATTTCACTGTCACTAAAAAGTCGCTTTTACTTAAGCTTGTATCTTCAGATACTAAAAAAACCAACTTGCAGTCATCCATCAATTTCGCTGAAATTTAACAGGTAGATTCGTTGTCGATAAAGTTGCATTATATCACGTTTTAGGAGGTGTCGCTGTCACTAAAAGGTCGCTTTTACACAATCTTCTATTTTCAGAATACTAAAAAAATAACTTGCCCTCATCCAATCGCGCTGAAATTTAACAGGTAAATTCGTTGTCGATAATGTTGCATTCTATCAAGTTTTGGGGCTAAAACTATCATAAAACTATCTTTTACATATACCTCAATTTGCGCTTGGATTTTCTAATAAACCTACTATCTGTCATCCAGTCGAACTGAAATTTGACAGATAGATTCGTTGTCGATTGCATTACATCAAGATTTGGGGGATATCACATTCACTAAAAGGCCGCTTTTACACACGTTTCTATTGTCTTCAGAGATATCAGCCTTTAAAATCCTTGATAAAACTGAGAGTTTCATATGCTTCTTGGGCTTATGTATGACGAGTAGTCTGGAAAAACACTAGGAAGTGTATCTCTTTTTAGCCTCTTTATCTTCCAAGTCTTCAATATTATAATCAAATTTAAAATGCAGATTATAATTGTAGACATCAGTAGAGGGAGACTTGTCATTAATATATGTAGATTGGCTCTGAAAATCACTTTTACCTATTCCTTACGTTGATACGGATCCAAGGGTAATTCGAGAAATTTAAAATCTGCTTCCATTCCAGAATATGCAGAATAGCGTGGGACAACAGTTCCCCATGTTTGTTTTTAATTTATTATGAAATAAATTAAAATTTATTATGAAATAAATTAATAAATGAAAATCTATGAGGATGGCATCAATTTCATTTGCAAAAAAATATTAGAAGTTAGAAAAAATAAAATAAAAAAGTGAGATGAAAAATGTTTAGAACACCAGCTAAAACAAAAATATCCAGCGCTGCCAACTCTGAGATCATGGGAATCGTCAACAGACATTAAAAAATCGTCATGATAATCTGTCTTAATCATCGTCGCAGATTTGTACGCCTCACACAAACAAAATCGAATTTAATATTAAGATTTTAAAAATACAGCATACAATTCCAAACTCTGTTTCCATAAAGAATAATGAAATTAAAATTACTCCATGAATTAAAAAATACTCCGTGTATTGTAAATGAACAACTTAATTTTAAAAATAGATATCAAAGTCTCATATATGATGTAATAATTAACAAACAGCAAAGAATTCTGAAGTAAATGAACATCGCCAATAAAAAGTTGAAATTTGCCAGGAAAAAGATTTAAAGTCTAAAAAAAATCTCTAATCCGCCAAACCCTCGAAAATTGCCAAATTTACGAAAAATTGCTGGACCTGGCAGCCCTGATCAAAAAAGATACTCTGGCTGTTTCCTTGGTCTTGTCAGGACACTTTGGTTTTGACAACAGTTAATTTCTGAAATTACAATTCGGTTGAGTCTTTGCTATGGCAACCGTTGTTAATACGAACTTTTTTCTCCATGTTTTGAATACGGCGTTATCGCGTGGTTCAGGTCGAGAAGAATCTTACAATTTCGGCTGTATTTGGATATTCGAGGAACTGATTGGCTGCGTGAATCGGCGAGGTCAAGCGGCAGGGACACTTTAAAATCTTTCCAAAACGGAAATGGTTTTCGTGATGTTTACACATATGATGTTGTCTTGTAATTTTTTAAGTTAACTGTTTTGAGACAAAAGAGTTCGTGTGTTTCGTTGACCATGTTGGATTTTCAGAATTAAAAAGGGCGTTTGGTACACAACTGGCTATGGTGGATTACCACCATCACTAGAGCATTTAAAGCACGCGAGGGCTCAATCGAAAGTCTAAAAAAACTCTTGATACTTTGAATTGATAAGAAAGTGATACTGAAATAATTGGCGCTTAAGGAAAGCTCTCAACTTTTATACTGTTGAATTTAACAAAAAGGTAGCTCTCTGAATAAACATTTCCTGTAATTACCCATCAAATCAGTGTTGTTTTTAAGCAAACAAGAACTTTGATTTAGAGGTCAAAATGAGAGAGGACGTTTTTACGCTTTCCACAAACGTAATTATAAAATAAGAGCAATTAATCAAATAATTTTGCATAGTTTAATTATACAAAATTATTTGATGAATTGGTCTTATTTTATAAAGTTATGTTATATAGTTGTTAGTATTTAGTGCACATTGAAAGGAAACTTCGATTTGACTATTACAGAATTTGCGTTCATCAATGATTGTCGAAAGTGTGTGTGAGTGGTTTCTTCCTGGAGGCGCCATGAATTTTGAAACTGCTAGGAAGTTCAACACTCTGTTATGATTTACTCTAACGTGTTTTTACTTCTATAATTCTGTAATGAAAATTAATCTTCCTCACAATACAAAAACTGATATTCTAATAAAAACTAGGGGTGTGGAACATCGCACAACTTTCAACTACACTATATAATATTGGTCATTGGAGTAAAATTTGACATGGTGTTCCCATTTTTCTATTTTCACTCATTTCAATAAAAATGGTCAGTTTGGCGATATATTTGGCAATAATTTTTACATAAACAGAAAAAAAATACCACGCTAAAATGGCAAAATTGGGGAATTTATTCGATAGACATTACATTATCCTTGCTTGTACCGGAAACATAAAAAAATTAATCGTTGATGTACGATGCTCAAGGGCAGAACGCTCTGTGTTAAAGGCACTTTTTTTTCAACCTTTTACGCTTTTATTGCATTTTTATTGGAATTTCGGAGGTGGGAATATTTTAAATACCTTCAGAGGCATTATCACAGCGATTTTGATTAAAATCGTTAGAGCCGTTTTTTTAGAAATTACTGAAAAACATGATTTTTTGCGATTATGTGCATGCGCGATTTGGACTAAAACCTTAATGGTAGGTCCTTGTGCCACCACGAACTCGCACACCAAATTTGAACATCGTAGGTCAATTTGTTCGGGAGTGATTCTGATCACGTATACACACATAGGCAGACATTTTTCTAGATAACCTTTTTTGAAATCAGGATGTTCCAAAACGTAGAGGAATGCCACCCTCCCCCCAAAAAAGTTTTTTTTTTTTTTTTTAGACCGGATATACCTTTACCAGGGGCCGCGACGAGATGACGTTTTCTTTCCCTAAGGGAAAGAAAGCGCCATCTCGCGGCAGCCCCTCTTTACCCTTATGTATACATACGGGTAGCTGAAAGTAATAAGTTGACGCAGCCTTCTGAAGGACTTGGTTGATACGATATAACTATTGACACTGCCGGCTGATGGTCTCCTCAAAGTTACTTTCTGAGAGTTCTTAGAAAATAAAAAAAGATAGCTGATTCTAAACCAATTTACAATACACAATTTTTTTTAATTTTTATTATTAATACTAAATAAGTTTATTTTACCATTACTAGTCTATCAAAAGAATTAAAAAAGATAAAATTTTCATCGGATTGAATTATTATTAAGTTATATTCGACTGATCTCAACGCCCATGAGTTTGAAATTACTTGGAGGTTCAATACTTTGTTTATGAATTACCATAACGCTTTTTTTACGTATATATTTCTTTAACGAAAATTAATCTTCCACATTTCTAATTACTAATTCTTTAATGAAACTTACTATTCCTCACATTATAGAAACACGAATTTGTATTGAGTTTGGTTTTAAATTAGGAAGTTATAAATTATAAACAGTCGGATAAAAATATAAAATCATTATTAGAATTCTTTTTGTCACCACTAATTTTTGTAAGTCTTTTGCATTCAAATAATAAAAAAATAGCATGCCATGTGTAATTTCTCTTCGTATTGCATAGTACGCCGTTTCTCTAAGAGGAATGGCGCGGTTTTAGAGTGGGTTAAGGTTCGTAACTCGCTCCGACAAATGGCAAGAATGACGTATAAGTTACTAGCTGAATACCCGTGCTGCGCTACGAAATTTTACCATTAGCATTTTAGCGATCAAAAGACATTCATGTATTCTACACTTCAGACGTTTGCTCCCATTTCGATCCCGACAAATTGATTTATCAAAATAGGAACTTTCCTTTGTTGACATTTTAAACGAAATTTATAATTGTGAATAGTAAACTGGAATAGTTTATTGTGTTTATGTTTGCTCTTAGTTCTAAATTTCAAAGTAGTAGCTGTATTGGAATTAAGTTAATTAGACATTAAGTTAATCCTCGTATAGTTTCAATGTTGCGTCGTCTTTTCGTCCCTTAAAAATTCGTTAATCGATATTGGAATGACTTATTTTATTAACATTTGCAAAAAAATATCAGAAAAATGACTACATTGGAAGAGGAACATTCGGATATCCCTCGTTTGGAACATTTAACTCCTTTTCGACCCCTTAAAGTTGGTTAATCGAGAACAGAATAGCTTACTTTTTCTATGTTTAATCTTTTTTGACATTTGTACCAAATTTCCGAGTTGTGACCATATGGGAAGTGGTACATTCGAATATTCCTCGTTTGGAACGTTTAACCCCTTTTCCACCCCTTGATCCACCGGAGATCGGAATAGTTTACTTTTTCTGCGTTTGTCTTTATTGATATTCACACCAGTTTTCAGAATTGTGAAAATATGAGAAGTAGGACATTCGAATATATCGCTCGTTTGGAACGTTTAACCCCTTTTTGACCTCTTAAAGTGGGTTAATCGAGATCTGAATAGCTTACTTTTTCTATGTTTACCATTGTTGATATTTGTGCCAATTTTCAGAGTTGTGACTATGTGGGAAGTAGGATTTTCGAATGTCCCCCGTTTGGAACGTTTAACCCCTTTTCGACCCCTTAAAGTGGGTTAATCGAGATCGGGATATAGTTTACTTTTTCTATTTTTACCATTGTTGATATTTGTGCCGATTTTCAGAGTTGTGACTATGTGGGAAGTAGGATTTTCGAATGTCCCCCGTTTGGAACGTTTAACCCCTTTTCGACCCCTTAAAGTGGGTTAATCGAGATCGGGATAGTTTACTTTTTCTATTTTTACCATTGTTGATATTTGTGCCGATTTTCAGAGTTGTGACTATGTGGGAAGTAGGATTTTCGAATGTCCCCCGTTTGGAACGTTTAACCCCTTTTCGACCCCTTAAAGTGTGTTAATCGAGATCGGAATAGTTTACTTTTTCTATGTTTACCATTGTTGATATTTGTGCCGATTTTCAGAGTTGTAACTATGTGGGAAGTAGGATTTTCGAATGTCCCCCGTTTGGAACGTTTAACCCCTTTTCGACCCCTTAAAGTGTGTTAATCGAGATCGGAATAGTTTACTTTTTCTATTTTTACCATTGTTGATATTTGTGCCGATTTTCAGAGTTGTGACTATGTGGGAAGTGGGAGAATTAGTGATGAGTGAGTCAGTCAGTGAATCAGTGAGTGAGGGCTTTGCCTTATATATATAGAGATAGTTGGTTGACAATAGAGGATTCTCCTGTATTTGTTATCTAGTTCTTGCTCACAGTTAGATACGAATTCCTATTCCTGGCAATCCTAATAAGCTCAGACTCTAATTTAAATTCTTTATGAAAACGGTTTTATTTAGCGAGGAGGTAAACAGATCTAAAAAAGTAGTTTAAGGCCAATTCCAAAAACATTTGAATGATAGTTATACGTGCTATAAAATTGTTTTGTTAGTGGGATGAAGAATTTTTTTTTTCGTTATTACTGTTAAAAAAGTTTATATTACATAATATTGTGCAATTTTGTTTAATATAAAAATTTCAATTCAAATGTTGATTATATAAATCACTACAATATTTTTCGTTTTATGTAATTTCAGAATAATTTATAGAACATATGGACGTACAATTGTCATGAAAATAGAGTGAAATATAATTTCAAAATAATGTATATTTGATACATTTAATTACAAATCTTATGCAAATGTACCTTAGAGAGGAGGCGATCTGTGGCAACTTCTTTTGGAACATCTTTTTCACTCCAACGTTCTTCCTCACACTCCTGTGCTGTGCGAATAATTGGACTCAACCGAAACAGGCAGGATATTAGTACGAGAAAGAGCCGCAAATCAAGCCGACTCTATTCAGAAGGGTATGCTTGCGAATGTACCAAAGCGGGTATATTTTTTCTACATATTTTATCTGCACCTGAGAAATCAAAGTTTAAATATCTTCAATATTAATAATTAGTTGATTTCAAGTACAAACTAGGGATGAACAATGTTTCCTCTATTTTTTGAGCACTCTCTAGCCCTAGTAAAAATTTAAAATATATTTTTTCTGAAGATCAATGATACTCTGAAAATATCATAATCTGTGCATGCGTTGTTTGATCGAATAGAGTTTAAAATCGGAAGCTTCGCTCTAAGCAAATCCTTATTTACATTATTTTGAACTTGGTTGTTGTACCTTTAGCACGGCCTTTCTCATTCACGTTACAAACACTTTTCTGGCAACCACATTTTTTTTTTAAATACAATTTAAACGGAATCTGATCTGTTCTTTTTTTCTCGCTAGACGGCGCACAATGCCCTCCTCACTCCAGTAGCGGATCTAGGATTTTCCTTAGGGAGAGGCGCAACACTGTGCCTTTGCCAGGACAAAATTGAATGTATAGAAAAAGTTTTAAAAAATCTATGCAGTGTTCAAGAAATATACTTCAAGATAATCCATACCCATTGATTGACCCCTACCCTTTCCTTTCATCACATTTCTGACTTGTTATCTTAGAGTAAGGTGTTTAACATTGTCCTTTTGTTTTTTCATCACCTGTTTTATTTAAAAAATAAATTGTATTCAAAATGTATCGTGCATTTTAAACATTTTAGCAAGCTACATCACCGGAGGTATCGATCATACTGAAGAAATTCCAATGAAAGTGGGAACTTGATACTTTTACTTTTGACTAAGTATAAATCCTATACTATTCTTACATTAAACTGGAAAATCAGTAATTGAACATCAAATTTAACATATTCATAACATATTTATGCAGTGAGCTTAATAAGTAAAAATACGTTATTTTACTGGATAATCCATTGCTACTCGAGTAATTTTAAGTACAGGGTGGTTATAATTAAAGTTACCCTGTTTAAAGCCACGTAGAGTCCGTTCTAATGAGCAGATTTTGATGAAACTTGGTATATACACTATAAGGACCATGGGGAAAAGTAATATGCAATAAAAAAAAAAAAAAAATTGTAGTTCAAATTTTTACCACCAGGTGAAAAAGTGGCGCATAAAGAACAAAAACCCCAAATTAAAAACACACATTTTTATTTAATTACAGCATATGTTCGATGTGCATTCCATTTACTTCAACCACATGCTCGAAGCGTGTTATAGCATGTTCAACACTAGCGCGAAGGGTTTCTCGATCAATTGCAGCAAAATGACGTGTTATGCTCACTTTCATTTCAGGAAGAGTCCGTATGCTCCCTCCATACACACGATCTTTCAGAAATCCCCACAACCAGAAATCATAGGGATTTAAGTCCGGAGAACGAGGAGGCCAGGCAGTCAAGAAACTTATCGAAATTACCCGATCATCTCCAAAGTGGGCAAGAAGTAGTGCTATCAGTGGTCGTGCAATGTGAGGTGGTGCACCATCTTGCATAAAGACAGCAGTCTCTAAACATTGTCGTTCTTGTAGGGCAGGAAGGACTTGCTGCCGAAGAAGCTCGCAGTAGCGGGTCCCCGTGATTGAACACCTTCGAGGGCAATGAAGCGTGCTCCCCTCAAAGAAAAAGGGACCAAGAGTAAATTCAGCCGTAAAACCATACCATACAGTAATGTAATCAGGATGCAGAGATTGTTAATGCACAACATTCAGTTTTGCCGCACCCCATGTTCGACAGTTGTGAGTATTCACGGCTCCATCTAGTGTAAAATACGCCTCGTCCGACCATAAAATGTTCCAAGGCCATGCATTATCAACGATTATTCTGGCCAAAAAAATTCTACAAAATTGAGTGTGCTTAACAGAGTCAGCAGGTTTCAGTTGTTGCACAACGTGGATCTTATATGGATACCATTTTAAAATGGATCGAAGAATCTTTCTAACTGTATACCAAGGGATAGACAAATCACGTGACACCGCTCGATCACTTGAATACGCTATAACACGCTTCGAGTATGTGGTGGACATAGATGAAATGCACATTAAACATATGCTGTAATTAAATAAAAATTTGTGTTTTCAACTTGTGATTTTTGTTCTTTATGCGCCACTTTTTCACCTGGTGGTCAAAATTTGAACTACAATTTTTTATTGCAGATTTCTTTTCCCCATTGTCCATATAGTGTATATACCAAGTTTCATCAAAATCTGCTCATTAGAACGGAGTCTACGTGGCTCTAAACAGGGTAACTTTAATTATAACCACCCTGTATGTTGGGAAAAATTGTTTTCAAAGAGGATGTTTTACTAATAATTATAAGTAATAATTTTAATAAGGCAAAAGAAACAAATACAATTTAAATATTGAACATATATTGCAAAACAAATTCCAGTTTCGAATGTCTCAATTGGCAATAATTGTACTTAATCATAAAAAGTTTAATGATAAAATTAAAAAATGAAATGAAAAAGTCCAGGGATAAAATCTGACAAATTCTGCAACTGTACTGCTACATTACACAGATAATAATTTTTACAAAATTTTTAATAAGTCTATTTCAATTAAAAAATTGGCATACCTTTCCACTGTGGTGTTGGAAAGGAGGATTATTAATCTGAATTCAAATATGACGCTTATTTACAAGACGAAACAAAAGCACGAGCTAGAGCTGAATGAGTTGTTATGCAGTTTATAAACAACCTTCCTCTTCCTTTCTATCAAAACTTTTCAGTTTAGCCAATTACCATGTCCAGCTGAATGGGGGTGGTAATTTCCGGGGGTAACCCAAATAGCCAACCTCTCAATATTCTTTTCCCCCTTGGTTGGTGTTGGAAATTACGCATGTGAGAGTCAAAATCTTTTCTTCCCACCTGACAGAATAAGGAATCGGGTATTAGGTGTTCTGCAGGAAGGGAAGAATATTTGTTGATAATTCGATTCCAGGACACTTTTAACAGAAAGGGATGTGTTTTAAAGTGCTGTGAAGATGTCTTCAAGGTTAAGGGAGTGGAGGTTTGAATACTTGTACAGTCTTTCAACGTCCGTTTGAATGGGAAGGGAGAGAGCTATAAAAAGAATTTTGATCCAAAAATAAGCTCTTTTTTTTTGTTGCTTTTTTCGAAAATTAGATGAAGGTCGAAATATGTTTGTTGCGTAAACTTATTTAATTTTTTTTTTTTTTTTTTTTTTTTTTTTTTGTAAATTGTAAAAATAATAAAATATATTCAACCTGATGGGGGGGGGGTGCGCCCCCTGGTTGGATCCGCAGCAATTGTCTCACTCAATACTGACTGCTTACGGATCCCTAATGTTATTGCGTATAGTATTTATTTACTGCTGAGCATTTGACTATTTATTTAAGGAATTTATGATATGCTAGTTTTATTAATAAGGTTATATTGTTATGTTAAATTTTGATATTCATTCTTCTGGAAAAAAATGCGAGATTTTCATTTAATCAACTTCTGCAAGTTAACACTGGATTAATGCAAAATCCAGAAAAGATTTCAAAATTATTTTTAATTCTACTTCATTAGTTGCCTGAAGTAGCATTTCGTTAAAGATAACTATCAATCCTGGATTGAAAGTAATCTTGTTCCAACTATAATTCAGTCATACCAACGTAATAAGTGCTACACTTCATAACCATATTTTATTTTATGTATGTTCAATTTGGAAGTTGTAACTCGGCTATATTAAAAGTCACGTTTCAAATGCAATGACTCCTATACAATTATATATATATATATATATATATATATATATATATATATATATATATATATATATATATTCATCCCTCTGTTAATTTTTCAATTACTTACATTATAAAAATATTGTGCTAAGTATTCAGCGTTGCCATTGAAAGCTATTGAGAATTGTCTACATTTTTGTTAAAATCACTGCAAAAGAAAATATAACTTTTTTTGGTAATAGATCCATTTCATTTGGAACATCGCACAATTTCAGTTACACTATAATATTCGTCATTTCATTAAAATGTAATATTACCGTTATTTACCGTTTTCAAATTTTCACTCATTTAAATAAAAATGGCCAGTTTGACGATATTTTTTATATGGAGGGGAGGTGAGAAACACCTCCAAAATGGCGAAATTGGCGATGTTATACTATAGACATTACATTGTTAATTCTTGTGCGTGAAACAGAAAAAAATTCATTGTTGATGCTCAAGGGCAGAGAGCTCCGTGTTAAAGCCATTCATTTTTCGACTTTTTACGCTTTTATCGCATTTCTACGGGAATTATGAAGGTGGGGACGATTAGAACACCTTAACAGAGATTTTAATTAAAATCGTTAGAGCTGTTTTTTAGCAATCATTGAAAAAAAAAATATGGATTTTTTCAATGGTTATGGATTTTTTCAATGGCTATGGATTTTTTCAATGGCTATGAATTTTTTCAATGGCTATGGATTTTTTCAATGGCTATGAATTTTTTCAATGGCTATGGATTTTTTCAATTGGCTATGAATTTTTTCAATGGCGCCTGCACGATTTTGACGGAAATCTAAATAGTAGGTCCCATGACCACCACTATCCCACACACCAAATTTAAACATCGTAGGTCAAATTTCTCGGAAGTTAGGTTGATCAAGTGCACACAGACGGACATTTTTTCTAGACCACTTTTTTAAAATCAGGATGTTCCAAAGCGTAGGGAAATGGAAAAAATATCGTGTTTTTTTTTTTTTTCCTTTTTTCGAACGAATGCTATACTTTTATTACCCTATGTAAGTATATGGGTATTTGAAAGTAAAAAGTAGTCACCTTACAAAAAGCAATCATGGAAAGTAGAAATTTGCCCTGAAAAACTTCTTTTCTGATAATACTGAATATCAAATAAAGGTTATCTATATTTTACCGATGCTTTCTTCCATGCAACGATAATGTATTGATATTTTCACCCCATAATTCATTTCAATAAACGATTGCTTTATCTCGTATTCGAAAACGGAGCTGCCCATGGAAGAGTCACTTTAGAGTTATTGATTACAGTGTTCGTTTTTTTTTTTTTTTTTTTTTTTTTTTTTTTTTTTTTTAATTATTTGGAAAAAGAATGGTGAGCGTAAATCGACCAGTAGAAGCTATTTTCTTGACTTAGTCAGGGCTGCCAGGCATGACAATTAATTACCAATTTGGCAATGTTTAATGAGGGTTTGGCAATTGGCAATTTTTTTGTGTGGCGATTTTGAACTTTTTTTTCCAGCGAAATTAAACGTTTTACTTCCAATTACCCATAGGTACTATACATAGGATAATGAAAGTAAAGCATGTCAAAACCATTTTTCTATTTTTTGGCATTTCTCCACGTTTTGGAACACCCCGATTTCAAAAAAGTGATATAGAAAAAATGTCAGACTGTATGTGTATCTGTGGTCAGTATAACTCTCGAACAAATTGACCTACAATGTTCAAATTTGGTATGCGGGTAGCTGGTGGCCATGGGCCCTACTATTAAGGTTTTCGTCAAAATCACGTATACGCATAAGGAAGCTGCCATTGAAAAAATCATGTTCTTCAATGATTGCTAAATAACTTCTCCAACGATTTTGATAAAAATCGCTGTGCTAATGCCTCTTAAGGTGTTTTAAACAGTCCCACCTCCAAAATTCGCGTAAAAATGCTTTAATGGCGTAAAAAGTTGAAAAACGAATGCCTTCAACACAGCCCAGATAGCATGCAAGGTTACGAAAACCTTGTCATATACTTGTCATTAGACTTTCGTGATAAGGTTACAATGTAACCCAACGGCAAGCTTATGAAAACCTTTTCATATACTTGTCAGCGACAACCTTGACGTTAACCTAAAATTGCAAGCAAACGAAAACCTTTTCATATACTTGTCATGACAAGGTTGCAGGGTATCCCCTATGACAAGGATTTGAAAAGGATAAAGAGAAAAGCTTTCTTTTTAACCTATTATGAAAAGCTTTTGTAAAGGTTGGCAGTGAAAGGTTTTTAAAAGGCTTTCAAAGTAAACCCAATATTGCTGAGACGTGTCTGGCAACAAGTTTTTAAAAACAAGCCTCCATTGCTTCAATTGAGAAGGATCTCTTTTCGCCTTTTACTCGTTGTAAAAGTCAGTAAGTGCGTTATTTCGTAATGGTATTGATTTTTTTATATATATTACTACTATTAGATTATTAAAATTAAAACGAAATGTTTTATCAATGTATCATATTCGTAAGAAAATAGGCTTAATCTGTTATTTATACGTAGTACGCAATCTAAAAAGCGGCAACTAAATTATCACTTTTGTGGTTTTGGGGGAGCTGTAGAATTTGTCATAGGAATTATTTATGAAAGAATTTTCTTATTAGTTTTTAAAAAAATTAATTCCTTTTTCTCATTCTGTATAATGGTTTGCTGTAATTCCCTAATCGCTAATTGCGCGTGGCACAAGTTTCCTAAATTTTTTTGTTTAATTAAAATATTAATGTGCGGCCGATGTTTGAGGACACCAGTAGCTCGAACCAAGATCTTTGCCTTGTAAATAACAGTAACCACCGTTGAAATCAAATTGGAAAAGCTTGTTTTTGAACTCAAACATTTGGCAAATTGTTTTTGTGGGAGTTTTTGTCCTCATCATTAAGTAAATAACATATATTAGGCTGTATATTGCAATCCCAATATCAAAAATGTTCGTATACAACAAAATCTTTTTATGGAAAAATCATGTATATTGAGTTGGGAGACTACAAAAGTTTTCAAAATCACAAAATGTTGCCTCTGGCTGGAATCTAGGCTGTTACCCCCAATTTATCACCAAAATATATGGCATGTGTATTAACCCCTTGACATACAAATAAAATGCGCTTACAAATAAATGTGGATGGTTTCAGAAATCACTGCTATACTGACTACCGCTTTCATTGCGCTTCTTTCTGTTTACTTGTTTGCTGATACGATTTTTTTATCGGTACTATTGAGAGGGAGAAAGCATCTTCAACAGTCTAAACAAAACAGCATCGATGCATGACAGAAACAGATAATCTATTAATATAATGCCCAATGTTCATCAAAGCCAGTTCTTGACATCTCGGAGACGTGAAATTCTACAATGGCACATGAAATGAATGACGTCTCCGAGATGTGATTGTATGTCAAGGTTTTGAGTTCGGGGATTTTAAATAAGTAAACAATGTCTTGTGCTTTAATTTATTGTACTTAACCTTTGTTGCCAACTATATAGGGTGAACCTACCAGTAATTGACCAGTTAGTGCAAGTTTCTACACATTTAATTTTTTTTCTTAAAAAATTATTAACGGAATGTTATGAAAATTTCCCAAAATATCAATTGATTAATGAAGCTCAATAATAAATGAACATGGTGTTCCAGTCCTTTTTACAATTTAAAATATCATCAGAATTTCTTACCAAAAGCAATTTTGCCAGTAATTGACCACAGCCATGCTAGTAATTGACCACTTCCATTTCCAGAATAAAACCAAAAGTTAATTGTTAAATTCTGTTATAAAATGCTCTAATATTCATAAATTAACTATTAAATGAATTAAAAAAAGAAAGTAAAAATAAATATAATCAATTTTAATCCATGAAAATACAGGAACATCAGTGTAAAATATAGTATGATGGTTTTATAAACTTTAGTTATCAAAGTTAGTTTTACTGGTAGGTAATTATGTGTATTTTATTCAAAAAATTAAAACAAGAAAATCAAAATAATATAGAAAAGATTATCTAATCCTATACTTTCAATTCTGAATAAATTTAGATGAAAAGAATCGAATGTAGAGGATATTATTTCTTGAATAGTTTCAAAATCATCCGTTTTTCTAATGGAAATCATTTTCTTGCATTGGCATTTATCCAATTACATAGAAGAGTTTCTTCTGAGGGTGTAAGAATTGTTGAGGGCCCATTTTTCTAAATTCTGGGGTTTTCCCTCTTAGCTTATTAATCAACGTAGAATGAGAAATGTATTTTCTGGCAGTTTCTCTTATTTTCCCAATATTTTCTCTTGAAAAAGCGTAGATTTCAAGACCTCTTCGGTGTACTTGAGAAAGGATTTTTTCCCTTCCATGAGTTTAAAGAAAAACTACTAGTATATTAATATAAAACAAACATAAATGATCTACATACATTATTTGTATTAAACTATTTAGGAATTATTCATGTTGATGCTAAAAAATCAAAGAGAAGCTAAACCACCCTTCACTAATAGTGTCAGTCACTCATATGAGACCCTGTGACATACCTTTGTGTTTGTTAATTTTTATCATCCAAATGGAAGCTTGGTTACCCCTATAACTTTTGGCATTGGCTTTCATTAGTTATTGGATATATTTTAACCAATAAAAATTAGAATACCATCACAACAATTCTTGTTTACTTCCTTTTTGTGTCATTTTGGTCAACTACTGGCATGTGGTCAATTACTGGCGTATCACCCTATATAGCACGTCCATAAATTTCCCATTTTGCATCCTTTTTCCTTTTCTATTTATTGCTATTCTTGAGCTGCTTTTTGCGTATCCACTTTCAATTGTTAAGAGCTATATTTGTACCTAAAAAGTGTGTTGACAAAATTTGGGTACTATTTCCAGATAAAAACTGGCGAATTGAAGCTCTAACTCATCCAAACAACCTTCAGATAATTTATCATTCCTGTTAAAAATCATTATAGGGTTTGCAACCCTATAACAAACTGTTAACATTGCTTGCAATACATTTAAACATGTAAACATTTGGGCTTAGCGCCAACTGGTACATAGTTAAAGGAAGGCCAAATTTATTTTGTGTTGCTCATCATTTTTACTTTTTTAGAATGTTCAATAAGGAAACTGCCAGCTTGTGAAAAATTGTAAGTAAATTAGAGAATATCATTTGGTCCATTAGTTTGTTTAAAAATTATGGTACTTTTCCGTTAAAGGGAGCTGTTGGCCATTTGTCTATTTTGTGTTTGGTGTTTGATTTGGGTAAAAAAATGTAACCATTTCAAAAACAAATTCAAACAAAAATTAACCATTTTAAAAGTTTTATCACAAAAATGTTTAAAATTTTTCATTGAAAAGTACCATAATTTTTTTTTTAAATCAAACACCAAACATAAAATAGGCAAATGGTCAATGGTGCCCTTTAACAGAAAAGTACTAAAATTATAATTTAAGCTCATTTTCAATCAATAACACTAATATTTTTTGGAAAATTAAATTAATCTTTTGTATGATGATTTTTATTTAATTTACTTCTTAACCTCATAGACTAGACTCCTTCCTAACAAAGCGGAAGGGAAGGTAGGATATAATAATAAAAACTGAATGGGCTAAAGCAGGGGTTCTCCAACTTTTAACATTACGATCCACTTTTAAGAACACTAATGTATAGCAACCCTCTTCTTCCTCTGTCAATATAATTTTTTGGAAGATAAGCAGCTCACATTTTTTCGAAAAAAGGTTTTATAGGATCCAAAAGGAACTTGTAAAGAAAAAATGTTTCATATTAAATATAATTTTGCTAGAAATATTTTCTAATAAGGTCTGTGTGAAAGACTTGCCACCCTCGGTTTGGAAAGTGCAACGATAATGTTTTATAAATAATACTTGCTTCGTTATAATACGTGTTATTTGGATATTCTCCAAATTAAAAGAAATTAGCCAAGTAACATGTATTTCAAAAGTTGGAAGTGAATAATATTTTATCGTATTTGGTACAATTCCATTATAGTGACCCTGATTGTCACCAAATGTAGAACTAAATTACAACTACCATATGAAATTGATATTGAATTTAAAAAAAATTATGTTTTCCAGTGTGCTAAAAATATATTTTCTGATTACAAATTGTATGTTTAGTAAAAATGGAGGATACTAAAGAAAAAAAAATTATATGTATATATATAGAGATAGAATATTTCTCTATGTAAAAAACTGATAGTTTTGGTCCTGAAATTACACCTGAATGATTCAATTTAATTTGATATATCAATTAATTTTAATTAAATATTTTAAAACTATTTAATATTATAGCTATCATTTAATAAATGGTGTAGTCAGTTTAGGCATTCCAAATTTGGTGCATGTGGATTGCCCAAATTAGATTTGGGGGACACTAGCAAGGAGTGAATTTGACCTTGGTAATTTGAATAACAAAAGGCAAAATCATTGCTCTAGTTTCACTAGTTTGAGCCTAAAACTATATCAAACACTTAAAGGAATAATGGAAGCTGCAGCATGTTAAACTTTTTGAGACCGCAATGAACTTATGTTGGCGTAGAATGCTGATAGTTCGGTTGTTGATATCTCGTTATCTACTTGGAATTCAAAACTATAAGGTGTAAGATATTTTTAAATATATATATACAATAAGAGAATCAATAACTTATTAAAAAACTAAACTAAATGTATATTTGTTTATCTTCTCGAATACAATTTCAGTTTAATTTATAGCAAATATTCTTTTCAAATTTTGTTTAAGTACGTTTTCTAATATTTTTTTAGAAATCTCTGCATTCTATGACTCAAAAGGTATCCGACTGCAAGATACTACTACACAACTGAGAGCTATCTGCTGAAGTTTTAGGTAAGCTTCTTATTTTAACTTTTGTAAGTTTGCATACTTAAAAAAAAAAGTCACTGATCAAAGGCACCTACTTTCACCTAAAATGTGCTTACATCTTTTGTAGCATAAAGCACATATCGCACCTATCGCATTATTCATCGACAACTCTTTAGCAATTTATTTCGCCTGTTTCTCGGTTTTCTGATAACTTGGCTTGATTGACTTATCCCTATTTTAACATTTTATACTCTCGGCTTGATATTCATTAAAAAAATTGTGTTCATTTTTAAACTTTTCGGAGTGGTTTCTTATCGTTATTCTGAATTGAATTTATTCTTCTAACGTTTATTTTATCATTTAATAATTTTTTCCACTGTTTATATATCACAATATTTTTGAGTAACACATTCAAAGTATTTTTTTTTTTTAAAAACTCTTTTAGGAGATGGGTACCAAATAACAGAGATAACTCATTCAAATTAATAATCTTCTGATCATTTATAGCAACCTCATGAGAAAAACATTTCAGTTTCACGATAATTGCGCCAACTTTCAAACTTGGCAACTTATGGTACCCGTCTACCAGAAGAGTACCATTTTCTTTCCTAAAATTTTATTACATCATTTCATAGTTTTTTGTTTTTTACATTTTGTAATTGGCGGATTAGTACTGCACTTCAGTAGCGTTATTATTCACAATTTATATTTTTACAATGTATGTTTTGAAAAAATGTAGACTTTTGTTCACTCTCATCATATACATGTACAGCCAAACTGAAAACTAATTATTTGATCATAGCGATAGGGTTGGGCGACTAATATGAAAGAAAAAACTAGTTATAAACTAAACATATCCATTTTTTAACAAATTGGAATGAAATTTAAAATGCCACGTTTTGCCGACATTCTAATCATGACCTTCCATCCTTTTTAAGGCTGACCAAACGGTATAGTGGTTAGCTTGCTAGCTTCTAGACCGCAAGGTTGCGTGTTCGAGTCCCGTGTTGGCATGGGTGTTTGTAAATGTATGTTGGCTTGTCTAATGACAAATGTTTCGGCGCATTATAGCCCTCGTGTTGCTGACGTCGCCAGATAATCTGAAACCAACCATCCTTTTAAGCTATAGCCTGTGTTATTAAAACATCATATGCACGGGTGTTATATAAAATCAATGTAAACACGTGTAATATAAACGTTAGAAATAAAATGTTAAAAATTCAATGCTAGTTTGTACTTTAAAATTTATGTTTTCTTGTCATGAAAACAGTTTTTGCAGCTTTAACTAAATATTTACTAGATTAAACTAAAATGCTTATGTTACTGTAATGATATAACATAAACACCGTTTATTGACGAATTTCAAATTGCCAAAATTTCATGAGAGCTTGAAAAAATTGGCAAAACCAACTATTCATTGTTACTCTCTGAGGAATCGTCTACTAAGTTGCTAGGTGTATTATGCGCTTAAGAAAGAAATTTGCAGGAACATTGTTCCAACATCTAAAGAGTGAAGATTATTTCTAATCGTTAAAAGTAGGCTTTTTATTGGAAGCGTTTCAATGGGCATATTTAAATTTATGCTTGGACTACAAGAAAGAAAATACTCTCCATCCAATATAATGGATCATTCAAATAAGGTGTATATTCTTAATGGACAAATGTCTTGTATTCTAGAAACTGAATGTAGTAAGCCTTAAAATTGTTCCCTTCTGAAGTGAAGCTATTGCTTTTTATTAATAGGAAAGCTTACTTATGAAATATCAAATTGTTATTGAATTTTAAATTGTTTCTTTTTTCAGAGAGAAATGAATGTGATTCCCTTTAGTTTTCCTCAAGAATCTGTCTCCAGAAGTTTCTTGTCAGATACAGCAGATTAGTTAAGAAATATTTGTAACACATTGAAAATCATTTTTAAGTTATGTTTTTTGTATAAAATAAAAAAAAGGTTTTTTTTTTATCTTTTTTTTTTTTTTTATCTCTCTGTTTACTTTAAAATAAAGAATTATGTAATTTTTTTTTTCAATAAATATGTATTTTTAATAGTTTATAGTAATTCCTTGTAATACATTACTATTTTTTGCTGGTATTTGTGCAAGTTATGGGCCATTTATTGTTATGTATTTCGTGCATAGATCTGTTTAAAAGTCGATTTGAAAGTGTAAATGCAGTACGTTAAATATTTCTATTCATATAACAGAATAAAAAGCATCAAAGTTGAAAGGAAGAAAAAAATTTACGACATATCCCATCGGTGCTTATTGTGACACTAAGTATTTGTATTGCATCAAGAAACACAGTATCCATGTAGGTGTATTGCCACATATCTTCCAGTAGGCAAGTCTACAAGGGCCATCTTAGTGCTTAAAAAGATTTGTATCCATAGCTAACTAAAACCCTGCAGAGTTTATTTTTCACCTAGGCTTGCATGTTTCAACAAAAACCATTTGATAGCACGAAAAATGATTCTTTACATGGTTAATATTCCCTGTCATAAACTTGAAATTTTTTTCTAAAAAAGGGTGTTTCCATCATTTCTAGGAAAGAAATTCAGCATGGTATGTGTTGATACTTTATTTTTTATAAAATATTTTAGACATCAAAAGCTTTAAATTTCTTACAATGCCAGTATACTTTGGAAATTGCAAATTCATTGAAATTTGTTTTTTCCAAAATGTTCTCAAACTTGTATATATTTAAAATATTCTAGGAAAAAAGACTGCTATATTTACAATTTTAATAGGTTCCATCTAGTAAAATATGAATCATTTGCAATTTTACATTTAATTTCTAAATTACAAACTGAGTTATTATTGATGCCATTAAAGAATAAGGAACAGATATAGCATAAGACATTTGGCAAATTTTTTCACTTGGCATTTAGAAAATTCACCAGAATTAAAAATGCAGGAACTGAATTAAAATATAAATAACAAATTAAAGTAAAAACCGTTGGCAGAAACAGCACTTATTTGGAAAAAAGTGCCCTATACTACAACTGTACCAAGAATAAGTTTAATTAAACAGCCACCAAATTTCAATAATGCAGTGTTAATCCATTTTCCAGACAATATTGCAACTCTCGCAATAAAATGCTTCTCTTTGACCCGAAAAACTCGGAATGTTTTCAGTATTACTTTATGAAGGAAATTCAATCTTTCCTCTATCTACCTTGAAACAACCTTAAAATGAAAAGGTTTACACACCCTTTAACTGTAAACCTTATAGCAACCTTATAACGAAAAGGTTTTCGTACCCTTTACATGAAAACCTTGTCGCAAGCTTGTTACGAAAAGGTTACTGTGAAACCTTGTCGCAAGCTTGTCGCGACAAGGCTACGAAAAGGTTTACAATGAAAACCTTGTCGCAAGCTTGGTCGCGACAAGGTTACGACAAGCTTTTCAGGTGTAAACTAGGACCCTTTTTTTAGGCTTGTGAAAAGGTTATACCCTTGTCGTGACAAGCTTGCGACAAGGGTGAAACCTTTTCGTTTATAGGGTTTACACAAGGTTTTGAAAAGGTTAAAATGCTATCTGGGAGAGTTCTCTTTCCTTGAGCATACCTCATCAGCGATCGTTTTTCCTTCTCCCCCCAGTTTCACATATAATAAGGATTACCGAAAAGTACATCGCCCTAATCACAATTTTAGTGGTCACACATACTGGTCTGTAATTGATATCGATATAGATAAACAACAGGATAGACTGCTTAACGCTGGGAAAATGAAGCCGTTGCCAGATGCAGTTGGTGGGATAAAAAATACGGATTGCCGATGATTGAAAATAAAATTTTGGGTCAATAGTAACATTTTGTCAATAGTAGACCTTATAGTAGTAATAATGTGCAAAAATTATATACTCTAGCACTTTATAAGGTTTTTCGCATTCCCATCTAACTATAAAAGTGAACTGTGATTGGTTAATAATCATTCCACCAGCGTCATCAACAACCGGCGCGTTTTTCTCCTTGCATTGAAATCAGAGAAATCTATCCAGTTCTTTATCTATATCGATGGTAATTGAAAGTTGTGCGATGATCCACACCCCTATTTTTTTTCATGATTTTCTGCTTTTTGAGCTCTGGTTATTTGTGACTTTTTATACTTTAATTTATTTTGTTTAAAGCAAACTCGGCAACTTTTTTTTGCAACTGCTTGACGAATTTCGGCGCCTGTTGTCAGGGATTATTGAGGAGTGGATAGAAGAAGACATTCATTGCACTATCACTTTCTGTGTTTACTTTACAATGCTTTGCTTTTTGTAGATCATTAAGCATAAAATATGAGTTGATATTTATTTTTAGATATCAGTTGTACCTTTACAATAAGGCCAATTCTGAATTTTATTTTCATTTTCTCTAAAGAAACAGAATTTAGAATTGCATGTCATATATTTAAATCCATTATATTGACTCCAATTTTGTTTGTGTGAGGCGTGAACAAATCTGCCACGATGACAAGGAGAGATAAATCCACTTGCCTTCAACCATTCGAGCTGAAAATTAGCTAGGTAGATTTGATGACTATTACCAGCTTTTCCCCTCTTCTATTGTGTCTTCGGAGTACTAATTAATCTACTTGCCTTCATCCAATCAACCTGAAATTTGATAGATAGATTCGTTGCCGAGGGCAATGCATTCTATAAAGTTTTATTGTCTATCCCTAATACGTCGCTTTTACATACGTTTCTATTATGGCTTTGGGGGATTAATTAACTCACTTGCCGTTATCCAATTGCATTTGAACTCATTTGTGTCGTGTAAAATAAAAAGGAGAGAGAATTTGAAGTGTATTTCTTCTATTTCATACAGGTTTTTTTTAATTTCGTACCAAAGATTTTTTTTTATTACGATACTTCATTCGCATCTAAAGCTATTACGAAAAATAAATAAATAAATAAATAAATAAATAAATAAATAAATAAATAAATAAATAAATAAATAAATAAATAAATAAATAAATAAATAAATAAATAAATAAATAAATAAATAAATAAAACAATGAGCGAAAGAAGCGGTCTTTCCTCATAGGAGACACATGAAACGAGACAAAAAAAAAAAAAAAAAAATCTTAATTCTTATAACTATTTTACGAAGTCACCCGATTCCCAACAAATTCAACTTTAAAAAATGTTGCAAAGTCAATGAAGTAACGACTTTATAGCATGTCTTATGCAATATATTTTAAATTTTAGCATTTAAAAAATTAGTAAAAAAAAAAAAAAAAACTTGGAGAAATTTCAACATCAGAAATCAAGATTGAAAATTAAATTGCTAGATCTAACACTAGGCATTATTTTTTAATTACTTTATTTCATAATATATACCAAACAATTGAAAAAATTCAAATAATTTACAAGAATTTATCACATATTATAATTTTTAACGACAAATTTCAATACGTTAAAAAAGAGATGCAATAGATTTGTAAAGTTGATAAACATTATATAACTTTCAATTAATTTTAATGCTGGTCACGGCTTCTAAATCTGACATAGATTGGCGTAATTTACCGTTTTCATCTCCATATTGTCATTTTAAAAATCGGCGAATTGTGTTTGCTCTAAAGCCATATAAAATCTTACTTAATACTTTTTATATTTCCAATTAAAATGAAAAAGTAGGCATTTAATTTATAATTACAAAGAATGGCAGAAACACTATATTAGAGGAATTAGTAATGTTTATTCATTTCTCCATGGGTAATCAGCAATTTAACATCATAACAATTATATGGTTTCATGCATTTTAAATTGATTACCATTTTAAAGAATTGTGCTGAAACTGAAATATTGTAATTATAATATATACTTAAAGTTTTAATAACTCTTATAGTTAGAATAAAAATAGTGTTTATGTAATTTTTCAATTTGGCAGTCACTTTACTTTAACCATTTACCAAACGAAAGATATCATTACATCGCTGTTTCAATTCTGGTCGTATTTCAGCGCTACCATTGTTTCGTGGGAGAAATTAGAACTAACAGCCTGTTTCCTCTGTACGCGAAGACTTTCGTTGTTAGTTCTGATTTCTTCCACGAAACAAGGGTGGTGCTGAAATACGACCAGATTTGAGACTGCTATCGTTCGTTTGGTAAATGGCTGGTCTTACGAATTTTTTAAATTTTGTGTTAGAAATACTCGCAAGTACTTCATTGGTCAAAATGTCGTTTTTCTAGTTTCAATGTTTGGCGTAAAGCTCGAGTCTTTTTTCTATAACAAAAAAGTCGCAGTGCAAGTTTTTAATCGATATTAACATTTTCTAACTATTATTTTATATAATAAAGGGCATTTACTACAATACAATTTAAAGGGAAAATACTATTTGGGTAACATTGCATTCTCTAGAAGATGGAGGAAATACAATTCGAAAGCAAATCTGTCAAGTCTTGTAATAACTAATACAGGACTTTCCCCGAAAACAATGAAGTGGCTTCCAGAAACTGTGTGAATTACAAAAGTTTTAAACTAGTATTATAATTCAAAAATTTTAGTAGTAGTACAGTCCTTTAAAAAGGAAATAAATTTAAAAAAAAAAAAAAAAAAAAAATGAAATCATATTTGTGGTACGTTATAAAATCGCTGATTATTCATTTAGAAATGAGTAGTATACATTACCAGTTCCTCTAATTTGGTGAGATAAGTTTCCTTTTGTAATTTTAAATGCCGAATTTGCAATTTAAATTGAAAATCTAAAGAAATTATATAGAATTAAATTCGTAAAATTGTGTTGTTACTAGTTTCTTCACTCGGCCTTTGTGCACCGTTTCCCTAAAGGAGATCGTGCAGTCTTAATCATAGAGTATATACCTGACGCATACCGTGATCATACAGTTAGATCTTGTTTTTCAAGAACAAATGCAGGAGCTAATTGAGTCTGGACACAGCTGACTGTTCCAAAGTTTAGCAGCACCTACATTATTTAGCGTACATTGAAAAATGTTTACTTTTGCTGCTAGGGGGTAGTTACATACATTTTTGGTAGATAAATCAGTAAGTAAACATGTGAGTTCTATCATGTTCTTTTTTTTTTTTTTTTCTCGTTTTCACTGACAATTTAGTTAAAATATAATTACGATTAAATGATATATTGTTGCAATCCGTCTTTCACGTCAAAACAAGGCAATTTGCCCGGAAATACTTACAATAAAATCATGAATGATAAATTAGTGCGTGAAGCATGGTTGAAATGTATCTCGAACGAATTTTGTTTCAAAGACTAGTTCGAATTTTATAGCAAGGATAGATAAATAACTCCTTTTTTAATCAATATAAGTTTGAAATTATTTTTAGCTTACATTTTTCATGCATTAAATTATTGTTGACAATTTAATAAATAAAGACAGCCTAGCAATCTTTTTACAAATATAAATTAATACACAAATATAATTTCAGGCATTCAAAATATTTAATTCGTATACTAATTCCCAATAGTACGTTCTATAGTTTATGAAGTTTTTTCATTAAAAAAAATTATTATTATGTTTTTTTTTTTTTTTTTTTTTTGATTTTTACTAACAAGGTTCCTTCAATAGATGTTAAAAAGATTATAAATCTTGTAATGGTTGTTTTATGATGGCTGTTGTGCGAGTTGGTGGTAGCCATGGGAACTACCGTTAAGGTTTTCGTCAGAATTGCGCATGCGCGTAAGGTAGCGGCCATTGAAAAAATCACGTTTTTCAGTAATTGCTAAAAAACGGCTCAAACGATTTTGTTCAAAATCCCTGTTGTAAGGCCTCTTAAGGTGTTCTAAACATCCCCACCACCGAAATTTCCTTAAAAATGCTTTAATGGCGTAAAAAATTGAAAAACGAATTTCTTTAGCACAGAGTTCTCTTATCTCTGCTCAGTTTCACTTACAAGAAAGGAAAGTACAAGAATTGTCGATAAGCATATCGCCAAAATTCCCATATATATATATATATATATATATATATATATATATATATATATATATATATATATATATATATATATATATATATATATATATATATATATATATATATATATATATATATATATATATATATATTTTTTTTTTTTTTTTCAATTTTTTTAAATTTTTTTTTTAAGACCTATATAAGAATCATTACAAAAAATATCGCCAAACTGGCAATTATCAGCTATAGTGTAATTGAAAGTTGTGCGATGTTCCACAACCCTAATTTTACTTACATTTACGTTTCAGAAATTACAGATTTGAATTATTGGTTCGTGACCAATTTAAAAACAAATTGCATTCACACTATCACTGTTAAGCAGTATTAATTAAATAATGTATTCAAAAAGCACATAATTATAAAAAAAAAAAAAAAAGTAATTATAATTCATTACCCCTTTTATTCAATTTGACATTGGAAAAATCTTTCAATATTTGAAAATCTACTTGTGCCATAATTTGTGTTAGTGTCTCATTTTCTTATTTTATCCAAAATCTGAAGGAATATTGGGATATTTTATGGCACAAATGTATTCAAATTAAATTCACCAACTGATGATAAACTTTTTAAATTTTTATTTTAAATTGGGATTTATCATCTTATCTAAATATGTTTACTTTTTAAAACTGTTTTCGTTCGAAATCTTGTAACTGGTTGACCCCTAGATAATTTTCGATGCAGTTTGGCCATAGCTCTATTAGCTAATACTGGCCCTTTCGCCAGTAAAAGAAAATCAACCAACCAACCAAATGTACTCAAAAGTTCGATTCTTTCAAAACAGTGTTATAACTAGGTCTGGAATATTGATAGAAGGTTTCTAATGAGTGGGATAAAACTTTATCTCATGCCTTTTTAAGAATAACTGCACCGCATTTGCATTGCGATTGGGATGAAATCAAGAACAATCCTTCTGATAACTATTAAGTATAAAAATACAAATTAAAAAAAAAAAAAAAGTTTCGAAATATTAAAAGTTCCACAGTAAAATTATTTTTTACAGGCAAAATAATATCTTTCAGTTCTCCGTTGAAGTAAAACAATTTGGATGGATATATATAAATGCTAAACTCTTGAAAGTATTTCAATTATAAATTGCTATTATGTGTCAAAAGACATCGTAGTGGCAGGAAAGCCTCTGGTATATGGACTATATGCTCGATAGCAGTAGGCCATGACATAAAATTAAAACAGTTTAAATGTTCAACATAAGATGGCAGCACTATCAAACAATTTACTCGCACCATGAAATCAAGTTGGTAAAGATTTTTTGACATTCTGCATCTATCTGTACGAAAAAGAGTTCAAAAATTAAATTATTTTAAAGTTAATTTTTCGTTATTAGGTTGCTTCGAAAATATTAAGAAGTTTATATAAGTTTCAATTTGACAAGAGAAATTACTATAACAACATAATATTAGAATGTTAAAAGTTATTTTCAAAATTCAATTGATAAAAATATTGTGAATCTCATATTTCTACTTAATAAAAATTTTCGATGTACAGTCGATTTCCCTTTTTGATGTTTATCTAATGTATTAGAAGTATTTGATTTTTTGTTATACTTATCAATCCAAAATTAAGCTAACTGAACGAGTTAAAAGTAATTAATGTTTCAAAATTACACAGACAAGTTAAACAAAACACATTCAATTCAGTAAGTTGAAAGTTACATGCAAGATTAATTTAAAAATGAAACAACAAAATCTCTTTCTTTTTTAAGTTAGGAAACTGTAAAGATTTTCAAAATTGAAATGGGATTGTTAATAAACGCCTTTCTTGTAAATAATTTACCATGAAAATTCTTTTTTCACCTTATTTTTGTCTGGAAAAATTTAAAAGGGATAGGAAACAAGTTCACACGTCATATATACTTACTACTTCGTTTGTAAACCTCATTTAAGTTATGTGTTTAAAACTATTTTTAATGAAACTATTTCGTTACTTAATAGAATGTTAATGAAGTTTCTAACAAGGATTTCCGGGCGATACGTACTACATTCATTTAATCATCCGATTTGTGTTTATATTTTGCAGAAACATTTCCAGCTGATATTTTTTCTTTCATTAATTTCCCGTATAATACGTTTTTCATTTATCTAAGGGCTCTTTCACACGATGCGGACGCGGGCATGGACCCGTAAGAAGTTTCATAAATGTATTTCGAACGCACCATTTCACAAGATCCGGAGAGTGCTCCCAACTATATCTCCACAATTTCCAAAGAAAACTTCAGTTTATTTAACTAATTAAATTTTAATTTGTAATTTAAAGTATGCAATGCGGGACAAAAAAAATTTACGGTTATATCTAACTCATCGATCCAATGATTGAATTTTAACTTAATTTTGTATTGACGTTTTTTTACTTTCAATTAACCATATGTATTTATATATATAAATAAGGTAATGAAAGTATAGCATTCGGTCAAAAAAAAAAAAAAAAAAAAAAAAAAAAAAAAAAAAAAAACGATTTTCCTCCCCCCCCCCCCTAATTTCTCCACGTTTTGGAACATCCTGATTTCAAAAAAGTGATCAAGAAAATGTTGTGTGTGTATGTGTGTCTGTGGTCAGCATAACTCCCTAAAAAATTTACCTACGATGTTCAAATTTGGTATAAGGGTTAGTGGCGGCCATGGGACCTACCATTAAGGTTTTCATCTAAATCCGCATGCGGTTGCTGCCATTGAAAAAATCATGTTTTTCAATGATTGCTAAAAAAACGGCTCTGACGATTTCGATAAAAATTGCTGATGTAATTCCTCTTAAGGTGTTCTAAATATCTCCAACTCCGAAATTCCCGTAAAAATGTTTTAATGGCTTAAAAAGTTAAAAAATGAATGCATTCAACACAGAGTTCTCTTTCCGTGATCATAACTTATCAACGATCGTTTTTTTTTTCTTCTCCTCTCAGTTTCGCTTATAATATAGGATAATATAAGGATTATTAGTAGTTAGAAAATAGGGCTCCGGGGCCATGGCGCAGCGCGCAGAAGGACGAGGGACGATGACGTCACCGGAAGGGGCGTGGTCGGATGGATATGACGTCACCGGAAGGGGCGTGGTCGGATATGACATCACCGGAAGTCACGTGACCGGAAGTGGAGTGGAGTTGTTTCCCTCCTGCTGCTGTTTTAGTTTCGGTTTCGTTATAAGCTGTTTGTGTATGACGTCACAGTAGGTATGACGTCATAATGTGTTTTATATTAAAGTTTAGAGCGATGGCAACACTTTTTAGTTTCGGTTTATCTAACAGACGGAGTTGAGTTGTTCTAGGACTGCTTCTTAACGAATAAGTTAGAGTGATAGGCTTTTATTGCGTGACGTCACAGTAGGTATGACGCCATAATGTGTTTTATATCAAAGTTTAGAGCGATGGCAACACTTTTTAGTTTCGATTTACCTTTAAGATGGTGTTGAGTTGTTCTAGGGCTGCTTGTAAACGAATAAGTTAGAATGATAGGTTTTTATTGCGTGACGTCACAGTAGGTATGACGTCATAATGTGTTATATATCAAAGTTTAGAGCGATGGCAACATTTTTTAGTTTTTGTTTCCAGTTAACTGGAGTTGAGTTGTTCTAGGGCTGCTTATAAATGAATAAGTTAGAGTGATAGGTATTTTTACTAATGACGTCGCAGTGGGTATGGCGTCATAATGTGTTTTATATCAAAGTTTTGAGCGGTGGCAACACTTTTTTAGTTTCGATTTACCTTTCAGGTGGAGTTGATGTTCTAGGGCTGCTTCTAAATGAATAAGTTAGAGTTATAGGTATTTTGACTAGTGACGTCACAGTGGGTATGACGTCATTCATGATTTTACAAAATTTACTTTTAAGACGATGGCAGCAGTAGGAATATGCTAAGTTTTAGGCGGGATGGAGTTGAGTTATTCTAGGGCTACTTTTAAGTGAATAACTTAGAGTGATAGGCTGTTTTACCAGTGACGTCACAGTGTTAATGTAGTGGGGATGACGTCACGATTTGCTTTATATCAAAGTTTAAGGAATGGCAACATCTTGTATCCTGATATAGCTAAGTCTCCTTTGATTGGTTGAAATAAAAGCTCACTTCTGATTGGTTAGAATATGTCACGTGATTTCAAATGCTCTTCTCATTGACTATACAGTTTAGTAAGACAGTTTTCTACTAAGTTTAATGTAATTGCGGCGCCATCTAGTGGTAGGAAGGAATATAAATTATATAGTTTATAACTTTTCATGCTTAACCATTAAAAACTTCAAATACATGCAAAGATAATATACTAACACAAATGCGTAAAGTTTCGGATTGAGTGGATTTTTTTTTTCTATAAGTGCTTAACACATTTAAACTAATGTTGAGAGATATAATCGCAAGACACTTTTAAGGAATCAGGTTTAATCAATGTTAGACACATAAAGTCTCATTATTTTCTCAATAACAGTATGAAATGTAAATATAAATTAAAATTTATGAGAAAAAAAAAATTTAAACTTTGATATCTTAACGTGAAAATTTCTTTTACAGAGCTTAACATGTCATTAAAAAGTTTTTTTCTTTTATTGTCATAGTTTTTGAGGGATTGAATACACAACAAATTCTAGAATTAATTCTCTAGAATTAATTTTCAATATTCAGCAACTGAAACCCATTATGGAAGTTAAAGCAATGATTTTACAATTATTTTTAGGTTGAGTTAGTCTGACCCTGTTGAAGGAATTAGTAGTTGTAGTGTGTTCACACGTGAGTTTGCAATACAATATTAGTAATATACATTTCCAAAAAACGAAATATTTATCACTTTCAATAGAAAAATGACGATTTTTTTTTTATTTATGTAAGTATTATTCTCAATTTTGTAAATTTTAAATGTATTATCCATATTTTATTGAAGAATTTATATATTTTTTCTTCTTCTTTCAGAATGGTTTAGGAAAAACATTTCATTTTAGTCAGAACAATGTTTTCAAAGAGATGGAAATACGCAACTTTTCGATATATCAACCTTCAAATACTTTGAAATTGATTCTATTTGTTACAACCGGTTGTAATTTAAAGCTATACTGTACTATGCGAGCGATATTATATATCTTAGCTACTTACTGTCTATGTTAAAATTTATATTACCATTAAACTTGTTAGAAATTAATATGTCTATGTTAGTTTTATTAACCAAGATAGCTTTTATTGTACAATGATACTTACTTAAGTTGATGAATGGCAACACAGAACTAGCTGCTAATGCTGAATAGATATGTGATAACTGATTTTGGATACTCTAATGTTTAAATAAGAGAGAAAAAGTAACATACTTGAACATCTTACAACTAAGAATTCAAAAGTGAACATGAAAATTTACTTTATGAATAAATATCATGTCTTTAAAATGTGTACGAATATCACTAAATAAGAGAAAAAAGTAACATACTTAAACTCTTTTCGACAAATAACTTTAAAATTAACGAAAAAAAACTTACTTTACACATAAAAATCACTTTAAAATGTGTAAAAATATCGCTAAATAAGAGAAAAAAAGTAACTTACTTAAAATTTCTAAGATAAATATTTAACCTTTACGCGAAAATTCCCTTCATGTATAAAAATCACGACTTTAAAATATAACATGCAAGAGAAAAGTAACGTACTTAAACTTTCTACGACAAATAACTTTAACATTAACGTAAAATTTTACTTTACACATAAAAATCCCGATATTAAAATATGTAGAAATATCGCTAAATAAAAGAAAAAAAAAAGTAACACACTTAAACTTTGTACGACAAATAACTTTGACATTAACGTAAAAAATGTTCTTCACATATAAAAATCACGACTTTAAATTTGAAATGTAGGATGAAAGTATAACATACCTATAATTTCTACGACAAAGAATTCAAACATTGCCGTTCATGTCTTTAAAATGTATAATAACAACTCTAACTTTTAGAAAAAAGAAACACTAAAAATTTACAAGGCAAAGAATTTAAAATTGAACGTTAAAATTAACTTTACATGTACTATCATACTCTTATATCAACGATAAATAAGATAAAAAAAGAAACTCTAAAAATTTATAAGGCAAAGAATTCAAATAATACGCGAAAATTTACCTCACATATAAAAATTATGTCCTTCAAATGTGTAAGAATAACGCTAAATTAGAGAAAAAGAAATATTAAAAATTTATAAGGTAAGGAATTGAAACAATACACGAAAATTTATTTCACACATAACATTTTTATCTTTAAAATGTGTAAGAATAATGCTAAATTAGAGAAGGAAAAAAAATAACATACTTAAACTTTCTTCGACAACAATTTAAACAATACGCGAAAATTTCATACACAATTATTTTCTTAGGTTAATGTTAAATAATGGGAAATTTAACAGAATAAAAATTTCAAAGATAAAGAATTTTAACCTTTACACGAAAATTTACTTCACATATAAATATCATGTCTTTAAACTGTAACGTGACAATTTACTTCTCATATACAATTAAACTCTTAGGTTAATGTTAAATAAAAGAAAAAGTAACATACTCAAAAATTTCTAAGATAAACATAACGTAAAAATTTCATATCATGTGTTTAAAATGTAACATATAAGAGAAAAAAAATAACATACTTGAACTTTCTATAGCAAAGAATTTAAGCGTTAGCGTAAAAATTTACTTTACATATAAAATTCACGTCTTTAAACGGGATGAGAAGCATGTGACGGTAATTAGCCAATCAGGTTAGCGGTAGGTGATACGCCACTTGCCGGCATTTTTAGACCGGAGGATGAGTCACGCTAAAACTTGTTCAAACAGGTCGGGAGACTTGTACAGCAAGAACAACAGCATCGACGCGCAAGCAGCGGGTGATGCTGCGGTGTGTCAGCAGGTCTTCGAGATTATCGTTTTCCTACTTTTCCTTTTTCATAATGAAATGTTTGTAAAAACTTGGAATGAATGAAGTGGATTTCAAAGACACATTAGTAAGTGAAGGTAGAATTCGCATGGACTTTCTTCCAAAAAGTATGATTCACTTGGAGAATTTAAGATCATTTCTACTTGAAAACTTTTCTATTGTCTAAAACATTGAATATTGTTCAAACTCAGTGAGATTATATGCTACAATACGGGTAAAACTTAACAAAATTGTTACATAGAAGAAAAATAGTAAGAGATTTAAAATAAATACTAGTTATAGATACTCCAAGGAAAAAAATTCACCTCTACTTTTCAATCGGAAAATCAATTCAAGTTGGAAATTTATGTTACTTCAAGAAAGACTTAGACAATTTACTTTGTAATAATATACGTTAAGGTGTCGTATTAACTCGTGCAATACATGCTGACTAAGGTTTATTTTACTTATCTAAGAAAGGTGAATTGGGGGGGGGGGGGGGGAAATATTAAATAAATTGTAGATATTAAATACATTGTAGATATGCATTTAAGTTTTGAAAATCACCTGCAAGACTTTTAAAACATCTTAAGATAAATTGAAAGAAACTTGCGAATTATATGTAAACTATATAACTTTTTATACTCTGAAAGGAAATCACAAGTAATTTAGTTAACTTTTTTCATGGTAACACTCATATTCAACGACATGTTTTTAAAATTTAACCTTCTTTACATGATAATAGTTATAAATTTTTTCAATCTCAGATGCGATATACTATTATTTCTAACATATATGTTACGAATTGTGTAAAGTTTTTAAAACTGTATATGCAAATCACCAATCAGAAACATAAAAATCTAACATCAATCAAACAAACTAAAATAATAAGATATTTTCCTTAGTGGAAATAGTTAACTACTCATGTGATGGAATATACTTAGAAAATTTAAATACTGAAAAAAGTTTGCTAGGCAAACTTAAAGAATATTTTTTTTTTCTTGTGAAAAACTAGCATAAATTTGGAAAATGTAGAGTTTGTTACTACGTAAAATTGAACATCATCTGGACAAACTAAATTATACATGAATTTTTTTTTTATTTGAGAGGTGCTGACAATATATCATTAATATAGAGATTTTTAACTTCCACCCATAATTTCTAAATAACTTATACATAAATTTCAGAAAACTGAAACGGAATGTGTTTTACAAGACGCTTATTTTGTAAGATGAATATTCAATATTAATATAACTGAGCAAAGTTCATTCCGGAAAAAACATGTAAAAGATACTTATATTTTGAAAATAGTTTGAAATATCCTTTTAAATTTATGAATGCTCGCTTTCGAAAGGCACAAATAAAACTGATATTACACATGATAATTAACACATGCATAACAGTAGTCAAACACAGTGGAATTTTTATTGCTTGTGACCGATAACTTTTAAGTGAAGTAGAATAACTTACATAGGAAATTTGTGCAAACTTTTTCAACTTTTAAACCAAGTATCATGTAAAATTATAAATTACGATAGGAAATAGCACACTTCAGAATCGGAACAAGTCTTCTAGTTAAGCTAAATTTATTTCTCAAGGAATTGAAAGCATACCAGAAAAGTCCTTATCATTTCACATCTTTTCTCATGTTGCAAGAAGACATACTTTGTAAAAGATCCTCGTAGCACTTAACAAAAATCAGTAAAAATAAATATATTTTCTAGGGCAAAGATAAAACTTCACAACTTAATACTGAAATTTAGCTAAGTTGCATATGGTTTATTCACATAACTCTCATATGCTTCGAATGTTGAAATATATTTCTCAGTTGAAATCAAACTCATCGAAAATAAATGCTATCTACATTTTCAAGTCGGAAATTACTATTAAATAAACTTTACATGTAAAACATTGTCATGTTAAAAAGAAAAATCTACAAAAATGTAAATGATAATTTTACTGTTGGTACATAAATGATGAATAATTTATAATTTTATTCTAGGCAAACGTTTTATTGTCTAACAGAGAACTTAAACTTTAGCAGAAAAACGAAAAAATACAATTTTTTAAATCCTATCATGCTTGTTGAAAATTGAGTTTATTAGCTGTTGTAATAGATTTTTATTGTCCAAATTTCTATAGTTTTTCTTCCCAGTGCAATAAAATTAAGTTCATGTGTAATGAGTAGGTTTTTTTTTATGAATCTTATAAATTTAATGAAATTATTATGACCTAAGAGATTGAGTGAACTGAATAAATCAATGATGTAAATTTAAACAGTGACTTGAACTGATACATACTATAACTGTAAAGAAGTATGACAAAGTGATAGATGAAGTGAAAATAGAAGTTGAGTGAAATGTGTTGAAAAAAAAGTTGAAGACGACAAGAAATTCGTAAATGAGAATTATCATTGACTTATATTAACTTCGTTTTTCTTGCTTATGACAAGAAAATACACTCTTTCTTATTAAGAACCAACTTGATATCTTATCATAGAATGACAATGATGAAATATCTATACATTAAAAAAAAAATACCAAACTTAGACATAGCAAATTTCTTGAAATTCATGTATAATGTGAGAAGTTTTACTGGAAATATAGAAAATACTACATTGAAAGATGTGAATTTTTCGAAGTACTTTATCAGAAGAAAAGAAAAAAAATGCGCTGAGGTCCGCTACAAAAATTTTTAGGAGAAAGTTTAAACAAAATTTAAAATCAAACATGCTTTTAAGTGGGAACACATATATTAAAACTATAGCACATTAAACAATTTATATTATGTCATCTCGGTATCAAACTGAATAACGTGAAAAACAACGACAAACTGAATAAACATGATAATTATCAATATATGTGGAAAAGTTTCCTTTTTTCACATATAAAAAAATAACACATTGACATACGTTAAGATCACGAAACATGCATAATCATATGCCGATAAGAGCAACCAATGTTGCGGGGAGATATTCACTTGATGGTCAATATCCCATGAATAAATTGATTGATTGAATTTCTAATGCTAATTCCAATAGTATTCCATGTAACTTCAACTTGATATGTTACACTATAGATATATTTATTTTTCAAATATATTGACTTTCAAAAAATCATCCTTCAATATAAGAATGATCATAGTAAGAATAAAAGAAAAGATACTAAGCATTGATTTAAAGTGTATTTATTTCGACTTAGCAACAAATCATATGCTTGAAACGAAAATTGCTTCGAACCAAAGTATAACTATCCAATTTCACTGATTCCTACAAGAAAATTTTTCTCATCTAGTAATTGAATTTTTTTTCTCATACACATTATAAGTGTTGTCCAATCAGGTGTAGAATAGTTGAAGATATCCGACCTCTTTCTAAATATTAATAAGTCACTGTTGAAAAACTTATAAAAATTTCAATTTAAACTTAAAGTTTTTTTTTTATATATATATATATCAAAGAATGTTTTCAAGTCAATATATATATATATATTTAAATACGAAAATTTATTCACTTCAATAAATGTATGTTTAAGTTATAAAACTTGTCGTATGTATTGAAAAATTGTAACTTTTCGTCTTATTCGTATAAATCGATAACTTATACCACTAGTTCTTCATCAATTAATCTCCTAAATAAATCTTTCAAAGGTAAAAACATACTTATAGCTTTGTCTTTGTAACATGTTAAATTTTACATGTTTCATGTGAAAGTTACAAAATTTTATATATTTTCATGGAAAACATATAAAATTTTAATTTCACGAGAAACATGTAAAATTTAACATGTTACAAAGACAAAGCTATAAGTATGTTTTTACCTTTGAAAGATTTATTTAGGAGATTAATTGATGAAGAACTAGTGGTATAAGTTATCGATTTATACGAATAAGACGAAAAGTTACAATTTTTCAATATATACGACAAGTTTTATAACTTAAACATACATTTATTGAAGTGAATAAATTTTCGTATTTAAATATATATATATATATTGACTTGAAAACATTCTTTGATATATATATATATAAAAAAAAAACTTTAAGTTTAAATTGAAATTTTTATAAGTTTTTCAACAGTGACTTATTAATATTTAGAAAGAGGTCGGATATCTTCAACTATTCTACACCTGATTGGACAACACTTATAATGTGTATGAGAAAAAAAATTCAATTACTAGATGAGAAAAATTTTCTTGTAGGAATCAGTGAAATTGGATAGTTATACTTTGGTTCGAAGCAATTTTCGTTTCAAGCATATGATTTGTTGCTAAGTCGAAATAAATACACTTTAAATCAATGCTTAGTATCTTTTCTTTTATTCTTACTATGATCATTCTTATATTGAAGGATGATTTTTTGAAAGTCAATATATTTGAAAAATAAATATATCTATAGTGTAACATATCAAGTTGAAGTTACATGGAATACTATTGGAATTAGCATTAGAAATTCAATCAATCAATTTATTCATGGGATATTGACCATCAAGTGAATATCTCCCCGCAACATTGGTTGCTCTTATCGGCATATGATTATGCATGTTTCGTGATCTTAACGTATGTCAATGTGTTATTTTTTTATATGTGAAAAAAGGAAACTTTTCCACATATATTGATAATTATCATGTTTATTCAGTTTGTCGTTGTTTTTCACGTTATTCAGTTTGATACCGAGATGACATAATATAAATTGTTTAATGTGCTATAGTTTTAATATATGTGTTCCCACTTAAAAGCATGTTTGATTTTAAATTTTGTTTAAACTTTCTCCTAAAAATTTTTGTAGCGGACCTCAGCGCATTTTTTTTCTTTTCTTCTGATAAAGTACTTCGAAAAATTCACATCTTTCAATGTAGTATTTTCTATATTTCCAGTAAAACTTCTCACATTATACATGAATTTCAAGAAATTTGCTATGTCTAAGTTTGGTATTTTTTTTTTAATGTATAGATATTTCATCATTGTCATTCTATGATAAGATATCAAGTTGGTTCTTAATAAGAAAGAGTGTATTTTCTTGTCATAAGCAAGAAAAACGAAGTTAATATAAGTCAATGATAATTCTCATTTACGAATTTCTTGTCGTCTTCAACTTTTTTTTCAACACATTTCACTCAACTTCTATTTTCACTTCATCTATCACTTTGTCATACTTCTTTACAGTTATAGTATGTATCAGTTCAAGTCACTGTTTAAATTTACATCATTGATTTATTCAGTTCACTCAATCTCTTAGGTCATAATAATTTCATTAAATTTATAAGATTCATAAAAAAAAACCTACTCATTACACATGAACTTAATTTTATTGCACTGGGAAGAAAAACTATAGAAATTTGGACAATAAAAATCTATTACAACAGCTAATAAACTCAATTTTCAACAAGCATGATAGGATTTAAAAAATTGTATTTTTTCGTTTTTCTGCTAAAGTTTAAGTTCTCTGTTAGACAATAAAACGTTTGCCTAGAATAAAATTATAAATTATTCATCATTTATGTACCAACAGTAAAATTATCATTTACATTTTTGTAGATTTTTCTTTTTAACATGACAATGTTTTACATGTAAAGTTTATTTAATAGTAATTTCCGACTTGAAAATGTAGATAGCATTTATTTTCGATGAGTTTGATTTCAACTGAGAAATATATTTCAACATTCGAAGCATATGAGAGTTATGTGAATAAACCATATGCAACTTAGCTAAATTTCAGTATTAAGTTGTGAAGTTTTATCTTTGCCCTAGAAAATATATTTATTTTTACTGATTTTTGTTAAGTGCTACGAGGATCTTTTACAAAGTATGTCTTCTTGCAACATGAGAAAAGATGTGAAATGATAAGGACTTTTCTGGTATGCTTTCAATTCCTTGAGAAATAAATTTAGCTTAACTAGAAGACTTGTTCCGATTCTGAAGTGTGCTATTTCCTATCGTAATTTATAATTTTACATGATACTTGGTTTAAAAGTTGAAAAAGTTTGCACAAATTTCCTATGTAAGTTATTCTACTTCACTTAAAAGTTATCGGTCACAAGCAATAAAAATTCCACTGTGTTTGACTACTGTTATGCATGTGTTAATTATCATGTGTAATATCAGTTTTATTTGTGCCTTTCGAAAGCGAGCATTCATAAATTTAAAAGGATATTTCAAACTATTTTCAAAATATAAGTATCTTTTACATGTTTTTTCCGGAATGAACTTTGCTCAGTTATATTAATATTGAATATTCATCTTACAAAATAAGCGTCTTGTAAAACACATTCCGTTTCAGTTTTCTGAAATTTATGTATAAGTTATTTAGAAATTATGGGTGGAAGTTAAAAATCTCTATATTAATGATATATTGTCAGCACCTCTCAAATAAAAAAAAAATTCATGTATAATTTAGTTTGTCCAGATGATGTTCAATTTTACGTAGTAACAAACTCTACATTTTCCAAATTTATGCTAGTTTTTCACAAGAAAAAAAAAATATTCTTTAAGTTTGCCTAGCAAACTTTTTTCAGTATTTAAATTTTCTAAGTATATTCCATCACATGAGTAGTTAACTATTTCCACTAAGGAAAATATCTTATTATTTTAGTTTGTTTGATTGATGTTAGATTTTTATGTTTCTGATTGGTGATTTGCATATACAGTTTTAAAAACTTTACACAATTCGTAACATATATGTTAGAAATAATAGTATATCGCATCTGAGATTGAAAAAATTTATAACTATTATCATGTAAAGAAGGTTAAATTTTAAAAACATGTCGTTGAATATGAGTGTTACCATGAAAAAAGTTAACTAAATTACTTGTGATTTCCTTTCAGAGTATAAAAAGTTATATAGTTTACATATAATTCGCAAGTTTCTTTCAATTTATCTTAAGATGTTTTAAAAGTCTTGCAGGTGATTTTCAAAACTTAAATGCATATCTACAATGTATTTAATATCTACAATTTATTTAATATTTCCCCCCCCCCCCCCCCAATTCACCTTTCTTAGATAAGTAAAATAAACCTTAGTCAGCATGTATTGCACGAGTTAATACGACACCTTAACGTATATTATTACAAAGTAAATTGTCTAAGTCTTTCTTGAAGTAACATAAATTTCCAACTTGAATTGATTTTCCGATTGAAAAGTAGAGGTGAATTTTTTTCCTTGGAGTATCTATAACTAGTATTTATTTTAAATCTCTTACTATTTTTCTTCTATGTAACAATTTTGTTAAGTTTTACCCGTATTGTAGCATATAATCTCACTGAGTTTGAACAATATTCAATGTTTTAGACAATAGAAAAGTTTTCAAGTAGAAATGATCTTAAATTCTCCAAGTGAATCATACTTTTTGGAAGAAAGTCCATGCGAATTCTACCTTCACTTACTAATGTGTCTTTGAAATCCACTTCATTCATTCCAAGTTTTTACAAACATTTCATTATGAAAAAGGAAAAGTAGGAAAACGATAATCTCGAAGACCTGCTGACACACCGCAGCATCACCCGCTGCTTGCGCGTCGATGCTGTTGTTCTTGCTGTACAAGTCTCCCGACCTGTTTGAACAAGTTTTAGCGTGACTCATCCTCCGGTCTAAAAATGCCGGCAAGTGGCGTATCACCTACCGCTAACCTGATTGGCTAATTACCGTCACATGCTTCTCATCCCGTTTAAAGACGTGAATTTTATATGTAAAGTAAATTTTTACGCTAACGCTTAAATTCTTTGCTATAGAAAGTTCAAGTATGTTATTTTTTTTCTCTTATATGTTACATTTTAAACACATGATATGAAATTTTTACGTTATGTTTATCTTAGAAATTTTTGAGTATGTTACTTTTTCTTTTATTTAACATTAACCTAAGAGTTTAATTGTATATGAGAAGTAAATTGTCACGTTACAGTTTAAAGACATGATATTTATATGTGAAGTAAATTTTCGTGTAAAGGTTAAAATTCTTTATCTTTGAAATTTTTATTCTGTTAAATTTCCCATTATTTAACATTAACCTAAGAAAATAATTGTGTATGAAATTTTCGCGTATTGTTTAAATTGTTGTCGAAGAAAGTTTAAGTATGTTATTTTTTTTCCTTCTCTAATTTAGCATTATTCTTACACATTTTAAAGATAAAAATGTTATGTGTGAAATAAATTTTCGTGTATTGTTTCAATTCCTTACCTTATAAATTTTTAATATTTCTTTTTCTCTAATTTAGCGTTATTCTTACACATTTGAAGGACATAATTTTTATATGTGAGGTAAATTTTCGCGTATTATTTGAATTCTTTGCCTTATAAATTTTTAGAGTTTCTTTTTTTATCTTATTTATCGTTGATATAAGAGTATGATAGTACATGTAAAGTTAATTTTAACGTTCAATTTTAAATTCTTTGCCTTGTAAATTTTTAGTGTTTCTTTTTTCTAAAAGTTAGAGTTGTTATTATACATTTTAAAGACATGAACGGCAATGTTTGAATTCTTTGTCGTAGAAATTATAGGTATGTTATACTTTCATCCTACATTTCAAATTTAAAGTCGTGATTTTTATATGTGAAGAACATTTTTTACGTTAATGTCAAAGTTATTTGTCGTACAAAGTTTAAGTGTGTTACTTTTTTTTTTCTTTTATTTAGCGATATTTCTACATATTTTAATATCGGGATTTTTATGTGTAAAGTAAAATTTTACGTTAATGTTAAAGTTATTTGTCGTAGAAAGTTTAAGTACGTTACTTTTCTCTTGCATGTTATATTTTAAAGTCGTGATTTTTATACATGAAGGGAATTTTCGCGTAAAGGTTAAATATTTATCTTAGAAATTTTAAGTAAGTTACTTTTTTTCTCTTATTTAGCGATATTTTTACACATTTTAAAGTGATTTTTATGTGTAAAGTAAGTTTTTTTTCGTTAATTTTAAAGTTATTTGTCGAAAAGAGTTTAAGTATGTTACTTTTTTCTCTTATTTAGTGATATTCGTACACATTTTAAAGACATGATATTTATTCATAAAGTAAATTTTCATGTTCACTTTTGAATTCTTAGTTGTAAGATGTTCAAGTATGTTACTTTTTCTCTCTTATTTAAACATTAGAGTATCCAAAATCAGTTATCACATATCTATTCAGCATTAGCAGCTAGTTCTGTGTTGCCATTCATCAACTTAAGTAAGTATCATTGTACAATAAAAGCTATCTTGGTTAATAAAACTAACATAGACATATTAATTTCTAACAAGTTTAATGGTAATATAAATTTTAACATAGACAGTAAGTAGCTAAGATATATAATATCGCTCGCATAGTACAGTATAGCTTTAAATTACAACCGGTTGTAACAAATAGAATCAATTTCAAAGTATTTGAAGGTTGATATATCGAAAAGTTGCGTATTTCCATCTCTTTGAAAACATTGTTCTGACTAAAATGAAATGTTTTTCCTAAACCATTCTGAAAGAAGAAGAAAAAATATATAAATTCTTCAATAAAATATGGATAATACATTTAAAATTTACAAAATTGAGAATAATACTTACATAAATAAAAAAAAAATCGTCATTTTTCTATTGAAAGTGATAAATATTTCGTTTTTTGGAAATGTATATTACTAATATTGTATTGCAAACTCACGTGTGAACACACTACAACTACTAATTCCTTCAACAGGGTCAGACTAACTCAACCTAAAAATAATTGTAAAATCATTGCTTTAACTTCCATAATGGGTTTCAGTTGCTGAATATTGAAAATTAATTCTAGAGAATTAATTCTAGAATTTGTTGTGTATTCAATCCCTCAAAAACTATGACAATAAAAGAAAAAAACTTTTTAATGACATGTTAAGCTCTGTAAAAGAAATTTTCACGTTAAGATATCAAAGTTTAAATTTTTTTTTTCTCATAAATTTTAATTTATATTTACATTTCATACTGTTATTGAGAAAATAATGAGACTTTATGTGTCTAACATTGATTAAACCTGATTCCTTAAAAGTGTCTTGCGATTATATCTCTCAACATTAGTTTAAATGTGTTAAGCACTTATAGAAAAAAAAAATCCACTCAATCCGAAACTTTACGCATTTGTGTTAGTATATTATCTTTGCATGTATTTGAAGTTTTTAATGGTTAAGCATGAAAAGTTATAAACTATATAATTTATATTCCTTCCTACCACTAGATGGCGCCGCAATTACATTAAACTTAGTAGAAAACTGTCTTACTAAACTGTATAGTCAATGAGAAGAGCATTTGAAATCACGTGACATATTCTAACCAATCAGAAGTGAGCTTTTATTTCAACCAATCAAAGGAGACTTAGCTATATCAGGATACAAGATGTTGCCATTCCTTAAACTTTGATATAAAGCAAATCGTGACGTCATCCCCACTACATTAACACTGTGACGTCACTGGTAAAACAGCCTATCACTCTAAGTTATTCACTTAAAAGTAGCCCTAGAATAACTCAACTCCATCCCGCCTAAAACTTAGCATATTCCTACTGCTGCCATCGTCTTAAAAGTAAATTTTGTAAAATCATGAATGACGTCATACCCACTGTGACGTCACTAGTCAAAATACCTATAACTCTAACTTATTCATTTAGAAGCAGCCCTAGAACATCAACTCCACCTGAAAGGTAAATCGAAACTAAAAAAGTGTTGCCACCGCTCAAAACTTTGATATAAAACACATTATGACGCCATACCCACTGCGACGTCATTAGTAAAAATACCTATCACTCTAACTTATTCATTTATAAGCAGCCCTAGAACAACTCAACTCCAGTTAACTGGAAACAAAAACTAAAAAATGTTGCCATCGCTCTAAACTTTGATATATAACACATTATGACGTCATACCTACTGTGACGTCACGCAATAAAAACCTATCATTCTAACTTATTCGTTTACAAGCAGCCCTAGAACAACTCAACACCATCTTAAAGGTAAATCGAAACTAAAAAGTGTTGCCATCGCTCTAAACTTTGATATAAAACACATTATGGCGTCATACCTACTGTGACGTCACGCAATAAAAGCCTATCACTCTAACTTATTCGTTAAGAAGCAGTCCTAGAACAACTCAACTCCGTCTGTTAGATAAACCGAAACTAAAAAGTGTTGCCATCGCTCTAAACTTTAATATAAAACACATTATGACGTCATACCTACTGTGACGTCATACACAAACAGCTTATAACGAAACCGAAACTAAAACAGCAGCAGGAGGGAAACAACTCCACTCCACTTCCGGTCACGTGACTTCCGGTGATGTCATATCCGACCACGCCCCTTCCGGTGACGTCATATCCATCCGACCACGCCCCTTCCGGTGACGTCATCGTCCCTCGTCCTTCTGCGCGCTGCGCCATGGCCCCGGAGCCCTATTTTCTAACTACTATTATTGAAAAGATTATTCTAAAATGAAGGATGAAAATATACAAATGGTAAATGACACAAATCCATATCAGTATTATAGTGTAAATGAAAGTTGTGCGATGTTCCACACCCCTAGTTTTATAAAAAGTCGGTAATTTTAAATACTTTCAAAACAGAATTATATAAAAAAAAGATATTTAAGTTAATTTTCAATTATGTATCAGATCATTCTGTATCGTTTGTAGTTAAATTTAAAATTTTAAATAAATTACAAATTAATTTATGATTGGTGTAATTAATCCCTAATTAATTAATTAATTTTTAATTAATCAATTAAATATCATCAAATGAATAATTATTTTATGCAGATACGCTAGTTTCCTAACACTTGTTTAGCGTGAAAAAATTTTAGTCTAATTCAAAAATTAAAAAAACATTTTTTCAATGTATACTATTATTTACACTTTTTTCCTAAGACATATCGTCGGCTTAGAGTGAAAAAGTCTTAACACTACTATTTGAAGTGTAGAAAAAATATGTGTGTCTGTCTGTAGTCAGCATAACTCCAGAATGGATTGACCTACAATGTTTATATTTTGTGTGCAGATTAGTGATGGCCATGCAACCTTGTGTTAAGGTTTTCGTCAAAATTGCTCACACGCATAATGCAGCTGCCAGTGAAAAATTTATGTTGTTTAGCAATTGCCGAAAAACTGCTATAACGATTTCGATCAAAATCTGTAGAATAATACTTTATAGCGTGGTCTAAATTTATCCACTTCCGAAATTTCCGCATGAATACGATAAAAGCGTAAAAAAGTGAAAACGAATGTCTTCTTCCTTTGAACATCACCCATCAACGAATGTTTTTTCTCTGTTGCATTTACAAGAAAGGATAATCTAATGTTTATCTAAAAAAAAACGCGACTTTGACAATGTTTTTTTTTTTTTTTTTAATTATTTTGTTAGTGTAAGGATTATCGCCAAAAATATCACTATATTGGTAGTCTTTTTAAAGTAATGAAAACATGCAAACGAAATCGATAGATTACACGATTCCATCCCAAATTTAAATGCAGTGAAACTTGTGTGATGTTTTGCACCCCTAGTTTCATTCAATTTCCATGTTAGCTCAAAATATTATTCACCACAGAAGGTTGAAAATTCAAAATGAAATATCAGTACCTATTCCTTTTTAACACGCTTTTATTAGCTTCGTATGTATCTATGTAACAGAATCTTTGAACTCGATTTTCGACCACTTGAAAAATTTGGATTAATTTGAAATTTTGCACAGTTATCAAGATCGATGCCAATACAATAATTCAATAAGTTTGTCGCATTATCGTAAGAATTTGCTTGTGTTACCCTTGCGCCGTTGAACTCCAACCAACCGACCTTCTTTGGAATCGAACCCTGGTGTCCCGTTCCCCGTTACAACCCCAGTAGTCACAGAACCTATCATCGACAGCTGATAAGGAAGACATTTGTCGTGGGCATTCTGGTTATACTATCAGCAAAAAGTTATTCAGATTTATCATATAATAATGATGGAGCCACCGATTGATTTTTATCTAATATTAAAGCGTTCCTTTCATTTGATCAGAATTCTGGATTGCAAGGATTAACTCTAGAAATACCACAATTTTCCATGTAAATGTGAACACGATCTAAGGGGCCATAACCGAATTAATGAGCTATTCCCGGTTTCACCTTAATATGACGTGTACTGAGACATGCATGAATTAACAATTGATACAAGCATATGACTAGTGGCCGGATCAACTAATAGGGAGTTTCATTCACGCTTCACAACTGAATAATTAATAGTTTAAAAAACTAAAAAACACGCTTTAATAGAAAGCGCGTTTTTTTTTTTTTTTTAGTCGCATTATCCTTACCAGGATCTGAAGGATTAGTGATTTTTCATATTCAAAGACACGGTAGTGTTTTGTGCCAAAGTAATACGGTGTGTACTAAGGCATACACTTGACTTAAATTTGAGACAAGCATGTGACTATTGCCAGAAACAATTGGAGAGTTTTGTACATTTAACTAAAATAAAAAATTATAATTAACAACAAAAATAATTAATAGTTTAAAAAACTAAAAAACATGCTTTCATAGAAAACTGAACTGAAAAGTAGAAAATAATATTAAATATAAGTTTTCAATAAGAATAGAGTGATTAACAAGAAATATTTATTTTATCGTAAAAAAGCGTGGGGTGCTTTTTAAGATATTTTCATAATGGCTTTACTTTTACCAATATCTGTCATTAAATATTTACATCAATTGACATCAAGCTTTTTTTACGATAAAATAAATATTTCTTGTTAATCACTCTATTCTTATTTTAAACTTATATTTAATATTATTTTCTACTTTTTAGTTCACTTTTCTATTAAAGCGTGTTTTTTAGTTTAAATTCGACTATGAATGGATTAAGACCACTTAAAAGTTATTTTCTAGAACATGAATCTCGAAAAAAGAACTTACAAAGCCATCTAATTCTTAAAAAGGTTTTATTAGAATTCCTGAAAAGAGTGCATTTGGAAATAACTTAGTTTTCTTAAACATCGATAGTAACTACTCAATTTTCTAAAATTTTAATTTAATTTTTTAATTAAAAAAAAAAAAAATCATATACACGACCTATTGAATGTGACTAGATCTTAAAAGTATAAAATTTTACATGGACCTGGATGTTTTTCTTAATTATCTCGTTGTTAAGTAATTTTTTTGGTTGTGATCATATATATATTTTAAATCCTTCATATAGACTTTGATTTTGGCGGGAAAATCCTTTGCCGTCATCCAATCAAGTTGAATCTTAGAAATAAGCTTGTAGTCGATGCCAACAAATTTTCTTAAGTTTTTGGGGGTGTCACTAAACGGCCACTTGTACACACGTTTGTATAAACGCACATCAGATCCCGGATGTCAAGCCATATTCAAACATGTATATTTTAACGATAATATCTGAAATATTTCCACGTTTAGGTTAACTATATATGATAAAAAAAATCTACCCTTTTCATTATTTTATATCTTTTATATTAATTTCGATGAGCAAAATATTCGGTGGGGTAACTAACCTAATTGCCAACATCCAATCGAGCTGAAACTTATCGAACAGATAGACTCGTCGTCGGACAATACATCCTATCAAATTTTTGGAGTAAAAATAGGTTAGTCAATAGCTTTCTTTTAGTAGTCCAACACTATGAAATTTCAATCTGAGCTCAAAATTAATTTATAAATTACAAATTAACATACAAGTTGAGGAGGCATGTAAGGGATTTATATCAAAAACTTAGTTTTAAAGGATTAATTTTTTTTTTATATTAATGTAGGGATGCTGAGTTTGAAATAAAATCTTCTTTTTAACATGAACATAGTTTATTTAACGGTCGGTGTCTAAAGGAATTTTAAAAGAGCTATTGTTGAATATTTAGTACATCGCTCCGAAGAGCTCTTCATTAAACGTCTTACAAATTTAGTTACATAGCGTGGAATGAAATTCAAATAAAACGGCTGGCAGGAAGCAGCAACGTCACGCAGTGACGTAGTACTGCTCCTAACCAATACGATCCGAAGTGCTCAAGTCGGGGGGAAATCCCACAAATCGGCCGTCCTGACATGTCGCTGACCACAGCGGCGTACTTAAAACTTAAAAAATTTAAATACTTATCAAGAGCACTGCGAATCGTTTACAAACACACATAATTTTATAGTAATTATACAATTGAGCATTCAATTGTGCATTATAAATATCGTTATGAATATGAACACGTTATTAGCATATAAGAATACACAAACACAATTATACTTAAGATGAAAAAAAATTATTTTTTTTTAGAATGGGCTATCCAAATGGTTTCATGAGGTCAGCTGAAGAGGTGGTTTGATTTGGGCCTGCATGATTCCCTATTTTAGCTACCTCGTATCTGTCCCTACCATTAACTTTGGTGACTTCGTATGGGCCGAAGAATTTGGGTCTTAGCTTCAGTCCTGTACCAAATTGAGTTCTTTGGATAGCTACTAAATCACCCAGTTTATACGTAGTAGCCTTTTTGCATTTTCTGTCATGTTGTTTTTTATTTTCATCTTGGATTTTAAGGATGTTTTCTTTGGCTTCTCTTCTGAGTTGATTCCTTTGGTTATTATAGTAATCCATCATTTCTTCGGTTAAAATTTCTTTTACAATGAGATCTTCTTTGTTCCTCATTTTAATACCAGTTAACAATTCAAATGGAGTGTATTTGGTGCTTCTACTAACTGAACTGTTTAAAACTCTCTGTACTCTTGATACATACTTGAACCATTTTGTCGGTTCATCGAGAGCTAGTTTAGCTAGGACGGGTATTAATGTTCTATGGATTCTCTCAACTTGACCATTTCCGCGAGGCACTCCAGTTGTAATTTGTAGATGCTGAATACCTTCAGTATCACAATATTCTTTAAAGGCATTTGATGTGAAAGCGGAACCTCTGTCAGAAATAATGCGAACGGGATTACCAAAGGTTTTTTGCTGCAGTTTAATCTTCTCCAATGCATCTTCAGCTGATACCGACTTCACAGGATAGAGCCAAACGAACTTGGTGAAAGCATCCACTACAGTTAGTATATGCTGATACTGTTTGTTCGTGGAAGTCATCGGTCCAATAAAATCCACATGATAAGTATGCAAAGGCGAATCTTCTTTGGGAATCGGATGCAACATTCCTTCTTTCTTGCAGCTTTTCTTATTTGCCAAGATACACGGTATGCAATTGGCAACCACTGTTTCAGTCTGGGAATGAAGATCAGGAATGAAGAAGTCTCGTTTTGCAATTTCTTTTGTTTTCGCAACTGAAAAATGTCCTTTTTCGTGGGCTGTTTTAATCAATTCAGTCTGCATCCCTTTTGGTGCTACCATTAATTCTCGACCATTTTCGTATTTATACAAAATGTCATTCTTCAAGAAATATTCTTGGTGGCTGTCCTCTTTTACTAATGATTTCAGTGTTGTTATGTAATCATCTTTGCATTGAGCAACTTTCAATCTTGCAGTTACAGTTTCATCAATAATCATCACTGGATTTCTACTCAAGGCATCAACATGTTTCATTCTTTACCCTGGTCTATGAACTATCTCGTAATCGAATTCTTCTAAAAGTAGAGCCCACCTTGCAATCCTGGTTACTAGATCTTTTTTGTTCATTGTCATCTGAAAAGCAGAGCAGTCTGTCACGATTTTAAATTTGCTTCCCATCAGATACACCCGCAGCTTTTTTAAGGCTTCTACAATTGCGAGAACCTCCAATTCATAACTGCTATATTTTTCTTCCGCTGGACTGGTTTTTTTAGACATGAAATGGACGGGATGTAATTGTCCATCATCAGACTCCTGAAGAAGTACGGCACCAAAACCTTCTTTGCTGGCGTCAGTGTGCAGTTCAGTTTTTCGACCTGGCTTGAATAGATGTAAAACGGGGCTTGTGGCGAGAAGGGATTTAAGTTTCTCGTAGGCATCCTTTTGCTCATACCCGAACACAAATGGATAGTTCTTTCGAAGGAGATCACTAAGGGGTTTTGCGATCTTCGAATACCCTTGAATAAACTTCCTGAAGTAACCTGTGAGGCCAAGGAAACTTTGCACTTGCTTAACATTTGTTGGAATAGGAAATTTTTTAACGGCGAGTGTTTTCTCACTCGATGGACGAACTGTTCCATTTTCAACAATGTGACCCAGAAATTCTACTGAGTGCTTTAAAAACTGACATTTTTTTGTCTTTATTTCCAGTCCATATTCGGATGCTCTTTGAAGAACAATTTTCAATTTCTCTACACCTTCTGCTTCATCGTTTGATGGAATTATCAAATCATCCATATAAATAACAATAACGCCTTCTTTCATTAGATCTCTAAATACACTGTACACATATCTCTGGAATACACTTGGACTTGTACTGAGTCCAAAAGGAACTTTTAAAAATTCATACTGTCCATCCGGAACAATGAATGATGTGTACTTGCGACTGTTCTCTTCAACTGGCACATGGAAAAATCCATTCTTCAAGTCTAAGGTGCTGAACACTCTGGCATCTTGCAACCGGTCAAGAACATCTTCAATCAAGGGCAACGGAAATCTATCTTTAACTAGCTTGCGATTTAATTGTCTGTAATCCACGCAGATTCGTGTTGTGAGATCTTTCTTCCTGACAAGTACCACAGGACTTGCATAATCTGATAAACTGGGACGAACAATTCCATCCTTCAACCACTCGTCTATTTGCTTGTTGACTTCTTGTCGTTCAGAAAACGACAGTCGACGGGCTCTTTGGTAAACTGGTATTTCATCTGCCAAAATGATTTTCATTGAAATATCAGTGAACTTTGTTTTCTTCGGTTGGTAGGAGGTTACAAGGTCTGTTACACTTCGACGAAGATTTGCTTCCTTGATATGATTAAGATCCAACTCATTCGCTGTTCCATCTTCTGTTAAGAATATCCATTCAGCTGACTCATCCAAGAGAGTTTCAGTCTTCTCATGAAAAGGACAGGGAGCATGAGCTAAAAATGCTGACCCAATGATGGCTTCAAAATTGAAATCCTCAACAGGGATAACTTGAAAGTCAAGTCGGCACACGTGTCCGTCAATGTCGACTACTTGCTGGAACGATCCCATGGTTCTAACTAGACCTTTGCCTAGGCCGGTCAAAACAGATGTATTTTTCGACAGTAAAGGAAGGGGCTTAATTTTTCTGTAGATGTCCTCTCGTAAGATATTACGTGTACTGCCTGTGTCTAGAAGTGCTGTAGCGGTTACTTCACCCAATTTGATTTTCTTCACAAATTTATTAAGATCGACATCCGGATAATCTTTGGGTTCATTTGATCCTACGGCAACTTGCACCAGGTGTGTTTCAGGAGTTTTTTCACGATCTTTCTCAGCCTTATTGTTCTTGTCTCGAACGACTTTAGGACATGAATTACGCAGATGTTCTGGAGAACCACATTCAAAGCAAAGGAGCTTCTTCTGTCCGTGAAACTTGCGTTGACCAGACATTGGTCTGTTGTCTTCAGTTTCAGACTTAACATGCCTCAATCCCTTGTAGCCTGAATGCTCTTGACTAGTGCGATTTTCACTAAATTTTCTGTAAGGTTTCCCATGAAAATTTCTCTTTGTGAGACTCTCCTTCAAACTTTCAAATTCATCGAACATTTCAGCGAGATCGTCTGGCTTTTTCAGATTTAACCATTCTTTGAAGAAGTGTTCTTTTATGTCTTCTGGAGCTCTAAATTTTAACTGTTCAGTGATGAGCAAGTCCACTAAGTCTTCAAAAGAGTCGACTTTTAAATCAGCTATCCATTCTTTAAAATAGCAGCTCAGCTCATGTGCGTAGCTCCTCCATGTCTTATCTGGACCTTTGACATGTCGATAAAACAAGTTCTTCAATTTTTCAGAGGTTAATTTGTATTTCTTCAAAATTAACTCTTTGACATAATCAAAATTGTTTGCATTTTCAACCGACTCTCGAGCAAGCATGTTCGAGATATCTGATGGCATCACATGAAGTAGGTAGGCTACCCAATCTTCCTTAGGAACTCTAGCCATTTCTGCGCGTCTTTCAAAGTTGACAAGGAACAACCCCATTTCGTCTTTTTTCTCATCGAATTTAGGTGTTATCTGAGCAAGCGGGATCTTTTGTTGAGTTTCTTCACTTCGTCTTGGAACCACAGCAGCAGTCTGCAGTTGCATGCGCTGAACCTCCAAGCGTTGCATCTCAAGTTGAGTTTCCCTCTCTTCACGTTCTCGGGTTCGTACCTCTTGCTCCGTCCTCTCTTCGATGATTCGATTCAAAATTATACGCGTCGTTTCTTCATCATAGCCATCACTTTCTAAAATCAGTTTTCTGATATCTGCTACCTTACTTCCATCAGGCGGAGTCAAACCCAACTCCTCAGCGACCTCAACTAAGTCAGTCTTACGACCCTTACTTAAATAGGACATGATAACTTTCGAACAAAAACAATGCGAAAATATTAACCTTTTAATAATTTTCAACTATATTTCACGTGGGTTTAAACTTTAAATAAGAATGAACCGTTACAAGGAACTTTCAGCTTATTGACGGTTCCAGGGAATTTTAATTAGAATCCTTAACTGTATTCAATTATTTCCCCAATCAAAACAGCAGAGAACAATCTATACCCACTAATTAATCTTTACCATTAAATTAGACCTTGTCAATAATACTGTCTAATAAAAATTAATATAGCAATTCTTATACAAATCATTACACACATAAATTATACTGCAAAATACAATTTATCAAACCACAATTGATTGCATAGCAACTTCAATTTTCTAAAAAATATATTTTAAACTAACTCCCAATGAGTAGCTAAATCAAATTCACAGAAATTCTAAAGTTTTCTTTTCTTAAAAAAAACTACACCCAATATTTCTTAAACAACCTTTTGGTTTATGCTTTAAAAATACCTTAACATTCAAATTCAAGTTAATACTGCTCGACGACAGTAAAAAGCATACTAAAGAAATATTACCACCAGAATTTCACAAATTATTAATTCAATTATTTTTAAAATTGTCTATTTTACGACTGCAAATACAGATTTCTAGAAATTCTAAATAGTTTTCTTTTCTTAAAAAAAACTACACCCAATATTTCTTAAACAACCTTTTGGCTTATGCTTTTTAAAAACACTTTAACTTTTTCCGTTAACACTGCACGACGACAGTAAAAAAGCACACCAAAGAAATATTAACACTAGAATTTCACAAATCAATTAAACTCTATCTTTTATAGTGTGGCATAACAACAACTGCTATTATTTGATACCGGATACATGAAACAATCCTATCAAAATATAAACAATACCACAATGATTCCACCAATTTATCATTTACATGTAACATTAAAGAAAATATCTTTCCAAAAACTCTTTTCTGAAAAACATAATTCCAAACTAGTTCAACAAAAAATAAATAAAACTTCAGTTGCAGAGGCCATATGATTAGGGGAAAAAAATAAGACAACACAATATTTTTTTTATTCAGCAACCCTAAAAAGAAAAGATAAAAAAAATCAAATGGCAAACGCAGCTGGTACTTCCTGTCTATTTTAAATACTCAAAACAGAATGATCAACTTTTTTTTTGCTTCCTCTATTTCCAAATCGTTAATACATAACGTATTTTAAAACGAAACAATTTTAAAGAACACATTCCAAAAAATAATTACTTAGTGACAAAATAATATTAAAGTATTGTTCCAACTAAATATTAAAATTCTTAATTATCACTAAAATTAATATAAAATATTTTGAATAAAGTTGTAAATGGCTTATCTGGAACTCCGATTTCCGCTGCAATTCAAAACGTCTTCCAGCAGTCACTTCACGTCCGACCAAGAACTGGACAGGGGATTTCAAGTCCAAACAGGAACTGTTCACTTGAATTTAATGTCCAAACAGGAACTGGTCACTGAAACTTAAGTCCTTTCGGGAACTATAGGCTTGACTGGACAGTTCTGAACCAAAATTACGTCGTTGAAGCACTACTGGACGGTTTGGAAGAGGCACACTTCTGGTTGGGGCACCGTGAACAACATCGGACACTTCGGAATTAAAAAAAACTTCAGGTGAAAGCAGCTTTTCAGTTTGATGCAGATTTGTTGATCTGTTATATTCTAATAGAAATCTCGAGAAAGAAATCAATCGCGGCCGAACGCCCAATTTGTAGGGATGCTGAATTTGAAATAAAATCTTCTTTTTAACATGAACATAGTTTATTTAACGGTCGGTGTCTAAAGGAATTTTAAAAGAGCTATTGTTGAATATTTAGTACATCGCTCCGAAGAGCTCTTCATTAAACGTCTTACAAATTTAGTTACATAGCGTGGAATGAAATTCAAATAAAACGGCTGGCAGGAAGCAGCAACGTCACGCAGTGAGGTAGTACTGCTCCTAACCAATACGATCCGAAGTGCTCAAGTCGGGGGGAAATCCCACAAATCGGCCGTCCTGACATGTCGCTGACCACAGCGGCGTACTTAAAACTTAAAAAATTTAAATACTTATCAAGAGCACTGCGAATCGTTTACAAACACACATAATTTTATAGTAATTATACAATTGAGCATTCAATTGTGCATTATAAATATCGTTATGAATATGAACACGTTATTAGCATATAAGAATACACAAACACAATTATACTTAAGATGAAAAAAAATTATTTTTTTTTAGAATGGGCTATCCAAATGGTTTCATGAGGTCAGCTGAAGAGGTGGTTTGATTTGGGCCTGCATGATTCCCTATTTTAGCTACCTCGTATCTGTCCCTACCATTAACTTTGGTGACTTCGTATGGGCCGAAGAATTTGGGTCTTAGCTTCAGTCCTGTACCAAATTGAGTTCTTTGGATAGCTACTAAATCACCCAGTTTATACGTAGTAGCCTTTTTGCATTTTCTGTCATGTTGTTTTTTATTTTCATCTTGGATTTTAAGGATGTTTTCTTTGGCTTCTCTTCTGAGTTGATTCCTTTGGTTATTATAGTAATCCATCATTTCTTCGGTTAAAATTTCTTTTACAATGAGATCTTCTTTGTTCCTCATTTTAATACCAGTTAACAATTCAAATGGAGTGTATTTGGTGCTTCTACTAACTGAACTGTTTAAAACTCTCTGTACTCTTGATACATACTTGAACCATTTTGTCGGTTCATCGAGAGCTAGTTTAGCTAGGACGGGTATTAATGTTCTATGGATTCTCTCAACTTGACCATTTCCGCGAGGCACTCCAGTTGTAATTTGTAGATGCTGAATACCTTCAGTATCACAATATTCTTTAAAGGCATTTGATGTGAAAGCGGAACCTCTGTCAGAAATAATGCGAACGGGATTACCAAAGGTTTTTTGCTGCAGTTTAATCTTCTCCAATGCATCTTCAGCTGATACCGACTTCACAGGATAGAGCCAAACGAACTTGGTGAAAGCATCCACTACAGTTAGTATATGCTGATACTGTTTGTTCGTGGAAGTCATCGGTCCAATAAAATCCACATGATAAGTATGCAAAGGCGAATCTTTTTTGGGAATCGGATGCAACATTCCTTCTTTCTTGCAGCTTTTCTTATTTGCCAAGATACACGGTATGCAATTGGCAACCACTGTTTCAGTCTGGGAATGAAGATCAGGAATGAAGAAGTCTCGTTTTGCAATTTCTTTTGTTTTCGCAACTGAAAAATGTCCTTTTTCGTGGGCTGATTTAATCAATTCAGTCTGCATCCCTTTTGGTGCTACCATTAATTCTCGACCATTTTCGTATTTATACAAAATGTCATTCTTCAAGAAATATTCTTGGTGGCTGTCCTCTTTTACTAATGATTTCAGTGTTGTTATGTACTCATCTTTGCATTGAGCAACTTTCAATCTTGCAGTTACAGTTTCATCAATAATCATCACTGGATTTCTACTCAAGGCATCAACATGTTTCATTCTTTGCCCTGGTCTATGAACTATCTCGTAATCGAATTCTTCTAAAAGTAGAGCCCACCTTGCAATCCTGGTTAGTAGATCTTTTTTGTTCATTGTCATCTGAAAAGCAGAGCAGTCTGTCACGATTTTAAATTTGTTTCCCATCAGATACACCCGCAGCTTTTTTAAAGCTTCTACAATTGCGAGAACCTCCAATTCATAACTGCTATATTTTTCTTCCGCTGGACAGGTTTTTTTAGACATGAAATGGACGGGATGTAATTGTCCATCATCAGACTCCTGAAGAAGTACGGCACCGAAACCTTCTTTGCTGGCGTCTGTGTGCAATTCAGTTTTTCGACCTGGCTTGAATAGATGTAAAACGGGGCTTGTGGCGAGAAGGTATTTAAGTTTCTCGTAGGCATCCTTTTGCTCATACCCGAACACAAATGGACAGTCCTTTCGAAGGAGATCACTAAGGGGTTTTGCGATCTTCGAATACCCCTGAATAAACTTCCTGAAGTAACCTGTGAGGCCAAGGAAACTTTGTACTTGCTTAACATTTGTTGGAATAGGAAATTTTTTTACGGCGAGTGTCTTCTCACTCGATGGACGAACTGTTCCATTTTCAACAATGTGACCCAGAAATTCTACTGAGTGCTTTAAAAACTGACATTTCTTTGTCTTTATTTCCAGTCCATATTCGGATGCTCTTTGAAGAACAATTTTCAATTTCTCTACACCTTCTGCTTCATCGTTTGATGGAATTATCAAATCATCCATATAAATAACAATAACGCCTTCTTTCATTAGATCTCTGAATACATTGTACACATATCTCTGGAATACACTTGGACTTGTACTGAGTCCAAAAGGAACTTTTAAAAATTCATACTGTCCATCCGGAACAATGAATGATGTGTACTTGCGACTGTTCTCTTCAACTGGCACATGGAAAAATCCATTCTTCAAGTCTAAGGTGCTGAACACTCTGGCATCTTGCAACCGGTCAAGAACGTCTTCAATCAAGGGCAACGGGAATCTATCTTTAACTAGCTTGCGATTTAATTGTCTGTAGTCCACTCAGATTCGTGTTGTGAGATCTTTCTTCTTGACAAGTACCACAGGACTTGCATAATCTGATGAACTGGGACGAACAATTCCATCCTTCAACCACTCGTCTATTTGCTTGTTGACTTCTTGTCGTTCAGAAAACGACAGTCGACGGGCTCTTTGGTAAACTGGTATTTCATCTTCCAAAATGATTTTCATTGAAATATCAGTGAACTTTGTTTTCTTCGGTTGGTAGGAGGTTACAAGGTCTGTTACACTTTGACGAAGATTTGCTTCCTTGATATGATTAAGATCCAACTCATTCGCTGTTCCATCTTCTGTTAAGAATATCCATTCAGCTGACTCATCCAAGAGAGTTTCAGTCTTCTCATGAAAAGGACAGGGAGCATGAGCTAAAAATGCTGACCCAATGATGGCTTCAAAATTGAAATCCTCAACAGGGATAACTTGAAAGTCAAGTCGGCACACGTGTCCGTCAATGTCGACTACTTGCTGGAACGATCCCATGGTTCTAACTAGACCTCTGCCTAGGCCGGTCAAAACAGATGTATTTTTCGACAGTAAAGGAAGGGGCTTAATTTTTCTGTAGATGTCATCTCGTAAGATATTACGTGTACTGCCTGTGTCTAGAAGTGCTGTAGCGGTTACTTCACCCAATTTGATTTTCTTCACAAATTTATTAAGATCGACATCCGGATAATCTTTGGGTTCATTTGATCCTACGGCAACTTGCACCAGGTGTGTTTCAGGAGTTTTTTCACGATCTTTCTCAGCCTTATTGTTCTTGTCTCGAACGACTTTAGGACATGAATTACGCAGATGTTCTGGAGAACCACATTCAAAGCAAAGGAGCTTCTTCTGTCCGTGAAACTTGCGTTGACCAGACATTGGTCTGTTGTCTTCAGTTTCAGACTTAACATGCCTCAATCCCTTGTAGCCTGAATGCTCTTGACTCGTGCGATTTTCACTAAATTTTCTGTAAGGTTTCCCATGAAAACTTCCCTTTGTGAGACTCTGCTTCAAACTTTCAAATTCATCGAACATTTCAGCGAGATCGTCTGGCTTTTTCAGATTTAACCATTCTTTGAAAAAGTGTTCTTTTATGTCTTCTGGAGCTCTAAATTTTAACTGTTCAGTGATGAGCAAGTCCACTAAGTCTTCAAAAGAGTCGACTTTTAAATCAGCTATCCATTCTTTAAAATAGCAGCTCAGCTCATGTGCGTAGCTCCTCCATGTCTTATCTGGACCTTTGACATGTCGATAAAACAAGTTCTTCAATTTTTCAGAGGTTAATTTGTATTTCTTCAAAATTAACTCTTTGACATAATCAAAATTGTTTGCATTTTCAACCGACTCTCGAGCAAGCATGTTCGAGATATCTGATGGCATCACATGAAGTAGGTAGGCTACCCAATCTTCCTTAGGAACTCTAGCCATTTCTGCGCGTCTTTCAAAGTTGACAAGGAACAACCCCATTTCGTCTTTTTTCTCATCGAATTTAGGTGTTATCTGAGCAAGCGGGATCTTTTGTTGAGTTTCTTCACTTCGTCTTGGAACCACAGCAGCAGTCTGCAGTTGCATGCGCTGAACCTCCAAGCGTTGCATCTCAAGTTGAGTTTCCCTCTCTTCACGTTCTCGGGTTCGTACCTCTTGCTCCGTCCTCTCTTCGATGATTCGATTCAAAATTATACGCGTCGTTTCTTCATCATAGCCATCACTTTCTAAAATCAGTTTTCTGATATCTGCTACCTTACTTCCATCAGCCGGAGTCAAACCCAACTCCTCAGCGACCTCAACTAAGTCAGTCTTACGACCCTTACTTAAATAGGACATGATAACTTTCGAACAAAAACAATGCGAAAATATTAACTTTTTAATAATTTTCAACTATATTTCACGTGGGTTTAAACTTTAAATAAGAATGAACCGTTACAAGGAACTTTCAGCTTATTGACGGTTCCAGGGAATTTTAATTAGAATCCTTAACTGTATTCAATTATTTCCCTAATCAAAACAACAGAGAACAATCTATACCCACTAATTAATCTTTACCATTAAATTAGACCTTGTCAATAATACTGTCTAATAAAAATTAATATAGCAATTCTTATACAAATCATTACACACATAAATTATACTGCAAATATAATTTATCAAACCACAATTGATTGCATAGCAACTTCAATTTTTTTAAAAATATATTTTAAACTAACTCCCAATGAGTAGCTAAATCAAATTCACAGAAATTCCAAAGTTTTCTTTTCTTAAAAAAAACTACACCCAATATTTCTTAAACAACCTTTTGGCTTATGCTTTAAAAATACCTTAACATTCAAGTTAATACTGCTCGACGACAGTAAAAAGCATACTAAAGAAATATTACAACCAGAATTTCACAAATTAATCAAATTCTATTTTACGACTACAAGTACAGATTTCTAGACATTCTAAATAGTTTTCTTTTCTTAAAAAAACTACACCCAATATTTCTTAAACAACCTTTTGGCTTATGCTTTAAAAATACCTTAACATTCAAGTTAATACTGCTCGACGACAGTAAAAAGCATACTAAAGAAATATTACCACCAGAATTTCACAAATTATTAATTCAATTATTTTTAAAATTGTCTATTTTACGACTGTAAATACAGATTTCTAGAAATTCTAAATAGTTTTCTTTTCTTAAGAAAAACAATGTCTAATATTTCCCAAACAGCCTTTTGGCTTATGCTTTTAAAAACACTTTAACTTTTCCGTTAAAACTGCACGACGACAGTACAAAAGCACACCAAAGAAATATTAACACTAGAATTTCACAAATCAATTAAATTCTATCTTTTATAGTGTGGCATAACAACTGCTTTTATTTGATACCGGATACATGAAACAATCCTATCAAAATATAAACAATACCACAATGATTAAACCAATTTATCATTTACATGTAACATTAAAGAAAATATCTTTCCAAAAACTCTTTTCTGAAAAACATAATTCCAAACTAGTTCAACAAAAAATAAATAAAACTTCAGTTGCAGAGGCCATATGATTAGGGGAAAAAAATAAGACAACACAATATTTTTTTATTCAGCAACCCTAAAAAGAAAAGATAAAAAATCAAATGGCAAATGCAGCTGGTACTTCCTGTCTATTTTAAATACTCGAAACAGAATGATCAACTTTTTTTTTTTTTTTTTTTTTTTTTTTTTTTTTTTTTGCTTCCTCTATTTCCAAATCGTTAATACATAACGTATTTTAAAACGAAACAATTTTAAAGAACACATTCCAAAAAATAATTACTTAGTGACAAAATAATATTAAAGTATTGTTCCAACTAAATATTAAAATTCTTAATTATCACTAAAATTAATATAAAATATTTTGAATAAAGTTGTAAATGGCTTATCTGGAACTCCGATTTCCGCTGCAATTCAAAACGTCTTCCAGCAGTCACTTCACGTCCGAACAAGAACTGGACAGGGGATTTCAAGTCCAAACAGGAACTGTTCACTTGAATTTAATGTCCAAACAGGAACTGGTCACTGAAACTTAAGTCCTTTCGGGAACTATAGGCTTGACTGGACAGTTCTGAACCAAAATTACGTCGTTGAAGCACTACTGGACGGTTTGGAAGAGGCACACTTCTGGTTGGGGCACCGTGAACAACATCGGACACTTCGGAATTAAAAAAAACTTCAGGTGAAAGCAGCTTTTCAGTTTGATGCAGATTTGTTGATCTGTTATATTCTAATAGAAATCTCGAGAAAGAAATCAATCGCGGCCGAACGCCCAATTTGTAGGGATGCTGAGTTTGAAATAAAATCTTCTTTTTAACATGAACATAGTTTATTTAACGGTCGGTGTCTAAAGGAATTTTAAAAGAGCTATTGTTGAATATTTAGTACATCGCTCCGAAGAGCTCTTCATTAAACGTCTTACAAATTTAGTTACATAGCGTGGAATGAAATTCAAATAAAACGGCTGGCAGGAAGCAGCAACGTCACGCAGTGACGTAGTACTGCTCCTAACCAATACGATCCGAAGTGCTCAAGTCGGGGGGGAAATCCCACATTAATAATCATTCAAAATGTAATTTGAAATTACATTATTTGATAATTTTTTTTTCTAAAGTATCGAATTACATAAATAACACTTATCTGACAAATCCCACTATCGATACGAAAATATTCTACACTTTCGCCGGAATGGACAATTCCCGTATTTTTTAATATTTTTTTTCCAAATCTTTTTATTCAATTCTAAATGTTTCGAAAAGGCCATAAACACAACAATTCCTGTTCCATGCGCTTTTTTAATTATTATTATTATTATTATTATTATTACTATTTTTTTTAATTTGCTATCAAAGTTCCGTTGTTAGACGTTGGCGAGAAAACGATTGACTCGGCTAGAATTGAATTTGACGTCAATGCTTCCCAAACATCTTAGCTTGAAATGCAGCAGCGTAAACCAGTTTTGCAAGTTTCTCGCAAATCGCGCCAACCTGTAAGGAATATGGCAATAATCTACCAACATCAACTATTTCAACGCCAACTATTTGGCAGAAACCTTACGATAACCATAGAAACGATAGGATTTCTTGACGTCACGGATTTTGTTGAATGTTTTGATCGGACTGGTTTTGGCTCGGTTTGGGGGCATTTTCTTTTCTTAATATTTAAATAACTAATTTTTTTTAAAGAACTTTTGTTTAAATATTTGTAATTAGAAAGAAATTCTTTATAAATATATACTAATTTAATACACTCGTTTGTACTTTTGTTTGTCAAAAGAGTATATTAATACACTCGTTTTTAAAAAATGCGGGAATTGTTCATTGAATAAGGAGAAAGAAATTTAATTATTAGAACTGAATTTAATTTATACTTTTCTACATTAACATCATCATTTGCCTATTTATTTTAGCCCATGTTAACTGATTATAAACGTATTACATGAACAGAAAGATAAATTAAACTTTTTTTTTTTAACTGTTAATAGTTTAGCGGCTTGACTGGCACACTAATATGTAATCTGGTATATTTCCTTGTAACAACAGAATTTGATATCTGTAAGTTTATTTGGTGAATGAAATTGTAATTTTTTTAAATTTTTGTATAATTGGTCATAATTTCATAAAACTAGGAACATTAAACTGCTGGTGCAATATCGGCTCGACACTGGCCAATTCCGATGCGGACAGTTGTTGACTGACCGCTGCTACGGATCTTGGCCAATATCATCCAGCGTTGGGTAAAATATACTGGACGTTTTAAAATGTTGATGCAGAGTTTTAAAATATAAATATAGTGTTATAGGAAAGGATGGAGGGGTAAAAAATAAATGTTGGGATGGTTTTGACCTCCCCCCCCCCCCCTTTTTTTTTAATCGTGTACTTTAGAACGATGCATGAGTTTCGGTATGGGATGACAAATCTTTCCAGAACTTCTGTTTTCGGCATTAGACAATACCACTGTGATACCTGGAATGTAGGAAAGGTAGCTAAAATATTCTTCATTAACTCACACCTCAAGACTTTCTTTTCACTAACTACACTTGCGACGTGGCATTGGTAATATCTAACTAAATATCTGTTCCTTATAAAATATAACAGTTTCTTTTTAAAAAAATGAAGTTTAAATCTGTCAAAATATATCAACTTTCATGTTAAGTTGTAAAGTAATGCTGTGACTGTATTAATGCGCACGAGAATAGGAAGTGAAAAACATGTCGACTTTTCCATTCAGTAGACTTATTACTTTCAAGTACCCGTATGTAAACACAGGGTAATGAAAGTATTGTTTTCAGTCAAGAAAAAAAACAAAAACATTTCGACTTTTTTGTATTTCTCCGCGATTTCGAACACCTACACTTAAAAATAGGAGTGTAGAACATTGCACAACTTTCAATTATACTACATATTATTGCTCAATGCAGTAAAATTTAACATGGTGTTACTTACCATTTTCTTTTTTTCCCTCATTTAAATAAAAAAAGCCAGTTTGGCGATATTTTTTTTACATGAGCAAAAAAAAAAAAAAAAAAAAAAAAAAAACACTTGCCAAAGTGGCAAAATTGGAGGTTTTATTCGATAGTCGTTGCTTGAGCGTAAAACGCAAGAAATCAATCATTGATGGACGATGCTCAAGGGTAGAATGGTCTGTGTTAAAGACTCTCGTTTTTCAACTTTTTACGCTTTTATCCCATTTTTGGATAATTTCGGAGGTGGGAATGTTTTGAACACCTTTAGTGGCATTACCAAAGCGATTTTTAACAAAATCGTTTGAGCCGTTTTTTAGCAATTACTGAAAAACATGATTTTTTCAATGGCAGTTATCTTATGCGCATGCGCGATTTTGACTAAAACCTTAATGGTAGGTCACTGTGCCATCACCAACCAGCATACTAAATTTGAACATCGTAGGTCAATTGATTCGGGAGTTATGCTGACCATAGACACACATAGAGACATTTTTTCTAGATAACTTTTTTGAGAACATGATGTTTCAAAACGTAGAAAAATGCAACAAAAAAAAAATTTTTTTTTTTGACCAAATACTATACTTTTATTACCCTATGTATACATATGGGAAATTGAAAGTATGAAGTGGTCTTAAATAAATGTTTGTTTGTGTGTGCGTGTTCAGTATATAACCAACCAGCATACTAAATTTGAACATCGTAGGTCAATTGATTCGGGAGTTATGCTGACCATAGACACACATAGAGACATTTTTTCTAGATAACTTTTTTGAGAACATGATGTTTCAAAACGTAGAAAAATGCAACAAAAAAAAAAAAATTTTTTTTTTGACCAAATACTATACTTTTATTACCCTATGTATACATATGGGAAATTGAAAGTATGAAGTGGTCTTAAATAAATGTTTGTTTGTGTGTGCGTGTTCAGTATAATTTCCGAACGAACTGACCTACTAAATTTGGTGTATAGGTTAGTGGTGGACGTGGGATCTGTCATATCTGTCAATGACAAAACATGAAAAAATCATGTTTTTCAGAAATTGCTGTAAAAAGGCTCAAACGATTTTGATCAAAATTGCTATGGTAATGAATCTTAAAGTGTTCTAAACAACCCCACTTCCAAAATTCATGTAAAAATGCTATAAAGATGTAATAAATTGAAAAACGAGTGTCTGTAACACAGAGTTCTCTTCCCTTGTGCATCGCTCATCAACGACCGTTTTTTTCCCTCCCCTGTTTCACTTACAAGAAAGGAAAATGTAAGAATTATTGAAAAGTGTATCACCAAATTCGCAATTTTGGCGGTGCTCTTTTTTGTCCATGAAAGAATTATCGTCAAACTGGTCATTTTTTTCAAAGGAATGAAAATATGAAAACGGTAATAATGTTATTCCATGCCAAATTTAAAATTAGAGACCAGTATTATAGAGTTATTGAAACTTTTGCGATATTCCACACCCCTAGTCTTAACTGCCTTGTTGGTGTTTAACAAGTTGTCAATTTATTTTCTAATGCAAACATCTAGCACCATGCATAGCGAGCCAATATGGCCGAGCCTCCTCGCTATGCTCGCTAAATATACTGACGTTAAGTAAATGGATTTTGATATCTTAAACTAGCGGTTAGTGTATGGTACCAAAAAAGGATTTGTTAAACGTCAGTTAATTTAGTAACCTACACTGAAAAAATAAATATATTAGTTGTACCAGATGCCTAAGTTCGTCCATGACTAAATATACCGACTTTAAATAAATTGATTTTGGTGACATAAACTAGCGGTTGGGATCTTTTTTCTACTTGCAAAAAAATTAGAATTCTAAAATTATGACGAATCTAACAGTTATGTTTTTGTATGTATTATATAACTCTAATTGGTGGCAAAGTTATATTGAAAAATAATTATTTTAACCTGGTAAAATATACATTAATAAGTCACCGACGCACGGGATACATCCGTGTGCGTCGGTGGTTATAAATGCCGTTTTGACCGAGTTAAAGTAATTATTTTCCAAATGACTTGGTCATCAAGTAATATTATAGAGAACTAGCTGAATACCCGTGCTTCAAATTTCGCCATGTGCAATATTTTAGCCAGCTGTGAGGCCCCTCGTTGCGGAAATCCGCCATTAGTGTATAGGCCACAATTTTTGGCGCAGGAAGGTTCATCGCAACGCAAAATCGAGCTCGCTTCCCTAGCTGAAAAATTCATTGACATATAAGCACAGGCTTATTTAACTCATTGAAAGGTTCATTGCCATGCAAACATGAGCACGCTTTGCTCGATGAAAGGTTCATTGCTGCGTAAGGGTAAGGTCGCTTCACACTCTAAAAACTAATTGCTACATAAATCCTTAATATTAGAAGCCCCTCCCTTGTCGAGAAACAATAAAAAATTTCCCCGTTAATAGCTATAATACAACACCCCTTTCAGAATATTTTAACACGTGATGTTTGTAAAAAGCAAAATTAGAAGGTCAAAACTATTTATGTAGAAAATTTCAAAGCTCTAGGTCTATTAGAAGTCGCTTTTTGTGAAAATATTAATAAAAAATTAATTAAAAACATATTAAAATTTTAACGTTCTTTTTGTCAAAAGTCCAATTATAAGGCCAAAACTATTTGTGTTGAAAATTTCAGAAATGTAGCCCTATTAAAAATCATTTTGTAAAATATATATTAATTAATTAAAATTTAATTAAAAAAATAACTAATTAAAATTTCAACATTCTGTTTTTCAAAAGTCAAATTAGAAGGCTAAAACTATTTATGTTGAAAATTTCAGAGCTGTATCTCTGTTTAAAATCACTTTGTAAAAAAAAAAAAAAAAAAAAAAAAAAAATTAATTAAAAAAAAAAAAAATTAATTAAAATTTTAACATTCTGTTTGACATGTATACAATAAGAAGACCAAAACTACTTATGCTGAAAATTTCAGAGCTCTACTCTAATTTTAAGTATGTTTCTACAGATCCACAGACAGACACACAGCTTGTTTTATAAATGCCTTTTTGACCGAGTTACAGTAATTATTTCTCTATATGACTTTGTCTTCAAGTAATAGTATAGAGAATAAAAAAAAACTTTTAGGTTCATGTTTTTTATAATTTTTTTCAATTTAAGAATTAAAAAAAAAAAAAAAAAAAATTCCTTTGCCGTAATGGTACCAAAATCGATTTATTAAACGTCAGTTTATTTTGCAAACTACACTGAAAAAAAGTATTGATTGCATTAGATTAGGGTTTTGTCCAAGGTCCATATTATTTTGGAGACTCCTTTTTAATTATCAATTGAAAACTTCATAAATAGTTATTTACGGTACAAAAATTTAAATTCAAATAAAGACGATTTAATACCAGAACTTGCAGTTATAAATGTACGAAAGGGTATCTTATAAGTTTCGATTTATTAAAATCTTGTAAGTAATTTACTGGCATAATTCTATTATTTTTTTATTTTGTGTTTACATGCTGAATATTGCGACTCTGAAAAGTTAAAACTGTCGTGCCTTACAAAAACTCATGTTAGTATGGGGAAATACAATTTTCAGTTTTGGGGTATCTTTTTTTTACCATTTGCCAAAGTCTTACACTCATCTAAATAAGGCCCCTATGAAATCGTTGCCTTTTCCCACTCTACAGTCAACGTTAATCTTGAAATTAAAAAAATTATACTTTTCATTTCTTTTCATAAAAGGTGTAAAATCAAAGAAATCTCGTCTTGAAAGCCCATTCCTGATAAATTAAAATTGAATCACAGAGAATGAAGAGTTTGAAGAGCGCAACTACCAAGGTCATTAACACATTCTAACACCTCATCATATGGCGGTGGAATGGACGTAACTATAAACAAAATTATGCTTAAGGAAGTGTTTTATGCTAATAAATGGTAGTTTAACGAAAACCAAATGATGAATCGAATCTATAACTATCTTCCATTACGCAAAATTAACCTTTGATACCTAAAATTATACATTTTTCTTGAGTTGCGAACTTGTGATGGCGGTGAATGACTTATAAAGTATGAATTTCAAGCCCTAACTTACTTTCTAATAGTTAATGATATTCTATTTCGATATTATTTAACAAAATTAATCTTGACTTGATGATCATCCCTGCCTTGCTTAAAGATGATCTACTTTAAAATCCTTTGGCTGAATGCAAAAAGAAATCCTCAAAACAGTGATTTTTTTTTCTTTCGTATTTCGCTTTTGAAATTGTACCGAATTGAAAAAGGGAACAGACTTTCTTGAAGAGATCTTTTACAGAAAAAAAAAAAAAAAGAAAAAAAAAAAAAAGCGCCTATTTTTCTTTAATTAATAATATTACTGGGATGATATTTTATAGCTCAAATTTTAACATATTTCCATGATGTCAAGTTTTTTCAATTGCGCAGTGCAAAGAAAACTAGGGGTGTGGAACATCGCACAACTTTCAATTATACTATATAACATTGGTCATTGCAGTAAAATTTGGCATTGGCTTACCCTTTTCTTATTTTCTCTCATTTGAATAAAATTGGCCAGTTTGGCATTATTTTTGGCAATAATTTTTACCAAAAAAAAAAAATTAAAAAAAAAAAAAAATTGCTAAAATGGGGATTTTGGTGATATACTTTACGATAATCCTTATATTATTCTTTATTAAAAATAAAACTGAGGAGAGAAGAAAAAAAGATCGTTAATGAAGGTATGCTCAAGGAAAGAGAACTCTGTGTTGAAGATATTCGTTTTTCAACTTTTTACGCAGTTGAAGCATTTTTACTGGAATTTTGGAGGTGGGGATGATTAGATCATCTTAAGAGGCATTAACACAGCGATTTTTATCAAAATCGTTATAGTCGTTTTTTTAGCAATCATTGAAAAACATGATTTTTTCAATGGCAGCTACCTTATGCGCATGGGCGATTTTGACTAAAACCTTAATGGTAGATCCTATGGTCACCACCAACCCGCACACCAAATTTGAACGTCGTAGGTCAATTTGTTCGGGAGTTATGCTGACCACAGACACAGATACAAACAGACATTTTTTCTAGATCACTTTTTTGATTGGTTGTTTTCAGATAATCTGGCGCCGTCAGCAACACTAGGGCTATAATGCGCCGAACATTCGTCATTAGACATTGCAACATACATTTACAAACACCCACACGGGATTCGAACCCGTAACCTCGCGGTCTAGAAGCTAACCACTATACCGTTTGGTCGGCAATTACTTTTTTGAAATCAGGATGTTTAGAAAAGTGGAGAAATAAAGAAAAAAAAAAAAAAATGATTTAAAAAAAAAATTATTGAATGCTATACTTTCATTACCCTATGTATACATATGAGTAATTGAAAATAAAAAATGCCTTTCTAGAATATAAACTTTTTTTCAACTTAAAGAAATTTGGGGTCTTGAAAGATATATAAAATTTTGATGGTGGGGGGGAACTAAAATTGCTACAGCACTTTTTCTCTCTGTATAAGAGTAAGAGCTAATAAAGTTGCTAAAACTCATATTTTAGTTAAAAAAAAAAGTTGTGTAGGTTTGACCATTAATTTAACACAACTGAAAATTTAAATAAAAAACATAAAAAGTAGGCTTGATTTGAATGCTTTTGTAATTTACTCACAAATAAAGTTTTAAAATCAGATTAAAACCTACCCTTCAATAAATTAGCAATCTTTCATCAATTACAACCTACAAATCGCTGTTGTAATCTTATATTTTTCAATTGAAAAGCATTTTTACTCCCACGATATCCTCAATCTTTTTTGGTCATTTTCCTATCTTGGAAATAAGAAAGAGGAGGAAAAAAAAAATCTTGTTACATCTTTTATCCTGATGCTCTTATCTGTTTTTGAGGAGCAGTTTCACTTTTATCTTCTATATTTACCCACTTATTTTTAATAGCATCGTTGCTGAATCTGTTCCTTGTTATCCCTCATCAGTAGCGCTCGGAACATCTTCATTCCGTATCGTTTGCGGGATTCTTATTGTTGGTTATCAGCATGACGTAACAGAAAACGTGCTGTTGCCACTTTCTACGTAGAAAATGGTCGGATAGGTAATTTAATGAAGAATGGGAGAAATCGGTATTTGAGAATGTTACTACTTTATTAGAATATTTCCGGATTAATATGCTTTAAAAATATTTGGTTGCAAATGGTGAGGAATATTAAAAAAAAAAAAAAAAAAAAAAAAAAAAAAGAAGCATTTTGTGACTACAACTTTAACTTAATGTCAACCTTGTGATTGTTATTTTATCTCCGGATAGGAACTTTCCGTAAACATGGGCACCGGCAGGATTATTTGTAAGGAGGTGAAGAACCTACAGAAAGGGGTACAAAGAGGCTTAAACTGTGGGATTCAATCTTGATTTTCTTAAAAAGTTAATTGGATTTTTTAATGGAATGTTAATCGACAACAATGCTTAATTTCAAATATGTATTAAAAGGTACACGGGTTGTTTTTTCTGGAACTTTAATACTTTCCTTCACATTTTTGAATTCCAAGGAAGTGCTAGTTTTGCACTTGCACCCCCTTGAAACTTCCTGATGGTGTCCCTGCCAGCAGTGGCGGATCTAGGATTTTCCTGAGGGGGGGGGCGCAAGATTGTGCCTTAGCCAGGACAGAATTGAATATTTAAAAAAAAAAAGCAAAAAAAAAAAAAAAAAGCTAGGCAATGTTCAAAAAATATGCTTTAAGTTAATCCATAGCCATTGATTGACCCCCAACCTCTTTCGTCACATTTCTGACTTGTTATTTTAGCGTAAGGTTAGCGTGGTAGCGGTTAGGTATCTTATCGCGTTAACACTACCCTTTTGTTTTTTCATTATCTGTTTTATTTTAAAAACAAATTGTATTAAAAATGTATCGTGCATTTTAAATATTTTTGTAAGCTACATCCCCAGAGGTATAGATTATACTGAAGAAATTCCAATGAAAGTGGGAACTTGCTACTATTATTTGTGACTAACTGACTAAGTCTAAATCCTATACTATACTTACATCAAACAGGGAAATCAGTAATTGTACATCAAAATTTAACATATTCATAACACATTTATGCAGTGAGCTTAGTAAGTAAAAATACCTTGTTTTACTGGATAATCCATTGCTACACAAGTAATCTAAAGTAATCAGGGGAAAAATTGTGTTTCAAAGAGAACGTTTTACTAATAATTATAAGTATTATTTTTAAGAAGGCAATTGCAAAAAAAATACAATTTAAACATTGAATAATTAGCACAAAACAAATTCCAGTCTTCCTTTTTTTTTTTGATTTAGTAAACTATACTTAGTTATCTTATACTTATCCATCTATGGATAATTATAATAGAGTAGTTAATAAAGAAAGAAAAAACACTACACGATGTAAATGTTAGTGTATTAGAAGAGCCGAATCTTGCTTTATTATTTAGCTTAAATATGTCAAAGTCTAATATTTTTTTAATAGGTAGAAGTTCTCTATAGCATCGAATATAAATTGTTTTATATTTCTTGATAAATCTCACTTGTTGACAGTTCATTTTGATATTTTCTACTCTTGTTCTTCAAAATTTTATTTTATTTTCAACTTTTCTGATACAAAATCCTTTTTTTCCAATTCCTGGCTTTTATTTCAGCCAATCAGAGCATTTTTTACATAGATACAATGTTACACTTATGTAGTCCAGTGAAAAAAAAAATGTGCCACCTACGTGTATAAATAATTTATTCATAAAAGTAAAATTTTTATATAAATCATTTAATACATACCCAAGATTTATAGTGTTAATAGAAACATGAGTAAAAGTTTCTTTTAGTGAAAATCTCCGAAACTTGATAGAATGAATTCTCGTTGACTATCTGCCAAGTTTCAGCTTGATTGGATGGCAGCTAGTGGGTTAGTTATCCTTCCACAGATTTTCCCGCCACAAATAAACAAAATCAAAAGTAGATATAAAGGATAAAGTAAAAAGCAAACGATAGAAACCAGGAGTAACAAAATTTTATGTTAATTTTTTAAGTTAAAGGAATGCAAGTCAGTGGGATCCAGTGTGGTAGGTCAAATAGTTCATTTTAAAAAAATGAATCCATAAATACAAAGTTTTTATGGTATCCTTTATATTCCTTGCCAATTTTTATGTACAATTGCAATTTACTTAAGTTATTTTGATCTGAGATTCAATTTTCATGGTGTTTGATGACCACTGCGAAGAAAATCATCAATTCCGTCTCTTTGACTAATTCTTTTTTTTTATTTTTTTTTATTTTTTATTATTAATTTTTTTTTGTCCGAAAACATGGTTATTGTTATTGACAACAAGTTATTTTAGTTAGATTTGATAACAAGAGGATTAATTAGTCCTCCACGGATTTATTCCTCACAGACACACAAAATCGAAGTTAATTTAAAAAAGGGTTTAAAAATTAAGCCACTAACAACAAAGATTAACTTACTTTTCTCGAAGAAAAGTATTCACAAGCATATGACAAAAATGGGTAATGACAGGTGCATTTCCAAAAATCGCTATAGAATAACTTTTTTAAACTATTTTTTGAGTGCCAAACACAAAGCAATTCTTTTTAAAAAGTCCTCCACGCCAGTAAGGCGTTCTTTCTGACTTCTCGTAACGATTGCTTTCATTTTTAAATCAAATAAATAGTATTTATAATTTCAGAATAGAAAAAGAAACGCTAAAAAAATGTGTTCCCACTTACTTTTTGTCGCTTGGATGCATTTATGTATTACAACCTACCCTACTCTTTGGTTAACTTCGGAAGTGTACAGTTTGTAAACCGAATATAAGTCTCAACACTCTCACCACGCGTTCAAAAATTTCTTCTCCTTGTGCTAACTAGTAAACCACACCACAACCATTTAAAAGAGGGCTTCAAGGACAAAGACCCAGAAGGGTAGAGATGTTATCTCATTCAGTGTCCAGTGATATTCCTCCCCACGTCCATCCCTTGTGCGAAATCAGGAGAGAAAGATGACATCCGGTGTATTCCCCCTCCCTTCCCCCTCTTGTGATCGTCTAAAAGTTAGAAGTTCAGAGAGGAAAATTCGCTTTGGTTTCGGCTCCTTATTGTTACAAAATAAAAGTAAACAATTATTATTTTGTAAAAGAGTTTTTACCTAACTCAACTCCAACGGTAAAGTGTTGTGGAGATGTCTTCAAAGTCAAGGGGGTGGAGGTTTGATTACTTGTACAGTCCTCTAACGTCCGTTTGAATGGGAAGGGAGAGGGCTATAAAAAGAACCTTGAACCAAAAATAAACTCTTTTTTTTTGGGGGGGGGGGGGCTTTTTTCGGAAATTAGACGAAGGTCGAAATATACTCGTTAAGTGAACTTATTAAAAAAAAAATTTAAATTTTTTGTGTGCCAATTATAAAAAAAAAAAGATGAAAAAAAAGAATAATAATAATAATCTGAGGAGGGGGCGCGCGCCCCCCGCGCCCCCTGGCTGAATCCGCCATTGCCTGCCAGTGATTTTTTAATGTTCAGTGCAATATTATTGTTTGAATGAATGGAGCCTTGTGTATATCGGCACAATAGGCAGTTGTTCTCAGAAATCATTGACGGAAAAATATTAAATACGGTTTGTTATTGACAAAGTAAATTTGAAACTTATGTGATATTGAGACTGACCTCAATTTTTGGTTGATGAGATAACAAAAAAAGCAAATATCGTGTTTAAGATCCATTGTGATTTAGAAAAAATTAAAACGTTTTTTTTTAGAATACTAAGACATTTTAACTATGTTTTAAAATATTTTTTTTTTTATCCTTTACATTTTGTTGTTGTTGTTGTTAAGGTGTGTGTTTGTGGGGTTAAAATCTGCATATTGCAAAACAGCCCACTTACCATCATTCAATCGAAGTGAAACTTGTCAGATAGTTTCGTTGACGATGACAATGTATTTTATCAAATTTTGGAAGCTGTCACTAAAAGGCCTCTACTACAAATGTTTTATGATGGCCATTTTTGCTATAAAGGAATGATGAAAACATAAAAAAGGGTAAATGACACAAATCCACGTCAGTATTATAGTGTAATTGAAAGCTGTACGATGTTCCACACCCCTTACTTATTGGAGGGATAAGCAAATAGTTGCAAGAATCAATAGGAATCTATTAGAAAACCCTGTATTGATTACAAACCATCAGGAGCTCACAATCGGAAGACGAACCTCACGTAGTAAACAGAATGCTTCACCTAATTGCAATCACTGAAGGATTCAACCAGATGCCATCTTCTACTTTGCAACACTTCACCCGGAAAATCTTGACCTTTGAGAAATCTGAAGGATTCTTCTTCGCAGTGCGTGGTTTTGTTTACCACGTGTCCAAATAAATCCAACTTCCTAGATTGAAAATAGAGCATCCTCCTAGCAACTCGGAACTACAAGAAGTCCTAGCCCTTTAGCGTCATTTATTTTTGTCAAGTTATCTAACCCTTTGTAGATAAGGATTATTTTCCTTTTGTGGAAATCCGGAGGTCAATTTTTTTAAAAAGATTTTTTTTTTTTGGTGTTAAAAGTGGATATTTTGGGAGAAATTAAGTAGGCTTTAAAGATAAAGTAATTTTTTGTGTTAAAGAACATTCAAGATACTTATAGAATACTTGTTTATCAATGAGATCATTCGTCTTTTATCTATCGAAACCTCGTCAAATACTCATTCAGTTCCTAAATAGAGTTTGTATTGTATCACGACTGATAATAGAGTCAGACAAAAAAAAAAAAAAAAAAAAAAAAATGAGGTGAATCAGAACTATGAATTTGCCGAGATTTGTGGTCTTTTTACTTTCAATTACCCATATGTATACATAAGGTAATGAAAGTATAGCATGCGTTTTTTTTTTTTTTTTTTAATTTTTTTTTTTTTTTGCATTTCTTCACGTTTGGGAACATCCTGATTTCAATAAAGTGATATAGAAAAAATGTCTGTGTGTCTGGTCAGCATAACTCCCGAACATGAACCACGAACTTATGTGCTCCACGAACTTATGTGCATTTTATGACATTTATGTGCAATGTATGATTTTTGAGTGCAATCTATGACATTTCTGTGCAATGTATGACTTTTATGTGAAATGTATGACTTTTATGTGTAATGTATGTTTTCTGAGTGAAATATATGGCTTTAATGTGCAATGTATGACTTTTACGTGTAAACAACGTATGTGCAAGGTTTGCTTTTTATGTTCAGTGTATGATTTTTGAGAGCAATGTATGATTTTTTAGTACAATGTATGACGTTTCTGTGCAATGTATAACTTTTATGCGCAATGTATGCTTTTTATGTGTAATGTATGAAATTTATGTACAATGGAAGACTTTTATGTGCAATGTATAATTTTTCTGTGCAATATATGAATTTTACTTCAATGGTTGACTTTTAAGTGATTTATGTTTTAACTATCGTTTATGAGAGCATTCCATAGAATAACAAATTAATTTATAAGCCCATTTTGTGTCGTCATTTTTTTCTGCATGCATTATTTACTCCTAATACTTTGTTTAAGTTGGATGTATAAAAATGTATAAATTTTATCATATATTTCTTTACCTGATTAGGATTCATTTTATTTTAATTAACATATACAATAATAAAATACTTTCAACAAGGAACAAAATGTATAGCAATCCCGGGTTCTTATAAAATCATTTCAGGAGGAATTTTTAAAATTTTATAGCCAATAGAAAACTATGTTTGTTAATTTTGTAAATATTGTGCATAGCCAGTGACACCTATACTTGATTTAATGAAATAAATCCTCCAATAGGAATTTCTTTACTCGGAAATACCAATTTATTTTTTGAAAAATAAATCGCTTTATCTGATGGAACCTTCTGCCAGTAGAGTGGATACGTAGATTTTTACTTTTAATAATCTATATGTATACTTAGGGCAATGAAAGTATAGCATTCGTTCGGAAAAAAAAATGTTGCATACTCCACGATTTGGAGCACCTTGATTTCAAATAAGTGGTCTAGAAAAAATGTCTGTCTGTGTGTGTGTGGTCATCATAACTCCCGACCTAAGGATGTTCAAATTTGGGATGCGGGTTAGTAGTGACCATGATACCTACAATTAAGGTTTTCATCAAAATCTCATATTCTCATAAAGTAGCTTCCATTGAAAGAATAATGTTTCTTAATGATTGCTAAAAAAAGGCTCTAACGATTTTGATCAAAATCGCTGTGGTAATGCCTCTTAAAGTGTTCTAAACATTCCCACTTCTGAAATTTCCTTAAAAATGCTTTAATGGCGTAAAAAGTTGAAAGCTGAATGCCTTTAACACAGAGTTCTCTTTCCTTGGGCATAGCTAATCAAGGATCGTTTTTTCACCTCTCCTCAGCTTCATTTGTTAGAAAGGATAATATAAGAATTATTGAAAAGTATATCGCCAAAATCACTATTGTGGAAAAGGTTTTTTCGAATTTTATTTTAAAAAGACCCCATACAAGAATTATCGCAAAAAAAATATCGTAAAACTGGCCATTTTAGCTAAAAGAATGATGAAAATATAAAAACGATAAGTGACAAAAATCCACGGCATTGAAAGGTGTGCGATGTTAACAATAAATACTAGATAATTTTCAAAAGAGTCTTCCTTTGTGAGCAGATGAAGAGAATTGAAATGTTTACAAACTGACATACTGCAACACTTTTTTTTTAGATATTGCACGATCTATCCCTTTTACAATAGTAGAAAAAAAAAAAAAAAAAAGAAAAAAAAAAAGTGGTTCAAAGATATGCATTGTAATTGTAAATTCGCCTCCAGCTTTAGGTCAATTATGAAGCATGCTAGTACTTAGAAAATGACAGTCCGAAGCCATGGACTGACCGAGCGACGGTATGGTATGGGGGCGTGACCGGAAGGAGCGTGACCGGATATGACGTCATAGGAAGTGACATCACAGGATATGCCGTCACCGGAAGTCACGTGACCGGAAGTGGAGTTGAGTTGTTCCCCTCCTGCTGCTGTTTTAGTTTCGTTATAAGCTGTTTGTGTATGACGTCACAGATGACGTCATAATGTGTTTTATATCAAAGTTTTGAGTGGTGGCAACACTTTTTTTTTAGTTTCGGTTTATCTAGCAGACGGAGCTGAATTGTTCTAGGACTACTTCTAAACGAATAAGTTAGAGTGATAGGCTTTTATTGAGTGACGTCACAGTAGGTATGACGTCATAATTTGTTTTATATCAAAGTTTTGAGCGTTGGCAACACTTTTTAGTTTTTGCTTCCAGTTAACTGGAGTTGAGTTGTTCTAGGGCTGCTTCTAAACGAATAAGGTAGAGTGATAGGTATTTTTACTAATGACGTCACAGTGGTTATGACGTCATTCTATGTTAAGATTTACGTTTTAAGTGGTGATAACATTGGATATATACCAAATTTAGTTTTCAGGTGTTGGCAACGAGTTCTGATCGGTCAGCTAAATGCTCGCTTGTGACTGATAAGTTTTAAACATGTGACCAAAAGTTAACTCCTGATTGACTGTTTGGTTTTCTAGCGAGTTACTTACATATCCTTTAGCCAAGTTAAAATACCTGCAACAAAGTTACACAAAAAAAAAATGTTAAATTTAAAAAGTTAATAAAAGGAAGGCCATTTGCTAAGGGTCTAAAGAACCCTAACCCCGAGCTACACGTGACATTTCAATATTTTACCAAACAATTGTTAAAATATCGACTATCGGACGTTGCCTTCATGGTAACTCATCTACCCACCCCCCTTCCCTAACTAATTTTGAATAAGTTAAGACTTTAGAATTACAATTAATAAATTTTGAAAAATTATTTATTAAAGGTGAGGACCCACCTCCAACCCGATACCTCTTTTAGGAAGAATTGGTATCGCCTCACTCCACCCTATCAACAAAAAAAAACAAAATCTTATTTCAAAGAACGTATATTTCCTTGAAATATGAGGTCACTAACCGACCATCCAATAATATCTTTTAAGAAGACATCATTACCTCTAAACAATTTAAAATTTTAAAAAATCTGAAAAGAAGACTTGTGAGAACGTATATTTCTCTCATGAATTAAATTTAATGATCACATACAAAATCCTGAAAAAAAAATTAACGTTAAAAAAGTTTTTAAAAATTTAGTTAAAGTAATATTTTAGTTAAATTAAGGCTTAAAGAGATAAAAAAATAAAAAAATTTAAGGATTAAATGAATGATTTAAGGAATTTTGAAGTGACCATAGGCATAGCTGGTTATGCCATCTTCCAGCAGATACCGCTTGTCGTCATAGGCCGACAAGGCTCTCTTGGTTCGTTGGAGTGAGAAGATGTTTAAAAATTCACTTACCGAATAATCGAAACGAAATCTGCGAAGCTAAAATAACTGTGAATAACTACACAAGTACGAACAAAATCGCGATGAGAAAAAAAACACGAAGTATTAAACACGTCTTTCACACTCAGGTATCTAAGTAGAAATGGCGAGACGGCAACTGGTAGCGTCTATATATGAGGGGTGATCACGTGACTTCACCGACCAATCAGGTTTCACGGTAGAGGGTGCTACTGACTATCGACCCGTCAGAAGGGAGGGGAGCGAGACTAGGCATGTTTCAACACGCTTCAACGCGTTTGCGAGTTGAGTTGTTGTGTAACGATCTTGCTTGAAACAGTTAAAGTGATAGATAATTTGTTCGTGACGTCATAGTGTAGCGAATGGGTTTTTTTAGCGTAGACAGTTGTTGCAATTGGAGTAATTATGAAATTTATTAAATATAAAGATAATATTTAGTAATAATTATCAGATTTTATTATTATTATTATAAAAAATAAACTTATAAAAAAAGTGAACGTGAAAATTTACTTTACGAATAAAAATCATGTCTTTAAAATGTGTACGAATATCACTAAATAAGAGAAAAAGTAACATACTTAAACTCTTTAAAATAAATAACTTTAACATTAACGTAAAAAATTTACTTTTCACATAAAAATCACTTTAAAATGAGTAAAAATATCGCTAAATAAGAGAAAAAAAGTAACTTACTTAAAATTTCTAAGATAAATATTTAACCTTTACTCGAAAATTCCCTTCATATATAAAAATCACGACTTTAAAATATGACATGCAAGAGAAAAGTAACGTACTTAAACTTTCTACGACAAATAACTTTAACATTAACGTAACATTTTACTTTACACATAAAAATCCCGACTTTAAAATATGTAGAAATATCGCTAAATAAAAGAAGAAAAAAAAAGTAACATACTTAAACTTTATACGACAAATAACTTTGACATTAACGTAAAAAATTTTCTTCACATATAAAAATCACGACTTTAAAATGTGACGTGTAAGAAGAATTAGCATACTTAAAATTTCTACGACAAATAAATTTAACCTTTACGCGAAAATTTACTATATACATAAAAATCATGTCTTTAAAATATGTAAAAATATTGCTAAATAAAAGAAAAAAAAACTGACATACTTAAACTTTGCACGACAAATAACTTTAGCATTAACGTAAAAATTTACTTCACATATAAAAATCACGACATTAAAATGTGACATGTAAGAAGAATTAGCATACTTAAAATTTCTACGATAAATAATTTTAACATTTGAGTGAAAATTTACTACATATATAAAAATCATGTATTTAAAATATCGCTGAATAAAAGAAAAAAGTAACATACTTAAACTTTCTACGACAAATAACTTTAACATTAACGCAAAAATTTACTTTACACATAAAAATCACGACTTTAAATTTGACATGCAGGAGCAAAGTATAACATACCTATAATTTCTACGACAAAGAATTCAAACATTGCCATTCATGTCTTTAAAATGTATAATGACAACTCTAACTTTTAGAAAAAAGAAACACTAAAAATTTACAAGGCAAAGAATTTAAAATTGAACGTGAAAATTAACTTCACATGTACAATCATACTCTTATATCAACGATAAATAAGATAAAAAAGAAGCTCTAAAAATTTATAAGGCAAATAATTTAAATAATACGCGAAAATTTACCACACATATAAAAATTATGTCTTTCAAATGTGTAAGAATAACGCTAAATTAGAGAAAAAGAAGTACTAAAAATTTATAAGGTAAGGAATTGAAACAATATGCGAAAATTTATTTCACGCATAAAATTTTTATCTTTAAAATGTGTAAGAATAATGCTAAATTAGAGAAGAAAAAAAATAACATACTTAAACTTTCTTCGACAACAATTTAAACAATACGCGACATTTTCATACACAATTATTTTCTTAGGTTAATGTTAAATAATGGGAAATTTAACAGAATAAAAATTTCAAAGATAAAGAATTTTAACCTTTACACGAAAATTTACCTCACAAAAATATCATATCCTTAAACTTTAACGTGACAATTTACTCTTCATATACAATTAAACTCTTAGGTTAATGTTAAATAAGAAAAAAAATAATATACTTAAAATTTCTAAGATAAACATAACGTAAAAATTTCGTATCATGTGTTTAAAATGTAACATATAAGAGAAAAAAACTAACATACTTGAACTTTCTATAGCAAAGAATTTAAGCATTAGCGTAAAAATTCACTTTACATATAAAATTCACATCTTTAAATGGGAAGATAAGCAGGTGACGGTAATTAGCCAATCAGGGTAGCGGTAGGTGATACGCCATTCGCCGGCATTTTTAGATCGGAGGATGAGTCACGCTAAAACTTGTTGGAACAGGTCGGGAGATTTGTACAGCAAGAACAACAGCATCGACGCGCAAGCAGCGGGTGATGCTGTGATGTGTCAGCAGGTCTTTGAGATTTTCGTTTTCCTACTTTGCCGTTTTCATAAAGAAATGTTTGTGAAAACTTGGAATGAATAAAGTGGATTTCAAAGACATATTAGTAAGTGAAGGTAGAATTCGCATGGACTTTCTTCCAAAAAGTATGATTCATTTGGAGAATTTAAGATCATTTCTACTTGAAAACTTTTCTATTATTTAAAACATTGAATATTGTTCAAACTCAGTGGGATTATATGCTACAATACGGGTAAAACTTAACAAAATTGTTACATAGAAGAAAAATAGTAGGAGATTTAAAATAAATATTAGTTATAGATACTCCAAAGAAAAAATTTCACCTCTACTTTTCAATCGGAAAATCAATACAAGTTGGAAATTTATGTTACTTCAAGAAAGACTTAGACAATTTACTTTGTAATAATATACGTTAAGGTGTCGTATTAACTCGTGCAATACATGCTGACTAAGGTTTATTTTACTTGAAAGGTGAATTGGGGGAAAATATTAAATAAATTGTAGATATTAAATACATTGTAGATATGCATTCAAGTTTTGAAAATCACCTGCAAGACTTTTAAATCACAAGTAATTTAGTTAACTTTTTTCATGGTAACACTCATATTCAACGACATGTTTTTAAAATTTAACCTTCTTTACATGATAATAGTTATAAATTTTTTCAATCTCAGATGCGATATACTATTATTTCTAACATATATGTTACGAATTGTGTAAAGTTTTTAAAAGAGTATATGCAAATCACCAATCAGAAACATAAAAATCTAACATCAATCAAACACACTAAAATAATAAGATATTTTCCTTAGTGGAAATAGTTAACTACTCATGTGATGGAATGTACTTAGAAAATTTAAATACTGAAAAAAGTTTGCTAGGCAAACTTAAAGAATATATTTTTTTTTTCTTGTGAAAAACTAGCATAAATTTGAAAAATATAGAGTTTGTTACTACGTAAAATTGAACATCATCTGGACAAACTAAATTATACATGAATTTTTTTTTATTTGAGAGGTGCTGACAATATATCATTAATACAGAGATTTTTAACTTCCACCCATAATTTCTAAATAACTTATACATAAATTTCAGAAAACTGAAACGGAATGTGTTTTACAAGACGCTTATTTTGTAAGATGAATATTCAATATTAATATAACTGAGCAAAGTTCATTACGGAAAAAACTTGTAAAAGATACTTATATTTTGAAAATAGTTTGAAATATCCTTTTAAATTTATGAATGCTCGCTTTCGAAAGACACAAATAAAACTGATATTACACATGATAATTAACACATGCATAACATTAATCAAACAAAGTGGAATTTTTATTGCTTGTGACCGATAACTTTTCAGTGAAGCAGAACTTACATAGGAAATTTGTGCAAACTTTTTCAACTTTTAAACCAAGTATTATGTAAAATTATAAATTACGATAGGAAATAGCACACTTCAGAATCGGAACAAGTCTTCTAGTTAAGCTAAATTTATTTCTCAAGGAATTGAAAGCATACCAGACAAGTCCTTATCATTTCGCATCTTTTCTCATGTTGCAAGAAGACATACTTTGTAAAAGATCGTCGTTGCACTTAACAAAAATCAGTAAAAATAAATGTATTTTCTATGGCAAAGAGAAAACTTCACAACTTAATTACTGAAATTTAGCTAAGTTGCATATGGTTTATTCACATAACTCGCATATGCTTCGAATGTTGAAATATATTTGTCAGTTGAAACCAAACTAATCGAAAATAAATGCTACCTACATTTTCAAGTCGGAAATTACTATTAAATAAACTTTACATGTAAAACATTGTCATGTTAAAAAGAAAAATCTACAAAAATGTAAATGATAATTTTACTGTTGGTACATAAATGATGAATAATTTATGATTTTATTTAAAGGCAAACGTTTTATTGTCTAACAGAGAACTTAAACTTTAGCAGAAAAATAAAAAAATACAATTTTTATATCCTATCATGCTTGTCGAAAATTGAATTTATTAGCTGTTGTAATAGATTTTTATTGTCCAAATTTCTATAGTTTTTCTTCCCGGTGCAATAAAATTAAGTTCATGTGTAATAAGTAGGTTTTTTGATGAATCTTATAAATTTAATGAAATTATTATGACCTAAGAGATTGAGTGAACTGAATAAATCAATGATGTAAATTTAAACAGTGACTTGAACTGATACATACTATAACTGTAAAGAAGTATGACAAAGTGATAGATGAAGTAAAAATAGAAGTTGAATGAAATGTGTTGAAAAAAGTTGAAGACGACAAGAAATTCGTAATTGAGAATTATCATTGACTTATATTAACTTCGTTTTTCTTGCTTATGACAAGAAAATACACTCTTTCTTATTAAGAACCAACTTGATATCTTATCATAGAATGACAATGATGAAATATCTATACATTAAGAAAAAAAATAAAAAAATACCAAACTTAGACATAGCAAATTTCTTGAAATTCATGTATAATGCGAGAAGTTTTACTGGAAATATAGAAGATACAACATTGAAAGATGTGAATGTTTCGAAGTACTTTATCAGAAATAAAAAAAAAAAAATGCGCTGAGATTCGCTATAAAAAATTTTAGGAGAAAGTTTAAACAAAATTTAAAATCAAACATGCTTTTAAATGGGAACACAAATATTAAAACTATAGCACATTAAACAATTTATATTACGTCATCTCAGTTGTATCAAACTGAATAACATGAAAAACAACCACAAACTGAATAAACATGAAAATTATCAATATATGTGGAAAAGTTTCCTTTTTTCACATATAAAAAAAATAACACATTGACGTACGTTAAGATCACGAAACATGCATAATCATATACCCGATCATATCAAAGCTAAAAACATACTTATAGCTTTGCATTTGTAACAAGTTAAATTGTACATGTTTCTCGTGAAATTAAAATTTTATATGTTTTCCATGAAAATATCTGAAATTTTGTAACTTTCATATGAAACATGTACAATTTAACTTGTTACAAATGCAAAGCTATAAGTATGTTTTTAGCTTTGATATGATCGGGTATATGATTATGCATGTTTCGTGATCTTAACGTACGTCAATGTGTTATTTTTTTTATATGTGAAAAAAGGAAACTTTTCCACATATATTGATAATTTTCATGTTTATTCAGTTTGTGGTTGTTTTTCATGTTATTCAGTTTGATACAACTGAGATGACGTAATATAAATTGTTTAATGTGCTATAGTTTTAATATTTGTGTTCCCATTTAAAAGCATGTTTGATTTTAAATTTTGTTTAAACTTTCTCCTAAAATTTTTTATAGCGAATCTCAGCGCATTTTTTTTTTTTATTTCTGATAAAGTACTTCGAAACATTCACATCTTTCAATGTTGTATCTTCTATATTTCCAGTAAAACTTCTCGCATTATACATGAATTTCAAGAAATTTGCTATGTCTAAGTTTGGTATTTTTTTATTTTTTTTCTTAATGTATAGATATTTCATCATTGTCATTCTATGATAAGATATCAAGTTGGTTCTTAATAAGAAAGAGTGTATTTTCTTGTCATAAGCAAGAAAAACGAAGTTAATATAAGTCAATGATAATTCTCAATTACGAATTTCTTGTCGTCTTCAACTTTTTTCAACACATTTCATTCAACTTCTATTTTTACTTCATCTATCACTTTGTCATACTTCTTTACAGTTATAGTATGTATCAGTTCAAGTCACTGTTTAAATTTACATCATTGATTTATTCAGTTCACTCAATCTCTTAGGTCATAATAATTTCATTAAATTTATAAGATTCATCAAAAAACCTACTTATTACACATGAACTTAATTTTATTGCACCGGGAAGAAAAACTATAGAAATTTGGACAATAAAAATCTATTACAACAGCTAATAAATTCAATTTTCGACAAGCATGATAGGATATAAAAATTGTATTTTTTTATTTTTCTGCTAAAGTTTAAGTTCTCTGTTAGACAATAAAACGTTTGCCTTTAAATAAAATCATAAATTATTCATCATTTATGTACCAACAGTAAAATTATCATTTACATTTTTGTAGATTTTTCTTTTTAACATGACAATGTTTTACATGTAAAGTTTATTTAATAGTAATTTCCGACTTGAAAATGTAGGTAGCATTTATTTTCGATTAGTTTGGTTTCAACTGACAAATATATTTCAACATTCGAAGCATATGCGAGTTATGTGAATAAACCATATGCAACTTAGCTAAATTTCAGTAATTAAGTTGTGAAGTTTTCTCTTTGCCATAGAAAATACATTTATTTTTACTGATTTTTGTTAAGTGCAACGACGATCTTTTACAAAGTATGTCTTCTTGCAACATGAGAAAAGATGCGAAATGATAAGGACTTGTCTGGTATGCTTTCAATTCCTTGAGAAATAAATTTAGCTTAACTAGAAGACTTGTTCCGATTCTGAAGTGTGCTATTTCCTATCGTAATTTATAATTTTACATAATACTTGGTTTAAAAGTTGAAAAAGTTTGCACAAATTTCCTATGTAAGTTCTGCTTCACTGAAAAGTTATCGGTCACAAGCAATAAAAATTCCACTTTGTTTGATTAATGTTATGCATGTGTTAATTATCATGTGTAATATCAGTTTTATTTGTGTCTTTCGAAAGCGAGCATTCATAAATTTAAAAGGATATTTCAAACTATTTTCAAAATATAAGTATCTTTTACAAGTTTTTTCCGTAATGAACTTTGCTCAGTTATATTAATATTGAATATTCATCTTACAAAATAAGCGTCTTGTAAAACACATTCCGTTTCAGTTTTCTGAAATTTATGTATAAGTTATTTAGAAATTATGGGTGGAAGTTAAAAATCTCTGTATTAATGATATATTGTCAGCACCTCTCAAATAAAAAAAAATTCATGTATAATTTAGTTTGTCCAGATGATGTTCAATTTTACGTAGTAACAAACTCTATATTTTTCAAATTTATGCTAGTTTTTCACAAGAAAAAAAAAATATATTCTTTAAGTTTGCCTAGCAAACTTTTTTCAGTATTTAAATTTTCTAAGTACATTCCATCACATGAGTAGTTAACTATTTCCACTAAGGAAAATATCTTATTATTTTAGTGTGTTTGATTGATGTTAGATTTTTATGTTTCTGATTGGTGATTTGCATATACTCTTTTAAAAACTTTACACAATTCGTAACATATATGTTAGAAATAATAGTATATCGCATCTGAGATTGAAAAAATTTATAACTATTATCATGTAAAGAAGGTTAAATTTTAAAAACATGTCGTTGAATATGAGTGTTACCATGAAAAAAGTTAACTAAATTACTTGTGATTTAAAAGTCTTGCAGGTGATTTTCAAAACTTGAATGCATATCTACAATGTATTTAATATCTACAATTTATTTAATATTTTCCCCCAATTCACCTTTCAAGTAAAATAAACCTTAGTCAGCATGTATTGCACGAGTTAATACGACACCTTAACGTATATTATTACAAAGTAAATTGTCTAAGTCTTTCTTGAAGTAACATAAATTTCCAACTTGTATTGATTTTCCGATTGAAAAGTAGAGGTGAAATTTTTTCTTTGGAGTATCTATAACTAATATTTATTTTAAATCTCCTACTATTTTTCTTCTATGTAACAATTTTGTTAAGTTTTACCCGTATTGTAGCATATAATCCCACTGAGTTTGAACAATATTCAATGTTTTAAATAATAGAAAAGTTTTCAAGTAGAAATGATCTTAAATTCTCCAAATGAATCATACTTTTTGGAAGAAAGTCCATGCGAATTCTACCTTCACTTACTAATATGTCTTTGAAATCCACTTTATTCATTCCAAGTTTTCACAAACATTTCTTTATGAAAACGGCAAAGTAGGAAAACGAAAATCTCAAAGACCTGCTGACACATCACAGCATCACCCGCTGCTTGCGCGTCGATGCTGTTGTTCTTGCTGTACAAATCTCCCGACCTGTTCCAACAAGTTTTAGCGTGACTCATCCTCCGATCTAAAAATGCCGGCGAATGGCGTATCACCTACCGCTACCCTGATTGGCTAATTACCGTCACCTGCTTATCTTCCCATTTAAAGATGTGAATTTTATATGTAAAGTGAATTTTTACGCTAATGCTTAAATTCTTTGCTATAGAAAGTTCAAGTATGTTAGTTTTTTTCTCTTATATGTTACATTTTAAACACATGATACGAAATTTTTACGTTATGTTTATCTTAGAAATTTTAAGTATATTATTTTTTTTCTTATTTAACATTAACCTAAGAGTTTAATTGTATATGAAGAGTAAATTGTCACGTTAAAGTTTAAGGATATGATATTTTTGTGAGGTAAATTTTCGTGTAAAGGTTAAAATTCTTTATCTTTGAAATTTTTATTCTGTTAAATTTCCCATTATTTAACATTAACCTAAGAAAATAATTGTGTATGAAAATGTCGCGTATTGTTTAAATTGTTGTCGAAGAAAGTTTAAGTATGTTATTTTTTTTCTTCTCTAATTTAGCATTATTCTTACACATTTTAAAGATAAAAATTTTATGCGTGAAATAAATTTTCGCATATTGTTTCAATTCCTTACCTTATAAATTTTTAGTACTTCTTTTTCTCTAATTTAGCGTTATTCTTACACATTTGAAAGACATAATTTTTATATGTGTGGTAAATTTTCGCGTATTATTTAAATTATTTGCCTTATAAATTTTTAGAGCTTCTTTTTTATCTTATTTATCGTTGATATAAGAGTATGATTGTACATGTGAAGTTAATTTTCACGTTCAATTTTAAATTCTTTGCCTTGTAAATTTTTAGTGTTTCTTTTTTCTAAAAGTTAGAGTTGTCATTATACATTTTAAAGACATGAATGGCAATGTTTGAATTCTTTGTCGTAGAAATTATAGGTATGTTATACTTTGCTCCTGCATGTCAAATTTAAAGTCGTGATTTTTATGTGTAAAGTAAATTTTTGCGTTAATGTTAAAGTTATTTGTCGTAGAAAGTTTAAGTATGTTACTTTTTTCTTTTATTCAGCGATATTTTAAATACATGATTTTTATATATGTAGTAAATTTTCACTCAAATGTTAAAATTATTTATCGTAGAAATTTTAAGTATGCTAATTCTTCTTACATGTCACATTTTAATGTCGTGATTTTTATATGTGAAGTAAATTTTTACGTTAATGCTAAAGTTATTTGTCGTGCAAAGTTTAAGTATGTCAGTTTTTTTTTCTTTTATTTAGCAATATTTTTACATATTTTAAAGACATGATTTTTATGTATATAGTAAATTTTCGCGTAAAGGTTAAATTTATTTGTCGTAGAAATTTTAAGTATGCTAATTCTTCTTACACGTCACATTTTAAAGTCGTGATTTTTATATGTGAAGAAAATTTTTTACGTTAATGTCAAAGTTATTTGTCGTATAAAGTTTAAGTATGTTACTTTTTTTTTCTTCTTTTATTTAGCGATATTTCTACATATTTTAAAGTCGGGATTTTTATGTGTAAAGTAAAATGTTACGTTAATGTTAAAGTTATTTGTCGTAGAAAGTTTAAGTACGTTACTTTTCTCTTGCATGTCATATTTTAAAGTCGTGATTTTTATATATGAAGGGAATTTTCGAGTAAAGGTTAAATATTTATCTTAGAAATTTTAAGTAAGTTACTTTTTTTCTCTTATTTAGCGATATTTTTACTCATTTTAAAGTGATTTTTATGTGAAAAGTAAATTTTTTACGTTAATGTTAAAGTTATTTATTTTAAAGAGTTTAAGTATGTTACTTTTTCTCTTATTTAGTGATATTCGTACACATTTTAAAGACATGATTTTTATTCGTAAAGTAAATTTTCACGTTCACTTTTTTTATAAGTTTATTTTTTATAATAATAATAATAAAATCTGATAATTATTACTAAATATTATCTTTATATTTAATAAATTTCATAATTACTCCAATTGCAACAACTGTCTACGCTAAAAAAACCCATTCGCTACACTATGACGTCACGAACAAATTATCTATCACTTTAACTGTTTCAAGCAAGATCGTTACACAACAACTCAACTCGCAAACGCGTTGAAGCGTGTTGAAACATGCCTAGTCTCGCTCCCCTCCCTTCTGACGGGTCGATAGTCAGTAGCACCCTCTACCGTGAAACCTGATTGGTCGGTGAAGTCACGTGATCACCCCTCATATATAGACGCTACCAGTTGCCGTCTCGCCATTTCTACTTAGATACCTGAGTGTGAAAGACGTGTTTAATACTTCGTGTTTTTTTTCTCATCGCGATTTTGTTCGTACTTGTGTAGTTATTCACAGTTATTTTAGCTTCGCAGATTTCGTTTCGATTATTCGGTAAGTGAATTTTTAAACATCTTCTCACTCCAACGAACCAAGAGAGCCTTGTCGGCCTATGACGACAAGCGGTATCTGCTGGAAGATGGCATAACCAGCTATGCCTATGGTCACTTCAAAATTCCTTAAATCATTCATTTAATCCTTAAATTTTTTTATTTTTTTATCTCTTTAAGCCTTAATTTAACTAAAATATTACTTTAACTAAATTTTTAAAAACTTTTTTAACGTTAATTTTTTTTTCAGGATTTTGTATGTGATCATTAAATTTAATTCATGAGAGAAATATACGTTCTCACAAGTCTTCTTTTCAGATTTTTTAAAATTTTAAATTGTTTAGAGGTAATGATGTCTTCTTAAAAGATATTATTGGATGGTCGGTTAGTGACCTCATATTTCAAGGAAATATACGTTCTTTGAAATAAGATTTTTTTTTTTTTTTGTTGATAGGGTGGAGTGAGGCGATACCAATTCTTCCTAAAAGAGGTATCGGGTTGGAGGTGGGTCCTCACCTTTAATAAATAATTTTTCAAAATTTATTAATTGTAATTCTAAAGTCTTAACTTATTCAAAATTAGTTAGGGAAGGGGGGTGGGTAGATGAGTTACCATGAAGGCAACGTCCGATAGTCGATATTTTAACAATTGTTTGGTAAAATATTGAAATGTCACGTGTAGCTCGGGGTTAGGGTTCTTTAGACCCTTAGCAAATGGCCTTCCTTTTATTAACTTTTTAAATTTAACATTTTTTTTTTTGTGTAACTTTGTTGCAGGTATTTTAACTTGGCTAAAGGATATGTAAGTAACTCGCTAGAAAACCAAACAGTCAATCAGGAGTTAACTTTTGGTCACATGTTTAAAACTTATCAGTCACAAGCGAGCATTTAGCTGACCGATCAGAACTCGTTGCCAACACCTGAAAACTAAATTTGGTATATATCCAATGTTATCACCACTTAAAACGTAAATCTTAACATAGAATGACGTCATACCCACTGTGACGTCATTAGTAAAAATACCTATCACTCTACCTTATTCGTTTAGAAGCAGCCCTAGAACAACTCAACTCCAGTTAACTGGAAGCAAAAACTAAAAAGTGTTGCCAACGCTCAAAACTTTGATATAAAACAAATTATGACGTCATACCTACTGTGACGTCACTCAATAAAAGCCTATCACTCTAACTTATTCGTTTAGAAGTAGTCCTAGAACAATTCAGCTCCGTCTGCTAGATAAACCGAAACTAAAAAAAAAGTGTTGCCACCACTCAAAACTTTGATATAAAACACATTATGACGTCATCTGTGACGTCATACACAAACAGCTTATAACGAAACTAAAACAGCAGCAGGAGGGGAACAACTCAACTCCACTTCCGGTCACGTGACTTCCGGTGACGGCATATCCTGTGATGTCACTTCCTATGACGTCATATCCGGTCACGCTCCTTCCGGTCACGCCCCCATACCATACCGTCGCTCGGTCAGTCCATGGCTTCGGACTGTCATTTTCTAACTACTCATGCTTTATCCTGAACTAAGAAGTTATGTTATATTAATGGTCAGACACACATTTACTGCTTCTTTCTAACTGCAACTTCTGGATAGTGTACGATTGATTATTGACTTGTAGCCGAAAAAAGATTTGCAATCACTATAATGATCTGATTTAACAACTCTCCCCTAAACTAGTTAGCGTCAATTGGTAATCAAGGTCAACCTCAGAGGCGGCCCGCGATCGAAAATGCTAATGCAGCCGAAAACATGCGTCCCCCCCCCCCTCCCCACACACACACCACACACTTTTCACAATCATTTATGAAATCTAAGTCTTTAATCTTAATAATCTTTAATATTCCAACTCAAATCAAAGTTTCCTTTCATTTTTTATAAAATGAATAAGATGAGAAGGAAAACACTTACTTATTTTTTTAAAACAGTCCTCCTTTCTTTTAAACTCGCAAATCAGTCAATGATGTCGTCATAAAATGGCTTTGTTTTGTTAACACACTCACCCCACTCACGCAGATTCTCATATGCTGAGCCAATCAGCTCATCGAATTCTCAAGGGCAGCCGAAGTTAGAAATAATACTTGATCGGCAGCACCTCTACAACATTGCGTAGAGGGAAGGCTTCTATTACTTTCCATTGGTTACCATGGCTGCCCGAAACACGTTTCAGGAAACACGGCTGCTGTGTTCGGAGTAAGATCACTTTGATTGGAAGCGGGTTTTCTCTCGTGAATTATTCAGGCAAGAAGATTGTCATTTATCGGATTTTTTTTTCACTTACCGTAAAAATGGATCTTCATTTTAGAAAATTGTAAAATAAATAATTTTAGTTTTGAACTAATAAATTTAGATGCAGCCCGGCTGTTCTGGCTGTAGTGCACGAGCCGCCACTGATCAACCTACTACAAGCATTAGATGGGCCGCAGTGTGGCGGCAATTCCTTTGACTTTCTCTGCTTGCAGACAGGAACACTGATCTCTGACTCATGGGTGCCCCCAGGAGGGTGCAAGGAGATGCACTTGCACCCCTCTGGCTCATGAAAATTAAAAAAAAAAAAAAAAAAAAAAAAAAAAAAGAGGGAAAAGATGTAAATTCCAAGATAAAAAAAAAAAAAAGCACAAATGCCGTTTATACTTTTATGTTACAATGAGCATTTTTTCCCACCTACTTTAATCTTTTATTTCTTTCCTATGTCGTTTTTTATAGCTGCTTGCATGACGATTTTCTGGCGCTTGTTGTCTATGATTATTAGAGGATGATGAATAGAGATATTTATTCCTTTTATTGTATAATCTTTTCCTGTGTAGTTCTCAAAATTCTAGGAAAATGTTTTGTTTTTTAAGTCATCAGATATACTATGAAATCTATTTTTAGAATTCAATTGAACATATTCCAATACTGCCTTCGTGTTTCATTTCGAATTTATTTTTTCTCATTATATCCGAAACTTGGAAGAAATAAAAAAATTTTACTCTTCCAGTATTTTTGCATCTTCGTTTTCCTCTATTCTAAACACTGGCTCTTGAATGCCGTGAGATCTAGTTGGATGATAAAGAAATCGTTAAAAATATTATATTTTAATATTTTTACTATTTTGTATTTTTTTCTTCTCTTTGGCAGGGTTGCGTTTCAAAAATATATACCATGAATTTTAACTATTCTCAAAGAGTATAATTAATAATGCATAATTATTAATTAACTTTTCTAAAAAAATTAATGATTTTGATAAAAAATCTAGTCTTGCACCCCCTTGCAATTGTTCCTGGGGGCGCCTATGTTTTGACTCCAACTTCTGGATAGAGAGTGCAAGCTTGGTTATTGACATGATGCCGAAGAAGGCTTTAGAAATCACCATAGAGATCTATACTAGCAACTTCCCTCCAAACTAGTTGGAATGTGTTTATAACCATGGTAGATTTATTGCGTACCATAAATGGGGGGGGGGGGGAGTGTTCAATTGACTTCATCTGCTTGCAGAGCAGATGAAGTGGTAGTTAGACATCAGTAAATGTTTCCCAGAAGGCTACATAGTTTGAGAGGCGCAATAGCTTTAGTAAACGAATTATTCATACCACTGTGAAAGGAAAACTAAAGCACAATGTTCGATATTGATGCTTCCTCCCCTCCCCCATAAATTATATTATTTCGTATGCCGCACTGGACGTTTCCACACCAAAAACCAAAGAAAGTGAAATTCGTGATAGGGCAAATGTGTTCTTAATCGTAAATAAATTCTTAAATAATCCAGGATGATGTTGTGTGTCGTATAGGTTCAACGGTACCAAAACGTAAAAATGAAACATATATTTATTATTGGGTAACACCGTAAAGAACGGAGCGCCTAGACGCGCGTCCGATCTATTTTAATTACGTATACAGAGAGAGAGAGTTACATGGGAGGGGAAGGGGTTTTATCTTCTTCCCACGCATGCGCGCAGGCAGCAGAACACTTATTCGTAATTCCCAACACAAATGTACTAAAAAAGTAAAAGAGAGAACCGAAAATCGTTGGGAAAAAAAAAAAAAAAAAGGTTCTGCAATCAAGCCCTGAAGGTCATGGATAAACGGCGATGAAGTCAAGATATTGCTGATCAAAAGTCTATCCACACTCTTGATATTAGAGGAATAATAAACATCTACATACTCCGCTGAATTAACGAATGATTTTATCCTATTTTTCCTAAGATTTGTCGAAGGTTGTTTTTATCTTACGCTGATATTAAGATAAAATCGATAAGTGTTGGACTAGAAAGGGTTTGTGTTAATGAGAGCAATATGGGTGGACGTTTCCACACCAAAAACCAAAGAAAGTGAAATTCGTAATAGGGCAAATGTCCTCGTATCCTTGTGCGAACTAAAATGCAAACATGGCACATTTTAACTAAGCATGGAACGCTTAAATTATTGTCCTCAATATTCAACAAATTCTATAGCGTTTAACAACAACTTTTAATACAGATATGTAGTAAAAAATTTTCAAAAATAAATTGAAGTGTGCCTCAACAATTTCTTTCAAAACTAATGTTATATAGTTATTTTTTGAACATAAAATTAAATGGCGCCATTCTTGACATACTCATTCGAAGTTGATATTTGGAAGTTTAGACATTTTTTTCTTGGCAGACCAGTATATTTAAAATCTACAAGCATTTATTTCTTTACTCTCTTAAAAAAAAAAAAAAAAAATTAGAATGATGTTTGATGAGATACCTAAACTTAATGTCGTTTATAGGATTATTATAGCAAACCTAAAGACGCCGTCTATTTTATGTCTATGAAGGTTCTAACCGCAACTTCCCACACACACACATCTTAAACAAATTTTGTCGTTTTCATCCTAAAAGTAAACTTGTCTTTCGGATCAAGGTTTTCAAAAACGTGTGTGTTTATGGATTGAAAGAAACTGACTGTATCAGAAACGGTCGTTCGTAATCCACTTTGAATTTTTCTAGAACAAGTTCAACTGGGAACTCGAAACCCAAAAATACGTTTTTTCTATATATATCTACTATATGTTTTATACAGAAAGAAACTGCTCATCTTTGCCAATGAATTAAAAATCGTTTTATATTTATGCTCACGAGTAATTATTATTAAGTAAATGAATAATTAAGTTATTAATTTTTTTTTGTATTCATGGTACAATTGAATATTTTTTCAATAATAAAACTTGTGTATTGGAGTATTGCATATCTCCACGTTTTGGAACATTCTGATCTCAAAAAAATGATATAGAAAAAATGTCTGTCTATGTGTATGTGTGTACGTGGTCAGCATAACTCCCGAACAAATTGACCTACGATGTTCAAAGTTGGCGTGAGGGTTGATAATGGTACCAGGACCTACCATTAAGGTTTTCGCCAAAATCGCTCATGCGCATAGGGTAGCTGCCATAGAAAAAAATAAAGTTTTCTGGGATTGCTAAAAAACGGCTCCAACGATTTTGTTCAAAATCGATGTGGTAATGCTTCTTAAGGTAACCTCTAAACATCCTTGCCTCCGAAATTTCCCTAAGAATGCTTTAATGGCGTAAGAAATAGAAAAAAGAATGCCTTTAACACAGAGTTCTCTTTCCTGGAAAATACCTCATCAACGATCGTTTTTCTACTCTGCTCCGTTCACTTACAAGAAAGGATAATATAAGAATTATAGATAAGTATATCGCCAAAATCATCATCTTGGCAGATCCATGTCATATCCACGTCAGCATTATAGTGTAATTGAAAGTCGAGCGATGTTCCATACCCCTAGTTTTTCACTAAAAAATTTATTTGTGTGCATGTTAACTATTCATAATTATATCATGACAGAAATGTATTATTATCTAAAAAAACCGCCTTCTTTGCTGTTATTTGAGGAGGAAATGATTCATCGCCATATAAGGTATACACTAAATACATAAACTTGACATAGTACGAATCACATTGGCGACTTACTGTTGTTTTTGCCACACTTAATTATTATTATTATTATTATTTTTTTTTTTTTGCCTGAGCCTTGTTTACAACTGTAAATTGATGAAAGACGATGAGAAGACTGAAACCTGATCCAATCGAACATGGAATACTCAAAGAATCCAACTCCGGGTGCTTCCCAACAAGAATTCGCAACACCCCTGACGAGGGGCCCACACATTTCTGTCGGCTCCTGCCTTCCTGGCGGCAAATCTTGAGACTAGAATGCTGATGACTTAAATGAAGATGGTGATCTTTCAAGCTAAAATGGTTCATGTCACGTGTATGTGATTTTTCGAGGGGAAAGAGCTACGAGTGACTATGCGTAACAACCAATAAAAGCACTCATTACAACAGAATGCCTTCTGGTAGGTCTTTTAAATTGAGCTGCCCCCGTATTTGTTTCTCGAATGGGAGAAAAGTGGAAACACTCCTAAGAGGCAAACTGAAAATCAACATTAAACCCTTGTCATAAACACAATTCCGTATACTTTGTCTTAAAGTAGAATTTACGTACTTTACAGTACGGCACATTCATATAATTCCGCGAGGAAGTCTTAAAACTTTTGTTTGCTTAAAACCCATAGAGTGGGTGTTCCGGATTATCTCGTCCTTTTATCCCCAGTTTGTCAAGTAATACAAATTTTTTTTTAATTTATAAATAAAATTTTAAATAAAATATATATTTTTTAAATATTTTTATTAGGATGACCTATTTACAACAAAATGAATAAAAAATAATAATTTAAATTAATTATATATATTTGAATCAGAAATATAATTTAAAAATTATTGAAGGGAAAACAACTGTGCAATTTCTCCCATTCCGATGAACGCTCAGTGGGTTAAAAAATCAGATAAAGTGAAGGCTGGCATACCTACAAGTTATTGATGGAAAAATATATACTGTATTCTAAATTTAAAAACAAAAACCTGTAAGACTTTACATCGTCAATTTTAAACATATTATATTATTCCTTAGCACCTGTAACCACAAATATGTTAAATTTTAATACGCTTCACTTTGGTTTTTAGAGACTCAAATGAAAAACACTGCAAGACTTATTAGAAATTAATTTAAATCATCCAATATATGGAAGCGCTGTTTCCAAAGAAAATCTGTCCGCATTGTCAAATTACAGAACGTAGAATGTCTAAAAATTAGTTAAAAGTAAGGCCTCTAAAGAAAGTGGATCCTGTACAGATTTTCAATATGCTCGAGCGCAAGTAGAGAGAGAGGTATGCGCGATAAGGTTTTGACCTCTTAATATTATCGTAGTTCAAAATTACGCTGCGTATGGCTGTGGCAAGAACTTCATAGTGGCCGAAATAGACACCCGGAGTCGTGAAATCTAAACTAAACTCGTGCACAAATGAAGCCCTACATATACCACTATTTCCAGGAGCAAATACCACAGAAAATTGCTGAGGTATGACATGCGCCACTTTTTCTTGCATCAAATAAAAAGCAGAACGAAAACAATCCGGTATCTGGAAGCTCTGCTCCGAGAGAAAATCTGTCCGCATTGTCAAATTACAGTAAATAGAGTGTCGATTTCTTGTGGACATCGTTCACGACTTGACAACTGATCCCCACCGCCGAGATTAAGAAATGAAGTGTTTTCGTGGTTTTGGGTTCCCTTTCAGATTAGGCTCGCATTTGATAGCTCTTGTTTATGGCTTGAAATCGGGGATACTAATTTGTGTGGGAACAGTACGTTATCTGAGGTGGATGTTAAATATACCAAACTTGATAATGATTTTAGATAAACAATTTAATGTGAGTAATGCAACTTCATAGCACAAAATATAGCTTCGTTTTTAAACATTTGCGATCAACTCACAGGCTCTTAAAGCGAGACTATTGAGAATTTTTTACTTTAAGATTTTATCTCTAGCAAACTTTCAATTGTAGTTTTCCATAATTTAAATAAAGTTATTATATTTAATGCTATGCAAGAGTTTCTCATCTAAATGCTGTGACTCATCTATATGGACTAGGGTACCACGAATTCTTGAATAAAGACAAGTTTTCGAATCAGAAAATGCATGATCTTTAAAAGTTAAATTTTAGAACCCTGAATATGGAATGAAAATTATATTGTAAATTAGATAATTTTTAATTACCCCACACTCGCTTCGAAATTTCAATTTTTTTTTGAAATTTTTTGTCAAGAAACTAAATTTTGCTGTTCACGACAGTTTTTCCGACTCTGAAAACGCTTGACCCCTTAAAAATTTCATTATGACCTTGATGAATGACCTTTGTGTAGTAAAATGATTATTAAGATTGTGATAAAAAAAAAAAAAAAAAAAAAAAAAAAAAATTATTTTAAATGTCCAATACTTGTTTTCAAATTTCCTTTTTAAAAAATTCAGATCTATAGTTTGACAATTTACATTATACAACAGCAAATATCCGTTGCATATGAATAATAAATATTTTGTTTCTTGTTTAATATCGTCAAAAATGTTTAAAAAACAAACAGAAACCCTTTGTTTACCTTTTGTTTTAAAATAGCAGACGATTATACCTTTAGAAGAACTCCAAATAATACTAATGCAACTAAAAGTCCTTTATTTAGACCAGCGTTCGCCACTAATTTATAGAGACGGGCCGCATGACTTATGTTGGGACTTTCCGCGGGCCGTAGATGTATACCGAACACGCCAATGAATATATTGCTTTATTACGTATGTGGAATGTTAGAAATGTGATAATTACTAAAGATTCAACTATATAAAACAATTTTGAAAAAAGAAACTATAATTTAACTTTTTTTTTTATAATAATAAAATAACAATTGATATTTGATTTTTGTTTCAAATAATTAAAAAAATAGTTTTCTTTACATCGTAAATCAAAGTCATAAAAGAAGTTAATCTTTAGTGACAATATTACAATGGCTCATAATTACATAAACTCATAATCAATAAAGATATTTAAACAATACCTCCTAAATCTTCCATTTTAATCGTTGTTAATTGTGAGACGATGACGGCCGCTCCACTTTCCACTATCTACTTTACGTTTAAAACTAGTCTTCGACGCCATTATTACACTGGAGTCATAGAGATCACGATGCTTCTTTTCACATCAAAACAAAAGAGGCCTGTATGCATTAAAACCCCCGAATCCTGCACATCACATTCAGAAAAGCAGAAATTGAATTGTGCCATTCACGAGTCGAGGGGGTAGGGTATCATAAGTACAAAACTAAGCAATGCGAAAGAATGTGTCATTGGTAATAATTCAAACAAATGCTTTTTTTATTTTTTATGGCAATCTCAGAAAAAAAAAAAGAAAAAAAAAAAGGATTTTTCAGACTTACTGACTCGGGCCACTTAATGGAATACGCGGTTTTTGGTAGTAAACACATACTATTGTAGACAAATTAAAATTATTTCCGCAAAATTTGATTTTTTCTCTTCTGTACTGCCGGCGGGCCGGAGAAAAAGCTGTCGCGGGCCGGATCCGGCCCGCGGGCCGCCTAGTGGCTGACGCTGATTTAGACGGATGGAAGGATGCAACATTGACTATGGAGGAATGGTAAGGAAATGGAATCTATAAAAGAACAATATCACATAATTTTGGCGTAACTAACTTCGGTCACGTGATATCTAGTTACAGGGTAGTTGGCTTGCGATCAAAATGGCTGACTATGAAATTACTATTGTATGGCAAAAGTCAGAGCAAAATGTAAATCTCAAGCAAGCGTACGTAGAAGCAGCAACAAACATCTTAAAAAATACATCGATCAGATGGTGAAGAAGCTTTGCATAGAAAACATAATTGCGTTTCTTAGCTATATTTCGAAATTGTCTTGAGTATTGAAACCAAAGAAGTTCTTGTTAAGTAGTCACTGGTAATCAAAGATCGTACAGTTCCTAAAGTGTAGTGGGAGTTTCATATAAGTTAGAAAGTTATCTAATAGGTTATTGGTTATCTTACCTAAAAAGTATTTATGTAAAATTCATTGCGTGTATGTGTCTGGAGATATTAATTCCTATTACACAAATATTTTATTTGGATTTTTTCAATAGCCATAATGGAGGTTAAATACATGTAAGGAATCGAAAAAGGCGTTTAAAACTGTATAATCGATGACCTTGAGAAAAAAAAAAGCATCAGTCAATTTATATGGAATTTACAATTGAAACCCACAATTTTACAAACTAATTTTAGATTTATCACTTAACCATTTAAAATGTGCCTTTGCATTGCGAAAGATTCAAATATTTTTCAAACATATTTAGAAAATTATTGTCGAAACGTCTTAGATATAATTTTTACTATAGATAATTCTAAGCAAATCCCTTATATAATTTCTTGCCACAATCATATACTTTAAAATTAAAATAAAACCATTAAAATAAAGTTTCATGTAAATTGACCAGTCATCAAGCTAAATCAGTACGATCAGTCCGCTTGTTGGCTATCTCTGCGATTTAGAACAGCAAATACGACCTTCAATAAACGCCATTGCCAATGCTTCTGCACATCGTAAATCAATCGTGGCCGTTCGGACGTTTAAACAACATCGTTCTAAGGTCTACAAACGGAAGCGATGGGCCAGACAAGCGAGTGGGTACAACGTTACTACGCTGTTGGTTGTGTACACCGTTAAATTCCGGGCGTTTAGGATGTGCCCATGAACTTGAAGCTTTTGTGAGTCTGAATGTTTCGGATAGGCGGGATTTACGAAATCGGAATTCAGGTGGGACGCTGTAATTTGCATATCTGTCCAGACCAAACTAGACTGCAGTCTCAGATTTATGTCTGGTTTAGTATACCAGCAAAATAGTCCATGAATCTGTGCTTTTTCCTTTGAATGTAAAATCCTATTAATATAAGTACACCCCGGGGCGTGCTGGGAAATAAAATCGGTCCGTTGATTTTAGATTTTTGCCGACCCAAATTAGCAATGAAATTTTAATAATTATTGTCAATAATAAAATAATTCCAATAAGCAACTCAATAATTATTTTTAAATTGTAGAATAGTTAAAATAATAAAATATGTTATTATTTAAATATTGGTAACAATATTGTATATAATAAGTTCAATAATTAATTGCTTTTATTTATTTATTTATTTATTTATTTATTTATTTATTTATTTACTTATTTATTTATATTAATAATTAAATAGTTTGAGTAATTAGTATTTCTTTATTTAAATATTTATTTTTAATAAATTATTTCAATAATTAAATAGTTTTATTTATGAATTATTTTTAATAATTGTATTGTTTTAATAATTAGTTTAATTAAATAAAATTTTCTCTGCCTCTACTATTTATAGCACCTCTGAGTGAAATTGGGTTACACAAACCATTGATAGTTTATTACAGACAAAAACGAAGAAAGCTAAATTGACAAGCTAAATAACAACTAATAGTGTTCATTATCTAACGTCTTACTGGATCGGCCCCTTTTTACAGTCACTGACAAGCCGAGAGATTTCCTTTACGTTCCTAGATTGTCCCAAAATTTTCACCGGGAGGGGAAAAAAATAACACTTATGAAATTATTTTTACGTCTGTTTATCAATCTGAGATACTGAAAAGTTGAACACTCTTGGAATTGATGACTAAAGGAGTTGAATGAAGTTTTACACGCTGTTTACTCATAAATGCCAAGAAATGACAAAACATTATATACAACTTTAACTTTTTGATCTTTTTTAATATTGGAAATGATTGTTATCTATCACTTCGTTGAATATCAAGTGATATTTAACGGGAGCGAACGAAGCCGTGTTACCATTTTCCCTTTTCTCTATATTCTAAAAAATATAAATAAATGAATGAATGAATGAATAAATGAATAAATAAATAAATAAATAAATAAATAAATAAATAAATAAATAAATAAATAAATAAATAAATAAATAAATAAATAAATATATAAATAAAGAAATAAATAAAGAAAGAAAGAAAGAAAAAAAAAAAAAAAAAATACATATATAGCTTTTACCACACAAGCCAGATTCCGAAATAATCAAGTTAGGAGTAAGTCTTCTTGAGTCCACAAAAGCCTTTATGTAACACACATATAAACATTCAATACAAGATTTTTTCCGTTTTTTTTCTTCTAGATAACTAAAAAAAATTAAAACTTTCTTCACACCTTCTGAAAGAAGACATTTCATTTTAAATGTATAGTCTACTCGGTGATATATTTTTACTGATGATGTTTTTACGCCGAAGGTACTTGAGTAAAGTAAAAAGAGTCATGGTCATTAATAAAAAATAATTTGAGATTATCTCACTCAAATGTTTAACATTTATATTTATTACTTAATATTAAACTACAATCATTTGCATTTCAAAAGTGGGGAGGTAATTGCCCCTCTTTCACAGCCCTCTATATTTCCGATACTATTTCAAGATCGATGTTAGATTAACATTATACTGTAAGAAAATTGAGAAATGATATTTTAAATTTTAATCGTTTATTCAAATTCAATTTTGTTGCTGCGTTGCTGTTTAAAATTAATTAACCTTATTCAAATACTACTAATAACAGTGAAATTTTTTAAATGTAAAATAATTATCAGACTAATATTTTACTGAAAAGATTTAACAATTTGCAATGTTGTGTTATATAATTTACTTAGCAAATTTATGTATTGGTTAAGTTTAAGAAGACAAATTCTAGTAGATAATTGGTGCCGACATTATGGCCGCTTACTTAAGGATCCTATTTGCTCTGCCTTTATGGCTTATATAAGAAAATGTTCCTGCAATAAATGTTATTCAGTGGCGATATTTCTGATAACAACCAGGGTAAATTTAAAAGAAGACTCTCCTAATTTTAAAACAACTTGAATTGTGACAGTCACTGTTACAAAGGAAAGTTTCTACTCACTTTTGTATTAATCAAATTGGGCTCCTTTAATGTCTGAATACTAACAGTTGACTATAAATAATATATATATATATATATATATATATATATATATATATATATATATATATATATATATATATATATATATATATATATATATATATATATATATATATATATATATAAAACTGCTATTTGGTATAATTTTATTTAAAGGCTCTGTCTATTTTTTTGGATGCTTGAAAAAAAATACTATTCTTATTAATTTTATTTTTTAAGAATACTGTTATGTTTATTGAAATAAATCTTGTTAGGCTTAACAAAAACATTAGTAAACTACATTAAAAAAAATTATTGATTTTAACTACTTTTTAGTGTGAAAATGCCAGATAAACAGGAGTCCTCAAAAAGTAGGTAGGTGTGCGCTGTTGAAAAAATCTGAAAAACCTCTCATCTGAAAAAAAAAAAAAATTGAATGGTTTTAGGTTTAGAGTGACAGTGGCTATATATCGTAACTCTAATATTGATTTATATGCAAAAATAACAAAATGGCGCACACAAAAACATAATTAAAAAATGTGTTTTTTAGTATGTGTGTTGCCACAAAAAAATAGCAAAAATTAAAATTTTGCAATAATTCTGGTAAGGGATATAGCTATAAGTGTACAGAAAATGTGGCTAAAATTTCATAAGGATCAGTTCAGTACTTTCCGAGATTTTTTCAACAGCGCACACCTACCTACTTTTTGTGGACTCCTGTTTACCTGGTATTTTCACACTAAAAATGTGGTTAAAATCAATTTTTTTTTTTTTTTTTGTAATTTACGAATATTTTTGCAAGCCTAACAAGTTTTAAATGAATAAACATAACAGTATTCGTAAAAGAAATAGCGATTTTTTTATGCCTCCAAAGTAAACAGAGCCCTTAAATGTTTCCAATTTCACTAGTTTGTTGACAGACGGGGAGAAAACTTATAACAAAATATTCAACTTGCAATTCGATGTCTCAATTTGCAGTGAAAGTGGTTAAATATTCATTTTATAGCATGTGTATGTAGCTATAAAAGAACGTTTCCTGTAAAATTTTAAAGCGATTCCGGTTAGAAGTTCTTGAACTTTCAGAAATCGAGATATTCGTTCTGAATATGCTAAAATTGTCACCAAGTTTTCCAATTTGGCGAAATCTTAGTAAATATTGCCAAAATATCACCAAACACGCTAAATTGGGGAATTTGTTTTTTTATCATATCTATACATATCTTAAGATAAGAAAGTTCAAATCTCTTCAGATAAATTTTACATTTTTTTCCCTTTGTTATTTTTCTTTCTTAATTTGTATTCTTTCTACAATTTTTTTTATTTGTTCTAAAAAAGTTAACGTTTTTCCAAGATTATCTTTAAATTTAGATTTTTGCATATTGAAAAAAATGCCATTCAGTTTAATCATTTCTCAACTAGAATACATAAACGTAATCGTTTGCTTTATGATGTAAAGAATTTATCCGAATTTTAAAAAGTTAAATTTTCAATAAAAATGGCTATAAAAGAATATTTAAATTTACCTATATAACTCGAATTTTAAGTTATATTTAGAACACTTCCTGCCAATCCGTTTAAAAATAAATTCTTATCGCTTAATTTTTATCGGATATCTCTAACCGTGTTTCCCATGGAGTTTGACCTATTGAAAATCCAGTTAGCATTTTTATGACTGCAAATATGACGTCATTCTTTTGCACGGACGATAATCTCAAGGTAAGTTTCAAATTGAAAACATTTCGTAAGCTGTCTGCAAGAATCGTGAAAACCGATTCTGCGTCTGCGAGAAAAACATCGCACATCTTGAGCAACTTTTAAAAAAAAATATATCGCTTGTTGCTAAGCGATAGATAATGTTTTGCTAAAATATTTCAGAGATCCTCTCTGTTATTATCGGTGTGTCCATCAATTTTCATCCATTCTCTTCTGTGATAAAACAGATGAGCACTTAGCTTCACATAAAAGATGCTCTGTTCCCGATCTCTGAATTTTTTGAAAAGAAAGTTCCCTGGAGAAAATCGTTAAATACGTGTACGTGGTTCACTCACACTTGAGTATAAAGTTCTGGGTTTACTCACAAGCGCTTGATAGTCAAACACAAGGAATAACGAACTATGCAAATTCTTAGTATCAAACTCTAATTTAAGCAAGAGCGTTATTTTTCTTGCATAATAAGATGTGGCTTATCAATCTGAGAATGTCTATTCCCACATCATTTCTATATATAACAAATTATGACACTACATTAACAAAAACTTTTAAATTATGTTTTAAGAACACTTTTCATAATTGAACTTTAAAATGGAAATAATTATTTCAATTCCAAATACTTTTTATTATAAAATGTTTAACATAGGGCGTCGGTCTAAGATAGTGGAACTACCTGCATGCTTACTGGATAGTAATTTTAATAATTTTAATTCAGAAAATTAATTAGATTGGACGTTACTTAATATACAATAAACATACAAGAAGTTTTAATTTCTTATAAGTTTAATCTTTTTGAAGATGTTTATTAAAAAAAAAAATTAACCTATAAAATCAAAGTTTTTACTGAGAATCTTTTATATATATTTCCAACTTTTATTTGTAATGGACAATTCCCGCATGTTTTAAAAGCGATTGAAATTAGTTTATATTTATGAAAAATTTCTTTCCGATTCCAAATATTCAAATAAAAGTTCTTTAAAAAAATTAGTTATTTAAATATTAAGAAAAGAGAATGACCGAAAACCTCGGCCGATCGCTGTCCGAACAAAACGATCCGATATAGCTGTGACGTCAAAACATCCTACCGTTTCTGTGGTTATCGTGAAGTTTCAGCCAAATTTTTGGCGTGGCTTTGGAAGACAATTTGCTATATCCCGCAAGCGATTTCCGGGAAACTTGCAAAACTGGTTTCCGCTGCTGCGTTTCCAGCCAAGTTGTTTCAGATGTAGAGACGTTACATTCGCCTCAAGTCGAATTTATCGTTTTTCCTGCCAAAAGTAACAAGCGAATTTTGGTTGCAAATTTAAAAAAAACAAACACCTCTAATGGATACGGTTATAAGGAAAACATTCCAAGAATTCAAATGATAACGCCTACTTTTATGCATCTCGACATGCATTGAGACTTGATTGCAAGTTTAGATACCTTTTATGGAACGTCATTCTGAAATTTTCATACCAAGAAGAGGAAATTCTAGTAGAAAATGAATACGCTGGTCTGCCGAGGAAAAAATGGCCCGAACAGTTTCAAAATAGACTTTGAATGACTTGAACTAAATGCGATTGCCAAATATATCATAACTTGCAAAATAATGAACACTCTTTTTTTAGTAACCCACTATTCTTTTAGATTCAATGAGAAAGACAATTTGACTTCTTTAGCACCGTCTTACTTGCATCTTTGAAAAGTGAGCCAAGTTGGTAATAAATATTTCGTCTCTGATTACGAAACTGATTGCACCAACTTGGATCAATTTTAAAAGATGCGAGTAATACGCCGCCAGAGATCTGCAAGCGTCTGCACCCTTCATCATTGAAAATTAAACTGCGATCGGTTACCAATTAAAAAAGAATGCTCATTATGAAATATTAGTCAATCGAATTTGGTGCAACTCATTCACAGTTGAATTTTAAATAGTTTCGGTCATTTTTGACCTCTCAGGTATTCAGAATGATGTTTGATGGGGTACATGAACTTGTATTAACCTCTCGTACTATAAGTGATCAGAATAGTGAAAACAATGAAGGAGTTGAAGTGGTGCGTGTATAGAAGAAAAAGGACAGCGTATGGCACAAGAAAAATAAAATAAGGAACCGCACCCAAATATGAATAGAGAAGGGTTCTGTAATTTGTTTCATAAGTGATGACACAAACATTATACAAGGAAGCTCTACACTGAATGGACAATTCCCGCATTTTTTTTAAAATTTGAATTCAATTCTAAATGTTTTGAAAAGGCCATAAACACAAAAATTTCTGCTCAATGCGCTTTTTCTTTTCTTTTTTAAATTTGCGATCAAAATTACCTTGTTAAACGTTGGCGAGAAAACGACTCATTTCGCTGGCATTGAATGGGACGTCACGGCTTCGCAAACTTCTTGGCTTGAAATGCAAGAGCAGAAACCAGATTTGCAAGTTTCTCGCAAATCACGCCAACCTGTAAGGAATGTGGCAATGGTCTACCAACGCCAACTCTTTCAACGCCAACTATTTGGCAGAAACCTCCCGATAACCATAGAAACGATAAGGTCTCTTTACGTCACGGACTTTGGTGACTGTTTTGATCGGACTGGTTTTGGCTCGGTTTTGGGGCATTTTCTTTTCTTAATATTTAAATATCTAATTTTTTTAAGGAACTTTTGTTTAAATATTTGAAATCAGAAAGAAATTCTTCATAAATATATACTAATTTCAGTCGATTTTAAAAAATGCGGGAATTGTCCATTATGGTGCTGAATTGAGACACCTTAATATGTATACATTGGGAGAAAGAAGGTCTAGAGGAGATTTGATTCAGATGTTTAAACTTATCAAACAGTGTGATTTCAAGAGTTTAGAGTTCAATGCAGGGAACCGGACAAGAGGTCATACATATAAGCTATTTAAATCACCTTTTAACTTGGAGAATAGAAAACATTACTTTTACAATAGAGTAATTGATAAGTGGAACAAGCTGCCGGACCATATCGTAAATTGTTCCTGAGTCAACAGTTTTAAAAGAGAGCCGGATCTATACTGGAGAATTGTTCAGAAAGTAAAAAAATTGGATCAACCTCGATAGACCTTGTGTCTGTAGTTGTTCGTAATTTTTGTATTTGTAAAAGTAATTTGTACATTTTATTCATGAATGATTGAGAAACATACGATTTATATTTTGGGTAAGAATGCGTCTATTTTTCGACTTAAATGTGTTGAAAGATGGGCACATGCATCTTATTGGTTACCTTTACATTGTTTCTGCCTCTCCCAAATATTTTTCTTGTTAGACGTACCATTGTAGCACCCTCAGCAGCATAAATACGCTGGCCAATATCGCTCGAAATTGGTGGACCGTTGTAGACTGGCCGGTGTTAGGGATCTTGGCCAATCTCGCCTAATGCATAACGCATACTTGAAGTTTTTGAACTGTTGATGCACAGTTTTAAAATTGAATAATATTTTTATAAGAAAGGAAGGAGGGGGTTAAAAATATTTGTTTGATATTTTTACATGTTTCTTTAAAAAAAAAAAAAAAATCGTGTATTTTGGAACGATGTTCGAGTTTTGGTCAGGGTTGGACAATCTTCCAAATCCCCAGTTACGATATTGGTCAATACTGTTGTGATACCTGGAACCATTCAGGATTTCCACTTCTGATTACTTAGCGATGCGTAAAAGGATGATATTGTCAGTTTCATTTAAATATTTTAAAATTTGTCGCTTTAACTATAACCGGAAAGTAGAGTTTCATTTTTTTGTTCTGCTTCTATTTATTTAGCACATAGTTTAAAACACCTAACTTTCTCTCATTATTTTATCCTCTTTGTTGTCCCTACGGACCATATCTTAACAAATTTACTTTATTACCATTCTGCATTTAAAAGCAGTGAAAGATTAAATTTTTTTTTTTTTTTTTTTTTTTAAATTTATTTTTATAACAACGTGCAAAATCATTTTGGATCAAAAACCGTTGTGAAAGTAGCACTTTCTCGCTCTAGTATGAAAAAGTACTTTCTCACAAGCCTCGTGCTCAAATATTATATAGTCTTTGCATTGAAATGACATATTTTCAGAAGAAATTCATTGACTGGAGCTGCCAACATTAATAAATATATGTATTAAAAATATTTTTTCCACGTGATTATAAAAAATATTTTATAAAATACGTGTGGGAAAATCCTTTTCCAAACTCGGTAAATTATTTGGCTCATGTTAGCACACTCGTCAAATAAGCGTTTTACCTCGTTTGAAAAAGTATTACTTTCCCCACTATACTAAACTTCAACTTAACTAGACATCACTTAGACGGTAGATCGTGACAGTGCTCATAGGTATTTAATCCATTTTGGCGGAGTGAAGACATAATTCTCGCCAAACCTTATAGCCTTTTGTTCTCTACAGGGTTGTGGTTTGGCGAACATTATGCTTTCACGCCGCCAAAATGGATTAAATACCTATGAGCACTGTCACGATCTACCGTCTAAGTGATGTCTAGTTAAGTTGAAGTTTAGTATAGTTGCATAAATAACCATTTATTTTTATTTTATTTCATTTGATTTTCCAACGTCTTTTTTTTAAGTGCAAAGAGTGTATTAAAATTTTAGTATTATAAATTTTACGGCACTAATGACCACCCAATATAGTGTATGAAATCGAAGCTGCATTTTAAGGAATATGCAAATAATCAACAATCACTTATGAAAATTAAGCAATTAACAAAGCAAATTAAGAAATTGCAAAAATAAAGCTAGAAGTGTGGAACATCGTACAACTTTCAATTACGATATACTACTGACGTGGATTTGTGTCATTTACCGTTTTTATATTTTCATCATTTGTTTAGAAAAAATGGCCAATTTGGCGATATTTTTTTACCATAATTCTTAAATGGGTTCTTAAGGAAAAAAAAAAAAAAAAAAAAACTTCGCCAAATAGATGATTTTGGCGATATACTTTTCGACAATCCTTATATTATTCTTTATTATAAGAGAAACTGAGGGGAGCAGAAAGTCAGTTAGAAATCTGTGCAGAAAGCATTCGTTTTTTAACTTTTTATACCATTAAAACATTTTTACGGGAATTTCAGAGGTGGGGATGTTTAGAACACCTTAAGAGGCATTACCACAGCGATTTTGATCAAAATCGTTTGAGCCGTATTTTTAGGAATCATTCAAAAACAGGATTTTTTTCAATGGCAGCTACCTTATGCGCATGCGCGATCTTGACGAAAGTCCACCACTAACCCTCTTACTAAATGTAAACATTGTAGGTCAATTTGTTCGGGGGTTATGCTGACCACAGACACACAGACATTTTTTCTAAATCACTCTTTTGAAATCAGGATGTTCCAAAACGTGGAGTTATGCACAAAAAAAAAAAAAAAAAAATTGTAACTGAATTCGTTACCCTATGTATACATGTGGGTAATTGAAAGCAAAAAACCCACAAGAAATAGGGTTGCTAAATTGGAAACTTAATCACTTACCAATCTGAGCCAAATTCCCTTGCAGAAATTCTCACGTCAACTAGGAATACACCGACGAGTCGATAACTTCAGCTGAAGAGCCACTGGATAGACCATTGGCATAAGAACTAACTGTGCTGATGAAAGAATCTTCATTTGAAGAATCCGAAGTGGGAAAACATTCGAAACTGATCTGAATTTGATATCGATGACCCTAGCTATCAAGAACTGATGGACGATGAAATGATTCCACTGTCACAGACGACCCTTGGGACGACAAGGAAATGTCCTGTGACAATAACCGTGTTGAAGAATGACCATCCAGTGAGGTTTTCATTACCTTGAGACCGATATGGAATGGTTCGAACAAGAAGAAGAATGAGACGCCTATCAATCGCGGTATTTTAAACGTTTGAGACATTTAACAGGAAAAACAAGTCTTAGCCCTGAAACCAGAGAAAATTTTAGAATTTTTTTCCTAAACTATAGGGCTACTTTATGGGATTACTTTATATAAGGTTATTTATGTAAGTGTGGTACAATATATATATATATATATATATATATATATATATATATATATATATATATATATATATATATATATATATATATATATACATACATATACATATATATATATATATATATATATACATATATATATATATATATATATATATATATATATATATATATATATATATATATATATATATATATATATATATATATATACATACATATACATATACATATATATATATATATATATATATATATACATATATATATATATATATATACATACATATACATATATATATATATATATATATATATATATATATATATATATATATATATATATATATATATATATATATATATATATATATATATATATATATATATATATATATATATATATATATATGATTTTGTTTGTGTGTTTCCTATTTTTCTTATGACAGCATGAAATAGAAAGCAGCATTTTTTTTTTTTTTTTTTGAATGATCGGTTTTATTCGAAATATCAGCTACCCAAACACTGCAAGTCCCTAAATACTTCGGATAATGGACAATTCTGGCATTTTTTATTCAATTCTAAATGTTTCGAAAAGGCCATAAACCTACAAATTTCTGCACAGTGCGCTTTTTCTTTTTTTTAAATTTGCAATCAAAATTACTTTGTTAGAGGTTGGCGAGAAAACACGGCTCTTTTCGTTGATTGAATGTGACGTCATGGCTTTGCAAACATCTTGGCTTGAAATGCAGCAGCGGAAAACAGATTTGCAAGTTTCTCGCAAATCACGCAATGACCTGTACGGAATGTGGCAATGGTCTACCAACGCCAACTTTTTTAACGCTAACTATTTGGCAGAAACCTCACGATAACCATAGAAGCGATTGGGTCTCTTTACGCCACGAATTTTGTTGACTGTTTTGATCGGACTGGTTTTGGCTCGGTTTGGAGGCATTTTCTTTTTTTAATATTTAAATAACTAATTTTTTTAGAGAACTTTTGTTTAAATTTTTGGAATCAGAAAGAAATTCTTCATAAATATGTACTAATTTCACTCGTTTTTAAAAAAATGAGGGAACTGTCCATCGATACTCTACTGCATATTACGCATTAAGTTCTGTAGAAGTATTTTTCTTAAGTACAAACCTATCTTGCAGGAAAGAAACCTTGCAGGGTTAGTACATTTTGTGAGTAATACATTAAAAAAATAGATAATCATAAAATAGGAAATAGAAAAAAAAGTAATTTCTGATTCATGACTAAACTTGAGATTGATTGTACAAAGTTGTTAAAATTTATTACAAAACTTTCTATTTTCCCGTAAATTTGTGAAACTGCATTTTATTTCAATCGTATCCACAATTTTAACATTCCAACGAAAAAATTAATCAATATAAATAGAATATCAACTTTTCGTATCAAACAAATTATTTTTTTTCCCATGTCGCTGGAAACTAGTCAACAATCCTTGGACCATGGTCTGTTTTTTTTTCTTCTGTCGAGACACTTGTTTCGGCGCGTTTGGAGTATTTTTCTCGCCAAATGTTGCCTAATTATAAAGAATTTTTAGTCACAACAATATTTATGCCGCAATACTATATACTTTTTTTTATTCACTTCCGATATTCGTCAATAGATAAGCCAAGAATTGCCATAATATTTTCAACAAAAATATTTAAAATAACAGCTCCCAAGGTCGACAATGAAGCCTTTCAACAGATGTTGAACAAATCCAATTTTTTTAATCGCTTTAAATACATTTTTAGTTTTCGCTTCGATGCTCTTTAATCAAAAGTTGTAAATAGTAGTAATTTAAAAATAAGTTCTAGAAAAGGGCGCGTATAATTGAATTGTTAGATTGCTCATTTCAGTTTTTATGAACTGCTTGTGAATAATTAATCCGTAGCTCAAAAATCAGATGGTTCAATGAGAAAACACTACAATTGAAAAACGTGGTTAAATTAAATCATCTTCGTCGTGAAACTGCAATATACCAAAGCAAATCTGAACTCATAATAATTATTAAAAGACTTGCACTCAACACTGACTCACTCACTCACTGATTGACTCTTTAACACTGTACGATGGCGTTCTTTTCAATCAGTTCAGCAAGAGATGAATGTATATACGAGATAGAGCGTTCGTGTCTGAAAGAGTTCCATACAAGTTTAGGTTACCAGTCAAGTGAAGATGTATATCGGATTGAATCCATAGCAAAGAAAATTAAACTTTGTCAGTCAAGATCAAGAGTTGCAAGTCAAGTGAAGATGTATAGTGAATCGAATAAACCGTAAGGAAGATGATATAATCCATTCACAAGTAATTTTTAATACATTAAATTTTCGTGTATATTAAATTAAAGTGTTTGTTATATTTACCATTTTTCAACGGATGCCTTAGGCACCTAACAGCTTCTAGTAAAATATATTTAAAAAGCTAAAAATTATTTTTGCCAAAATTGAATACAAAACACAACAAAGAATTTTGCCTGTAAAAAATAACATTAAAAAGAAAAGTGACTAAGGATAAGCAATTAGTTTAATAAATGACAAATTAATTAAATATCAAGGTCTTGCAAACGGAAGAATTGTTGTGACCATTTCCATAGAACGTCTATTCCGTTTTCGTGTGTACAAACACGCCTGAATGTGTCTTTACAATATTAAAAAAAAAAAAAAAATTCAACTCCTTGCATTCGAATTAGAGGTCGGCGATACATCGATACAACAATATTTTTATCAATATTTTTTTTTTTTTTTAAATCGATACATAAAATATCGATACAAATCATGATATATCGATATTTTCAAACATTTTTAGTTTTTTATGATTCTTTTGTAATTCCATTTGTTTTCTTCTATTTTCTTTATTCCCTTTTCAAAAACTTCAAAACTAAAGTTTGGACTTGGCTGAGAGACAGTTAAAATGGCACCCTAACACATTCGTTTTTCAAATTTTTACACCTGTATCGCATTTTGTGTGGGAATTTCGGAGGTAGGAATGTTTGCAACACATTAAAAGGCATTACCAACACAGCACATTCCAAACCGAATAGAAATTTTAAAAAAATCCGAAAGAAATCGAATGCAATGCTTTCATTACCCTATGTTAGCAAATAGGTGATTGAAAATAATATGGTGGAGTTATAAAAAGAATCAAAATGTGACAAAACGATTGAGGCTATCTTTCACAAATATATATCAACTAAATTAACCACGAACTCACCAAAATTTAATTTTTTTTAATACATTATTCAGGATCAACTAACTCTGGCTCCTGTTAACTTGAATTAATGAAATTGTTAATCTTGTTAACGAAATTTAAGTTTAACTGTCATCATTTTTTAAATTTAACCAGTAGTTAAAAATTCACCAAATAATCAAAGGCAGAATCAATTTTGGAAAGCAAGCATGTATTCGAAGGCATTATGCAATATCCAGGGGTATAATTTTTTGGAGAAAAGGAAAGTATTTTAAATATGGATAAATTATTTTTCAATTAAAAATAATACATACGCTAAGGAATTGTTTAGGCAAAATGTAGCTGGGTTATATCATGGTTTGAAATGGAGGCAGTGGATTAGGACTTGGGTAATCGGTGGTTGGTTTTTTTTTGCCAAATTTTGTGCCAAACTTAACAACAAGGTGATATTCCTGTGAATAAAACGTTCCAAATTTGCACTGGTTTTGTTATAACGACATTAAACTTAACAGGGGGATATTTTAATCTTGAAATGTCACCAATTTGTATTTGTTTGGTAACTGAACCTGATGTACAACAGAGACAGTGACTTTCATAATCGATCTTCTCACATTAAAAAAAAAAAAGAAGTAAAATCTCTATATATAATTCTCTTGCGTGCCGCCCAAATTCGGCTGTATTTCTGTTAGCAGAATGGCAACGACTTCAAACATCCAATCACAAATCTTCGAAATGTATTTTATGCACGAATTTCCAAATTCAGCAATTCAGCCAATCACAATATATCTTTCGAAATTTAACTAATACAACTGGCAACAGCCACCAACTGGGATTCACTATATTTTGTTTTTCTTATTACAGTGTACAGAAACAAATTATTGCCTATTTAAAACGCATTATTTTAATATTTACAATGATGCAAGATGTGTACATTTCTTTTGGATTAGAATTCCGGGAACTCTCTTTCTTATACAATTAAAACAAGTCAGATTTGTTTGGATTCGGCAAATAACCACAACATATTTATTATGAATGTTTTCCGGATACATGGCTATAAAAACTGAGCACGGAATTTCTTTTAAGAATATTAAGGTTTCCATTCTCACATTCACACCGATTGAATAAATACTTCAGCTTTGCGGATAAACAATTTGTGTTATTTTTTAAGTACATTTAAAAGTATTAAGCAAACATATGATTGCTAATATTGCTTCTTTAAGAAATTTCGATGCGCAACTTTAATTATTTTGGCGCTTCATACAAAACCAGTCCATAAATTTAAATTGCTTTATGAAATAACTGATCTTTTTTAAATATATGTACGAGAGCATCATAAATAATCCAACGTTTTCCGTTTCATGGCATAATATCACTTTTCAAGGTTTTTATTGATTATGCAGCTGAAATAGCTTTTTTCTAGGGCATATTTTAAATGCCTCACTTTGAAGCGAGAGGAGCGAGCCTGGCGAACCAAGGGGATTGCATAGCAATTCAGGTGGTTGGCGAGAGTTAGCGAGCAGGGGGCGCCTAGTACTGTTGTAAAAATGTTAACAGGTCTGCATAGTACAAATGCAACATGATCTAAATTAAAACTCTTCGTTTTTAGTAGAAACATAAAACCTGTTCGTGAGCTAGCATTCCGTAATTAAGTTAATTACTATTTCTTATCATTTCAAGCGTGTTTATTTTTTATATATAAGACTTTTACAAAGATTCCCGAGATACCCGATCTCCAACAAATGAAACGAAGTTAATTGTCTGCAAGACGTTTCAAACGTGAGTACGATACTAGATATTGACACTGATATGCAAAACTCAGATGTCCTTGCATTGTATTCTGATGTTTTATAAAGACAATCAATATCCTATTTCACATTGCATTTAATGGATGCCTTTTAAAATATATTGATTAAAAGTGAAACAGCTATTTTCTTCTGAAATTCGTTTCCACGATCTTGGTTCAGTTAAGAGGAAGTCCTAGTAAGGATGATTCCCTAGACTCGTTATGTTACAATCTTCTAGCCCAGTGCATTTAGAAACTACTTTGCATAAAACCTTGAAATTTGGTGAGCAAGTACGAAAATGATCACTTAAGGAAATGACATAAATTAAAAACTCGAATATAGCGTCTAATATATTTTATTTTATATTTCAAATCCTTACGTCAATGCATATGCAGTGGCTCCACATGGTTTTGTCTTTGACTATTTTAATTTTCATTTATAATAGATAGACATTAAATGAAAACAATTTCTGTTATTTCATTAAGTGATCGTTTTCATACCTATACTTACCAAATATGAAGGTTTTATAGAAAGTAGTTTCTAAATGCACTGGGCTAGAGGAATGTAACATAGTGATGAACATAGGGAATGATCTTTATTAGAACTTCATCTAAAGTTTGAACAGTTCAGTCTGTCTATTTCTGCCATTTTGAATTGTCATCTAATCAATAATGGCGAAAAGTCTCTTTGTTAGCTCTACATATATATGAACTATATCTGACGTCGCAGTTTAAGAAATTGTTAGTCCCATAGTAAATGATTTTGATACTCGCTTCAAGAGATTAAATAGTATATTTTAAAAATTTTAAATTTAATAAATGAGTTTATAAGCGACAGTAACTTTTTTCACCACAAAACTGCTTTAAAAGACTTGTGCTTCTATTCACCTTGATTTACTGAATATCACCACAATTTTTCTAGTTTTATTAAACAAATTTTTGTTGCTTTTAATTATCCAATTGTTTGCATAGGGTAATGAAAGTATTACATCCGGTGAAGAAAAAAAAGTTTATATTTTCTTTTATTTCTACATGTCTTGAATACAAACTAGAGATGTGGAACATTGCACATTTTTCAATTACACTTAATACTGATCATTGCATTTAGATTTGGTATGGATTGGTATAGTTTACCATTTTAGTTTTTATTCCTTCATTCATTAAAAAAAAATGGCCAGTTTTATGATATTTTTGGCAATAATTATTACATGGGAAAAAAAAAAAATAACGACACCAAAATGGTGAAATTGGCGGTATGTTTTTAGAAAAATATTACGTTATCTGTTCTTGCAAATGAAACAGAGGCAATACAGAAATACGATGTTCCAGAAATAGAGCTTTGAGTTAAAGATATTTATATTTCAACTGTTTACGCTTTTATAACATTTCTACAGAAATTTTGGAGGTGCGGATGTTAAAATGTCCATAAAAAGCATTACCATAGCGATTTTGATCCAAATCGTTGGAGCCATTTTTTGGCAATTGCTGAAAAACGCATTTATCTTATGCGCATGCTCGATTTCGGCGAAAATCTAAATGGTAGGTCCCATGGCCACCGCCAACCCGTATACTATAAAAAAAATTGAACATCGTAGATCAATCCGTGCGGGAGTTATGCTGAAAACAGACACACACAGACATTTTTTCTGGACCACATTTTTGAGCTCAGCTCCCTAGGTAGCACAGCTATAATGGCCAATGGCGAAAATCGGGTTCTCTGAGAAGAAGGCTTATCCATGCCGAATCTTGAGGGTTGTTCCAAAATACAGAATAAATAAAAAAATAAAAAAAACACGTCAAAACCATTACAAAACATAGTTTTTTACCCACTCGGTCCTTTCTGTGGCCAGTATAACTCCCGAACGTACTGACAGACACAACGATGTTCAACTTTTGTATACAGGCTAGTGGTGATCATGGGACCTACCAGGCTTTTGTTAAAGTAGCGCATGCGTATAAGGTAACTGTCATTAAGGTTTTGAATAAAATAGCGCATGGGAACAAGTCAGCTGCCATTAAAATTTTTTGTTTTTCATCAATTTACAAAAAAAAAATGGCTTTGATAACAATTTTAATCCTAATTACTACTGTGTTAATGCTTTTTAAGGTGTTTCAAACATAGCCACATACGAAATTCCCGTAAAAATACCATAAAAGTTATATATATAAAAAAAAATGTATTTAAATGAAGAGGTATTTTCTCAAAAGCGTGCCAACGAAGTGTCAACGACACTTCATCCTTCATTTCATTTAACTGAAAAAAATAAAAATAATGATTAATGGCAAAAGTATCACCAAACTCGTCAAGTTGGCATATATCTTGAATTTATTGCAATTAAAAGTTGTGCGATGTTCGACTCCCAAGCGCGTAGCCAGGGGTTAGGATAAGAGGATTATTCCCTTTCAAAAGTATTAATTGATCAGTGTACAAGTTATAAGATGGCAATTTGCCGAATTAATGGATTAGAAAATACCCAACTACGATATCCGTTTTCAACACCAGGAACAATTTGGAAAAAGAAATTGAAAGAAAGTAAATAATTTATTGCATACAAAACATAGATTCAGTTCTTGTCTGCGTTTTTAAGGTACTTGACCACCTTATAAATTAAAAAAAAAGAAGAAAATCGATTTTTTTTTTTATTTTTTCAATCCTTACCAGGGTTTTAGGATCCAGGGATATCAGGTTAACAAATTGTGAGTGAAGAAATTTGATTTTTTAAAAATTATTTGAAGAAAAAAAAAAAGAAAAAAAAAATAGAGAATAATTTTTTAAACGAGTTTTTCTCGAAACTACTTTTTTTTCAAATGGCGGACACTTAATCTCCGAAACTACTCGGCCGATTTCAATGATTTTAGTCTTGTTTTGTTCTTTGAGATGTTTTGTATGACAATTTACCACATTTTAACCAAAAAACTAATTATAACACTGTTTTTTTTAGCAAAGAATAGTGAAAAACAGGGGTGTTTTTTCAACCTTTTTTTCAAACATCCGCCATTTTTTTTATTTTTTTTATTTTTGACAATTTGTGGTAAATTGTCACGTAAGGAACCTTTCTTTTGAAGATTCCAGGTTTGTATGTTTTTTGTTTCAGATTCACCAATCCTGAGATTAACTGTCCGCAGTGGGACACCATTTTTTTGAGGCCTCGACTTTGACGCCCCCTGGATAGTTTAAAAAAAATAAAATTTGGAAAAAGAAAGAAAAAAAATATATTTTTGTATTCTAAAAGCTTCAAATAAAAGTTTAAAAAATATCATATCCATATCTTATATAGGACTTAAAAAAAAAATTAATTGAAAATGTTGTATTGCTTAGCTTTCCAAGGTAGTCAAGTACCTTAAGCGAAAACCCAATTTTCGGTTAATTCAATTAATATATTCCGTTTCAAGAGTTTTTTTTTTTTTTTTTTTTTTTTTTTTTTTTTTTTTTTGTCCCCCTAGATAGATTATATCATCAAGTCGATGGCGTACTTACAACCGTTCATTAATGTTATCTGTTACAATTCGATCCCAAGGAACAGATGCCATTAGCCTATCTTCAGCCTGTTGACCAGAAACAACGACGGTTATGGCAGACGGTATCAGCTCAATTGTCGATTTTCCCAGTGGAACGGGATTTCTATTATTCAAGGGTAAAACCCTTGTTGTGTTTGAAAGTGCACCTTTTGGATTTGAAATGCAATCCTAACTGATTATATAGTTTTCTCTTCAAATAAGTGCTGCTTGATATATATATTCATGAGTTTTTACTTGTGAAAGACGTTGAGAAAAATACTCACTTAGAATTAATTGCAATTAATTTTTATAGTTGGATACATGAACAGGAATGAAGTTTAGAATATTAACTTTTATATTACTATCACAAAATTTGATTTCAACCTCCCGAAATAAATTCCTGATTACTCTTCTGTCGACATCCCTAGTTGTAATCATTTTAGGTTTCTGATGTTTCTTCGGTTATTTCTTTTCTTCTAGAAAAGATATCCTTTATGAACCTATTACTTTCAACTACCCATAAAAGTTTACAAAGGGTAATAAAAATATAGCATTCCGTCAAAAACTAAGGGTGTGGAACATCGCACATCTTTCAATTACAATTTGTGTCATTTGCCGTTTTTATATTTTCATCATTCATTTAAAAAAAAAAAAAAAAAAATTCTAGTTGGGTTCATATATTTTGCAACAATTCTTGTATGGCTCTTTCAATTAAAAAAAAAAAAAAAAAAAAAAAAAAACCCTTCGCCAAATTGAGGATTTTGGCGATATACTTTTCTATAATTCCCATATTATCCTTTTTTTATAAGTGAAACAAAGGAGAGAAGAGAAAATGATCGTTGATGAGACATGCTCAAGGAAAGAGAACTCTGAGTTAAAGGCATTCGTTTTTCAAATTTTTAGGCCATTAAAGCATTTTTAGGGAAATTTCGGAGGTGGGGATATTCAGAATACCCTAATAGGCATTACCACAGCGATTTTTATCCAAATCGTTCGAACTATTTTTTAGCAATCATTGAAAAACATGATTTTTTAATGGTATCTACGTTATGCGCATGCGTAATTTTACAAAACATAAACATTTAACAATTTTTACAAAAACATTAATTGTAGGTCTACTGGTCACCACTAATCCGCACACCAAATTTGACAACATAAAAAAACCCAAAGAAAGCAACACCATAAAGTTGTTTATTATCGAAAACCTTTTTCATGATCACGTTCTGACGTAAAAATGTACTGTGCAGTCTGTGAGTTGTGGATTTTTTTTTTTTTTATATATAAATTGTCTGTGCAAAGGGAAATGTCCAATAACAAATTAAAAAAAAATAATAATAATAATAATAATAATAATAACTATTCAATATGTCTCTTTCTACAAACGTAACCATCCTTTATCTATCTGTAGATTGTTTCACTCAAATTCATTGCAGGTAATCTTTTAAAAAATTGGTGGTTGGAATTTACGCAACTTCCCTTGTAATCGTATGATGGCCATTTCTTTCAAATTTCTGAAATTGGTTGGCATAATTTTACATCTAATTCATCTTAATTTATACAACAATCTAATTTCAAAATCACGTGAACAGAAATAAATGAAACTATGCAGCATTACAAAATGAGTGAGTGAGTCAATCTTAACCCTTGTAGTAATTACCATTATAATTAACAAAGAAGTAAATGGTAACGACAACTTCATAATCTATAGTGTACAAATGCAACAGGAAATAAAGTTAAATTAATCAAATTAATTGAATAAAGCAATTAAATAAAAAATAAATTAATAAAAAACATAGTTGTATATTAATAAAATAACTCTAACTAGGGGGCTTCACCCCCTGCTCGCTAACGCTCGCCAACCCCCAAATGCCTCGTTGCGCTCGGATTGAGGGGCTTTGCCGCTCGAACTTGTGGTTAAAACATCTTGCTGCGCTTTGCCAGCCATAAAAAAGGTAACAAAATTTTTATAAACTTAATGTAAGGCCTAATAGAGAAAACACCCAAATTGCAGTTTCATAATAGAAAGTTATACTATCCGCCAACATTCTGACTTAAAACTTCATTAGCTATGCCCTTACATTGAAGTCCCAATATCTTTTAATTATTCTGATAAAAAACAACGCGAGCTACACTCACCAATCCCTGAATGCCTCGCTTGGGTTGGTTTTTCTGGATAGAAATATTTCAAAATAATAATTACTCTAATACAAAAATGCTTCAGAAAAACAGAAAAAATCAACTTTGAAACGGAGAGTTTAAAAAGAGCTTTAAAATTAGCAACGGGTTTGTTGTTTACATACGTAAGGATGTTGCCATTCATATATTCAAAATCATTGAGGCTCTGTAGTAGCTTAATGATGAAAAATATTGAAATTTAACTAATTAATAAAGTGTTAATAAATTATTTTGGCACGTTTTGGCAAATCTACAGCTTATTTCCTTTAAAATGACACCTTGATCATTGAAATTGGTTGAGCAGTTTAGGCGGACGGACTAACCCCAAAAAACGTATTGCCTATTAAATATATAGATACACTTTCAATACATTTCCCAGTCTAAAATCTTTACCGCAAAAGTTATAATGTATTCAATTTAAGTTTGTTGTTACATCATTAAAATTGATTACAAAAAAATACTTTGTTTTAATAATTCACCTTGTTTGAATAAGGCAAAATCTTTTGACGCCATCACCTGAAAAGAAAATCTCTCTATTTAACTTATTTTATTAAAAGGCAGCGGATTTTTTCAAACCATCCTTTAATTTTAAACAAAAGCGCTTTAATAACCCAGTTGTAGGTGTTTATACGAACAAGGTATGTGTTCAATAAAATAATGAGGTTTGTTTCTATTTTTTTTTATTGGACAAGTTGGTTTCCACGTGCCTCGTTGTTCTAACAACGTCTAATCCGTTTCGAGAGCTCCAGAGGATTATTCCCCCCTTTAATTAGAAACGACGCCTCGAGCGGAAAAGGATGACGTCAAAGTTAGATCAAACAGCACGTGGCATCGCAGGAAGACGGCTGATCAGTTGAGAGCGCATTTGATAATGGAAAAACTTGATAATAGGGGATGGTTGAAATTATGTTACAGACGAGATGATGGTGCAGGGTGTTCGTAATTAAATGTCACCTGTCAGCCACTGATTTCACTCAAAGAGGTTCATAAAATTGTGTAAACGCCGTGCAAAACTATCTTTAATATTTCAATTAACTAGATAATTATAATTTAATATTATTATTATTAATAATATTATTTAACTTAATAATAATTTAATAATTTTGCTTATCCTCGTTTGAGAATGGAGTAGTGCGAAATAGGGTACAATGGTTTATTAACTGAGAAAAAAGTTTTACTCAAACACGAAAATATTCAATTATTTTAAATAGGGAGCAATTTTCTTTAAAATGAAAAAATAAAAAAATAAAAAATCTTTTTTTTTAGTTAAAAACGAAAAATCCCATTTTTTACAATTTTAGATAGTTATACTAAGAAAACAAAGAGCATGTGTGTCTGTCTGTGGCTCTGTAATTGCATAGAAAGTGACAATCAATACGCGTAGAACTCTGAAATTTTAAACATAAGTTAAGTAGTTGTGGTCTTAGAATTTTGATTTTCACAAACAGAATGTTAACATTTCAGTGACTATAGCTATTCGCAGCAATAAATATTTTAGCAAGTGAAGCTAAGTCACTTTGCGAAGCATCAAAAGCTGGGACCTATACACAACGTTTGATCACCGCGACGCGAGGCCCCGCAGCGAATTATAAATGAAAATAGACTTGTATTTTTACAATTGTTAATGTACATTTTTTTTGTCAAATGAAATTTTATCCTTTTGAATTCATTCGACTTCTTTTAACAATTGAATTTAAAACTGTTCCGCCGCAAACTGAAGGGCTTTAAAATCTGACCGAAAGTGTGCTCCCATATAAGTAAATGAAATTTCACACATCAGCTGCAAAATGATGACTTGGATATATTTGACAAGATTTTTGGCCAATTTTGTTTACAAACGCGAAAACTTGGCGAAATTTTTTTTTCTTTCGAAAATATGCTCCTAAATGGCATGGTATGTTGTTAGATGTTGTCAATTTTAACAAGGAAATATTTCAGTCAGCAAATATCGCCAAATTGTACACATTTGGTACCCCAACCTGATGTACCGCTATTAAACATGAGCGGATTTTAAGAGACAGTGACTGCCACCAATCAATTTGATTTTTACAGCGTAGCAAATTCATAAACTACTATTAGACTCTTATTCATACCAGCGTAATCATAAACCATTATTATTTATTTTTATACAAATTAATCTTTCTATAAATAACTATAAAAAAAAATTATATTCCACGATGCACCCTTCACCGCCTACAACTGACAGTTTGAGGTAACAAGGGTTTGAGACAACTGACAGCCTGCTCAATATATTCTGCAAATATTTTCGAAACAACTATAATATTATTTGCATTTGGTGACCATTGACCGTCTAACTGTCAAAGATTCTTGGCCATCACAGAAGTACTTCTTTCACACAAAACCCTCGGATGCATATTCGAGCAAATAAGCACATAACTTTTCGAGATGGATAAAAAAAAAACGTTCTAACAGATTGATAATTTCTTTACTTAATATGCTTTAAATGAATTCGAATAAAAAGTAATTGAAATTAAAGGAATCTAGAAATTTGTATGAACTTATGAAAAAAGTGGGTAAATTATTATTTAGGCAACTGGTTTGGAAAGTAATACTTTTTCAAAAATAGTAAAATAACTTTCAGAGTTTCAAAAAATGATCCCCCACATGTTGCCTACTAGTTATTTATGAAACTAGTGGGGGAAATAATACTTTTCAAACGAGGTAAAACGCTTATTTGACGAGTCAAATTATTTACCGAGTTTAAAGAAGTATTTTCCCACGTGTTGCATACAATAACTTTTATAATCACGTGCAAAAAATATTTTTAATACATATATTTATTAATTTTGGGAACTTCAGTTAATGAATTTCTTTTGAAAATATGCCATTTCAATGCCAAGACTATATAATATTTGAGCCCGAGGCGTGAGCGAAAGTACTTTTTCACACTACTGCGAAAAAGAGCAACTTTCGCCACGGTTTTTGATTCAAAATGATTAAAAAAAGTTTAATTTTTTGTAAATTGTTAAAAAAATATATTTTTTGTAATCATGAGCAGAAAATATCTTTAATACATATATAAACTAAAGTTTGCAACTCCAATCAAAGAATCTCTTTTAAAAATGTCATTTCTATACCAAAACTATATAAAATTTGAGCACAAGGTGAGCGGGAAAGTAATTTTTCATATTAATGCGGGAAAATTAACTTTACCCGCACTCCTCGCAATAAAATGCTACTTCTGCCACGATTTCTGAATTAAAAATGATTAAATAAAGTATAATTTTTTTTCACGTTGTTATACATGCAAAAAATTAAGCTTTTCTTACTCGTAAATCGTGGCGAAAATAACACTTTTATCACGAGGAGTTCAGGAAAGTAACGTAAGTAAAGTGTAAAAAAGTTTTTTCCGGCACGCTTCGAGTTCAAATTTTATGTATTTTTGGTAAAGAAATGAAATTTTTTGAAGAGATTCATTGACTGAAGTTGCCAATATCAGTTTGAATAAATAATTATTTTATAACAACGTGAAAAAAAAAAAAAAAGAGCTTTATTTAATCATTTTTAATCAGAAATTACAGCGAGGAGTGCACCGATATCTACTACAACTTCTGGATCGCTCATTAGCAGTTTCTGGTCTGCAAGCAGATGATGCCATTTGAATACTTCCCCCTATAATGCTTTGAAATAGGTTGTCCATGGTTACAAACAAATTTGAACCAGTTTTGGGGAAAGTTGTTAGTAAAGATCTCTATGGTGATTACTAAGCCTTCTTCAACTTCAAGTCAGTAACCAAGCATGCGCTATCCAGAAATTGAGATCAGTGGAGGAGTGTTGGGAGAATAACTTTCCCGTACTTGTGTGAAAATGTACTATCTCACATATCTCGCGTTCAAATTTTATAAAGTTTTGACAAAGAAATGATGTTTTGTAACAACGTGCAAACAATTAAACTTTTTTCAATCATTTTGAATAAAAAATAGTGGCGAAAGTAGCACTTTTTTCCGAGGAGTGCATGAAAGTAACTTTTTCGCACTAGTGTGAAAAAGTATTTTCTCGCACGTCTCGTGCGCAAATATCATACAGTCTTAGCATTGAAATGATTTATATTCTGAAGAAATTCATTGACCCAAGTTGCCAACGTTTATAAATATGTGTATTCAAAGTATTTTTTTTTGCACGTCATTTAAAAAAATCTTGTATGCAATAAGTGGAAAAATACTTCTTCAAAGGGCTCCGATAACCCTGCGGTAAGAGTATCGAGCTCATAACCGGAGGGTTGTGGGTTCGGGCCTCCGTCCGCCAAATATCGGTGTGTACCTAATGGGGGCACATTAAATCTGTTGTTGCGAGATGGGTTTACACTAGAAGATTTCGATCGCGTATTCTTCTAGATGCTCAAACTTACGGGACGTATTTGGCTTTGTTAAGCACTTTATAAGTGGCAGAAATAGACAGTCGGTAATTCCAAAAAACAAAAATACTTCTTCAAACTAAGTAAATAATTTGGCTTGTGCTATCGCACTCGTCAAATAAGCGTTTTACCTCGTTTGAAAAAGTATTACTTTTCCTACTACTTGCCTAAATAACTATGTTAGAAGAGATTGATTGAATGGAGTTTCCAACACTTGTTTATATATATATTAAAGATATTTTATGCACGTGATTATAAAAAATATTGTATGCAATATGCAGGAGAAATCACTTTTTAAAATTCGGAAAATTATTTGACACGTGCTATTGCACACGTCAAATAAGCATTTTGCCTTGTTTGAAAAAGTATTACATTCCAAACAAACTAGTTGCATAAATAATTACTCAGTTTATTTATTGCTATACTAAACTTCAACTTAACTTGACATCACTAGACGGTAGATCGTCACAATGCTCATAGGTAAATTATCCATTTTGGCGGCGTGAAAGCATAATTCTCGTCAAACCACAACCCTGTATAGAACAAAAGGCTATAATGTTTGGCGAGAATTATGTCTTCACTCCTCTAAAATGGATTAATTACCTATGAGCACGGTGAAGATCTATCGTCTAGTGATGTCAAGTTAAGTTGGAGTTTAGCATATACGGATATTTTTTTTTTTAACTTCTGTCAAAATAAAAAACGTACTGTGCAAAACTGGCAAAGAAACACTCCTTGCTTGGCACATTTCGTTTTGTCTTATTTTCCGACCTGCACTTTGATTTGAAATCTAAAAGGGATCAAAAGTGACGAAAGTTATTTTTATAGCTTTGATCTACTAAATAGCCGTACATCTTTTTCAAGTTCTTTTTTTTTAAGGGGACATGCGACATTGAAATCACCAAAAATGACGTTTTTTGTTTTCATTATATAAAAATTTTTGATGTCACTAATTTTAATTTCGCATTTGAATTTTTGAAATCCGATGATTTTAAGTGGTAAAATCTTTATTTTAACTAACTATTTTATCGTATCGTACACTTCTTGGCAAAAGTTAAAAATGCATTTTTCTCAGCTTCGCTTTTTCACATTTTAAGAATGTTCGAAAAGCTCCTTGCGATTAATTTTCTGATAAATCCACCTAATTTTTTGTATAAATAATTTTTAATGTACTATAAAGAAATTCACACATGCTTTTTTTAAGTCTCATAATTTTTTTTCTATTTTTTTCATGGGAATTTGAAATATGAGCATTTTTTAATGAAAAATCACTAGCGCCGAGTTTGAAATTTTATTTCTGTTCAACTATAGCACCTAAAGATAAAAGCACGAGGGAAAATTGTTTATAATATATTGATAGAGCATTTTGAAAAAAGTTAAAACTTCACATTATTTTAACGCATTTTTCTCAATAATTTGCTATCTATTTTTTATTATCTGATCAAATTTGCTTGTTATGTCACATCTTCTACGTTTGAGCCACATTTTATTTAATTCTAAGCAAAACTAATAAAGAATTTTGGAAAAAGTGTCCCATGCCCCTTAATTAAATTTCGCATTACTAACGTGGTTTTTTTTTTTTTTTTTTTTTTTTTTTTTATAAATATTATTATTAATTTCTAATATGAATAAGGAACTTTTGTAATAATTTCTGCAATATTAATATTATGAGAGGCAAAACGGGGTTTACCTGTTTAGAAACATTAAGTTCCGTAATTTAACGGCAGTTGGTTAGTGCTAAAATTCCAATACCTATTTTATAGTGAATTATGTTATGGAATATGGGGAAGTAATACTTTTTCAAACGAGCAAAATGCTTATTTGACGAGTGTGTTAAATAATTTACTGAGTTTGAAGAATCGTGCGGATGTGTTGCATACAATATTTTTTATAATCTCGTGCACAAATATTTTTAATTCATATATATAAATTCATGTTGGCAACACCAGTCTATAAATCTCTTCTGAAAATGTCAATTCTATTTCTATACCAAAACTTATATAAAATTTGAGCACGAGGCGTTCGGGAAAGTACTTTTTCACACTAATGCCATAAAGTTACTTTCTCGCATCTCTCGCGAAAAAGTGCTACTTTCTCCACGATTTCTGATTAAAATTATTAAAAAACGTTAAATTTTTTGCACGTTCCTATAAAAAGTTTCTTTTTCCCGCACCCCTTGCGATAAAGTGTTATTTTCGCCACGATTTCAGATTGAGAAAAGCTTATATATATATTTATATATATAATAGAAATCAAAGTTGATTACATACAAAAAAAAAAAGGAAGGGAGAGGGAGCAGTGCATGTACTTTAACCTCAGTTCCACTATATTATAATAATTATTATAAATACATACTAAATTCTCTTAAAAATTCAATTTTAAATACTTAAAAAGTAATATCCAAATAAACCAATAAATCTTACGTGAATGATTTCTAACAAATCAACAGCACCTGTATTTTGTGACCGGATTTGGTCAACCAACTTTAATAAGTATGGAACTGGTTCATTTATTAATTAGAGTTAGGGACACAATAAACTTATTTGTTTACTTTGGCTGAAACGATAAATTAATTTGTCACCGGTTATTTTGATTGAGAGTTTACTGGCAGAATAAGTACAAAATGTCAGCTATTCCTTTCAAAACCAGGCATATATCAGTTTATCGTTGGAAAGCGTTCTCTTGAACTTTAATTGACTTGATGTGGAGCTATGTATCAAGAGGCCATAATTAGACTTCATCTGTTTAGAGTCGCCTAGTGCGTATTCTCTTATGAATATATCCTCATAAAATTGTAAGTACATACTATTTGTACCATGGGGATACATGAAGGAAACTAGGGGTGTGAAACATCGCACAACTTTCAATTACACTATATTACTGATTTGGATTTGTATCATTTACCGTTTTCATGTTTCCATCATCCGTTTAGAAAAAATAATAATTTTTTGCAATAATTGTAATAAGGGGAAAAGAAGAAGAGAGAAAAAAAAAAAAAAAGAAAAAAAAAAAAAACTTCGCTAAAATGGAAATTTTGGCGATATACTTTTCGATAATTGTAATATTATCCTTTTCTTATAAGTGAAACTGAGAAGAGGAGAAAAAACGATAGTTCATAAGTTATGTTCAAGCAAAGAGAACTCTGTGTTAAAGGTATTCGTTTTTCAACTTTTTACGCCATTGAAGCATTTTTACGGAAATTTCAGAGGTGGGGATGTTTAGAACACCTTAAGAGGCATTAGCACAGCGATTTTTATCAAAATCGTTAGAGCCGTTTTTTTAGCAATCATTGAAAACCATGATTTTTTCAATGGCAGCTACCTTATGCGCATGCGCGATTTTGACGAAAACTTTCATGGTAGGTCCTTGGGCCATCACCAACCTGCTCACCAAATTTGAACACCGTAGGCCAATTTTTTCGGGAGTTATGCTGACCACATACACACACACACACACACACACAGATGCACATTTTTTAGATCACTTTTTTGAGATCAGGATGTTCCAAAACGTGCAGAAATGCAAAAAAAATCGATTTTTTTTGTTACCAAATATTATACTTTCATTACACTGTGTATTACATATGGGTAATTGAAAGTAAAAATGAACATCATATAAAATGTTTATCCCCAAATGGAGGATCAGTATGCTCTTAAATAAAAACTTTCTTTACTGGCTGGATCTTAACGGGAAACAGTTGTGAAGGTAATTTTTGACCCCAAAAAATCCGATCAAATGCAGTTTTAAATATCACGCAAATATTTTTTGTTCTTAAAACGTCAGTTGCAAATAGTTAAGTTTTTTTTCCCCCTTTTTTCTTTTTTCCTTCTATTTATTTTAACATCACATGTACATATCCCTATGATTACATGTATGTATCCCTAAGATAATATATATGTTTCCCTATGATCATATGTACGTTTCCCTATGACCACATTTATATATCCTCATGATCACATATATGTATGTATGTATCTTCATGATCACATGTACGTATCTCAATCATCACATGTATGTATCTCAATCATCACATGTATGTATCTCAATCATCACATGTATGTATCTCAATCATCACATGTATGTATCTCAATCATCACATGTATGTATCTCAATCATCACATGTATGTATCTCAATCATCCCATGTATGTATCTCAATCATCACATGTATGTATCTCAATCATCACATGTATGTATCTCAATCATCACATGTATGTATCCCCCTGGTCATACGTCTGTTTGTAAAATTTTATGAGCATCTGTTGATTCCTATAGAATAAAATCGCCCCAGTTTAGTTGAAACCACACTGTACTGTGTCAATGTTTGAAATTTTTGTAACTCATGGTTTTCTCCTAACAAAAACTTAAACGACGAGTCGGTCCTTGTTTACCTGTTTTACCTTTTGAAAAGTTCTGTGTGCATTTGAGTTTTAGGATCTCTTATATAAAAGAAAACCTCATATTTTGATTCAGACAGCGCTAAACAGGATGTTGTTGTGGTTTATATAATATATCGACCGCTCCAAATTAAATCTCTATTTAAACCCATGATGAATAATCCTTGTGCCAAAATATTGCAAATACCATCAACCTAACTCATGATGATGGAGAAGTTTACCTAGAACAAGAAAGATTAAATACTAATTAGATATTTGTTCCCAACAAAATAATCAGGTATACATATATATATTTTTTTTTGCTAAAAAACATTCAATTGAACTTTCCTAGTCTTCTTATGCATACAACAAGTTTTATGGCTGCAACCTTATGTTTTTATCTGTTCCTTTAAGTAACTTCTCGAACTTTACCAAAAAGAAGTTAAATGATCAGTCAATTGTACTTTGCCATCTTTACAAATTAAATGCTCATTTGAGCAGCAGCTTTGGTGCATTTTCAAGTATCATGTGCCGATTAATTGATCAAAAAATCTATATAGTTGTAATTTAAATAAATATTTCGACTCCCTCCGATTACAATTCATTTCCCAATTCACGAAGAGAGGAAAGCTATTCACCAAGCTACGAAGCGCCTTAATCAATTCGCAACGTGTTTTATAACAATTTTCCTCAGCATAACATAATACAGATACCAACCTCATACCAAGGAGAGGTACTCCAAAACCTTCGAACAGATATTAGCGCCTGGGGGGGGGGGGGAGAGTGGATTATCATCGCTCATCTCCCACGCGTCATTCTTCATCTTGTGATGAGGAGGAAGATACCCTTGGATGCTGTTTGGAAAAGAGACTCAGGAGGACGGAGAGTTGATCCATCAAAGGCATGCAATACAATGTGCGTGCTGGGGAGTATATGATGGAGGGTGCTTGTATTGTTTACCAGGATCAGATAGGTGGTCCTCGAAAATAAATCTGTGTGAGGTTATATATTTATTTTTCAAGGATACTCAATGGTTTTCTAATAGAACATCAAGATTCGGTCTACCCATCGAAATACCAAAAAGTGCCGTGTATTTAGTTTTATTTATACGTTTCAGGTTGTTTATTTCTGTCTAGCCAATGAAATGTTGAAAAGTATAGTCAATTGACATTATTTAAACGGTTCCCATCGCCCATTATTGCCCAACATTGTGTGCTAATCGGAGACAAATTCGTCAAATTATTTTCAACGAGTTCCAAATGACTAATTTTTCTCTTAAGTTACAACCTCACTTTCTACATTCCCTTCAAACAAAAGTGAGGATGTAAGTTTCACGGCGTATCAACCATCTAAATTCTTCGCCTACACTTTTGAACTAAGTTCTGGCTCGAACGCATGATCTACATGTCCCAGGTCTGATGGTCAAGATGACTGTGGTATTGGGCTGCAGGAGTAATATGTATCAAACATTCTATGCTGTATTCTGTTCTGTTATCATATCTATGATTATATTACTGAATTTCATCACAGAATGCATTATTTTTCAGTCAGTAAAGAATAAATAGACAGTTAAGCGTAATGAAGAACTATTTTCTTGGTTAGTGAAGTCAGGTAATTCGTGATCGAGGCAATGTGAGTTTTGCCCTCGACGATGACACGGAAACTAAATTAAATAATTTTTGGTCTGATGGTTGTATAGAGGTACTTTAAATCACAGAATGCCAGGAAGAAGAAATCAAGAGACCGACACTCCAGAAAATGCCTTTTTGCAAGAGCTTGTAAAAAAAGATGAAAAACGAAAAAATAATTTTAAAAAAAATTCATGCTGGAAAAGAAAAGCGAAAAAACCAAGGAAACAATGATTTCATAAATCTCCAGAAGATGGATGGAAGATGGAGGAGTTTGGTGACTTTCTTCCTGAGGATGAATTTTGTGACGAGTTTGATACTTTATGTTTACGGTATTTTAATAAGGAATAATATAACACATAAACACACAGCTTTTAATATAAATCTTTTACAAGCATTGCCAATTTTTATGTGCAATTGCAATTTATTGAGCTTAGATCTAATTTTCGTAGTGATTGACCACTAAGAACATAAGATCCATTCCAAACTATTTACTACCTTTTTTTTTTTTTTGCCCCCAAAATTTGATTGAATACATTGTCATCCACGCACTTTGGTTTGTTTCCAATCCGAAGCTATTGTAAAAGCATGTGTAAAAGTGAACTTTTAGTGACAGTGAGAGCTCCCAAAACTTGATATAACGCAACGTTATCGACAACAAATCTATTTGTAAAATTTCAACGTGATTAGATGACGGTAAGTTGGTTTATTAGTATTCAGAAACGATTATAGAATCGTGTGTAAAAGCGACAGAAACTGACACCAAAACTTGATAGAATACATTGTCGTCGACATTGCATCTATTTGCCAAGTTTTAGTCCGATTGGAGGACGGCAAGTGGTTGAATCAGGCCTCCACAGATTTGCCCGACAGGCATAAGCACACAAAATCGAAGTTAATATAAAGGACTTAAAAAGAGAAAGCGCTGATTCAACCAGTAGAGGCAAGAGTGAAAGAGCAGTAAAAATTATGTGGTAATAATTACAGGAAAAGTTGACACTGCTATATTCAATATCCATGATATGCAAAAGGTAGGATTGGGCAGCTCAAAAAGTGTGAATAACAACATGGATCAGTATGAGATTGACGAAAATGTCATTATTTCCGAGTTACTCACTCTTAGAGTGGTTGGGTGCATTGCCACAAATCACACTCTTAAGGTTCCTTTTTCATTTTAAAATTTTTAATGTGAGTTGAATTGAATTATGTTTCATTTTAATCGAAGTTTGTTTTCAATTTAAGAATTTGTTTTTATTTTACTTAAAAAGAGTTTTGTTATGTTTAAAGTATTTGGTAAGACCTCAATTGTATGGGCATATTTTTAAGTTATTAAATAGCTGCTTTGTTTGTTCCGAAATTGTTTTGTCCATTTAATGCCATGAACATATTTAAAATATTTTATTACCAACTTCATATTCGAGTTATCTTTCATCAAAAGACCGATAAGAAAATAGTATAATTTTTGTATTAAAGTTCTTATAAAAGTTTCAAATTCATGCATATTTTTTCTCCAATACCTGTCTCTTGGTTTGACTATTTCTGTCCGGACTTAGAAAAGGGGCATTTTAACCATGAACAATCTTATAGATTAGCAGTTTAATTTTTACTTTCAATTACCCATATGTATTCATAAGGTAAAGAAAGCATAGGATTTTGCATTTTACCACGTTTTGGAACACCCTGAGTTTAAAAAAGTGATCGATAAAAAATGTCTGTCTGTGTATCTGTAGTCAGCATAACTCCCGAACAAATCAACCTACGATGTTCAAATTTGTAGTGCGGGTAGGTGGTGGCCATGGGATCTACTATTAAAGTTTTCGTTAAAATCTCACATGCACATAAGGTAGCTGCTATTGAAAACATCATGTTTTTCAATGATTGCTAAAAAACAACTCTAACGATTTTGATTGAAATCGCTGTGGTAATGCCTCATAAGGTGTTCGAAACATCCCCATCTCCTACATTTCCGTAAAAGTGCTTTAAAGGCGTAAAAAGTTGAAAAACGAATGCTTTCACCACGAGAGTCATTCCTTGATTTTAGCTCATAAACGATCGTTTTTCTCCTCTTCTCAGTTTCACTTATAAGAATGGATAATATAAGAATTATCGACAAGTATATCGCCAGAAACACCATTTTACTGATTTTTTTTAATTATTATTTTTATTTATTATTATTATTATTATTAATTTTTAAAGACCCATATAAGAATTATCGTGAAAAAAAATATCGCCAAACTGGCCATTTTTTCTAAACGAATGGTGGAAATATAAAAACGGTAAATGACACAAATCCACATTAGTAATATAGTGTAGTTGATAGTTGTGAGATTTTCCACACTCCCAGTTTTTATTATTATAATAAATAATTTTACATTATCGAAAATATTTAATTTGTAGCCAGATGAATTCTTCTTCAAATAAAATTGTGACAAAGTTTCTGCGAGCAATAGTAAAAGTAATAATAATAGTAAATATGTAAAAATATATCTCTGTTAGAGGAATCTCCCCTAGGTCTCGTAATTAAGATGAACTTATAAAACGTCTTTCTGCAGAACTCATGACTTCTGAAACTTTTTAAGAGACAGACTTTCGGGTAATAAACTTGATCAGATAATCACAAATTCTCTAGATAAAGCATCTAGTCTAATAAAACAAAATGAAATGGACATTTAAATTCTGATACTGTTATCTTAATAAATCAGTAACTCTAATTTTTATACTTGAATTTGCAGGTAGCATATAAAAACATATAAAGTTGGCAATTCTCTGGTATTTGCGGTGTGTGCATAAGATATTTTATCTCTTCTTCTACTCGTAAACAGATTAAAATTGCAAAATTACGATGAATCTAGTATATATATTATTTAGAATCAAAGTTATAGGGAAAAATAATTATTTTAACTAGTTTAAAATTATTTTTCTAGGTATACATTTATAACACCTGACGCACGGGACACGCCCGTGTAATATGAGACTTCGGGTAATAAATGAACATTTGATCTAATCCAAAGAATTATTTTTCCATATAATTTATACCACCAAATAATCTATAATAAGACAACAAAGAGTCTGTATGTGGCTCTATCCTTATGTCGATAGTAAAAAGTGACTTCCAATAGGCGTAAAAATTTAAACATAAGTTGTTTTCAGCCCTGAATTTTTGTTGTTGTTGTTTATCGAAAAAGGGGTTCTAATATTGAGGGTTTACGTAGCAGTGAACCAGCGAACGAAGCTAGTTTCTGGTTCGCGAAACGTCAAATTCTGAGACCTACATACAATGCATGACGTGTCTCCGCAACGTGGGTCCATGTAACTAGTAAAATAAAAACACAACTACTCGATCCATTATAATTTTGTAATTCTAATCTGTTCACGAGTACAAAAAGTAAAATCAAATGTGCAGTGCGTCAGCCAGAAAATTGTCCCACTACTGTACCATTTATTTCAAAAGCCTACAATACTCTACTTTGATTAACCTATGAAAACTTCTACAATTTTCATTTTGGTCTTTGAAATAATGGAATCACTAAACATATTAGAGGTCAGCGATATATCAATACGACGATATTTTTATCGATATTTAAAAAATATATATCGATAATAAAAATATCGATAGAAGTCACCGATAAATCGATATTTTCAAACTTTTTTAGTTTTTTGATGATCGTTTGCAGTTACGTGTGTTTTTCGATTTTCTCAATTCAATTTTCAAAAACTTCAAAACTAAAGTTTGGACTAGGCTGAGAGACAGTTAATATGGCACCCTAACCAAAAAGAAAACATAATGTAATGGAAAGATAAGATAATTTATTAGTAGTCATCAACAAAGCGCCGTTTCTGTTGCTAACGTGTGCCTGGAATTTGCATCTAATTTTAAATATTAAAAACATCTCTATCAGCAAAATATGCTGTAAACCACTTTTCGAAATTTCTTCTTGAAAAAGAAATGGGAATTTATGCATTGACATCCAAATGAATATTATTTATTCTGATTGATAATATAATTTATTTATTAAAACAATTTTTATCATTTATTTATTAAAACAATTTTTATCATTTATTTATTAAAACAATTTTTATCATTTATTTATTAAAACAATTTTTATAATTTATTTATTAAAACAGTTTTGGCACAAATTCATGAAAAGTAGAAATTTGCCCTAAAAAACTTTGTTTCTGGCAAAATTAAAAATAAAATTAAAAAAAAAAAAAAAAAATCATGTATCGATACATCGATAATTTTTTCTATGCAATGATATAATATCGATATTTATTTTGATCGATATTTCCGACCTCTAAAATATACAGCCATAAATGGGAAAAAGAAATTACAGTCACATTAGGCGACTCAATTAATAAATAAAACAATCCTGCCCAATATCAGCACAAATGAGTGTAATATAAGATGGAAGAAAGAGAAAAGTTGAAGGGTGTGTGGAAGGGGAGGGGGGGGGGGGTAATTGAGAGGGAGACTGAATAATGTTTTTCCCTAGAAATACATCCTAACAGCAAATTGCACAATTAACGCAGCAAATTGAAAGCAAGCAATATATCTAGAATTATTTCAAAAATCCCCTTCTAGGCAAGTGTATTAATTTTTGTTTTCATATTCTAGACCACATTGTAGAGAGACGTAGCCATTATTTTAAAATATTCAAATTAGTCTAATTCAACTTTTAAAAAAAAGAAGAAGATAATAGCGTTTGTTTAGGAAAATCAAATAATAAAAAGAACCTTAAATTGTCTTTTTGTAATGATACTAAAGTGGGGTTTCGCCACAAAATATTGAATTTAGTTAGATTTTACTAAATAATAATTTTCTACTTTGCTGCATATATTGATTGACAGTGGCTCGATTTGTTAAGACGTCAGTTTTGTTACGTGAAAGTTGTGAGAACGAGATAGCTCATGCTGTAGAGTGGAATTAATGGTGGCTGAGTTGCTACTTTAAGTTTTAGCATAGTTAAATATGGCAGAAGTATGCGGGTTGTTCCTTGTTATAACAACACATATTCATATGTAAACAATAATAAAACTGGTAGCTATATTTCATAATTCCATATTATCCCATCGACCATTAGCGAACTTTTTACTTTTTATGATATGTTTACCTATTGTTGAATTTCTTTCCTATTTTCCCTATATTCCTGCCAACATTTTTTACAAAACTGAATAAATTATTTATTGAAAATAGTTTTATATGATCTTCATCATTCTCATTAAATACACTGCACTGTGGAACCATGTGCACATACATCATGCACTGTGGCTCGTCAAATTGGGGATCCGATAACCTGGTGGCTAGAGTAAAAAGCTCATGCCAATTTTTTTTACAAAACTGAATAAATTATTTATTGAAAATAGTTTTATATGATCTTCATCATTCTCATTAAATACACTGCACTGTGGAACCATGTGCACATACATCATGCACTGTGGTTCGTCAAATTTGGGATCCGATAATCTGGTGGCTAGAGTAAAAAGCTCATGATTTAAGAATTGTGGGTTAGGTCCTCGTTGGCCTCCAAAGATCTGTGTTGGGGTGAAAATTATTATAGATGCTCGAAAGCCAAATCCGGCAAGTTAAATTTTATTAAAATAATCTCGGTAATTTTCAGGCAATTAAAAATTGTTGAGAATGTATTTTAAACTTTCTAAAGAAAAATAATAATTTAAATTCAAAGAATAAAGTAGTCGGCCAATCTAACAGTTCGCGTGGTCAACCGCTAACTAAAAGTTTGTCAACAGTTGAAGAGATCATACGCATGATCCTAAGGGAATCATACATATTATACCGTCGATCTTTTTTGTCGTAACAAAAAGTTCACCGACCGTCGACTGGATAATAATGAGCTATGAAAGATTGAACGTCACCTAGTAGCCTTTTCGAGAGGAAAAATTATTTTGGATGGAGATTTATTTGTCATTTTGGCAAAAGGAAAGAAATTCAACAATTGGAGAACATTTTGCTTGGAAAAAAAGATCAACGGGATAATAAGTAAGTATCCTGTACTTTCTGAACAATTCTGTCAAATTCAATTATGTACAAAATTTTAACTTAAAATTGGGTAAAGAAAATTATTAAAAGGATTTTTTTTTTTTAAATATCGGAAAAACCACACACAAACAAGTCAAAATTAACAACCAAAATTAAACTAATTAAAATGATTCAAAATACAGCAAAACAAAGTTTCCAACGAGAAAACTTCAAAACTATTACTTAAATTTAAAACAAAAAAAAAATTAAATTCTAAGAAAATTAATATGGTATGGTAATCACTTTAAAAATTCGCGAACTTATAACAATGTTCTGAATCTAAAACAAATTCTCCAATCAGCCACACAACTCAAAACTACGAAAGCGAAACATAAATCCCAGAAAATCAAGTCTGTCCACCAACGCTTTGATACATCTAAAATTATCGGGAAAGGTGAAATTGAATCCCATGGTGGAGGAGGGGAAGGGGATCAATACCGCGCAAGCGCAAACCCCTCCCACTCCACAGTTTTTTTTCCGGAACTATTTTCACTTATTTTCCCGCCATGTGTTTTTATCTCCCCTCCCCTCCCAATCCTCTCAACGTATCAGATCATCAAAAACGAATCCTCTGATGTTTTGGATTTTTTTTTTTAATTTCATTATTATATTTTTCTCTTTACCCCATCACGTGCAGATTCTACGCGCTGTCTCTTCCCTCTCCCCCCTCCTCCTCAGGAGATTTTGAAATGATAGGCTACTTGTCCCTCCCCCCTCCCCCCCCCCCCTTTCCGAAGAATCTCAAAGACTATATAAAGAGCTGCCGACCATTCGGAAACCTCAGCGAGTCGCAATTTCCTTTCAAGTTTTCACCTTCTAAAGTATCTTTTTCTATTGAAACTATAGCCAACTGGCGCAAAATCGCCGGAAAATTTGCCAACCCACCCAAACGTGTCCTCAGATACCCATCGGCTTATTTTTATTCGTCCAGTCAAAGAGATTTTTCACTTGCCTTATATTCTCAATGGCATTTAAGGTAAAAATAATATTGTACTTACTCCAGTATTCTTTAAAGTGGTAACAAAATTCATTGGGGAAAATTGACTTCTTCGAAGAAAATGTTCAGTTAAAATACTTATATTTTACAGCTCTGTAATTATTCATCAATTGAAGTAATTTTAGTAAAAAAAAATAATGACATAGTTGATATTATTTTGAAAATAGAACCTAATTTTTCTCTGATTTTTACAGAATATAGAAAAGTTTCTCTATATGTTTTTGAATTATGTTACCACTTCTCTTATTTTTTTGTTTAAAAAAAGCATGAGATATTATTTTACTCTGTGTTGCTCGGTTAACATTTGCTTCATATTTACTTTATATAAAGAAACAAACAGCAAGAATAATCTGTCAATACTTTATCTATAAAAATTAACGTGCTTAAAACTTTTAACATTTTACTATATTTTATTGCTAATAACTTTAGGTAATTATAATATTTCTTCGAAGTTGCTTAAAAAATTCTATAATTTTATTGTAAAATAAGTTTACAGTACATTTTTTGGATGAAACAAGAAAAAAAAAATTGAAACAGTCAAAAATTCTCTTTCAACACCTGTATAAACGAACATCTTTTATCATGTAGGCAGTCATAATCTTTATATATGATTGCTTAAAATGCATTTTAGTAAGCTATAAAATGAATTTAAACGTGCATATATTGTTTTTGGACAATTTTTTTTTGCATTCCTTAAAAATATTGTTTTGGTTAAATTAAGTTAAATTTTTCAAACAATCATTACACTAAGCCAAATTACAATTAATAATATGAGTTAAAATGAATATTGAATACCCGAGGAACTATTCGGAATAAACATCAAATGAGAGATAATTATTAAGTGATTACCAAAGCATTAACTTATGCGATACCTAGGCTTAAGATTCGTGGAACAAATTAAACAAAATTAAAAGAATTAATTCAGAAATAAATAATAAAAAATATATTACTATTAAATCGCTACGAAAAACTTTTAACTACTTTCAAGCAATTATTTCATCCTAAAATGTCAGAATGGATATGGATTTTATATCTTTAAATAGCTATGAAAACTACTTTTAGTTAACGCATTTTAATTGCGTTCAACAAATTATTATCTATTTTAGAATATTGCACTTCAAGATAAAACTATTTTTTTAATTACTTATTTGGGGGAATATTTAATAGAATTATTAAATATTCTACTTAAGAGAAAAGTTCTAAATTTATTCTGCTATTATTCCAGACTAAACTCATTTCAAGTCGTTCTTAAAATACTATAAAAAAAAATATAAATGTTAATCTTCTGAGAATTTAAAAAATGGTTATTGTTTTTTGAAATATCCCCTTTTAATGACCCCTTTCTTAATACTATGTTACAAAAGAATGTTTCCTCAAGGCATTCCATGTCTTATAATCCTTTGTTATAGCTTATTACAGTAAATCTATCATTACTGAAAAATTCAAGTTAGGATTTGAGTTAAATGTAAAAAATAAAAAAAATCATTTGATCCCAAAGGATTGCAACTCCCGTAAAACTTAAAATATATCAATACACATACATTTCCCCAGCATATTAACATGTTACTTGAATAATAAATTTTAGTGAGTCATTTTCAATCGGTTAAAATTATCACAAGTTGTATCCTGGTATATACAATTAAAAAAATGTATTTTTAAATTTTTAGAAAATTAATTTGAAATCGGACTGGTTTAGTATAATTGAATTTTGATAAAACTGCTTTTGCATAAATATATTATTAAGTCTGTGGACTTAGGCAAAAAATTTCAAGAGTTTGTAATGACGGCTTGAATGAAGCAAAAAATTTTGGACTTACTTATAAAACATATTGAATTGTTTAAAGAAATGTTTTTATTTATCATATAATGTATTAAAAAATATAAAGTAATACAATTTAAAAAACAATTATTTTGCTGTACCCCAACAGCACAACAACGCTGATCAATATCACTTGACACTGGGTAATCACAATGGGAACCATTGTAAGCCGGCCGTTGTTACGGATCTTGGGCAGTCTCACCCAATGCTGTATAAAATAAACTGGAACTTTTGAAATGTTAATGCACGGTTTTAACATTGAAATATTTTATTTTTAAGCAAATACAGAGAGCAACAAAATATGTTTTATAATAGTTATGACAATTTTTTTTTTTTTTAAATCGTGCTTTTTGCTCGAATATCGGCCAGGAATGGCCAGTCTTACAAAACCCCCTATTTCCGACAATGGCCACTAATATTGCAGTGCTACTTGGGTAGTTATATTGGAAAAAAGTTTCATCCCGTTCAGTGTTACATTACACTAGGTAAACTTGTTTTAAGTATTCATGAGCAAAAGTCTTTTCACAATTTAAAAAAAATTTTAATTTTAAAATTTTAACTATTATACTGATTGATGTGTGGTATTTTGAAAAAAGTTTATATATATATATATATATATATATATATATATATATATATATATATATATATATATATATATATATATATATATATATATATATATATATAGTCGCAGTATCTAATTATTTTATGGACATCAATTATTTAAGTTCCATTGAAAGTGAGACCCTTTGGTAGAGCGGAATATGTTAAGTCAGTATTCCTTTTCTTGCGACATGTTCTTCAACATATGCTCTGTAACAACACTTGAAACCCACCGCTTGTTATTATGGCCTTCAAAGTTTTAATTTTGCGAGAGAGCGTTTGTCACAAATGACTTTAACTAGAAATTTTGAAGACTAGCTGAATAAATTATGAGTTGAGTATTAAAGAACTAATATTAAAGTAACAGTTGACTGACTTTACGTACTGCAATTTGCATTAAATTTGACTTAGGTCATTAATATTCATAAAAAAAAAAAAAAAAAACTTCAGTTTTGAACCTATCATTTTAAAAACATGTATACACATATTATTTAGTTTAATATTTAATAATACTCCCCCCCCCCCTTTTTTTGGCAATTGCTGAAAAATATAAATTTTCAAATAGCTACTTTATGCGCATGCGCAATTTTAACAAAAACCTTAACGACAGGTCCCATGCCACTAACCTGTATGTTGAACCTGTGTGTTGTAAAGTTGAACGTCGTATGTCTATTCTCTCGGGAATTATGCTAACCACAAACAGACACACACACATTTTTCTAAATTATTTTTTTGAACTCAGCAAGTTCCAAAACGTGTAGAAATGAAAAAAAAAATTATCAATTTCTTTTTACCGATAGCAATAATTACATTACCTTATGCTAACATATGGGTGATTGAAAGTAAAAACCATAAAAATTGTTTATTTCGCAAGATATTTGATTTTAATCACTAAATGGTTATGGAAGTAACCTTTGCTTCATTAGTGATTTAAGTTATCAAAACGCGATGTAAGCTTCGACCTCCTCTCCTTGTATATGATACTAAGTGATGACTTCCGGGACGAATAAAGTGTATGTTCCAATTTTGATTTATCTAATACAGATTTGTTACGTCTTTTATTTTGAGGTCCAAAGCTTTGAATATTTTAAATTTTCACGTTGTGGGAGCGCATTCCCCGGTATTTATAGAGATAAATTTCTGCCATGGACAAGATTCTATTGGTGCCGGAAGCTAAACCAAAGTTATTTCCAACTGACAAAATAAATGTCAAATAATTGGGAGAATACGATTTTTATTGTGTCTGATTTCGAAATTAAAGAGTTAAAGCAATGTTCCTATTCATCAAAATAAAAAAATAAAAAAAATAATAAATTTAATTACGAAAAATAGCCAAACATATATTTCTTGCAGATTCTAAGTGGTTAGACTTTGAGTAAAATCGAACTAAAACACGTGTCCTGCGACCAAGTTGTTGCAGCGAGTGTCCGCCCGTCAGAGATGGTTAGAAAACTCTTTGAAAGCAGTGCATATAAACTATATCCTACTGTCACGTAACTACAACACGATGTCACATTCGGTGAAATGTTCTATGTATTGGTGCAGAATTATGATTTCCGTATGCCAGAGTTTAAATAGTACGTTTTTGATAGTTTTTCACATTCAACAATATTAAGTGACTTGATTTCTACTCACTTGGTTTTATTGTACCTGCAAAAAAAGAGGCCAAATGTGATTCACACTTTACCGATTAAGGTGGTCATGTAAGAGCTGTTAGTATAGTATCATCAGGCGTAGTGAGCTTGGTACCCAGTACACCCGTTTAATGTTGTAAATAACCTTTTTACTGAACTTAAGGCTTAGAGGCAGAGTGCTTTCTGAGCACGCGAAAGGTCATTGGTTTGAATCCCTTCCTGTTCTCTACAATATCTAATTTCAGAGACTCGATGGGGATAATAACATATAGTCACTTGTACATAATTAACCTCACTAATGGAAATTTTGAAAATTTTCTACTATATTTGAGATCTAATTTTGGGTAATTTATCCCTTGAAAACGCATTATTTGCATTCTTGACGCATTCTTTGTACGCGAACCAGTCTCAGTTGCCCAAACTTTTCTGCAAAGAAGGTTTTTTTCCCTTTATAGCCCCACGAGAAGCTCTTGCACAAGTGGAATACCTAATCCAATATTTCTTTTTGGGCCTGCTATTTTTAAAAGATGACTCAAGTTTTATACGATATATATATCTTTCTTGCTTTCTTCTCTTGAGCTTTTGAAGTTGGGACATTCGAAAGAATGTCCACAGAAAAGGCTCTTGGTTTTAAACGGTTTTGAAAATTTCAGTCAAGCCCCTGATGAAATTCCAAATTTCTGCCGTTTCCTTTCTTTTCATTTCATTTGTATTATTATTATTATGTGCAATTTTTCGACCTAGAAGCTTATACACTGGTAATTCGTTGTATTTCTTTTGTTTTCATGTATTTGATTTTATATTTGTAACTTCATTTTTGTTCCTTTGTTATATATATATCCCTCTCCCACTCGCATTTTTTTAGTGGCAGCGGTTGGAAAAGCTAAAAGTGAGAGAGCAAACTTCAAAGATTAAACGAAAAAAACCGAAAGAAATCACTTAAAGTTCAAATACCTAGGGGGTTTTATACATAAGGCTCTCAACTTTTTTATTGACCTGCCACACCCACCTCTTCACTCAAACGTCGAATTTCACCACAACCACACAAAATAAAATGCCAATATTTAATATGAGTAAAGTATATAGGGCTACGGTATCCAGAAATAATATCTTTTAAAACCCACTGCACTTGAGAGACAAAGAAGGCGCGAACAACAGCCCTTGAGCACTTGGAGTAATCAGTTCTTATCGATGTGGGAACTGCACTTGAAATTGAGCCCGATTTAGAACACACAAGTTGGGGTCATCAGTATTTATTAATCTTTTGGTATACATGTTAAAGAGTTATCTATTTGTATCGCATTTTTGTGGTATTATTGGATATTAAATTGTGTTGTCAAGGGGTAATTCGATTTTTAGGAACATAATAACTTGAATCTCCGTACTTATACGTGGTTAGGAAAATGTCATGGACTTTTACTAAATCACTGAGGACTTTTCAAACATTTTGGTTGAAATGTGAGATAAACTTTTGGCGGAAAGGCTTATAGTGGAAAGAGTTTGATCCTTAAGATTATTCCCTGATATCGTTACAGCTTTGATTGAAATTAGGAAAGGAATATGTTTATTTCAAATTTGGTTAAAATGTTTAGATTTTTATTAGGCAAAAAATTTTTAAAGTTTAAAATTTTAAAGTTGTGCAACCCCCTCTAAAGTTTTTTTTTAATATGCCCTTTTGTATAATAATAATATGTAAAAAAAAAATGTTTTGGAATTTTCATTCTTCTTAAATAATACTAATTATCATATCGATTGCTTGAAAAGTATTTTTTAAGTTCAGAGAGGAATTTTAAAATACAAGCGTGTATTGAGCACACTCCAATTCAAAATTATTAGTAAGTAGTAATGATTAAGATGAATTTGTTGAATAGTTATATTCTAAGTAAATAAACTGAAAATAACTTAAATGAACTAAACATAATTTGTATTTTTTTTTTTTTTACTTGCAATAACCTATATGTTAACATAGGGTAATGAAAGTATTGTATAGTAGTTTTGGGAACATGTTGAGTTGAAAAAAGAAGTCTTGAAAAAAGGAATGTGTGTGTCTGTGGCCAAACTAACTTACGAATGGATTGACCTACCATGTTCACATATTGTAAACAGGATAGAGGTGGCCATGGAACCTGTCAATAAGGTTATCTGCAAAATACCGCCTGCGCATAAGATAGTTGCCAATAAAAAAAAAATTATAGTTTTCACCTATTGCCAAAAAATGGTTCGAACAACTTTTATAAAAATCAGTGTGGTAATATCTTTTAAGGTCTCTAAACCTCTCCACTTACCGTAGAAATGTGATAGAGGAGTAAAAGTTGAAAAACGAATGTCTTTAACACAGAGTACTTTTCACTTGAGCATCTCCTAACCACGACTGTTTTTCTCTGTTCAATAACTAGCAAGTATAATATAATATTTATCTAAAATATATCGCCAAATGCATTATTTTAGTAGTGTTGCGCAATTTTTCTTTTTGCCTATGCAATAAATATAGCCAAAATAGCCATTTTTTTTTTCAATTAATGAATCACCAATCAATGAAAATTTAAATACAATAACCAGTATTCAGTATAACTGAAAGTTGCACGATATTCCATGCCCCTAGTTTTCTATAGCTTGATTCTCAAAACTGAATCTATTGATATTTCATTTAAACATACATAAGACACTAGACATTTAGTTTATGTCGCAAAAAAAGACAATAGATTTCCCCAATAATAAGTTTGTCCATCTCCTTCCTAGAATTGGAATAATTCGGACTATCACTTTATCATAAGTCAGTACACAACTGAAGCACATGGTTCGATTTATATTCAATCATAAACAAGTTACCAATGCTTCTAAGAGAGACAACACTTGGATCCTAAGCGATGTTATTCATTTATAGAAAGAAGGGGGGGGGGGGGGCGGAATCTATCACCCAACCTTATTTTTCGCCTCTTGTTTTCGAAGATCCAGTGCAAACATTTCTTTCAATCGCTCTCTCATCAAAACCTTGACCCCAAAGTTGTTTTTGTTTACATTTGAGAGATCCCTGCGTTTTTCTCTCTTGAGGCCATCTTAAGGTGGGAGGAATTAAACGACATCTCCCTCCAAAAGAACGCATCTCGTTATCCGATGTATTCATAGAGATCGTGTCATTATATCAGTACTTTTTTTACGACTTTGTTTTTATTATGCCGGTGGGGTCGTGCTTTACACCCCACGTAAGAAAAAGAAAAAAAAAAGTCTCGGGAGATCGTTAAGTTGTCGTCTCTCTTTTGGGGTGTCTAGAAGATAATCTTGAGGTTATCGGCTTTGAGGGTGCTCCGTGGGACAATTGTGGGGTAGAATTTTGATGCGTTGGTTTTTGTTCCGTTTTCAGCGACGAAAGATACTTTGGCGAAGGCTGATTGGAAGATATGGGCTATAAAGATATTTCGGGGCGAATTAATTGTAGTGTTTTGTAACCTGGTCTTTGTGAATAACATAAAATTTTATCTTGATTCGTCTAATTTAAGAGATTTTTGCCACGGTTATAGTGACTTTATGTAAATTACCTTGTAGACAATAGGCATTTGTTTTAAATACCAACAACTAATTCTTAAGGTTAAAACTGTATTCTTAAAGTATTTCTGATTTTCATAAGGTTAATTATAGCATTTTGATAATACTTAAATCGATGGTGTCCCGATATACCGCCACTTATTTTAGGAACAGTTATGAAATGAAAAATTTTAATTTTATTTTTAATGCTACTGTATCACTTAAATTTCAATAAACGCAATAGTAATATAACCCATAAAAACAAAGTTTTTAATATAAATCCCTTATATGCATTGCAATTTTTATATTCATAACCGCAGCGCCGATTCTGTAAACAGCGTGTCCTTGGTGTTTGCCTCCAATTTTAAATATCAAAAACATTTATATCAGTAAAATGTGCGGCAAACTAAGTTTCAAAAATTATTTATTATACTGAATGTGAATTTATGCACACACATCCAAATATATTTTATTTATTCTGATTAAAACCATTTTATTATTTATTTATTAAAACAATTTTGGCAACGGGAAATAGTTTCTTCAAGGGTTGGTTAAATGCTATTTTAGCGCGATTAGATGACGGCAATTGGCTTATTAGTATTCCATAAAAGTGACCTTTTCGTGACGTTTCGTTTCAGCCCCAAAATTTTATAGAATGCATTGTCATCGACATTGCATCGCCTAACAGGGCTACAGTTCTGAAATTTTCAACATAAGTAGTTTTGGCCTTCTATAGTTCTTTTGAAAAACAGAATTTTTAATTTTTACTTAGTTCTTTTTTAATTTTTTTTTTTTTTTTTTTTAATTAATTAATAAATATTTTACAAAACGATTTCTAATAGGGAGCTCTGAAAATTTCAACATAAGTAGTTTTGGCCTTTTAATTGGACTTTTGAAAAATAGAATCTCACATTTTTATTTTGTTCTTTTTTAATTAATTTTTTTAATTATCAATTTTTTTTACTAAACGACTTCTAATAGGGCTATACAGCTCTGAAATATTCAACATCAGTAGTTTTGGCCTTCTAATTGGACTTTTGAAAAACAGAATTTTAAATTTTTATTTAGTTTCTTTTTTATTAATTTTTTTTAATTAATTAATTAATATTTTACAAAACGATTTGTAATTGAGCTACAGTTCTGAAATTTTCAATGCAAGTAGTTTTGGACTTCTTATTGGACTGACAAAAAGAAAGTTAAAATTTTAATTGGTTTTTTAATGAATTTTTTAATGAATTTTTTCACAAAAAGCAACTTCTATAGGGCTAGAGCTCTGAAAGTTTCAGCATAAGTAGTTTTGGTCTCTAATTTTACTTTCGACAAACACGTGTTAAAATAATCTTAAATGGGTGTTGTATTATTGTATTAACAGTGAATCTTTTCTTTCTCGAAAAGGAGGCTTCCAATATTAAGGCATTAAGTAGCAATTAGATAGTACGCAGCAATGAACCTTTCAGCGAGTGAAGTAAGCTTGTGTTTCTGTGTCAATAATTTTTTCAGCGAACGAAGCGAATTCGATTTTGAGTAGCGATGAACCGTCCTGCGAGCGAATCGCCAAAAAATGAGACCTATACACGAATGACAGATTTCCGCAATGCGAGGCCTCACAGCTAACTAAAATATTACACATGTTAAAATTTCGTAGCGAAGCACGGGTATTCAGCAAGTAAAATAATAAACATTGAATAAATTTGAATAATGACAGTTTCTATTCAAATTTCTAACGCGGTACATCAGGTCCAGATAGCATGTACAGTTATGACTGACATTCTCTTTTTCAAGTTTGCTGATTTAAACAAAAACACTGTCAATTTGGAGAATTTACTTTCTAAACCAAAAAGTCGAAAACAGACGAGTCAAGAACTCGTTTAGAAACTTTTTCATGGAATACCCAAGTTCTAAGTCAACATCTTTACTTGTAGTCTCAGACGTTAAATTCTTTGAGATTTACCGTTGAATCACTCTTCTGATCGATATTTTAAGGTTGGAAAGTAATCCTACTAATATTATCGAGATCTTCAAACTGACATATGGCAAATGTCTGTAATTTAGGCTTAAACACTTTCAGCTACCAATTCCGTTAATGGAAATTTGACAAGACCTATCTATTGAAAAATTGCTCATGTCTTTAAAATTTGTAGATTTGTCTAGAAATGCTAACTCAGAAAGACAGTCGGTCAGAACATTTTTATAGATTTCTCTTTATTTAGTGGCATGTAGAAAATAGCTCCCTTTTACTCTCAAATTTAAGCACTTTTTTTTCTTCTTTTTTTTTAATGAAAAACTTATTTTAACTACTCAAAATTTACGTTTTAACTTTAAATTGAAATTTTTACAAAATTTGATTTAATTATACTTTTATTGGGGAAATCCAGCATATTTTGTACAATGCAAATATTTCAGAGTACTAATGTAATTAGGGATACCTTCCCTAGTACTATTACCGCCAATAATGTTTCGAGAGGTAAATACAGAGAATTGATGTTAAAGTAAGGGTATTTATGTATAATCCCGTAGAACGTAGAAACCGTCATCAAAAGGCAACTTCAGCGCGTGTTTACTGTAAAATAATATAACCCATTAAAACGTTTTTAGTATAAATCCTTTATAAGCAATTCCAATTTTTATATTCATTAACAAAGCGCCTTTTCTGTTGCCAGCGTGTGCTTGGTGTTGGCATCTATTTTAAATATTAAAAACATCTCTATCAGAAAAATATGCGGTAAACTACTTCTCGAAAATTTATTCATTAAAAATGAATGCGAGTTTATGCACTCTCATTCAAATATCTTTTATTTATTCTGATTAAAACCATTTTATTATTCAATTTTTTAAAAAAGTTTTGGTAATAGGAAAGAGTTTCTTCTATGATCGAATAAATGCTATTTCATTACGATTGGATGACGGCAAGTTGGTTTATTAGTATTCCGTAAAAACGACCTTTTAATGACAGTGACAGCCGCCAAAATTTGATAGAATACACTGCCATCAACATCGAATCTAACTGATAAGTTTCAGCCTGATTGGATGACGGCAAGGGGGTTAATTAGACCACCACAAATTTGTCCGCCATCGTGTACGCAATCGAAGTTAATATAAAGGTTTAAAAAAGAGGGCTTCAGTCATCTTTGCACAATTTGTTAAGATACCACTTTTATCGATTAAATGGGCTTAAGCTGCCTTTTGTTGGAAGTTTCGGTATTGTCAAAATTGGTCGAAGGGATAATACTTAAGAAGCAAACTAAGTAATGTTACGTAAACTTTGACTGTAATACACTGAAGAATGAAGCGAGTAATACCATTTTTTTTCAGATAAAAAATGAATCCACAACCATCGTTTAGACCTGAAATTTTATACTCTTCTATAGTAGTTCGATTAACCTATTTAGTTCATGACATTGTATCGATTCACATAGTGAACATGAGGAAGATTTTTAAATTTGTAATTTGGAATATCAATGCTGATTTAAAATATGGAATACTCATATGCACCAAATTGTATGCATATTTTTCATTAAATTATGACAAAAAAAAAAAAAAAAAAAAAAAAAAAACACTTTATTGCTTTTTTACTTGCTTTACTATTATGATAGTTTTCTTTTTAAAAGGGACTGAAAACCTTTCAATAAAAGTCGTAGACCAGGAAAATCAGATAATATTTTTAAAGCCCTTTATAAGAACGATCTTGAAGAAGCACATGTTGAATATCTTTGTAGATATTCAACAAAGTACTAAATCTTAATTTTTTTCTTAATCTGATAAAAAAAGAACCTTGGAAGTTCCGATCGTCACTAAGTGTATTAATTTACGCAAACAACACAAGCTGCGTGATTTTGTGTTATTTCCTAATTGCTTCTTTATCTATAATCACTAAAACTTGATCGACTATTAACCTTCATTTGTCTAGACATATAAAAATTCAAGGACTTTAAACGTCCTTTTAGTGTTCAGCGTAAATACAGTTTATCTTTTGAAGCTTAATTCAATTCCATGGGGGGGGGGGGGGAATCCAACACGTAATAAAAGTAAAACGAATCCCCAAAAATAGTATCTCTTGTTCTAATAAAAACACGAAAATATTGAGAAGGTTTAAATGAATCAAGATAAGAATCAGAAAGACAATTTGTCTTATGGTAAAGTGAATTTTTTTTATTATTACATCTAGAAAAAATATTCAATTTCAAAAGATTTGGTACCTTTCAGTAATAGTCCATCCCACTTGGCGATAATTTTTCAGTTTTCCTTCTGGTATCTAGATGGCGCTATTGTTTCATTACTCTAATTCGGATAAATCTTTTTATTACGACTTCAAAGCACGCGCTGCGATAACTCATTCGATTTTCAGCACACTTAATCAAAAAGTCTAAACTTAATCATATCATTTACATTAATGTACTAATTAACAAGCCCCAGATATTAGATCAGTTCTATTTTATTTTAGCTCGTGATGTTGCATTTAAAAATTGTCAAACTTTAAATCGTGGGACTTTATCAGGATATTTGAAAAAGAAAGCTGCATCAATTAACTACAACATCAATTAACTAAGGATGTGGAATATCGCACAACTTTCAATCACACTTAATACTGGTCACTGCATTTAAAATTGCTTTGGATTGGTATAATTTGCCGTTTTTGTTTTCTATTTTCATTAATTAAAAAAAAATGTACAGTTTGTCGACAGATTTTTGGCGATAATTATTTCATTGGCAAAAAAATTCTCATGCAAAAATTAGATATAACTAACCAAATTATATAAAAATAGATTTTTAAATCACGTTTATCAATTCTTGAAAATCGCGTTTAAAAAATAAACAATTTTTTTTTTTTTTAAGAGATCCAGCACACTCCTAATTAAAGCAAGAAGATAAAAGATGTCAACTGTTATCAAAAGAATTATTCTTTATAAGTGGCAGAAATAGACAGTCGATAGTTCCAAAAACAAAACAAAACAAAAGAATTATTATGCCGACCAAACTTTGAAACATGGAAAATTTATAACAGAGCCAAAATCAGATGAAAAAAATTTAGGATATTGGGGGAAAAAATATATATATATTAATTGGAATTAAAAAAATAATAAAAAAAAAAATTAAAAAAAAAAAAAAAACTTCTGATCCGCAATGAAATTCTGATTAAAATAATTTAACGGTGAGAGAGTTTAGAATTTAACCGCTGTAAAACTACTTTTACCGTAAACGTACATTGCTAGCAGAGAAACCAATTCCTGCGAAAGTAAAGGTTGTCTTGCGCGGTGACAAAAACGCCATTTGGTAAGTTGATTGGAAGGTCACTGCCATACGCTCATTGACTGAAATGCCATCTTTGCGTTTACACAGAGCCAGCATTTTGAACAACCTAGCTATAGAGCCAGCACTATGCCACCTGCCTGTGATCATGGGAGAGCACAGGTGATAAGTATGATGCGATTTGACGCACTTAGCTACTGGAGCTGCAACCAGTACGTTACAAATCATTTTCTTCAGTGACTGAAAAGATGAGTTTTCACTGTGCTAGTAGCTGGCATCTAATAACAGACAACAACCCTTAAAAGCTGTCGCTTTGTAAAAAAAAAAGTTTTTAATAAAAGTACTGTTTTTTAGCCAAATAAAACACTAAAATATTTTGAAGTAATATTTAGGCACACTTATAATCTTAGATTTTTTTCTTTTCATTTAATCTTTGTTTTAAGAAAAGAAAGGGGGAAAAAAGGTCTAGAGCTTATAAATCACTGAATCATATAACCCCCCTCCCCCCCCCCCAAAAAAAAACAAACACCCACGACTCATCTCCATAGTAACTAAATTTTGGATGATGTATCCGAATCTGCGGTGTGCTATCTCTATAAACACACTCTCTAGCTTCGTAAACAAGGAGCGTTTGACATAATCGGTCAGTGTCTTGTCAACATATCTCGAGTGGAGAAGAGGTGTTTATGTGCTGCCGATCCGAAAAACAATCCTCCCCTTCTCTTAAGGATAAACGAATGTGGTATCGCCTTTTAAAGACTTAATATCTGGTGGATGTTTTCCGGGCTTGTTTGTGGTTAGAGATAGAATGAGCAAGTTATTTTCTTTATTTGATCGAGAAAATTTTTATGCAGATCTCTGTTTATTTGCACGATGAGTGTTGAAAGACGTTTTCTCATCTAACCATTAACGATACAGAATCTTCATTCGTAAATGTTAAAAGCGTCTATTTAAATGATAATGTATAAAATAGATCTAAGATAATCATAAACACTTTGTTGCAAAACTTATAAAATCCTCAGGTGGGAATAAGTAGTAAATATTGCAAAACTTTCGAACAGTGAAGAGAAATCCTTATTGATTTCATAGTGCGAAAAGATATGTGTTTAAATCCAGGAATATAAATCTATAGAACTCAATGTAATCTTTCTTTAATTTCTTTGTTTCAAAATATAATGGATATATTTACTTAAGTTTTCAGAACCTCATTGTTGTGGAATTTTATATCCACAGCACAAAAAAGGTTGTCAAAATCAGTATTCAACTTAGGATGAAAATCTTTTCAGTAGAGCCGTATAGCAGGCTTGTGTAATGAGCCTGCTTCAAAATCAGAATCAATGTGATTTTGGACAAAAGTACAGAATGGCTGACAAAGGTTATTCAAAGTTACAAATACGGAGAGATAAAGCCAAAACGAATTTGTTGATTGATATAAGCGATATAAGTAAAGCATGCAATTCAGTCCATTCCAAGACTGCCTTAATAAGTTCACGCTTAATCAGGCAGAGCATGATACTATCCTCTGAGTCTCCCTCACCTAGATGACAGAATCTGAACATGCTCTGTTCGAATATTTAAAAATTAGACAATGGACTTCTCTGTTAAACATCCTGTATATGATGTCGCATTTTTTCATCAGCTCTACTGGATTTCTCAACAATTCCATACTCCACAACCAGGCACCAATCTCTCATAAAAGCTCTCCAATGTTTGACTTCGATTCTCTTGAGGTCGCTCTTAACCTCGTGTGACTGAGATCCATTTCTTGTTCTCATTCAATAGAAGTTGGTTTTAGCGTTTCGTTGTGGGTTACTTCTGTAAAGGCCTTTGAAGTTGAAATGCTTTAATCCCTTACACTATGTTCAGATTTCTGTGCATATTATCTCGATGATATATAAAGGATGGTTATAATTAATCGCGCTTAATTGAAACTGTATAGAGCCGGTTCTAATCACCTTATCATAATATTATATTTAGGTCAATATAACTAATGAGAACAATGGGAAACTATATCTGAAGATGGAAAAACATCAGAATAAAGATTTCGTCACTAGATGAATATATGCATTCTATGGACCCATTCTATATCTTTTCGGAAAGGTGAAGTTTTAGGCTAAAATGGAAATCTCTCAAATGGCTTCGAAACATCTCTTGTAGTCGTTGAAACTCAACTTTTCCACCTGGTGACGAAATTGAATTCTTTTTTAATTACATTATTATAGGACAACTTCCTTGTGGTCTTAGTATCATGTATAAAAGATTTTATGAAGATATGTTCACTACTACATGTTCTATATGGCTTATAAACAGGTAAAATTTGCCCAAAACACTCTGTTCTACTGATCTCTGGAGCTGCTACTTCTGAATAATGCATGTTTTGTTATTGACTTGACGGCGAAAAAGACTTAATCATCCTCACAGAGAACTAGTATATATATCTATATTAAACTCCAACTTAACTTTACATCACTAGACGGTAGATCTTCATCGTACTCATAGGAAGTTCATCCATTTTGGCGGCGTGAAGGCATAATGCTCGCCAAACCGTATGGCCTTTTCTTCTCTATAGGGTTGCTGGACGGAGCTTCCCAGCATTCCTTCACGCTGCCAAAATGGATGAATTTCCTATGAGCACGGTAGATATCTAAAGTCTAAGTGATGTTAAGTTAAGGTGGAGTTTAGTATAGATCTTTTATAGAAACTCTCATCCAAGCTAGTTTTAGTGAACGTGCGTTTGTAAACAGTGGCAATCTAAAACACAATATAAAATGGAGAACAGTTTAACGGCAATTTAAATGGCTTCATTCACTGATCTATAAAACTACAACTGGATATAATGAATGCTTGGTTGACTTAAAGCCGAAAAAGTCTTAAGAATCATCATCGAGATCTATATTAGCAACTTCCTGTCAAACTAGTTACAATGTGTCAGTAACCATGGACAACCTATTACGTAACATAAAGAAGGGAAAGCTTTCAATTGGCTTCATCTGCTTACAAAGTAGAAACCGTTTATAAGCTAATTTTGGCGAAGCTTTATTTGGCTTTATTTTTAAGCTTTACTTGACGAAGTCGTAGTTAGAGATCAGTGGCTTCATTTGCTTTCAGAACATAAACTGCTTATAAGATATCCAGAAGGGTTCAAATGCGTTATGCCTCCCCCCCACCCCATTTGGCGACTTTGCAAAATGCCGCCAAGTTTCATTGACACTACTACTGAATTGAACTGCGGGTTTGCCAAAATGGATGCCAAGTTGTAATGAAACCATATAGGCACCGGGTTACCATATTTGGTGCAAAATCACCAAAAAAAGGAGATGTGGGGAGGGGGGGCGTATAACGCATTCTAATCTCTAGAAGTTACAGTTTGAGATCAGTGCTCTGTCAATTGATAAAAAATTTTAACGATTCGATTAAATTGTCACAACAACATTGTGTGATAGATTGAGATTTTATATATGCTTTTTTTTTCACTCTCAGCAGTCCCTGACAGTCTTGCTGGCAGTTCTGGTGGCGTCCGCCTCTTCCTTCCCTCGTCACCACGGCCTGACGCGCAGCAAACGCAGCTTTAAACTCTGCGGCAGCATGCTGGTGGACGCACTAGCGTCAGTATGTGATAGCCAGTACTTCGATCCCAACGGACGGATGGAGATGAAGAAAAGAAACTACGCTTACTCTGCGGCTGGTGAGTCAGAGAAACCCTGTTTATTCTAATATCCCTTTGACGAATAATACCATAAATCCATTATGTTGGAATGGGATTGGGTTCCATAATTCATCTTGGAGAGTGATTTGAGAAATAATAATCGGAATGTTTATTGGCGAGGAATGTCAGCAGACCACTAACTCCAGTTAATAACTCAAGACTTTACGTTTCAATTTATAAACATTTTAACATTAGCAGTCTACATTTTTAACACATCCCGGCAACAATCTTCTCATTTTCTCTGTTCATTTCGTAAACCTTTTAGTCTGAGAACCAGAGACCATTTTTAAATAAATACATATCTCCTTCCACCCTATAAGTCACTAAGCAATCAACTTAGAAGCTGGAGACAAATATTACTTAGATTATACTCAGTTTCTATCAGCACATTATCGATGTCAAGGTTCTTTGTCTTCACCATCTCAAATGGGACAAAATTAGTTATAATCATTCTTTTCTCAGAATAGATTTTAAAACATACCTAACCTAAAAGCCGAAATTGCGTTAGAAACAATCAATCATCAATTGATTACCGAATTTAAGTGACATTGCAAAGTTTACTATCAGGACTAAACCCAATTTTCACAGTTCAGCCATGCAATAAAGTTTGCCGAAAGTTTATTCATTTACATCTGGTTTGAAGTTTTCCAAATTGGGGGGGGGGGGGAAGCATTAATTTCTAAGGTGAATTTTTGTGCGTGTTCAATTGCCCACCATCTTACTATGTTTTTTCTTTCTTTTCACAGACAGCTTACAAGGACCATACGACAGTTCCATTACCGACTTCAACGGTTTTGTAGACCCCCAGACAGCCCTGGACTTCTTGGGGCTTCAACAAATGGTTCCGCCCCGTACCCCTCGGGGTGTGGCAGATGAATGTTGCCGGAAGAGCTGCAGTTACCACCAGCTGCGGTCCTACTGTAGCCCCAACGTGAGAAGATCGTCAGGAGAAAAGAAATAGAACATCTAAACTCCTTTCTGTTTCCCGATGTTTAGATTGGAACTAATGGTCAGTAGTTGGGATCCGATGACTTACGCCCTTGTTACAAAGCCATACCTGAGATGCTCGTTTCAGTTGTTGTATCAAAGAGAATCTGTTTGTTCTTTCAGCTAAAACTATTACTGGTTATTGTATTTTGTGAAATGGTTTTCCCGAGTCTGTTAATTTGGTGATTGTTTTCAGGAAATGGTTATTTCGTTTTTCCCTGGTGTGTTCTTTTTTTCGTAAAATGGTCGAGGTTTGATCTTTAGGATATAATTATGTAAGTGTATACGGGTGTATAGGACTTGTGATGAAATTATGATGCATTAAACTTTGTATTTTGGCAATATGAGACAAGAATATTTAGACATATTTTAATGAAGAGACAAAAAGATATTATAAACACAAAGACAAAGCGAATGATTTTCATCCACAATTTAGTAAAAATATATAAACGAAGTTTCAAGACAACGCCGAGTACAATTTAACTCACTTTTTCCAATAGTTGAAACTTTCATTCTAATTTCTTCAAAAGTGTTATACTAAATACCTTACAAATAAACCTGTTTTGTAAAATTTCTTAAAATGTACTTTTTGTCGTTTTATTCCTCTCTTTGAACATAAATTCACAATCACTGCAAAACTATAGCATACAATATTACAGTAGATTTTAGAGATACGTGTTATGATGAAAAACTAAAGATTAATAGTCGAATTTGATAGTTTAATTATTGAATTAAATAGTTGTGATTATGAATTGTAAGCGACCCTGTTTTCTTTTGTGGTTTAGAAAACTTTAGTTCAATAATGTCTTTCCTTCCAAGCAAAAAAAAAAAAATTTAAATTATCACGGCACACTTGTACAATTGGTGCTTTACGTCCTATACTACGTGCCTTAAAAGCCAAGAAAAAAAAGGGAGGAATAGAACGTGAAAAGAATTGCCAAAATGTACTTACATTCCTTTAATGTTCCATTAATATTTCGTGTGGAACAAAATCAGAAAAGAGAGGAAGATACTTTTTATACTAGTTACGGAATGTGTTCTTTATCCAGCAGTATTATCATTATTGTAATGTCACATTTGTGAAACTTAGGCGATTTAAGAATCAACAGAAGATTTTCAGTAAGGGTTTAATTAATAAACTTTTCTTTTACTATTTAAGTTTTTTTTTTTTTTTTTTTTTTTTTTTTTTTTAATTGTTACACCAACCCAACTACTGAACATTATGTCAAAAGTCAAGCTTGCATGTGATGTCAATATACAAAATATATTGGTTGAATATAATGACAATTTGTACTTTTCCTAATTACTGGTTATCAAGTGAAACTATCCTAATTAAGGGTCGAGTTTGTACCACCTTCTCCTAACCGATTTCCTTTATCATGATGAAATTTAAGCATCAAACATGTTTCATTAAACTGAAATATCATTTATGTTTTCATTGCACTCTTTTAACTTAATGCATAGTTTGTAGATATTTGCCCATTAAAATCTTTTGTCATCTAAGAAATGTCTCCAGTTTCAATTTCTTAAATATATCATAAAAATACAAATCCGTTGCTGAATAGATGGAGCTACAAATGTTCTTGTCACTACATCAGCTATCTTTGAATATTGATATGTATCTAAAGTCTCAGATGTGTTGAAAGCTCGTTCGTGTGCCATGCCTGCCAAAGCTTTTTCACTAGTGGAAATGCTTCGATATCATGTAAACGTCATTTAACCTGAATATGAGTCAAGACTCAAGAAATCCAATCCAATCCCACCATCCAATGATCTGCGCTCTCCTATAACCAGGCGGAATATGTTCGCTCAATAATGAGGAACTTTCACTTTCTTTGGTTTTATTTTTAAATAAAAGTAGAGAAAATATCACGAAAAACAATACCATTCTTTCAAAAATTTGAGCTCTAATAGATAGTTAAAACAAATATTTAGTTTTTCACTTTGCGATATGGCGGGAAAAAGCCACTTTTGCGTGAAACGTCAACGCGCAGATGATGAACCAGTCTAAAACCTGTTTTAAACGAGGAATGAGTGAGGTTTTTCCTCTGATTTTCGACTTTAATCTATGCGTAACCACGCCACGGTTTTTTTAAAGCGGTTTTGGTCACGTGACTTCTGCTTTGATTTCGGCTAATTTCAAACTCGATTTTTTTATTAATTGAAAGCATAAAGATAAAAAAAAATAATGCACTGCTCAAATACATTCGTTGGATAACACTAGAAAATACAAAAAATATTCATTTTCCTCACTTGTGCAAGTTCCTCATTGGATTGTTCCAGTGCTTGCAGTAAAAGCAAAGTTGGCAGTGCAATAAACGGGTGACAGTAAACCTTCTAATCAATTTACCAGCTATCGTTCCAGGCACTGGAAACGTGTAAACCAGCCTTTGGTGTAAAGGCGACTCAATATCATTTAATCTTCCTCCTGTTACTAAAGAAATTTGCACCAAAACGAGTTGTTTCCTAATAAGCACCCCCCCCCCCCTTTTTTTTTATTCTTCAGGAGACGTACTTGAAATGGGCGAAGTGGTCAGATCCAATGCATTCCAACTACTACGTTTAAATAGATTACAAGCGATTTCTGCACTGCATTGCAGTGTAGAAACTATTTTCCTCGGCAATAATAAGAGTTTCTCATGAGAAGCTCTTATTATTGCTGAGAAAAAGCATTTTATTAATACCGAATCGTCCCTTAATACCGAAGAACGTGTGGAATCTAATGCTTATAATTTGTCTTTGAATTATAATTTATTTTTAAACTCCATTTCATTCATATTGTCAGATGAATATTCGTCTTTAGTATCAACAATTAGGTTTTCTACAGTAAAAGTCTATTCAGCTGGACTCTGCGTATCAGAAATTTGGAGTATCGTACTCGTGAAATTGCTCATTGTTCGTGTTGAATCAATTAACGTTTGCTTAGGGAAAATTATTTACTACAAAAGCCACAAATGTGTGATGTTTCTCCAGTATAAATGAGGTGGTTTGGGGAAAACGTTTTGTTGCATACGTCACAAATATGCCGTTTATCACCAGTGTGAGTACGGACGTACATTGGATAGTGGTGGGGGAAAGATTAGTTGCAAATCTAGTTAGCATTCGATTTTTCTTCGAAAAGATCGAAGAAATGTTTTTGAGTTGGGCTTTTCGGTGAACAACATGCAACATACTTTGCAAGTATGAGGATTTTCATGATTGAGAAGATGAATTTTGAAAAGTCCTTTCGGAAAAAACGACAAACATTTGTTGCAAACATTTAGTTGTTCTCTAGAATGCACCAGGAGGTGTCTAGAAAAATTGTTCACTTGCGCAAACGATTTGTTTGTAAATCGCTCGTGTGTTTTACATTGTCCGCAGTGTTAATGGTGAAATAGGAGCAGTACAGACGTTTCCAATTCTTTGTTAGTGAGGATGTGTGTTTTTTAAGGTATCTTTCCTCGAAAATGTCTTGTTGCATAAGTCACAAACATGACTCAATGTGTAACCAGGTGCCGTCGGAGAGTTTGGCGAAAGTTTTGTTGCATGTCTCACAAACGTGCGGCTTGTCGCCTCTGTGAGTGGGGAGGTGTAGCATGAGAGTTGATCTGACCAGAAACGCCCTGATGCATATGTCACAGACTTGAGGCTTTTCGCCAGAGTGAGCGAGGAGATGATTACGAAGAGAGGGAGGGTGAGTAAATGTCTGGTTGCAGATGTTGCAAACATTTTTTTTAAAGTCCAGTGTGAGTGAGAAGGTGTTGTCTACGATTGCCCTTCTGACTAAACGCTCTGTTGCATAATTTGCAGATGTGAGGTTTTTCACCAGACCAGAGTGAGATTTGAGTTCCCCTTTCGATAAAAATCTCATGTTGTGTACACGCTGCCGAAATGAGAGAGCAGGTGTATATTTAGTTTCCATTTCGATACAAACGTCTCGTCGCATGGTCCCAAAGATGAGGTTAGCCACTGGAGTAAGTGAGCAGGACAACTTTTCTAGACTGGACTTCAAAGAAAATGCCGTGTTGCATGAACCACAAACATGAGATTTTCCTCCAGAATGAGTGAGCGCATGTTCTCTTAGTTATGCGTAGCTGGCAAAAGTATTGCTGCATTTCTCACAAACATGAGGGGTTTCTGCAGTGTGAGTGAGGAGATGTGATCGCAGATTTGGCTTGCTGCCTTGCCTTGCTGCATGAGACAGCAGTGGAAAATTTTGGGGAAAAATTTATCGACCTATCCAAAAAATACTTTAACCCACTGACGGTCATTCACGTATATTAGGGAGGTTAAAAAAAAAAAAAAAATATTTTTGAAACGCCTGAGGTGAGAAAAATTGATAAAAATCTTGATAAAAAAAAAATTTGAAAAAATAAATAAATAATAATAATAATAATATCTTCTAATCGCGCATTCATCTCAAAGTTTAAAAAAAGTACAAAAAATAACTATTTTTCCTAAATTTTTAATTTTTTTTAAACATTATGTATTTGAAAGGCAATAGTTTGCAAAATGTGTAGTGAAAAGGTAGTATAACACGGGAAAACACTATTTTATACATTTTTAAAACATATATTAATAATTAAAAATACCCAAAAGTAAAATTTTTTGTGAGAAATAAGGATTTTTCTGTAAAATGGGTACTAATGTTATTTCTAACATTTTTTTTTTTTTTTTTTATAAAAAAAACAAAAAAAAAACATGCTATTATTCATTTGTTTCACTTTTTTCTCGAGCTTTCTATCCCAGTGATGCACTTTGAAGGAAACTTTTGAAGAAAAGTCGGGCATTAGGGATCTTTAAAAAAAAAAGTGTTGTCCTAACGTCTTTTGCGTCAGCGCCACTCACTTTTTGTCTTGTCTCTCTACAAAAGCGTTCCACTGCTTGTGAGTGACAGGGAAACGAGTTGAAGTCTGATTTCAATGGTCCATAGAAGCACAGATACGCTGGCCAATTTCGCCAGACATAGGCCAATCCCGATGTGGAACGTTGTGAATCGGTCGTTGGAAACAACATTAGCTAAGCTCGCCCAATTCTGGATAAAATATAGAAGAGATTTTATACGCTAATGTACAGTTTTAAACTAGGGATATAGCTGATCTGTGTTCATTACTTTCATCTCAACTTGAGGAATTAAACATTCAACACATAAAAAATCAGTCAGGGGAAATTTTTCAAGGTTCTTCAATTTTTTTATCTCACTGAAAGATGTTGTCCTGTTGTAGTACTATCAACGAGTTTAAATCGGCGTCTGAATGGTAGTTCATTGGAGTATAGAAGACATATATCCCAATGTAGTGGTCTCCCAGTGTGCAATTTGATCTGTCAGATTATTTCCAGCCAGTGATCATGGCAGTACCAATCACAACCACGTGTGTTATGATAAAATGAATAAGTTACGATGCGTTTCGATAGAAGTAAGTTTATGAGTTTCAAAGGAAGAGAAGGCACCAAGAGAAAGGCCACCCAGATTGAAACCCTCTAAAACACAGTTTTTATCAATGTTTCAAAGGTTATGCGCGAACGATTATTATTGAATAATTACTAATTTGATTTTTTTTTTTCCAAGTTCTATCTACTTCGTTCCACACAATACAAACTGATGTACCTCGATAATTTAGTGATTGGTGTATTCTACAAATTGATGAAAAAAGGGTATTTTTTTAATATTTATTCAAAACTTGGAATGAATGCTTGAAGTAAATAAAACAATTTTAACAAAAATATGTAAATAATAACGTTAGTATGCATTTTATAGAAAACCCTTTTTTTTAACAAAAAAATGTATTTTTGAATATTTTTAATTATTAATATATATTTTAAAAATGTATAGAAGAGTGTTCCCTGTGTTATACCTCTTTCATTACACATTGCAAACAATTGCCTTTCAAATATATAAAGTTTAGAAATTTAAACAAATTTAGAAAAAATAGTTATTTTTTGTAATTTCTCCAAACTTTGAGGTGAATGCACGATCGGAAGATATTATTTTTTTTTTTAAATTTTTTTTTTTTTTTTTTTTTTTTTTTTTATCAAGATGTGTATCAACTTTTTTCACCTCATGCGTTTCAAAAATAATTTTTTTTTTTTTTTTTTTTCGAACCACCCTAACGTATATATACGACATTTGATCCCCAGTTTTTCCAGCAATACACAACATTTTTAATTTTATACATAAAATTAAAAATAAAATATTTTTTTAAAATATTTTTATTAGAATGATAGTTTATAACCTATCTAAAATAAAATAAAAAATAATTAAAAAAAATTATGTATTTGAATTAGAAATATAATTTGAAAATATTGTTGCAGGGAAAACAACTATGGATTTTTGCCCTTTCCTATGACCGTCAGTGGGTTAATAAAACTGAATTTTAATTGCAGTAAATTGGAACAATTCTAGTTATCTATCCAACAAACACTTTTTTTTGCTCGAGCTTAGAAGATACGAGGCGTTGGGGATACAAAGGACAAACTTAGCATATTGGATTAAAAAAAAAAAAATTAACCATCCAAAATTAGACCCTTCACAGGTTCTTTAGCTATATTTTTCATGTTTAGATTCCTCTTCTTTTCCTCTTAAAATATGCTGAGAATGATACTAAGCTGCATAGAAACTGCCTAATGGAAAACTTTGCAAACGCATTTTTCTGAGAATCACTTTTTGTTGAGATCACCCTTTGAGTTCATGTTTAACAAAAAAATTTTAAATTCTGAATTTCCATTTTTACAAAGTTTTGTTTTTTGGGTTACATTTCAAGGATGTTTTAAAATTTTCTTGTACGAGATAACACTAAGGCCATTATTGTGTGCTCTAAAATTGTTTCTACAACATCTTCAACTATGCCATAATTTTTAACAAGACCAGATGGCGATAGAGCAGGGACCTTTCTCTCTAGATCAAAGCCATATCAATGAGAGGACGTCGAAACCTTAACGATTCCAAAGTTTGATACTGAATTTACAGGGTAATTCAGTACAGACGCATTATAGGGACCTGGCGATCTTCGGTACCTCGATTTTGAGTTGAAATAAATCCTCTCAATACTATTTCTGGTTGCTAAAAGCTGTTAGAAGAGTGGGATTAAAGGGTTACGATATGAAATTATTTATATTTAAAATAAATCCACGGTTACATTTTATAAAAGTCGTTAGGTTTTTATAAGGCATTTGTGGCATTATTCGATAGCAACTTGACTTTCCCTTTCTCCTTTCAGTAAAATCAACCACTAAAATTGTATTTGTGTATCATCTCATACAATATACAAATAGGGGAGAGCAGATGACAATTAAATATAATGCTTAGAACACGAACAAACAAAATCGCTAACATATGAAATAACATAAACTTACATATTTCTTCAGTTTACAGCAACTCGTCACATATTGTATTTATTCTTTTATTACCAACTAGTTTGCAGCTTAAATCTGTTTCAATGCAGCACAGATAAAGAATTTGTAAATTACATTTGAATCCACCCGCCTTGAGTCAAAAGACTAAAATACGTGTACATGATTGGCTTAATAAATAATAGAGTATACAGAAAGAGTATAATGATTAGTTTTAATGATAAGTCAAAATTTGCTAGCTGCTTAATATAATTACTCGCTATTTAAATATTGTAAAAACTTTCTTAAGGTAAGTTATTACTATATTTGTGAGCGGTTTAGAAGAATCTGCAAGGTGTTTATTTTTAAAATTTAAATGTGTCATCTGTCATCGAGTTGCATTTGTAGTCTGTAGACATAATTTAGAATTGATTTTAAGAATTGAAGTGAATAAATTGTGCAGACGATATGCAATTAATGGAAAGTTTATTATTTTAGGATTTGGCGGCGTTTATGAAGTTCATTATTATAGATATTGTTTCATTCAATGTAGATATTTCCAGAAAGTAAGCAGATTTTTCTTTGTTTACTTTCGATAAAATCCAAAATCAAATTTAGAGTAATTTTGATGTAAAAAATATGCCAGTATCTATTTATTGTTCTTGCTACTATGTACGATTCTAATTAAAAAAGTTATGTAGTGTTATAAAAATTATAATTCAATGTATTGGGTCAATGATAAGTTGATATTTATTTTTTCGACTGATGAATTTTTTTTTTATCCTTTTATCGGCCAAAATATTAAAGTTGGATAATTGCTATTTTTGAGTTCTTGCAGTATTTCTCCAGAGAAGTTACCCTTTTTTCTCCTTGAGGATCTTTTTGTATTAAAAGATAAAAAATTTTACAATCTGACATCTTGGTCTTACATCTTGGCACAATTGCCCCCTTAAATAAATCAGTGGAGGCCCGTGATTGAAAATGCTAGCGCAACTGGAAACATACGATTCTCTCCCCACACCAGACACTTTTCGCAATCATTCATGACGTGAAGTCTTTTAATCTTAATCTTTAATTCTCAAACTCAAATCAAACTTTCCTTTCGATTTTTATAAAATGAGTAAGATGAGAAAGAAAACACTTATTTTTTTAAAAAACCAAATCAATCCTCCTTTCTTTTAAACTTGTGAATCAATCAATGATGTCATGAAATGGTGTTGTTTTGGTAACACACTCACTCCACCCATGCTGATTCTCAAACGGAGCCAATCAGTTCATCGAATTCCCAAGGACAGCCGAAGTTGGAAAACTGCTAAACTGGCTGTCTCGCTACACATTACGTGGAGGGAAAGTTCTGTTGGGTTCCATCAGTTACCATAGCAACATCACGTTTCAGGAACGCTTGACTGCTGTTCGAAGGAAGAGCACCAGTTTGGGATGAATTGAAGCTTTTTTTCTCTCGTTAATTGAGTATTGAGGTAACAAGTTTGCTATTTATCGGATTTTTTTACATTTACCATAAAAATTAGATCTTCATTTTAGAAAATTGTAAAATATATAATTTTTGTTTTGAATTAATAAATTTAGATGCAACCCGACTCTGTTAGCTGTACCCCATGAGCCGTAACTGAAATAAATATAAACAAAGCATTGTCATCAATTGGGTATGGCTTTGATGGAAGAGTACACTTTTTATTAATCATCGTTGGGGAACTTTGGATCACTGTTGATTAAAACATCTCAAAGCATTTTAAGCCATTAACAATCAATAGATTTTATTAAACTGTCTGTGAATGGCAAAACATGACACAATGTTGTGGAGCACATTTTAATTGATTAAATACATTAAAAAATCCCCCCTTTTTTTCTCATATGTTGAAACTTGTAAATTGATAGTTCACTATCTTTTTAGGTTTGTATGATGCTAACCACTTCAACATTGGGAAGATTTTCCTCTTCATCAGAGTTTCACCAAACTACTACATCTGAAGAAAAGAAAAATGAGGCTGGATATACAACAGATACAGATGAAGACACATCATCTATGGTAGTAATATCAAAGATTACTTTTTTAAAATTTAAGTAACTCTTTTTAGAGCTACAGCTGTACTTTTATTTATGATTAGACTTTATTTTTCGTTCTGTTCCTTTAGATATGTGCTAAATAAAAACCGCCAAATGGCAGTGATAACTGATCATTACTAACAACCTTCAAATCATTTATGGTTCCTATAATAAACCTTTAATGGGATGCTATAAAAAAACCATAAAAATTTAGGGTTAGCGATATATTTGGTATCATTTAAATGTGTAAACATTTAGGGTTTGCGGCAACTGCACCAACTGATACTTGTCTAACAGAATAGTACTTATTTTAACTTTCAATATTTTTAAGTCTAACAACTTTTTTTTTTTTTTTTTTTTTTAAATCTTTAATTTGGTTTGATAAAAGCCTAAAACATTTTTTATGCAAATGTGAAAAAACTTGACGTTTGAAAAAAAGTAGATTTACACAGATTTTTTTACCAGTAGTGTTCTTTAAAGGTAAAAATAGCAATATGTTTATGGATCTAAAGTTATATGCTTTTAAAATGCCATTTCCTAAATGGTGAAGTGGGAAATATATATAACTGTCTTTATTCTTGTGCCAAAATACAAATTTTAGCACCCCATTGTTTATTTAAAAAAAAATTTCTCATTGATCTTTGACATTATCTTCAAGCCTTGATAGCTCACATGTGACTGTGGGGTTAGCGCTCTGGCTTCACATGCCAAAAATGCCTCGTTCGAATCCCTTGTTAGGCATGGATGTTTGTTGTGGTTCGGAATCCACATTAACTGTAGGTCCCGGCTTGATTAGCCCTTACTGTGCATAAAAAATAGGTCGTTGAGCATACAAACCAACCAATCATCAAACCTTGATAAAATAAACAAAGCATTAAATTGTGGGGGGTAGAACATAACAATCCTACCCACAAGGGAATATTTCCCTATGATCTCCTGAAACTAAACTCTTATAACAGCAAAAGTAATAACTTTATACAAATATACAATGGCAACCATACTGCCAACTTGGTCATTCACATTTTCCATACATCAGGATAGAGATTATTTCTTTGTCACTATTGTCAACTTTCTAAGTACATTGGATTCAAAACTAGAGATTATTCATTTACCAGGAATTTGAATTGCAAGTGTTTTGGAACATTCCAAACCTGACTAGTGCTATCTCACTCACAATAATAGCCAAAAGCAGTTTATTTCCACCATCCAGAAAGATGAAGCTAATTTTCAAAGACTTTTTTATGCAATTCAAAAGGAATACTTCCAGTTCTCATTCTGCATAACACACACACACAAAAAAAAAAAAAAAAAAAAAAAACTTTTTTCAATTTAAGCTTTTTTTTTTATTGTAAATTATTTTTATTTTGTAAATAAATTGTAATTTTTTTTGAACTCCAAAACTTTGGTTTTTTGTTCTTCAACAGGAATCCAACCAGTAATCTAAGGAAGTACAACAGCTAAAATATGGAAATATTTTATTTGCTTACATTTAGAATACACTTATAAAAAAATAGGTGGAAAATAATGTCACAATGGTCTTTGTTATATTAAATTTTAAAGAATTGCGTTGCAAAATAAAATAATTTGTGTGAAAACAAATAAATATAAAGAATTTTAACCTTGAAATTTGATGTGATTATTAATTTGAGATGTTTAGTTTTTCAGCATGAATGCGAATGCATTTTTTAGTCTTTTCATGATTGAAAAACATTAAAAAAGTCTTTCCCTATTTCTAAAATGTTGACATTTGAAAAAATTCATATAATGCTTTTTTTATAACATTTGCTATTTTGCAATAAAAAAACCCCAAGAATATGTATCTTATGGCTTTTTTTTTGTTGAATACCAGTTTGTTTAGAAGTTAACATGACAATTCCTTTTTTCCCTTAAAAGATAGAAAATTTTTTCAAAAAGCATTGTTATTTTCACCATAAGAGTACATTCTCAATGGAATTTTTGTAAAGTTATTAAGAGGACTGTTAACAGAAATTTGTTTTTAAGTATCTTAAATAATTTGTATTTTTGAAAAACTTCCCACATTTTGCATTAACGGAAACATCTTTTTGTTTGTTTAAAATTATCTATTGCAGATTATCCTGAGTGTTATTTTTCAAGGAAATCGAATTGGTGCTGCTTATTACGACATTGAAACATGCTGTTTGCATCTGATGCCAGATCATGCCGAGACTGCTCCATCCTATTCAGTTCTTAAACTACGTGGGTTTAGATAATAATTTTAATAACTGTATTTAGCATTACTTAATTTAGTCTGTTCAAATCATAGGAAATCATCCTTTTTTAATTCATTCTTTAAAAATACTCCATAACACTATCCATAATGTGGTCTTTTATAAGTCATGGTTCCCACGATCATTAAAAGTGCTTAATATTTTTTAACTTGTTTTCAAGGCTTTGAAAATGCTTAGAGGTCCTTAAAATTCTTTAATTGTTAAGGACCTAATTGCAAAATTTATAAAAATACAACTCAGACTTGCTATCCCTGCTTGACCACCACTTATTCGCACCTTATCGCAATTCTCTGACATATTTGTATTGTGCATGCGCCAACTTGTAACTTATTTCATAGAATATACTTTATTAAGAAATTATATAGACATGATGCATGAAAACAAATATTCAAAGGTCCTTAAAAACGTCAATTAGGTTTTAAAAGTCATTGATTTTCATTCTGTGATTTGAGTGGGAGCCATGTAATTATTGTCTGTGAAACTATTTTTCAAAAGTTATCTTTATGCTGTTTATATCAAGTATATTTTTTTAGTTCTGATGCAAGCCAATCCCTCTGCTATTGTAACAAGTCACAGAATTGATGAAAACATGCTTGCTATTTTAAAAGAATTTAGTAAGTGGGTTTAACTTTTTGAATTAATAATTTTCTATCTTGTTTAAAAAAAATAGTATTTTGCAATTAACTTTAATTCTTTAACTGTGAATGTCATAACTGTAGATCAAATTATAACCCTTGTATTTTAATTTATAATATACTTATATTTTATAAAATATATTTGTATTTTATCATACACACTACACTTGAGTAATTTTGCATTATTTTATCATCGTTGTTGTTGGATTTTTGTAGATTTGTTTGTTTTCTTTTTTTTATTGTTTTCTTTTGATTTTCTAATACTGTGGTTACCTAGGTTGAATAAATTATAAAATTTATTACCTATAACATAAATTAGGATTTATTCAAGAGATTTATTTAGTATACAAAATTAAACAAATTTTGATAAATATCCTGCCACTTTTAAAAGTTATCAAACTTTGAAAGTGTAAATAATTGCAGAAAAGATCCCTGGAGAAAAAAAATGTAGATAAATGCATTCAGCTTTAATGCAACTAAATTGCCAAAACAATTTATACAGTAAATTTATTGAAAAAAATAGTCCCTCATTAGCAGTTCAGCTAAGCTTTTCTTTGAAAAAAAAAACAACAACAACATTTTAGCTTCAAATGTAGATTTTAAATCTTGGCTCCTCCATATCACAAATATGAAGTCAATGAACAAATATGAAATAAATATAAATCTATATATTAGGTTGTGTGGTCTTTGTTTTTCCAAATCAGCTTACCTTACCTCTTCGAATTTTTACCTCATCTGTTGCATACATTCTGTTACTGTAAAATTCTCTGAGCAGTCTGGATTTCAATATTTTTGAAGATTCAAATATTTTCTTGATACAAATAAGCCTGACAATTTTTTTTTAAAAAAAGGAATTTTTCAGCTGCTGGAAAAATAACAAAAAAATGATATATAATAAAATGGTGCTTTTGTGATTGAATAACGGAGTATTGAATACGGAGTATAATATTAATGATATAGATACCCAAATTGATAGTGAATTAATGATATAGATACCCAAATTGATCCCCCGCGGATATGGACTTAATGGCTAATCAAATTACGGATGGGACTAAAACCCCTGTTGACGATGCACTTGTGAACTTCGCTGTATCCATAGCAGCATTAGGAATTGAGGAATCTTCCATGAACCAATTAACTTTCCTACTTAATCAAATGTATGGTCTTATTAAGAAACACATTAAGGAACATGTTTCTAAGGAAATAAACACAAATGAGATAGACGATGAGGTCACTGATAGTAACACACTCTTCCTATCTCAAAATGAAATGACGAAATTGGATAATGATTCCACTTCTGAATTGGATAGTGAAACTGAGAACTCTAACCTTACCAAACCTTCTACCACTAGAAGTAACACCCAATTTCGAAAAAATGAGCTTAGCAAAGAAAAAATTCCTAAGATAACCAAACGTAAGACCCGAAAACAACCTAAGCAACAATCATCTGATTTTGATATTAACAAACACTCAGACACCAACACTGAGGACCCCACCCCTGTTCATACTGAGACTGCTACTAGCAATCAAACGGAGTATAATATTAATGATATAGATACCCAAATTGATAGTGAATACAATAGTAGCAAGACTATCGTCTCAAAACTTCAAACCACCGACACTGAGATATCCCCGGACCAATCCGGTACACAGGGGGCGGAGCCCACCTACAAAATTGCAGACAGCCACCAGGTCTCACTCCCTCTAGCGGAGGAACCAGGTACTCTCGACAACGACATTAATGGAGCTCCATTTTCCCGAGCTACTAAAACCACAAGCAGGACTCCCATCATTATTGAGGATCCTAAAATTAGTTGGAAGACTATTAATGATACACTAATCGCAAACCATATTAAGGGATTTGTTGGAACAGTGCAGGGGACTTATAAATACCAAATAAAAGCACAATCTGATGAACAACATCGAATTATAACTAGATTACTAGACTCCCTTAAAATACAATATTACTCCTTTGTCCTTCCAGACGACAAAAAGACTAAAGTTGTCATAAAATCTCTTCCAGTCGACACTGATGTCGATGAATTAAAAGAAGCTCTAATTGAGGAAAACCTCCCAGTTGAGAGTGTGAGTCAAATGTCGAGAAGAAGGCAAGGTGACATCACCAAATTACCTCTCTTCCTTGTCACCCTCCCCCGATCTGATCAGGCCAGGGCTATTCATAACTTAGATAACATTCTTAATCTAAAAATAACTATTGAATCTTACAAAGGACGTGGTGGCGCCACTATGTGTTTTAACTGCCAAGCCTTTGGTCACACCCAAAGAGGATGTAGAAAATCTCCAAAATGCGTTAGGTGCGCTGGGGACCACCCCTCAAATCAATGTACCCTTGATAAGAATCCAAGCACACTCAAGTGCGCTAATTGTGGTGAGGGTCATACTGCTAATTTCCCTGGGTGCCCCATGAGACCCAAAGAACAAACCAAGAAAAACACATATAGACCTGAAATTAATCCACAAAATTTTCCAACCATGACTAACAGACCCCAAGAAAAGGTCTACATTAATTCCAATTTGACCAGTGTACCAAACGCATGGATAAACCCCCCCAAATTAAATGCTAGTGCATCACAGGACGCTCCGTCCACCTCACAAACCATGACTGCTGTACCTGATAACACAAACAACACTATTTCTGATACTCAAATTAGCATTGCTGAAGCCAGGATTGTCCTCGGGGAACTCTCTGACCTAGTTAAATGGGTGAGAGAGGCCGGCCTCGTTGACCTACTTAAAGCTTGCAAAAGCTCCTTTGATGATACTGAGAAGCCAAAATTCAACTCCCAACATGTCCAGTAGGTCTCAAAGCTTTTATCCACTCACCATTGCATACTGGAATGCAAATGGCATTGTTTATAAACTTGAAGAAGTCAAGAATTTTCTTTTTACCCACTCCATTGATATTTTTATGGTAGCCGAAACGCATGCTAAGCCATGCAACTCCTTAAAAATCCCCAACTATAAAACATATCGCACTGATAGACTGCACCACCGTGGGGGTGGTACAGCTATCTTTGCCAGAAACTCCCTCTCTACCTCTCTTTTTCGTACACACAATAGAGACAATATTGAAGAGACAAACATTCTACTTGAAGTCAGGGGCAGGCTGACCCACTTCTCAGCAATTTATAACCCTCCTCAGAATAAATTCACTAAAGAACTTATAGACTTTCTTATACCAAGAGACACCCCCACCATTGCATGTGGTGACTTTAATGCAAAGAACAAAATTTGGGGCTGCAGAGCCAGCAACAAAAATGGGTTCACCCTACAAAAATGTGTTCAGAACGACACCATCCAAATTATTGCACCCCAGCAACCCACTTACTACTCACTGCTAGGACACCCTCCAGACATTCTGGATATCATTGCTACCAACACCTCACTTATTGCTCACATTGAAGTAATTAATGATCTTGACTCCGACCATCTCCCTGTTCTGGCAAAGGTAGCCAAACTGGTTAACAATGACACTGGGTCCATTCTCAAAACAGACTGGAAGCTATATCACAATATCCTCCAAACTAACCAAGATCAGCATACACCCATGGTATATGAAAGGGACATCGACATTGCAATTAACAAACTTAATGAGGATATTTCCTCTGCTCACATCACTGCCTCCAAACGCAAAAAAATTATCCACGACTACATGAGGCTCCCATCTGACATCCTTGATATCATTCGCTTTAGAAATAGATTACGTAAGCAATATCAAAGAACCAGGGACCCCTCCCTTAAACCTGAACTGAACGCACTGAAAAGGGTCATAAAAGAGGCCACAAGAGAGAATAGAAACGCCAGGTGGCAAGAAAAATTGACCACCCTGGAATTCTCTGATAACTCAATCTGGAAGTTGGCAAAAGCCCTAAAAAGAGAAAAGTCCTACCAAACCCCCCTTGAAGGTAATAATGGACCAGTATATACTGAGAATGACAAGAGTGAAGCTTTCGCTGACTCTCTGGCCATCCAATTTCAGGACAACGACACACCCAGAGATGAGGATTATGAAAGACACATTAAAAATACTGTAGAAATCTGGAAAAACTCTCAGATCCAATTCTCTATTACTCCTACCACCACTGTTGAAGTGTCCCTCATCATCAAAAAACTCAAAAACCGTAAATCCCCTGGCTATGACCAAATTTCTAACAAAATGCTCAAAAGCATCCCCACTAAAACAATCCAACACATTACTGACATTCTAAATGCATGCTTAAGCATAGCATACTTCCCCTCCATTTGGAAAGAGGCCCTAGTCATTCTAATTCACAAGTCTGGCAAAGACCCCACTATTCCATCCAACTATAGACCCATAAGCTTACTCCCCAGCCTTGGCAAAATATACGAAAGAGTCATATCAAATCGCTTCTCCCCACTCATAGCACATATTCCGAAAGAGCAATTTGGTTTCATGAAAGACAGATGCACCACCAGACAACTGGTCAGAATCTTAGAATACGTAGGTGCTGCTAAACACCGCAGTGAAAGCTCTGCCATCCTCATGTTGGACGTTGCCAAGGCATTTGACAGAGTCTTTCACTGCGGATTGATATTTAAACTCCTCTCGCTTGACATCTCAAATGACATTGTCCACCTCATCTGGAGCTACCTTGATAAAAGGTCCTTCAGAGTGAGAGTGGGCAACTCTATCTCAACTTCCAGGCAAATTAAGGCCGGGGTCCCCCAGGGGAGTATCCTGGGTCCCACTTTATATAACATCTATACATCCGACTTCCCTTCCTTTAAGGACGACCGCAATTGTTTAACTGCTTTCTATGCAGATGACACGGCCATTGTCTCCAAATCACTCAACTCTCAAACTGCACTAAAAAACCTGCAAAACAAAATTCCCACCATTGAAGCCTGGTGCTCCAAATGGAAGATTAGTATTAATGCTGGCAAATCACAAGTTTTATGCACAGTTACTAAAAACAATCAAAAGAACAAAATTATTGGCAATGAGATCACGCTTTTTAATGAAAAAATCCCCATTGTTAAAAAGGCCAAATATTTGGGTGTCACCATAAACACAAAACTTACATGGTCAGACCACATAACTAATGTGACCAAAAACACATTTGGAGTTGCCAGAAAACTCGCCCCACTTATAGGTAGGAGCTCCACACTACCCCTCAATCACAAAAGGAGACTCTATCTCAGTTCAATAAGACCAGTATTCACTTATGCTTCCCCTGCATGGGCCACCTGCACAGCCAGAGATATTCATAGACTACAGGTTATCCAAAATAAAATTCTTCGAAACATGGTAGACGCTAGTAGATATGTAAGGAATGACCTTATTCACAGGGACATGAAAATCAACACCATCGAACAACACCTAGCTGAGTTAAATATCTCCTTTTACAAAAAAGCGACTAAACCTAATTCTATAATCAATGAATGCCTGGACTATGAAATTTCTCAGATCGACACACGTAACAGACCATACGCTGCTTTTGTGCTATCTGACGCTATAATGACCACAAGATTTAATAAGTAATTTATTGATCTTACTGTAAACACAAATTCTCTTACAGACAGACTTTTGTATATAGAAACGCAGGTTTCATGTAGATAGTTCATATTTAACCAATTTATTATTCTTATTATTATCTTTGACGAAGTAAAATCTCCGGAATTTTACGAATTATTTTTGTACCTTAAAGGGTTTGTATTTTGTATTTAGATTGACGATGGTAAAATCTCAGGATTTTTAACGAATTATTTTTGTACCAAAAAGCGTGAGCTTTTGTAAATAGTTACGTATTTAACCAACTTTTCTTTTTAATTATTTCGTATTGTCCCGTCCGTCCCTCACTGTAACTTTTCATGCAATTTAGATTTTATATTTTATGACGATCGCCCTTCGGGCGCTATTAAGACCAGTGGTAAAGTGCCTCCGGGCTGTAGCCACTTACAATCATCATCAAAGATATGAATAACTTTTTATTAAACTTTTGTACTGCTTCATTGGTTTTAATCATAAAAAGACACGTAAAACTTGGAAAAAGCAATATAAAGCAGAATATACAAATTGTTTTACCCATATATTATTCTTTGTTATTTATCTTTGTGTGATGTTTATTTGAATAAGGTTATTTTATACTTTGGCAACAAATTAAAATACTCCTCTCTCTGAGGTCCGTCCTGCACCAAAAATTTAAATCCATTAAAATTTTTTTACTGTGTATGCCAAACTATAAGTCCACACCAAAATATTTATAGTTAAGAGTCAAATGATACAATAGCAATTTAAAAATGTATGCATCTCTCAAAAATATTCACCTGAGCCATTTATCAGATTTTCAATATCATCCAAACAGTTTTTTTCCAAACTAAGAAATTGTTTATAATAGATTCACACTACAAAAGCTCTTTAAATGTTAATTTGTCCTTATATTTTTTTTTAAATAGTGCACACCTTTGAATAGTTACTTTCGTTGTTACAAATTATTTTATTTGTATGATTTGCGAGTAGAAGTTATTATAGAAAATGTTATAACTTCAATGAGGGCTCTTAAAATTAGAAGAGCATATGCCTTCCAAATTCTGTCTTTATTTGTATACTTCTATTTTTGTATAACGTTTCCAAACTTTATGTTTAGAACCTGATGGTATTCCTTTCGATTATTTATATTTTTTTTAAAAAACTATTCTGGAATAAATGCTCTTTAAAGTTTCCAAATTTTTCTAAATTGCCAATATATCTAAAACCATTGATTAAACAATTTTTAATTTTATTTAAATGTCTTTTCAAGTGCTTTTGAAAACATTTATTTGCATAATTTAAAAATATTCTCATTTTTTTCCACTCAATTGCATAGAACTAATACAGTTTGTAACAATAACAGTAACATTTTACACTTTTCGTGTACTGTTTTCGAAGAAAAATTAATTTCTAAGAGAACTTTTATGGTATGAACCTCTTACAAACAATTTATTTCCTTGGAATTTTTTTTTTATTTAAGCGTTATCAAATTTATTTATTAGATTCACTGGCATATTTTTATTAGATTCACTGCCACTTAAAATATGTAGTAGTATGGTTTGGAACAAATATATTTGATTTATCAATTATAAACACTTTCAAGTTTTGAGTTTGGCTTATATTTTGTTACTATTCCTTAAAAATGCTATGTACAAATTTGCTGTAATTTCATAAAATATTTAATCAATCGACATTTAAGATATTCAAACATCTACTTGTAATTTTCTTATAATATTTTACTAAAATTTAACTTGATCATCTTTGATAAATAATTTATTATACTTAGTTCTTGATTTTCAGATAACACAAGTAGGCCAACCGTGTCTTCAATACACACATTTACATCGCCCAATATGAAAGATCGCCTTCATTTGCTACCGAACACTGACTTTGGTGTGTAAATTTTGCATTAATATAATATAATCAACAAATGGCAATCTTTTAAAAAAAAAATTTATCTAAAAATCCATATATATATATTAATCTGTTCTCAGTGTTTATACCAATTAAAAGATAATTGCTTTTTTTATATAGATTTTTGTTTAAGTTACATTTTATCTAATCTTAAAGAACAGTTTTTAAAATTGTGTCCAACTTAAAATAATTTAGTGGAAGGAAAAGGATATACAATTACAAAAATGATGACCAACTTCAGGCTCAAAGCATGTCTAAGGATTATTATTATTATTATATATATTTTTTTAATATTTCTCTAAAACCGATCCAACTACTTTTAAAACTATTTACTCCTGTATAATTTTTGATGTACTCTAGCAGATTGTTATGTTTATCAATAAGTAACTGTTCTCTAAATTAGAATTTTATTTATAGAACTTGTACACATCACCTCTTGCTCTGTCACCTGTTTTATTCTGTACCCTTAAAATCACCCTGTTTGATAATTTATGAATTAAATACCTATCAAACCTTATATATATATTTCTTCCAATATATTCATATTAAGATTCCTAATATAGTCCCAATATATTCATATAAGATATATTAAGATTCATTGTAGTTCCTCTTCCTCATTTTTTTACCCTACACTAAACTTTTTCTAAGACCATAGTTGCATTGCATACTCAAGATGTGACTTAAGCATTCCTCTATATAATTGTAAAATAGTATCTTTATATTTAGATGAGTTAGTTTTTCTGATGAATCCTTAACATGGTTTGACACCCTAAAGTTGTTAATAACCTTTCCCTCATTGATATTGTAGGTTATAAATAGTATTTCTATTTTTATGATGAAATGAAAATGATTATGAACATTTGTCAATATTAATAGATTTGAAAATTTAGTCTGTCACTTTGTTTGCATTGCATCTAAGATATGAAATTTGTTTCTCACTGTTTACAGTTCCCATAATCTTCAAGCCACCATCTCTGTAAGAAAACTTTTCTTATTAAATCAATGTTTATGTCATCGATGGAAATAATACACAGTAACCATAATGCTGACCCCTTCAGTACCCCAGTTATTACTTTACTTCACAATTTTTAATAAGACTTTTGCTTCTTTCCAGTTAACCAATTCTGAACCCTCCTTAAACCGTTCCATTTAAACCCAGTTTTTTCTAACTTATAATGATAAACCAAGAATAAGGTAGGGCCAACTTTGATATGGATTCTGTGCCAAGAGTGGGTCATTTCCCTTAACCCATTAAAGACGACTTTGAAACGGATAAACTTTTACCTTGTTTGTTTAGATCATTTAAAGTATATTTTGAATTTTTTGGAAAATTATTTTTATGATTTTTAAGGAATATTAAGTAGAACCATAATCGCAATTTATTAGCAGAGAAAAAAACTAAAATTTAGATTGGCAAGTTTTCTTGCCAACCGTCGTTAATTGACTAAACGGCATCAAATTCCAACAACTGTAGGCTGGTAATAAATGGCTACTGCTACTATTTGTTCGAAAGAATAGCCTGGCACAGAATCATTACCGTTGTTTGAAGTCTAGGGTAGGAAGTACAGAAATACTAAATATTTTATTTAATTTCCCCCATGGAAATGTGATATAGGTTTCCACTGAGTCACATTTCTTTTACAGGATCCTTTGCGTTATGCATTAGTGCTTTCAAACTATTTTTCCGTTTCTTGTATTCAAGTCAACAGCTACACTGATCAATGTTGCTTAATGTTAATTCCTCATTTTTTCTGAAAGAATTTCATACTGAAATAAACCTTTTTGTACCTTTTTAGCTGTGGAGGCCAGCAAACATCGTCTAAAAAATTTGCAACTGTCCAAGATGCCTAAAAATATGAATGAAAAAGAAAAGTGGATATATTTTTCATCATTGATTGACTTTACTAGTGTATGCATGGTATGTTGTAAAATTGTATTATGTTTGTCACAGCTGCATACAAAAATATTAAAGTTTAGAGATTTAAAAGTGCAATGCTTCATCCCCGTCCCAACTTTTATTAATCCTTAAGCATTTCTCTCAATTTGACTTCAAGCTTAAAGTAAAATGCATATACAGAGCACTAGCAAAACTAAACTCCTTATTAAAAAAATTTTCAATTTTCATTGCTCATCATGTCAATCAGTTTAAAAATTTAATTCCCTTGTTTGCATTACTTCAATTAAAAATAACTTTTAGTGTTAAAAATTTCTGATATTTATTACATGTTTATTCTATGCAAAACATGAATAAATTAAGGTTATAATTTCTTTTTATATTTTCCTAAGGTAATTACTTTAATTCAATAATTTTATAACCTGATTCAAATTAGTTCAATACTTTAGAATTTAATGAAAAAGTTTCCCATGAATTTTTTTATCATTTTAACGAATGTATTCTATAGCAAAATAGATTACCTTTTTAAAATACCTTAAATTTATGTTACAAGTAACAAAGTGGCCACAGAACCGGGAAAACCTGGAAATCAGGGAAAAGTCAGGGAGCTTTCTGATTCTGGAAAAACATCAAGAAAATATCAGGGAACTTTTTAAAATTTCATGAAAATCAGGGAAGTTTTGTATTGTTTAAGGCACGTTCATCCATATTAGGGCGCTATTTACATGGAGATTTGTAGTGGGAAGCCATAAGAAGTTTAATGTTACGGAATAATTTAAACTTTTCATTACCAGCAAAACTGTTTTTTTTAAAATTGCATATTATCTCTTAGTAATACATGTTAAGAATACATGTTCTATTTGATCAGAGTGTCTAGAGATCTGGAAAACCTAAGAAAATTGGGGAAATTTGAAAAAAAAAAAAAAATTGCTCTAAAATCAGGGAATTCTTTAGAAATCTGTCAGGGAAATCAGGGAATTATCAGGGAACTTTTTTTCCTGAATTTTGTGGCCACCTTGAGTAAAGAATTGTTGATCTGCATAATATTGAAATTTTCGTGACATTGTGATTTTTTTTTGTTGTTGTTGTATGTGAAATCTAACTATATACATCTTTTGAGTTTGAAATATTTTCAAAACCCAAAGAATATATGTGTATTAATTAATGATTGAAGGTAGTTTACATTCTTGTGGTCTTATTTCTTGTGTTGGTTAATGAGATTATTCTTCTCATTAAGTGATTTTGTAGAAAAATGAAACTAAAACTTTTATTTCCGACTGAGTCTGAAACTAATCATTAAGTACAATTACTATAAAAAAAATTGTCTTATGACAGGTTTGTAAACATGGAATTTTTGTAACACTTTAAGGTCTTTTTTTCCCTTTCCAATTTTGACCGACTCCTTTTAAACTGGACAATTCAGTATATAACTTTCATATTAACGTACTTTTAACTAAAAACGTTTTTAAAATCTTTTTTGGACTATTGTTTTTATTTTTATGGAAGAAAATAATTTCTGAAATAAGAATTACACAACATTTCTTGCATAACTTTTTAATTCATCATATTTTACAATACTACTTATTCTAAATCTTTGTATTAGTTAAAACCATAATTCTTACCTTGTTACATTTTGAGACATGCAAAGGCTTTTTAAAGATTTTTCTTACTTGTAATTTTAGATAAAAGCTGCTGGGGGATTACTGAACTTTCTTAAAAGTAATCCTTTTGGACTAAGACTGGACTCAGACTTTGAAATTGTCTCATCTATTTCAACATTGTCATTGTATGTATATAATATGGTTAATTTGGATTTCTTTGCCATTTGTTGTAGAAAGCATATGGCAACTTTTGGAATGTTAAATTTTACTTAGTTATTTTTAAAATGAAATTTTTATTATTATTTAAAAGCTGAAACTAGTATAATTTATTTTCACATTATTTTCCATACTATATCTTAGTACATGGATATGATGATTAATTCCTGCATACTTCACTTAATGCCTTACTAATATTTAATTTCATCGGTTTGACATATTCAATAGGTTCAACTTTTAGACTAAATGTTCTTCCAAAATTCCAATAAATTATTATCCTCTTTTAAAAATGCATTAATTAAATTGCTCTTTACAGAAACAAAATCCTACCTTTTTGTTCCATTTTCTTTGTAATTCATTTGTACCATAAAATCCAAACTAACCAATCATTATTTGTTTAGTTAATCATGTGTACTCTAGAAAAATCTCATGCAAGTAATTTATGTGATTTTTAAATTGGAGTCAACATTTAGCTGGAAAGGTTGGTTAAATTTTTAAAAATTGAAGATTGGGTAGAACCAAAATTCAAATAATGTAGAAAAGCGAATGAATATGCTCAAGTTTTACATCTTAACGTCTTTTTTTTTATATATATGGGGGCATTTATATAGTGTTTATACAATAATATGCCATAGTCAATATTTATAAAAAAATATCCAAATTGGTTCACCACTAGATGTATAATTATAAACATTCATACAAATTACGACTGTTAGATTTTTTTTTTTTAAATAAATGGAGCTATTCTATACATATTGGGAAATGTTAAATTTGGCTCATATAAAGTTGTATTGAGAAAAATAAAAAGTAAAATTATTCTGTTGTTTCAGAAATTTCTATTTTCCATACATTTAACCATCAGAAGCTGTTTCTTTGCCTTACTATTTTAGTGAAATTGATAATGAGAGTTCATACTCTTCTTTTATTTTGATAAATGTTTTTATGATGCAAACTGTCAATTCATTATTTTCAAACTTGTACCTTGAAAAAAGAAAACATTCTGAATCGTACATAGTATGAAAACTCTGTTTTCAAAATTTTAAATGTCAGAAAAATCAAACTTATGAATGAATTTTATGAGTTATTTGGAATCTTGCACATTATTATTATTATTATTATTATTATTTTAATTTAATATTTTCTTGTAAATTTCTTGTCTTATTTCAAAGTACAGAAAAATATTTAAGTTTATTTGCAAATAGTTTATTAAATTCACAATTATGGTAACAAACAGATTACTCCCAGTAAAAAACTGATCTAATAAATGATTGGTTGAATAGGGGGAACTTGGGATACTTGACTCAATGCCTTTCTCTAGGAATCAGGAAGGTTTTATAAATGGGTTGGTTTATTTGGGTTTACTGGTGCAAGGGCAACGTGAGGGCCATACTGTGTCGATCAAGGTTGGTTTTACCCAATAAATTTATAAATTGAAAGTAGTATCACTTCTTACCCTTTAGTTAGGTAACAACATAGTGAAAATGACAACTGAATTTTTGCATCTGTTTTTAAACTATAAGACAAAATTAATTTTCATGCTCCAAAAGTAATATATTTGTGTTGTAAACGCAGATACTAAAAGGGTTTTTTATTTAATATTAAGACTTTTTTTAATTGTTTATTTTTATGTGTATTACTTTTAGCTGCAATTACATATATAATAGTGTTTATCCACTTAGTTGCAAATGGTTACATTTAAGGATTATATAGTAAATGTACATTTAGGGATACTTGACCCAAGACAAGAATGCTATATGAATGAATTTTGCAGGTTTTGATGATTTTTTTTCTCTTCTTAAACCATTTTGTTAAGTATGTAAGAGTTACAATCGATAAAAAGGTATTGTTATTGATAGATATTCTTAAAAGTTGTATGTCGTTTGCCTGCCACTGACATATTGCATGAGCTAATGGTATAATAATTCCCTTCACATCGTTTTCACAGACTACAACTATTAGATGTATCAGTTTACTCTTCTTTCAAAAGATATAATGTTCAATGCACAAATACTCTGATGATACACAAACATGACCAAATTCTGGCTATTCTTCATCAACCTAAGTTTTCAATGAAAAATGATAATTAAAAATTTTGGCTTTTAATGCGAGTTTAAGTTTGCAGTTAAATAGTTATTTTCTTATTCTTGAACTTGTATGAGACAGAAATAGCTTTCAGACTGCTAATATATTTAGCATTCTACAATAAAAATTAAAAGTGGACACCATATTAACATCATGTAGCTAATAAAAATTAAAAGTATTGTTCTTATAGAACAAGAATAGAAAAGTATTAACCTTGGACTTATTAATGGGAGTTATGTTGTTATTATGTAAAAGTTTTGCATTTATGATTTAAATGTTATGCTCCCAAATATATGACTTGTGTCAAGTATCCCTCTACATTGGGATACTTGACCCAAGTTGAAGGTTTTTAATATTTCTTTGTTTCATATTTTACCACCTTTACAATTAATACTTTAGAAAGATATTCATAAATATTGTGTAATACTTAATGAAGTACAAATGGACAGCATTTACACACCCATAAGTAAGGTAAAATAAAAATTAAACATCCAAAACTAAAAATTGGGTCAAGTATCCCTAGTTCCCTCTACTATTTTTTTTTTTTTATATAATGACAGTTTAAAATTGCTATTATATAGTAAAATTCTTCAAATATTTATTGACTGTTTTGAATCAACAAAATTTAACACTTATTTTTAGTTGATAGTTTTTATCTCTTTTCAGGAAAAATATTGTTAATCTTGATGAAAATTCATACAAGTGAGTGGGATTGTTTTTATTTACAAAACTAATTTTCTTTAAACTTCCGCTATGTCTGTTATTGTTTTTGTTATTGGTCAGTTCTGTACGATTTTTTTTTTTTTTTAATTTTTCAAACTATTTTTTTATATAAGTGCTTAATCCTTCCTGAACTTTCTTTTTTATTTAATACAATGCATTCAAATTGCAATCACTCTCACCAGCTCTCATCCCTGATAAGGCCTTTCATTTGGTAGGGATGATAAGAAGTTCTAAGAAAAGTATTAGACTATTGTAGACTTTAATGGAATTGCAGACAACAACTACTCAACACCTGTGGTGTTGAAAGGACCAAGGAACAAACCTTTAGGGAACCTTAAATTTTCTCAGGGATAATTTTTTAATGCCGAAAGTGGGTGTTAACTTTTGTTGTGATAACATCCGCAAGAGCCAAATGATATTGGCAAATAAGGAAACACAATACAAGAAAGTGACCATTGTTTTGTTGAGCCGCTATTTTCATTTTGCAAATTGATATGGTTTCGTACACAAAGCTAAGCTGGATATTTTCAGGTCATAACAAATTAGTTTAGACAATCAAGGTACTAAAAAGTTTAGTTGAGGTAATAAGTGTTTATATTTTATTTCTAATGATTATATTGGAAATTAGTTTTGATAATCAACATCAAATGAACTTATTAATTTTACTTTACTAAACTAATTATTAGAACAATTCAGTTTTTAAAATTAATTGATAAAAATATTTCATTGTTAAAATTAAATATAGATATTTAATTAAATATTGGAATTGTTTTATTATTAACAATAATTATTAATATGTGATTAATAATTTTATTGAAAACTTAGGCTGGCATGAATCTAAACTCACCAGCGAATTTTATGTCCTCAGTACACCTCTGGTGTCATATATCCACAAAAATATTTAACTTCATTTATTACTGATATAATGTTTACCAGAGCTATAATTTTAATTAAGTTAGTTTGCACTTGTCATTGTGCTACATTCTATAATGTTAATCTACCTCCAATTTCTACTTAAAGTTTATATTTAAAGCATTTATGTTTTAAAAATGAAAATGTTTTGGTTACATAGAATTTTAAATTAATTTAAAAATATTTTTGTCTTATGATCAATATTAATTGCTTACAGAGCTCTGCAAATTTTTCAAGAAGAAAGGCACCCATCTGTTTATAAAAGCTCTTTTGGTATCAAGGAAGGTTTGAGTTTATATGGTATAGCTATTTTTACATGATTTTCTCTTAATTGTCTTTTTTTAATATGAATATAGCTTCATTCAAATTATAAGTTGCCATATCATCCATACTGTAGTACATTCATGCATCAATTTATAATTTTTTGATCAGCAAAAATATCTTGCTCTTTTTTTTCTTTTTTTTTTCAGGAACTTTTACTTTCCTTCTGAATTTTCTTTATTATATGTTTGCAACAAGAGAAAAATAATTTTTCCATAGTTAGCTTGTACTTTTCATTGTATATCCTAAGTTATGAATTTATATAAAATCACAATCCTTCTCTGTTATCTTTATAGTAAAATACTAGAACTTGTAAAAACATTTGTGAAATATATTTAAGATAAGAAAAATCTTTAAGTCATTCAGACATGTTGACACAAGTTTAGTCAGCCAATCAGTAAAATTTTCAGGACTATTGAATTATAAGTGCGATGAAGCGCTTGTTATAACGATTACTTATGTAAAATTTGATTTTTATTCCATTTTTTTTAAAGTTTATTTACTTCTTTAAGATATATTCTTGGAATCTTTAAGAATCATTTATTTTAACAATCTTCCTAGAATTATCACAAAAATAACTCCTTTAATAAACTCCTTTACTTTTATAGGTATATGTAATAACTGCAAATCAGCCATTGGAAAGAAAGAATTAAAGTAAGATTTTGATTACTTAAAATAGTCGTATTTTGATTTTGCATATTCAAAATTATTACAACTATTTCAGGCGTTGGTTCTTGCTTCCTAGTAATAATCCTGCTTTACTAAAAGAAAGACAGGAAGCTGTAAAATATTTTGCTTCCTCAAAAAATGATGATGTCCGTTCTGCTCTGCAGGGAAGTTTGAAACATATAAAGTTTTTGCCAGTAAGTATATTTTTATCAGTTCCACTTTATAATTTGATTATATATTTATAATGATAAATTTCGGAAAGTTTATCAAACTTCAATTATTTTATAAATTCAAGCTTTAAGTGTTAAAAAAAAAAAAAAAAAAAAAAAAAATATGATTTTTCACTTAGACGATAATTGGATCATATTAGTAAATTTGAGCATAAGTTTATTCAACACCTGAAATAGCTTATATGTTTTGATTGGACTTCATTAAAAAAGTCATTACAATATCAAATTACTGTCAAATTCACTTTATTTTTTGTAATTTTAAATAAACTTTTTTTTTCATTTCTATTGTTCGTACTGCTCACATTCTTTTGTTTGTACTGTATTTTATTGCAAGTTAATACCTTTTCAAATTACTATAACTCGTGAATTTAGAAATGTGTGTTTTAAACTTTATATTTGGTGGAATTTGCAGTCTTATTTTTATTGCTTAATATTTGCATCTTTCTAATTTACAGAGAATTTTAGGTCGAATGAAAACCGCTCAAGCTTCAATGAATGATTGGCAATCATTGTATAAGGTTTGTGTAATGTTTCAATATTGTCAAACGTGCTGGAAGGTTAAGGTATTTTTTTTTTTATCGAAATTCCTTTTATGAAAACATATGCTATATTTTAATGAATCTTTTGCTTTATTCTATCTAACAACATTTTATAAATTGTTGCTCATAGTGTGTTCAGATAAGATAGTATTAACATGCTGAAGTGTATAAAAATGTCAAAAATAAACAAGAAAATAAAAGTAAATCTTGCAATAAAATAATGAAATCTTCAATGACATAGGAACAGTGTGGCCATTATTATTTTTATTTTATTTACAATTTATCTATGATTTAGAAATTTTCTCAATCCTTTCCAAAAATTGCAAACTTACATAATTTAATGATTTATTAACTTACTCATATTACCATGTACCATGAGGGAAATTTTTAAAACTTTACGAAAATCAGAGAAATTGTTTTGAAAGTATTTTTTCCTGTTCATCTGTATTTTGGTGCCGTTTACCTGCATGGTAGTAATCATCAGAAGTCGATGTTATTCGATAGACATTACACTGTCCTTTCTTGCACTTGAAATGGAAAAAAATCCATCGTTGATGGGTAGTCCTCAAAGGTAGAGAACTCTGTGTTAAAGGCACTTGTTTTTCAACTTTTTTACGCTTTTATCGCATTTCCACTGGAATTTCGGAAGTGGAGTTGTTTAAAACACCTTAAGAGGCATTACCACAACGATTTTTATCAAAATCGTTGGAGCCGTTTTTTAGCAATCATTGAAAAATTTGATTTTTTCAATGGCAGATACCTTATGCGCATGCATGATTTTGATGAAATCCTTCATGGTAGATCTCATGGTCACCACTAACTGAACACCAAATTTTAACTTCCTATGTCAATTTGTTCAGGAGTTATACTAATCACAGACAGAAATTTTTTCTTTATCACTTTTTTGAAATCAGAACGATCCAAAACGTAAAGAAATGGAAAAAAAAAAAAAAAAAATTATCGAATGCTATACTTTCATTACCCTATGTATACATATGCGTAATCGAAAGTAAAAAACCCCAACCAGTGTTTGACATTTTTAGGTTGAAATGTTTGTTCGTTTACCAAGTTATCATGTGACAGTATATGCTAGTACCTCTAATGTTGCATTGCACCATTAAAATAACTGTTGATGTTAATTTTTAAAAAATTACTTTTTATTTGCACCGAATAAAATAATCTTCTTTTTTTTTTTTTAATTTTAATAATTAAAAATATATATATTTAAAGATAAATATAAATAATCTATTGTTTTTTACAGTCTTCAAATGTAATTTTTAAAATTGTTAAATTATTTTCTTTAGTGCATTAAAACTGTTAACTCATATGGTTTATTATCTGAATTTAATTTCAGACTGCATACCATGCTATGCTGATTGGTGAGACTTGTCGGTCACGCTCTTCAAGTTTAGAGATATTTAAACAAGTAATTAATAAATTACCTTTTTATTTTCCATTTATATAATGTGTTGTCAGTATAAGGCAAATTTCTCTTGTATTCTCTTCACCTATAGATAAACTCCACCTTCTCGACAGACTTGTTTCGAATTGCAAGCCTACTCAATAAAATAGTAAGTAAAAAGTTTTAAAGAGTAAAAACATTATTAAATATATTGTGTTTTTAAAATTACATTAAGCAGAATGTTACATCTAGATTGACTTTGATGAGTATGCTAAACAAAACCATTTTGTTGTAAAACCTGGAGTTGATAGTGAATTGGATAAAAGTAAGTGATCTTATTTTTTCCTTCAAGAATTCTAAATATATTATATTCTAAAACATACCAAAATTAAATCTTGTTAGTGTGGCTATTTTTCTTCATTTTAACAAACACAATTTCAGTAACTAATATTATTACATGCTGACCTGCTTTCAATTTATTAGGTTCTAAAAAGATGACCCATTAGATATTTGTGTTTTTGATACTTATATTTATAAAGAGTTTAGATACGAAAGTAATAAGAAAAACAAATTTAAGTAACATTTGCCATTCATTCTTATGCTTATCTTTAGTCGCAAATATTGTTATACTTTTCAAACTCAGTAAATAATAAAGTTACAATTCACTTTAAATTAAAGATCTTAGCATTGATTGCTATGTTGAAAGGTTTGAAATTTTCTGAATAAAGTGAATGAAGATCACCTCTCTGTGAACTCTCAAGTAAATTTCACTGTGAACTTTTCATTTACATGTTTGTTGGAATAGTATCTCCAGAAAATATTAATATAAATGTCTAAAATTTACAATATGTTTCCTATATTTTGAATTTTAATCTAATGTTTCTAATAATTCAGCCATTTTACTAAAACATCAATTTCTATGCTAAAGTAAATAAAAAGATGTATATCTATTTGTATTCTTTCTGCAATACTGTTTGAGAAAAGATAATGTTGATGTGATATTTTTTCTTATAATGTAATTTTTTTGCAGTGAAACGCACCTACAATGGGCTGCCTGATTTCATGACAGAAGTAGCTTACCAAGAGCTTCAAGATCTCAATCAGGAAGTTCAGCAGTGCAGTGTTATTTATCTACCTCAGGTTTAAAATTTTTAATTATCTCTGTCTCGGAAAGCAGCATGTACTGAAGCTCAATAATAATGCATTATAATGTTCCTTTTTGTACAAACACATGTTTTTGTATAATGAATTATCCCTTTAAAACCTTTACCCTTGTATCAAAAAATTTTGATATGGAAAGCAGGCAAAGGCTGTTTTTGCTACCACTTTTTTTTTTTTTTTTTTTTTGTCGTCTGATGTGTAGTTAAGACTAAAACTTTTATTGGTTGAAATTTCATTTACAAGATTTGGACATTGCCCTTTCTTCAAGTTATGCAAGAAATTATTGCCAGGTTAAAATAATTTTTTTGTTCAAACTGTTTGGACTTGGAAATTTTGGTTTTTCTCAAAGAGTTCAACACTACTATGGTTCTCTATTTAACAATTTTCATTATTATCAAGCTTTTTAAAATAAAGATTCAAAACTTCCATCAAATCATCCTATATTAATTTGAGCTTCTATGCTACAATGAGTTTTCCATATTTTGCAGCAGAGAGTCTTGTATAAAGACTATGGCAGTCTGACAGTTTCTTACCAAACTTGCCAATTTGAGACATTTTGATTTTTCAAAAACTCATAATTACAGGGTTGCCACTCACCTGGAAAACAGGGAAAACCTGAAATTATCAGGGGAAAAGAAAATGCCTAAAAAAGGTAAACTAAAAAATGTGATATTTTCTGGAAAAGTCAGGGAATTCCTTTCAGATTCAAGTTTTCTTCCAAAAAGTTCAGTAATTTTTTTTTAGAACGTGTGTCTGCGTTCTGAAAGTTTGATATTTCATATGATATTTTCTTGTAATAACTTGTAAAAAAAGCACCCACTAAAAGCAAATTAAATGAAAAATGGGTAAAAAATTTTTGCTTTTACTCTGATTTCCACTTTTTTTCTGAGAATTTTCACTTTTTCTACATTTTTTTATTTTTTATTTTTAATGGACTTTGTAGAGATAAAAGCCTGACACCTCAGAAAAAATTTCTAGTTGTGCCAATGTTCTGCACACACATTAGTACATAAATATATTCTTATTCAGCTATTTTTTTAGTTTGAAATAACACTGTGTATGTATTTTCCTCTTTTTTTATATTTTGACTGTTTTCACCCTTGACATTTTACAAACATTTACAGTTCCACAAAAAGTGGATTCTGCTTTTTTTTACCAAAATTTTAAATAATTGATAAAAATGCACATTAAAATATCGTAATTTTTTTTTCTGTGTAATCTTTCTTTAAAATTACAATTTTGACTGCAATTGTATGCAAAAAATTTTGTTTACTTCAATTTTAAATGAAATCTGGAAATTTAAAAAAAAATTCTTGAAAACCTAGAAAAGTCAAGGAAAAGTCATGGAGGAATTTTGTTTTACATTTTGAGTTGCAACCATGTAATTGGAGGGGGCTTTGTTATTATCTTAGCAAAAGAAAATTTTAACCATTAAATGCCGCCAAATTATAAGTGCTTGGTATCTGGGCCTGATGTATCATAAATCTTTTTGTGACAGTTATTGCCACAATCTCAACTTGTTTTGTTTGGACTTCTGGTGAATTTGGACTTAATTTGCTGAAAGATAACCTTAAATCAAGATGTTTGTTGTAAATTCAAGAGAGATTCAAATGAAGATGATTAGTTTTTCTGAGCTTAAATTATAATTTCCAAGGGAAGAATGGAGGATTTTCCGTGAAACTCTTAAAATACAAGGGAATTTGTGAAAAAAAAATATTATAACAGTGCATTTAGTATTTTTTTTTTTTTTTCAAAATTTATACAGTAATTTATATATCACTAAAGTTTCTTTTCTGTTTTGTTAAAATCTGTTTTTAATTTTTAATGGATATTTAATCAATAACTTTAATATTTTTAAAACATCACAATCAAATTTCTTATTTGTTCGCTAAATATTGTAAAATTTCATTCTTAATCTGTTATACGTGGGGCATTCAGAAAGTAAGTTCCTTTCGGTAATGAAAAGAAATTGAATACAGTCAGGCAATTTATTTCACAAAAATCTACAACACTTAAACTACTTTTCGACATAGCTCCCATAGTTTTCCAGGCATTTATCATAGTGTGGTATAAGTTTTTGTATTCCTTCTTTATAGACTGTTGCCACCTGAATCGTCAGCTATGTGGTAACACACAGTTTTTCAGGAACAATCTCGTGAACTGCTGTTCATGAAATTTGTGAGAATTCATGAGCAAGGGCATTAATCGTGAAGTTAAGGCTTTCCTTAATATTTTTTTCAACTGCACTAACCACTTCATCAGAAACTACAGATGGACGTCCACTTCGTTCTTCATCGTGCACTTGATCGCACCCTTCCTTAAACTATCGTAACCATCTTCTCACCATATAATCACTTATTGCAGATTCCCCATAAGCCCCTCAGATTTGTCGATGAATGTCTATTGCTTTAACCTTTTTCGCATTCAGAAAACGAATTACTGATCGAATGTCACTAGCGGCGGGACTTTCAATCAATGCCGTTATTATAAACAATTACCACGAGGGGCACGCAACACAGAGCTAGTTCAAAATGGTGTCATTTTATTCTGTTTGACTCTGAGTAACTACTACGCATACGCAGAACTGCGATCACAGCACTGCAGTGGAGAAAAATGGAAACGGAACTTACTTTCCAAACGCCCCTCGTATATGGAATATCAATTGTGTATGAGTGGCTATAAACTAACAGGAAAAGTTTAAATGAGTTTTCTCTCAATAGGCTATTTTCTAAATTTATTTATTATAAAATGTAATAATAACTTCATAGTGCTTATTTATAATTTATTTTAAGTAGAGCATGCAATGAACGAATTTCATTACTGATTAATTTTTTCAGTTGGGTTATCTTTTAGCAGTCCCTGTTACTGAGAAAATGAAGGAGTCTAAAGATTATTCAATCCCTAACTTGAGATTCATGGTGAGTGAAATGAAAGATGAGAACTTATTTGTCAAAGAATTTTATTGTCAGTTATTTCCTAAGAAATTGTAAAATAAAAAAATAAAAAATATAGACTTTTCATAAACTTACTACAAATCGAAGCTCTACTTAATGTCAGGTTATTAAACTTCAGAATTTCAATACAATCAGTTAATGTATTTTCTCTGCTTGAATTTTCTTTTGTATTCAAAAGTGTGCATTACTTAGATTTTAAATGAAAATATGCCCATGTTAATAACTGTTGTGTCAATGTAATTAAAAAAATAGACTTTTGCATAAGAATGCTCTTTATTCTTTTTGATCAAATTCTTGTAAAATCTTCTTGTGTAATTTTTTTTTTTTATAATTATTATTTTTTTTTATATATAATTGCTTGTTAATTTTTCCACTTTTTTTTTCTTTCTCACAATTTTGATAATTTCTTTGATTACGAAACCGTTTTTAATTAGATTGACTATTTCTAATCATGCACCGTGTTTCTAACTTAATTTATGTATCACTGTTAAACATCTTATTTGTTATGATGGATTATTTTTCATCATTATTATTTTCTTATCACTATATTTTACACCGTAATAAATTTTTCTGTTGTTAGAAAATTTATTTAACAAATTTCCAGCTTCAGTTTAATTACCACCTTTCTACTTACAAAATTTTTAATTTATAGAGATTATGAAAGACCTATAAAAAATAATCGTATCCCTTAATCTTAATTTGTTTTCAATAGTTTTTGTAAATATTTTAAATGATAAAATGTGAGCACAAACTAAATTTCCCTGCAAAATGCAAACATTGAATCTTTTAGAAAGTTAATATTATGCTTCTTTATGCTTTCTCTAATTTTAGATATTTATGCTTAGAATAAGGGTAATTGATAAATCACATATTTTTTTTGTTACTTTCTATTTTTAATCATTCCTAACAATAGCTTAACTATTTAGTTGTAAGTAGATTTTTACTTTGTTGACATTTACCTCCATTTCTTTTAGTTCATTGTGAATGACATAGTGCATTACAAAAGTGCTAACACAAAAAGTGAGTTTTTTTAGAATCATTTATTCTGAAATATTAAGGATATTTTTCTCTTAATTCTAAGAATTTCTTATATTTTGTAGTATTACTGTAATAAAATATACTAATGCATTTATAATTAATTTGATGTGTTTACTAGATAACTCTTGCATACATATCCAAATAGTGGAAATTTTCAATAAAAAATAGTTGCTACATGGTTTAAAGTAGGGACCATCACATCATTTCTTATTTATTGAATTAAGCATCAATCAGACAAAGTGATAAATAATTTTAAAATAAAAACTGATGTATTGAATTATTTTTTTACTCAAATTTATTAGTAAGACTTACGAGGTATTTAAAAAGAAAAAAATCTCTTTAATTCCTAATTTTCACTTGGGACACAGAATTTTATTAATTTTAGTAACATTAAGTGAGTTTTCTTTATCTGAAATTTAACCTGATTAACCTTTGAAAAATAATCCTATATACATTTAAATTGTAAGCATGACTTAAGAAGCAATATTTCTCTTATTAGTTTAAAAAAAAATTTCTTGGAATTTCAGTATTAGAGGCTTTCTAATACGTATCGTTTTTCATTTTAGAATTGGACTCTCTTCTTGGGGATACTCTTTGTGATATTTATGGTAATTTTTATGTTTGCATATTTATTTTTTGTGTTGAAAATGTTTAATCGATATGCAATAAACAAAGCTGCATATTTAATTCACTCACAATTTTTGTACTTGACATACATGATATTGCATTTTTAATAGTAGAAGTTTGGCTAATTCATTTAAAAAAATAAAAAATCTGTATTATAGATATTAACTTATGTTAAAAGTAATAGTACTAGTTTCTGCAACTTGAGCATGCATCTCTTATGCTTACTATGTAAAGTTTGAATCTAACTGCTGTATATATATTTTCAAGATGAGTACCAATGTCAAGCAAAAATATTCATCTAATAAAATAATATTTTACTTAGAAAAACTGCTTTAAATTCTATTATTTAATTAAAAATCTCCCAAAACTTTATTGGCATATATAATTAAAGCTACAGAAGAATGGTAACATAAATTTAGTTTTTAACTGAGAAAACTCTTAAATATATAGTGCAAAACTAAATTAAGTAAAATAAACTATTAATTTGTTCAAATATGAAATTTTTCACTGAGGAAAAACTAATGTAAAAATTACCAAAAAGTAGTTTTGCTCAGGGTTTAGAAAGCTGTGTTAATAACCAAAGTTACTTTTGACCCGAATAACCCTCAAGCTTTCCCATTGCTCAAAACTGATTATATATAATGATATTGGTATTCTTATTTAAAAAAAAAAAGGACTGATATATTGGTGCTCCCCAGAAACTACTTGCCTTACCTTTATTTAATCTATTCAAAAAACAATTTTCTAGATAAATTGAAAATACTTTTTTATATTATGGAGTCTCCCTATTGCAAAAGATTTTATACATGAAACAGAAGTTTAAATGTAACTGTATTAAATGCATGTATAAATTCTTTAAAATAAAACTTCTTATAAACAATTTAAAATTCTTATCCATAAGCATACAACTTCATAAATTTTCTAAACTTCTAAAAAATAGTTGTATAAGCAACTTAATTTACAATTTAACTACTATTACTAACTCTTAACTTTTAATTTTATTTTCTAATTTGTTAGACAAAGAAACACTAATAATGCACAAGTTGCAGAATGTAATTTTGGAAATGACATACGTTCTTCTTGATGTAATGGAATACTCTGCTAAACTTGATTGGTATATGAATTTCAGTTTACTATTAAAATTAAAAAAAGTATTAATAGGCAAGTATTAAAATTGTTTTATTTTATGTGGTTCTTTACTTTAATTTACTTATCAATCAGATTGATGAATGGTAATTTCCCTATGGTAAGCTTCTAGATGTTTAAATTTTGAGTCAAGTTACCATTTAGAAATGACTGTTAAATTTATATTTGTAATAATACAGAATATGTTCTCTAATATTGACTAGATTATAATGCTTAGATTGAATTTATTTGGTAAATCCGGTTTTTCCCACTTTAATAGAAACAAATTGAAAATATTTCCACAAAATTAGAAATCAAATATTCTCTGTATATTACTTTTCACTTATTTTTAAAAAGTATTTGGTTTAATATTTGTTTACTTTATTTATATTTATTAATAGTTTGATTTCTCTTGCGGTGACTGCTAAAGAATTTAACTGGGTTCAGCCAGAAATCACCACTGATGGGCAATTGACTATTGTTAAAGGAAGGTAAGCACTGTATTATCTTGCTTTGAATTAGATTCTATAATTAAATAATTTCATTTTGAGTTGCTGTTTTCAGATTTTTATTTATCTATTTTAGTCCCTATTTGTGAAATTTGTTAGATTATTCCAATAATAAATTACACAAGAAAATATGTTCTGTCAAATGGTGTAACGGTGTTTCTGTACATCGTAGCATTCCAGTTGATATTATGCCTTGAAAGAGGGGTGCGTAGCCCAGTTGGGAGAGTATTGGTCTCGCACCCAAAAGGTTGCGAATTCGGGCCTGGGACCGACTTAAGACCGCTGTGTTTGCTAATCGTCACTGGAACACGTTAAATCAGTCGTGGTTGCAAAGTCTTCCAAGTTCCCATACAAATCAATACCTCTGAGGGTGGCAAAGCCAAGTCTTCTACTTGGTATTGCCTCTAAATTAAGAAATTCCGCATACGGTCGGTGGTGCTGCCATCTACTGGTTAACTACCGAAAAGAGGTAGAAATGAACTCTTCAGTGGTAATAGGTAGACTTGCGCACTCCCTCTCACTAGTGAGTGTGTGCTTACATTCTGTGTAGTACTGCCCACTACCGATCTTTACTGAATATGGGGTTGGTACAAAATGCTTAAAAAAAGCAGACGGGCCATAGTCCCCATAGTCCTTGATAAGAAGATGAAGGATACCTTGAAAAATTCAATGCAACCATTTATTTCAGATTACTAAGTTTCCAAACTTAATCATGAAACATCATAAGCTTTAAAAATCCAAAAATTTTACAATTGCATATATTTAATAAGTTTATTTAATAGTCATTTTTTTTAATTAATACCTTTTTGAACAATTTTTTATGGTGCAATTTTACTGTTATTGTGTAAAGTATTGTTTAGTTGATTAAACTAGTAACTTTTATATGTAGTTTTTCTTCACTTCGATTAAAATCTGTTACATAATTTTACGAATGTTTCATTATTTATGACCTTTAATTATAGTAGATTTGGACCAATTATTTGGATGAGTTGTATAAAATGTGCAAGTTTTCACTAATTTTTCTGTTTAGAAAATTGCCAAAAAATAAAGCTGTCCAAGTTTTAAAAAATTGCACTTTGAGATTTGAAATATAGATGATTGTGTATGTTTGAGCCCTGATAATCAATTTTATGAAGTAAATGACTGAAGCTAATTTTTTTTTAATGTTTTATAATTAGTTTTTAAAAAAATATGCAATAGCATTTGTAACATGATCACTACCAAACCATTCTCAAATATAATTTTCGAGTCATGTGCACTGCAATAGGTTTGTAAAATAAAATGTGCAATGTACCACACTGGTTTATCTTCTAAGGCTTGTGAGTTATTAAGTGTTCAACTATAACAATAATCTACATTAATTATAAAACCTACACATTATAGTTTTGTAAACCTCTCAGCAATTTTTTTTCTTAATGTTGGCACAGCGCAATTTTTCATTAGCAAAATTGTTGATCTAAAGAATTTTTTTTTCTTTTAATATCTGACCTAGATTCCTACTTATGTGTCTCTTTGGACTGAATTTATTTGATTTTGCAGCATATTCTTCCGTAATACGTACTAATATTGATGCTTAAACTGCTTAAATTTTGTTTTTCATTTAGTAAGGTTTAAGTTTTTAACTGAAACTACACAAGAAGTTTAGAAGAGAAAATAACTTTAGATTGAATTTATTTATTTAAGTATTTTTATTATGAAAAAAAAGTATTTCTACAATTCAAATTATTTTTTATTTGTCAAACATTAAGATGTCATATATGATGTTTAAATACCAAAATTATTATTAACTGATCCATCAAAATTCAAAATAGTTAATTATAAGGTCAAACCGTTTCAATAAGGAGCTATTTAGATTTACGGTTTGTATACATATCCTTAATGATACAAAATATGTCCTACTAGATCTTTCATGTTAGACTTTGAAATTTAGTCATTGTATCAATAGACATACACCAATATCATGCTGATAACCTAAACACCACAAATGTTTACTTGAAAACTCACATTTAAGTTATATGATATTTTAATTTGCATTATATTTAAATAAGAATTATTTTTTTCCTGAAATAAGCATATTATTTAAAAATTGTTTCAGATTCATGTATTTAAAAAATAAATAAATTGAAGAAATATGTTCTAGAACAGGTGCTTAATTTGAACACACTCCTGTTTTTTAATGAAAAGTCATATCTTTTAGGCATCCACTGCAAGAGATGTGCGTTACATCTTATGTCGCTAATGACACCTACAGTGGAGGCTCAGAAAGTAAAATAAAAGTGGTCACTGGCCCTAATTCCAGTGGGAAAAGCATTTATTTAAAGCAGGTAAGTATAAAAAAATATATTAATAATATTAGTGATTTAATTCTCAATCCTTATAGCATTTTTATTTTTTGTTTTGAAGTATTAAAATAACTTCTTCAATACTATTGAGTTAACATTTTCACAAAGCATTTTTAAATGTTGAGTGTTCTTGTTCTGAGATATCCAAAAATTAGGTTACCAATAAGTCTTAATGTGTTTTAAGATAAAGAACTATATTTTTGATTATTCAAATAGCTTTATCACTATCAGCAACCTTCAATCATTGATCAATCCACTACAAAGATGGATTCTTTCTGTGATATGATGAAGTCATTTTCCGAATGTCTGGTAATCACACTCGCATAAAAAAAAGTTTTATCCAAGTATGACAATTAGTCTGAAGGAACTATGCTGAGACTATATGCTTGGTGCTTTACTTCACACCAGACAGTCAGTATCGCTACTTTTATTAGTTGTGGCCATACATTCTTATGAAGCAATGTAACTGGACGAGAACATTTGAGTTTAAATTAGCTCTATGAATCGGTCTATAGGATCAGTTGCAAGAAACTTGTGCTTGTTGTGACCAGCTCCAATAGTTAGATGTGGTTGATTGCAATTTAAAAAAAAAAAAAAAAATTGGCTGCCAATGGCAAGTTTTATCACTAATTTCTAATTTTTTAATTTTTAAATCTCTTTAAAAAAATAGTTTAGTTTCAAGTTGCGTTAAAATTTAAAAGGATCGCTCAAATATATTCAAAGACAAAATGAAAGAGTCAGGCAAAGGAAAAATAAAGACACCCATAAAAAAATTAATGCGACTAAAATTATGTGATTTTTTTTTAATCAAATCATGCTTTAAAAAAATATAATTATTCAAAGCAGTACTTATTGAAGTCTAAAATTTCTTAAAATAGGAAGATTTTGTAAAATTGAACGAAACAGGATAGCCAAAAAAATATATTGCAAATGAAATTTCTTAAGAGAATAAACACACCGGAATAATAGTTAACAATTATTAAAAAAGGCTTGCATTATAGAGATGCAGAAAGGTCACCTTCCCAACAGAACAGAGCCACCATAGTCATGTCCACTGTATAAATTGTGAGTAATGTGCAACTACTCTGCTCAATGTGTGTGTGTTTTAAAGATATGGGACCATAATATATGAGAATCTGAAAGAGCAACTGCCACTTACTAGCATGCGGTATATTAATTAGAATTTCTGGGGAGCCTTCACAGTTTGGAGTGAAAAGTTGTAATGTACTTTATTTAAAGTTAAAAATTCAACTTCGATATCTTTGAGAAGGTATGCTATCATTATAAACATAAAAAATTAACTATATCTTTTGAAATGCAACATCTTTTTTCTCTTTTTGAGGTTGCTCTGATTGTGTTTATGGCACACTTGGGTAGCTTTGTTCCTGCTGAAACTGTTAAAATTTCAGTAATGGACGGGATCTTCACTTGCATGCATTCGGTGGAATCCGTATCACTCAATCTATCTGGTTTCCTTATTTCATTAGTTCAGGTAGTATTCTATATTTTCCTGTTTATTATTTTTTTTTTTTGTTGTTCAACTTCTTTTCAAACTGTTACTCGCTGTGATTGTTGCTTTTTCCTTGCCTCTTAGACTAAATACAATACTTTCCATCACCTTCAATTTGCCATTTTGCCTGTGTCAGTTGCCTAGTTTTTCTGGAAATCTTGACCTCAGTTAGTTAATTAGTTTATCTCATAGTTAATTTATTCAGTAAATACAGGGTTTCCATGCATATGGAAAGTCAGGAAATGTCATGAAAAATCATGACATTGGGTAAATTTTGTCATGGAAAGTCATGATTTTGAGCAAAAAAATGGCTTAATACTTAATACTTAAATCCAATGAACAAAAAATCTCTTTTAATTCACACTGTAACTTGGAACAAACATATTTTCATAAGTCAGTGACAAGGCTTTAAAACTTTGATTTTACGAATCTAATGAGGCCATTCTTTTGTTTTTAGTTCTCTACTGCTTTAAATTGTGCCACAGAAAACTGTTTAGTAGTTGTAGATGAGTTTGGAAAAACAACTGAAGGTGTAAGTTTATTTTATTATAAATTTTTTTTTAATATCCTACAGCTGACAATAATTAAAAATTCTGATTTAAAAGAGTTGTGAGTTTGTTATATTACTTCATTCTTATAGTGCAAGTAAGAGGAAAAATTATCCTCCTTTTTTCTTAAGGTTTCAGTTTCATGCCTACTTAATATATTTGTAATAGATGTTATTAAATATAAATTTTGTCTTGAATTGCTATTTCTACAAATGATTTCATTTTTTCAAATATAATGTATCCTTGCAGACTATTAAGAAAGATATAATAATCAGACTTTTTTGAAGTCAAAAGAATTGAATTTGCAAAAACTACTTAAGCGGATATGCCAATTTTTTGGTTTTAACTTCTATTTGCAGTTTACCCATGACCAATACTCTACATTACAATGAATGAATACAAGATTTCCGGAAACGACAATAGTGACTATATGCAACATAAATCTCAGCAATAGCAAAAGTATTTGTGAATTTCAAGACTGTTGAGAAAAGATATTTTGTGTTCGTATTTTCCATGGGTTTCAAAGAACGTCCACACTACGAGAAATCTTTAAAAACTACAGAAATGTGTTTTAAAAAAAAAGTGGGCTTCTTAGCTTAAGCATCTTTTCTGAAGGTAAAAGTGTCCAGTACAGCACATTGAGACACTTCTTACTGAAAGTCGAAGTCAAAGAAGAAAATCTTCAGCGTATACAAAACAGTGAAGGGTGGCTTTCTTCTGATAACTAAAAGAACAGTTAACTCTAATCAAAGAAAAATTGACAATCTATCCAAATAGAGTGTGCTTGTTCGTTTCTTTTATTCTTTTCTCGTGTAAGCACCATCCTGCTATATAAAATTGTAATACTATTTGTACAATTGTACTTCTTAATTTTGAGTTCAGTCAGATTCCAATAGCTGAGATAAAACCTATCTCCACAACAGTTAGGTACTTAGGTTACTCTTTCAGCAATAACTAATATTACCATTTTGCTGTTTATAGGAAAGTGGCATGTCTCTCCTGACTACCAGTCTCCAAAGTTGGATCAGTAGGAGGACTGCGTCTCCCCACATTCTCTTGGCAACCCATTTTATATCAATGAGTACATTCTTCCCTCAGTGTCCCTTCATCAAGTTTCAGGTAAACTATACATAATCCATGACTAACTCCAGATTTTTATCAAAATAATGGAAACACCAGTTAATAAAAGTGACATTTACGAAAGCTCTTATTAAGCATTAAAATATAATCATAGCTACCAGATTTTTTTTAATATAAAAAGCATATATCATGGTATGTATGAGAGATAGTTTTAATGTAGTTGTATACGTCTTGGATTTTTTTCAATTGCGTAAAATGTAAGACCTAGCAGACTTTCCAAAAAACCAAACTGTAAGAGTTCGACAAGTTGAAGCAACTGTAACCGAAACATTCTAGTTTTTAGATATTTCTAGTGGTACAGTGTCTAAAGTTATGACATTCCACACGCAACGCAGCAAGACAAGCTCGGTAAAATAAAATCGTGAACGGTAGGAGAACCTGAGTGAAAGTAACCGTCTGGTTGAAGCAGATTTTGTGATGTCTAAAAAAATGAAGAATCGTACAATATTCCTCTACACCAGCACTTTTCAACCCATGGCCGGTGGCCCACTTGGGGGCTGCGAGTAGCATAGTACTGGGTCGTAGATGCTGGTCAAGATAAATATTATGTAAGAGCTTCAAGGGTAGAGATGGTAACTTTCGAGTCACTTGATTGTATTCTTCAATAGTGTAACTAGTGAATAATGAGTGAATTCAACAACACAGCTAAAACTATCCAGTTTTAATCCTGATATTGACTTCTTTGTCAGTGACAAACAATGACAAAAATTATTACTAATTTTTTTTTTTTTTTTTTTACTTTTAGCACTTTTTTCTTAGTTTTCTTAAAGTTGTGACAGCGAAGTGATTACAGTAAAGTTAATTTCTATATAATTTCTTTTAATCCTTCTTGTCCAATATCTTTTACTAATTACTGACTTTCCCAGACTAATCCAAGCAGCATTATGTGCTAAAGGCTGTCCTATGCAATATTAGTAAACCAGGTTTCTTGTAAATCTTGAGTGTTTCCATTATTTTGATAGCCATCTGTACATTGATGATTTTTCAACATCTTAAGAGTTAGTATGAAACATTTACTGCATATAGGAAGAAAAGCCACATCTTTTTCAGACATGCTTACACAAAGTATATTTTTGACAGAAGAAATTCGCAAACTTACAAAAACTCCTTCTTCCACAAACTTTATAAAAAATCATTTTGAGTTCTATACACAAGAGGTTGTTACATTTTGTTGCTAAACTGTTGATTAATTTGTACGAATAGTTTTGGAACACCTTATAATTTGAGGTTTTTTTTTTAAACTGTTTATTATTTACAGCTATATGTGGTGTTCTGAATGATAAAAGTGAATGGCGTGCAGACATGATGCCCTTTGCAAAAGATGTATGCCTGCACGCTACAAAATTTGAAGGCTTCAAAATGAAAAGACTTCATGTTTTGAATTTCATGAATTTGCCTTGGTCAAAATTTCAATAACAGATTGACATTTTCTTATTTATTTAAGGAATCAGATACTGTTATATATATTATATTGCTTTGTTTTTTGTAATTGATTATGTTCAAAATATAATGCATTATTTTATACATATATTTAATCCTTATTAACCTTGTAATAATGAAGCCAAAAGGGGAGGTTTTTTCTTTCTTGAATTTCAAACTTGCATCTTCATGATATGTCCGATATGATAAAAATACCATTTTTAACTTTTACTTTTGGTACCAATATGCACACTTTAATTAATTTATTTTTTAACAAAAACTGGCCAATACATTTACTTTATTAGTATATCACATGTAGTAAATGTATATTCAAATCAGTTGTTGTGTAAATTAAAATTGTCAGAAACTTGTGCTTTTAGCCACTTTAAAAATCCTTTATATTAACTTTGATTTTATTTGTATGTGTGTGTTGATGGAGGCCTAATTAACCCCTTTGCAATCATCCAATCAGGCTGAAACTTGGCAGATAGATTCGTTGTAGATGACTATGCATTCTATCAAATTTTGGGAGCTGTCACTGTCACTAAAAGGTCTCTTTTAAGGAATACTAAAAAAGTAACTTGCCATCATCCAATCACTCTGAAATAGCATTTAACTGATCATTAAAGAAACTCTTCTCTGTAGCCAAAATTATTTTAATAAATAAATAATAAAATTATTTTAATCCGAATAAATAAGAGATAATTGGATGTTAATGCATAAATTTGCACTCATTTTTAATTAATAAATTTTGAAAAGTAGTTTACGGTATATTTTTCTGACAGATATTTTTAATATTTAAAATTAGATGCAAACACCAAGCACAAGCTGACAAAGGAAACAGCGCAATGTTAGTGAATATAAAATTTGGCAATACATATAATGAGAATTTCAAAATTTATTTCTTAAACTCAAAGTTTTTCAATGATGAATTTCTGCTTCCATTCAGACAATGGACATGATCGAGAATGAAGATCTAGTGTTCCTCTATCAAGTTGTGGAGGGTACGGCCATATCCAGCTTCGCAGCAAACACTGCGCTGAAGGCAGGAATACCAAAGAAGATTGGAGATAGAAGCCTATCTGTAAGATTATTCTTATTTGTAGTAAATATACAAAATATTATATTCAGTTATTATCATTCTTGCATATCTCTTTGTATCTAAAAGAATAGTTTTCCAAATTCATAATCATCTGAAATATTGTTACAAAACGCAATAATTTAAAAAAAAATTTTTATTGAAAAAGAAAGAATAAATGAATTTTGTTCTTTGCTCCAATGAGAGGTGACAAAACTTTTTTAGAAAAACAAAAGAAATGTTTTTTGTCAAATATTAATAGCAGAAGGCTCTTTAATTAATTTCCAACTTTGTGGATCATCTATTTTTGTTGTTAAATATGCAACAAAAATATTGTGGCTGTTTGTAAGCAATGCTCTATTTTATCTCATGATTTGAAAAATGTTGCCTTATGTCTGTGGTAATGAAAGACTAACGACCATTTTCAACAAACTCTTGGATGCACTTAGATAAAGTAGATTTTCATTTGCTTTGGGTGTTTCTAAATTTATATGGTTTTCTGACCCAAAAACAGTATAATTTATTTCAAAGCAATGTTTCAATTTTTAAAAGTAATTTTTTTTAAAAAAATGTTTCTGCCAAAATGTTACACTTGAAAAGGAATTAGATTCTATATTTAGTTGTGCATCTTTCACTATTCTTTCATCCTGATTTGCAAATATATTTAGATTTACAAAGTTAGAAATTTCTAGAAGCTGTTTCATGCTCGGTAAATAAATAATCGAAATAAAAAAATAATGAAATTTAACAATTTTAGTACAACGATAATAATGTTTCAATGATTTTGAATTTATATAGTGAATTTTATAAGATTTTTTTTATTGGAGTTTTACCTTGAGTTGGTAGCAGGCAATACCACTAGTTTAGATGAAGTACAGAAAATTTAAAGTTGTGTAGAAAGTTAATGTCTAAGGTTGAATTTAAATGACTTCATTACTGAGTTCTCATGTGTGTTTCATGTCATGTCTAAGTTTCCTAAAACAACCCTTTACATTTCAGCTATTTTTTTAATCAAAATATTGTGCTCTGAAATTATGCTAAGCATGTTTAAATTGATAGTTTTTATTCATTGTAAACACTAATTCTTTTTAATACAAAAAGAATGTATGGTAATTGATAAAGTTAGACTGAATATGACATTTAAAAAATAAAATTCTTTTTCTTACAAAAGATTACTCAAACTCTTAGAGACAAGCAGCCCATTTCACTGGAAGAACCAAGATCTGTCGCGGAAATATTGCAAAGGTCTGCTTTCTGATCTTCTGCGTCTGAATTCATAATATGTATATTGGTTTATTTCAGTCAATAAAAACTTATTATTTTTATGTGCTATAGTTAAATGATTAACCTATATTTACCTAAAAAAGAGTATCCACTATTCGCTTACATTTAAGTCAGTAATTTAATCAGCAGATTTTTATTAAATGGTGTTAACTACTATAATTATTGATTACTAGTTATTACTTTAATTATAATTATTATGGTAATTGTAATTATTAAACTACTATAATTACTAAGTAGATTTTAATGATCCTAGATGTTGGGTAATTTTGCTTGTTCATTATTTTATGAATTATGGAAAAATTGGAAATCAATTTATAATTCAGATCATGATATTTTCTTTTATGAACACAGGAATTTTGAAAAGTGTAGATTTTTAATTGTCAAAACTGCAATCCGCATTGTATAAACATTTTTTGTAGAATTACAGAAAAATAAAATAAGAGAAATCTATCAGGAAAATATCGAGAAATTTTTATAATTAGATATTGCTTCTTCATAGCCCATAGTATGATAAATTTATACCTGAAACTAGATTGAATTTAAATGAGATTACAATAATAAAATTCTGAAGTGTATGCCTTGTAGATGCCTAATTATTTTCTAGTGAATATTTTTTTTGCCAACATGTAGGTATTTTTCTATTTATGAAGAGTTTTTAAAGCTTCAAATAGACTCTGATGACTTGCTGAACTTTTTGTCATTTGTTGGAGGAGAAACAAATTCTGCCGTCAATTCCCTTTCTAGCAGCAGTTCACGGACTTAAGATTCTACTTCATTGTTTTGATACATTCAATTGAGATGTTTATTCTTTTCTTGTGTGCAATTTCTAAAAGTTATGAATAAATTATAGATTAAAAAATAAATGTGTTTATCATCAATTATACTAATCTTATTCGAATAAATTTATTACATTTATTTTTAGAAGACACTAAGTAGGTATGCTAACTAACTTGAAAGTTAGTTAGTATTTCATAGAGTAGAAGTATTCACTAGCTAACTTTAAATAAGAAGTTTTGGACTTAATAGTTTTTAATTTACAATATTTACTACATAATTTGTATTGTAATCAATCGACTCCTTCCACACTTTTACTCCTTCCCTTTTATACTCAATAATTGTGTTTGTTTCTTCAAAGAAAAATTATTGGTCCATATAAATATTTTTAAATTTCTATTAGAAATAGAAAACGATGTCTTTTGTAACGACTAATATATCCTTAAAAAGATATTGAAGCAACTGTGTGAATTTTTTGCGATCTCATGTTTAAATAACAGATAAAAGCTTCTGCATACTAGAGTACTCTTTTGCACAGAGGTAAAGAAAGATACTCGAGAACCAAAGGTCCTCCGATCAAGACCCGCTTCCCGCAGAAAGCCAACTACGCTTTACATTGATATGATTTTTTATATTGAAATATGTTTTATTTACCCATTTAGGCTTATCTTTTTTAATCCTTCATAATAATTTTGATTTGTTTTTTATGTGTGTGCATGTTTGCAAATCTGCAGAGAGCTAATTAATCCACTTGTAGTTATCCAATCGAGTTGAAACTTAGCAGATTCATTGTTGATGATTCATTGTTCAGGATGCCTTCTACAAGTTTTGGGAGAGGAAAAAAGGAGTTAGTCCATGGCACAGAATTGGGGATTTTCTTCATAGTGGTCAAAAGTACTTAAAAAATCAATCCGAGCTCAAAATCACTTTTACGAATTGACATCTCATAAAAGTTGGTAATGCATATAAAGTATTTGTGTTAAAAACTTTGTTTTTATGGGATAATTTCTTAAGTGTCCCTTAAAATAGACACTTAAGCAGTATTGATCTGAAATTAAGTTATATACTTAAAATATATTTAGCCCAATATCTTCCATCACTATATTGTTTCTGAGAAGTCTTCTGTAAAAGCATTTATTAAATAAAATATATATCACTAAACTGTATTGAAGCTCATATGAGCTATCAGTTTTCAATGCAAGTTTGATTTGATTATGCTGTTAATTTTAAAAAATCAGGAGTGTAAGTTGCCCTTTTGTTTAAAATGGATTGAAAAGCTTTATTATTAATAGTTTAATTGTTTGTTGCATGTAATATTCAACCAACCTTTTACAGTCTCTTTTACTAGGTATATTTCAAACATTTTCGAATGAAGTTTTTTTTTTACATGTTAGAAATAAGATATATAAATAAATTATAATAGCACATTTTTCTTTGAGGACTTTTTTGGCATTAACGTTATCTTGCTTGAATTTGAGACACCTAATAAATCCTTTTTCTATTGAGCACATTCTTTTATTGTTCTTATACAAATAAAAAAAAAATTCAAGCACATACTCGAATATAAACTATTTGTCAACTCAAAATAGGTAAGCATTAGATTAACATAATTTGATCATTTGTTGAAACTCAATAAAGGGAAGCATGAAGTAACTAGTTCCACATGCTATTAGTTCCCAATTTGTATTCCTTAACTTTCTATAAACACTTCTCAATTTATTTTCTTTAAAATTCAATTTAAAAGAAAAAACATTTTCACAAAAATATATAAATAATTGCTTTTATTTTCATAAGTTGAGCAAAACAAATGAAAAGAGCATTTTTAATGACATGAAGTTATCGCATTTAAATAGTAATGGGTTGATGATGCCACTTGCAGATCTCCAGGTTAGGATAGAAGAGCGTTAACATTCATTCAGACGAAGTTTTCTTGTTCTTTTTCGCATTCGATCTGATTGCAAGCATCCTCGTTAATGGAATTGAAGATACTTCTCACCCCTAAGTGGTCGAGCCAAGAGTCCTCCATTCTGAAAGAAAATGAGAAGTAAGATTTTGAACTTTCCGAAATAATATTTCATCTTGTCCCAAAAATGTGTGTATTTTATGAGAATATACCAATATTATGAAAATACAATAATATGCTAGAAACATGGGGACATTAGTTGTATGAGATAAAGAGCTAGCGTGATAGCAAAGTTTAAAACGTATACAAAAAACGACCTATTGAAGGTAAAATAAAACTATACGAATTGTTTATACTACACAGGATGTCCACTAAAGTGCTTTATAAAAGCTCTAACTTTTAAACGCTGAAAGATGTTGTGTTAAAAATTGTGACCGATTATGACGGTTTTCGATGAAGAGCCTGTTACAACAAGTCTCATATAGCACATAGCCACAATACTATACTTAGACACTTTTTATAACAATATATGTTAGCGTATTGAAATTAAAGGGGTGGCAAAGGTCTTAAGTGAACTCTTTATTGGGTTCATTTGTGGTGGTTCATGTCCGATTCGTAATTTATCGAAAATGGTCAAATCAGTCTGACTCTGAACTGATGTGGCAAAGAAATATTCAACAAATCTAGTCTTATGTGTTTCCCTGGTTACTGGGTTTCGATGGGGAGGAAACCATGGCCTTGAGTGGCCTATCCTAAAACAATAGAACAATGCAACCACACTTACCATGACTTAAACACATGACTATCTGTTGTTCTTTACCATAAAAAATAGTCCATGAGGTAGGGTAGACAAATACATTTAATGACAGGACGGACAATTAACGAACTACGGAGATAAAGTTCACTAAGAACCAATTAGGCACACAGCCTATAAACATTATACAGAACCACACAGGTCTTCACACTTTCATGTCTGCAAGAGGAAAAGATCGTTTCCCGGTAGAGGGACGAACAAACTACATCTACACGGATCTTGTATTAATCCGCATAAAATATAGTTCGCTCGCCCCAATACCAACACTATCTTTATGCCCGTGATTTAAAGAGAAAACTACCTTCTAGTTGATTGGAATGACACCCTTCTTTAACTTTTGGTAATGATTCGTCAAGCATATAATTGGCAAATTTATATAACATCGGTACTTTTGTTTCATTTCACAGAATAATTTACGTTTTTACATTAAATGGTAAATAACTTACTAGTATTATGCATTTTCCAAGGTGTAACTTACTTAACCGTAAAAAGGAAGGTAACTCAAAAGCAGATTTTAAAAGTTACTCTATCTTAAAATCACAGTCTAACATAGTAATCAACAACACTTACGCTACTGCTGCAAACTGCACCGCCTTCCTGACAACAGGCGAATCGGATACGATCTGCTCCATGGCAAACTTGCAAAGCATCTCCTTCGCACAATGCGGCCTCTCTAGGGCCCTCTTTCCAAATTTTCCAACTGCCTCGATGAAGGTGGACATCGTCTGATCAACATTAGAACGGGACCCAGCAGGCATCATATCGTCCCCGTTACTCACGGCTGTGGTCGTAATCATAGGAATCATGGTGCTTCCGTCGTCCCCGTTACCTCCTTTCATCACTTTGTTCATGACGGATGGCAAGGCAGCAGCTAGAATAAGACTGGCAGGGACTATTCCAGCCACCAAGACTGTGATGGGGTCAACCTTGGAGAGCTTGTCGAAGATGGATGATATCCCACCCTTGCCCTTGCCTTTGTCATCGGAGGGTGGTGATGGTGGCATCGTCATCATACCCTTCATCATCATTTCCATCAGCATCTCTTCTGGCATCTTCATCATCTGTCGTAAGTAAAAATGGTGAAAAAGATTACATTATTTTAGTTTTTAATTTTCCTATTTTTATCAAATAAATTTGCATAATAAATTGATTTATGATTTTGTTTGTAATAAAAATTGAGCTTGTAGAAAATGCTTTCTTTAGTTAAAGATTGCGACCTAAACTACAATATTAAATTTTATTGTATAAGTGTCCAATATATCGAAAAGTTTAAGTAAATTATATCAAAGTTTGACTTTTCTATAGCTTATCCGAAAAATCAAGCGGATAATTTATTTTGAAGGTTCCGTTGCCGCTTTATTCTCTCGGACAAAGCTAAAGCAAATATTTAATAATATAGATGCCCGCACAATTAAACTTGAAAAGTACATGGCATACTCGTATGTTTCCTGGTGGCATGCAGTGCGCAGATATTTTAACTCGTTTAGTTTCATGTATATGCTTACATTGTAAGAGTAAATTAGACTAGCTACTATTGTAACAATAGTAGCTAGTCTTATCTACTCTGCCAAGAAGGGCTTCCTGCGCCCATCAAAGTAACCCTTTTAGTTCGTATTCATAAATTAGCAGAAACTGATTTTCCATACAGTAGCCTTGTATGCTACTAAATAGATAACAAGGTCCTTCTGTACCAAAGGAGTCGATGAACAAAATCCTTATGTAATTATATCCCTTAGCCATTTTATAAGTTACCATTTCTTCCATAGGCATTGCAGTAGTAGTTGTGGCCGTGTCTCCCTTCCACGGACCACTGCCAGAAGTCTTCTTGAAATAGTGGAAGTGCTTGTGGATGGATACCGGCGGTTTGGCTTTTGTAGAGGTGGTTGTAGGGGCCGGTGTGGTGGTTGTCGTTGTGGTGGTTTTGGGAGCGGCAGTAGTGGTGGTTGTAGTGGTAGTTGTAGTGGTGGTGGGGGCATGCTTGCTGTCATCTGCGTCGTCTGGTTCCCATCCCTGCCAAAATTGGAATCGTTTTAGGGATTAGAGAAATAGTGTCCGCAACTTATAAGGAAAATAGAAGGCAATGGTTAACATGCTCGAACTTTTACTTTTGCATCAAAATAATTAGCTATATTTATAGAAAGTGGTTGTGCCATCATTGCAACACATTTTGAATAGTTCTGTTAGATAGGGAGGGAAACACTTTTGGATGTTCTCACTGTAACATCCTCTAAATGTTATCCAGAAGAAGATGTAACACTGACATGAATATGTTGAAAACAGTTTGTCAACTCGCTTGACCTAATTAATTTACGTTCCCGGTTTCTACAACCACCTATGTATTTTCTGACAGCTATATCCTTTATTTATTTATAATAGAAAGCTGTGAACTTTCTTTAAATAAATTCTAATATGACATAAGGCACTGGACAATAAAAGTTTTTCATGCTCTAACTCTTGATCATCTCAATAGGTATGCATGAATCCACTTTTGGACAAATTTCCCCCTTTTTTTCTCTTATGGGTGGAAGTAATTTTGAATCCCCAAACGCATACTGCGTCGAATTGTCTTAAAAGTTAAGCTTTTTTTAGTTATGATAGCTATATTTCTTACCTCATGCTCGTCCTCTTCCCAGTAACTCCAGGCAACCTTAGAATCACTAGGTGATACAGAGCTCTTTAAATATTCGGGCCAATGTTTCCAGTTTTGATTTTTCCTTTTATCTGAAAAGCAAAATAACTTATACAGCATGTTTATTATTCAAATTTTTTAGAATGTAGACATTCGAACTGGTTGCTGTATAGAAGATAAGACTGCATGTGCAGACGTAGAAACTTTTAATAGTTTACTATTTCATTATGTTACTTGTGTTGAGTTTACTAATCTCTAACTCATTGATTCCATTAACAATATTAGTTGCGTATAGAAGATTTGCGGTCTCAAAATAATTTTATTTAGCAATAAAGTTTGAAAACAAATTGCTAATATACAATTTTAGAAGAAGATGTCTTTCTTCTATCTAAATAATTATTTATTAGTTAAAGCTTAAATATACGACGGACATTTTCTAGATTATCTTTTGTTAAAACACGACTCGCAGATCGTCCGCTGAAGAATCCAAACAGTGAGGAGTCCAAAGTCCTGCTGGACGGTTGCAGTGCAAAACCGTTTGGCTTGTAACCAGCACCACCAAACAATTGATGATTTTTTCAAACTTTCTTATTAAATAAGAATACTGGGATGACTTCAAGTCCTTTGAATCCTCTTAGTACGTCATTGTATACATCCCGGATATTGATGAATACTATGTTGCAGCAGATACTATGTTTAAGAAAATATAACTTTAGCAGTAAAGGAAATGGTCATGCAATGACTACCGCATCCAAAAGTGCCTCTTACCTGCATACTGTCCTGGATAAATCTTTCTAGATCTCTGCTTCCTGTACTTTGAGGACCTTACTGATTCGGAAGAAGTTCCTTCTCGTGGTATCTTGAAAGTTGAAGTCTTCTCACCTGGATAACTGACCGTCACTTCGTGGTAGACGTCCTCGCCACTAGCCGAGATCTCGCGCGAATCGCTTTCTGGCCTCGAGTCCTCTTCCGAACCAGGTTTCGGACCCAACCTGAACCCACTCGAGTTCTGCGTGATCAGCTGCGAGTATTCGGATGCAATCGCTAAGGAGGTAGACAACACGAGGAGGATCATGAGGCGGAACCATCTCAGTGAATCCATAGGGAAGGTATCTGCCTGAGAAATGAAAAATTGAATTAGCTTTAAAAACTAAAAGTAGATAACTTAGTGATACGATGTTTTAAAAACTCACAAATAGTAGCCGGTGGGGGGCTTGGAAAATTGTGCCCCTTTTTAGAAACGAAAGGACTGATGTACTGGTTTTTAGATTGAGCTCAGTTTGGTATGCATCTAAAGAATAATTTTCAAGCACATATATGTAACTGCATTTGATTTGATTTTAGAGATGATCATCTATATGTAAATACCAATTACATCCAACATATTAAAATAATGATATTCAACATAGTTATATAAGCATTGAATTTTTCTGAAAAATCAAGGCACCTGTTTTAAATTCCTTGCCATAGAAAGGTATTATAACATAGGATTTGAGATTCCTACCATGTTAAAAAGCCATTTTATGTGTTTTGTTGTATATTGTATTAACAGCAAAATGGATTATAACGATTACAAAAAAACTTGGTACTGGATCTTAATATACTTAATCGTCTTCCTCCCACATGTTTAGAGCATATATAGGCTTCACTGGACTTCCTGGGAGCATTTATACATATACTAGCTGAATACCCGTGCTGCGCTGCGAAATTTTACCATTAGCATTTTAGCGATCAAAAGACACTCACGTAGTATTCTACATTTCAGACGTTTGCACCCATTTCGATCCCGACAAATTGATTTATCAAAATAGAAACTTTCCTTTGTTGACAATTTTAACGAAATTTATAATTGTGAATACTATATTGGAAAGAGGCATTTGAATATCCCTCGTTTAGAACGTTTAATTTCCTTCGGACCCTTTTAATTACGTAATCGAGATTGAAATAGTTTATTGTGTTTATGTTTGCTCTTTGTTCTAAATTTCGAAGTAGTAGCTGTATTGGAATTGAGACATTAAAATAATCCTCGTATAGTTTCAATGTTGCGTCGACTTTTCATCCCTTAAAAATTCATTAATTGATATTGGAATAACTTGCTTTTTTTACATTTGCCCTTTTAACATTTGCACCAAATATCAGAATTATGACTACATTGGAAGAGGAACATTCGGATATCCCTCGTTTGGAACATTTAACCTCTTTTCGACTCCATAAAGTAGGTTAATCGAGAACGGAATAGCTTACTTTTTCTATGTTTATCTTTTTTGACATTTGTACCAATTTTCAAAGTTGTGACCAAATGGGAAGTGGGACATTCGAATATCTCTCTTTTGGAACGTTTAATGCTTTTTCCAACCCTTAAGTGGGTTAATCGAGATCGGAATGGCTTACTTTTCTATGTTTATCTTGATTGGCATTCATACCAATCTTAAGAATTGCGACGAAATGGGAAGAAGAATGTTCGAATATCCCTCGTTTGGGACGTTTAACCCCTTTTCGACCCCTAAGCGTGGATTAACCGAGATCGGAATAGCTTACTTATTCTATGTTTATTTTTGTTGACATTTGCCCCGATTTTCAGAATTGTGACTATATGGGGAGTGAGATATTTGAGTTTGGAACGTTTAACACCTTTTCCACCCCTTAAAGTGGATTAATCAAGCTCGGAATAGCTTAATTTTTCTATGTTTGTCTTTGTTGACATTTGTGCCTATTTTCAGAGTTGTGACCAAATGGGAAGTGGTACATTCGAATATCCCTCGTTTGGGACGTTTAACCCCTTTTCGACCCCTAAGCGTGGATTAACCGAGATCGGAATAGCTTACTTATTCTATGTTTATTTTTGTTGACATTTGCCCCAATTTTCAGAATTGTGACTATATGGGGAGTGGGACATTTGAGTTTGGAACGTTTAACTCCTTTTCCACCCCTTAAAGTGGGTTAATCAAGCTCGGAATAGCTTAATTTTTCTATGTCTGTCTTTGTTGACATTTGTGCCTATTTTCAGAGTTGTGACCAAATGGGAAGTGGTACATTCGAATATCCCTCCTTTGGAACGTTTAACCCCTTTTCCACCCCTTAAAATGGGTTAACCTAGGTCGGAATAGAATGCTTTTTCTATTTTTACCATTGTTGATATTTGTGCCGATTTTCAGAGTTGTGACCAAATGGGAAGTGGGATATTCGAATGTCCCTCGTTTGGAACGTTTAACCCCTTTTCGACCCCTTAAAGTGGGTTAATCGAGATCGGAGTTGCTTACTTTTTCTATTTTTACGATTGTTGATATTTATGCCGATTTTCAGAGTTGTGACCAAATGAGAAGTGGGATATTCGAATGTCCCTCGTTTGGAACGTTTAACCCCTTTTCGACCCCTTAAAATGGGTTAATTGAGATCGGAGTAGCTTACTTTTTCTATTTTTACAATTGTTGATATTTGTGCCGATTTTCAGAGTTGTGACCAAATGGGAAGTGGGAAATTCGAATGTCTCTCGTTTGGAACGTTTAACCAATTTTTCGACCCCTTAAAATGGGTTAACCTAGGTCGGAATAGAATGCTTTTTCTATTTTTACCATTGTTGATATTTTTGCCGATTTTCAGAGTTGTGACCAAATGGGAAGTGGGATATTCGAATGTCCCCCGTTTGGAACGTTTAACCCTTTTTCGACCCCTTAAAAAGTGTTAATCGAGATCGGAGTAGCTTACTTTTTCTATTATTACCATTGTTGATATTTGTGCCGATTTTCAGAGTTGTGACCAAATGGGAAGTGGGATATTCGAATGTCCCCCGTTTGGAACGTTTAACCCCTTTTCAACCCCTTAAAGTGAGTTAATCGAGATCGGAATAGCTTACTTTTTCTATTTTTACCATTGTTGATATTTGTGCCGATTTTCAGAATTTTGACTATGTGGGAAGTGGGAGAATTAGTGGTGAGTGAGTGAGTCAGTGAATGAGTGAGTGAGGGCTTTGCCTTATATATATAGAGATTGTCGCGCAGGTGTTCCATAATGTGTCTGAAAGTGAGAGTTAAGGGGTTAGGAAACGCAAATTAACAGCTTTGAAAGTTATTTCGTTTCTAAAAACACGTCATTTTAAGCTTATGAGACGAAACATACATCTTACACGTTTATAAAACCTGTTTTAGGTAATTCACAGTGCTTCCTATGAAAAGTAAATAGCCGAGAAAAAATTGCAGGTTGTGTGTTGGGATAAATATATATATATATATATATATATATATATATATATATATATATATATATATATATATATATATATATATATATATATATATATATATTCCCCTTATTTTTTTTAATTTTTTTATTATTATTATTTTTTAACTATCAGGATAATAAGTCAACTGCAAAGATTGATAAAATACTCTTTCTCTGATTGAGTTTTCCATAGTTCGGCAGAGCAAATGTATAATCAACATGCGAATTAGTGGCTTAAAGTTTAACAGCATCTGCATGTACTTGATGCTAACTCACTGACCAACTTATTAACATTTTTAATATTTCCCTCACAGGTACGGCTGACCAAACGGTATAGTGGTTAGCGTGCTAGCTTCTAGACCGCGAGGTTGTGGGTTCGAGTCCCGTGTAAGGCATGGGTGTTTGTAAATGTATGTTCGCTTGTCAAATGACGAATGTTTCGGCGCATTATAGCCCTCGTGTTGCTGACGGCGCCAGATAATCCGAAAACAACCAACCAACCCTCACCATACGACTATTTACCCTTTGCACTCGAGGATTTTTTTCGCGCGAAGGCATCAGCAACTCGAAACGTTTCGCAGCGATTTTGGTTCGTTCGTGGTTGCTGATCCGTTTCAAAGAAACTAAATATAAACAGGCTTCGCATCGAATTTCCGCATCAAATTGGTGAGCGATAGTCACCTCTGGAATTGCTGCATCCAATCATGTGGTGAGTGAGTTAAACCTTAAGATTATGTAGAACAAACTACTGAGAGCCACCAAGTAAAAATAATTCAGTTTTGCCAAAAAATACAGATATGATATTTGTGCTTAACACAGCAGTGTAGCTCTGAGGCACCTTAAGAGCCTAGTATTCGAAAGATCTTGGAATCGAGCCTCGCAAAATGCTCTGCAACCTGATTTAAAAAAGACTGTGGTTATGTAATATCGGGTCAATAATCGGTTTACCAGATGGTATTTCCGCTCTTTTTCTCATTCTTGGAGTAAATAAAGGACCTTCTCTCATTAAAAGCCTCCCGGGAAGGCATTCTCACTTTGATACTCTCTATCATGTATCGTAAAGATGTTTCACAGCTGTGCAGCCTTCATGTAGCTATTGCGAAAAGAAAAGTCAAATGCAAACAGCCAACCAAATTAGTAAGGGAATAATGATCCAAGAGTCATGTTTTTTTGGGGGGAAATGCTTTCTTTGTGGAGGTGTGACTGAAAAAAAGCCCTTTCTACTTTCTAGAGGTCAGTACACATTGTGAATGGTTCTTCACCGAAGGCGATATCCATATTTCCGGGCGAAATGTTCGTGGACGATGCTTTGCTGCTTCATAAACTTTTAAATCGTCGATTTCACGCGCATCCGACCGTAATACAACTTGAGGCCTTCTCTAACATTTGCATTAAAAAGACGTTTAGATACATGCAGATATTCTTTTCAAAAGATAGTCGTCGTATTAGAATAAAGTTAAAAAATAAACCCTGTAAAATATTTCAAGGAAATAAACTGAGCTCTGGCTATACATTTCTTGCCTTAATTTCAATGCTAAAGATTTTTGATTTTTTTTTTTTTTTTTTTCCCCTGCTAGACGAAAACCTTTATTTAATAGTTTCCAGAGTAATCTACAACTTCTTACCTTTTACAGAAATTTCGTAAGGATCATTTAGACAACACAATCCAAAATACCAATTTGAATTATAAAACGCGCAATTTCGATTGTTGGACCGCTTTGTGGAATTCTTCAGTTTTTCTCCAAAAAAAAACGCATGTCAATTTTCTTTTGAAAGACATCTCGAAAAGCCTTTCTCTTGTGGTCCATCTCCTGCTCTTATGAGTTGTGGCACAGTATACTTGCTGAAACTCTGTATATACTTATTTAAAAAAAAAATCATAACTTTACATTGTATATTGCCTCAGTTTACAAAATCTAATTGACATTGTTAAACTCTGGATCGAGAAGCAAAATTCTTTCCTAGCTTGCGAGATGTCCCGGGACTGAGCACAGATACACTCTCTTATCCATGAAAATAATCAAAACAGCCAACCATTTGGTATAATGTAAAACAATGTTATTGATCAAAATGTTAGTCATTCTATAAACTTTTATTTTCCAAGACACTGAAATCTCATTTGTGTGTCGGCCAAGATATGTTTTTAAAAAATTATAAACTCGACAGTTTCTTGAGAGATTTGATTTTGACAACCACTAAATCTAAAAAGGGTTCTAATGCTAGCTTTGTAAATCAGTAGAAAGCTTGAGTCTTAATAAATGAGAGCTCAATTGTTTACCGATAAATCCGTGGTATTTTCCAAAAAAAGTTATTGTATTCAGAGACCGTTAGGTCAACTGATGTCATTTTCTAATTATACCATGAGTGGTATACTGAGTGAATATACCATGTTGGTATTCGATACTTGAATTTTTTCTTTCTTTTAAATTGATTGAATACAATAAAACAAACAAAAATAACAAAATATCGCTTCCAAAAACTGGTCTGTTTGTTTATACGAAACAAACTCTTTAATGTAGTGTACACAATCTATTTTAATGAATACATGAATTTTTAATGAAAACGTAAATTTATTTACATTGGCTATATTGTATGATATATTGCTATAAATGACATATGCGTTCAACTAAGATGATTATTTAGTGAAACTAAGGTATTGCAATCCCTTCTCGCTAACGGTCGCAAACCCCCGGGGAATGCTTCGCAAACCAGGTTGTTGAATTGCTATTATAAAATATAGAACACATGGTTTTTGCAAACAATAGCAATCGAATCTAACTCAACTCTTAAAAACAAAGCTGCCAAATTTTAACCATAGTATTTTTATTACTATCTGAAAAAAATAAAAAAAACTATTTTGCATATTAAATAAAATATCTTGTAAAATTTTTGAACACACAAAAATACAATAAATAAACTGCATTTTTGAAAATTACCACTTAAAATACCGTGCCCAAAAATTTGTGTGAAAATGAGAAGATACATGGCTAAGGCACTGTTAATTCCTAAAGAAATTTGACCTATCAAAACACACCTTTGAAAACATCTTGGAACTTTGTGATTGGTATCAAGTCCCCATGAGTTACTAATTTTTTTGATCGATATATTACCGTAATATTTAAAATGTAAAATCTGGCAACACTTTATTTTTACTTTTGAAAATGAGAAGTTATAATAAAGAAACACAAATAACATCGTTTAACTCACTTTAAAATAGTAACATCCGCATCGTTATTGTAAACAATTCTCTGAGTTCGGATATTTTTTAAATGAACCCTGATAATTTAATCTATATTGCGGTATAATTCCTTAAAATGAATTTATCTTTTTCCGTTACTTTTCTGCCGTTTATTTAAAAAAAAAAAAAAAAAAAAAAAAAAAAAAACATCAATCGCACAAGATTAAAATTTAATTTTTTGAAATGTATACATGAAATTTATATTTAAAATTTATACATTTTTTTAGATTTATTTTTCCAAAACTACATAAAAATTTTATTTTTGAAAAGGATGACGCTAGTGTTTTAGCAAGAGTTATACTGCAATAAAATTCGCTTACTACAGTGGTTAGATTTCCTTGTAGAGAAAGGGCGCATAAAAAAAAAAAAAAAAAATTCACTTGTATATATAATAAACAAAGTTTGAACTTCTAAAATTTTTTTTATCAGCAGATTTCCCAAACATTTTTCTACAAATGTGCAAAAGTTCATACTTTTAAATCCAATAGCACTGTGAGACAGAAAATGAATGCTCGGTGGAAAATTTTGAAACTCCAACTCTTTTCAATTCTTGCTTTATTTTTTAACAAAAAGAAATTAAGGTAGGAGAAAGAAAAATTGCGTCGTAATAGTAATTAATGTAAAATATCGCATTCAAATCAACGCTTACTTAAAATTGAATAAACTTATTTTATACATATTATAAATTGTTTAACAAATATTTTGAATCTTTTTTGTATTGACTTCCTTTTTTTTTTATTACATTTAATATATAAAATCGAATACTAATAATAAACTATTACAAAGTTTTTAAACTGTGAATATTGATTCAAAAACATTATATCGTCATCAACATCATACCTACTTGTTAAAATTAAGCCAAATTACTTTGAAAGGCTGGCGATAATTATAAAAAAAAATTATCTTTTATTCAAAATTATTACCTGTAGAGTCATTCTTTTATATCTATATTATAAAATAATATACTTACCGCCAAATCCAATCCGATTCCAATATACTGTCTTGATTTCTTTTCGTTAAAAAAACATAAGATTACGACTTTTTTCAAGATGTGAAATGTTCGATTGCGAAGCTAGAGAATAGAAAGAAAAACGCATACGCGTGAAGTTGTGGGAAGCTAGCACGAAAATAAAAGAATATTCCATTATCTCCTCACACATACCCCGAAACTGAAGGGTTCAGTGCGATTCTTCACACGTGGAGCGAGAGTCCAGTTTAGCAGAACTTCCATATTTGACCACGACATCATTTTCACAAGTTTTTTATTTAGAGAATAGTATCGGGAAAGAAAAGCCGATGCCCATGCTATAGGTTTTTTTTTTTTTTTTTAATTCCATTCATTAAATTGTTGGTGTCTCTTTTTATAGTTTTTGTATTGAAATATTAAATTAAAATTCATGTAGTTTATGATATAGCATGTCTTGTATATCAATTTTGAACTTAATTTGTGCAAAAAACAAAAGGAACGTATTTGAATATTCAAAAGTAAATTTTTTATTTTATGATAACATGAAATCCAAGTATTGCTCTTTCTTTGTATTCGTAAACAAATAAAACATATTTGAATATCCAAAAATAGCATTTTCATATTACCATTACATAAATTTCAAATATTGCACTTTATTAATGTAAAAAAAACAAAAGCAAATAGAACGTATTTTAGTATCCAAATGTAAAATTTTTATGTTATCATGATGACAAAGAACTTCACAATACCACAAAAACGAAAATGGTGTCAATTGAGAATAATTATTCATATAGCTTACTAAAAAAATAAATGTTTTTGGTATAGACATAAAAATAGAACGCTACTAACTGTAGTTAAAATATTAGTATAATGCAATCTGTCAGGATAAGGATATTTTTGTCAGTGATAACCATTTTCTAATTTCCTAATTACGAAAAAATAATGAAATTATTTAAATTATTTTCTATTGTATAAAACGCTTTATTATTAATGCATTAAATTAATTGTCGTTGGAAAATTAGTTTTATTAATTTATTTAACATTTATAACAGCATAAATGGTTCCAGTAACAAGCCAGGATAATAACTTTGGAACTTTTGATATATTTTTAAATGAATTAATAAAAAATGAATCCAATATATTATTTATCTGAAGCTTAGCCTGGAACATGGAAAAGGTATTAAAAGGCTAAAATAATTATTTTCTTGTTTTTAAAGTGGTATAATACTGTGAAATGTATTTGTTCTGTTTTAGAAGAACGGTCCAAATGGCCCATATCCAATAAATAAAAAGTTTAAAGTATGATTTTAATTTTTGATTAGCCAGAGTAGATATTTTAGTGGCCAAAAATGGTTGCACTATACCTTAAAATATCATTGCCGATGCTCACCTTTAATGTCATAAGAAATTCAAACTTAATGCATAACAAAGGTAAGCAATTGAAATTTTTTACGCCGTTGTTCGAATATGCTTCAGTGCGTTGTGAACACAATACCTTGTCTTCATGGTGTTATACATCCCACCGTTTTTTATTGGACTGCGTTCGCATTAACATTCAGATAGTATATTCAAATGTAGAAACACTTTTTCGCGGAAGTTTTCTTTATAAGAAAATCCTATTATGATAGATGGTTTATTTATTTTTTATTTATCATTTTTTGCTTTTTAAAATTAATTTGAAGAAAAATAATTCATTTTAAATAGAGGCGTTTGTCAAGTAATATTTCAAATTGAATGTCAGTCACTATCATTTATCGTCGTTTCTACAAATGTTATATTACTAACATGTATTGCGTTTAGCACTTCAGGCTAGCTGTATTTTATACTCAGCACTTTAGCTGTATTTCAGTATGTTATCCAAGAAAAAGGTATTGAAGGAAAAAAAAACAGAGGTGAAATACAACAATATACAGCATTACAGTTGGAAAAATGATCCAATTATTGAAATTTAATAGCAGATGAGTCGCTTTTCCATTAGCAAGGTGATATGTTTAGTACATTCGAACAGTTTTTATAACTTTCCTCTAAAATATATTTGGGTAAAAGTTACACCAAGTGTTTACAACAACACAATTAATTAAAGCACTTAAAATTGTTTTGGAAAATATACAAGCAACATATAACATACCAATAACAAATCAAAATGTGGAACAATTTCTTCGCTTTCAAAAAATTTAAAAAAAAAAAAAAAAACCTCCCGGAGATTGTGTATGACGAGCACGAATCTATTGGTCATACAGAGTGGCCAGGTCATAATGAGAAGTATACTAATATTGTGCAGATAAGATTATTGAATCTATTCCACTTTATACTGCTTTTCTAACAAATAGTTCGTTTTTGTACATAGATATTTCTCTTTGTAGTATTAAGTTGGAGACGTCAGGGTTCAGATGCTGCATTTTTAAATCCTTTTAACTACGATTTTGTGTTTGTAAGTTTGTCTATGGCGGGAAACTCTACGGAGGCTTAATTAACCCCTTTGCCGTCATCAAATCGGACAGTAAACTTGTCAGATAGATTCCATGTCAATGACAATGCATTGATCGAATTTTGGGAGCTGTCACTGTCACTAAAATAACGTTTTTAAGGAATACTAACAAACCAACTTGCTGTTATCCTATCGCGTTGCAATAGCATTCAACCGATCGTCGAAGAAACTCCTTCCTGTTGCCAAAACTGTTTTAATAAATGAATAATAAAATTGTTTTGAAAGTATAGCATTAGGTCAAAAAAAAAGATTTTTTTTTTTTTTTTTTTTTTTTTTTTAGCATTTCTCCACGCTTTGGAACATCCTGATTTCAAAAAAGCTATCTAGAAAAAATGTCTCAGTGTGTATGTTGTCAGCATAGCTCCCGAACAAATTGACCTACGATGTTCAAATTCGGTATGTAGGTTGCTGTTGGCCATGAGACCCACCATTAAGGTTTTAGTCAAAATCGCACATGCGCATAAGGTAGTTAGTTGCCAGGGGAAAAAAATCATGTTTTTCAATGATATCTACAAAACGGCTCGAACGATTTTGATAAAAAATCGCCGTAGTAATGCCTCTTAAGGTGTTCTAAACATCCCCACCTCCGAAATTCCCGTAAAAATGCTTTAATGGCGTAAAAAGTTGAAAAATGAATGCCTTCAACGAGTTCTCTTTCCTCATCAACGATCGTCTTTTCTTCTCCCCTCAGTTTCACTTATATTAAAGGATAACATAAGGATGATCGAAAAGTATATCACCAAAATCACCATTGTAATGAAGTTTTTTTTTTTTTTTTTTTAATCCATACAAGAATTATCGTAAAAATATCGCCAAACTGGCCATTTTTTGTAAATGAATAATGAAAATCAAAAAACAGTAAATGACACAAATTGACAACAGTATTATAGTGTAAGTGAAAGTTGTGCGATGTTCCACACCCCTAGTTCAATTATAAAATGAAAATTCATAATATTTTACATAACTCATGATATAAAAAAAAGCTAATACTCTTAAATAACATATTTATTTTCTCATTAATTATGATTGCATAAAGATTCATGAGTTATTATTAGTTAGTAATAAAAAATCTTGAATAAGTACATACACCTCTGCTCTCAGTCTATAAGGAGACAGGTCATTTTACACTGAGTTATCCCATATGAAAGTTTTGTTTTATTACTTTTTACCAAAGTGCGTGTATTTGAGAAACTCCATAAGTCAACTGATTTTAAAAATCCATAATGATTTAATTATTCATCTTTTGAGACTTCTATTGAGCACAAAGATTGTATCTAGCTCCAAACAATACATTTTGTTAGAAAAAATAAGAAAGAGTTTTCTCATTTAACACAAAAACAGTTCGACTCGATTTTCTAGAAGTTGCTCTCAACTTATTTATGGGGTTTCTCAAACAACCAATTCTCGTGACGTGGTTGCCTTTCATTCAGTTCAGCGAGCAGTGAATTAGATGATCCACATTCGAGATAGAGCGTTCGTATTTGGAAAGGTTTCTTTCAAGTTTAGAATTTGAAGATTTTTATTTCACCAAGAATACAAATGTTCAAACATTTATATATTTCTTCGTAAATTTTATTTGATAATGATGTAATTCTCTGATTCCCAAAGTTAGTTTTTGTTAGTAGATGGAAGTTTTGTAGAATGCCACACTTTTAAGATCATAGGCTTTTATTATTATTATTATTATTAAAAGTTGAAATTTGTATGCACATATTGTAATACTTTTTAAAATTACATTTGTCAATTAACTTCATTGGCATCAATTTGGAGACAGCAACACTTTCACGCGTCCAACTGTATGCGGCTTTGCCTGCATACAGTTGCATAGTGAAGGTGTATATTGAATCGAATCCACAAGGTACAGATTCGCCCCTACATATGGTAAAACTTCGAGGCGGGAGATCTTTTGTAGTATTCCAGATTAATGTTGTCAGTTGTATTGGATGGCCGTTTTCCGGGAGGAATGGTGTGTGGGGAGAATGGCGGTGCGTCTAGGGACAGGGATGATCTTGTACCACAACCATGAGAAGCAGAACACAAGGATCTCCACCACTGTGATGATGCTCGCTCCGAGATAAAGGCCGAGGGCACCTCCGATCTGACCTGCAGCACATACAGAAATCTACATGTATAACTATAGACCGCCAAAATATATATATATATATATGAATTATTTGTGAATACAAGGTGGTCATAAAAAAAAAAACTTCCTCTTTTTATGAACCGCTAGTAACATATTTGCTCAAACAATCGAAAGGAAATTTTTTATATTGTTATTTGAAGGTATGATTGTGATGAATTCAAACAATAGAGTTCTCACAGTTACGTTTACAGTGAAATAATTTTGAAATTTTGAACTGTCGAAACATATTTTCTTTTTCTAGAGCAAATTCATTAGCGCATTGAAAAACCATAATTGCCGTTAGAACGATAGACATATGACGAAAATCGCCGGCATGAAACATTTGCGGAGCGGAAAAAGAAAGAAAGAAAAAAACATTGTAAATGACCAATGGCAACAAAGAGAGGATGAGCAGTAAAGCTTGGCGTCCACTATTGCTAAGCAGAGCAGAGCAGATCAGAGCGGAGTGGATTAGAGCCAATTAGAAGGCTGCCAATGTCTACTATAGCACGAGCCTCGAGCTACAATGGACGTTGACAGCCTTGTAATTGGCTCTAATCCACTCCGCTCTGATCTGCTCTGCTTAGCAATAGTGGACGCCAAGCTTAACGCTTTGATACTGCCTACAATGCTCTTCTTTGCAAATATTTCAGAGCGCCAAATTTTCGTCGTACGTGATCATTCTAACGTCATTTGTGTGTTTTAATCCGCTGATCAATTTGCACCTAAAAAAAATGGATGAAAGTTTCTAAATCGTTTTCACTGTAACCGTAACCATGAGAGCTCTATTGTTTGAAATCATCACAATCTAGAGCATTTACCTTCAAATAACAATATGATAAATTTCTGTTCGATTGGTTGAGAAAAGCCACCGGGCACTCATATATCGGGGAAGTTTCTTTATGACCAACCTGTACATCAATTAACCCTTTGCACACGAGAGTTGACTCGCATTCACCATTAGGTTTGATGCGGAAATTCGATGCAAGGCTATGACTGCGTTTAATTTCTTTGAAGCGGATCGGCAATCACGAAACAAAGCAAAAATGCTTGGAAACGTCGCGAGTTGCTGGTTCCTCCGCGCGAAAAGGGCCTGGAGTGCAAAAGGGTTAAGTGAGACCTGAGTGCTTTAACTGATAGTCCATTTGAACAATAACCACGTACAACATTAGCAGAGAGCTGATAAATAATATATTTACTAGAATACATTTCATTTATTTTTGAACCATTACATTTTTTTAAAAGTTGCATTTCTTTGTATTGATTTAGTTAGGTCTCCTTAGTTAGTGGATGGTTGTTTAAATTATTTTAATTGTTGTTGTTTTTTAATTGAACAAGATAAATTGTTCTATTTAAGATGTTTCGTAATTCTTTATATCAATATATAATAAGAAATCTCATTATACTCATTTTATAAGAAATCGTGAAAGAATTGGTTGACTTCGTATTTTATTTGAAAGCTAATATGCGTTATACTTACTGAGGAGACCTGACATTGTGGTCGTTCGGTACTCCAGAGATACGTACTGCTTGGCATTGTACATGATTTCGATCCGGCTGCGAAAAGAAACAGCAGTGATTAAGATATTGTTGCGTGGACGGGTTCGAAAAATTTGAAGCCAAAGCAGATCAAAACTTGCAGAAATTTATTCCACTATAACTCCTCACAGATTCTTTTACAACTGCAGGACTTCTTATTCTAGTAGACTCAAAACAGCTCTATACATAACAATAGAGCACAAACAGCAGTTAAACTTGACAATACAACTGCTAAATCGCCGCAAAAGACAATGCAATACAGTTCGCTTTCGGAATTCTCTGAATGCTCGCTGACAGACAACCAAGTCAGTAACTCCACTCAGTCTCAACTAACTAACTTCAGTCAACTAACTGACTAACCCACTAATTCCACTCACGGCCGGTCTTATATAGGAGTCAATACTTCGTGAATCTTCTAAAGATAGATATTTGAAAAACTTTCCAGATCGTAGTCGAAAAGTCCTATACATGTACATGGGAACCGAAAATGTCGCCAAATGGTCGCCAAGTTTGGCGACATTTGGTGATTTCTTGCCAAATTTGGCGACAAAAATTAGTCGCCAAAACCGTCGCCAACTTGGCTCTATCTCGCCAAATTGGCGAGATTGCCATTACCATAATGTTAAGTGCCCTGCTCCTTGTAAAACTCGCTTCCCAGCGTTATCTCTGTAAAACTCGTTATCAAGCATTAAGTGTCACATTGCAGGGAAGCCAAGTTAAGACGAACTATTGCACTGCCTTATGCGAGATGTACATAAATTTTCCTATTTTCAAAATTAACACTACAAAATATTTACAAATGTACAAAAATTCGTAACAATATCATGACAATTTTACTTGTGTCTAATATAAAGAATATTGAAGTAGGTCCCCTATTTATAGAGAGAAAGATTGCAATTTTGCCCTGGTGAAAAATATTAAGATTTTTGACACATTATCCCGTCAACTGTTGGCGAAGTTTTGTTCGGCGATAAAAAGCTCGAACCCACTGATTTCCTCGGAGCAAGCATTTAGTCTTTCTTATGGAATGCTTCACTTGCGCAGCGGACCGGCCATCTGTCCGGACCGACCGGTTCGGCGGACTAAGGGAATTCATTTGGCGAATTTTTTCTCTTGTCTACTATAGACCGGAAAATGCGGGAGTAATCTGTTTTATGATACTTGTCTTAGTTTATGGAACTTTCAGATTTTGTTTAGCAATTAACTTGAGGTACAATAAATTTTAATTCCAAATCCTAACCTTACTATATTTTAGAATACTTCGGTTTAAATAAAAAATAATATATCGGATATCTTCTACAGCTGTATGGTATTTCACAACGTTAGTTAACTGTTTGAGCGATGCATGATTAACTAGTAAACATTGCTATTTCTATAGTATAGTTATCTTTGTTTTAAAATATTTTATTTTAACTTCAATTTTGTGTGTATATATGTTTGTCGATGAGAGCGGAATCTGCGGAGATCTAATCAATTCCCTTTCCCTCATCCAATCGGATTGAAACTTGGCAGATATCTGCGATGTCGATGACAATGCATTCTATCAAATTTTGGGGCTGTTACTGTCACTAAAAGGTCGCTTTTAAGGAATACTTATAAACCAACTTGCCGTCATAAAATCGCATTAAAATAGCACTGAATCGATCATTGTTGAAACACTTTCCTGTTGCCAATTTTTTTTTAATAAATAAATAATAAAATTACTTTAATCAGAATAAATAAATGATATGTGGATATGAGAGCATAAATTCACGTTCATTTTTAATAAATGAATTTTGAAACGTAGTTTGCCGCACATTTTGCTGATAGAAATTTTTTTGACATCGGTACTGAGTTAATGAATAGTATAAAAATTGGCAATGCATATATAAGATTTTTAAAAACTTTGTTTTTATGTGTTATATTATTTGTTTTTTATTTTGCTTAAAGCATTGTGTGTGTGAAAGGGGAGGGGGTAGCTGGGCTCAATAATTAGTTTATTATTGGAATTTGCTTCAATATATTCATCAGTTTTTATTCAATTGTTAATGACTATAACACGATTTCAAGCAAAATTTCATTTACTTCTTTGTGATTCATAGAATTCAAAACATGAGGCATCATGTTACCGTATACCATTAGTTTTTCTGCAAATACCATCGTGAATCGCCTTAAATTCTTGAGCTCTTATAGTATTACCATTGATTTCTAACTGTAATCTCTGGATAACTTATAATCGATTTCTGCTCTACAAGCAGACGAAGCTAATTGAATTCTGTCCCTCATCTATGCCATATCTTGTGGTTAGTTGAGGTCTTAAATGTTCTCACCCAACCAAAGCTTTATGCACATTAAACTCACAGTGGAATAACTCTTGCGAATAAGGACTTGGAGACTGTACTTGAAAAACTATTAAAATTTATTTATATATAAAAAAAGAAGCTCGAAATTAAAAAATCATCCTATCACAATTACTGTGCGACCCGCACACGAAAAAGAATCAGAGCAACTTCAGGCTAAGAGCCAAGAGCAAAAAAGAAAGAGCAATTAGTGCTCGATCAATACAGTATTGTTGCGAATTTTCCACAGAGACAATAATGGCACTGTTTTTATTAAATAAAAACTATTATTTATTCACTTCAAAAATTCACAAAATTTATTCAAAGACAACAGTGTAATCACTCTTAAGCTTCAACACAAGCTTCAGTAAGAACAACTTCGAATACAGCGATTATACAGGTTCACTCCAGTAGGTAAACAAAGCGATCAGCTTTCATTGAAGTCCGAAGTCAATCTGAAGACTTTCCCGATCTCCGGTCTTATTCCGGCGCGTGAGAACGTTCTCCAAATATCCAGCCAATTCGTCGAAAAAGAAACATCTCGAAATTTCTCGATTACTTTAGGTGTTGCCACCTTTTTCTAACCTGTATTATCGCTGTTAATAAATAAAATAAATTACAATAGAATTTTAAAATAATACGTCTCTCTTTACACTATATACAGACAATTTGTGCAACAGTGTATATATATACTTGAAAAACGGTCACATGACAGGGCAACAAAATTAGATCTCTCTACCATGCCAGCTTCAATATCGTAACTTACAACTCGGATCAGCATTAAATCAAGTCACAAACTTACAAAGTGAGTGAAGTGAAGTGATCTGATCCGATTTGTTGATGCTTCGTAAAAACTTTGGTAAGACACAGGGAAAAGTTTATAGAGAAATGTAATCGGGAAACCGCACAAAACCGTAAGTTTATAATTTACCTAAAAACCTCCGTGCGTTTCCTAACACCATGTATTAGTTTTTACATAATGACTTGCTAATATAAATCTGTAATGTGACTTTCAAGCCTTCTTTCGACTTCAAGACCTATCTAAAAGTTGTACTTGGAAAATCAGTGGAAATTATCTCTGAAAATTTAAGGCCAAATCTCATTTGGTTTCTTATTCCAAAATGAAATACTGTTTGGTATAATAAGTTCATTTGTTACCACAAAAGTTATTAAGTACCTGATATTGCTCAATCCTATACCCACGTAAGAAGCTTCGCTCTTGTAGCTGTAGCTGATGCAGGGTTGTTGACATTTCTCCCCGATGTCGGACACTGAAATAATCAAGTCATTTGATTATTTCAGTCAAAGCTGGAATTGAAGACTAGAAATGGAAAATGACCCAAGTCCAAAAAAGAAATGCCGACTAAAGTGTATAGTGGTTAGCGTGGTAGCTTCTAGACCGCGAGGTTGCGGGTTCGAGTCCCGTGTTAGGCATGGGTGTTTGTAAATGTATGTTGGCTTGTCTAATGACGAATGTTTTGGCGCATTATAGACCTCGTGTTGCTGACGGCACCAGATAATCTGAATACAACCAACCAACCAAAAAAGAAACATTTTCAGGAGAGCCGAAAAATGAAATACACTCGAATCTGGTACTTAAGGCTATGGCTAAGTACCAGATTGAGTTTGAACTATTGCTACTGGAATTCGCACTTTGGGAACGTTCTCCACTTCGTTTAGCTTAGTCTTGAGGACATTTTTCCGTAAAATATATATATATATATATATATATATATATTTTTTTTTTTTTTTTATTTTTTTTTTGGTACTTGGGTCGTTTTCCATTCTTCAATTGTCAAATAGTGAAACACGCCAGATGGATGCTTATAATGGGATTTGACACCTGAGTGTGCGTAAGTTGTTACTTACAATTATTCTTCATACAACTGAGGACGAAGCATTCGTAGTGATCTTTCGGCTCGCAGTATTTCTTTCGAGGCAAACCTGCAACGAAAAATGTGGAAAAGGAATAAACAGCTTGCACATGCCAAATTTATTGTGTAACAACAAAGAAACATTTTTTTTAATTCTTTATTTACTGATGGCAGTTTTCTCATGGTACTGATTTAATTAAAACGCTTTGTGACTCATTGGGACTTTGAAATCCATTTCTATGAAGCTTGTTCTTAGATGTTGGATGGCGGCACATGCTTATTTCTCATTGGAAGCTTGCTAAAGACAAGTAAATAAGACGATGTAAGGCCAAGATGGATGCCTATAAGATTGAAATTCGTCCATGTGTTTGCATATAAAGTGCTGTATGTAAATGGTCAAAATCTAATGGGCAATGCTCTGACTGACGCATGGGACATTTTGACTATCTATAATAATAAAACAAGCTGTGTGTCTGTCTGTCTGTGGCTCTGTGGATCTATAGAAACCTACTTAAAATTGAAGTAGAGCTCTGAAATTTTCAGCATAAATAGTTTTGGCCTTCTAATTTTATGCATCACAAACAGAATGTTAAAATTTTAATTAGTTCTTTTTTATTTAATGTTTTTAATTAATTAATAAATATGTTACAAAACGATATCTAATATGGCTACAGTTCTGAAATTTTCAACATAAGTAGTTTTGGCCTTCTAATTGTATACATCACAAACAGAACGTTAAAATTTTAATTAGGTTTTTTTTAATTAATTAATAAATATGTTACAAAACGATAACTATTAGGGCTACTGATCTGAAATTTTCAACATAAGTAGTTTTGGCCTTTTAATTAGACTTTTAAAAAACAGAATTTTAAATTTTTATTTTGTTCTTTTTTAATTAATTTATATATTACAAAACGATTTCAAATAGGGCTATAGCTTTGAAATTTTCAACATAAATAGTTGTGGCCTTCTAATTGGATTTTTGAAAAACATAATTTTTTTTATTTGTTTTAATTAACAAATATTTTACAAAATGATTTGTAATTGGGCTACATTTCTGAAATGTTCAACACAAGTAGTTTTGGCCTTCTAATTAGACTGACAAAAAGAATGTTAAAATTTTAATTCAGATTTCTGCAATGCGAGGCCTCGCAGCTAGCTAAAATATTGCACGTGTTAAATTTTCGTAGCGAAGCACGGGTATTTAGCTAGTTTTTTATACTCATAAACAGTTAAGAATTAAAAAAAACTCAGATGAATCTTATAGTTATGTTTTTATTTTATGTTATATTACTTGGTGACAAAGTCATATGGAAAAATAATAAATTTAACTAGGTCAAATATGCATTTATATCGACCGACGCACGTCTGTGTCCCGTGAGTCGGTGGATATAAATGCATATTTGACCTAGTTAAATTTATTATTTTCGATATAACTTTGCCACCAACTAGAGCTATATAAAACAAAATCATAATTGCTAGATTCATAATAATTTTAGAATTCTAATTTGTTTACAAGTAGAAATTAATAGTTTAAAAAACTAAAAAACACTCTTTAATAGAAAAGTGAACTAAAAAGCCGAAAATAATTTTAAATAAGTTTGAAATAAGAATAGAGTGATTAACAAGAAATATTTATTTTATCGTAAAAAAGCGAGGGGTGCTTTTTAAGATATTTTCATAATGGCTCTACTTTTACCAATATCTGTCATTAAATATTTACAACAATTGACATCAAGCACCCCACGCTTCTTTACGATAAAATAAATATTTCTTGTTAATCACTCTTCTTATTTCAAACTTATTTAAAATTATTTTCTACTTTTTAGTTCACTTTTCTATTAAAGCGTGTTTTTTAGTTTTTTAAACTATTAATTATTTTTTCTGTAAACTATAAATTTTTTTAGTTAAGTGTACAAAACTCTCCAGTTGTTCCTGCCAATAGTCATATGCTTGTCTCAAATTTAAGTCATGTGTATGCCTTAGTACACGCCGTATTACTTGACACAAAACACTACCGTGTCTCTGAATATGATAAATCACTAATCCTGAAGATCCTGGGCCGACCAAACGGTATAGTGGTTAGCGTGCTAGCTTCTGGGCCGCGAGGTTGCGGGTTCGAGTCCCGTGTTGGCATGGGTGTTTGTAAATGTATGTTGGCTTGTCTAATGACGAATGTTTCGGCGCATTATAGCCCTCGTGTTGCTGACGGCGCCAGATAATCTGAATACAACCAACCAACCTGAAGATCCTGGTAAGGATAATGCAACTAAAAAAACACGCTTTGTATAACCGTCGTTCCCACGACAAATCTTTCAAACGGCACACCAGGGTTCGATTCCGGAGAAGGTTGGTTGGAATTTAACGGAGCAAGGGCAACACTAGCTAATCCTTGTGATAAAGCTACAAACTTATTGAATTATTGTATTGTCATCGGTCTTTGACAAGTGTGCAAAGTTTGAATCAAATCTGATCTTTCACACTAGGGCAAAATCGAGCTCAAAAGAGTCGGTTACAAACATACAGGTGAAACTAATAAAAGCGTGTTAAAAAGAGCCAAAATGTCCCGCGCGTCAGCCAGAGAATTGCCCTAATATTTTTACCAGGTATATTACCAGAAATAAAAGCTCATTAACAAACCAAATTTTGTTAATGAGCTTTTGTTATTAACAAACCAATTTTTTTATAGGAGCCTTTAATACTGTTGATTTACTTGTAAAATATTTCACCGTAAGGGGTCATGTATAAATTGCGTAGCCGCCGAGAGGAGGGAAGTAATTTACCCAACGTAATGGGTCATGGCATGGGGTATTCACTTGTGTGTCGTAATAATTTGAACTTTTTGAGGGGAAAATTTAATTTTTTTTTTTTTTTTTTTAATTTTGGAAACAACGAGGAGAGTAGTAAAGTAATTTTTAGGTGGGGGGGGGGGCAAAAACGTGACGTAATGTTCCGGGAAGGGGGTGTCAAAGAAGTCGATATTCTGCGTGAGGTAATTTATGCGCGTCCCGTAATGAACGATCACGTGATGCTTACCGTCTAGTCTGATTGCGTTCATCTATTTTTCTACAAGGAAGATCAGAGCTCCCTAATACAGTTGTAATTTGATTTGTCGCATTACGTTTTCCAAAATTCGCAAATTTAGCCGATGCCCATATTTCTACTACAAACACACATTAAAATGAGAAATATAATTTTATTGACATCGCGATCAGACTAGGGTAAGTGAGGAGGCTAAACACCAAAAGAAAGTAGTAAAAATATCAAGAAACACCAGAAAATAAATAAGTTCTTACCTGGCACAAGTATAGATTCACAGAAACACGATTCCATCAGTTTGTTGGCGACAAAATAGCTACTACACATGAGGGAGGAGTACCGTTCGGGGTCGTCCTTGTATTGGATTCCTGGTAACGCCTGAGGACAATTGGTGGTCATCCCATGCCACTGGGTGTACAGAGCACTCCGGTCGAACTACAAACAAGAAGTAGAACCTATTTGTGTTATCTAGAATGGGTTTGATAAAATTTCATTTAAAAATCTTTTAAGAGTCTCTTTCTGAGGAGAGTTTAGCACTGTATTGCTATTTCTCAATACCCGTTATTAAAGGATTCATTCCGAGGGGGGAAAAAAACGCTTTGTACAAGGGCCAATCAGGGATGTCATATCCTCTTAAGAATACCAATCATCATTCCAGTAAAACAAAAAGTTCGGAATCACAAGTAATTAGCTAGATAAACTTTTTTATTACATAACTAGCTGAATACCCGTGCTTTGCTATGAAATTTCAACATGTGCAATATTTTAGCTAGCTGTGAGGCCTTACTTTGCGGAAATCTGTCATTCGTGTATAGGTCCTAGTTTTTGGCGCTTCGCTCGCAGAAAGGTTCATCGCTACGCAAAATAGAGCTAGCTTCGCTCGCTAAAAAGTTCATTGACACATAAACACAGGCTTGTTTCACTCGTTGAAAGGTTCATCGCTATGCAAGCATAGGCCCGCTTTGCTCACTGAAAGATTCATTGCTACGTAAGCATAAGCTCGCTTCACTCACTAAAATCTAATTGCTACTTAAAGCTTTAATATTAGTAGCCTCTCCCATTTTAAGAAAAAAAAAATCCCCATTAATACAATAGTACAACACCCTTTTAAGATTATTTTAACACGTGTTTGTGGAAAGCAAAATTAGAGGCCAAAACTAAGTGTGTTGAAACTTTCAGAGCTCTAGGTCTATTAGAAGGCGCTTTTTGTGAAAAAATTAATTAAAAAACAAATTAAAATTTTAACATTCTTTTTGTCAGTCCAATTAGAAGACTGCTTGTGTTGAAAATTTCAGAACTGTAGACCAATTACAAATCGTTTTGCAAAATATTTGTTAATTAATTTAAAAAAAAAAAATTAAAAAACAGAAAAAAAATTTAAATTCTGTTTTTCTAAAGTCCAATTAGAAGACCAAACTACTTATGTTGAAAATTTTAGAGCTGTAGCGCTATTAGAAATCGTTAATCAATTAATTAAACAAAATAATTAAAAAGAAACCAAATAAAAATTTTAAATTCTGTTTTTCAAAAGTCCAATTAGAGGCCAAAACTACTTATGTTGAAAATTTCAGAGCTGTAACCCTATTAGAAATCGTTTTGTAAAAAAAATGTGTTAATTAAGAAAATTAAAAAAAAAACTAATCAAAATTTTAAAATTCTGTTTTTCAAAACTACAATTAGAAGGCTAAAACTACTTGCGTTGAAAATTTCAGAGCTGTATCTCTATTTGAAGTCACTTTGCAAAAAATAAATTAATTAAAAAAATAATTAAGAAAGAACTAATTAAAATTTTAACTTTCTGTTTGACATACATAAAATTAGAAAGCTAAAACTTTTTATGTTGAAAATTTCAGAGCTCTACTCCAATTTTAAGTAGATTACTATATATCCACAGACAGACATATAGACCCGCTGAAGAACATCTAGCATTTCTGTGTTACATAGACTCGGAATTTATTCGGATTAATTGTTGTTGGTGATCAACTTCCAATGTACTACAACATATGCATATTTGAGTTCATTGTAATAGCGCGCTCGGTCATTCTCCAGTCGATGCTGTTTTTGAGGCGGTGATTCCCTAGCTTTTTTAGCGGCAGATGTTCTATACTTAGCGTTAGTATTCGTTTTTCTGCCCATCTGATGGCTGTGTGGTTAGAGCTCTAGCCACGTATGCCTAAGGTTCTGAGTTCGAATCCGGGATTAGGCATAAATACTTTGTGGTTCGGAATCCACACTAAATTGTAGATCCCGGCCTGATTAGCCACATTGTGCAAAAAATAGGTCGTTGAGCGTACAAATCAACCAACCTGAATATACTTCAAGGAGAAACTTAGCCTCGTTTACATTTCGATTGGAAAAAAAGCCGGAGACTCCCAACAAGCAGTCCAATAAACGACACGAGACAATTTACCCCCATCAGAGTCACGTCTACTTTAATTATAATCAGTTTAAGTTAAAAACAAAGCAATATTTTTTTAAATGTGGTACGTGTATAGCAACATCAGAAAAATATAATTTATTCATGCGAGTCATTTTCCAGATACGTTGTAAGCAAGTGGAAGTAAAGGTCAATAGATAGAAACATTGCATTAATTTTTCGCTTTATTTCATACATTTTGGGAGGCCCAGTATATTGTTTTTAGAATTTGGTTCGGTTTTAAATGGGAAGTGTCTGATTTTTATGGCGTAAGAGCTACACGAGGGTTACATTTACCATGAATATCGTTAGAAATTATCTATGTGAAGGAGAGAATACATTCCACAATGTCTTTCAAGTTAAAACTGCCATGCATTTGTCTCAGGAATGGTAGAAAACCCGAGAACTCCCATCAGACGGACAAACCATGCGTATTTTTCTGCAACTTGAAACAGAGATTGCGGAGTATCGGTTAAGCTCAATCCTGAGAGGACGAGGAAAATAGGGACAACTATCTTCCCATTACTATTTTAAAATTGTAGTTATCCAGCTAAATTTTAGCATTTTTTTGACGCCAAGTTAATGGCACTATCATAAGTTAATTTTATAGCTTTTTTTCAAATTGTACAAAATGTAAGAAGTTTTTTGCCAACTCCCTTATGTTTTGTGTCTCCTTTGGTTTAGATTCAGTGGTTTCTGTTATTAAATTTGCAATGAAACTCTTTGTGGAGTTGATTTATATTATAAGTGTAGCATTTCATACATATGATCTGTTTTTTGTACAACTTTCCATTTCATTTTTGTAAACGACCTTCTGTATTAACGTTACATCGTAATCATAAATTGCGTTACCGTATCACCTTAATTATTGTATTTAATAATAACTAAAAAATAATATATTTTTAACATCTGAATTTGGCTGCTTTAGATAGCAAAACATGTAAACATTTCTAATTTGAATACATCTATTTACAAAACTTGCATTTGAACTTTACCAATTTTCATAACCTTCATTTAACAATTTGTGATTTCAGAGTTTTCAAACTACAGACCAGAACTAACTTCCCACGTACACAGGTCCGAACCTCCCTCTTAGTGGTTAGCGTGCTAGCTTCTAGACCGCGAGGTTGCGGGTTCGAGTCCCGTGTTGGCATGGGTGTTTGTAAATGTATGTTGGCTTGTCTAATGACGAAATGTTTCGGCGCATTATAGCCCTCGTGTTGCTGACGGCGCCAGATAATCTGAATACAACCAACCAACCGAACCTCCCTCTCCCAACCATAAACATTTACCCAACATTCTTTGTAAAACCTCAGCTTACACTTTCCGAACAACCTATGTGTCAGACTTCGCAGCCACACTCAATAGTGGATGCTACTATAAACGTTGAAAATCAAGCACCTATGCCACCAGCAAGAACCTCATCCACCAAAAGACTATCAATACTATCTTCACAATTTTCAAAGTGCAAATCTGGTGCCTCTCTTACAGGCCAAAAAGAACATTTGCGTGAAAACAGCCGATTGTCTTCTATTAAAAAAAATCATAATCATGAACCTAGAAGCTTTGACTTACACTTTCCATATTCATCTACGTTCAGAAATGGCTTTGAAAGGGAGGCATTTAGCTTTATACCGTAGAGCTTTATACCTACAGTAGAGCAGGTGGTGTATTTTATGAATCTTGCGTGCATGTATCGCCTGGTACTAATCAAAATCCCTTTTCCAGATATACTGATATTGGAAGAAAGATGGATTGCGGACATCCATATCCTAATCCTGTAAATAATCAGAATTCTGATCGTGGGGTATTCGCTGAGAAAGACGATTCACCACATTTCCAACTTTTAAACTCAAAAAGTAACATCCTCTTTTCAAAACTATTGTCGTAATCATCAATTACGAAGAATATCAGGAGCCTTCCAAGCAGAGCTGTTATTAACTGAATCCTACGATGACACATTGTATCCTTATCGGAGAAGATAGCACGTTTGAAAACAAATAGGCTACCGAACTTTGCCTTCGCCAGCAACTAAATGCGAAGTGAACACATCGCCTAACATTGGTTGGTCATAGAGGCAAAACTTAGAGGCGAGTTTCAAAGTTTTGCCTCTATAACCAACCAATGTTAGGCGAGTTTCGACAGAAAGAGTTTTTCATCCCCAAATACGAGTGCAGATGTGCACGACCATCAAACTCCGATTTCTAAGTTCTCTGATAAATTAAATAATAATTTTGATTTGACAAAAAACACTCTAAAATGTCCCAAATTTACAGAAACTGGAAGCGGAGGCACTATCAAAAATGTTGACTGCTTGTATGAAGAACCTACATCTAAGAATCTTAAAGATAGCAATAAGGGTTCTGTCATACAGAAATCAAATTGTAACTCTTTAATAGAACGAAATAGCCAACCATGTCATAAAGAAAATATTGCCTTTCGTCGAATGATAACTATTATGCCGCCTGTTGTTCAGTTTGTTCTTAATCGTAAATAAACTCTTAAATAATCCAGGATGATGTTGTGTGTCGTATGGGTTCAACGGTACCAAACACGTAAAAATGAAACATATATTTATTATTGGGTAACACCGTAAAGAACGGAGCGCCTAGACGCGCGTCCGATCTATTTTAATTACGTATACAGAGAGAGAGTTACATGGGAGGGGAAGGGGTTTTATCTTCTTCCCACGCATGCGCGCAGGCAGCAGAACACTTATTCGTAATTCCCAACATACTCCCACCTTTGGAGTTTTTTTTTTTCAAATATAAAACTACAAATTACACATGATACAAACTTAAAATCAAATATTAATATAGTAAACCAATATAGAATTTACAAACAAAACATTCTTAACTACAATTAAGATATTAATATAAGAAACACAGATACACTTTACAGACGGCAGGGTGGTTTAGAAATTCGGCCACTTCTAGTTTTCAAAATGTTGTTACTAAATAATGGTTCATTGTTATCATGAATAGGACTGTCCAATTCTAGTCTATACAGTCTTTGGACAGGCCTCAACAGTTCAGTAGATTCTGTTTTGATTCGAGCAAGCCTCGTATGGCCGTCTTTGCCTGGCATTAATTGCAACACTCGAGCCAAATTCCAATAGATACGTTTTCTGTTCGTATCGTCTAATAAAACAATATCACCGACAGAAATTGGGTTTTTAATTTGTTTTTTAAGAGATTGTTGACACAACTGTCCTAAATACTCGGATCGAAATCTTGATCGAAGTAATTCACGTATTTTTTGTAGATGTTTTGAACGCTTACTTAATTGAGCGTGATCTACTTCATCAATGTCTGGGACACCTGACGTTGTTAATTCATGCAAAAACATGGATGGCGTCAAAGGAGAAACTGTGTCAATATCTTCGGACACATAAGTTAGAGGTCTGGTGTTTATAACTCGCTCACAATCACACAAAATAGTAAGCAACTCTTCATAATTAAGTGATGCACGTCCCAATATTTTTCTTAATATTTGCTTAACCATTCGGACAAGTCGCTCCCACCATCCGCCCCACCATCCGCCCCACCAAGCAGCGGAAGGAGGGTTAAACTTCCATTGAATTTTATGCTCTATGGCTTGTGAACTAACATGATTCCAATCAATGGCGTTCAAAACTCTACTAGCACCTAAAAAATTCGAACCGTTATCGGAATATACTATTTTCGGTTGGCCACGACGAGCAATGAAACGTCTTAGTGATTGCAGGAATGCCTCAGTAGACAAAAGAGTAACCAACTCAAGATGAATCGCGCGATATACTGCACAGGTGTATAAAACAATATATGCCTTTTGTCCGCCTTTAAGGTAAAGAGGACCAGCCAAGTCGACTCCTACAATTTCAAAAATTGCTGCATCGCGCACTCTGTCCGCAGGTAAAACTCCAGGTTAAGCCTCACCTCGGTCACTTGTAAAACGCTGACACTTAACACATTTTTTGATACAATCACGAATTGTTTTACGAGCTTTCAAGATCCAAAATTTTTCGCGTAAATTTGACATTAACAGAGAAGTGCCTGCATGCATATAATCCTTATGTACACTAATAATCAGCAATTTCACAACGGGGTGCTTTGAAGGCAAGATAATAGGATACTTAAAATTCCGTGTATCCTCTCTAAATACAATATTAGTTTTAGCTCTCAACAATCCATCATCGTCTAACACTGGTTTGAGATTTTTTAGTTTAGGATCAGAGCAACCCGTGAATGACTCTTGCTGAATGAGTTTAAATAAATACTTTTCTCCTCTATCTATTTCATTCAAAGACAAATATTTCTCACAGTTATTATTAATTTTCTTTGACTTATCATAAAACCTTAAAATCCATGCAATCATTCTTACTATCTTTTTATAAGAAGAAAAATATTTATAATACCAATTTAAATCATCCACAGATTTGGTCAAATTCGTAACAACTGTTTTACGCATTTCTGAATTAACTATGCATTCATCTGGGTTTTCATTTGACTTAGGCCAATTTTCCTCACTTAGAAGAAGCCAATCTGGTCCCTCCCACCAACGCCGTTCGATTAATTGTTCCACTGAACAACCCCTGGATGCTAAATCCGCCGGATTGGCTATACCAGGAACATGTTTCCATGCCAAAGTAGAAGTTAAAGATTGGATTTCTTTAACCCGATTTTGGACAAAAATTCCCCAATTTAAATTACGTTTAATCCAACTTAGAGCCGTGGAGGAATCAGTCCAACAGTGGATTGCTATCTCTGAAAGATGGAGATCACTTAAAATCGAATTTAAAAGCCTAGCTCCTATGGAACAAGCCAAAAGTTCCAAACGAGAAATAGTGGTTGGTTTTAGAGGGGCAACTCTACTACGTGCACTTAATAAATTGACCTTAACCTGTTCATTTAATTCAATGCGCAAAAATATGCAACAACCATATGCTAATTGACTTGCATCGCAAAATAAGTGACAACTTAATAATTGATTACCCGGTTCAATATTCAACCACCTGGGTATCCGTATATTCGTAAGCAAATGCAACTGAGCAAGCCATGTCTTAAATTTTTTAGCTAAATTCTCGGGGATTACATCATCCCATTTAAGCTTTAAATCTCAGGTTTTTTGTAGAATAATTTTTGGTAATAATAATACGGGTGCGGTAAATCCTATTACGTCAAAAACTTGATGAGCTTTAGACAATACAACTCGTTTCGTAATTTGCTCGTGTATCTCGGATACTGGGTCAATTTTGCAAGAAAGAGTATCTTTATCCGTATCCCATACCATACCTAAAACAGTGACCTCATCCTCATGTGCTGACTGCTCCAACACCTTAAGAGGAACATTGGATTGCCACCCTCGTAAATTGAAATGTCCTTTAGACATAATTATTTGGGACTCTTTAATAAATTTATCCATATCCACCTCAGAGTTAAGACTCGTCAAACAATTATCCACGTAAAAAGAGGGTCTTAAAATTTCAGCCGATTCTCTTAAATCATCGGAAACCGTATTCAAATGATAGCGTAAAGTGGCTGCCAATAGAAATGGACTGGAGGTTAAACCGAACGCTACACGTTTATGTCGATATGTTACCAGTTGGTCAAAATTGTCTTTCTCCCACCATAGGAATCGTAAAAAATCTCTATCGCTCTCTTGAATTCCGATCATACAAAAAGCTCGTTGTATATCACTAGAGACTGCACATTTATATTCTCTAAACCTATTAAGAATAGAAGGAATTTGGGAAATCAAATTTGGACCCGTAGCTAAACAATCATTCAGTGACAAAGAATTAATTGTTTTCGCAGAAGCATTAAAAACTGGTCTAACTTTCGTAGTGGCATTATCCTTAAAAATCGGTCTGTGAGGTAAATAATGTTTCCCACTTAAATTTGCATCTAAATGTTGATCAGTCACTTGTTCAATAATACCAAGAGATAACCATTCCTCAAAAACATCACCGTAATACTTCATTTTATTTGAAGCAATTAATTTCCTTTTGGTGGCTATCGCAATTTTTTTTGCCAAGAGAAAATTTGTTTCTAACAGTTTCTGATCATGAACCCATGGTAACGCTACCTCATATCTACCTAATTTATCAATTCGTAAACTGCGTAAAAAATATTTCTCAGTTTCCTGAGAAAGTCGGATCTCATCCTCCAAGATGGGATCACAAATTCCCAAAGAATCGAGGCGCCACAAATCAGTCAACAAACTATCTTTCGTTAAAAGATTCACTACATGAGATGCAATATTCGTTTGTATAACACTCTCGTGAGTAATGACTGTATTTTGATGATCGCCCTCATTAATATTCGGCTTGGTGCCCATAATTCCAAAACATCCCATTAAAGTCCATCCAAGTTTACTGTGTATTGCGATGGGGCCAGATGTTAAATTTATAACCTTACCAGTGAGTATTTTTGACAAGTAATCGGCGCCAATCAAAAGCTTAATGTCTGCTTTGGTTCCATCGTTTATTGCGAAATCTGAAATGGGAATATTTAATCTTTCGCATTCTTGTGCAATACTGAAAGAGGAAATGCGATTTATTTTTGAACATATCTGTGGCTGATTTAACACAGAAATAATACATTTATAAGATCTATCAATATTACTTATTTCAATATGAAAAGATTCGTATATTCTTTCACGTACTTCAATACCTCCAAACAGAGATTGTTGCAATGTTATCTGACTTTTAGATTTAAAATTTAAACTTTTAATTACATCATTACACAGGTAAGAGTGCTGCGCTCCGGAATCCAAAATTGCACGTATTAAAATCTTTTCATTACCATTATGTAATCTAACAACTAAAGTTTGTAACAATACATCAGAGAATTGTGTTTCCTTATTTAACGTAGTAATTGTAGAACGATCTGGTTCCAACGTAAGATTTTCCGTTTCTTTCACGGGCAAATCTGGGCATAACACTACAAAGTGTCTTTTTTTTTACAAATAATGCATTTATGCTTAGAAAAACATTTATCCGAATGGTGAGATAACTTCAGACAAACAAAACAGGCGTTTTTTTTCCTTACAATATTCTTTTTCTCTACCAAAGACATGGCAGAAACTGTGTCACAATTCTCTGAAGCATGCGACTTTTCACAAAAAATACATTCAATTTTTCTATATCTATATGCATTAGAATCATACACATTATTTTTTCCTGACGTACTTAATAACTCATGAGCTACAGGATTATTTTTATTACGGGAGTTATCAACATTTCTATTATTTTGTTTCTTATAATTTACATAATTATTTTTATTAGAATTATTGTAGGGAGCAGTAAGAGGAGTGTTAAAAGATCTGGCCATTTGTATTCTAGCCTCACTTCCTACTTCAATTTTTAAGAAATCCATCAAAAGATCAAGATCAGATTTATTAGTATTAACATCAACCTTACCTCTGTTACGTTCCCAGGCTCTTATCACTTCACTAGGGAGAGCGGATTCTACTAAAGGATATAAAAACTCAGCGTAATTATTTTTTGTTACATTTAAAGCTTCCAGTGCTCGTAACTGAGTTTGCAATTTATCGTATAAAGTAGAAATATCCGTATTAGTGGTCTTATTCATCACAAGCTCCAGAATATCTCGTATGAACACCTGAATCAAAACTTTGTCTTGCCCGAACCTTTCTTTTAAATAAGTAACTGCATGTTCGTAATTCTCTCCACTTCCAGGAAAACTGGAAACGATTTCTCGCGGTTTGGAGTGCTCTTTTGTAGATTGTAGAAGAAGTTGCAGCTTGTATGCGGGATCAATCTGCGGATTTTCATGTATTTTTTGAAATTGCGCCCAGAATGTGATCCACTTCCTGGGGTCGCCATCAAACTTGGTTATCTCGAACTCCGGCAGCCGTTGTAGATGTGAAGTAGGGGGTGGTCTGCTGAGGTCATTAGAAGGGCTTTCGCTGGTAGTGGACAAGGTGGCCTGCTGGTTAACTTGCTGGAGAAGTAATTTCCTTTTTGTTCTGGCCGTAGACAGCTTTTCTCGGTACTCCTCTATGGCATCGTACTCCGTCTCGAATTGCACTTGATCCACTCCAGTGGTCTGCATCTCTGCTAAAACCACTTCATCTGCTAGCCGCAGTTGTTCAGCTCTTTCCAATAGCACGTCCATGGAAATCTCTAGTTGCATTAGATCCGGTGGTTCGGTCACTAAAAGACCATCAAACTTGGTCAGCGCACGAGTAAAAGATCCTCTACTCGCCGCTCTTCTCTGCGTCATTCTCTGCTTCAGATTTTCATGAGACATGATGATCACAACGTAATTCAATCCAATTAACCGTATCACCGACACGTAATTCGTAACACGTAATTGTCAACCGGTTATGCAATCTAGTTCTACGCACATAAATATTCGTAATCCATAAATTCGTAAACAACAGTTCGTAAGTGCGTAAAATATTTTCGTAATAGTCTTTGTCTACCCAATTCGTAACATGTACCTATATTCGTAGTAAACGTACTAACGTCATCCCGGCAGGGATGCCAAATGTTCTTAATCGTAAATAAACTCTTAAATAATCCAGGATGATGTTGTGTGTCGTATGGGTTCAACGGTACCAAACACGTAAAAATGAAACATATATTTATTATTGGGTAACACCGTAAAGAACGGAGCGCCTAGACGCGCGTCCGATCTATTTTAATTACGTATACAGAGAGAGAGTTACATGGGAGGGGAAGGGGTTTTATCTTCTTCCCACGCATGCGCGCAGGCAGCAGAACACTTATTCGTAATTCCCAACACAGTTACTTCCTGCTACTACGGTTGCTGAGTTAAAACCTCAGGTAGTTAATTCAGTTCCCCAAAAGTATAAGAAATTAAGCTGCACTTTTGATGCAAAACCGCTTCAAACGTATTTAAAAAAATACGGTAAGCTGTCGCCAGACAAAGTAGACAATACTATCCCTAAGAACAAATCTGCCTTCGAAATGTTTCTAAATGACTTTCGTAAAACGCATAAAACACAGAAAACCGTTCAACAATTCTCTAACTCATATGAACCTGAAAGGCACGACAAAATATTAAATACGTCGGCTTTAAAGGCTGTTAGGAAACTAAAACAACAAGAATCTCCAAAGAACATTACAAGTTCCCATGACCAAATTATGAATTCAGAAAAGGTGACAGTTAAATCGGCGTATTCTAAAAATATTCCCTTTATTACTAATAAAAATGGATTAAGAATTACAAGTTGTTACACACATTCAACACCGAATATTGCTGCATCATATCACGTTCCTTAGAACAAATCACTGAACCTTTCCTTAAATCAACAAAATGCTCTTATATATCACGAATACATAGCCTCGATGTTGAGCACTGCATCAAAATCTCGAAACTTTGTAAGATTACGTAACTTTTATTCAAGTTTGGAAAACTTGACTTCGACATTCGATGTTGATAATAGATTCCATCAAGTAGAAGCATTAAATATTTCTTTGAAAATAATATCTCATTATCGAAAATGGAGCAAAAGTCAGGACATGAGCTTAAAGGTGAGACCTTCCTCCGTAGAAGACTTACGCCAACTTTTTCACAACAACTCAAAAATTTCTAAAAGTGTTCATTGCACTTTTGAAATGTCATCTCTATATATATAAGGCAAAGCCCTCACTCACTCACTCACTCATCACTAATTCTCCCACTTCCCACATAGTCACAATTCTGAAAACTGGCACAAATATCAACAATGGTAAACATAGAAAAAGTAAGCTATTCCGATCTCGATTAACCCACTTTAAGGGGTCGAAAAGGGGTTAAACGTTCCAAACGGGGGACATTCGAATATCCCACTTCCCATTTGGTCACAATTCTGAAAATCGGCACAAATATCAACAATGGTAAAAATAGAAAAAGTAAGCTATTCCGATCTCGATTAACCCACTTTAAGGGGTCGAAAAGGGGTTAAACGTTCCAAACGGGGGACATTCGGATATCCCACTTCCCATTTGGTCACAATTCTGAAAATCGACACAAATATCAACAATGGTAAACATAGAAAAAGTAAGCTATTCCGATCTCGATTAACCCACTTTAAGGGGTCGAAAAGGGGTTAAACGTTCCAAACGGGGGACATTCGAATATCCCACTTCCCATTTGGTCACAACTCTGAAAATCGGCACAAATATCAACAATGGTAAAAATAGAAAAAGTAAGCTACTCCGATCTCAATTAACCCACTTTAAGGGGTCGAAAAGGGGTTAAACATTCCAAACGGGGGACATTCGAATATCCCACTTTCCATTTGGTCACAACTCTGAAAATCGGCACAAATATCAACAATGGTAAAAATAGAAAAAGTAAGCTACTCCGATCTCGATTAACCCACTTTAAGGGGTCGTAAAGGGGTTAAACGTTCCAAACGGGGGACATTCGAATATCCCACTTCCCATTTGGTCACAACTCTGAAAATCGGCACAAATATCAACAATGGTAATAATAGAAAAAGTAAGCTAAAAGGATCTCGATTACCCCTTTTTAAGGGGTCGAAAAAGGGGTTAAACGTTCCAAACGGGGGACATTCGAATATCCAACTTCCCATTTGGTCACAACTCTGAAAATCGGCACAAATATCAACAATGGTAAAAATAGAAAAAGTAAGCTACTCCGATCTCGATTAACCCACTTTAAGGGGTCGAAAAGGGGTTAAACGTTCCAAACGAGGGACATTCGAATATCCCACTTCCCATTTGGTCACAATTCTGAAAATCGGCACAAATATCAACAATCGTAAAAATAGAAAAAGTAAGCAACTCCGATCTCGATTAACCCACTTTAAGGGGTCGAAAAGGGGTTAAACGTTCCAAACGAGGGACATTCGAATATCCCACTTCTTATTTGGTCACAACTCTGAAAATAGGCACATATGTCAACAAAGACAAACATAGAAAAATTAAGCTATTCCGAGCTTGATTAATCCACTTTAAGGGGTGGAAAAGGTGTTAAACGTTCCAAACTCAAATATCTCACTCCCCATATAGTCACAATTCTGAAAATCGGGGCAAATGTCAACAAAAATAAACATAGAATAAGCAAGCTATTCCGATCTCGGTTAATCCACGCTTAGGGGTCTAAAAGGTGTTGAACGTCCCAAACGAGGGATATTCGAACATTCTTCTTCCCATTTCGTCGCAATTCTTAAGATTGGTATGAATGCCAATCAAGATAAACATAGAAAAGTAAGCCATTCCGATCTCGATTAACCCACTTAAGGGTTGGAAAAAGCGTTAAACGTTCCAAAAGAGAGATATTCGAATGTCCCACTTCCCATTTGGTCACAACTTTGAAAATTTGTACAAATGTCAAAAAAGATAAACATTGAAAAAGTAAGCTATTCCGTTCTCGATTAACCTACTTTATGGAGTCGAAAAGAGGTTAAATGTTCCAAACGAGGGATATCCGAATGTTCCTCTTCCAATGTAGTCATAATTCTGATATTTGGTTAAAATGTTAACAGGACAAATTTAAAAAAAAATAAGTTATTCCAATATCGACTAACGAATTTTTAAGGGATGAAAAGTCGACGCAACATTGAAACTATACGAGGATTATTTTAATGTCTCAATTCCAATACAGCTACTACTTCGAAATTTAGAGCAAAGAGCAAACATAAACACAATAAACTATTTCAATCTCGATTACGTAATTAAAAGGGTCCGAAGGAAATTAAACGTTCTAAACGAGGGATATTCAAATGCCTCTTTCCAATATAGTATTCACAATTATAAATTTCGTTAAAATTGTCAACAAAGGAAAGTTTCTATTTTGATAAATCAATTTGTCGGGATCGAAATGGGTGCAAACGTCTGAAATGTAGAATACGTGAATGTCTTTTGATCGCTAAAATGCTAATGGTAAAATTTCGCAGCGCAGCACGGGTAATCAGCTAGTTCCAATATAAAAGACTCTTGTACAGTGTATCCGTTTCAAACTTAGTGGAAAAATACAATAACTTGCATTGTTTTCATAAATTTAAAATTCAAGAGAAGCTTTTTGATTTGAACGCCCCCTATCTTCTCAGTCGCAAATGGATCAATCAATTGGACAACTCCAACACTAATTTCTTGAACTCATCGCAACAAAGTATTCATCCGTTTACAAATCAGCTTCCACCATGGAATTCTTTTACCTGTCGTTTCAATCGTACATCGTGGGAAGAATCTCATATGAATGCTAAGACGAAAAACTCGTCACTAATTTCATCTGAGGATTCGCAAACACAAGAACTCTTGCCCGATATACAAAGCAAAGTAAAATTCTTTGAAGAAGCTTCTCACAACAGAAGGCCCGTCAAAGAAATTGTCCCCAAAAACACATGCTTCAAAAGAAATAATTTTTCTTGCTGTGACCTCAGGCAAATTGACGAAAATCCTTCAAGTAGTTACTCAAGTCTTTTCTCCTCAAATTTTGGAGAAAGGAGAAAAGATTTTCTGCACCTCGCGCATGCCAGCTTGTATAGTGGTTATCTGCTGAAAAAAAAGACGAAAGAACGACCCAAGTATTTCCGCTGTTGGCCTGGGGTGAAGGAAGAAATAGGTGAATTTTGGGATGATTGTGCTTCCTGGCAACTCCAAGTTAACGAGAGACTGTTTGATGAAATCCCTATCGCACTAGTCTCCTATCCTGATGAACCATTGCAAGTAATTAATAATACCAGAAAGAGACATGTCTTGTTTGAATTTATCATATGCTTGTCTAGATTCTCCCCCTACCGAGCACTGCAACAATTATTGCGATAGATCTTCATCCTCATTATCCTATCTTTCATCTGAATGTACATCTAAAGGTAGCTCACTAGCAGGCTATGTGATAAGAACTGGCACTGTGGCACATATAAGAAATCAGTTAGAAAACTCTCTGGAGTTAGACTCTTACCAAACACAATCTTTATATAGAAATCGTAGATTAAAATCTGGAAGCGTTCCAAACAATTTGCCATTCGTCTCATCAAGGTTTAATGTGAATAAAAAACAACACTCATTTCTTAATAAGAATTTTACTGGAGTCTCACGTTCATCCGGCTCAGTACAAAATTTGATACAAAAATTTGAACCAAAAATAGAGAAAGCAAATACATTCCCAAGAAATTTTGAAATAAGGAAAAAGTTCTAACCAAATGGAAAACGGCATGATGATCTAAAATCCAAAACCTATCAAAGATATTTACGCTGTCGGTCTAATAAGTCTGAAAGCGCGTTTGATTTGCGAACAATAAGAACTGAAACTAAAACCGTAGGTAACTTTGATGACAACATTTTTAGTAACCAAGAACTCTCATAAACTAATAATGATTGTTGGAAATCACCCGTACAAAACTCAGTGAATAGACGAATCCAAAGCTTAATAGCGAGATTTGAAAATAGAAAAACTTTCATAGATATTATTTCTTTTTCCAAAACTAATTCAAATGATTCAAGAACTGTTGCCAGCGTAAGAGATGAAATTCAAAAATTACCTACCAGAAAATCAAACTTGGGGCTAGAGCAGGAATGGAGGTTTTCTAACATTAAAACATCACCTGTTTGTCTTAACAGCAGTAATACGTCTTCAATAATTTCATCTGAAGATTACTCTAAAAGGATTTATTTTAATAAACAGTTTAGTAACTACAGTTTTAAGAAAGAATTTTCACCAATGCACAATGGCGTCCTGAATCCATCTCAGATGTGTCTGTTGCCCAGAGTAAAAAACTCTAGTCCGAGGCCGTTTAGAAAGTACACAGAGAATAATTCATTGGATGTCCAAACAGGTTAACTTAAAAATCAGTTTTAACCTTTATTAACTAGCACAAGCACACGCACAAGTTATTATCGGTTCTCACATTCTAATTGATCACTTGTGATTATTCCACACTTATGCAACTCTATAGTGTGCATGTACACATATGTAATTGATTAAAAGCATTGATATTTTTCACACTTCATTAACATACCACTTGCATGATATTTCTATTTCAGAATGTTTGGTATTCTTTTTTCAGTATCTTGTAATGAATTTTTTTCCTTCTGCAAACTGTTTTGTCAGTTCTATTGCACCAGTTTTGAATTTCAACCGCAAAAAGGCATTTGTACACTAATCACTTATAGCTGTTACTGTTAGCACGATTTTTTCTTCAAATGTATTTGTTACGACTTGAAATATTGTCAACGCAATCACACCCACGTTTGAAGTCAACAACGGAATGTATTTTTCATTCAGTCTCCATAGAGACAGAAAGAAAATTCCTTCTCTCCTAAATGAGAACTGATGGGAAAATAAGTTTTACCGTTGACTTCAAACACAAAATAAGGTTGGGCCGACTGTAAAAAAAGTCATTATCCATTTTGAACAACTATTCGTGGCTGACGTCGTCAGTTACAAGACATGACTAGTGTACAATGACCTTCACACATTTATAATTTATAATTATGCACAATTTATTTGTTGAAATACATTCATCAAGTGTGACTTGTCTCCCATTTTGGATCTTTCAAGTAGCCTCTCCTCACCAGTACCAGGAGACACAGGTGAACATTCACTATAAGAGTCCCATTCGACATCTGGAGAAGGAATACATCGAAGAAGAAGAGTTACGCAAGAGACAAGAAGACGCAGTGAGTAAGGGGCTCGCTATTATAGTATTTCTCACCAAAATTTTATTCCGTAAAATATTTTCCAAACAATTGTTGCTTACATTAGATTCCGAAATCAAATTCGTTTAACACCATAACTGGGAAAAGGTCGGTTTTAAGTTTGAATTAGAATAGATTAATTTTACAAGGTTAAAAAAAATGTATATAGTGTTTGGTGGACGTTGTTGAACGTAAGCGTGGTACGTAATTCAGCCATTTAGCTACTGCTTTTATATTCATTCAGTATTTTTTATTTTCTTAATAGTACCAAATTTTAACCAATGATTAAATAAATGCATCACAAGCATAAAACTATATAGCATTATTCACTTTGAGAATAAGCTAGGAACGGATAAAAAATATTATGATGTACTAATTTTTCGATAATCCCTTCTTAATGAGGCGCAGTGAGTCGATGCAAATGTACAGCAATGTACATTAGGGTGGGTCAAAAAAAACTTTTTTTTCGAAATCGGTTTGGGAATAGTGCGGAAAAGTTGCCTAATTGGTCAATTAGAACACACACAAAATTTCGTCAATTTTGCTCAATATCAAGCCGCGCCCCTCTGCCACTGAAAATGTAAAAAATGACAAAAATAAGCATTTTTATACCGTTTTTTGGAAAATTTTGTAAATTTTTTTAAAAACCGGCTTTGGTATGGCATGGAATAGTTGCCTAATGAATCAGTTGGAACGCACAAAATTTCGTTGATTTTTCTTAATATTTAGCCGCGCCCCTCTTGCTTTGAACAAAAATGTGCCTAAATGTCGCAAAATCGTAACAGATTCGACGTTAGGGGAGATAAAAAAAAACGTTTTTCCGAAATAGGTCTTGGAATAGTTTGAAAAAGTTACCTAATGGGTCAGTTAAAACGCACAAAAAATTTCGTCAATTTTGTTCAAATTCTAGCCGTGCCCCTCTGCCATAGAAAATGTCCAAACACACGCAAAAAATGCACTTTTAAGCCATTTTTTTGAAACTTTCGGAAATAATTTTTAAGAAATGGCATTGACATAGCACAGAATAGTTGCCTAATGTGTCAGTTAGAACATACACAAAATTTGGTCCGTTTTGCTCAATATTTAGCCGCGCCCCTCTTGCTATAAGCAAAAATAGTAAGATCGGACATTAGGGTGGACCAATTTTTTTTCTTAAATTGGTCTTGACATAGCTTGGAAAAGTTGTCTAATGGGTTGGTTGAAACACACACAAAATTTCGTCAATTTTGTTGTATATCTAGCCGCGTCCCTCTGGCATAAAAAATGTCCATGATATTAAAAAAGGCACTTTTAAGCCATTTTTTGAGCGATTACTTAAATTTTTTTAAAAACCAGCATTTGTATAGCATAGAATGGTTGCATAATGGGTCAGTTAGAACACACAAGAAGTTTCATACACTTTGGTCGGAACACTTTGGCGCCCCTAGATTGAAATTCTCATCTTTTATACACATTCTAAGCGGTGGTAGTGTTATAGTGTATTTTGACCAGTCGATGAGATCAATGTAATCATCGGCATTAAATTTGAGTTCAGGAGGTTTGAAAAAGCGTATGTCTTCATATTTCTTATTCTTGATGTTTAGGATTCCCTCACTGCTAATTCCCAAATATGATATTGAGAATCCGTTAGCATTGCCACTAGCATATTTTCCGGATGGGCAAAATATGCATTGTTTGAAATTATTCTTGTCTGTAATTTTCTTAATATGGTTAGACAACTTCCTTGAAAGAGAAATCATCTTCCAGACATGTTTACCGATGTGGTTGCCACTAGCATATTTTCCGGATGGGCAAAATATGCATTGTTTGAAATTATTCTTGTCTGTAATTTTCTTAATATGGTTAGACAACTTCCTTGAAAGAGAAATCATCTTCCAGACATGTTTACCGAGGGATCGTGAAATGTGGTTTTATTTTTATCTTGAACCACATTGGTACATAAACCAGAATCACAAACTTTGCGATTATATACGAAGCTCATCGGTTTGATTTTCGGTACCGATGTATATTATACATGAGGTACGCTTTTTCATAACCTACCAAACTTAACTTTAATGCAGTTGATTACATTGGTCCCATCGACTGGCCAAAGTACACCATAACAGAACCACTTCTTACAATGTATAGAGGATAAAGAATTGGTAGATATGTAGCAAGGACTGGTTCCTATAAACCATTTGAGAAGTTTTCATGTCACACGCAAGCAGTCGAGAGATGTGTTAAACTCATATCTGAAGCTTTAACGAAAGTTTTTGGTGATGCTGCAAAAAACGGTTATATACTGGCTAAGATTCAAGCAAGAAGAGAACTTCAAACATTTGATAATAAGGGACAGTACTATTCTGAAAACTACACTTTATAAGCATTTTTATGCCTGCTCTTTTTTACTTTATAATATTTGAATTTCTCGATTTCTAAATATAAATAAGTATTATACTAGTAAATATACATCTAATTTTAAATGTTCAAATTATTTATTTTTGTGATTTTGTAATGCCAGGAGTAGCTAGATATTGAGCAACATTGACGACACTTTTATGTGGTTTCTAAGTGACCCATTCGCTGCTTTTCATCCTTATTTTTAAACTTTTACTCAAAGGGGCGTCCCTAGATTCCGATCAAAATGGATGAAACTTATTGTGTATTCTAACTGACCCATTATGTAACCATTCCGTGCTATGCAAATAATGGTTTTTAAAAAAGATTATGTAATCGCTCAAAAATTAGCTTAACAGTGCATTTTTTGTATGTTATGGACATTTTAGATGCGACGCGGCTAGCTGTTGAACAAAACTGATGAAATTTTGTGTGTGTTTTAATCGACTCGTTAGGCAACTTTTCCACCCTATGTCAAAACCGATTTCAAAAAAAAAAAGAAGGGGGGGAAAAAAGAAGAAAATAATTGGTTCAATCTTACGATTTTGTGACATTTAGACACTTTTTTGCTTATAGCAAGAAGGGCGCGGCTAAATATTGAGCTTAAAGCACCAAATTTTGTGTGTGTTCTAACTGATACATTAGGCAACTATTCTATGCTATATCAATATCATTTTTAAAAATTATTTTCAAAAATTTCAAAAAAATGGCTTAAAAGCGAATTTTTTGTGTGTTTTTGGACATGTTCAATGCCAGAGGGGCGGTCTAGAAATTGAACAAAATTGACAAAATTATTTGTGCGTTTTAACTGGCCCATTAGGTAATTTTTTTACACTATTTCAAGACCTATTTCGAAAAAACATTTTTTTATTTCCCCTAACGTCGAATCTGTTATGATTTCGTGATATTTAGGCACATTTTTATTCAAAGTAAGAGGGCGCGACTAAATATTGAGCTAAATGGACGAAATTTTTTGTGTGATCTAACTGACACATTAAGCAACTATTCCATGCTATGCCAATGTCATTTTTAAAAAATGATTTCCAAAAATTTAAAAAAAATGGCTTAAAAGTGCATTTTTTTTTTTTAGTTTTTGGACACTTTCAATGCCAGAGGGGCGTGGCTAAAAATTGAACGAAATTGATGAAATTTTTTATGCGTTTTAACTGACCCATTAGGTAACTTTTTCATGCTATTCCAATACCGATTTCGAAAAGAAAAAAAAAATTATCCCCCCCTAACTTCGAATCTGTTAAGATTTTGCGACATTTACGCACATTTTTGTTCAAAGCAAAAGGGGCGTGGCTAAATATTGATCAAAATAGACGAAATTTTGTGTGTGTTACAACTGATACATTAATCAACTATTCCATGCTATACCAAAGCCGGTTTTTTAAAAAAAATTCCAAAATTTCCCAAAAAATGGCTTAAAAGTGCCTTTTTTTGTTACTTTTTACATTTTCAGTGCCAGAGGGGAGCGGCTAGATATTGAGTAAAATTGACGAAATTTTGTGTGTGTTCTAATTGATCCATTAGGCAACTTTTCCGCACTATTTCTAAAACGATGTCGGAAAAAAAAAAAAATTTGGGTCAATTTTTGCCCCACCCTACTGTACATTCTGATGTATTTTCAATTCTTTTGCTACTCAGTACCAAAGTTATTTGCAGCCAATCTAATTTTCTTACCTTGGTGATCTCTGAAGTAATGGAAGTGGCAAATCCTGGTGGCGCCTTCAACCCGTTTGTGTCCTTCACTTCAAATGTGTTGTCAAGGGGATCTGTGAGGAACACCTGAAAGCCTTCCTCGGTGGCCTTATCTAGGGACAGCAGATTTTCAGGTTTAACAAACATAAATTCTTAAAGAAGGCAGAAATTTTAAATTCTGTTGATTTTTAGAAAATACTATTTTACTATTAAAAGATGTAAAGTATATAAATTTCAGCATAAATGTAAAATATTTTTTTGTTTGAATCCATTTATTTAAATTTGTGTCATATTAAATCTAAAAATAATTTTTTAAGTTTCACAAACTAAGCATGTATTTAAAAAGAAATAACGCAAATTATTATTATTAAAAAAAAAAAAAAAAAAAAAAACCTTTCTGTATTTCACACTGACACTAACGTTCTATTTTTATTTAATTTGTAAACACAGCGATAATACAGGTTAGAAAAAGTTGGCAACACCTAAATCATTCAGGAAATTTCGAGGCACTTCTATTCAGCGATTGGTTGGCTGTATTTTGCTAGAAATTTCTGCCGCGACACTATTTAAAGAGATGAAAAATTAAATCGAGTGCAGTTCAGTCGATAATCGTTTGCTGTTCAAATTCGGAAGGCAGTGGATGTTTTGTTTACTTTTCTGAGCTTGAATTAACGCTGTGTTCGAAGTTATATGTACCGTAACTTGTATTGAAGCTTGATAGCGATTATTCTGTTGTTCGAAGAAGTTTTGTGAGCCATCGATGGAAGAATAAATTATATATTTTATAATAGTTTTAAATTATAGAATATAGTATAATTTTCACAAACGTATTGTTTTGTACATTGTAGAAATAGGTACATCAGTTAAAATGTTTCCATGCAAAACCACTCAAATCTTCATGTAATTTTTTAGGATAAAATGAATGGCCATCATTGGTCAATGAACGAAACTCATCCGAACTTATCGCTCACCAATTGCTGACCGCAATTCGGTGTTGGTAATAGTCCGAGCGGCAAATGCAAGTACCTCGTCAAACATCATTCTGAATGTTTTATAAAACGTAGAGAAATGCTAGTAGATCATGAATCTACTGGTATAACCGGGTAAAAATGGCCGAAACTGTTAAAAATCGATTTTGGAATGAATTGAACTAAATCCTATTTGAAACATGTCATAAGTTGCCAAATAGTGAGCATTCTTTTTTATTTTTTTTTACTTGGTAACCCGCAGCTCTTTAATTTTTAATGAGGAAAGTTTCAAACAATTCAGATCTCTGGCAGCGTCTTACTTGCATCTTTTAAAAGTGAGCCAAGTTGGAAATAAATATTACGTCACTGATGACGCCAACGTGACTCACTTTTAAAAGTTGCAAGTTAGACGTCGCTAGAGATGAGAATCGTCTGCAGCCTTCCTCATTGAAAATTAAAGAACGATGGGTTACCAAATAAAAAAAATAAAAAAATAAAGTGTCAATTATTTGGAAGGTTTTGGCAGTATTTGACGATTGGATTTTGCTAAACTCCTTCAAAATCAATTTCTGAATAGTTTTGAAAATTTTTGCTCCAGCAGACCAGTAGATTCATGACCAGTACACTCATTTCTCTATATTCTATACAAAATTTGGAACGATATTCAATAGGGTACCTAATTTTGCAATCACCTCTCATTTTATTACTGAATTTATTTCCATCATCTGCCGGTGATAGTAATTTCATCGAGAAAAGTTATAAAAAAATCAATTTTCTATTTGACGATTCCCGCATTTTTTTTATTTATTTTTTCTCTCTTTATTCGATTCTAAATGGTCTCGAAATGACCATTTACACAAAAATTTCTTTTCTCCACGCTTATTATTATTATTATTATTTTTAATTTGAATTTTAAGTTTGCCTTGAAATTTCAAATACTTGTCTTCTCGTCATTTTGCTTTGAGATTGCTTAGTTGCTTTTTTTCTTAAAACGTCCAACATTTTCTGCAAATATTGTATCGCACCGGTGTGCAAAAGCACAACCATAACGTCTCCTGACAAAATTTTCATTTACGTACCACTGAATGAAAATACTCGTAAAAAGTGGTGCCAAGCGATGAAGAGGGACAAAAAAAAGAATATGCCGTTGTCGACAAAGACTGTATGTTATGCTTGTGAAGATCATTTTGAAGTAAGTTACATTTATGATAATTTTTATATCAGGAAATTCAAGTACTTAAATGAATGTAATTAATGAATGAAAGAAATAAGTAATTAAAGAATGTTTGCCTTTTACGTTTAAAACAAGCTATATGTTAGGAAAGTTATTCGAAATTTTTGTAAACATCAAGTGTCAAAGTAATTAAAATTCAAAGTCCGGTATGGATTCTGCACCATGAATAGTTTACACAAAACCACGCCAAATTATGTTCACTTGTCATTAAAAAAATGGCGGGGCTGCCATTTTTTTGGTAAAAATCACCTTGGCTCAGAAACCGTACCGTACTTGGATATTGACAACGGCCCCCTTTAACGGAAAAATATTGGTATTTTTCCAACAAACCTTTTATTCCAAGCACAACAAAACCATTCAAGTTAATTAACCTTTTGAACTCGAGCGGCGCCTCTTAGGCGCCACACGATTGGATGCCGAAACACGAGAGGGCCACAAGGTTTGATGCGGAAATTTGATGCAAGGCCAATGACTGTATTTAGTTTCTATGAAGCAAATCCATAAACGCCAACCGAACCTAAAAAGTCTCAAATTGCTGGTCCCTCCGCGCGAAAATGGCCTCGAGTGCAAAGGGTTAAAGCAGGGAATCTTACCTACTGGCTTTTACACCACGGGTTTCCGCAGTTAAAAAATCCATTTTCTTGCTGAAATAGACAGTCATCATTGTCGTGTCAATTTTTGAAAATTGTCCGATTGCCCTTTTACAAAACCAGGTTCCATTTTTGCAATTAAATAAAAATTAAAAAAAAACAATATCTACAAAATAGGGGACCAAAAATATTTGAGAAGCGCCAACTACTAAGTAGAAACCACAGAGTATATAGCTGATACTTTGTGGTAGAAACCTCACCATAACAACAAGACGGAGAGAAGGGATTACGTCACCGAACTGAAGGAACTATTGACATCATAATCAAAATCGGCCCGTTTTGAACGGATCGCAATTCGAGGGGTTTTTTGCGCATTTTCTTTTCTGAATATTTAAATAACTAATTTTTTAAAGAACTTTTATTTGAATATTTAGAATCAGAAAGAATTTCTGTATAAATATAAATCAATTTCATTCGTTTTTAAAAAATGCGGGAATTGCCCATTGCTAACTGCAATTTGGTATCTGCATTTATGTCCATCATCTGTCATCTCGATAATAATAAATTTATCAAGAGTCAACAAAAGTCAACTTTCAACGATGAGTTTTCGAATCTAGCAATACAGTATCAACAAATCAGTAAAAATTTCCGGGGGCGTTCATTCGCAAATCATAATCCTAAACGAAATTTGCCTGAATTTCGAACTTATTTCTTGTTATCTACATTTTATCAACACAAGATAAGCTTATGGGATTGAATTCTGTACAAGATTTCAAATTATTCTATCGGGAGGGGATAATATGACCTGGATACGAAAATTTTAAGAAAGCCGTGGGGATGGGAAAGTGGAAATGAATACCCGTCATTTTGAAAACTAAAGTATATTCTAGGGATGGTAAACAACCAAACTGGTAGTTCCGTAGAGTGTTCCATGCTACACATTTTAACCCCTTAACCTACAATGACGGGCATAGCCCGCGTACGATGGTCGGGCCAGAAGTGAATATTACGAGGAATATTTGATACGCAATTACAGTCTGATGCAATAATTGTTTTTTACAAAATGTTTATTCATACAAAAATCCAAAATTAGTAATCTGTAACGGTATGATATAGTTCAAAACATTCTGGTACATGTAACGGAACTTTACACTTTTTACACTCCCATGTTGTTTCCTTACGTTTTTTATTTTTGTGACAAACTGTACAACGTTTTGACGGTCTTGATTTAGAGGGTGTTGGATCAATGTGCTTTGGAAAATGAGCCCAGTCCTTCGCGTACAGTCTGTCTGGTGCATCTCCGACAAATGATACGCCTCGTTCTCTATAAATCGGTTTTGGCATATTCTTCAATAGAGATTTGGCTGTATTGATCCTATAGTCGACATAGCATTGTTTCTTTCCATCATTCAGGTTTTTCCATAAAATGTAGGAGTTAAAAAGACCAATATCAAACAGATAAAAAAAAATTGTATCTTTTCATGTATTTCCGCATTACTGGATAACATGCCAATATTTGATCTTGGAGATCAATTCCGTTCATTCCGTGGTTGTATTCTACAATACAACTCGGTTTTAGGGTGTGGTTGGATTCTTGTGAAATAATTTCGACTGCTTCATGTTTTGTAGACATCATATATACATCTCGCTTGTCTTTCCATTTTATAGCGAGTATTCGGTTGCAGCTTCTTATTACGTATTCCCCCCTTTTTAATTTTACACTGCACAAATCTTTTGGCATATTCTTCCTATTCGAACGTACTGTGCCAATTACATTTGTTTTATATTTATGTGATAACGTCATAACTAATTTTGGGGAAGAATACCAATTGTCCATGTATAAAGTGTGACCCCTGTGCAGCACTGACTCAGCAAGCTCTTTGACAACACATTCCGAAGCGCTGTCATCACAGTTTATTTTATCGTTGCCGGTATATATTTTCAATTGATAACAATAGCCTGACTCAGACTCACATAATTTATAAATTTTGACGCCAAACCTTGCCCTTTTGGATGGATTGAATTGCTTATACGATAGACGCCACCTGAATTTCATAAGCGATTCATCAATAGAAATGTCTTTTTTCATTATATACACTTCTTTAAATTTTTGGTTCAAAAAATTGATAACAGGTTTTATCTTGCTCATTTTATCGGTATTGGCAACCAAATTATTGTTTGAGAAATGCAAAAACCTTGTAATTTGTAGATATCTCTTCAAAGACATTGATTTTCTAAATATGGGCGTTTCGATTACAGCCCTCTTCGACCAATTCATTTGGATTCTTTGTTTTTTTTACCTGTGACATTATAATGGTCAAGGTGAAATATTTTATCATTTCAGTAGAGTCTACAGGATACCAAGCGTCGTCGATTTTTCGTGTTCTATGTGGATTTTCTCGTATTTGATCTGCATACTGGTTAGTTTCGGTCACAATATTGTTCCAAAATATGTCATCAAATATTAGATTAAATATATCAATTTCTCCTCCACTTCCTCCTAATTGACATAAGGCTCCCTCTGTAAGGCCAGGAGTCATCGTATAGTCCCAGATTTGTGGACTATTTCTTATTTTCTTCCAAGGCCATGACTCTGGTAGTTGATCGTCAGAGGATGTATCATCAATAACTAATCGCCTACACTTTCTTCGAACTCGACATATATCGTCACTACTGTCACTTTCGTTAGCAAAATTATTAGCACAATTCTCACTGCTTTCCATCACGAAATCTCTTTCTTGAGAACATCTTCTGGGGTTGCTTTTCTAGAATTTACAAACGTAAATTTCAACGTGCGAATGTGACCAAGAACAACTTGACACTGATCACGATCCGAAGAGATAACAGAAATACATCACGAGCCTTGTCTGTGCTATCTGCAAACCGCGATCGTCCTACCACTGGCGATGCCCGTCAATTTTACGATTGGCCCAATCAGCGTGTTACACAAGTCGTGCGAATTACCCGAACGCTGCTCGAGCTTGTATACGATTTCGGCCCAACATCTTCGAATCTAAATCGTAGGTTAAGGGGTTAAGCCAGAGGGTTCTATTTAGCTTGATAGATGTAACAAATTATGTTTTGGGTTTGTTCCTGCAAGTGACAGAATACAATTCCAGATATTAAACCTTTATTTAGAAATGCAATCATTATCACATTGTTGAATATTTACCTATTTTGGGCGGTGATGGCAAGTCAAGCACGAGCGATATCTCGAGGGGTACTCCGTGGATGAGTTCGGTGACCTGACTAACCTCCTCCAGGGAATAGCAGAGACCTAGAGAAGTGAGCACAGGCTGGAACACCTTGCAGCACTGGAGAGAGAATACCATGATGGTGCAGCTTATGAAGAATTCTTCGCATCTGTCATAAGTATGTATACACCCATTAGTTGATCAATTACAAATCTATAAATATTTTTACAAATATTTGTTAAATGAAAAATTATGCAATTTCCTGTTATGAATCCGGGGGACCATCTATAATGAAGATTACCAGGATAGGTTCCCTGGACTAAATACTGATCTAGTATGTACGAGAGTAATTCAGAAAGTAAGTTCCGTTTTGCAATACAAAAAAAAAAAAAAAAAGGAAAGAATCATGTGGTACTAACCTTTATTGAATACTAATGAACTACAATAGTCAGTTGTATAGGTCACCATTGTTTAGACATTTATCGTAGCTGTGTAGTTTGTGTTTTATCGCTATTTGTGTAAGTTTTTTTTTAGATATGTGATGTGTGGGTTGGGAGACAGACTAGTCCTGTGCCTATGATTAAAGCACTTAAGTTGGGCAACTATTTTAATGCGTTTATCAGTAAATTTAATGGTTAGTTTCCATACGACTGGGCTATTTTTTTAGTATGCGGGAGTATATGATTTAATTCCTGATATTGTTGGTTGCATTCTTTGAAGATGTTTGCAAAGAGTTAAAGCGTGTATTTGACGTTATCTTTTATTTCTGTGAGATAGTGTTGTTCGTTGTTACCATGCTGACGTCGTCTGAAAAGGGTCTATGTAGTGAGTGTAAGCCAGGGTTGTGTCGATTATGGGCATGCTCCTTTAGCTCTAGACCACCGCAGATTTCCTTGCGGGTATCCTCTTTCAACTTGTTCATTGAGAACTCATCCCTCATATTAAATCTGCATTTCTCTTTGGTATGGATAGTGATTAAATGTATGAAATACGTTTTCTGGGCAGTTAGCATTAATTAGAGATTTGTTAATTTATAAACCCAGAGAGAATTTAAAATTATAAGGTTTGTCAGAAAATAACGTATGAATATTAATAAATGGGGAATTTCTTCCTGATAAAAAAAAATACAAACTTCATTGTGATGAAAACTCCTAAATATAACTAACTTTATCTATTGTTCGGGATAACCTTACTTGGTATTATGAACCCATATGTAAGCACACAATCTAGACGCTTGGATTGCCAGCAAAGAATTTGCAGCCAATCTGAGCCTTTACTATGCGCATTTTCATCCGTGTACTAAGTACTTAATACCAAGTAAGGTTGACCCTAACTATATAAAGGGACATTGTAATGTGGCTCTAGATGGAGTTAGGATTGTTAAGTCTGTTCATTAACATAGTGTGTGACCAATTTTTATAACTATTTCTAACTGACTATTTCTAACAACCTTACTGCTGTAACATCATAGAGAACTTAGTTTTGTCTCGCTGGGTGGCGCTGCCGAGAGTTGTTTTGGTGTGCCTGTTTTGGTTTTGAAGAGAGATGAGAGAGACGAGACGAGACTAGACGACCGGAAGAAGAAGAATGGCAAAATCTTTATATCTGTAATTGTTTCTCTAAAATCTAAAATGTTTCGTGTTTGTTGTGTGAAATGTGCCTTGTCCCGTGATTCATCCATGTGTGTGAAATAAAGATCCTTTTCTATGGAAACGGTGTACTTGATGATGGTACACTGCTAAAGATGGCTAAATAAGTCACGTAATTTTGAATTCGGTTAGATTATGAGATCGACTTCTGAGCTAAAAATCGCAACATCCGCTTCAACGTGAGAACCACAATAAGCACCGACAAATTCAACATGCCGAATCTAACATTAATCTACCGTGTGTCCCAAAAATGACCGACGATTTGAAAAATCAATTTAAAAAAAAAAAAAAAAAAAAAAAAAAAAAAAGGAAGGCGATAGAATTGTACGGTATGCTGCATTCTGCTTAAGTAACCAAGGAATTTATTCTTACCAATTTTCAAAATTAGATACTAAAATCGTCAACAGATGGCGCTGATGATTAGGAAACCTACAAAACAAGTTTTCAAAATAACCACCGTTTACAGCAACAACATGGCGCAGACTGAGGACAAAATTCGCAGACCACCGAGAAAACGTTTCAGTTGGAATGTTCTTGCAAGCAGCAAACAGTGGTTATTTTGTAAACATTGTTTTGCAGTTTTCCTAATCATCAGCGCCGACCAAACGGTATAGTGGTTAGCGTGCTGGCTTTTAGACCGCGAGGTTGCGGGTTCGAGTCCCGTGTAGGCATGGGTGTTTGTGAATGTATGTTGGTTTGTTAAATGACGAAATGTTTCGGCGCATTATAGCCCTCGTGTTGCTGACGGCGCCAGATAATCTGAATACAACCAACCAACCAACCAACCTAATCATCAGCGCCATATGTTGACGAACTTCGTACTAATTTTGAAAATTGGTAAAAATAAATTCCCTTGTTACTTAAGTAGAATGCAGCAAACCGTACATTTCTATCACCTTCCGGTTTTTTTTAATATTTTATTGATTTTTCAAATCTTCGGTCATTTTGGGGAAACCCTGTTTATGACGCTGCATTTGTAAACCCCAAACCCAGACCTTTGATCCCTTAGAAGTAAAGGCCGACCAAACGGTATAGTGGTTAGCATACTAGCTTCTAGACCGCGAGGTTGCGGGCTCGAGTCCCGTGTAAGGCATGGGTGTTTGTAAATGTATTGTTACGAATTTTTGTATATTTGTAAATATTTCGTAGTGTTAATTTTGTAAATAGTAAAATTTATGTACATTTCTCATAAGGCAGTGCAATAGTTTGTCTGAGCTTGGCTTCCCTGCAATATGGGTATTGATGCTTGATAACGAGTTTTACAGAGGTAACTCTGAGAAGCGAGTTTTAAGGAGCAGGGCATTTAACTTTATGGTAATGGCAATCTCGCTAAATTGGCGAGATAGAGCCTAGTTGGCGACGGTTTTGGCGACTAATTTTTGTCCCCAAACTTGGCGACCATTTGGCGACATTTTCGGTCCTCATGTACATGTATAGGACTTTTCGACTACGATCTGGAAAGTTCTCCAAATATCTACCTCTAGAAGTTTCAAGAAGGTTTGATTCCTATATAAGCCGGCCAAGCGAGCGGGGGAGTTAGTTAGTCAGCTGGGTTAGTCAGTGAGTTGACTGAGTTGAGTCAGTGAGTTGACTGGAATTACTGTATTGAGATACTGAGTCTCAGTGAGTATTCAGAGAGTTCCGAAAGCGAACTGTATTGCATTGTCTTTTGCAGTGATTTTAGCAATTGTGTTGTCAAGTTTTTAACTGTTGTTTTGTGCTCTATTGTTGAGAAAAGAGCTGTATTGTGTCTACTAGAACGAGAAGTTCTGGAGTTGTAAAGGAATATGTGAAGAGTTATATTGGAATAAATATCTGCAAGTTTTGGTCTGCTTTGGCTTCAAATCTTTCGAACCAGTCCACGCAACAACTAGTGTCATAAGTGGGATTTAAATGCCGATAACCAGAGCAATTTCAGAACAAGAGGACAAATTTCAACAGCTTTTTGCTTTCATGCAAGAAATGGAGAAGAAAATGTCAAAAGGGCAGGAAGAGATGAAGAAAAGCCAAGAAGAGATGGAAAAGAAAATTTCCAAAGAGCAGGAAGAGATGAAGAAAAGCCAAGAAGGGATGGAGAAGAAAATGTCCAAAGGGCAGGAAGAGATGAAGAAAAGCCAAGAAGAGATGAAGAAAGACATTTTCTCTGGTCAAAAGCAATTGCAGAAGAATATCTCTGCCGGACAGGAGGAATTAAAGAGTCATCTTTTAGCAACTATGGAGGAAAGAGTTAAACAAATCGAAGACAAAAAGAAGTGTAATAGTTTAGAGGAGAAATTCGAGAATGTCCAAAAGAAGTGTAACAGTTTGGAAGGGACATTCGAATTCAAGTTTAATGACTTGGGGAAGAAGATAGAGATTCTGGTAAAGAAGAATCTAGAAGAAAATTTGGATGAGATAGAAGAAAAGATAGACCAAATGTTAGAGAAGAGACTGTCGAGCAGAACTCTTTCGGATGATTTGAAATGTGTACCAGTCATCTCCCGACGTTCAATCAAGCTTTCGACTTACGATGGAAAATCTTCCTGGCAAGTGTATAAAACTCAATTCACAATTGTCGCCAATAGGCTTGGGCGATGTTAACATTTCTGTATCGCGATATATCGAGAAGCAAACATCGCGATGTCACGATACATCACGATGTTAAATATATATTTTTTTTACAAAATACTATAAAACAATGTTACAGCTATGTAGCCGAGAGTTATGCTTACTTAGCTTTGTAACATTTCAATTAATTTGCGTACAGAAGTTTATATTAAATAACATGAGCAGCAACAGAATTACTTTCAGGGGGATACATAAAGCACCCAAGGGAGTATAAGCAGGTTATTTTTAATCCGGATTTTTCAATTTCTCTATCTTAATGAAATTTTACTTTGTTATTATCCAGGGAAATCGGGGGTGGGGGAGGGGAGGACAAGTGCACTTCCTGGCGGTGCAAATGTTACTTTAGTTATTGGATATTCTTAACTATTAAATCAAAAACATACTTTATAATGGATATTTTATTACTTACTATATACAATATAACTATTAAACAATAAAAATAAAATTAATGCATAACATTTAAAATTCTAATGATCTTTATTTTGTGCCAAAAAAATCTGCATTTCAACATTTTTAAGAAGCAATGTTGGATTGAGTAATTAATCTTATGGAAATAAACTTTATTCAAATCGTACAAACTGAAAAAAAAAATATAAAACATTTATTTACTCACGAGTCAGAAGAGAAAATCCTTCAACGTAAATGGGAAAAAAGTCGTTTATAAGTAATTAAGCAATCAAACTAGAGAAACATAACTGTGATCCGTTCATGCGCTAGTTCATACTGACTTTGGCAGATATAACAAACCATCATAGTAATAAACAACCTGATTATCTTAACTGGGTAAGAATCAGACAGAAATTACCACGCAAAAATACCGCAATCCCCTTGAGTTAATAAATAAATCAAAGCTCTCAAAGGGTAAAAATGTTAGATAAAAAAAATCCTGAAGTTAATGTAAAAGATTTAAAAATACAAAAATGTAATATTTTAATTCTTCCAAGTTAGAGGGAAAAAAAATCAAAAATGAAACACTAAAAGTTTAGGGAATACTCAATTGAATTCCAAAAATAGAATATCAAGGTCTTATATCTGATGACAAATTGCATAAAAATCAAAACGTTTTTCATGAGTTGAGAAAACAACAACAACAAAATGTTCAAACAATAAAAGGAATACTTCTTTCATCGAATCTCCAATATTACTAGACTAACTGGCGCCTGAAAACCACCTCGTAATTTCAGTACTCAGCAGTAAAAACGAAATAGGAAATAAACGCAAGACCTAAAAAAAAAAAAAAAAAAAAAAAAAAAAATTACATCGTAAAATTGGATAATAATTTCAACATGTCATACGTGCTTTTTTCCCCTTGAAATGTGCACTTTTTTCCAACTTTATTTTAAATTCCAAAAGCCAGGTGATGCAAAAGCGAATGCAACATGTATTATGTGATTAAGTGCGCGATGCCATCTGTGGCATTTTGTTTCTATTCAATCATGGAAACATCGCACATACCAGATACGATTACCACGATGCCGATACAGCAAAAGTAAATGGAAATCGTCTCAAACGGCGCGGTGTAGCTGTTACACTACGTTTCTATATAGTCTTGGATACACCGCGCATATGCAGGGAGGATTACTGCGATGTGGTGAAGAATCGTGTCTCAAACGGCGCGGTGACGACGTTTTCAATACGTTTCTATAGTATTTTAGAAACACCGCGCATGAATCGTGGCACATCGGTTCTTTGTCCTTGAAGTGCTAGGCAATGAGTGTATCGCGCTCTCGTCAAAAAAGATCGTGATGTATCGGTTTAGGGAAAATAGTGACACCGGTTTGACGATGCTGATTTCACACCGGTTTTAGACGATGTATCGATACATCGCCCAAGCCTAGTCGCCAACGCCAACGGATGGGACTCCGTAACAAAAGCCTGTCAGTTAGCTGCATCTCTGCGAGCTGAAGCTGCAGATATACTACAAACGCTTTCCGAAGAGCAACGCTTGGACTTCAACGCACTCTCAAGTGCATTAGAAATGCGGTTTGGCGAGAAATGTGTGAAAGACTACAGCAGGCTGCAGTCGAAATCTCGCCAACAGAAGCCTACCGAAACACTCCAGGAGCTCGCCACGGATGTTGAGAGGCTCTCCAATCTCTCCTTTTCAGACTGCCCTGCTGAAACGAGAGAAATCCTATCTCTATAGTACTTCGTCGATGGCATCAGGGACGTAGAGATACAGAAGGCCCTACGAATGGCAGATGTCAAGGATTTAAAAGTGCTTTAGTATATGCCATGAAGTACGAGGCAGCCCAGCAAGCAACCCGTAGAGAACGCCATCCTCTCAGGGCAGCTACTATACAGGAGCCAGAACACCCAATTGCTTCTCGTAGGAATGAATTGATAAGACAGATCAATAACTTGAGACGAAATATCCCGGAAAAGAAGCAGAGCCTGAAGTGCTGGAACTGTGGAGGCGAGGGCCACATAAGGAGAAACTGCCGAACCCTCCAAGACACTGGAGCTAAGACCTATCCCAGAAGGGAGGATGGAAGCCATCTCGCCATGCGGAAGTTGCCAGTTATTGAGAAGCCCCATTTTAGAGCTCTACAAATTTCTGCAATGAGTGGCTGCAGTAATGGACTCTTCATAATTTTACACGTAAATGGAGTTCCATGCAATATGATCATCGATACTGGAGCCAATGTGACCATCATCCGTAAAGATTTGGCTCAACAACTGGATGGAAGACTCATCTGGACGCCGCCCTGCGTTACCCTCCAAACTGTATCTGGTGATAAAATCAACATTCATGGAAAACTGAACATCAATATCACGTTCGGGAGTGTTACTTATCACACGGCATATGTGGCGGACATTATGGACATTTGTATACTCGGACTGGACTTTTTAAGGAAATATAATTTTTCCTTGGACTTTAAAAACAATGAGCTGCATTCAGTTTCTGAAGACATAGGGTTATTTGGAATCAAAGATAGTGAAGTTAAATCCGTACATCAAATAATAGCTCAAAATGACATCACATTACCCTCAAGAACAGAAATATTACTTCCTGGATACGTAGCTGAAGATAAAAGTTTCCGATATGGCATAATGGAGTACCCTGAAAATCACAAAAGCCCCAAAAGAGTACTGGTAGCTTCAACTCTCGTCGACCTTTCAAAGACTGCCATACCTGTGAGGGTTGCCAGTGTGAATGATAAAGCGAAAGTCATAAAGAAAGGTGAAGTGTTAGCCACCTGTACTCCAGTAATTTGCATAAATCGAATTACCAATCCTCCAGTCACTGTGTCTTCAGAGAACTTAACATCAGACCTATTGCAGAATACACCGTTAAACAACGTAGAAAGAAGTGCTGCACAACTGGTCATCCAAGAATTCCAAGATGTCTTTTCCCGCACATCTTCGGATATCGGACGAACAAGTTTGACGCAGCATAGAATTGATACAGGAGACCACCCAACTATCAAGCAACACCAAAGACGATTACCGTTTGCTAAACAGGAAGAGGTAGGAAGTCTTCTAAAAGAAATGCAAGATAACGACGTGATTGAACCTTCAGCCAGCCCTTGGGTCTCTACCCATAGTCCTGGTTCGGAAGAAGGATGGATCAACCAGATTTTGCGTCGATTATCGGAGGTTGAATGATGTCACGAAGAAGGACAGCTACCCTCTTTCCAGAATTGATGACACTCTGGACATTCTTTCTGGAAACAAGTGGTTTTCGACACTAGACTTAAAGAGTGGATATTGGCAAGTTGAGATACACCCTGATGACAAAGAGAAGACAGCATTCACAACCGGACTTTGGCAGTTCAAGGTGATGCCATTTGGATTATGCAATGCTCCGGCAACATTCGAACGCCTCATAGAAACAGTGCTAAGAGGTCTTTCCTACGAAGCCTGTCTCGTTTACCTCGATGACATCATTATAGTGGGGCGAAGTTTCGAGGAACATCTTGAAAATTTTAGGAAGGTGCTGCGGAAATTAAAAGACGCCAACCTGAAGTTAAGTCCGCCAAATGTAAGTTATTCCGACTTGAAATGATCTACCTCGGACATGTCATCTCTGCCGAGAGTGTACGCACAGATCCAGAAAAAGTGTCGGCGGTTAAAGAGTGGAGACGCCCCAAAGATGTACATCAATTGAGGAGTTTCCTGGGGCTTTGCACCTACTATAGACGATTCGTGAAGGACTTTTCTTATATCGCAAGACCCCCACACAGACTGACAGAGAGCAAGCAGAAATTCTTGCGGACGAAAGACTGTGAGGATGCATTTGACCAACTGAAGGAGGCTTTAACATTTGCACCTATCCTGACGTATCCTCAACCCGATAAACAATTCATTCTTGACACGGACGCGAGCAACGAGAGTGTCGGTGCTGTTTTGACTTAAGAAATAGACGACCAAGAACGAGTCGTAGCATATTGGAATAAGTGCCTATCTAAACCGGAGAGGAATTACTGTGTCACCAGGAAAGAGTTGCTCTCCATAATTAAAGCCGTAGAGCATTTCCATCATTACGTCTACGGCAGGAAATTCCTGCTCTGTACGGATCATGCATCGTTGACCTGGCTTCTAAATTTCAAGAATCCCGAAGGTCAGATAGCCAGATGGATAGAGAGACTCCAGGAGTATGACATTGATATCCATCATCGGAAAGGATCATCACGCGGAAACGCAGATGCCCTGTCTAGAAGACCCTGCCCAGAGAGCTGCCGATACTGTTCTAGGGCTGAAGCGAGTTATGGACTGATCAATCCGGTAATCCACCAAGTTACATCTTCAACATCATCGGATCTAGACCCGTGAAGTGACGGAAAAGTCAGAAAAGACCAATTGGGAAATCCTGACATCAAGCCAATAATCGATTTAAAGGAGTCTTCGAATGCGACACCTACTTGGCAGGACATTTCCATCTTTAGTCCTACGACAAAGCGATATTGGGCCCTCTGGGACTCTCTCCATATTCGAAACAGCGTGCTGTACCGGAAGTTCGAATCTGATGATGGAAAGACATCCCGATGGCTACTATTGCTTCCAAGATCCTGAGTCCCAGACGTTCTTAAAGAACTTCATAGTAGTCCAACTGGAGGCCACTTCGGAGTAATGAAGACGTTGCAAAGAGTTCGAGAGTGGTTCTACTGGAGTAAGACGAAGGCTGACGTGGAGAAGTGGTGCCGATCATGTGATGCCTGTGCAGCCCGGAAAGGACCGAAGAAACGCAGTCGAGGAAAACTGCAACGTTACAACGTGGGAGCTCCTTTCGAACGGATTGCGTTTGACATCTTGGGACCACTGCCACGATCTGCTGACGGCAACAGATACCTCCTCGTTGTCATGGATTATTTTATGAAGTGGACCGAAGCGCATCCTATCCCTGATCAGGAGACTACCACCGTTGCAGAGGTAATGGTTCAGAGCTGGATTTCCAGATTTGGAGTGGGTTACGGGTTCGAGTCCCGTGTAGGCATGGGTGTTTGTAAATGTATGTTGGCTTGTCAAATGATGAATGTTTCGGCGCATTATAGCCCTCGTGTTGCTGACGGCGCCAGAGAATCTGAATACAACCAACCAAACAGATTTGAAGTGCCTTTGCAGTTACACTATGATCAAGGAAGAAATTTTACCTCTGATGTAATGAAAGGACTTTGGGATTTGCTTGGAATTGACAAAACACAGACGACGCCTTTACACCCACATACGGATGGCATGGTGGAGAGGTTTAACAGAACCATCCTCAATAACCTCTCATTGATGGTTTCAAGAAACCAACAGGATTGGGATCAGAAGTTACCTTTATTTCTTCTGGCCTATCGCAGCGCTGTCCACGAGACTACCGGCTATTCCCCATCCCAGATGCTCTTCGGTCGTAACCTTCGTCTACCTTGCGATCTGTTGTTTGGCCGCCCTCCGGATGCACCTTCATCGCCAGAGGAGTACGTCGAAGATCTTCAGGCACGGTTTGAAGATGTGCACAATTTTGCCCGAGAGCGGATCCACGTGGCGACGGATAAGATGAAGACCAGATACGACACGAAGGCTACGGGACATCAATTCCACGAAGGTACAAAGTTTGGTTCTGGAACCCGAAACGACAAAAAGGACTCTCTCGCAAACTTCAGTCTCACTGGGATGGTCCTTATTCAGTCCTCAACCGGCTGAATGATGTCGTGGTCCGAATACGTAAGTCACCGAATTCTAAGCCTAGAGTCTTTCATTCTAGTTTTACAGAGGTAAAAGAGTTTTACAGAGGTAACTCTGGGAAGCAAGTTTTAAGGAGCAGGGCAATTAATATTATGGTAATGGCAATCTCGCCAAATTGGCGAGATAGAGCCAAGTTGGCAACGGTTTTGGCGACTAATCTTTGTCCCCAAACTTGGCGACCATTTGGCGACATTTTCAGTCCCCATGTACATGTATAGGACTTTTCGACTACGATCTGGAAAGTTCTCCAAATATCTACCTCTAGAAATTTCAATAAGGTTTGATTCCTATATAAGCCGGCCAAGCGAGCGGGTGAGTTAGTTAGTCAGCTGGATTAGTCAGTGAGTTGACTGGAATTACTGTATTGAAATACTGAGTCTCAGTGAGCATTCAGAGAGTTCCGAAAGCGAACTGTATTACATTGTCTTTTGCAGTGATTTTAGCAGTTGTGTTGTCAAGTTTTTAACTGCTGTTTTTTGCTCTATTGTTGAGAAAAGAGCTGTATTGTGTCTACTAGAACGAGAAGTTCTGGAGTTGTAAAGGAATATGTGAAGAGTGATATTGGAATAAATATCTGCAAATTTTGATCTGCTTTGGCTTCAAATCTTTCAAACCCGTCCACGCAACAGTATGTTGGCTTGTCAAATGACGAATGTTTCGGCGCATTATAGCCCTCGTGTTTCTGACGGCGCCAGATAATCTGAAAACAACAACCAACCCTTAGAAGTAAAATTTTATGTATTCCAATAACTTACTGAATGCTGTTATCGATAATATACTTCTGTATATTAAAGGCCTCGTCTCTCTTCTTCATGTCCTGCAGTTGGATATCAAGTTCTTCCAGGTGGCGCTGCAGTTCGAGGGCCCGAGGTTCAGGCTCAGGGATAGGAATGCCTTTTGCGAACTTGTACCTAACTGTCTGAATGATCAGACTAAGTTGATCGGGAGTGAGAACAACGAAGGGGTAGCCCAGAGACAAGAACACATATTCCACCAGCTCCAGGTAACTTTTGTTGAAGTCTGTCAAGGAAAAACACATAGAAATTAAACAAGTTTGGTTGATTGGAATTTAGTGGCGCTACAGAGGGGAGCTACTTAAGTGCTACCGAGAGGTCCAAGCACTTGTCAATGAGTTCCAACAAGTAAAATCTTAAAAGATAAAACAGGATTTAAAAAAAAAAAATGTATAGGTTATATTTGTTGAATAGTAAGATGTCAAACTATATCATAACTTAAATATGGTGATAAAATTCATTTCAAGAAAAAATTTAAAAAGTTTTAAAAAATCAAACAAAGGCTTTGTGCGTGAAAGTGTTTGACTCATTTTATTTCTCTTAACATTTAAGAGAAAAACCAGTCTATGCCTCATAAACCTAATGCTTTACTTTTTCATCCACAATTTCTGTCGGAGTATTGCTTTGAAGCAAATGAAATTTTATAACAGTCATATCAACAGCAAATAATTACGGGAAAATTATTATTTATTTTTTTTAAATTATAATTAATATTTTAAGCTATTATAATATAGCTTATAAAAACTTTTAAGTGTAATAATAATAAAATAAAACTAGTTATTTTGTCTTCAAAAATTTTTAATCAACTTTTTTTACTGATGTAAAATTTAATATGCTTCAAAGCACTTCTCCAGCATATATTGAAGTCTAAAAAATACAGCATTAGGTGTTTATGGGGTAGAAACAGACTGACGCTTCTTCATAAATTATAATTCTTAGTCAATACCACTGAATCACTTTTAAGAGAAAACCATCAAAATCTGTACAGGCAAGGGTAAGTGATGAGTGACCGATTAAAATACTTCCTCAAAAATTATGAAAACTATACTGTGATAGAAAGCACTAACTTCGACACACTCAAAATTTAGACTATATTTGTATGGCAGATGTACATCTAAAACCGATGAAACTACCGTGAGGCTAAGAAAATGCTGCATAATGGGCAAAAAGTTATAAAAACAATCAAAGAGTTAAAATTGGTTTCATTTACACAAAACGGTAACATTCAAAATGTTCAACAACATTGTGTATTGAAACTTTATGGTACAACAAACTTTTGCACAGCAAATAACTTAGTAATTTGTTAAACTCATTAAGTTATCAAATTTCTAATAAAAATGCATCTTCTGAATAGAGTCTTAAATAACTATACACTTGTGGCGGTACGGCACTTTAACAGATACAATGACTCATCTATACCACTCAACTCTGGACGGGCAGCGTTTAGCAAGCCACACCCCTCCAGAGTTGTATAAAAAGCCGAAGACAGTCTCTCAATGTTAGCTTCGTATCTCGAGATTATAATTATGTTTTGTTAAGTTATTTTAATTCTTAAATGCTAAGTTTGGATTATTAAAGAGTTTACGTTGTTATCAAACTTGGAGTCAGATTTAATCAACATGAACAGCACGCATCTACCTCTAAACACTTTTCAAACCCATTCAAAATCCTTCAAAGTTACTTCAGGGGACGTGGGGCACTTTTTCCAAAATTCTTTACTTTTGCTTAGAATGAAATGAAATTTGGCACACACATAGAAGATGTGACTTATAACACAACAACAAAATTTGAGCAGATAATATAAAATAGATAATAAATTATTGAGAAAAATGCATTAAAATAATGCGAAATTTTAACTTTTTTCAAAATACTTTTCGCGACACAGTATTTTAACGAACATGAAAAAAATTTGAGGTTGTTTATCAATACATTATAAACATTTTCACTCATGTTTTTATCTTTAGGTGCTATAGTTGAACATAAATAAAATTTCAAACATGGTGCTAGTGATTTTTCATTAAAAAATGCACATATTTCAAATTGCCAACATGAAAAAAATAGAAAAAATTTTGTAACATGAAAAAGCACGTGTGAATTTCTTTATAGTACATTACAAATTATTTACAAAAAATTAGGTGGATTTATCAAAAAATGAATAACAAGGAGCTTTTCGAACATACGTAAAATGTGAAAAAGCGAAACTGAGAAAAAAGCTTTTCTATCTTTTGCTAACAAGTGTGCGATACGGTAAAATAGTTAGCTAAAATACTGATTTTACCACTTAAAATCATCGGATTTCAAAAAAATCATCGGATATCGAAAACAAAAAACGTCATATTTTTGGTGATTTCAGTGTCCATGCCCCCTTAACCCATAAGGTATCTCTTCTAAATTAATCATCTATTCGAAAGACCATATTATAACACAATCACATTTCAACATTAATTGTTCCCTACGATATTGTCAATCGGTTTACTTTTTATCTGAAATAGCATTTTACCTTTCGATTCAATTTCAGTAAGCCCTCGTGTTATTCTTGTACCAGAAATCTTAATTGAAAATCTTCGAGACGTAATGAACTAAAGTTGATGATTTGAGTAGGTAAAAAAATTTCAACTTTTACAAGGGATGATTATATTGTATTTTAATGTTTACATTCTTACACTTATCCCGATTCTCAAAAATGTTTTGTGGACAGATACTTTGACTGCAGAGAATGCATGTTATATACAAAAGTGAAACCTTCAAAGAGTTGAACCCCTTTACTTACAAACATGACTTACATAAGTCCCATCAGTTTGCTCATGGTACTGTATTAATTTAAACTTTTTGAAACCCATTGGGGCTGTGAAATCCACTTCTAAGAAGTTCGTTAAGAAGTTCGGAAGCTTGTTAAGAGACAAGTATATAAGACGATGCAAAGACAAGATGGCTGCCAAGAAGATTTAATATCGTCCATGTGTTTGCATATAAAGAGAAATAAGCTTGTGCTTCCATCCAACAATTCAAGGACGAACTTCATAGGAGTGCATTTCAAAGTAAAGCGTTTAAATTAATACAGCACCATGAAAAAACTGACGTGTCTTCTAAGTCCCATCAGAAATAAAGGGTTAAAAGTTGCTTTTTTTGATAAATAGTCTCCTCATCCACTCAGCCCTTCAATTATTACTGAAACCTCATTTTAACAAAGGGACTCATGGTGGCTTGTTGTTAAATACCAATTGATGACTAAAATAGGCCTACCAGTCTTGAATGCCGGCTGCCTGCATACGGTGATCTTGGGATAGTGGGGAAAGTATTTCGGATCTTCGTCCATCCCTAAAGCAGTGTCCTTGTTGATAGAGTTGATGAATGTCGACTCTCGGGCCAGCTTCTCTCCCAGCAGAAACACCACGTTCGCGATCACAAGCACCATACACACGCCGAATAGAACCCTGCAACATAAGGCGTCTTTCAGAAAGGATTCCCTAACTTGGAAATGACTTAACATCGAAACAGAGAGACAGAAGAAGAAAAAAAAGATACCTGTGGTATGTTGGATAGGACAGGTATGGAATTTTAAATACACCCGATTGAAAAAATAGTTCACTATAATTAGAGGATCCTAATTAACAATTTAAATAATGGATTACTCCAGTTGATGGTGCTGTATAATTGGAAAGCTGTATTCCAATCAACGCGTGACAACGACCATCTCATCAACTCACTGCCTAGCGTTTCAGCCCTGGAAAACATTATGCATGGAATGTGGCACACACAATATCCACATACCCATTTCATTAACTGTGAAATTTGCGAATTGCAATCAAGTTCTATTATTCGTACAGCTAATGTTTTAAGAATGTACCACGACTTTTTAAGATGAAATCCAACCCCCTTCTTGCGAAATACTTTCTAATGAGTCTTCTTATAAAGTGTTAAATGGATAAGCCTTTGTGAGAAAGCTACTGTCTGTCCATCTCAGGAATATCTCCCGCCAAGAAGTCTAGCGTTGTCTGATGCCATGGAAACAAGATTAGTCTCATTTTCCACTTGGTATTCCAAGAGAAAGACATCAACTTTGGCTTGATGAACATCCTGATGGTGTATTAGCGATACTTCATAAATTATCGAATTACATTGATTCAAGTAAACGATTTTTCATCACCAGGACAAATGTCGTATCATCCCATTTAGGTCCACGCTAATATTCTGTATGCAGCGAAATGTATACAGAAGTCTGTAGAAGTATTCTAAACCAATGAGTCTTGTTTCTATATCCCCCATCTAGACTTTCTGACGGAAGCTATTTTCCTTGATAGACAGTCAGTAATTCACTAGGTTATCAAACTACGATCTAGAAATGAAAAAATTTAAAGATATACTCCCGCTTAGTCACCTGTAGAAGAGCCTGGTGTATGTTGAGCTGCGTTTACCGTGGCAAATGTGTGGTATTCCATGGACACTGGACTTCTGGATGAAAGTGTTAACTAATCTCTTCCGTTTCCTAGAATTCCCGCACTGCCATCCACCTCTCTCCTCCTCCTCCGCTCTGCTTTCCAGTTGCATGTCTGTGGGATGACTGGACTGAAGCCGCCTCCACTTTTGAAACTCTGCCTCCAGATAGTCGCCCTTTATTCCACTATCTACAATTAAAAGAACTCCTATCTAAATCATTTTTTTTTAATTTCAATGTAAGCGCACACCACTAACCTTAAGATTTTAAAGTCAATGACCACCACCCCAAATCTTCCTCCCACCCCGGTCATTAGATAACTTTTGAAAATAATTTTTTGCGCTTATTAGGAAAATATGCTTATACAGTCAAACCCCATTAACAGAAAATCTCTTAACACGAAATTCCGTATAACGCGAAGTAAAAGTAGCTAATCATAGCTGATCAAAGTTGACCCCTTCCAACAAGCTATGAGAAAGCATTACTAAATCACGCATTGACCGCCGCCAACATAGACAACATCCGTCAAAAAGAGGTCAAATCCACAGGAGAGCAGGTTCATGTCTTTACATGAACTTCCACCAAGAACTTTTTGGTATTTCGAAGTTATCATGAATGCTAAATCTAAATAATATTATGAGGTTGCCATTGAACTTAAAACTTAATGCTAATATATTAATGCGTACTTAAAACTTAATGCTAATTTATTCCTTTAACATGAAAGATGTTTTCGTTTAACATGAAAGATGATTTCGTCGTTTAACATGAAGTTAACGCGAACAATTTCGGTGGTCCATCGACTTCGCGTTAATGGGGTTTGATTGTATTAGAAGTTATATACAAATGAAAACACTAAAATAAACACACAAAAATAAAAATAATAATCACTTCGATTCTTTTGATTAAATTAGAAGGATTTTTTTAAGTTTGAGACAGATAATTCTAATTGTTTTCTCAATGTACAATGTCTTAACATGAACTTCCACCAAGAACTTCTTGGTATTTCTAAGTTATCATGAATGCTAAATCTAAGTACGGAATAATATTATGAGGTTGCCATTGAACTTTTTGTTTTGCTTAAGTTTTCATAAGTAGAATGAAAACTACTTATGAAATCATTGATTTGACTTAGGAAGAGAAAACTGTATACATTTATTAAAAAACTATCCACGAATTACAACTGTACTTTTCTTTTTTATTTCAAAAATTAGAATACAAGATGTAGCTAGTGTTCGGGTTTTTTTTTTTTTTACGTACTGTACATGCTTGGTCTCTAAATCTGACGTATTGCAATAGACACATGTATAGAATCATTCTTTTAGTGAAAGTTACTATCTCTTAATTCAATTTGCCTAATTTTGATAGCTGTCCGGTAAAATAAGGGAAAGTACCTCAATGAAGCTATGTTAAGGTTGGCTTACCTCCATAAAAGGCGTTCGAATTCTTCATGATGCTCTTCTCGGGGGGCACAACTTGAAAATAGAATCCATCATTAAACTAAATATATTCCGCTTGGTCGAAAACAAAAACAGGACAATTAAATAATCATCCAGAAACACCTCGGAATTTAATTTTACACGATGTCCAGTTTTTTAGAACACTTTCACGCGACGACTTATCCATCCCCATTAAACTTTCTAATGTATTTGTTTACTAATGGAACTAGCGGAGCTGTCTGGTATTTTTTTTTTTTTTTTTTTTCCAACACGCTGTTTTTCCCGCAACTCCTTTGCGAATTCTATTAAAACTCGCTTGTTTGCGTTTGTAAAAGGTCGGAAGACAATAGTCTCGAAATTAATTTGACAGTGTAGCCATTAAAAGCCACTTAGTTATGCACGCAGACGAACAATCAATAATGAGAATTTCGATGTCTCTTCTTGTAAGCAGTCGTTTGTGCAGAATGTTTTATTGACATCTTCTTGAAAGGTTTACAGGGTCTGTTTTTATGTTTATAATTTAGCTAAATTTGTCTGGTTCAAAAGCAAAGAGTAACAAGAAGAAATTAATTCTTGTTTATATCGTTACCGTGAATATTATAGCGGATATATTAGCTCTTTGATAATCAGGTTGCCACGAAATACTTTCATGCGATATATAACCAAAGGAAGAAGGCTTTGGATGCTTAGTAAGTGCAAATAGTACAGTAAAAAAATTTCTGGTTGGGGCTGGGAGCGTTTTCGTTTGGAACTTCTTGATGGGTTATTGATTAATCTCTAAAATCAAGCAAACGAGAAGATTTAAGATTTTTAATTTTAAAGTGATCTTCATAATAAAAAAGCAAACCAACATTATCTATGAAGGTAATGAGATACGGATATGGGCATGCTTAATAACGTAATACCTCTTCCATGAACATGAAAGTTAAACAGAAGAAAGGAGAACTATGTGATGAAGGCATTCGTTTTTCCAACTTTTTTCACCTTCATAGCATTTATACGGGATTTTTGAAGGTGGGGTTGTTTCGAACACCTTAAGAGGAATTACCATATGGATTTTGATCTAAACGTTAATGCCATTTCTTAGCAATTGCTGAAAAACATGATTTTTTCATGTTTTCGTTTTTTGCAAATGCGCATGCATCGTCGGTCAATTCGTTCGGAAGTTATGGTGACTACGTACACAAAGGCAGACATTTTTTCTAGACCACTGTTATGAAGTTAGTAGGATCCAAAACATGAAAAAATGCAAAAAAAAAAAAAATAGAAACTAATTTTTAGACCAAAAACAATACTTTCATCACCCTATGTTAACGTATGGATAATTGAAAGTAAAAAGTAATAAATCCAAAGTAGGATCAATTTGAAATTTAATCAGCTTTCCCAGTAAAATAAGAGGAAATGAAGATCATGTATTTTAACTCTGTAAGGTACCTTGCAAGTAAATGATGACTACAAGATAATAAATCAAGAAAAGAGCAAAAATGCATTATTGGGAACAAAAGCAATGTTTCTTAATGCTTCCTTGGCATTAAGCAACATTGTTTTGTTTTTTTTTTGTTTTTTTTATTATAATTTTACAGTTGTTCCCAAACAATAATTTCCTTACCTAAAACATATTTGGTGGTTTAAGCTGGGGGAAAAAAAAAAAAAAAACACACACAATCGCAGTCTTCTAAGGTTTTCTAGGTAATAGTTAAATTTATAAATTAAAGTTTCTAATACTGTTAACCCATAACAACTTTTCAAAAAATAGGCAATGTCACTTACCTTGAAAAAAAGTTTAAAAAATAGTGAATCGCTTGATTTGATGAGCAAATTATTTTTTCACAATATTCTCTACTAAATATCAGTTCAAACTGCGTTAAATCACTCAGAAAACTTGATAGTCAGATCTTTCAGTTGAAAAAAGTATATTCGATAGCAGTCTATAACTATGTTTTCAAGCTCAAGAAGACCTTTACTTGGATATGTCTGCCACTTTCAGCTTCATTATTAATTATCCTGAGTGGCTTTTGTGATAAGCGAGAGGTTTTTATGTTGTTCGTGCTGTAATATCCGTAAATTGAGGAGTTCCCTGTTTAGTAAATTGTCGTCACACAAAATGTGCATTTTTCGACTCATATTCATTATCCAAATTAGTAAATTTCATTAGACCACTTGTTATTTGAGCTTAACACAATTCAAACCATATTTGCTAACGATACAGGGACTTCTATCTCGACTTTTCTTGTATAAGGTCAACTGGAAATTGCTTGGACCTAAATTATAAATGCCAAAGATATATGTCATACATCAAGTTGAAGGTAAGACGATTAGTAGGATTACAAAAAATTGAATAAATAAAATTCAAAAATACCTACTAATATTATACATAATAACTTGGTTATTATTCATTGTAACCATTTATTATGTATAATATCCAAATTAATAACATTAGCTTTGCGTATGAACCTGATGATCTACAGATGTGTGTAGAATCGGCATTTTAGTAACAGTGACTGTCAAAATCTAACTTGTTTTTAATTAACTTAATTTTACTTGAGAACACTTTGAATTTATCTTCCTCCACCTATTTCAAAGAGACTATATAACATTTAAAATTTTCTAATTTTTCAAATAAATTACACATAAATATCAGGCCAAAGTCTTAACTTATTTTGAGCATTTTTGCAAAAGATCCTGATGCCTTAGCTCTAATAGCATAACAAAAATGGATTGGAACTTGATGAAGAGACGTTCCATGATAAAACGCAATCGTTAACCATTATTACAAAAAATTTATAAATGCCAAAATAAAATTTTTTACTTAACAACACTTCAAAATGACGGTCTTCAACTATAATATTTAAAATCGATGTCTTTTATTGCACGTTGTTCCATATTGAGTGAATAAATTATAAGCACGAAATACATAATGACTTTCGAAAAGAGCAGCCATCGATCCGCTTTAGGGCAGTGAAGAACATGTACTATTTGAGAGAAAACACATAAACACTCTAATAAGATAGGACTAGAGATGAAGGATTTAATGGAACAGCTTATCTCTTGCTTAAAATACAACTATTAAGGCTTCAAAAACAAACAGTTCTTGATATTACATCAATACCTTGAACATGGTGTGATGTCAACATGAATTGGATACTAAATAATCATACGAAATCTTTGTTTTTAATTTTTTATGTGACCAGAGGATTCTGTTAAAAGGTCAAGCAGCATAGAAGAAGCAGCACAATTAAAGATTCCGTACTTGGAAAGGAATGGTGAGTGCATAGTAATAATCTTCTCATTATTCTCAAATTCGCCATTATTGGCCTCTGAAATAATTTCAATCGAAATCTGATGTAAGGGCCTTCAAAATAATTTTATACCAAATGCAATGCAAATACAACATATCGCACCAATGCTTAAAAAGTGGCTCAACTCAAAATACTTCATTTTAAGTTCCAAGTTTGTTCAGAAACACAGACTGAATGTACTTGAAGCTGGTTGAAGGATACGTGATTGCTTACAAGTGGAATTCGAGTTGATACTGACTTGGGCCATTCGTCCAGCTTCAATTACATGCAGTATTAATTCTGTGCAAACGTCTCCAAATAGACATTTTTAACCCAAAAATTTAAATTTTTTTAATTGTGTCACTTTTGAAGCAATGGTGCGGTGTACAGAACAATGCTTATTTTGACATTTCCTGTAAGATACTAGGTATAGGACAAAACTGGATTTGTTCGCCAACTCCTAATTTTGTATTTCGATTAAACCATTGAGCCAAATGGCTTTGTCCTAGTTTCCAATTATCCATTAATTTTTCTCATCTCGATTCTTTCTACTTTAAAACAATATATAAACCAGAACATGTTAAGAAACAAGACGAAACAGATAAACGCTGATGATTATTTTTTATTTTTCTAAAATAATCACTGATTAACTATCCTTCATCCATATAGACTCGGGTCTCTGAAAAGATCTCCATACAGATGCAACACACACCAATTAAAGCACACCCTGTTTGGCACATATATATATATATACATACATACAATAAACACACATACACGTAAACTTTATCTGTTAGATCTAACATAAAAGGCAGTATGTTTGTGTCGCAATAACAGCACATTGAACATCTTCAGTCACTCCTAATAACGTGGTGGCTGCAATGTTGTATTGTAGTGACGCTTGGGAAGATTTTTTTTCAAACATCTCTGAGTATCTTTGAATCTGGAGGACTGCTTCAGTCCACTATCCCACCTAATGGCTGTGTGGTTAGAAATCTGGCTTTTGCATGCTTATTGTGGCTCGGAATTCATAGGCTGTAACCTGATTAGCCATTATCGTTGTAAAAAATACAAACCATATTAACATTTATTTCTTTTGTTCCTGTATATAACATGCATGAGTTTTGTGCTCTCCCTCCCCCTTGCAAACCGTTAGTATTCTATTGAATGGCTCAATCGTGATTGACTCTGTTGATAGACTTAAACCAAAGTAAAGTCGCAAAGGTCTCATCACGTTTTCGACATTGTCGAGCAAGTTTGCTCTGAAGTGAGTCTAAACTTAAAGGGGGAAGGAAATGTTCTACTTCTCAAACACACGAATTTAATTAAGAGTGATTATCTTTCTTTACATTATCTTCACTAATGCTTATTTTGTCGATGCATAATTTATAAAAACTAGTGGGCTCCGCCCCCTGCTCGCCAATCCCCTTGGTTCGCGTCGCAAACCAGGCTCGCACAGCTCCCTTCAAAGTGAGGCATTTAAAATATGCCATAGAAAAAAGCTATTTCGGTTGCCTAATCAATAAAATCCTTGAAAATTGATATAGTGCTATGAAACTGAAAACGTTGGATTATTTTTGATGAGCTACGATACTTTGGACGTCATTATCTTACTTCTTATCTCGAGACGCGTTAAGCAGGGACAGTTTGGCAACGTGGTAGAACGTTTTTGAAAAATAATAAAAATAAACACTCTCGTACATATATTTAACAAAGATAAGTTATTTCAGAAAGCAATTTAAATTTTGGGACTGGTTTTGTATGAAGCGCCAAAATAATTAAAGTTGCACATCGAAATTTCTTAACGAAGCAATACTGACAATCATATGTTTGCATAATCCTTTCAACGATACTTATAAAATAACACAAATTGTTTATCCGCAATGCTGAAGTATTTATTCAATCGGTGTGAATGGGAGCATGGAAACCCTAATATTCTTAAAGGAAATTCCGTGCTCAGTTTTTATAGCCATGTATCCTGAAAACGTTCATAATAAATATGTTGTGGTTATTTGCCGAATCCAAATAAATCTGGCTTATTTTAATTGTATAAGAAAGAGAGTTTCCAGAATTCTAATCAAAAAGAAATATACACATCTTGTATCATTGTAAATATTAAATCAATACGTTTTGAATATGAAATAATTTTTTTCTGTAGACTGTAATAAGAAAAACAAAATAGAGTGAATCCAAGTTGTTTTCGGTTGCCAGTTGTATTAGTCAAATTTCGAAAGATATACTGTGATTGGCTGAATTGCGGAATTTGGAAATTCGTGGATAAAATACATTTAGATGATTTGTGATTGGATGTTTGAAATCGCTGCTATTCTGCTAATAGAAATACAGCCGAATTTGGGCGGCACGCAAGAGAATTATATATATAGATATGTTACTTCCTTCCCTTCTCCAAAAAAAGTTATTTTTCTTTACAGATTTAAAAAGTTTATCGAAGCTTATTTACGAAATTTGGCGAACACTATAATTGATATTTGTTTTTGTACTATTATTGAAACTTGCTGTAAAGTGTACCAGTGTCCCTCTGATGACCTCATATGTATGTTGAAGAATAGGAAGACATTCCATTCTTTTCATTTCATGTCCGAAAACAGTCGCTTTTGGTATATTTTGTGAAAATTTATTTCTTATATTTTTTGAAGAAATATTTCAAAAGATATATAATTTTGTGAAAAATATAAAACTTATGGGTTAAGGAAATAATTTGTATACACGCTTACTCTAGAACAACAGTTAACTGCGATCAAATTTACACCATTGGTTTGATTATTTAAAAAAAAAAAATAGGAAACCTTTTACATTTGATAAGTGGCCTAGTTTGTTATTGTCTTTAGAAACGCTGTATCTAGTGTAGCAAAAGATTGGTGAGACATGGAAAACATTTTGCGATTGAGTGTAATCATTAAATGACCTCCTGAGGAATATCTGTTTTTTTGTTTTTTTTTGTCTCGTAGTTTCATCACTGATTAATCGAAGCTGAAGTTAACTCTCAGAATTTTCGCTATCTTAAAAACGGCAAACAGCAATTCTAAAGAAATGGTGGATTAACACACATGATTAGCAGGTTGATAAATATTAAAATAAACTTCTTAATGTCCACAACAAAGTAAATCTCCCACATTTAAACATCTATACTCGAATTACCAATGTAATAAATATTATGTTGACATAATAGTTTGCAGTCATGAAATACTAAGTAGCAGTCATAAAATACTACGATTCTCTGTTACCCCAATTGAGCACTAAATTCCTCTCAAAGTGATCAAATAAGCCAGTATAGCGTCTGCGAAATAATTAAATTAAAAATCTGTTTCCACGAAGTGGAGTAATTCTTTTTAGAGTTTATAATTTTTACCACAAACCTAAAAATTAGAATAAATATATCAAGAACAATATGGATCGGAAGTTGGTTTCCAGTTACTGAATTACCAGGTTCTTTACCCGTTATTTTAAATAATGTTTACCATGGGAGGATGGTTAAATAAAGATTTGATTCCATATTTTAACAATGCAAACATTTAATAAACTTAACTTTACTAGCGTAACATAACAACTTAGGTTAACTAACAGAACAAAACTTTGATTAAAATTCGAGTCTCGAAACTTATGGTTCAGTGTCCAATGGGAATTTTTATCGTTATCGATAGCTGTGACGTTATGTTACCAGGAGTTGAGTTGTATTTTGTAGGGTTCCGCTGCCACAAATTCTTAACCTTGTTCATCTCCAGCTAACCGATTCTTAAACAAGGATTGAAACGAACTTCTCCACAATCAAATTCCATATTGCTACTTTTGCATAAAGAAGATACAAATTACGGTCTGAAAAGAAATTGAATTCTTGTGGGGAAAGTAATTTGATATGAGTCGCAAGTAATATTCCCTTTCTTTCTAGAGGATAGTGAGATGCAAGTTTAGAAGTGATTATTTTACAAGGAAACCTTCAAATAACTTCTTTATTAATTGGAAGCCAGATTTTGATTATCAATACAAGTTTCAAACTATTTAGTTTCGAAACAATTAGATTCAAGTTTTAAACTATTTAGATGGGGAAAATAAATGAAAAGTTGCAAATTTAAATGATGTCAATCGGCATTACGGGTCTCGAAATTGTTTTGAAATTCAAAGAATGATGTTTTGTGTTTCTTTACATTTCTAAATGCCATCCTGCGAAATGTGCTTGCAGTCTTGATGAGAATGGATCGTCCTCTTGGATTGGACAAACTGAAGAAAGCCCATCCCACCGATGCTGTGAACTGGGATGCGAGATGGGACAGGAACGCATCCGAAGAATGGCGTTTTGGCAACCCCAGAAAACGGCAGGAACTGGTAAAGCAGTTCGGTAGGACATCGACCGTTCATGGCGCAGGATACGTCTGTTCCTCCAGAAGAAACAGATCGACCTGCATCAAAATTATTTATAGGTATCCATCAATATGATAAACAACTGGATAGACTGCTTAATGCTGGGGAAAATGAACCCCTTGTCAGATCACTGGATCAACGAAAAATGTGGATTGCCGAGGATTGAAAAAACATTCTTGGTTGTACAAAGCATAATTGTCAATAGTAGATCTTAATTAACAATAATATGCAAGTATATATATATACAAGGTACGGCTATTAATTTCCAGGACTGACTTAACTGTAGGAGAACGAAAAGCCGGAAGATGGCGCTAATGATTGCATATTGAAGAGCGTTTTCTTGCGCATGTACAGTGCAATCGGCAACATTCTGAAGTAAGTGGTTCTCGTGGAAAGGCGCATTAAAACGTAGCTCTTAAATTCCTGTTGTCGAAGTGAAAATGGAGCAAGAATTAACAATAAATTTTGCTTCAAATTGGGCAAGACAGCTGCGGAAACCTACGAAATGTTAAAACAAGTTTACGGCGAGGAAGTATTATCCCGCTCAAAAACTTTTGTATGGTTTAAACGCTTTCGGGACGGGCGCGAAAGCGTCGAAGATGATTCACAGATTGGCCGCAGTCCGTACGCACGCCGGAAGCAATTGAAAAAGTTCGCGATATGGTGAAATGTGATCGTCGATTGACTATTCGAGTACTCGCCAATTAATTGAACATGGACAAAGAGACAGTTCGGAGAATTTTGACGCAAGACCTAGGCAAACGCAAGATTTCTTCCAGATTCGTTCCTCACCATTTAAGGGACGAACAAAAGCAATTGAGACTGGACGCATGTGGCGAACTTATCGACAACACTGATACTGACTCTGCGTACACCTGGATAGGATACCCAATTTGAAGCAAAATTTAATGTTAATTCTTTCCTCCATTTTCACTTCGACAACAGGAATTTAAGAGCTACGTTTTAATGCGCCTTTCCACGAGAACCACTTACTTCAGAATGGCACCGATTGCTCTGCACATGCGCAAGAAAACGCTCTTCAATATGCTATCATTAGCGCCCTCTTCCGGCTTTTCGTTCTCCTACAGTTAAGTCAGTCCTGGAAATTAATAGCCGGACCTTTATATATATATATGTGTGTGTGTGTGTGTGTGTGTGTGAGAGCCGTAATTGGATAATCGTCCACCCATCATCATCAACCCACCAACGCATTTCTCTCCTGGCATGACCATCGCAGCAATCTATACAGTTGTTTATCTATATCGATGCAAGTAACACATATCGACATGTATTATGGGATTTAAGATCGAAATTTAGCTATTTCGCGAAAAGACTATTCAACCTAGCTATTTCGACCGAAATCAGAAAGTGCCCCGTGATCATCAGGCTTTGGTTGGTTATTTCACGAAATGGCTGGGTTATAGAGAACGGAACAAAAATACTTGTTTTGGTAATTATTGTCTTGTCATTTTTCAGTGATTTTTATTTCTGATATATTACTGTCTGTTACTGCGCACAGACTAGAGAGTAGACCCAAAGCTATTTCCCAGATAGCAAGCAAGCTTATGAAAACCTTGTCATTTACTTGTGATTAGACTTGCAGTGACAAGGCTGTAGGATAACCCCCATGACAAGGGTTTGGTTAAAATACTAACGATTGTAACTCTCCGAAATAAAAGATTATAGATTGGCTTATATACAATGTAAATCTAGTAGCAAGCTTATTATGAAAATCTTTACATGCCCTTTGCAGTACAAACCCTATTGATAGGTTGATCGTGAAAACAATACAGCTTGTTAACTGTAAACTAGGAGCCTTTTATAAATTTGAAAAGGATTGCATCCTTTTCTTTTAGCAGGTTTGCGCAAAGTGTTGAAAAAGGTTGTCCAGTCACTAAAGTCAGAGGCTAAACTCGGGTTTTTTGCCACACTTGAGTTTTCCCACTTTGTCTTATTACGATATAGCAGTTATAACATTGTAAGTGATTTTCTCAGAGTTTTCTTCGGGATCTGCTTCATTGCTGTCACCAACAACATCCATTTCCTTCTCCAAGACAGTCTCAGTAAGAGGGCGATCTTCATCAACTCCATCAACAGGGACACAGAGACTGGGATCGAGGAGGACCCAGACTATTTCCCACGATTCCCGAGAATCACTATTTGTAGAAGGCCTTCCTACAGAACAGGTGACTTTGTATTTTCATTATCATCGCATGACAGATTTAAAGAAAAAAATTTCAAAATTACTTCTAGATCGCTGGCTACCTGGTGACGTCACAAACATCAAATAAAGGTCATCGAATTTCAAAACTTGTATGCATCCCATAATATGATATTTAGTCTCATACAATATATTCAAAGTATGCCGCATACAAGTCAACTATAAACTAATTTTGACTTTACACCAATCACTGCTCAACTCAGTCATGTTTCTCTGTTCAGTCTCAGGTTGTCTTGTAGCCACTATGACTTAATATTTTGGTATTAGCAAGTCAAGGGCGTATATATGGGAGGGGCCCAGGGGGCCCCAGCCCCTCGCGAAATCAAGAACAAAAAATTATAGTAATAAGTAGTTATTATTTGCGTTTGTTTTCAAATAATTTCCATTCTCTTAGCTTCTCCCAAAAATAAAAAAAAAGTTGATGGCACCAGAATAAGTACTGTGAAATTAAAATATGTATAATGCAGGTGAGGCTTTGGTATTTTATCTGTAGCTCTGTTTATTCAATAGTGTGCTTTTTAAATAGGTGTGTATCTGCAATCCTCTGCATTATGCTGTTGTGGAATCTTAACCTTTAACTGCTGTGATTGGGTGGTTTGAGGTTTTTTGCGCAAGAGCTACACATGGTCCATACTGCGCCAAAGAAATGGATGAACATCAATTTAAAGTTTAAGAAACATAGTATCAGAAAAATTAATATAAAAGTCAAAGATGCTGTACTTCAGGGGGTGGAAACATTCCACAACAAAATGACTCGTGGTCTGTCAGACCGCTTACAGCAGTTAAAGGTTAATTTGCTTTATTAACCCTTTGCACTCCAGGCCTTTTTTGCGCGGAGGAATCAGCAACTCGAGACATTTTAGGTTCGGCTGGTGTTTATGGATTTGCTTCATAGAAACTAAACACAGTCATTGGACTTGAATCGAATTTCCGCATCACACCTAATGGTCCTCTCGTGGTTTGGCATCCAATCGTGTGGCGCCTGAGAGGCGCCACTGGAGATCAAAAGGTTAAGTTAATGGTATTCATAATGAAGCGATAAAAATTCTATTCAAAACTGTTTTGTAAAAAAACATCGTGTAAATAAGCAGTGCTGAAGTTGCCTGTGTCAGTAGCAATGTTCCTTTTGACATCGCAAATTCTAGTACCGTTGAACCAGCATCAGTTGCGGAGGATTTAAACAAATAAAGAAAAAATTTGAAATAAAGAAAAACAAATAAAGAAAAATTTAATTCGTAGAAAATGCATGGAACCTTTTTACAAATTTCTTTCTTCTTCTACACTAGTCTACAAAATTAATGGATATTTCAGTTTTTCCCTAATAACTTCTCACTGGAGCAGCATAGATACATGAAATTCACATTACAAAGGCATCTTTATGTAACATGACGATAAGTAAAACAACTCAGTGGCAAATTGAAATGCAAAGTGTACAATGGACAGGGGCCGATTTAGAAATTTGATTACTATAGGCACAACATAACAGATGCCCCCCCCCCCCCATCGACAATTGTTGAAGTTATTTAAATATTAATTAACAATTTAGAATACCGTCTATTGCTGTCGTGATTAAATTAATGATGAGATATTAATATTTTAATAACTGAATTATAAAAATGTATTCTTGTATTTTATGGCATTGATCAAGTGCGCTGAACATAATATTGATAGTTGCATACTAATTCAGGATTTTAAAAAAATGGAGTAGCATTAGTGTGCAGTTGACTTTTAGAGTAAGATATGATCTCCCGTGTCATCAGTGTTTACTCGGCACTGTATTCTCATACTTGACATGAGTTTCTTGATTTAATTCTAGTGGCTAATTTACTCGTCCAGTCTTTTGAAGTGTTTGCAAGTGATGTAAAGTTTCCAATACACTAAATCTTTACAAAATGCATATCGTAGAAGCGTCCAAATCATATTTGATGAAATTCGGATTAGAGGAATGATCTGGTTTACTTATAGGGGCGATATTCATACTTTTTAAAATAATTTATTCAAAGCAAAAGTGAAACAAAATTTATTCCAAGTAACAATAAATGCTATTTAAAAACCAATATTTCACCGTTTAAAAATTTGCCTTGATCAAGTTAACATAATCACAGTGAAAAAGTTGAATTCAATTATCTCTTGCCCTCTTAAATGGCATCTAAAGAACAAATTTTTTAACATTAGATACTTTTTACTGAAAATAATTTTTTCAATCACATGAGCAATAATGGACGTCAGAGGTTCTATAGAAAGGTGGAAAAACGATATTACGTGGTAAATACCAAATCAAGTTAACGATTATTTGGTGGGAAAAAAGTTTTGATCTTTGGGTACAACCCAAGTAGTAGCATGACGTGATAAATGACGTAATTTTTAGGGCATCTTTTCTCGAATGACGTTATTCAGTAAAAAATCATGTCAGTTTTGACGTCATTTAATGGTCATACAAACTGACGTTCCTAAAATGACGTAAATTTTTTGGTCATCATATGCACATTTTTTTGAGTCATGAAATGACGTCTTTTTATAAATAATAAATGACTCAAATAATTTTGGGTGACAATAGGCCGTCATTTTTTAGTCATCATATGATGCGAATTTAACTTTTATTATTTTTTATACGGGCCCATGGAAGAATAAACACTTCTACTTGTGAAGAATACTTGTATGACAATTTTATTTTAATAAACATGTAATATTCGTCGAGTATCTACTACAACCAGAAAATAAATAAAAATAATAGTACAACAAATAGGTAAGTTTTAGGTAAGTAATCTGACTGAGCAATTTAGTCACTAGAATTCATCAAGAAACTCATGTTAAGTGTGAGAATACAAAGCCAAGTAAACACTGATGACAGGGGAGATCATATCTCACATTAAAAGTCAACTCCATGAGTTGTGAGATTTTTAATCTGAATGCCTTTTTGCAACTGCTCTCTAATGGTACTTCATGCTTTTGCATGTGTCCCCACTGTGCACTTTGCATTTAAATTTACGACTGAGTTGTTTTACTTATCGTCTTGTTACATAAAGATGCCTCTTTGATGTGAATTTCATGTGTCTATGCTGTTCCACTGAGAAGTTATTAGAGAAAAACTGAATTATCTTTAAATTTTACAGACCAGGGTAGTAGTTCTAGCTCAAACCATACTACAACTTTTCAAATTAAATGGCTAGAAGAATTTGAGTGGTTAGCTTATTCTGAAGGAAAATCCCGATCTTTTGGTAAATATTACGTGATATTTTCGCACTCCAAAGGTATATTCAAAGGAGTTCACCAAGAAATAAGGAAATTAGTAACACAGGTTTTCAGTAATTTGATAAAAGGAACGAAAATTTTCAATCACTGCTGAAGATAAAGAACCAATATTAGAGATAATGGCCTTAAAGACTAATTAATTAACAGAGGAGGTTTTTATTAAAAAAAAGTTATATAAGGAAAAAAGTAGGGGGTGTGAGGAAAATAATATTCATGAAAATGCAATTAAGTGTCTTATAAAATAATCTTCTATCATATAATAAAGCATTAGTTCACTTCAGTTATAAAAGTAAACTGAAAATATATTAAAAAAAAAAATTGTTTTTTCCCAATATTTCGTTTAAAACCCCTTGAAAACCATCCTTAATCCTTGAGTGAGAGCTCACTTAAAACATAAAAAAAAAGTGCAAATAACGGTAAGTTTGGTCGTATTGGCCCCTCCCGAAATTGTAACCTATATACGCCACTGTAGCAAGTAACTGGTTTATTTTCTAGCTGATAAACAGAACTTGTATTTTATTGATCTGAAGCATGTATGGTAACATGAGCGAATGTAATAAACAGTTTCGAGGTAAAACTGAAAGTCAGAGACTAATTTCAGTTCCAGTCAATCAAGCTTTTATAGAATCTCTTACTGTATGGAATTAGTGCCTACAAAACTGTAAGTCGTTGACCATTTTCTGCATCTTTTTCCCTGGACATCAAAAGAGCTCGAAGCCAATTAGCGTGCTTATTGAGTGTGATGATACCGGAGACGAATTCCAACTTATTACAAAGAGCAGTACATTTTAATTAACAGTTTGAAGTACTAAACTGATAGTCAGTGGACGCTTTTCGTATCTTTTCCCTAAACTTCAAATGAACTCACAGCAGTTAAGTTATAAATCTGTTGCCTTTATTTGCTAATTTACTCTATTTGAATGGTGGCAACTTGCTTTTTATGCAGCCAAAGTGGCAACACTTTAGACATGTGTATAAAGTTATGCATGTGTCTAGTTTTTCTAGTTGTTACCACATACGTATTTGCGTGTTTACTCTACTAGTATTACGAAGTGCTGTAGGTTTTAACAACAGCCTAACAATAAGGTTTCAGGTTCGATACGGGCAGTAGGCGGCGAGCGACAGACGGCGGAGTAACATGAGCGGTAGAGCGTTGAATGTTACTGACTACGATGCGAGCGAAAGCAGCATTTTCCATCGTTTCCCATCATGACGCCATTCAGTGAACTAGCTAAGCGCTTCATTTTGAGTGATTATCCACTGCAAGATGAAGTATTTAAAACCAAAATGGTTTTTAGAGGTGAGATTATAACAAAAAATCTCACAAACACAAGTTAAAAAAAAATAGAATAACATTTCAAATTTTAATTCTAAATAAAACTTTTTGAATTAATATAAAACCCAAAAACTACTTTTAAAGTCATTATATTTGTCATTCTCGAGTTTAAAACCTCACACTTGAGTTCTAGTCATTTTCTCTTCTCTGCCATTTTTATTGGATGAGAGCTTCTAAAAAACTGATAAGGGACTCTGGGTAGTGAAAGGAAATTAATGTCTTGGGGTAGCGGTATAGGGTAAAAATCAAGCGTCAACCTATTTCGCTCAGGTGCTCATGGTTATCATGGGCGACCTGTACCTATTACCCAGCTCCCACGTGTTGGCCTAGGAGAAAGCACTGATAAATAGGTTTGGCCCAGTTACTGACAATATAAAAATGTCGGAATCATCGTACCCCAAATCGATCAACTTGCCTGAGTTGACCAGAACCTCCATTTTACTCAATATAAGCATAAACGTAAGGTGCGTCGCTCAGTCACTCTTTAGTCCATTGCTAGCCGCTTACCGCTCGTATGGTATTGAAGACCTAAGTTTGTCGAATTTGTGAACATGAGAGATTAGTATCAAGAAAGGATACCCTAATAGTTCGTCTTAATAAAGGATACTGAACTGACAGTCACACAGTGACCACTTTATATATGTTTTTCCTTAGAATTCAACGCGAGTTACCTTAAGCTAGTGGAGTACGTGATGTTGAGCTTCGGATACCCTTTCATCCCACTCACCCCTCAGCAAGTGATGTTGGCCCTGGAGTTGGTTATGTATGAGACCCAGTTGAGGGAGCAGTTGACGGATGACGCGATCGACTTTCGCGACAAGCTCCAGCGCTTTGAAGAGCAGTACCAGGAACTCAAGAAGATGGACCACTTCGATTTGAGGCAATTCGTCTCCAATCACATTATCAAGTTAGTACAAACTTTTAATTGTGTCTGATGTACCATCCTACAAAGTGTATATTTCTGTAAGAAATACCTAAGAGTGAAAGATATTAATCCGTAATTGGATTAACTGAATATTAATCGTATACTTATTAACTGTAATCGTATACTAATTAACAGTAAAATATTTTTTGTATTTTTATCTAAGCACCTCAAAACTCTCAAACTACACAAGACCATGAGAGACTGCTTCTTAATGATGGTTAGAGGTGCTCAGCATTGTGAATGTATGCTCTTTGACAAGTGTACTCTTCTGTTAGACGTGTGTCAGTGGCGCCAAGCCTAAATGTTTACACGTTTAAATGACGCATAAATGTGTAGCCACTCCTAAATTTTAATGGTTTGTAATAGGAATTATAAATGATTTAAAGTTTGTTAGTTTCGATGAATTATCACTGCACTTTGGTAGTTTTTATCTAGTACCCGGCTAAAAGAAAAGTACATAGACTAGTCTCAGAGCTGTATTTTATAGTATTAATGCTTAAGCTCGGCGTTGCTTCGGCCACTTCTCTTTTTATTGGCAAAAATAATTGATATTGTGTACAACATAAAAGAGTATTTTCTTCAATTTGTAAATTTGTGTATTTGAATTAAGAATGCGATAAAAAAAAAGAGCATTCGCATGTGCAATGTGCAATAATGTTTTGAAATATGAACCCGTAAAGTGTTAAGCCCATATCACACCTGTACCATCAATCTGCGACAGTTGCAGTGAATGTTGAACTCTGTGTACTTTCGGGTAAAGGATATTTTTAGGCTCTTCAACAACAACTATTTATCGTTCTTTTTTATGTCTAATTTTCTAATCAAATATTCAAAGTGCTTTATATATACGATTTTCAGTGTGTTAATTATATTTCCATATTTTTTTAAATTTTATTACTTATATATTGTTTTATTCTACTGATTTTTATACTGCAATATACTGATGCAATATTTATGGAATTTACCTTTGGTGCCGTATGTAAAAATTACAAATTACTAATTTGAAACAAAGAATCTGACATAGAATGAATTAAATATAATGTAGAATTGGATATAACAAAAACAGCAACATGTTTACTCTTAATCTACTCGAACTTTATGAACGATCAACGTTGGCGAATTTTACTTCGTTAAAATAACGACAAACTCAAAAAATTCCATTGATTAAGTACACTGCCAATCTCCCGAGATCTAACGACACTTGCGATCTTTTCATGCTTGGCGAAACTATCGCAGCAACGGCCTTTAAGAAGTGGCAGATAGATGATACAGGTGTAAAATGAGCTACAAAAATAACTGTTCCCTTATGCTGTACCCTTCTGCTCTATCTACTATGTCGACAACTCTGAATGTTTTGCTATGATGATGCATGTTCTCTTTGTTGAACAGTTGCTCCGAGTTTTTCGTCTCGTGCATCGCCTTCGTATTTCCGTTGGATTGCTGCAGCATCTTCGAGCCCGTTCTCACAACCGACGGCATCTGCTTCACCCTTTCTGACTACAAACAGATCTACAAATCTTTACAGGATTTACCCTCCTCGTTAAACCTCGTGTTAGACCTCATTACTCCACCTCCACTAGGTAAAAAAAAAAACTTTTTTTCGGTTTCATGCTTTCTGTGCTATACACTAAACATCATAAGAGTAGAGTCCATGGCATCTTCAGTTAATATTGTATGGATGGAAAAGTACTTTTAGAGTTGAGCTAAGTTAACAACTCTATATACAACAGCGTTAGCCACTACGCGGCTCGCGGGCCGGATTTGGCCCGCAACAGATTTTTCTGCAGCCCTCAGGCACCACAGAAGAAGAAGAAAATCAAATTTCACAGTATGGACTTTTTTTTATATATATAATTTTAATTTATCCGAAATAATATGTGTTAACTATGTAAAACAGAGTTCTCCATTACGTGTCCTAAGAAACTATCAAGAAGTATTCAGCAAGGTAGTTTTCATCAAGAATACATACAGGAATAGCTTAACTTAATCTCATTTGGGCAATTTATTAGGACTGGCTTCGAAAAATACTCCGAAAGACATCGCCTCTATTATAAATTAAACTGAACTATTTTAACCGCCATCGTCTCACAATTGATATCGACTGAAACGGGGTAATCTGGAAGTACAGTTTAACGTTAACGCATTGTCACGTTAAAACAATAGATTCATTGCTTTTGTAGACTTTGATTCACTAATAATGAAAACTACTATTTTTTTTTTTTTTTTTTTTTTTTATTATTTGAAAATAAAAGAAAATCAATTATCAATTGTAATTCTCTTAGGATAAAAAAACAACAACATATTACGGTGTATCCGGCCAGCGAAAAGCTCCAACATAAGTCACACGGCCCGCCTCTAAAAGTTAGTCGTGAACGTTGATATACAAGGTGGTTAAAATTTAAGAGTACCTGTTTATTGAACTTCTGCTATTTGGAGTCTATAATAATCAACAGAATTTCAGTGTTTTATCCATAAGAATATTGAGACCAGGGAATAGTATAATTGGAAGAAATGAAAAAACATTTCTTCACTGGATCTTATCTTCAACAGGTCTCGGGCCGCAGTGAATTGAAAAGAGAGCTAAGGCTTCCGGGAGGAATGCGGGAGGTTTTTCAAAACGAACGATATCACTATATTACAAGTTTCATTTCTTGGTTGGGTTTCAGCGCCACTCTCGTTTAGTGGGAGAAGTAGGGACTAATCTATTTCCTTGGCTCCCATAGACTTTTGAAAATTGTTACGATCTGGAGAGTGTGTTGGCGCTCATCTCTACCCAATGCGGCCGTGGCCGTTCAATAAGTTTAAATAGCATAAATTACTATAATTTTTATGAAAGACTATGTCAATTCTTTCGGAAAGTTTTGATACCTGTTTTAGCTTTAGTCATGGCCTGCTAATAAAGACTAGATCATCTGGCATAAAATTACAGATACAAAGAGTTGGTTTTATTTTATTTTTATGGATATAAACACGTGAAATTTAATTAGTTATTTATGCAGCGAGTTGGGAAAATAACACTGTTTTAAAAGAAGTAAAATGCTTATTTGACGAGTGTGTTAGCAACAGTCGAATAATTTACCGAGTTTGAAACATCGATATATATAAACAACTGGATAGACTGCTCCGATGTCAATGTAAGGAGAAAAACGCGCCGATGGTTGATGACACTGGTGGGATGATTAACCAATCACAGTTCACTTTTATAGTTGGATGGAAATGCGAAAAACCTTGTAAAGTGCTAGAGTAGATATTTTTTTGCACATTATTACTGATTAGGGTCTACCACTGGCATTTCTGCTGTGTACAACCCAAAATTTTATTTTCAATCCTCGACAATCCGTATTTTTTATCCCACCAACGGCGCAATGGCTTTACTTTCCCAGCTTTAAGAAGTCTATCCAGTTGTTTATGTATATCGATGATCTGAAATAGTTATTTATGCAACTGGTTGGGAAAATTATACTTTTTCAAACGAGGTAAAATGCTTTTTGACGAGTGAGTTAACACGAGTCAAATAATTTACCGTGTTTGAAAAAGTACTTTACCACGTGTTGCATGCAATATTTTTTTATAATCACATGCAAAAAAAGCAAAAAAATATATATATATTAGGGCGTATCGAAAAAATCGAAGTTTATCAAATCTCTTAGCAGTAGTACGGAAAATTTGTGGACACTCATCAGTAATAAGTGTGTGAAATTTTAAAACTCTGGGTTAATATCTTCTGTCGCCTCAATGGCCCCAAAGTTCCGAAAATTGGGTTAAAAGTGTTTAAAATTCAAAAATTCCTAAAAATTCCCATATTTCGTTTAACGATTAGGGGTAGTGGTTAAATGTTAGTATTGTTTAACAACAACAACTATAATTTTTTTTTTAAATTATAGGTTAATATCTTCTGTCACCTCAGTGAACAGGAAATTCCGAAAATTTGAATAAAAAGGATTACAATTCAATATTTAATCAGCAGTCGTAGATTTCGCTGATCGTTTTGAGGTAGCAGCGCATAATAAAAATTACTTTTTTCAACAACAAAAAGTATGCAAGAATTATTGGTTAATATCTTCTACCACACTGGGTTTGGCGTACTGCCAGAAAAGTAAAGTGGAACACCCCTATTTTCACCTCGAGAAACAAATCCAAGCGACCAATAAATCACGTGATCATTTCATTTGTTTAGTATTTAGTCTAACTCTAGAATATTTTCTTTCAATCAGTTTCAATCTTCATATCAAACATATTTGCAGCAATGTAGTCGTTTCTTTTTAAGGAATTTTTTTTACTCGTAGCTTAGTGTCGTAGTCATTTGTCAGTAAAAGATATTGGTAAATATTAGAAATGCAAGAATCATCGCATTCAAAGTTTTCAAGTCGACAAATGCTACAATACCCTATTTTTGGAACATCGAAGGATTTTTCACGCATGCTGCCAACACATGAAGACGTCATAAGATGTTGCGCACATGAGAGATGGCGTATTGGTAATGAAACTGATGGAAATAAAGAACCATGCTTCTCTGTTATTGCAGAAACTGTTGCTTTGAAAATTGAAAGTTTATGTGTCGATTCCTCCATTCCTACTGTTTCACATAAACGTGTTTGTGATATAATACTCGCTTACCATAAAAAATATCGTTCAATCATGAAAAATATAAAACGTGTGGGAAGAAGCAAGACTGCTCTTGAAAATGTTGAGAACTTTAAAACGGAAGCAAAGAAACTATTCGACATATCTTCCTGTAAATGCACTATTTTTAAGGAGTGTATCTGCCCAAAATAGAGCAAAGTTCCGCCAAAATGAACAGGCATTCCTCAAAGACCAAAGAACGGAAAGAAATTTTTTTTATTGGAAGTGTTCATGCACCCGAAACAAAACGACTTCAGACACGTCAAATGCGAGTACAACAAAATACAGTGCAAAGTAAAAAAAAAAAGGCTTCTCCTGCTTCTGTTTCAAGCTTTACTCTGAAAAATGAAGATATGATGGAGGTGGAGGCGGAGGTGGATACCAAAGACCCGCCCTACACACCGTTTCTTCAGCAGGATTCAAGGAGTCTTCAGATACGTGTAAAATTAGACAACACAATTATTGTCAGTCAAAGATATGGTGTTTCTAACAGAGCCACGGCTGCTATTGCATCGAGTGTTATGAAAGATTTGGGTTTAATATCGGAATCGAATTCCAGTCTCATCACAGACAAAAACAAAGTATGGAGGGAAAAATCAAGAGTTTACAAGCAAATGGTATCAAAATTAAATGAAAATCGTTCCAATCTATCTGGCCTTTATTTTGATAGCTGGCATGACAAAACTTTAACATCAGAAACACTCGAGGGAAAGCAGTTCCAAAGAACAATTGTAGAAGCGCATTACTATATTGTATCGTAGCCTGGTTTTTCGTACGTGAGGCATGTTACACCTAAAAGTGGATGTAGTCTTCATGTATCGAACAGCAATTACGAATACGTAACTAGTACTTTTTTGGATGATTTTAGCAAGCTCACAGCTGTCGGGTGTGATGGCACTGTGGTGAACACAGGAATGTTTACTGGTGTAATTCGCAGGCTTGAAATGAAACTTCAGAGACCACTCCAATGGATTGTCTGCTCACTTCATTTTAATGAGTTGCCATTACGACACTTATTCCAGTCAATAGACGGCAAGTCTTCAGGCCCTTTATCTTACACTGAAGACATTGGACGAAAACTTAAAGGATCTGAAAAACTTTCAGTCGTTGCTTTTAATAATATTAAATGCGAGTTGACACACATTGATAGTAGATTACTCAGTTCATATCAGAAATACTTATTCGACATTTGCACTGCCATTAGTTCTGGCATTTGTAGTTTAGATCGAGCTAACCGAGAACCAGGAACGTTGAATTTGGCCCCCTGGATAACAACTGCAAATCGAATACTGAGGTTATATATATCTACATCAGACCCATCAAATGAGCTACTAACTTTAGTTGAATTCATTCTAAGAGTTTACGCACCCTCATGGTTCCGAATTAAGATTAATCACTCCATAAAAGACGGTCCTAGACATCTGTGGCATTTCATAAGCTCATTTCGGTACTTGCCTAAGAAGTATTGTGACGTAATCGATCCAGTTATTTATCAAAACGCTTATTTTGCTGCTCCAGAAAACATGCTTTTGGCCATGTTAACTGATGAAAGATGTAATATCAGAATCATTGCAGCTCGAAGAATAATAAAGGCAAGAGAAATTAGCCGAGGTGTGCTCAGATTCGTTATTCCTGATATCAATTTTGAAGCTGAAGTCTACATTGACCTCATTGACTGGAAAAATTGTTTTGTGACATCACCGCCAGTTCTCCGAGAGATAAGTTCTCAAGATCTTTTGAAAATGACAGAGGACGGTATGCCGAAGGCCTGCTGCCCTGCTGGCACTTCATACTATTTCCTTCACATACACAAGCAGTCGAGCGAATTGTGAAACTTGTCACGACAGCCTCCGAGAAAACAGGGATAAATTCATAAGAGCTACTCTAGAATCCAGAAAACACGTGTCGAAATTCGAGACAAAAAAGAATTATAAGTAGTAATGCTATCGTCAATTGTATATTTGAAAGGCAATAAAATATCTGATCCCTTTAAAATGAGGTAAGTGTGACGTGTATTTTTTATTTATTTTTTTGAAATTTAGCCTTTTATTTTCCAAAATTTGGTGTTGTTGAGGTAGCAGATATTAACCTATAATTATTAAAAAAATTATAGTTGTTGTCAAAAATAGTAACTAGTAAGCACCATCCTTAAACTTACAGCAAAATCTGGAATTTTTTATGAATTTTTGAATTTTAATCACTTTCGGAACTTTCGAGCTATTGAGGCGACAGAAGATATAAAACCAGAGTTTTAAAATTTCGCACAAGTATTAGCGATGGGTGTCCGCAAATTTTCCGCACTACCGCTAAAAGATTTGAAAAATTTCGATTTTTTTTTCGATACGCCCTAATATATATATATATACTTTTAATTCATACATTTAATAATGTAGTCAACTCCAGTCAATGAATTTCTTCTAAAAATATGTCATTTCAATATCAAGACTATATAATATTCGACCACAAGGCGTTCGAGAAAGTTACTTTCCCGCACTCCGATAAAGTGTAATTTTCACCACGATTTCTGATTAAGAAAAGTTTAATTTTTTGCACGATGTTACAAAAACTTTTTTTTTTTTTTTTTTTTTTTCTTTCAAAACCGATTAATTTACATTTTTGCTAATCATAATTCTTTTGCGCTGTATTTTTTATCATTTTATAGGCCATCTTTTTTTTAAGTCACACTATAAAATAAAATGCTATTGTGTCACTTATGTTCTCCATTTTCTATGTGTCAGAACAACGTAGCAATACGGGATTTCGCTTTTATCTGACCGATCCTTCTGAGGAAATTCCAATCATGGGTGGTACTGAAGGACAAGACGTCATACCAGGTCATGGAACCACCATCAAGGCTCGCCTCATCAAGGTAAAAAGGAACATATTTCCTAACTCTGACAACTACCAAATCTATAATCTGTGTCTTTAAAATAGGCAAGCCAAGCTCATGCTTCTCTTTAACTCTTCTATCTCGTTACTATAGAAACACGCATTAAAAACAATAATGTAGCTTTTTTGTGGATGCGGTTTGGTGTGAAAAAGGAGAGATCCGCATTTCCTTACGAACGTGCACTGAAAACTACAGTCTGTTGATTCATTAATTTTCAAGTTGTGAGGTCGCAGTTTCAAAATCAGACTTCTCTTTCTCCACTATGCCGTAACTATAGAAACTGTGACTTGTCAATTCTACAGAAGCAGACTATATGAAAAAAATTTATTATGTAGTATCTGTCTCATTACCATAGCAGTATTTTCTTTCTTTTTTTCTAATTGATATTAAAATTAGTGAAAAAAATATAATTGATCAAACTAAAAGATATATGAGAAGTCCTTTAAAGACATCAAAGGGAAATGTTTGTTTAATGGCACTCAACATCTTCTAAATTAAATTTATAAGTACTTTTAAGTTAATAGAAGAAAATGGATTGGAAGTTCTCTGTTGAATATTACTTCTATTCAGTGGAGGGAATATAGAACTTCTGTCATCTTATATTTTAAAAAAATAGGCAATGTACGTTGTTTTTCGGACACACTAGATTTTTTCCACTATTTACCAAAAGTCTGCATTTTAGCTTGAACTCTTATTCTTACAAATACAATTGACTTCTTCTAACTGATGATCCCTCCCCCATACAAAATATTTTTGTAAACAATGGAGGTGATTACCCCCTCCAACCTTTTCCCGTAGGCTCCTAGACTACTTTAGTCACTCTCAAGTGGCCATCTAAAGTGTCTGTCATTCGAACACGGCACAAAAATTTATTCCACTTGTAAAAAATGCTCTAACCATCCAGCCTTACCGGATCGCATTCTGAATTGCGTCAGACTTTCCAAGGCGGACTTAACATCAGATCCCCTTATTGTCATCGATTTTCTGGCGGTCAACAACCTTCTGGAGTTGATCTGACAGGTGTCAGATAAATTGAGGATAAGCTACAACAACAACAACCTTTTCCCGTTTTATCCATTGGTCAACTCGCTACTTAACCGCAATCACTCCCGTAAAATCTGAAGAAGATTAAAAACTTTTTCTTACATTGATTTTTGAAATGATTTATTAAAATCCGTCTTTCTCTCTTCCTTGTCTTTACGCGTAGAAACAGCGCACTGCCCTGCACACTCCTTGGCATTCGTTGTGGAACACTTGCCCGAGGTGGCGCTGGAACGCAACGCACGATACGGATCGTTATTCGAAAACCATCTGTGACATAGTATATCACGAGAACATCATGAAGCAAAAATGCAAGTGCGAGACACTCTACCACCTCTCAGGTAAGAAATTTTTTTTTCTTTTAATTTTATAGTGACCTCATCGAACGAGAAAGCGGCAGCAAGTTTTGGTACCTCATCGAAAGCCATTCTGAATTTTCTGTAGAATATAGAAAAATTGTGTGATTAGATTAAATATATACTAGTCTACTGTGGAAAAATTAGCCGAATCGATGAAAAAATTGATTTCGCATGACTTTAACTAAAATCAATGTCCAAATACTTCATAATTCGACAAATAAGAAGCGTCCTTTTGGTTGGTAAAGGCTCATTTACACGCTACCAGTTGGCATTCCAGTTTAGATTGCCAGTTATGTGACGTCAGCTGAGCCGCCGGTCAGTCATTGGAGGAGAGCGCAGGTGATTGGATGACGAGACGGGTGCCAAGAAATAGAAAATGTTTATCTACTGGAGCCAGATGACGTCAGAGACTAGCGATCTCTACTGCCAACATTTTAATGAGACTTAAAGGCTAATTTACGCATTAGCATTACCTGGAACGTCAGTCGATAAGTTGATTGGAAGGTCACACAATTAATTAAAGCACTTAAAATTGTTTTGGAAAATATACAAGCAACATATAACATACCAATAACAAATCAAAATGTGAAACAACTTCTTCGCTTTCAAAAATTAAAAAAAAAAAAAAAAAAAAATCTCCCGGAGATTGTGTATGACGAGCACGAATCTATTGGTCATACATAGTGGCCAGGTCATGAGAAGTCTACCAGTCTACCCCCTAATATAGTGCAGATAAGATTATTTGCATCTATTCCACTTTATACTGCTTTTCTAACAAATAGTTCCTTTTTGTACATAGATATTTCTCTTTGTAGTATTAAGTTGGAGACGTACGGATTCAAATGCTGCATTTTTAAATCCTTTTTATTAACTACGATTTTGTATGTATGTAAGTTTGTCGATGGCGGACAACTCTACAGAGGCCTAATTAACCCCTTTGCCGTCATCAAATCGGGCAGAAAACTTGTCAGATAGATTCCATGTCAATGCATTTATCGAATTTTGGGAGCTGTCACTGTCACTAAAATTTCGTTTTTACGGAATACTAACAAACCAACTTACTGTTATCCAATAGCATTGAAATAGCATTCAACCGATCGTCGAAGAAACTCCTTCCTGTTGCCAAAACTGTTTTAATAAATAAATAATAAAATTGTTTTGAAAGTATAGCATTCGGTCAAATTTTTTTTTTTTTTTTTTTTTTTTTTTTTTTTTTAAGCATTTCTCCACGCTTTGGAACATCCTGATTTCAAAAAAGCTATCTAGAAAAAATGTCTCAGTGTGTATGTTGTCAGCATAGCTCCCGAACAAATTGACCTACGATGTTCAAATTCGGTATGTAGGTTGCTGTTGGCCATGAGACCCACCATTAAGGTTTTAGTCAAAATCGCACATGCGCATAAGGTAGTTGCCAGTGAAAAAAATCATGTTTTTCAATGATATCTACAAAACGGCTCGAACGATTTTGATAAAAAATCGCCGTAGTAATGCTTCTTAAGGTGTTCTAAACATCCCCACCTCCGAAATTCCCGTAAAAATGCTTTAATGGCGTAAAAAGTTGAAAAATGAATGCCTTCAACGAGTTCTCTTTCCTCATCAACGATCGTCTTTTCTTCTCCCCTCAGTTTCACTTATATTAAAGGATAACATAAGGATGATCGAAAAGTATATCACCAAAATCACCATTGTAATGAAGTTTTTTTTTTTTTTTTTTAATCCATACAAGAATTATCGTAAAAATATCGCCAAACTGGCCATTTTTTGTAAATGAATAATGAAAATCAAAAAACAGTAAATGACACAAATTGACAACAGTATTATAGTGTAAGTGAAAGTTGTGCGATGTTCCACACCCCTAGTTCAATTATAAAATGAAAATTCATAATATTTTACATAACTCATGATATAAAAAAAAGCTAATACTCTTAAATAACATATTTATTTTCTCATTAATTATGATTGCATAAAGATTCATGAGTTATTATTAGTTAGTAATAAAAAATCTTGAATAAGTACCCACACCTCTGCTCTCAGTCTATAAGGAGACAGGTCATTTTACACTGAGTTATCCCATATGAAAGTTTTGTTTTATTACTTTTTACCAAAGTGCGTGTATTTGAGAAACTCCATAAGTCAACTGATTTTAAAAATCCATAATGATTTAATTATTCATCTTTTGAGACTTCTATTGAGCACAAAGATTGTATCTAGCTCCAAACAATACATTTTGTTAGAAAAAATAAGAAAGAGTTTTCTCATTTAACACAAAAACAGTTCGACTCGATTTTCTAGAAGTTGCTCTCAACTTATTTATGGGGTTTCTCAAACAACCAATTCTAGTGACGTGGTTGCCTTTCATTCAGTTCAGCGAGCAGTGAATTAGATGATCCACATTCGAGATAGAGCGTTCGTATTTGGAAAGGTTTCTTTCAAGTTTAGAATTTGAAGATTTTTATTTCACCAAGAATACAAATGTTCAAACATTTATATATTTCTTCGTAAATTTTATTTGATAATGATGTAATTCTCTGATTCCCAAAGTTAGTTTTTGTTAGTAGATGGAAGTTTTGTAGAATGCCACACTTTTAAGATCATAGGCTTTTATTATTATTATTATTATTATTATTATTATTATTAAAAGTTGAAATTTGTATGCACATATTGTAATACTTTTTAAAATTACATTTGTCAATTAACTTCATTGGCATCAATTTGGAGACCGCAACACTTTCACACGTCCAACTGTATGCGGCTTTGCCTGCATACAGTTGCATAGTGAAGGTGTATATTGAATCGAATCCACAAGGTACAGATTCGCCCCTACATATGGTAAAACTTCGAGGCGGGAGATCTTTTGTAGTATTCCAGATTAATGTTGTCAGTTGTATTGGATGGCCGTTTTCCGGGAGGAATGGTGTGTGGGGAGAATGGCGGTGCGTCTAGGGACAGGGATGATCTTGTACCACAACCATGAGAAGCAGAACACAAGGATCTCCACCACTGTGATGATGCTCGCTCCGAGATAAAGGCCGAGGGCACCTCCGATCTGACCTGCAGCACATACAGAAATCTACATGTATAACTATAGACCGCCAAAATATATATATATATATATGAATTATTTGTGAATACAAGGTGGTCATAAAAAAAAAAAATCCTCTTTTTATGAACCGCTAGTAACATATTTGCTCAAACAATCGAAAGGAAATTTTTTATATTGTTATTTGAAGGTATGATTGTGATGAATTCAAACAATAGAGTTCTCACAGTTACGTTTACAGTGAAATAATTTCGAAATTTTGAACTGTCGACACATATTTTCTTTTTCTAGAGCAAATTCATTAGCGCATTGAAAAACCATAATTGCCGTTAGAACGATAGACATATGACGAAAATCGCCGGCATGAAACATTTGCGGAGGGGAAAAAGAAAGAAAAAAACATTGTAAATGGCCAATGGCAACAAAGAGAGGATGAGCAGTAAAGCTTGGCGTCCACTATTGCTAAGCATCAGAGCAGATCAGAGCGGAGTGGATTAGAGCCAATTAGAAGGTTGCCAATGTCTACTATAGCACGAGCCTCGAGCTACAATGGACGTTGACAGCCTTGTAATTGGCTCTAATCCACTCCGCTCTGATCTGCTCTGCTCTGCTTAGCAATAGTGGACGCCAAGCTTAACGCTTTGATACTGCCTACAATGCTCTTCTTTGCAAATATTTCAGAGCGCCAAATTTTCGTCGTACGTGATCATTCTAACGTCATTTGTGTGTTTTAATCCGCTGATCAATTTGCACCTAAAAAAAAATGGATGAAAGTTTCTAAATCGTTTTCACTGTAACCGTAACCATGAGAGCTCTATTGTTTGAAATCATCACAATCTAGAGCATTTACCTTCAAATAACAATATGATAAATTTCTGTTCGATTGGTTGAGAAAAGCCACCGGGCACTCATATATCGGGGAAGTTTCTTTATGACCAACCTGTACATCAATTAACCCTTTGCACACGAGAGTTGACTCGCATTCACCATTAGGTTTGATGCGGAAATTCGATGCAAGGCTATGACTGCGTTTAATTTCTTTGAAGCGGATCGGCAATCACGAAACAAAGCAAAAATGCTTGGAAACGTCGCGAGTTGCTGGTTCCTCCGCGCGAAAAGGGCCTGGAGTGCAAAAGGGTTAAGTGAGACCTGAGTGCTTTAACTGATAGTCCATTTGAACAATAACCACGTACAACATTAGCAGAGAGCTGATAAATAATATATTTACTAGAATACATTTCATTTATTTTTGAACCATTACATTTTTTTAAAAGTTGCATTTCTTTGTATTGATTTAGTTAGGTCTCCTTAGTTAGTGGATGGTTGTTTAAATTATTTTAATTGTTGTTGTTTTTTAATTGAACAAGATAAATTGTTCTATGAAAGATGTTTCGTAATTCTTTATATCAATATATCATAAGAAATCTCATTATACTCATTTTATAAGAAACCGTGAAAGAATTGGTTGACTTCGTATTTTATTTGAAAGCTAATATGCGTTATACTTACTGAGGAGACCTGACATTGTGGTCGTTCGGTACTCCAGAGATACGTACTGCTTGGCCTTGTACATGATTTCGATCCGGCTGAGAAAAGAAACAGCAGTGATTAAGATATTGTTGCGTGGACGGGTTCGAAAGATTTGAAGCCAAAGCAGATCAAAACTTTCAGAAATTTATTCCACTATAACTCTTCACTGATTCCTTTACAACTGCATGACTTCTCGTTCTAGTAGAGTCAAAACAGCTCTATACATAACAATAGAGCACAAACAACAGTTCAACTTGACAATACAACTGCTAAATCGCCACAAAAGACAATGCAATACAGTTCGCTTTCGGAATTCTCCGAATGCTCGCTGACAGACAACCAAGTCAGTAACTCCACTCAGTCTCAACTAACTAACATCAGTCAACTAACTGACTAACCCACTAATATAGGAGTCTTATATAGGCCGGTCTTATATAGGAGTCAATACTTCGTGAATCTTCTAAAGATAGATATTTGAAGAACTTTCCAGATCGTAGTCGAAAAGTCCTATACATGTACATGGAACTTAAAATGTCGCCAAGTTTGGCGACATTTGGCGATTTCTCGCCAAATTTGGCGATAAAAATTAGTAGCCAAAACCGTCGCCAACTTGGCTCTATCTCGCCAATTTGGCGAGATTCCCATTACCATAATGTTAAATGCCCTGCTCCTTGTAAAACTCGCTTCCCAGCGTTATCTCTGTAAAACTCGTTATCAAGCATTAAGTGTCACATTGCAGGGAAGTCAAGTTAAGACGAACTATTGCACTGCCTTTTGCGAGATGTACATAAATTTTCCTATTTACAAAATTAACACTACGAAATATTTACAAATATACAAAAATTCGTAACAATATCATGACAATTTTACTTGTGTCTAATATAAAGAATATTGAAGTAGGTCCCCCATTTATAGAGAGAAAGATTGCAATTTTGCCCTGGCGAAAAATATTAAGATTTTTGACACATTATCCCGTCAACTGTTGGCGAAGTTTTGTTCGGCGATAAAAAGCTCGAACCCGCTTATTTCCTCGGAGCAAGCATTTAGTCTTTCTTATGGAATGCTTCACTTGCGCAGCGGACCGGCCATCTGTCCGGACCGACCGGTTCGGCGGACTAAGGGAATTCATTTGGCGAATTTTTTCTCTTGTCTACTATAGACCGGAAAATACGGGAGTAATCTGTTTTATGATACTTGTCTTAGTTTATGGAACTTTCAGATTTTGTTTAGCAATTAACTTGAGTTACAATAAATTTTAATTCCAAATCCTAACCTTACTATATTTTAGAATACTTCGGTTTAAATAAAAAATAATATATCGGATATCTTCTACAGCTGTATGGTATTTCACAACGTTAGTTAACTGTTTGAGCGATGCATGATTAACTAGTAAACATTGCTATTTCTATAGTATAGTTATCTTTGTTTTAAAATATTTTATTTTAACTTCAATTTTGTGTGTATATATGTTTGTCGATGAGAGCGGAATCTGCGGAGATCTAATCAATTCCCTTTCCCTCATCCAATCGGATTGAAACTTGGCAGATATGTGCGATGTCGATGACAATGCATTCTATCAAATTTTGGGGCTGTTACTGTCACTAAAAGGTCGCTTTTAAGGAATACTTATAAACCAACTTGCCGTCATAAAATCGCATTAAAATAGCACTGAATCGATCATTGTTGAAACACTTTCCTGTTGCCAATTTTTTTTTAATAAATAAATAATAAAATTACTTTAATCAGAATAAATAAATGATATGTGGATATGAGAGCATAAATTCACGTTCATTTTTAATAAATAAATTTTGAAACGTAGTTTGCCGCACATTTTGCTGATAGAAATTATTTTTGACATCGGTACTGAGTTAATGAATAGTATAAAAATTGGCAATGCATATAAAAGATAACTTTGTTTTTATGTGTTATATTATTTGTTTTTTATTTTGCTTAAAGAATTGTGTGTGGGGGGGAGGGGGTAGCTGGGCTCAATAATTAGTTTATTATTGGAATTTGCTTCAATATATTCATCAGTTTTTATTCAATTGTTAATGACTATAACACTATTTCAAGCAAAATTTCATTTACTTCTTTGTGATTCATAGAATTCAAAAAATGAGGCATCATGTTACCGTATATTATTAGTTTTTCTGCAAATACCATCGTGAATCGCCTTAAATTCTTGAGCTCTTATAGTATTACCATTGATTTCTAACTGTAATCTCTGGATAACTTATAAGCGATTTCTGCTCTACAAGCAGACGAAGCTAATTGAATTCTGTCCCTCATCTATGCCATATCTTGTGGTTAGTTAATGTTCTCACCCAACCAAAGCTTTATGCACATTAAACTCACAGTGGAATAACTCTTGCGAATAAGGACTTGGAGACTGTACTTGAAAAACTATTAAAATTTATTTATATATAAAAAAAGAAGCTCGAAATTAAAAAATCATCCTATCACAATTACTGTGCGACCCGCACACGAAAAAGAATCAGAGCCACTTCAGACTAAGAGCCAAGAGCAAAAAAGAAAGAGCAATTAGTGCTCGATCAATACAGTATTGTTGCGAATTTTCCACAGAGACAATAATGGCACTGTTTTTATTAAATAAAAACTATTATTTATTCACTTCAAAAATTCACAAAATTTATTCAAAGACAACAGTGTAATCACTCTTAAGCTTCAACACAAGCTTCAGTAAGAACAACTTCGAATACAGCGATTATACAGGTTCACTCCAGTAGGTAAACAAAGCGATCAGCTTTCATCGAAGTCCGAAGTCAATCTGAAGACTTTCCCGATCTCCGGTCTTATTCCGGCGCGTGAGAACATTCTCCAAATATCCAGCCAATTCGTCGAAAAAGAAACATCTCGAAATTTCTCGATTACTTTAGGTGTTGCCACCTTTTTCTAACCTGTATTATCGCTGTTAATAAATAAAATAAATTACAATAGAATTTTAAAATAATACGTCTCTCTTTACACTATATACAGACAATTTGTGCAACAGTATATATATACTTGAAAAACGGTCACATGACCGGGCAACAAAATTAGATCTCTCTACCATGCCAGCTTCAATATCGTAACTTACAACTCGGATCAACATTAAATCAAGTCACAAACTTACAAAGTGAGTGAAGTGAAGTGATCTGATCCGATTTGTTGATGCGTCGTAAAAACTTTGGTAAGACACAGGGAAAAGTTAATCGAGAAATATAATCGGGAAACCGCACAAAACCGTAAGTTTATAATTTACCTAAAAACCTCCGTGCGTTTCTTAACCCCATGTATTAGTTTTTACATAATGACTTGCTAATATAAATCTGTAATGTGACTTTCAAGCCTTCTTTCGACTTCAAGACCTATCTAAAAGTTGTACTTGGAAAATCAGTGGAAATTATCTCTGGAAATTTAAGGCCAAATCTCATTTGGTTTCTTATTCCAAAATGAAATACTGTTTGGTATAATAAGTTCATTTGTTACCACAAAAGTTATTAAGTACCTGATATTGCTCAATCCTATACCCACGTAAGAAGCTTCGCTCTTGTAGCTGTAGCTGATGCAGGGTTGTTGACATTTCTCCCCGATGTCGGACACTGAAATAATCAAGTCATTTGATTATTTCAGTCAAAGCTGGAATTGAAGACTAGAAATGGAAAACGACCCAAGTCCAAAAAAGAAATGCCGACCAAAGGGTATAGTGGTTAGCGTGCTAGCTTCTAGACCGCGAGGTTGCGGGTTCGAGTCCCGTGTTAGCCATGGGTGTTTGTAAATGAATGTTGGCTTGTCTAATGACGAATGTTTCGGCGCATTATAGCCCTCGTGTTACTGACGGCGCCAGATAATCTGAAAACAACCAACCAACCAAAAAAGAAACATTTTCAGGAGAGCCGAAAAATGAAATACACTCGAATCTGGTACTTAAGGCTATGGCTAAGTACCAGATTGAGTTTGAACTATTGCTACTGAATTCGCACTTTGGGCACGTTCTCCACTTTGTTTAGCTTGGTCTTGAGGACATTTTTCCGTTTAAAAAAAAAAACACGATTTTTTTTTATTTTATTTTTTGTATTTGGGTCGTTTTCCATTCCTAGTCCTCAATTGTCAAATAGTGAAACACGCCAGATGGATGTTTATAATGGGATTTGACACCTGAGTGTGCGTAAGTTGCTACTTACTATTATTCTTCATACAACTGAGGACGAAGCATTCGTAGTGATCTTTCGGCTCGCAGTATTTCTTTCGAGGCAAACCTGCAACGAAAAATGTGGAAAAGGAATAAACAGCTTGCACATGCCAAATTTATTGTGTAACAACAAAGAAACATTTTTTTTAATTCTTTATTTACTGATGGCAGTTTTCTCATGGTACTGATTTAATTAAAACGCTTTGTGACTCATTGGGACTTTGAAATCCATTTCTATGAAGCTTGTTCTTAGATGTTGGATGGCGGCACATGCTTATTTCTCATTGGAAGCTTGCTAAAGACAAGTAAATAAGACGATGTAAGGCCAAGATGGATGCCTATAAGATTGAAATTCGTCCATGTGTTTGCATATAAAGTGCTGTATGTAAATGGTCAAAATCTAATGGGCAATGCTCTGACTGACGCATGGGACATTTTGACTATCTATAATAATAAAACAAGCTGTGTGTCTGTCTGTCTGTGGCTCTGTGGATCTATAGAAACCTACTTAAAATTGAAGTAGAGCTCTGAAATTTTCAGCATAAATAGTTTTGGCCTTCTAATTTTATGCATCACAAACAGAATGTTAAAATTTTAATTAGTTCTTTTTTATTTAATGTTTTTAATTAATTAATAAATATGTTACAAAACGATATCTAATATGGCTACAGTTCTGAAATTTTCAACATAAGTAGTTTTGGCCTTCTAATTGTATACATCACAAACAGAACGTTAAAATTTTAATTAGGTTTTTTTTAATTAATTAATAAATATGTTACAAAACGATAACTATTAGGGCTACTGATCTGAAATTTTCAACATAAGTAGTTTTGGCCTTTTAATTAGACTTTTAAAAAACAGAATTTTAAATTTTTATTTTGTTCTTTTTTAATTAATTTATATATTACAAAACGATTTCAAATAGGGCTATAGCTTTGAAATTTTCAACATAAATAGTTGTGACCTTCTAATTGGATTTTTGAAAAACATAATTTTTTTTTTTTTTTTTTTAATTAATTAACAAATATTTTACAAAATGATTTGTAATTGGGCTACATTTCTGATATGTTCAACACAAGTAGTTTTGGCCTTCTAATTAGACTGACAAAAAGAATGTTACAATTTTAATTCAGATTTCTGCAATGCGAGGCCTCACAGCTAGCTAAAATATTGCACGTGTTAAATTTTCGTAGCGAAGCACGGGTATTTAGCTAGTTTTTTATACTCATAAACAGTTAAGAATTAAAAAAAATCAGATGAATCTTATAGTTATGTTTTTATTTTATGTTATATTACTTGGTGACAAAGTCATATGGAAAAATAATAAATTTAACTAGGTCAAATATGCATTTATATCGACCGACGCACGTCTGTGTCCCGTGAGTCGGTGGATATAAATGCATATTTGACCTAGTTAAATTTATTATTTTCGATATAACTTTGCCACCAACTAGAGCTATATAAAACAAAATCATAATTGCTAGATTCATAATAATTTTAGAATTCTAATTTGTTTACGAGTAGAAATTAATAGTTTAAAAAACTCAAAAACACGCTTTAATCGAAAAGTGAACTAGAAAGTAGAAAATAATTTTAAATAAGTTTCAAATAAGAATAGAGTGATTAACAAGAAATATTTATTTTATCGTAAAAAAGCGTGTGGTGCTTTTTAAGATATTTTCATAATGGCTCTACTTTTACCAATATCTGTCCTTAAATATTTACAACAATTGACATCAAGCACCCCACGCTTTTTTACGATAAAATAAATATTTCTTGTTAATCACTCTATTCTTATTTCAAACTTATTTAAAATTATTTTCTACTTTTTAGTTCACTTTTCTATTAAAGCGTGTTTTTGAGTTTTTTAAACTATTAATTATTTTCTACTTTTTCAGTCTTTTTTTTGTTCAGTCTTTAGATCTGAATTGATAGCCATCGACGAAGCTCTAAATTATATGATTTCCAATAATTTCTCCTGCGATATCTGGATTTTCTCGGACAGTAAGAGCTCCATTCAATTCTTAAGCAAATGGCGAAACATTACCGACAAACTCGGCATGGACATTGTGAACAAACTAAAGATTTTCTCTTCGCATAATGTCATTCATCTGCAGTGGATACCCTCCCATGTAGTGTTTGTGCCATCTTTTAGAGTCGATGTACCTATCCCTCCCATGCAAGGGAAAACGCAACTCCCAATTTCTTAGTTACGTCTTTATTGGTACATATCTAATACTCTACTGAATGATACAAAACAGTTATATTCTGATTACACAAAAGCGCCATCTATCGGGCGTATATTGCAAAACAATTCTTAACACTCCCCACCTAATTTTAGCAAAAAAAATCAAAATACAATTCAAACAATATTCCAAATTAAAGTTAAAGCAAAATATGTAAATAATTAATATGCTGAAAATAAAAATAGATTGATTAAGCATGTTTAAGGGTAAACTAATAAGGGATATATAACTACAATAGAGAATTTAAAGTTCAAGAGGATATAATAGTTGTATAGGTCTCTTGTACTGTCCCTTAGCAGTTTGAACTATACATGAACGAACAAGTCCGTCGCGACCCATTATAATCTCTTCGACTCTCCCAGGAGTCCACAGAAACTTCGATTTGTTGGTTCCTGCTATTAAGACGACGTCACCCCTTTTTAAGTCTTTGTGAGGCGTAGGAGTTGAAAGTTTGTGGGCATTGTTCAGCTGAAGAAGATACTCTTCCTTCCACCTTCTCCAAAATTGACGTAGCAGAGTAGTCTGGTACAACTTCCTTCGAGCCAAACTTTCCTTGGTGGAACGTCCATTGCTCAGAATTTCAGCGAAATGTAACGGGTATTCGTTTAACTCCATTGATGGGAACAGGAAATGAGCTGGAGTCAATGGCTGTAGATCTGCTACATCATTTGACACATAAGTGAGTGGTCTGTTGTTTACCACTGTTTCGACTTCGGTTAACACTGTACACATTTCTTCAAAAGTCAACAGTGCTCGTCCGAGGATCTTTCTAAGAGGCTCCTTAATAGTTTTCATCAATCGTTCATAAAAGCCTCCCCACTATGGCGCTAGTTCTACAATGTATTTCCAAGTTATTCCTTCTGATGATATGAAGTTTTTCAACTCAGGATCAACAATGATTTCAGTCAAACTTTTTAGAATATCGTTTGTTCTTTTAAATGTTTTGGCATTGTCTGAATAAACAACACGACAATTTGCTCTCCTGGCCAAGAATCTTCTGAAAGCCAAAATAAACTTCCTAGTGGACATGTCAGTTACCAACTCTAGATGAACAGCACGAGTAATGGCACATGTGAAAAGCGTTATATAGCTTTTTTGTTGGGTGTTGTTTTCAGATTTTATGTACACTGGTCCTGTGAAATCTACACCGATGACAGTGAAAGGTGGATTCTCGGTGATACGATCTTTCGGAAGTTGGGCAGTCAGTTGTTTAGCAGGTTTTGCTGCGTACTTTCGGCAAATAAGACAGGAACTCAGCACTCTTTTAACAGTCTGCCTACCCTTTGGAATCCAATATCTTTTACGTATTCTTGCTAGAGTAGCACTGACTCCTCCATGAAATATTTTCTGATGTTCTCGTTGAACAACCAATTCAGTAAATCTCAATTTACATGGAAGAAGAATTGGATGTTTGTCTTCTATAGTACAGGAACTCTCTTCTAAACGTCCTTTGACGTGAAGAATGTCCCTATCATCCAAATAAGGGGCTAAACTATATAGACTAGAGTCCTTTGGCAGCAGCTTACCCTTTTTGAGAATGTCAACTTCAAGAGCGTATGCACTATTTTGACCAGTCTTTATCCAGAACTCTTCTGCCTTTTGGAGTTCATCTGCTGTAATGTGACCGATTTGAGTCGGACATTTTTTGATTTTAGAGATGAATCGCATCACCCAAACAGTCACTCGCAACAGTCGTTTAACATTGCTGAATGAACCAACATCAATTATAGGTTGTGCTATAGTTGAAACGCATGTGGCAACGATGGATCTCCGTTCCAGTTGATCTTCTTTTAATGTCGTTGAGTGTTGAGTAGGCCAAAGTTCAAGTGAACACCTCAGCCATGGTGGACCCGAAAAGCAGATGTTGTCGATGAGAAGAGATGCTGCTGGTATTCCACGTGTCAGTTTGTCTGCCGGATTCTCCAGTCCTGGACAATGTCCCCAATTTTCAGGACTAGTTGTACCCTGAATTTCCAACACTCGGTTTGAGACAAATTGCTTCCAATCCCTAGCAGAACCCTTAATCCAATGCAAACAAATTTCCGAATCTGACCAAAAGAAAACCTCTTCTAATAAATTCTCAAACAACCCTACTAAAAACTTCCACATTCTTGCTGCTACCACTGCTCCCATCAACTCAAACCTTGGAAGTGATAATTTCTTTAACGGCGACACCCTACTTTTCGACATGATGAAGGACGTAATCAACTCACCTCTATCATTCCGAAACCTAAAATACGAAACTGCACCATATGTTATAGGAGTCGCGTCACAAAATATATGCACCTGAACCTTCAATTTATCCGTATTTACACAATTCGAAAAATACATCCTTGGTATTCCCAGATTTCTCAGACATTGGACCTCCCTACACCAATCACTCCACTTCTTGTCAAGATCATCCGGTAATTGCTGATCCCATTCTAGACCCCTTTGCCAAATTTGTTGCAACAGACACTTAATCCTAATTACAAATGGAGCTATAAACCCGACAGGATCAAAAACCATTGCAGCAAAATGTAAGACAAGTCTTTTGGTTGGTCTTCCACAACTCAAACCCTCTATCAACGAACCCAACTCCAACTACAAAATATCCCTTTCCGGATTCCAATTCAAGCCCAAAACCTTTGATTGAAGTTTTGAGTTATCATCCGCTGAACCAATTCCCTTTTCTAACCATAATGAGTTTAACTCCTCCGAATTAGTTGTAAATTTTCTCAAATTAAAACCTCCATCTTTCAAAATAGAAACTGCATCCATGGACAACTGAAAGGCCTCTTCGACAGATTGTCCTCCAAAGTACAAATCATCAACATAAAGAGAAAAATTTAGCATTTCTACAGCTTTAGGTTTAATTTCCTGATATTGCTTAATGTGTTTCTTAATTGTCGCACTCAAAATAAAAGGCGATGTCGTACACCCGAATGGTAAACGAGTCATTTGCATAACTTTATAATTTTCATTTTCTTTATCGGAAACCCATAAAAATGTTAAGAATTTTCTGTCTTCCTCAGCGATACCTATCATTAAGAATGCCTTTTCTATATCGCTACTAAAAGCAATATCAAATTTCCTAAACTTTAAAATAACATTCAATATGTTGGGATTTAAATTCGGACCCGTTTCTAAACAATCATTTAACGACAAATTATCCTTCGTTTTAGAACTACAATTAAAAACACAACGAACGCGTGTAGTAGTTTTATTTTCTCTTACGACAGGTTTATGGGGCATAAAATAACCTTCACTACCGCTAGTAGCTTCTTCAATTATACCCGTATCAAACTGTTCTTTAATAATTTCCTTATATTCAGAAGCTACCCATTTATTATTTTTAAAACCTTCTATCAAATTATCAAACTGTCTTTTGGCCAAGCCAAAATTGTTCATTAAATGAATTGGCGCAGATTTCCACAATAATTTTGTTTGATATTTTCCATTTAAAAAATTTAACCCATTTTCAAAATCGGTGATGAATTCTTTATCTGCTATACTTAAACCCTCGTCGTCTTTCAAACCCAAGGTTTCCAAATCCCACAAAACTTCCATACTTTTTCCAATACTTAAGTTTGTTGATACTATCCCAATGCTAGTCTCATTAAAACTGCGATCTTGCTTTCCTTGAAGTGTAAACCCAAATAAAGTTGGAATGCAACTCAAAGTTTCAGTTAGAGAAACCACTTCGTCCGCACTTATGATTTTCCAAAACATATCTCCACCGATTAGACACTGCACATTCAAATCTGATGAATTGCAGGCGTCAGCCAACATCCATTCCTTTTCTTTAACGATGTTTTGACTTATTGCGTTTGGAATCGAGATTGGAGCAGCTGTTATAGTATCTGTAATTAATGCCTCTATTTCAATTGATTTCTCAGGGTTATGCCTATTCCTCAATTTCAGTTTCGCAACGCAATGTAGTTTTTCTGCGGGCTTTATGTTCCCAAAGGAGAAAATAGATAATCTTTCTTTACGAATTGGTTTAACTTTTAGAGCTTCTGCTAAACTTTGTGTTATCCACGTTCTTTCAGATCCATTGTCGAGAAGAATTCTAACTAATTTTGATCTTTCCCCCGAACAAGCAATTACACTACACGTTTGCAATAAAATACTATTTGACTTACCAGTTGAGGAATTACATTGGGTTACTGCATTTGTTTCCTCTTCAACTGACTCCTTAGCAGCTACATCATTACTTTTATAACATAATGAATAATGATGAAACTTTGAATTACAATGTTTGCAAGGATCTATTTTAGCCTTGCAAAATCTAGCCATGTGAAACCCGAAACATATAAAACATTTCTTATCCATTTTAATTTTTTTTTTCTTTCCGACACATTAAGACTTTCACAAAACTCATGGCTGGACTATTACAAAAGACGCAATTGTTTTTTACGTTAGTAGCGAAACTTGCGGTAGACTGCGGTTCATTAAATTTATTTCCAAACCGTTTATTACCTTCGAACCTTCTAGGACTACCCTTATATTCGTAACTACTATGTTGAAAATTACCAGACTTATAACTATATATTTGTGTCCTTTCCCTTGACTGAATTTCCTTATCTAAAAATTCCATCAAATCCCTAAAATTCCACGTTTCATAGGAATATGTTCTATTAAATTCTAACACTAGTTCCCTGGGAATTCTCTCTAACAAAATAGGACTTAACAAGTTTCCAAATGTTTCTGTTTTCACCCCCAATGACTCCAAATTTCTAATTTGTACTTCTGCACGATCAAACAATTTTCTTAACCCAATCGTATCATTTATGTTACGAACAACTTGAATTTTTAACAGATGATTTAAGTGAGCTTGAATTAATGCATTTTTATTACCAAATCTATTTTTTAGCAAAGCCAAAGCAGCATCATAATTTTCTCCTGTCAGTGCAAATCCATTAATACAATGGGCTGCAGCTCCACCCAGATAAGATTTCAAATAATTAAATTTATCTATCTTAGATAAAGTTTCATTATGGTGTATAGCACTTTCAAATTGATTTATAAATTCTAAGTAATAAGCCGAATCTCCATAAAATGTTTTTATTACTAATTTTGGAAGTTGAACCGTTTTTGTTTCCCTACGGATATTACTAGCCAATTCAAAACCGCCTTCGGCATTCACAATATTGTTATCACTCATTGTAACATTTAAACTATTACTTAACTTTTCTATGGCATTAATTATTCTTTGTTTCCAAATAATTATCTTTTCTGAATATTCTTCAGATGTAATAACTTCCGATTCTAACTTATCGAGTTCTACGAGTTGTTCAATTTCTAAATTTAATTGTTTAATATTATTTTCTTTTACAGTTAATTGTTCATGATATTCTTTTAAAGAATTTAATTTCGCCTCTTCATCTAGTTGATTAGAAATAAATTCTTCTATTTTGTTGATTAGTTTGGTTGTACTAGATCTCAAAACAGTTCGTTTGGTGATTGCTCTCTGTAAAGTTGCCATTTTTATATAATTCAACAATGCCACGATAATTATATAACACTACAACTTAAACAAATCAAAACAAAAACCCCAACAAGTTAGTCACAAATACAACAATTGCCAACTATTACCACACAATTATTGAATGCATATACCAACAAGAAACCAAAACTAACTTTTGATACAACTTAAATCAACACTATCAATTAAATCAAATCCAATAATAATCATCAACAAAAATCATACTACATATTCTCAAAATGAAACTTCTAATTTTCAAGCAAAACAAAATTCGAAAATTTACCACAACAAAACCAACAATATACATCCTACCTCACGAAATGCCAGACCTCAACACCCAGCACAACACATTCTCAACACGAAACTTCCAATTTTCTAATTCTCAAACAAAACTTAATTCGAAAGTTTACCTCAACAAAACCAAAACAATAAACATCCTACCTCATTAAATGCCATACCTTAAATACATCACACGATGTCCGGAGACTTTCAATGTTGTCTCAATCAAAGCTTGCGGTGGTTCCTTTTCCATTGGCCATTACTTTTCGGCCGTTGCACCATGTATGTGCCATCTTTTAGAGTCGATGTACCTATCCCTCCCATGCAAGGGAAAACGCAACTCCCAATTTCTTAGTTACGTCTTTATTGGTACATATCTAATACTCTACTGAATGATACAAAACAGTTATATTCTGATTACACAAAAGCGCCATCTATCGGGCGTATATTGCAAAACAATTCTTAACATGTAGACCTCTTCTTCAATGACTTGGCCGATGAATTGGCTAAGGAAGGCTCTGCTGTAACATCCGAAAATTGTGGTCATCTTACGTTTAGGGAAATTTTCTCGAAGGTCAGAGCCGACAACAGCAAGACATGGAGGATTCCACCAACTCATGACTGGTATGAACAAAAACGTCCTGGGGCTGCCCTGGAGCTGAAGGGCGACAGGAAATTACCGGAAATTACCGGAATTACAGGAATTACGGAAATTACAGGAAATTACCGGACATACTCGCACACTTGCATATGTTCAGGGACAAAAGGAGTACCCTGTGTGCCTCAAGTGTGTTTCCCATCAAGCTTCACCGGACCATCTGCTTTCCTGTTTGGATTTGGAGAAGAACGATCTCTTTAAAAACCCTGCGCTGGTTCGAGACTTTCTTTGGGCGTACGGTCTCTTGGACTTGGTCTAGACTTGTTCTAGATCAAGTGGAAAAAGAAACAACAACAATTTTCTACTTTTTAGTTTGGTTTTCTATTAAAGCGTGTTTTTTAGTTTTTTAAACTATTAATTATTTTTTCTGTAAACTATAAATTTTTTTTAGTTAAGTGTACAAAACTCTCCAGTTGTTCCTGTCAATAGTCATATGCTTGTTTCATATTTAAGTCATGTGCGTGCCTTGGTACACGCCGTATTACTTGGCACAAAACACTACCGTATCTCTGAATACGAAAAATCACTAATCCTGAAGATCCTGGTAAGGATAATGCGACTAAAAAACACGCTTTGTATAACCGTCGTTCCCACGACAAATCTTTCAAACGGCACACCAGGGTTCGATTCCGGAGAAGGTTGGTTGGTTGGAGCTTAACGGCGCAAGGGCAACACGAGCTAATCCTTGTGATAAAGCGACAAACTTATTGAATTATTGTATTGTCATCGGTCTTTGACAAGTGTGCAAAGTTTGAATCAAATCTGATCGCTCAAACTAGGGTAAAATCGAGCTCAAAGGAGTCGGTTACAAACATACAGGTGAAACTTATAAAAGCGTGTTAAAAAGAGCCAAAATGTCCGGGACGTCAGCCAGAGAATTGTCCTAATATTTTTACCAGATACATTACCAGAAATAAAAGCTCATTAACAAACGGAATTCTGTTAATGAGCTTTTGTTATTAACAAACCAATTTTTTTATAGGAGCCTTTAATACTGTTGCTTTACTTGACAAAATATTTCACTGTAAGGGGTCATGTATAAATTGCGTAACTCGCCGAGAGGAGGGAAGTAATTTCCCCAACGTAATGGACTATGGCATGGACACTTGCGTGTCGTAAAAATTTTAACTTTTTGAGGGGAAAATTTAATAATTTTTTTTTTTTTTTTTAAATTTTAATTAATTTGAATTTAGTTCCAATCATTTGAATAGATCATTTAACCAAGAATTACATTAACAGCAAATCTGCAATAAATCGGACTTTACTTTATCTGAGTTAATGTTAAAACTAAAAACTATCTTAAAATTTGAATTTTTTTTTTTTTTTTTTCTTAAATTTTAGAAACAGTGGGGAGAATGGTAAAATAATTATTAGGGGGGGGGGGGGGGCAGAAACGTGACATAATGTTCAGGGAAGGGGGTGTCAAAAAAGTCGACATTCTGCGAGAGGTAATTTATGCACGTCGCCTAATGAACGATCACGTGATGCTTACCGTCTGGTCTGATGCGTTCATCTAAACTATAAAAAAAAATTGTGTTCATCTATTTTTCTATAAGGAAGATCAGAGTTCCCTAATACAATTGTAATTTGATTTGTCGCATTACATTTTCCAAAATTCGCAAATGTAGAAAATTTAGCCGATGCCCATACTTCAACTACAAACACACATTAAAATGGGAAACATAATTTTATTGACATGGCAGACAGACTAGGGTAAGTGAGGAGGCTAAACACCAAAAGATAGTTGTAGAAACTATCAAGAAACACGTAGAAAATAAATAAGTTCTTACCTGGCACAAGTATAGATTCACAGAAACACGATTCCTTCAGTTTCTTAGCGAGAAAATAGCTACTACACATGAGGGGGGAGTACCGTTCGGGGTCGTCCTTGTATCGGATTTCTGGTATCGCCTGAGGACAATTGGTGGTCATCCCATGCCACTGGGTGTACAGAGCACTCCGGTCGAACTACAAACAAGAAGTAGAACCTGTTTGTGTTATCCAGAATGAGTTTTCAATCATGTAAGATGAAATTTCATTTAAAAATCTTTTAGAGTCTCTTTCTGAGGAGAGTTTAGCACTGTATTGCTATTTCTCAATACCCGTTATTAAAAGATTCATTCCGAGAAAGAAAAAGGAGAAGAAAAAAAAACGTTTGGTTCAAGGGGCAATCAGGGATGTCATATCATCCTCTTAAGAATACCAATCATCATTCCAGTAAAACGAAAGTTCGGAATCATAAGCAATTAGCTAGATAAACTCCTTTATTACATAACTAGCTGAATATCCGTGCTTCGCTATGAAATTTTAACATGCGCAATATTTTAGCTAGCTTTGAGGCCTCGCTTTGCGGAAATCTGTCATTCGTGTGTAGGTCCCAGTTTTTGGCGCTTCGCTCGCAGGAAGGTTCATCGCTACGCAAAATAGAGCTAGCTTCGCTCGCTAAAAAATTCATTGACACATAAACACAGGCTTGTTTCACTCGTTGAAAGGTTCATCGCTATGCAAGCATAGGCCCACTTTGCTCACTGAAAGATTCATTACTGCGTAAGCATAAGCTCGCTTCACTCACTAAAATCTAATTGCTACGAAAAGCTTTAATATTAGTAGCCTCTCCCATTTAAAGAAAAAAAATCCCCATTAATACAATAGTACAACACCCTTTTAAAACTATTTTAACACGTGTTTGTGGAAAGCAAAATTAGAGGCCAAAACTAAGTGTGTTGAAACTTTCAGAGCTCTAGGTCTATTAGAAGGCGCTTTTTGTGAAAAAATTAGTTAAAAAACAAATTAAAATTTTAACATTCTTTTTGTCAGTCCAATTAGAAGACTGCTTGTGTTGAAAATTTCAGAACTGTAGACCAATTACAAATCGTTTTGCAAAATATTCGTTAATTAATTTTAAAAAAAAATAATTAAAAAACAGAAAAAAATTTAAATTCTGTTTTTCTAAAGTCCAATTAGAAGACCAAACTACTTGTGTTGAAAATTTTAGAGCTGTAGCGCTATTAGAAATCGTTTTGTAAAATATTCATCAATTAATTAAACAAAATAATTAAAAAGAAACCAAATAAAAATTTAAAATTCTGTTTTTCAAAACTACAATTAGAAGGCTAAAACTACTTGTGTTGAAAATTTCGGAGCTGTAACTCTGTTTGAATTAAAAAGAACTAATTAAAATTTTAACATTCTGTTTGACATGTATACAATTAGAAGGCCAAAACTACTTATATTGAAATTTTCAGAGATTTACTCCAATTTCAAGTAGCTTTCTATAGATCCACCGAGCCACAGACACACAGCTTGTTTTATTATTATAGACTGGCTGAATACCCTTGCTTCGGCTACGAAATTTTAACATGTGCAATATTTTAGCTAGATATGAGGCCTCGCTTTGCGGAAATCCGTCATTGGTGTATTGGTCCCTGTTTTTGGCGCTTCGCTCGCAGGAAGGTTCATCGCTACGCAAAATCAAGCTCGCTTTGTTCGCTGAAAAGTTTTCAACACATAAGTACAGGCTTACTTCACTTGTTGAAAGGTTCCTTACTATGCAAGAATAGGCTCGCTTCTCTCGCTGAAAGATTCATTGTTGCTTAAGCATAAGCTCGCTTCACTCACTAAAATCTATAATTGCTACGTAAAACCTTAATATTTGAAGCCTCTCCCCTGTCGAGACACACAAAAATCCCCCCCCCCCCCGTTAATACAATAATGCAACACCCCTTTTTATCTTAGCACGTGTTTGTGGAAAGCAAAATTATAAGGCCAAAACTACTTATATTGAAACTTTCAGAGCTCTGGGCCTATTAGAAGTCGCTTTTTGTGAGAATATTTATTAAAAAAATTTATCAAAATTCAAATTAAAATTTTAAAATTCTTTTTGTCAATAGTCCAATTAGAATGCCAAAACTACTTGCGTTGAAAATTTCAGAGCTGTAGGCCTATTAGATATCATTTTGTTAAACATTTATTAATTAATTAAAAAATTTAATTAAAAAAAACTAAATAAAAATTTAAAATTCTGTTTTCAAAAAGCCAATTAAAAGGCCAAAACTACTTACGTAGAACATTTCAGAGCTGTAGCCCCATTAGAAACAGTTTTGTAAAATATTTATTAATTAAAAAAATTAATTAAAAAAAAAACTAACAACAAATTTAAAATTCTATTTTTCAGTAGGTCAATAAAATGGCCAAAATTACTTACGCTGAAAATTTCAGAGCTGTAACCCCATTAGAAGTTGTTTTGTAAAATAAATTGTTAATTAATAAAGAAAATTAATTAAAAAATAAAAATTAAAATTTTAACATTCTGTTTTTCAAAAGTCCAATCAGAAGGCTAAAACTACTTATGTTGAAAATTTCAGAGCTGTATCTCTATTTGAAGTCACTTTGCAAAAAATAAATTAATTAAAAAAATAATTAAGAAAGAACTAATTAAAATTTTAACATTCTGTTTGACATACATAAAATTAGAAAGCTAAAACTTTTTATGTTGAAAATTTCAGAGCTCTACTCCAATTTTAAGTAGATTACTATAGATCCACAGACAGACAGATAGACCCGCTGAAGAACATCTAGCATTTCTGTGTTACATAGACTCGGAATTTATTCGGATTAATTGTTGTTGGTGATCAACTTCCAATCTACTACAACATATGCATATTTGAGTTCATTGTAATAGCGCGCTCGGTCATTCTCCAGTCGATACTGTTTTTGAGGCGGTGATTCAATAGCTTTCTTAGCGGCAGATGTTCTATACTTAGCGTTAATATTCGTTTTTCTGCCCATCTGATGGCTGTGTGGTTAGAGCTCTAGCCACGCATGCCTAAGGTTCTGAGTTCGAATCCCGTATTAGGCATGGATACTTTGTGGTTCGGAATCCACGCTAAACTGTAGGTCCCGGCCTGATTAGCCGATATTGTGCAAAAAATAAGTCGTTAAGCGTACAAATCAACCAACCTGAATATAGGGATGAGCCATATTTTAATAACAGTTAAAAGTTATTGATACTTAAACTCACGCGAACTAACAGTTACCTAATTTTCTAAGTAACAGTTATTCATTTATTATAAATGCAATAGATGGCGCTAGTATGTCCATATATTTCTGTTATTGAAGATCATAATATCAGAATCACGAAATAAAAAGGCCGACCAAACAGTATAGTGGTTAGCGTGCTAGATTCTAGACCGCGAGGTTGCGGGTTCGAGTCCCGTGTAGGCATGGGTGTTTGTAAATGTATGTTGGCTTGTCTAATGACGAAAGTTTCGGCGCATTATAGCCCTCGTGTTGCTGACGGCGCCAGATAATCTGAATACAACCAACCAACCAACCACGAAATAAAAATATATTTTTCTAATAACGGTGATTCGGAAAAATATATTTTTCTAATAACGGTGAACGGAAAAATATATTTTTTTATCGTGATTCTGATATTAGGATCCTGGTCGTTATTCCTGGAATAACTAACTGTATCCATCGAAATAACTTGTCTGAATGGATTAACGTGTCCGATTGGTATCAGTTGATATTGACATAATTTTCAATAAAAGTAGATATAACTGTTATAAGATATTGACAGAAGTTTTTGTATTGGAATAACTTTTGGACCATTCTTTGTTAGCGCTGCTTTTCAAGATGGTATTTTAAATTTCGTTTCGATTTCTTTTTGTTTTTTCGTTGATTTTTGTTAGTTCGTTATGATTTTTTGTTTATTCAAATTAATTCGAATTCTGCACCAATTTCTTGTTATAGTTTATATCTCGGTTTCAGAATAGATGTTTCAGTTTTATTTGGATGCACATTATGAGTGGTGGGGTGAAGAGGAATGTGCGTGGGGAGGGGGGGAGTATCTGACGCAACATTCTTTGGGTTTAAATGACAGAGATGGGGGAAAGAAGGTGGGGGATTAGGATTAAGGATTTAGGAAGAAATGCATGCGTGTTTTTGCGGAAGGCTCTTTTTTTATGTTACAAGAATTCCTTAGGTGGGAGAGGTTTTGAACGTTCGTTCGCATTTCATTTCAGTCTTCTTATGAGACTTTTAAAGACTCGCTGTGTTTCTTTCGTATTAGTTGGAGGTAAGAAAATTTTTCGTTATTGTTTTGGAATAAGAAAATGATACTATATATAAAAAATAAAGAGAGCGTAGGATTTGAGTTTTTTCTTTTGATGGAAAATAAATTATGTTCTTTTCCTTGTAAAGCAAGCTTCTAATTTCAAATCGATATAATCAAAAGATTGTGTAGTAAATTTGGAGCGTAGTTAAATAGGTTTTAATGTTAAACAAAAATTTGTTTATACATATATTTTTTATATTTAACGCATTACCTGAGAGGTTTTTAATTTTTTTATGATCATTTTTCAATTTGAACTAAATAAAGGGAATTTATTATTTTTAAAATTGCTTTTCTTGATTAATTATGAATTGAATTTTTTAAATAAACATGACATTCATCTTTTTTAGTTTGATTAACTTTATAATATTTGAATTTTACTTCAAATTTTTTATTAAAAATATTTTTATTCGGGTTTAATATCGTAACTTAAATTTATAATTTTTGTTTATAAATTTTTATTTCATGAATTTATGTATACATATATGTGGTCGTGACGGCACAATTATTTATAAAATACATAATTTCTATAAATAGTTTTAACGCTCCATAATTAATTTACAATAATTTCAAAAATATAGTTATTGAAATAATAGTAATATCCCTATATTTAAAACATATATTTTTTATACTTCAAAGATTCCTCTGAAAATGTACATTTTTCTCACAATATTACATAAAATTTATATGTAAGTAATAATTTTAAAGCCTGTGCACGTAAAATGTTTCAAAATGTGTTTTCATTTAAAAATCACTTTTATTTTATATGTATCAGTTATGAATTATGTTGTATTGTAAATTCTTTCTCCAATTTATTGTTAAATCATAAAAATAAAAAAAAATAAAAAATAAAAAATTCTTATAAAATAACCTCAAAACTATAAATGATTTCTTTTATTTTGATATTTTTACAAATTTATATTGAAAGAAATTCTAATTTAAAATCGATTAACTGATATCTAAAGAGAATGTTGTAGAAAAACAGGTATGTTTTATTTATTCCATGTATTTATTTTTATTTACCTTTTACTTTAAAAATAACGGATAACGGTTATAATATTTCGTTATTTCCTAATAATTTTAATGTAACTGCAGTTATTTAACAATAACTGTTAAGCTCATCCCTACCTGAATATACTTCAAGGAGAAACTTAGCCTAGTTTACATTTCGAATGGAAAAAAAAGCCGGAGACTCCCAACAAGCAGTCCAATGAACGACACGAGACAATTTACCCCCATCAGAGTCACGTCTACTTTAATTATAATCAGTTTAAGTTAAAAACAAAGCAATATTTTTTTTAAATGTGGTACGTGTATAGCAACCCCAATAGGTCAATAGATGGAAACATTGCATTAATTTGTCGCTTTATTTCATACATTTTGGGAGGCCTAGTATATTGTTTTTAGAAATAGGTTCGGTTTTAAATGGGAAGTGTCTGATTTTTATGGCGTAAGAGCTACACGAGGGTTACATTTACCATGAATATTGTTAGAAATTATATAAGTGAAGGAGAGAATACATTCCACAATGTCTTTCAAGTTAAAACTGCCATGCATTTATCTCAGGAATGGTAGAAAACCCGAGAACTCCCATCAGACGGACAAACCATGCGTATTTTTCTGCAACTTGAAACCGAGATTGCGGAGTATCGGTTAAGCTCAATCCTGAGACGAGGAGGAAAATAGGGACAACTATCTTCCCATTACTATTTTAAAATTGTAGTTATCCAGGTAAATTTTAGCATTTTTTTGACACCAAGTTAATGGCACTATCATAAGTTAATTTTATAGCTTTTTTTCAAATTGTACAAAATGTAAGAAGTTTTTTGCCAACTCCCTTATGTTTTGTGTCTCCTTTGGTTCAGATTCAGTGGTTTCTGTTATTAAATTTGCAATGAAACTCTTTGTGGAGTTGTTTTATATTGTATGTGTAGCATTTCATACATATGATCTGTTTTTTGTACAACTTTCCATTTCATTTTTGTAAACGACCTTCTATATTAACGTTACATCGTAATCATACATTGCGTTACCGTATCACCTTAATTATTGTATTTAATAATAACTAAAAAATAATATATTTTTAACATCTGAATTTGGCTGCTTTAGATAGCAAAACATGTAAACATTTCTAATTTGAATACATCTATTTACAAAACTTGCATTTGAACTTTACCAATTTTCATAACCTTCATTTAACAATTTGTGATTTCAGAGTTTTCAAACTACAGACCAGAACTAACTTCCCACGTACACAGATCCGAACCTCCCTCTCCCAACCATAAACATTTACCCAACATTCTTTATAAAGCCTCAGCTTACACTTTCCGAGCCAAACCTATGTGTCAGACTTCGCAGCCACACTCAATAGTGGATGCTACTATGAACGTTGAAAATCAAGCACCTATGCCACCAGCAAGAACCTCATCCACCAAAAGACTATGAATACTATCTTCACAATTTTCAAAGTGCAAATCTGGTGCCTCTCTTACAGGCCAGAAAGAACATTTGCGTGAAAACAGCCGATTGTCTTCTATTTAAAAAAAATCATAATCATGAACCTAGAAGCTTTGACTTACACTTTCCATATTCCTCTACGTTCAGAAATGGCTTTGAAAGGGAGGCATTTAGCTTTATACCCTACAGTAGAGCAGGCGGTGTATTTTATGAATCTTGCGTGCATGTATCGCCTGGTACTAATCAAAATCCCTTCTCCAGATATACTGATATTGGAAGAAAGATGGATCGCGGACATCCATATCCTAATCCTGTAAATAATCAGAATTCTGATCGTGGGGTATTTGCTGAGAAAGACGATTCACCACATTTCCAACTTTTAAACTCAAGAAATAATGTTTCGTCCTCTTTTCAAAATTATTGTCGTAATCATCAATTACGAAGATCATCAGGAGCCTTCCAAGCAGAGCAGTTATTAACTGAATCCTACGATGACACATTGTATCTCCTTATCGGAGAAGATGGTACATTTGAAAAACAAATAGGCTACCGAACTTTGCCTTTGTCCGCAACTAAATGCGAAGTGAACACATCGCCTAACACTGGTTGGTCATCGAGGCAAAACTTGGAAGAGAGTTTCGACAGAAAGAGTTTTTCATCCCTAAATACGAGTGCTGATGTGCACAACGATCAAACTCCGATTTCTAAGTTCTCTAATAAATTAAATAATAATTTTGATTTGACAAAAAACAATCTAAAAGGTCCCAAATTCACAGCTACTGGAAGCGGAGGCACTATCAAAAATGTTGACTGCTTGTATGAAGAACCTACATCTAAGAATCTTAAAGATAGCAATAAGGGTTCTGTCATACAGAAATCAAATTGTAACTCTTTAAGAGAACGAAATAGCCAACCATGTCATAAAGAAAATATTGCCTTTCGTCGAATGATAACTATTATGCCGCCTGTTGTTCAGTTACTTCCTGCTACTACGGTTGCTGAGTTAAAACCTCAGATAGTTCATTCAGTTCCCCAAAAGTATAAGAAATTAAGCTGCACTTTTGATGCAAAACCGCTTCAAACGTATTTAAAAAAACTAGGGGGCTTCGCCCCCTGCTCGCTAACGCTCGCCAACCCTCAAACGCCTCGCTGCGCTCGGATTGAGCGGCTTTGCCGCTCGAATTTGTGGTTAAAACATCTTGCTACGCTCGAATAGGTTTGCCAGCCATAAAAAATTTAACCAAATTTTTATAAATTTAATGTAAGGCCTAATAGAGAAAACACCCAAATTGCAAGTTTCATAATAGAAAGTTAAATATACTATCCGGCAAAATTCTGACTTAAAACTTCATTACCTATGCCCTTACATTGAAGTCCTAATATTTTTTATTTATTCTGATAAGTCGCCCCGTTAGAGAACGACGTCCAACGCGAAGCAGATAGAAATACTTCAAAATAATAATTACTCTAATACAAAAATGCTTCAGAAAAACAGAAAAAATCAACTTTGAAAAGAAGAGTTTAAAAAGAGCTTTAAAATTAGCAATGGGTTTGTTGTTTACATACGTAAGGGAGAACGACGTCCTACGCGAGGCATTTTCTGGATAGGAATACTTCAAAATAATAATTACTCTAATACAAAAATGCTTCAGAAAAACAGAAAAAATCAACTTTGAAACGAAGAGTTTAAAAAGAGCTTTAAAATTAGCAACGGGTTTGGTGTTTACGTACGTATTAACGGTTGGTTGGTTGAACCCCCGAGCAGCCGGTTTGTTGTTTACATACTTAAGGATGTTGCCAATCATATATTCAAAATCATTGAGGCTTTGTAGTAGCTTAATGATGAAAAATATTGAAGTTTAACTAATTAATAAAGTGTTAATAAATTATTTTGGCACGTTTTGGCAAATCTACAGCTTATTTCCTTTAAAATGACACCTTGATCATTGAAATCGGTTGAGCAGTTTAGGCTGACGGACTAACCCCAAAAAACGTATTGCCTATTAAATATATAGATACGGTAAGATGTCGCCAGACAAAGTAGACAATACTATCTCTAAGAACAAATCTGCCTTCGAAATGTTTCTAAATGACTTTCGTAAAACGCATAAAACACAGAAAACCATTCAACAATTCTCTAACTCATATGAACCTGAAAGGCACGACAAAATATTAAATACGTCGGCTTTAAAGGCTGTTAGGAAACTAAACAACAAGAATCTCCAAAGAACATTACAAGTTCCCATGACCAAATTATGAATTCAGAAAAGGTGACAGTTAAATCGGCGTATTCTAAAAATATTCCCTTTATTACTAATAAAAATGGATTAAGAATTACAAGTTGTTACACACATTCAACACCGAATATTGCTGCATCATATCACGTTCCTTAGAACAAATCACTGAACCTTTCCTTAAATCAACAAAATGCTCTTATATATCACGAATACATAGCCTCGATGTTGAGCACTGCATCAAAATCTCGAAACTTTGTAAGATTACGTAACTTTTATTCAAGTTTGGAAAACTTGACTTCGACATCCGATGTTGATAATACTCCATCAAGTAGAAGCATTAAATATTTCTTTGAAAATAATATCTTATTATAGAAAATGGAGCAAAAGTCAGGACATGAGCTTAAAGGTGAGACCTTCCTCCGTAGAAGACTTACGCCAACTTTTTCACAACAACTCAAAAATATCTAAAAGTGTTCATTGCACTTTTGAAATGTCATTCCAATATAAAAGACTCTTGTACAGTGTATCCGTTTCAAACTTAGTGGAAAAATACAATAACTTGCATTGTTTTCATAAATTTAAAATTCAAGAGAAGCTTTCTGATTTGAACGCCCCCTATCTTCTCAGTCGCAAATGGATCAATCAATTGAACAACTCCAACAGTAATTTCTTGAACTCATCGCAACAAAGTATTCATCCGTTTACAAATCAGCTTCCACCATGGAATTCTTTTACCTGTCGTTTCAATCGTACATCGTGGGAAGAATCTCATATGAATGCTAAGACGAAAAACTCGTCACTAATTTCATCTGAGGATTCGCAAACACAAGAACTCTTGCCCGATATACAAAGCAAAGTAAAATTCTTTGAAGAAGCTTCTCACAACAGAAGGCCCGTCAAAGAAATTGTCCCCAAAAACACATGCTTCAAAAGAAATAATTTTTCTTGCTGTGACCTCAGGCAAATTGACGAAAATCCTTCAAGTAGTAACTCAAGTCTTTTCTCCTCAAATTTTGGAGAAAGGAGAAAAGATTTTCTGCACCTCGCGCATGCCAGCTTGTATAGTGGTTATCTGCTGAAAAAAAAGACGAAGGAACGACCCAAGTATTTCCGCTGTTGGCCTGGGGTGAAGGAAGAAATAGGTGAATTTTGGGATGATTGTGCTTCCTGGCAACTCCAAGTTAACGAGAGACTGTTTGATGAAATCCCTATCGCACTAGTCTCCTATCCTGATGAACCATTGCAAGTAATTAATAATACCAGAAAGAGCCATGTCTTGTTTGAATTTGTCATATGCTTGTCTAGATTCTCCCCCTACCGAGCACTGCAACAATTATTGCGATAGATCTTCATCCTCATTATCCTATCTTTCATCTGAATGTACATCTAAAGGTAGCTCACTAGCAGGCTATGTGATAAGAACTGGCACTGTGGCACATATAAGAAATCAGTTAGAAAACTCTCTGGAGTTAGACTCTTACCAAACACAATCTTTATATAGAAATCGTAGATTAAAATCTGGAAGCGTTCCAAACAATTTGCCATTCGTCTCATCAAGGTTTATTGTGAATAAAAAACAACACTCATTTCTTAATAAGAATTTTACTGGAGTCTCACGTTCATCCGGCTCAGTACAAAATTTGATACAAAAATTTGAACCAAAAATAGAGAAAGCAAATACATTCCCAAGAAATTTTGAAATAAGGAAAAAGTTCTAACCAAATGGAAAACGGCATGATGATCTAAAATCCAAAACCTATCAAAGATATTTACGCTGTCGGTCTTATAAGTCTGAAAGCGCGTTTGATTTGCAAAGATAAGAACTGAGACTAAAACCGTAGGTAACTTTGATGACAACATTTTTAGTAACCAAGAACTCTCATAAACTAATAATGATTGTTGGAAATCACCCGTACAAAACTCAGTGAATAGACGAATCCAAAGCTTAGATTTGAAAATAGAAAAACTTCCATAGATATTATTTCTTTTTCCAAAACTAATTCAAATGATTCAAGAACTGTTGCCAGCGTAAGAGATGAAATTCAAAAATTACCTACCAGAAAATCAAACTTGGGGCTAGAGCAGGAATGGAGGTTTTCTAACATTAAAACATCACCTGTTTGTCTTAACAGCAGTCATACGTCTTCAATAATTTCATCTGAAGATTACTCTAAAAGGATTTATTTTAATAAACAGTTTAGTAACTACAGTTTTAAGAAAGAATTTTCACCAATGCACAATGGCGTCCTGAATCCATCTCATATGTATCTGTTGCCCAGAGTAAAAAACTCTAGTCCGAGGTCGTTCAGAAAGTACACAGAATAAATCATTGGATGTCCAAACAGGTTAACATATAAATCAGTTTTAACCTTTATTAACTAGCACAAGCACACGCACAAGTTATTATCGGTTCTCACATTCTAATTGATCACTTGTGATTATTCCACACTTATGCAACTCTATAGTGTGCATGTACACATATGTAATTGATTAAAAGCATTGATTCTTTTCACACTTCATTAACATACCACTTGCACGATATTTCTATTTCAGAATGTTTGGTATTCTTTTTTCAGTATCTTGTAATGAATTTTTTTCCTTCTGCAAACTGTTTTGTCAGTTCTATCGCACCAGTTTTGAATTTCAACCGCAAAAAGGCATTTGTACACTAATCACTTATAGCTGTTACTGTTAGCACGATTTTTTCTTCAAATGTATTTGTTACGACTTGAAATATTGTCAACGCAATCACACCCACGTTTGAAGTCAACAACGGAATGTATTTTTCATTCAGTCTCCATAGAGACAGAAAGAAAATTCCTTCTCTCCTAAATGAGAACTGATGGGAAAATAAGTTTTACCGTTGACTTCAAACACAAAATAAGGTTGGGCCGACTGTAAAATAAGTCATTATCCATTTTGAACAACTATTCGTGGCTGACGTCGTCAGTTACAAGACATGACTAGTGTACAATGACCTTCACACATTTATAATTTATAATTATGCACAATTTATTTGTCGAAATACATTCATCAAGTGTGACTTGTCTCCCATTTTGGATCTTTCAAGTAGCCTCTCCTCACCAGTGCCAGGAGACACAGGTGAACATTCACTATAAGAGTCCCATTCGACATCTGGAGAAGGAATACATCGAAGAAGAAGAGTTACGCAAGAGACAAGAAGACGCAGTGAGTAAGGGGCTCGCTATTATAGTATTTCTCACCAAAATTTTACTCCATAAAATATTTTCCTAACAATTGTTGCTTACATTAGATTCCGAAATCAAATTCGTTTAACACCATAACTGGGAAAAGGTCGGTTTTAAGTTTGAATTAGAATAGATTAATTTTACAAGGTTAAAAAAAATGTATATAGTGTTTGGTGGACGTTGTTGAACGTAAGCGTGGTACGTAATTCAGCCATTTAGCTACTGCTTTTATATTCATTCAGTATTTTTTATTTTCTTAATAGTACCAAATTTTAACCAATGATTAAATAAATGCATCACAAGCATAAAACTATATAGCATTATTCACTTTGAGAATAAGCTAGGAACCGATTAAAAATATTATGATGTACTAATTTTTCGATAATCCCTTCTTAATGAGGCGCAGTGAGTAGATGCAAATGTACAGCAATGTACATTAGGGTGGGTCAAAAAAAACTTTTTTTCGAAAACGGTTTGGGAATAGTGCGGAAAAGTTGCCTAATTGGTCAATTAGAACACACACAAAATTTCGTCAATTTTGCTCAATATCTAGCCGCGCCCCTCTGGCACTGAAAATGTAAAAAATGACAAAAAAAAATGCATTTTTATACCGTTTTTTGGAAAATTTTGTAAACTTTTTTTAAAAACCGGCTTTGGTATGGCATGGAATAGTTTCCTAATGAATCAGTTGGAACACACAAAATTTCGTTCATTTTTCTCAATATTTAGCCGCTGCCCGCTTTGAACAAAAATGTGCCTAAATGTCGCAAAATCGTGACGTTAGGGGAGATAAAAAAAATGTTTTTCCGAAATCGGTCTTGGAATAGCTTGAAAAGGTTACCTAATGAGTCAGTTAAAACGCACAAAAAATTTCGTCAATTTTGTTCAAATTCTAGCCGTGCCCCTCTGGCATAGAAAATGTCCAAACACACACAAAAAATGCACTTTTAAGCCATTTTTTTGAAACTTTCGGAAATAATTTTTAAGAAATGGCATTGACATAGCATAGAATAGTTGCCTAATGTGTCAGTTAGAACACACACAAAATTTGGTCCGTTTTGCTCAATATTTAACCGTGCCCTTCTTGCTATAAGCAAAAATAGTAAGATTGGACGTTAGGGTGGACCAATTTTTTTTTCTTCTTAAATTGGTCTTGACATAGCATGGAAAAGTTGTCTAATGGGTCGGTTGATACACACACAAAATTTCGTCAATTTTGTTGAATATCTAGCCGCATCCCTCTGGCATAAAAAATGTCCATAACATTAAAAAAAGGCACTTTTAAGCCATTTTTTGAAGGATTACTTAATTTTTTTTAAAAACCAGCATTTGTATAGCATAGAATGGTTGCATAATGGGTCAGTTAGAACACACAAGAAGTTTCATACACTTTGGTCGGAATCTTATGGCTCCCCTAGATTTCAATTCTCATCTTTTGTACACATTCTAAGCGGTGGTAGTGTTATGGTGCATTTTGACCAGTCGATGAGATCAATGTAATCAACGGCATTAAATTTGAGTTCAGGATGTTTGAAAAAGCGTATGTCTTCATATTTCTTATTCCTGATGTTCAGGATTCACCTCACTGCTAATTCCCAGATATGATATTGAGAATCCGTTAGCATTGCCACTACCATATTTTCCGGATGGGCAAAATATGCATTGTTTGAAATTATTCTTGTCTATAATTTTCTTAATATGGTTAGACAACTTCCTTGAAAGAGAAATCATCTTCCAGACATGTTTACCCCACCGTGAAATGTGGTTTTATTTTTATCTTGAACCACATTGGTACATAAACCAGAATCACAAACTTTGCGATTATATACGAAGCTCATCGGTTTGATTTTCAGTACCGATGTATATTATACATTAGGCACGCTTTTTCATAACCTACCAAACTTAACTTTAATGCAGTTGATTACATTGATCCCATCGACTGGCCAAAGTACACCATAACAGAACCACTTCTTACAATGTATAGAGGATAAAGAATTGGTAGATATGTAGCAAGAACTGGTTCCTATAAACCATTTGAGAAGTTTTCATGTCACATGCAAGCAGTCGAGAGATGTGTTAAATTCATATCTGAAGCTTTAACGAAAGTTTGTGGTGATGCTGCAAAAAACGGTTAATATACTGGCTAAGATTCAAGCAAGAAGAGAACTTCAAACATTTGATGATAAAGGACAGTACTATTCTGAAAACTACACTTTATAAGCATTTTTATGCCTGCTCTTTTTTACTTTATAATATTTGAATTTCTCGATTTCTAAATGTAAATAAGTATTATACTAGTAAATATACATCTAATTTTTAATGTTCAAATTATTTATTTTTGTGATTTTGAAATGTCAGGAGTAGCTAGATATTGAGCAACATTGACGACACTTTTATGTGGTTTCTAAGTGACCCATTCAAAGTACGCTGCTTTTCATCCTTATTTTTAAACTTTTACTCAAAGGGGCGTCCCTAGATTCCGATCAAAATGGATGAAACTTATTGTGTATTCTAACTGACCCATTATGTAACCATTCCGTGCTATGCAAATGATGGTTTTTAAAAAAGATTATGTAATCGCTCAAAAATTAGCTTAAAAGTGCATTTTTTGTATGTTATGGACATTTTAGATGCCAGAGGGACGCGGCTAGCTGTTGAACAAAACTGATGAAATTTTGTGTGTGTTTTAATTGACTCGTTAGGCAACTTTTCCACCCTATGTCAAAACCGATTTCAAAAAAAGAAAGAAGGGGGGGGGGGGGAAAAGAAGAAATTAATTGGTTCAATCTTACGATTTTGTGACATTTAGACACTTTTTTGCTTATAGCAAGAAGGGCGCGGCTAAATATTGAGCTTAAAGCACCAAATTTTGTGTGTGTTCTAACTGATACATTAGGCAACTATTCTATGCTTTATCAATGTCATTTTAAAAAATTATTTTCAAAAATTTCAAAAAAATGGCTTAAAAGCGAATTTTTTGTGTGTTTTTGGACATGTTCAATGCCAGAGGGGCGGTCTAGAAATTGAACAAAATTGACAAAATTATTTGTGCGTTTTAACTGGCCCATTAGGTAATTTTTTTACACTATTTCAAGACCTATTTCGAAAAAACATTTTTTTATTTCCCCTAACGTCGAATCTGTTATGATTTCGTGATATTTGGGCACATTTTTATTCAAAGTAAGAGGGCGCGACTAAATATTGAGCTAAATGGACGAAATTTTGTGTGTGATCTAACTGACACATTAAGCAACTATTCCCTGCTATGCAAATGTCATTTTTAAAAAATGATTTCCAAAAATTTAAAAAAAATGGCTTAAAAGTGCATTTTTTTTTAGTTTTTGGACACTTTCAATGCCAGAGGGGCGTGGCTAAAAATTGAACGAAATTGATGAAATTTTTTATGCGTTTTAACTGACCCATTAGGTAACTTTTTCACGCTATTCCAATACCGATTTCGAAAAGGAAAAAAAAATGTATCCCCCCCCTAACTTCGAATCTGTTAAGATTTTGCGACATTTACGCACATTTTTGTTCAAAGCAAAAAGGGCGTGGCTAAATGTTGAACAAAATGGACGAAATTTTGTGCGTGTTACAACTGATACATTAGTCAACTATTCCATGCTATACCAAAGCCGGTTTTTTTAAAAAAAATTCCAAAATTTTCCAAAAAATGGCTTAAAAGTGCATTTTTTTTGTTACTTTTTACATTTTCAGTGTCAGAGGGGCTCGGCTAGATATTGAGTGAAATTGACGAAATTTTGTGTGTGTTCTAATTGACCCATTAGGCAACTTTTCCGCATTATTCCCAAAACGATGTCGAAAAAGAAAAAGAAAAATTTGGGGCCAATTTTTGGCCCACCCTACTGTACATTCTGATGTATTTTCAATTCTTTTGCTACTCGGTACCAAAGTTATTTGCAGCCAATCTAATTTTCTTACCTTGGTGACCTCTGAAGTAATGGAAGTGGCAAATCCTGGTGGCGCCTTCAACCCGTTTGTGTCCTTCACTTCAAATGTGTTGTCAAGGGGATCTATGAGGAACACCTGGAAGCCTTCCTCGGTGGCCTTACCTAGGGACAGCAGATTTTCAGGTTTAACAAACTTAAATTCTTAAAAAGGCCATATAATTTTAAATTCTGTTGATTTTTAGAAAATACTATTTTACTATTAAAAGATGTTAAGTATATAAATTTCAGCATAAATGTAAAATATTTTTTGTTTGAATCCATTTATTTAAATTTGTGTCTTATTAAATCTAAAAATAATTTTAAGTTTCACAAACTAAGCATGTATTTAAAAAGAAATAACGCAAATTATTATTATTAAAAAAAAAAAACTTTCTGTATTTCACACTGACACTAACGTTCTATTTTTATTTAATTTGTAAACACAGCGATAATACAGGTTAGAAAAAGTTGGCAACACCTAAATCATTCAGGAAATTTCGAGGCACTTCTATTAAGCGATTGGTTGGCTGTATTTTGCTAGAAATTTCTGCCGCGACACTATTTAAAGAGATGAAAAATTAAATCGAGTGCAGTTCAGTCGAGAATCGTTTGCTGTTCAAATTCGGAAGGCAGTGGATGTTTTGTTTACTTTTCTGAGCTTGAATTAACGCTGTGTTCGAAGTTGTATGTACCGTAACTTGTATTGAAGCTTGATAGCGATTGTTCTGTTGTTCGAAGAAGTTTTGTGAGCCATCGATGGAAGAATAAATTATATATTTTATAATAGTTTTAATTTATAGAATATAGTATAATTTTTACAAACGTATTGTTTTGTACATTGTAGAAATAGGTACATCAGTTAAAATGTTTCCATGCAAAACCACTCAAATCCTCATGTAACTTTTTAGGATAAAATGAATGGCCATCATTGGTCAATGAACGAAACTCATCCGAACTTATCGCTCACCAATTGCTGACCGCAATTCGGTGTTGGTAATAGTCCAAGCGGCAAATGCAAGTACCTCATCAAACATCATTCTGAATGTTTTATAGAACATAGAGAAATGCTAGTAGATTATGAATCTACTGGTATAACCGGGTAAAAATGGTCGAAACTGTTAAAAATCGATTTTGGAATGAATTGAACTAAATCCTATTTGAAATATGTCATAAGTTGCCAAATACTGAGCATTCTTTTTTATTTATTCTTTATTTGGTAACCCTCAGCTCTTTACTTTCTAATGAGGAAGGTTTCGAACGATTCAGATCTCTGGCAGCGTCTTACTTGCATCTTTTAAAAGTGAGCCAAGTTGGAAATAAATATTACGTCACTGATGACGCCAACTTGACTCACTTTTAAAAGTTGCAAGTAAGACGTCGCTAGAGATCAGAATCGTCTGCAACCTTCCTCATTGAAAATTAAAGAACGATGGGTTACCAAATAAAAAAAAAAAATTAAAAAAAAAATAAAGTGTCAATTATTTTGGAAGGTTTTGGCAGTATTTGACGATTGGATTTTGCTAAACTCCTTCAAAATCAATTTCTGAATAGTTTTGAAACATTTTTCTCCAGCAGACCAGTAGATTCATGACCAGTACACTCATTTCTCTATATTCTATACAAAATTTGGAACGATATTCAATAGGGTACCTAATTTTGCAATCACCTCTCATTTTATTACTGAATTTATTTCCATCATCTGCCGGTGATAGTAATTTCATCGAGAAAAGTTATAAAAAAATAAATTTTCTATTTGACGATTCCCGCATTTTTTTTATTTTTTATTTATTTTTTCTCTCTTTTTATTCGATTCTAAATGTCTCGAAATGACCATTTACACAAAAATTTCTATTCTCCACGCTTATTATTATTATTATTTTTAATTTGAATTTTAAGTTTGCCTTGAAATTTCAAATATTTGTCTTCTCGTCATTTTGTTTTGAGATAGTTTAGTTGCTTTTTTTTCTTAAAACGTCTACCATTTTCTGCAAATATTGTATCGCGCCGATGTGCAAAAGCACAACCATAACGTCTCCTGACAAAATTTTCATTTACGTACCACTGAATGAAAATACTCGTAAAAAGTGGTGCCAAGCGATGAAGAGGGACAAAGAAAAGAATATGCCGTTGTCGACAAAGACTGTACGTTATGCTGGTGAAGATCATTTTGAAGTAAGTTACGTTTATGATAATTTTTATATCAGGAAATGCAAGTACTTAAATGAATGTAATTAGTGAATGAAGGAAATAAGTAATTAAAGAATGTTTGCCTTTTAAGTTTAAAACAAGCTATATGTTAGGAAAGTTATTCGAAATTTTTGTAAACATCAAGTTTTAAAGTAATTAAAATTCAAAGTCCGGTATGGATTCTTCACCATGAATAGTTTACACAAAACCACGCCAAATTATGTTCACTTGTCATTAAAAAAATGGCGGGGCTGCCATTTTTTTGGTAAAAATCACCTTGGCTCAGAAACCGTACCGTACTTGGATATTGACAACGGCCCCCTTTAACGGAAAAATATTGGTATTTTTCCACCAAACCTTTTATTCCAAGCACAACAAAACCATTCAAGTTAATTAACCCTTTGAATTCGAGCGGCGCCTCTTAGGCGCCACACGATTGGATGCCGAAACACGAGAGGACCACTAGGTTTGATGCGGAAATTTGATGCAAGGCCAATGACTGTATTTAGTTTCTATGAAGCAAATCAATAAACGCCAACCGAACCTAAAAAGTATCAAATTGCTGGTCCCTCCGCGCGAAAAAGGCCTCGAGTGCAAAGGGTTAAAGCAGGGAATCTTACCTACTGGCTTTTACACCACGGGTTTCCGCAGTTAAAAAATCCATTTTCTTGCTGAAATAGACAGTCATCATTGTCGTGTCAATTTTTGAAAATTGTCCGATTGCCCTTTTACAAAACCAGGTTCCATTTTTGCAATTAAATAAAAAAAAATATCTACAAAATAGGGGACCAAAAATATTTGAGAAGCGCCAACTACTAAGTAGAAACCACAGAGTATATAGCTGATACTTTGTGGTAAAAACCTCACCATAACAACAAGACGGAGAGAAGGGATTACGTCACCGAACTGAAGGAACTATTGACATCATAATCAAAATCGGCCCGTTTTGAACGGATCGCAATTCGAGGGGTTTTTTGCGCATTTTCTTTTCTGAATATTTAAATAACTAATTTTTTAAAGAACTTTTATTTGAATATTTAGAATCAGAAAGAATTTCTGTATAAATATAAATCAATTTCATTCGTTTTTAAAAAATGCGGGAATTGCCCATTGCTAACTGCAATTTGGTATATGCATTTATGTCCATCATCTGTCATCTCGATAATAATAAATTTATCAAGAGTCAACAAAAGTCAACTTTCAAAGATGAGTTTTCGAATCTAGCAATACAGTATCAACAAATCAGTAAAAATTTCCGGGGGCGTTCATTCGCAAATCATAATCCTAAACGAAATTTGCCTGAATTTCGAACTTATTTCTTGTTATCTACATTTTATCAACACAAGATAAGCTTGTGGGATTGAATTCTGCACAAGATTTCAAATTATTCTATCGGGAGGGGATAATATGACCTGGATACGAAAATTTTAAGAAAGCCGTGGGGATGGAAAAGTGGAAATGAATACCCGTCATTTTGAAAACTAAAGTATATTCTAGGGATGGTAAACTACCAAACTGGTAGTTCCGTAGAGTGTTCCATGCTACACATTTTAACCCCTTAACCTACAATGACGGGCATAGGCCGCGTACAATGGTCGGGCCAGAAGTGAATATTACGAGAAATAATATTTGATACGCAATTACAGTCTGATGCAATAATTGTTTATCACAAAATGTTTATTCATACAAAAATCCAAAATTAGTAATCTGTAACGGTATGATATAGTTCAAAACATTCTGGTACATGTAACGGAACTTTACACTTTTTACACTCCCATATTGTTTCCTTACGTTTTTTATTTTTGTGACAAACTGTACAACGTTTTGACGGTCTTGATTTAGAGGGTGTTGGATCAATGTGCTTTGGAAAATGAGCCCAGTCCTTCGCGTACAGTCTGTCTGGTGCATCTCCGACAAATGATACGCCTCGTTCTCTATAAATCGGTTTTGGCATATTCTTCAATAGAGATTTGGCTGTATTGATCCTATAGTCGACATAGCATTGTTTCTTTCCATCATTCAGGTTTTTCCATAAAATGTAGGAGTTAAAAAGACCAATATCAAACAGATAAAAAAAAATTGTATCTTTTCATGTATTTCCGCATTACTGGATAACATGCCAATATTTGATCTTGGAAATCAATTCCGTTCATTCCGTGGTTGTATTCTACAATACAACTCGGTTTTAGGGTGTGGTTGGATTCTTGTGAAATAATTTCGACTGCTTCATGTTTTGTAGACATCATATATACATCTCGCTTGTCTTTCCATTATATAGCGAATATTCGGTTGCAGCTTCTTATTACGTATTCCCCCCTTTTTAATTTTACACTGCACAAATCTTTTGGCATATTCTTCCTATTCGAACGTACTGTGCCAATTACATTTGTTTTATATTTATGTGATAACGTCATAAATAATTTTGGGGAAGAATACCAATTGTCCATGTATAAAGTGTGACCCCTGTGCAGCACTGACTCAGCAAGCTCTTTGACAACACATTCCGAAGCGCTGTCATCACAGTTTATTTTATCGTTGCCGGTATATATTTTCAATTGATAACAATAGCCTGACTCAGACTCACATAATTTATAAATTTTGACGCCAAACCTTGCCCTTTTGGATGGATTGAATTGCTTATACGATAGACGCCACCTGAATTTCATAAGCGATTCATCAATAGAAATGTCTTTTTTCATTATATACACTTCTTTAAATTTTTGGTTCAAAAAATTGATAACAGGTTTAATCTTGCTCATTTTATCGGTATTGGCAACCAAATTATTGTTTGAGAAATGCAAAAACCTTGTAATTTGTAGATATCTCTTCAAAGACATTGATTTTCTAAATATGGGCGTTTCGATTACAGCCCTCTTCGACCAATTCATTTGGATTCTTGGTTTTTTTTACCTGTGACATTATAATGGTCAAGGTGAAATATTTTATCATTTCAGTAGAGTCTACAGGATACCAAGCGTCGTCGATTTTTCGTGTTCTATGTGGATTTTCTCGTATTTGATCTGCATACTGGTTAGTTTCGGTCACAATATTGTTCCAAAATATGTCATCAAATATTAGATTAAATATATCAATTTCTCCTCCACTTCCTCCTAATTGACATAAGGCTCCATCTGTAAGGCCAGGAGTCATCGTATAGTCCCAGATTTGTGGACTATTTCTTATTTTCTTCCAAGGCCATGACTCTGGTAGTTGATCGTCAGAGGATGTATCATCAATAACTAATCGCCTACACTTTCTTCGAACTCGACATATATCGTCACTACTGTCACTTTCGTTAGCAAAATTATTAGCACAATTCTCACTGCTTTCCATCACGAAATCTCTTTCTTGAAAACATCTTCTGGGGATGCTTTTCTAGAATTTACAAACGTAAATTTCAACGTGCGAATGTGACCAAAAACAACTTGACACTGATCACGATCCGAAGAGATAACAGAAATACATCACGAGCCTTGTCTGTGCTATCTGCAAACCGCCCGCGATCGTCCTACCACTGGCGATGCCCGTCAATTTTACGATTGACCCAATCAGTGTGTTACACAAGTCGTGCGAATTACCCGAACGCTGCGCGAGCTTGTAAACGATTTCGGCCCAACATCTTCGAATCTAAATCGTAGGTTAAGGGGTTAAGCCAGAGGGTTTTATTTAGCTTGATAGATGTAACAATTTATGTTTTGGGTTTGTTCCTGCAAGTGACAGAATACAATTCCAGATATTAAACCTTTATTTAGAAATGCAATCATTATCACATTGTTGAATATTTACCTATTTTGGGCGGTGATGGCAAGTCAAGCACGAGCGATATCTCGAGGGGTACCCCGTGGATGAGTTCGGTGACCTGACTAACCTCCTCCAGGGAATAGCAGAGACCTAGAGAAGTGAGCACAGGCTGGAACACTTTGCAGCACTGGAGAGAGAATACCATGATGGTGCAGCTTATGAAGAATTCTTCGCATCTGTCATAAGTATGTATACACCCATTAGTTGATCAATTACAAATCTATAAATATTTTTACAAATATTTATTAAATGAAAAATTATGCAATTTCCGGTTATGAATCCGGGGGACCATCTATAATGAAGATTACCAGGATAGGTTCCCTGGACTAAATACTGATCTAGTATGTACGAGAGTAATTCAGAAAGTAAGTTCCGTTTTGCAATACAAAAAAAAAAAAAAAAAAAGGAAAGAATCATATGGTACTAACCTTTATTGAATACTAATGAACTACAATAGTCAGTTGTATAGGTCACCATTGTTTAGACATTTATCGTAGCTGTGTAGTTTGTGTTTTATCGCTATTTGTGTAAGTTTTTTTTTAGATATGTGATGTGTGGGTTGGGAGACAGACTAGTCCTGTGCCTATGATTCAAGCACTTAAGTTGGGCAACTATTTTAATGCGTTTATCAGTAAATTTAATGGTTAGTTTCCATACGACTGGGCTATTTTTTTAGTATGCGGGAGTATATGATTTAATTCCTGATATTGTTGGTTGCATTCTTTGAAGATGTTTGCAAAGAGTTAAAGCGGGTATTTGACGTTATCTTTTATTTCTGTGAGATAGTGTTGTTCGTTGTTACTATGCTGACGTCGTCTGAAAAGGGTCTATGTAGTGAGTGTAAGCCAGGGTTGTGTCGATTATGGGCATGCTCCTTTAGCTCTAGACCACCGCAGATTTCCTTGCGGGTATCCTCTTTCAACTTGTTCATTGAGAACTCATCCCTCATATTAAATCTGCATTTCTCTTTGGTATAGATAGTGATTAAATGTATGAAATACGTTTTCTGGGCAGTTAGCATTAATTAGAGATTTGTTAATTTATAAACCCAGAGAGAATTTAAAATTATAAGGTTTGTCAGAAAATAACGTATGAATATTAATAAATGGGGAATTTCTTCCTGATAAAAAAAAAATACAAACTTCATTGTGATTAAAACTCCTAAATATAACTAACTTTATCTATTGTTCGGGATAACCTTACTTGGTATTATGAACCCATATGTAAGCACACTATCTAGACGCTTGGATTGCCTGCAAAGAATTTGAAGCCAATCTGAGCCTTTACTATGCGCATTTTCATCCGTGTACTAAGTACTTAATACCAAGTAAGGTTGACCCTAACTATATAAAGGGACATTGTAATGTGGCTCTAGATGGAGTTAGGATTGTTAAGTCTATTCATTAACATAGTGTGTGACCAATTTTTATAACTATTTCTAACTGACTATTTCTAACAACCTTACTGCTGTAACATCATAGAGAACTTAGTTTTGTCTCGCTGGGTGGCGCTGCCGAGAGTTGTTTTGGTGTGCCTGTTTTGGTTTTGAAGAGAGATGAGAGAGACGAGACGAGACTAGACGACTGGAAGAAGAAGAATGGCAAAATCTTTATATCTATAATTGTTTCTCTAAAATCTAAAATGTTTCGTGTTGTTGTGTGAAATGTGCCTTGTCCCGTGATTCATCCATGTGTGTGAAATAAAGATCCTTTTCTATGGAAACGGTGTTCTTGATGATGGTACACTGCTAAAGATGGCTAAATAAGTCACGTAATTTTGAATTCGGTTAGATTATGAGATCGACTTCTGAGCAAAAATCGCAACATCCGCTTCAACGTGAGAACCGCAATAAGCTCCGACAAATTCAACATGCCGAATCTAACATTAATCTACCGTGTGTCCCAAAAATGACCGACGATTTGAAAAATCAATTTAAAAAAAAAAAAAAAAAAAGGAAGGCGATAGAATTGTACGGTATGCTGCATTCTGCTTAAGTAACCAGGGAATTTATTCTTACCAATTTTCAAAATTAGATACTAAAATCGTCAACAGATGGCGCTGATGACTAGGAAACCTACAAAACAAGTTTTCAAAATAACCACCGTTTACAGCAACAACATGGCGCAGACTGAGGACAAAATTCGCAGACCACCGAGAATACGTTTCAGTTGGAATGTTCTTGCAAGCAGCAAACAGTGGTTATTTTGTAAACATTGTTTTGCAGTTTTCCTAATCATCAGCGCTATATGTTGACGAACTTCGTACTAATTTTGAAAATTGGTAAAAATAAATTCCCTTGTTACTTAAGCAGAATGCAGCAAACCGTACATTTCTATCACCTTCCGGTTTTTTTTTAATATTTTATTGATTTTTCAAATCTTCGGTCATTTTGGGGAAACCCTGTTTATGACGCTGCATTTGTAAACCCCAAACCCAGACCTTTGATCCCTTAGAAGTAAAGGCCGACCAAACGGTATAGTGGTTAGCATACTAGCTTCTAGACCGCGAGGTTGCGGGCTCGAGTCCCGTGTAAGGCATGGGTGTTTGTAAATGTATTGTTACGAATTTTTGTATATTTGTAAATATTTCGTAGTGTTAATTTTGTAAATAGTAAAATTTATGTACATTTCTCATAAGGCAGTGCAATAGTTTGTCTGAGCTTGGCTTCCCTGCAATATGGGTATTGATGCTTGATAACGAGTTTTACAGAGGTAACTCTGAGAAGCGAGTTTTAAGGAGCAGGGCATTTAACTTTATGGTAATGGCAATCTCGCTAAATTGGCGAGATAGAGCCTAGTTGGCGACGGTTTTGGCAACTAATTTTTGTCCCCAAACTTGGCGACCATTTGGCGACATTTTCGGTCCTCATGTACATGTATAGGACTTTTCGACTACGATCTGGAAAGTTCTCCAAATATCTACCTCTAGAAGTTTCAAGAAGGTTTGATTCCTATATAAGCCGGCCAAGCGAGCGGGGGAGTTAGTTAGTCAGCTGGGTTAGTCAGTGAGTTGACTGAGTTGAGTCAGTGAGTTGACTGGAATTACTGTATTGAGATACTGAGTCTCAGTGAGCATTCAGAGAGTTCCGAAAGCGAACTGTATTGCATTGTCTTTTGCAGTGATTTTAGCAATTGTGTTGTCAAGTTTTTAACTGTTGTTTTGTGCTCTATTGTTGAGAAAAGAGCTGTATTGTGTCTACTAGAACAAGAAGTTCTGGAGTTGTAAAGGAATATGTGAAGAGTTATATTGGAATAAATATCTGCAAGTTTTGGTCTGCTTTGGCTTCAAATCTTTCGAACCAGTCCACGCAACAACTAGTGTCAGAAGTGGGATTTGAATGCCGATAACCAGAGCAATGGCAGAACAAGAGGACAAATTTCAACAGCTTTTTGCTTTCATGCAAGAAATGGAGAAGAAAATGTCGAAAGGGCAGGAAGAGATGAAGAAAAGCCAAGAAGAGATGGAAAAGAAAATTTCCAAAGAGCAGGAAGAGATGAAGAAAAGCCAAGAAGGGATGGAGAAGAAAATGTCCAAAGGGCAGGAAGAGATGAAGAAAAGCCAAGAAGAGATGAAGAAAGACATTTTCTCTGGTCAAGAGCAATTGCAGAAGAATATCTCTGCCGGACAGGAGGAATTAAAGAGTCATCTTTTAGCAACTATGGAGGAAAGAGTTAAACAAATCGAAGACAAAAAGAAGTGTAATAGTTTAGAGGAGAAATTCGAGAATGTCCAAAAGAAGTGTAACAGTTTGGAAGGGACATTCGAATTCAAGTTTAATGACTTGGGGAAGAAGATAGAGATTCTGGTAAAGAAGAATCTAGAAGAAAATTTGGATGAGATAGAAGAAAAGATAGACCAAATGTTAGAGAAGAGACTGTCGAGCAGAACTCTTTCGGATGATTTGAAATGTGTACCAGTCACCTCCCGACCTTCAATCAAGCTTTCGACTTACGATGGAAAATCTTCCTGGCAAGTGTATAAAACTCAATTCACAATTGTCGCCAATAGGCTTGGGCGATGTTAACATTTCTGTATCGCGATATATCGAGAAGCAAACATCGCGATGTCACGATGCATCACGATGTTAAATATATTTTTTTTTTTACAAAATACTTTAAAACAATGTTACAGCTATGTAGCCGAGAGTTATGCTTACTTAGCTTTGTAACATTTCAATTAATTTGCGTACAGAAGTTTATATTAAATAACATGAGCAGCAACAGAATTACTTTCAGGGGGATACATAAAGCACCCAAGGGAGTATAAGCAGGTTATTTTTAATCCGGATTTTTCAATTTCTCTATCTTAATGAAATTTTACTTTGTTATTATCCAGGGAAATCGGGGGTGGGGGAGGGGAGGACAAGTGCACTTCCTGGCGGGGCAAATGTTACTTTAGTTATTGGATATTCTTAACTATTAAATCAAAAACATACTTTATAATGGATATTTTATTACTTACTATATACAATATAACTATTAAACAATAAAAATAAAATTAATGCATAACATTTAAAATTCTAATGATCTTTATTTTGTGCCAAAAAAATCTGCATTTCAACATTTTTAAGAAGCAATGTTGGATTGAGTAATTAATCTTATGGAAATAAACTTTATTCAAATCGTACAAACTGAAAAAAAAAATATAAAACATTTATTTACTCACGAGTCAGAAGAGAAAATCCTTCAACGTAAATGGGAAAAAAATCGTTTATAAGTATTTAAGCAGTCAAACTAGAGAAACATAACTGTGATCCGTTCATGCGCTAGTTCATACTGACTTTGGCAGATATAACAAACCATCATAGTAATAAACAACCTGATTATCTTAACTGGGTAAGAATCAGACAGAAATTACCACGCAAAAATACCGCAATCCCCTTGAGTTAATAAATCAAAGCTCTCAAAGGGTAAAAATGTTAGATAAAAAAAAATCCTGAAGTTAATGTAAAAGATTTAAAAATACAAAAATGTAATATTTTAATTCTTCCAAGTTAGAGAAAAAAAAATCAAAAATGAAACACTAAAGTTTAGGGAATACTCAATTGAATTCCAAAAATAGAATATCAAGGTCTTATATCTGATGACAAATTACATAAAAATCAAAACGTTTTTCATGAGTTGAGAGAACAACAACAAAAACATGTTCAAACAATAAAAGGAATACTTCTTTCATCGAATCTCCAATATTACTAGACTAACTGGCGCCTGAAAACCACCTCGTAATTTCAGTACTCAGCTGTAAAAACGAAATAGGAAATAAACGCAATAATAATTTCAACATGTCATACGTGCTTTTTTTCCCTTGAAATGTGCACTTTTTTCCAACTTTATTTTAAACTAGCTGAATACCCGTGCTGCGCTACGAAATTTTACCATTAGCATTTTAGCGATCAAAAGACATTCATGTATTCTACACTTCAGACGTTTGCTCCCATTTCGATCCCGACAAATTGATTTATCAAAATAGGAACTTTCCTTTGTTGACATTTTAAACGAAATTTATAATTGTGAATAGTAAACTGGTATAGTTTATTGTGTTTATGTTTGCTCTTAGTTCTAAATTTCAAAGTAGTAGCTGTATTGGAATTAAGTTAATTAGACATTAAGTTAATCCTCGTATAGTTTCAATGTTGCGTCGTCTTTTCATCCCTTAAAAATTCGTTAATCGATATTGGAATGACTTATTTTTTTAACATTTGCAAAAAAATATCAGAAAAATGACTACATTGGAAGAGGAACATTCGGATATCCCTCGTTTGGAACATTTAACCCCTTTTCGACCCCTTAAAGTTGGTTAATAGAGAACAGAATAGCTTACTTTTTCTATGTTTAATCTTTTTTGACATTTGTACCAAATTTCCGAGTTGTGACCATATGGGAAGTGGTACATTCGAATATTCCTCGTTTGGAACGTTTAACCCCTTTTCCACCCCTTGATCCACCCGAGATCGGAATAGTTTACTTTTTCTGCGTTTGTCTTTATTGATATTCACACCAGTTTTCAGAATTGTGAAAATATGAGAAGTAGGACATTCGAATATATCGCTCGTTTGGAACGTTTAACCCCTTTTTGACCTCTTAAAATGGGTTCATCGAGATCGGAATAGCTAACTTTTTCTATTTTTACCATTGTTGATATTTGTGCCGATTTTCAGAGTTGTGACTATGTGGGAAGTAGGATATTCGAATGTCCCCCGTTTGGAACGTTTAACCCCTTTTCGACCCCTTAAAGTGGGTTAATCGAGATCGGAATAGTTTACTTTTTCTATTTTTACCATTGTTGATATTTGTGCCGATTTTCAGAGTTGTGACTATGTGGGAAGTAGGATTTTCGAATGTCCCCCGTTTGGAACGTTTAACCCCTTTTCGACCCCTTAAAGTGGGTTAATCGAGATCGGAATAGTTTACTTTTTCTATTTTTACCATTGTTGATATTTGTGCCGATTTTCAGAGTTGTGACTATGTGGGAAGTAGGATATTCGAATGTCCCCCGTTTGGAACGTTTAACCCCTTTTCGACCCCTTAAAGTGGGTTAATCGAGATCGGAATAGTTTACTTTTTCTATTTTTACCATTGTTGATATTTGTGCCGATTTTCACAGTTGTGACTATGTGGGAAGTGGGAGAATTAGTGATGAGTGAGTCAGTGAGTGAGTGAGTGAGTGAGTCAGTGAGTGAGGGCTTTGCCTTATATATAGAGAGATTCCAAAAGCCAGGTGATGCAGAAGCGAATGCAACATGTATTATGTGATTAAGTGCGCGATGCCATCTGTGGCATTTTGTTTCTATTCAATCATGGAAACATCGCACATACCAGATACGATTACCACGATGCCGATACAGCAAAAATAAATGGAAATCGTCTCAAACGGCGCGGTGTAGCTGTTACACTACGTTTCTATATAGTCTTGGATACACCGCGCATATGCAGGGAGGATTACTGCGATGTGGTGAAGAATCGTGTCTCAAACGGCGCGGTGACGACGTTTTCAATACGTTTCTATAGTATTTTAGAAACACCGCGCATGAATCGTGGCACATCGGTTCTTTGTCCTTGAAGTGCTAGGCAATGAGTGTATTGCGTTCTCGTCAAAAAAGATCGTGATGTATCGGTTTAGGGAAAATAGTGACACCGGTTTGACGATGCTGATTTCACACCGGTTTTAGACGATGTATCGATACATCGCCCAAGCCTAGTCGCCAACGCCAACGGATGGGACTCCGTGACAAAAGCCTGTCAGCTAGCTGCATCTCTGCGAGCTGAAGCTGCAGATATACTACAAACGCTTTCCGAAGAGCAACGCTTGGACTTCAACGCACTCTCAAGTGCATTAGAACTGCGGTTTGGCGAGAAATGTGTGAAAGACTACAGCAGGCTGCAGTTGAAATCTCGCCAACAGAAGCCTACCGAAACACTCCAGGAGCTCGCCACGGATGTTGAGAGGCTCTCCAATCTCTCCTTTTCAGACTGCCCTGCTGAAACGAGAGAAATCCTATCTCTATAGTACTTCGTCGATGGCATCAGGGACGTAGAGATACAGAAGGCCCTACGAATGGCAGATGTCAAGGATTTAAAAGTGCTTTAGTATATGCCATGAAGTACGAAGCAGCCCAGCAAGCAACCCGTAGAGAACGCCATCCTCTCAGGGCAGCTACTATACAGGAGCCAGAACACCCAATTGCTTCTCGTAGGAATGAATTGATAAGACAGATCAATAACTTGAGACGAAATATCCCGGAAAAGAAGCAGAGCCTGAAGTGCTGGAACTGTGGAGGCGAGGGCCACATAAGGAGAAACTGCCGAACCCTCCAAGACACTGGAGCTAAGACCGATCCCAGAAGGGAGGATGGAAGCCATCTCGCCATGCGGAAGTTGCCAGTTATTGAGAAGCCCCATTTTAGAGCTCTACAAATTTCTGCAATGAGTGGCTGCAGTAATGGACTCTTCATAATGTTACACGTAAATGGAGTTCCCTGCAATATGATCATCGATACTGGAGCCAATGTGACCATCATTCGTAAAGATTTGTCTCAACAACTGGATGGAAGACTCATCTGGACGCCGCCCTGCGTTACCCTCCAAACTGTATCTGGTGATAAAATCAACATTCATGGAAAATTGAACATCAATATCACGTTCGGGAGTGTTACTTATCATCACACGGCATATGTGGCGGACATTATGGACATTTGTATACTCGGACTGGACTTTTTAAGAAAATATAATTTTTCCTTGGACTTTAAAAACAATGAGCTGCATTCAGTTTCTGAAGACATAGCGTTATTTGGAATCAAAGATAGTGAAGTTAAATCCGTACATCAAATAATAGCTCAAAATGACGTCACATTACCCTCAAGAACAGAAATATTACTTCCTGGATACGTAGCTGAAGATAAAAGTTTCCGATATGGCATAATGGAATACCCTGAAAATCACAACAGCCCCAAAAGAGTACTGGTAGCTTCAACTCTCGTCGACCTTTCAAAGACTGCCATACCTGTGAGGGTTGCCAGTGTGAATGATAAAGCGAAAGTCATAAAGAAAGGTGAAGTGTTAGCCACCTGTACTCCAGTAATTTGCATAAATCGAATTACCAATCCTCCAGTCACTGTGTCTTCAGAGAACTTAACATCAGAGCTATTGCAGAATACACCGTTAAACAACGTAGAAAGAAGTGCTGCACAACTGGTCATCCAAGAATTCCAAGATGTCTCTTCCCGCACATCTTCGGATGTCGGACGAACAAGTTTGACGCAGCATAGAATTGATACAGGAGACCACCCAACTATCAAGCAACACCCAAGACGACTACCGTTTGCTAAACAGGAAGAGGTAGGAAGTCTTCTAAAAGAAATGCAAGATAACGACGTGATTGAACCTTCAGCCAGCCCTTGGGTCTCTACCCATAGTTCATGTTCGGAAGAAGGATGGATCAACCAGATTTTGCGTCGATTATCGGAGGTTGAATGATGTCACGAAGAAGGACAGCTACCCTCTTCCCAGAATTGATGACATTCTGGACATTATTTCTGGAAACAAGTGGTTTTCGACACTAGACTTAAAGAGTGGATATTGGCAAGTTGAGATACACCCTGATGACAAAGAGAAGACAGCATTCACAACTGGACTTTGGCAGTTCAAGGTGATGCCATTTGGATAATGCAATGCTCCGGCAACATTCGAACGCCTCATGGAAACAGTGCTAAGAGGTCTTTCCTACGAAGCCTGTCTCGTTTACCTCGATGACATCATTATAGTGGGGCGAAGTTTCGAGGAACATCTTGAAAATTTTAGGAAGGTGCTGCGGAAATTAAAAGACGCCAACCTGAAGTTAAGTCCGGCCAAATGTAAGTTATTCCGACGTGAAGTGATCTACCTCGGACATATCATCTCTGCCGAGGGTGTACGCACAGATCCAGAAAAAGTGTCGGCGGTTAAAGAGTGGAGACGCCCCAAAGATGTACATCAATTGAGGAGTTTCCTGGGGCTTTGCACCTACTATAGACGATTCGTGAAGGACTTTTCTTACATCGCAAGACCCCCACACAGACTGACAGAGAGCAAGCAGAAATTCTTGCGGACGAAAGGCTGTGAGGATGCATTTGACCAACTGAATGAGGCTTTAACATCTGCACCTATCCTGACGTATCCTCAGCCCGATAAACAATTCATTCTTGACACGGACGCGAGCAACGAGAGTGTCGGTGCTGTTTTGACCCAAGAAATAGACGACCAAGAACGAGTCGTAGCATATTGGAGTAAGTGCCTATCTAAACCGGAGAGGAATTACTGTGTCACCAGGAAAGAGTTACTCTCCATAATTAAAGCCGTAGAGCATTTCCATCATTATGTCTACGGCAGGAAATTTCTGCTCTGTACGGATCATGCATCGTTGACCTGGCTTCTAAATTTCAAGAATCCCGAAGGTCAGATAGCCAGATGGATAGAGAGACTCCAGGAGTATGACATTGATATCCGTCATCGGAAAGGATCATCACGTGGAAACGCAGATGCCCTGTCTAGAAGACCCTGCCCAGAGAGCTGCCGATACTGTTCTAGGGCTGAAGCGAGTTATGGACTGATCAATCCGGTAATCCGCCAAGTTACACCTTCAACATCATCGGATCCAGACCGTGAAGTGACGGAAAAGTCAGAAAAGACCAATTGGGAAATCCTGACATCATGCCAATAATCGATTTAAAGGAGTCTTCGAATGCGACACCTACTTGGCAGGACATTTCCATCTTTAGTTCTACGACAAAGCAATATTGGGCCCTCTGGGACTCTCTCCATATTCGAAACGGCGTGCTGTACCGGAAGTTCGAATCTGATGATGGAAAGACATCCCGATGGCAACTATTGCTTCCAAGATCCTGAGTCCCAGACGTTCTTAAAGAACTTCATAGTAGTCCAACTGGAGGCCACTTCGGAGTAATGAAGACGTTGCAAAGAGTTCGAGAGTGGTTCTACTGGAGTAAGACGAAGGCTGACGTGGAGAAGTGGTGCCGATCATGTGATGCCTGTGCAGCCTGGAAAGGACCGAAGAAACGCAGTCGAGGAAAACTGCAACGTTACAACGTGGGAGCTCCTTTCGAACGGATTGCGTTTGACATCTTGGGACCACTGCCACGATCTGCTGACGGCAACAGATACCTCCTCGTTGTCATGGATTATTTTATGAAGTGGACCGAAGCGCATCCTATCCCTGATCAGGAGGCTACCACCGTTGCAGAGGTAATGGTTCAGAGCTGGATTTCCAGATTTGGAGTGGGTTACGGGTTCGAGTCCCGTGTAGGCATGGGTGTTTGTAAATGTATGTTGGCTTGTCAAATGATGAATGTTTCGGCGCATTATAGCCCTCGTGTTGCTGACGGCGACAGAGAATCTGAATACAACCAACCAACCAGATTTGAAGTGCCTTTGCAGTTTCACTATGATCAAGGAAGAAATTTTACCTCTGATGTAATGAAAGGACTTTGTGATTTGCTTGGAATTGACAAAACACAGACGACGCCTTTACACCCACAGACGGATGGCATGTTGGAGAGGTTTAACAGAACCATCCTCAATAACCTCTCATTGATGGTTTCAAGAAACCAACAGGATTGGGATAGAAGTTACCTTTATTTCTTCTGGCCTATCGCAGCGCTGTCCACGAGACTACCGGCTATTCCCCATCCCAGATGCTCTTCGGTCGTAACCTTCGTCTACCTTGCGATCTGTTGTTTGGCCGCCCTCCGGATGCATCTTCATCGCCAGAGGAGTACGTCGAGGATCTTCAGGCACGGTTTGAAGATGTGCACAATTTTGCCCGAGAGCGGATCCACGTGGCGACGGATAAGATGAAGACCAGATACGACACGAAGGCTACGGGACATCAATTCCACGAAGGCGACAAGGTTTGGTTCTGGAACCCGAAACGACAAAAAGGACTCTCTCCCAAACTTCAGTCTCACTGGGATGGTCCTTATTCAGTCCTCAACCGGCTGAATGATGTCGCTGTCCGAATACGTAAGTCACCGAATTCTAAGCCTAGAGTCTTTCCTTCTAGGCTTAGAATTCGGTGACTTACGTATTCGGACCACGACATCATTCAGCCGGTTGAGGACTGAATAAGGACCATCCCAGTGAGACTGAAGTTTGGGAGAGAGTCCTTTTTGTCGTTTCGGGTTCCAGAACCAAACCTTGTCACCTTCGTGGAATTGATGTCCTGGAATATCCCCTTACTATGGCCATAGTTTGTAATCCCCGTAGATTGTAATCCCCCTAATGTATAAAATATAAATAGTCGTTAAGACCATGGTCACATGTGTATATAAATTTGTAAGTTTATTGTTTATTTATTTCCAGTAATGTTTCTGTCTTTCTGTATATGAATTAGTAAGTTTAGTAATGAACACAGAGTGTTTGCTATTGCTTTGAAAGTAAGCCTTCCTTTCCGAGAACTGTACTGCCCGGGACGTGCAGTCCTTGGGAGGGGGCAATGTTACGAATTTTTGTATATTTGTAAATATTTCGTAATGTTAATTTTGTAAATAGTAAAATTTATGTTCATTTCGATAAGGCAGTGTAATAGTTTGTCTGAGCTTGGCTTCCTTGAAATATGGGTATTGATGCTTGATAACGAGTTTTACAAAGGTAACTCTGGGAAGCAAGTTTTAAGGAGCAGGGCATTTAATATTATGGTAATGGCAATCTCGCCAAATTGGCGAGATAGAGCCAAATTGGCAACGGTTTTGGCGACTAATCTTTGTCGCCAAACTTGGCGACCATTTGGCGACATTTTCAGTCCCCATGTACATGTATAGGACTTTTCGACTACGATCTGGAAAGTTCTCCAAATATCTACCTCTAGAAATTTCAATAAGGTTTGATTCCTATATAAGCCGGCCAAGCGAGCGGGTGAGTTAGTTAGTCAGCTGGATTAGTCAGTGAGTTGACTGGAATTACTGTATTGAAATACTGAGTCTCAGTGAGCATTCAGAGAGTTCCGAAAGCGAACTGTATTGCATTGTCTTTTGCAGTGGTTTTAGCAGTTGTGTTGTCAAGTTTTTAACTGCTGTTTTTTGCTCTATTGTTGTGTAAAGAGCTGTATTGTGTCTACTAGAACGAGAAGTTCTGGAGTTGTAAAGGAATATGTGAAGAGTGATATTGGAATAAATATCTGCAAATTTTGATCTGCTTTGGCTTCAAATCTTTCAAACCCGTCCACGCAACAGTATGTTGGCTTGTCAAATGACGAATGTTTCGGCGCATTATAGCCCTCGTGTTGCTGACGGCGCCAGATAATCTGAAAACAACAACCAGCCCTTAGAAGTAAAATTTTATGTATTCCAATAACTTACTGAATGCTGTTATCGATAATATACTTCTGTATATTAAAGGCATCGTCTGTCTTCTTCATGTCCTGCAGTTGGATATCAAGTTCTTCCAGGTGGCGCTGCAGTTCGAGGGCCCGAGGTTCAGGCTCAGGGATAGGAATGCCTTTTTCGAACTTGTACCTAACTGTCTGAATGATCAGACTAAGTTGATCGGGAGTGAGAACAACGTAGGGGTAGCCCAGAGACAAGAACGCATATTCCACCAGCTCCAGGTAACTTTTGTTGAAGTCTGTCAAGGAAAAACACAGAAATTAAACAAGTTTGGCTGATTGGAATTTAGTGGCGCTACAGAGGGGAGCTACTTAAGTGCTACCGAGAGGTCCAAGCACTTGTCAATGAGTTCCAACAAGTAAAATCTTAAAAGATAAAACAGGATTTAAAAAAAAAAAACGTATAGGTTATATTTGTTGAATAGTAAGATGTCAAACTATATCATAACTTAAATATGGTGATAAAATTCATTTCAAGAAAAAATTAAAAAAAATTTAAAAAATCAAACAAAGGCTTTGTGCGTGAAAGTGTTTGACTCATTTTATTTCTCTTAACATTTAAGAGAAAAACCAGTCTATCTATGCCTCATAAACCTAATGCTTTACTTTTTCATCCACAATTTCTGTCGGAGTATTGCTTTGAAGCAAATGAAATTTTATAACAGTCATATCAACAGCAAATAATTACGGGAAAATTATTATTTATTTTTTAAAATTATAATTAATATTTTAAGCGATTATAATATAGCTTATAAAAACTTTTAAGTGTAATAATAATAAAATAAAACTAGTTATTTTGTCTTCAAAATTTTTTAATCAACTTTTTTTACTGATGTAAAATTTAATATGCTTCAAAGCATTTCTCCAGCATATATTGAAGTCTAAAAAATACAGCATTAGGTGTTTATGGGGTAGAAACAGACTGACGCTTCTTCATAAATTATAATTCTTAGTCAATACCACTGAATCACTTTTAAGAGAAAACCGTCAAAATCTGTACAGGCAAGGGTAAGTGATAAGTGACCGATTAAAACACTTCCTCAAAAATTATGAAAACTATACTGTGATAGAAAGCACTAACTTCGACACACTCAAAATTTAGACTATATTTGGATGGCAGATGTACATCTAAAACCGATGAAACTACCGTGAGGCTAAGAAAATGCTGCATAATGGGCAAAAAGTTATAAAAACAATCAAAGAGCTAAAATTGGTTTCATTTACACAAAACGGTAACATTCAAAATGTTCAACAACATTGTGTATTGAAACTTTATGGTACAACAAACTTTTGCACAGCAAATAACTTAGTAATTTGTTAAACTCATTAAGTTATCAAATTTCTAATAAAAATGCATCTTCTGAATAGAGTCTTAAATAACTATACACTTGTGGCGGTACGGCACTTTAACAGATACAATGACTCATCTATACCACTCAACTCTGGACGGGCAGCGTCGAGCAAGCCACACCCCTCCAGAGTTGTATAAAAAGCCGAAGACAGTCTCTCAATGTTAGCTTCGTATCTCGAGATTATAATTATGTTTTGTTAAGTTATTTTAATTCTTAAATGTCAAGTTTGGATTATTAAAGAGTTTACGTTGTTATCAAACTTGGAGTCAGATTTAATCAACATGAACAGCACGCATCTACCTCTAAACACTTTTCAAACCCATTCAAAATCCTTCAAAGTTACTTCAGAGGACGTGGGGCACTTTTTCCAAAATTCTTTACTTTTGCTTAGAATGAAATGAAATTTGGCACACACATAGAAGATGTGACTTATAACACAACAACAAAATTTGAGCAGATAATATAAAATAGATAATAAATTATTGAGAAAAATGCATTAAAATAATGCGAAATTTTAACTTTTTTCAAAATACTTTTCGCGACACAGTATTTTAACGAACATGAAAAAAATTTGAGGTTGTTTATCAATACATTATAAACATTTTCACTCATGTTTTTATCTTTAGGTGCTATAGTTGAACATAAATAAAATTTCAAACATGGTGCTAGTGATTTTTCATTAAAAAATGCACATATTTCAAATTGCCAACATGAAAAAAAATAGAAAAAATTTTGTAACATGAAAAAGCACGTGTGAATTTATTTATAGTACATTACAAATTATTTACAAAAAATTAGGTGGATTTATCAAAAAATGAATAACAAGGAGCTTTTCGAACATACGTAAAATGTGAAAAAGCGAAACTGAGAAAAATGCTTTTCTAACTTTTGCTAACAAGTGTGCGATACGGTAAAATAGTTAGCTAAAATACTGATTTTACCACTTAAAATCATCGGATTTCAAAAAAATTCAAACGCGAAATTAATGCTAATAACGTCAGCTAATTTTCATAGAACGAAAACAAAAAACGTCATATTTTTGGTGATTTCAGTGTCCATGCCCCCTTAACCCATAAGGTATCTCTTCTAAATTAATCATCTATTCGAAAGACCATATTATAACACAATCACATTTCAGCATTAATTGTTCCCTACGATATTGTCAATCGGTTTACTTTTTATCTGAAATAGCATTTTACCTTTCGATTCAATTTCAGTATAGCCCTCGTGTTATTCTTGTACCAGAAATCTTAATTGAAAATCTTCGAGACATAATGAACTAAAGTTGATGATTTGAGTAGGTAAAAAAATTTCAACTTTTACAAGGGATGATTATATTGTATTTTAATGTTTACATTCTTACACTTATCCCGGTTCTCAAAAATGTTTTGTGGACAGATACTTTGACTGCAGAGAATGCATGTTATATACAAAAGTGAAACCTTCAAAGAGTTGAACCCCTTTACTTACAAACATGACTTACATAAGTCCCATCAGTTTGCTCATGGTACTGTATTAATTTAAACTTTTTGAAACCCATTGGGGCTGTGAAATCCACTTCTAAGAAGTTCGTTAAGAAGTTCGGAAGCTTGTTAAGAGACAAGTATATAAGACGATGCAAAGACAAGGTGGCTGCCAAGAAGATTTAATATCGTCCATGTGTTTGCATATAAAGAGAAATAAGCTTGTGCTTCCATCCAACAATTCAAGGACGAACTTCATAGGAGTGCATTTCAAAGTAAAGCGTTTAAATTAATACAGTACCATGAAAAAACTGACGGGTCTTCTAAGTCCCATCAGAAATAAAGGGTTAAAAGTTGTTTTTTTGATAAATAGTCTCCTCATCCACTCAGCCCTTCAATTATTACTGAAACCTCATTTTAACAAAGGGACTCATGGTGGCTTGTTAAATACCAATTGATGACTAAAATAGGCCTACCAGTCTTGAATGCCGGCTGCCTGCATACGGTGATCTTGGGATAGTGGGGAAAGTATTTCGGATCTTCGTCCATCCCTAAAGCAGTGTCCTTGTTGATAGAGTTGATGAATGTCGACTCTCGGGCCAGCTTCTCTCCCAGCAGAAACACCACGTTCGCGATCACAAGCACCATACACACGCCGAATAGAACCCTGCAACATAAGGCGTCTTTCAGAAAGGATTCCCTAACTTGGAAATGACTTAACATCGAAACAGAGAGACAGAAGAAAAAAAAAAGATACCTGTGGTATGTTGGATAGGACAGGTATGGAATTTTAAATACACCCGATTGAAAAAATAGTTCACTATAATTAGAGGATCCTAATTAACAATTTAAATAATGGATTACTCCAGTTGATGGTGCTGTATAATTGGAAAGCTGTATTCCAATCAACGCGTGACAACGACCATCTCATCAACTCACTGCCTAGCGTTTCAGCACTGGAAAACATTATGCATGGAATGTGGCACACACAATATCCACATACCCATTTCATTAACTGTGAGATTTGCGAATTGCAATCAAGTTCAATTATTCGTACAGCTAATGTTTTAAGAATGTACCACGACTTTTTAAGATGAAATCCAACCCCCTTCTTGCGAAATACTTTCTAATGAGTCTTCTTATAAAGTGTTAAATGGATAAGCCTTTGTGAGAAGGCTACTGTCTGTCCATCTCAGGAATATCTCCCGCCAAGAAGTCTAGCGTTGTCTGATGCCATGGAAACAAGATTAGTCTCATTTTCCACTTGGTATTCCAAGAGATAGACATCAACTTTGGCTTGATGAACATCCTGATGGTGTATTAGCGATATTTCATAAATTATCAAATTATATTGATTCAAGTAAACGATTTTTCATCACCAGGACAAATGTCGTATCATCCCATTTAGGTCCACGCTAATATTCTGTATGCAGCGAAATGTATACAGAAGTCTGTAGAAGTATTCCAAACCAATGAGTCTTGTTTCTATATCCCCCATCTAGACTTTCTGACGGAAGCTATTTTCCTTGATAGACAGTCAGTAATTCACTAGGTTATCAAACTACGATCTTGAAATGAAAAAATTTAAAGATATACTCCCGCTTAGTCACCTGTAGAAGAGCCTGGTGTATGTTGAGCTGCGTTTACCGTGGCAAATGTGTGGTATTCCATGGACACTGGACTTCTGAATGAAAGTGTTAACTAATCTCTTCCGTTTCCTAGAATTCCCGCACTGCCATCCACCTCCCTTCTCCTCCTCCTCCGCTCTGCTTTCCAGTTGCATGTCTGTGGGATGACTGGACTGAAGCCGCCTCCACTTTTGAAACTCTGCCTCTAGATAGTCGCCCTTTATTCCACTCTCTACAATTAAAAGAACTCCTATCTAAATCATTGGTTTTTAATTTCAATGTAAGCGCACACCACTAACCTTAAGATTTTAAAGTCAATGACCACCACCACAAATCTTCCTCCCACCCCGGTCATTAGATAACTTTTGAAAATAATTTTTTGCGCTTATTAGGAAAATATGCTTATACAGTCAAACCCCATTAACAGAAAATCTCTTAACACGAAATTCCGTATAACGCGAAGTAAAAGTAGCTAATCATAGCTGATCAAAGTTGACCCCTTCCAACAAGCTATGAGAAAGCATTACTAAATCACGCATTGACCGCCGCCAACATAGACAACATCCGTCAAAAAGAGGTCAAATCCACAGGAGAGCAGGTTCATGTCTTTACATGAACTTCCACCAAGAACTTTTTGGTATTTTGAAGTTATCATGAATGCTAAATCTAAATAATATTATGAGGTTTCCATTGAACTTAAAACTTAATGCTAATTTATTAATGCGTACTTAAAACTTAATGCTAATTTATTCCTTTAACATGAAAGATGATTTAGTTTAACATGAAAGATGATTTCGTCGTTTAACATGAAGTTAACGCGAACAATTTCGGTGGTCCATCGACTTCGCGTTAACGGGGTTTGATTGTATTAGAAGTTATATACAAATGAAAACACTAAAATAAACACACAAAAATAAAAATAATAATCACTTCGATTCTTTTGATTAAATTAGAAGGATTTTTTTAAGTTTGAGACAGATAATTCTAATTGTTTTCTCAATGTACAATGTCTTAACATGAACTTCCACCAAGAACTTCTTGGTATTTCTAAGTTATCATGAATGCTAAATCTAAGTACGGAATAATATTATGAGGTTGCCATTGAACTTTTTGTTTTGCTTAAGTTTTCATAAGTAGAATGAAAACTACTTATGAAATCATTGATTTGACTTATGAAGAGAAAACTGTATACATTTATTAAAAAACTTTCCACGAATTACAACTGTACTTTTCTTTTTTATTTCAAAAATTAGAATACAAGATGTAGCTAGTGTTCGGATTTTTTTTTTTTTTTTTTTTTTTTTTTACGTACTGTACATGCTTGGTCTCTAAATCTGACGTATTGCAATAGACACATGTATAGAATCATTCTTTTAGTGAAAGTTACTATCTCTTAATTCAATTTGCCTAACTTTGATAGCTGTCCGGTAAAATAAGGGAAAGTACCTCAATGAAGCTATGTTAAGGTTGGCTTACCTCCATAAAAAGCGTTCGAATTCTTCATGATGCTCTTCTCGGGGGGCACAACTTGAAAATAGAATCCATCATTAAACTAAATATATTCCGCTTGGTCGAAAACAAAAACAGGACAATTAAATAATCATCCAGAAACACCTCGGAATTTAATTTTACACGATGTCCAGTTTTTTAGAACACTTTCACGCGACGACTTATCCATCCCCATTAAACTTTCTAATGTATTTGTTTACTAATGGAACTAGCGGAGCTGTCTGGTATTTTTTTTTTTTCCAACACGCTGTTTTTCCCGCAACTCCTTTGCGAATTCTATTAAAACTCGCTTGTTTGCGTTTGTAAAAGGTCGGAAGACAATAGTCTCGAAATTAATTTGACAGTGTAGCAATTAAAAGCCACTTAGTTATGCACGCAGACGAACAATCAATAATGAGAATTTCGATGTCTCTTCTTGTAAGCAGTCGTTTGTGCAGAATGTTTTATTGACATCTTCTTAAAAGAGGTACAGGGTCTGTTTTTATGTTTATAATTTAGCTAAATTTGTCTGGTTCAAAAGCAAAGAGTAACAAGAAGAAATTAATTCTTGTTTATATCGTTACCGTGAATATTATAGCGGATATATTAGCTCTTTGATAATCAGGTTGCCACGAAATACTTTCATGCGATATATAACCAAAGGAAGAAGGCTTTGGATGCTTAGTAAGTGCAAATAGTACATTAAACAAATTTCTGGTTGGGGCTTGGAGCGTTTTCGTTTGGAACTTCTTGATGGGTTATTGATTAATCTATAAAATCAAGCAAACGAGAAGATTTAAGATTTTTAATTTTAAAGTGATCTTCATAATAAAAAAGCAAACCAACATTATCTATGAAGGTAATGAGATACGGATATGGGCATGCTTAATAACGTAATACCTCTTCCATGAACATGAAAGTTAAACAGAAGAAAGGAGAACTATGTGATGAAGGCATTCGTTTTTCAACTTTTTTCACCTTCATAGCATTTATACGGGATTTTTGAAGGTGGGGTTGTTTCGAACACCTTAAGAGGAATTACCATATGGATTTTGATCTAAACGTTAATGCCATTTCTTAGCAATTGCTGAAAAACATGATTTTTTCATGTTTTCGTTTTTTGCAAATGCGCATGCATCGTCGGTCAATTCGTTCGGAGGTTATGGTGACTACGTACACAAAGGCAGATATTTTTTCTAGACCACTGTTATGAAGTTAGTAGGATCCAAAACATGGAAAAATGCACACAAAAAAAATTCGAAACTAATTTTTAGACCAAAAACAATACTTTCATCACCCTATGTTAACGTATGGATAATTGAAAGTAAAAAGTAATAAATCCAAAGTAGGATCAATTTGAAATTTAATCAGCTTTCCCAGTAAAATAAGAGGAAATGAAGATCATGTATTTTAACTCTGTAAGGTACAGATACCTTGCAAGTAAATGATGACTACAAGATAATAAATCAAGAATAGAGCAAAAATGCATTATTGGGAACAAAAGCAATGTTTCTTAATGCTTCCTTGGCATTAAGCAACATTGTTTGTTTTTTTTTTAATTTTTTTTTTATTATAATTTTACAGTTGTTCCCAAACAATAATTTCCTTACCTAAAACATATTTGGTGGTTTAAGCTGGGGAGAGAAAAAAAAAAAAAAAAAACACAATAGCATTCTTCTAAGGTTTTCTAGGTAATAGTTAAATTTATAAATTAAAGTTTCTAATACTGTTAACCCATAACAACTTTTCAAAAAATAGGCAATGTCACTTACCTTGAAAAAAAGTTTAAAAAATAGTGAATCGCTTGATTTGATGAGCAAATTACTTTTTCACAATATTCTCTACTAAATATCAGTTCAAACTGCGTTAAATCACTCAGAAAACTTGATAATAGGATCTTTCAGTTGAAAAAAGTATATTCGATAGCAGTCTATAACTATGTTTTCAAGCTCAAAAAGACCTTTACTTGGATATGTCTGCCACTTTCAGCTTCATTATTAATTATCCTGAGTGGCTTTTGTGATAAGCGAGAGGTTTTTATGTTGTTCGTGCTGTAATATCCGTAAATTGAGGAGTTCCCTGTTTAGTAAATTGTCGTCACACAAAATATGCATTTTTCGACTCATATTCATTATCCAAATTAGTAAATTTCATTAGACCACTTGTTATTTGAGCTTAACACAATCCAAACCATATTTGCTAACGATACAGGGACTTCTATCTCTACTTTTCTTGTATAAGGTCAACTGGAAATTGCTTGGACCTAAATTATAAATGCCAAAGATATGTGTCATACATCAAGTCGAAGGTAAGACGATTAGTAGGATTACTAAAAAATTGAATAAACAAAATTCAAAAATACCTACTAATATTATACATAATAACTTGGTTGTTATTCATTGTAACCATTTATTATGTATAATATCCAAATTAATAACATTAGCTTTGCGTATGAACCTGATGATCTACAGATGTGTGTAGAATCGGCATTTTAGTAACAGTGACTGTCAAAATCTAACTTGTTTTTAATTAACTTAATTTTACTTGAGAACACTTTGAATTTATCTTCCTCCACCTATTTCAAAGAGACTATATAACATTTAAAATTTTCTAATTTTTCAAATAAATTACACATAAATATCAGGCCAAAGTCTTAACTTATTTTGAGCATTTTTGCAAAAGATCCTGATGCCTTAGCTCTAATAGCATAACAAAAATGGATTGGAACTTGATGAAGAGACGTTCCATGATAAAACGCAATCGTTAACCATTATTACAAAAAATTTATAAATGCCAAAATAAAATTTTTTACTTAACAACATTTCAAAATGACGGTCTTCAACTATAATATTTAAAATCGATGTCTTTTATTGCACGTTGTTCCATATTGAGTGAATAAATTATAAGCACGAAATACATAATGACTTTCGAAAAGAGCAGCCATCGATCCGCTTTACGGCAGTGAAGAACATGTACTATTTGAGAGAAAACACATAAACACTTTAATAAGATAGGACTAGACATGAAGGATTTAATGGAACAGCTTATCTCTTGTTTAAAATACAACTATTAAGGCTTCAAAAACAAACAGTTCTTGATATTACATCAACACCTCGAACATGGTGTGATGTCAACATGAATTGGATACTAAATAATCATACGAAATCTTTGTTTTTAATTTTTTATGTGACCAGAGGATTCTGTTAAAAGGTCAAGCAGCATAGAAGAAGCAGCACAATTAAAGATTCCGTACTTGGAAAGGAATGGTGAGTGCATAGTAATAATCTTCTCATTATTCTCAAATTCGCCATTATTGGCCTCTGAAATAATTTCAATCGAAATCTGATGTAAGGGCCTTCAAAATAATTTTATACCAAATGCAATGCAAATACAACATATCGCACCAATGCTTAAAAAGTGGCTCAACTCAAAATACTTCATTTTAAGTTCCAAGTTTGTTCAGAAACACAGACTGAATGTACTTGAAGCTGGTTGAAGGATACGTTATTGCTTACAAGTGGAATTCGAGTTGATACTGACTTGTGCCATTCGTCCAGCTTCAATTACATGCAGTATTAATTCTGTGCAAACTTCTTCAAATAGACATTTTTAACCCAAAAATTTAAATTTTTTTAATTGTGTCACTTTTGAAGCAATGGTGCGGTGTACAGAACAATGCTTATTTTGACATTTCCTGTAAGATACTAGGTATAGGACAAAACTGGATTTGTTCGCCAACTCCTAATTTTGTATTTCGATTTAACCATTGAGCCAAATGGCTTTGTCCTAGTTTCCAATTATCCATTAATTTTTCTCATCTCGATTCTTTTTACTTTAAAACTATATATAAACCAGAACATGTTAAGAAACAAGACGAAACAGATAAACGCTGATGATTATTTTTTATTTTTCTAAAATAATCACTGATTAACTATCCTTCATCCATATAGACTCGGGTCTCTGAAAAGATCTCCATACAGATGCAACACACACCAATTAAAGCACACCCTGTTTGGCACATATATATATATATACATACATACAATAAACACACATACACGTAAACTTTATCTGTTAGATCTAACATAAAAGGCAGTATGTTTGTGTCGCAATAACAGCACATTGAACATCTTCAGTCACTCCTAATAACGTGGTGGCTGCAATGTTGTATTATAGTGACGCTTGGGAAGATTTTTTTTCAAACATCTCTGAGTATCTTTGAATCTGGAGGACTGCTTCAGTCCACTATCCCACCTAATGGCTGTGTGGTTAGAAATCTGGCTTTTGCATGCTTATTGTGGCTCGGAATTCATAGGCTGTAACCTGATTAGCCATTATCGTTGTAAAAAATACAAACCATATTAACATTTATTTCTTTTGTTCCTGTATATAACATGCATGAGTTTTGTGCTCTCCCTCCCCCTTGCAAACCGTTAGTATTCTATTGAATGGCTCAATCGTGATTGACTCTGTTGATAGACTTAAACCAAAGTAAAGTTGCAAAGGTCTCATCACGTTTTCGACATTGTCGAGCAAGTCTGCTCTGAAGTGAGTCTAAACTTAAAGGGGGAAGGAAATGTTCTACTTCTCAAACACACGAATTTAATTAAGAGTGATTATCTTTCTTTACATTATCTTCACTAATGCTTATTTTGTCGATGCATAATTTATAAAAACTAGTGGGCTCCGCCCTCTGCTCGCCAATCCCCTTGGTTCGCGTCGCAAACCAGGCTCGCACAGCTCGCTTCAAAGTGAGGCATTTAAAATATGCCATAGAAAAAAGCTATTTCGGCTGCCTAATCAATAAAATCCTTGAAAATTGATATAGTGCTATGAAACTGAAAATGTTGGATTATTTTTGATGAGCTACGATACTTTGGACGTCATTATTTTACTTCTTATCTCGAGACGCGTTAAGCAGGGACAGTTTGGCAACGTGGTAGAACATTTTTGAAAAATAATAAAAATAAACACTCTCGTACATATATTTAACAAAGATAAATTATTTCAGAAAGCAATTTAAATTTATGGACTGGTTTTGTATGAAGCTCCAAAATAATAAAAGTTGCACATCGAAATTTCTTAACGAAGCAATACTGACAATCATATGTTTGCATAATCCTTTCAACGATACTTATAAAATAACACAAATTGTTTATCCGCAATGCTGAAGTATTTATTCAATCGGTGTGAATGGGAGCATGGAAACCCTAATATTCTTAAAGGAAATTCCGTGCTCAGTTTTTATAGCCATGTATCCTGAAAACGTTCATAATAAATATGTCGTGGTTATTTGCCGAATCCAAATAAATCTGACTTATTTTAATTGTATAAGAAAGAGAGTTTCCAGAATTCTAATCAAAAAGAAATATACACATCTTGTATCATTGTAAATATTAAATCAATACGTTTTGAATATGAAATAATTTTTTTCTGTAGACTGTAATAAGAAAAACAAAATAGAGTGAATCCAAGTTGTTTTCGGTTGCCAGTTGTATTAGTCAAATTTCGAAAGATATACTGTGATTGGCTGAATTGCGGAATTTGGAAATTCGTGGATAAAATACATTTAGATGATTTGTGATTGGATGTTTGAAATCGTTGCTATTCTGCTAATAGAAATACAGCCGAATTTGGGCGGCACGCAAGAGAATTATATATATAGATATGTTACTTCCTTCCCTTCTCCAAAAAAAGTTATATTTCTTTACTGATTTAAAAAGTTTATCGAAGCTTATTTACGAAATTTGGAGAACACTATAATTGATATTTGTTTTTGTACTATTATTGAAACTTGCTGTAAAGTGTACCAGTGTCCCTCTGATGACCTCATATGTATGTTGAAGAATAGGAAGACATTCCATTCTTTTCATTTCATGTCCGAAAACAGTCGCTTTTGGTATATTTTGTGAAAATTTATTTCTTATATTTTTTGAAGAAATATTTCAAAAGATATATAATTTTGTGAAAAATATAAAACTTATGGGTTAAGGAAATAATTTGCATACACGCTTACTCTAGAACAACAGTTAACCGCGATCAAATTTACACCATTGGTTTGATTATTTAAAAAAAAAATAGGTAGCCTTTTACATTTGATAAGTGGCCTAGTTTGTTATTGTCTTTAGAAACGCTGTATCTAGTGTAGCAAAAGATTGGTGAGACATGGAAAACATTTTGCGATTGAGTGTAATCATTAAATGACCTCCTGAGGCATATCTGATTTTTTTTTTTTTGTCTCGTAGTTTCATCACTGATTAATCGAAGCTAAAGTTAACTCTCAGAATTTTCGCTATCTTAAAAATGGCAAACAGCAATTCTAAAGAAATGGTAGATTAACACACATGATTAGCAGGTTGATAAATATTAAAATAAACTTCTTAATGTCCACAACAAAGTAAATCTCCCACATTTAAACATCTATACTCGAATTACCAATGTAATAAATATTATGTTGACATAATAGTTGCAGTCATGAAATACTAAGTAGCAGTCATAAAATACTACGATTCTCTGTTACCCCAATTGAGCACTAAATTCCTCTCAAAGTGATCAAATAAGCCAGTATAGCGTCTGCGAAATAATTAAATTAAAAATCTGTTTCCACGAAGTGGAGTAATTCTTTTTAGAGGTTATAATTTTTACCACAAACCTAAAAATTAGAATAAATATATCAAGAACAATATGGATCGGAAGTTGGTTTCCAGTTACTGAATTACCAGGTTCTTTACGCGTTATTTTAAATAATGTTTACCATGGAAGGATGGTTAAATAAAGATTTGATTCCATATTTTAACAATGCAAACATTTAATAAACTTAACTTTACTAGCGTAACATAACAACTTAGGTTAACTAACAGAACAAAACTTTGATTAAAATTCGAGTCTCGAAACTTATGGTTCAGTGTCCAATGGGAATTTTTACCGTTATCGATAGCTGTGACGTTATGTTACCAGGAGTTGAGTTGTATTTTGTAGGGTTCCGCTGCCACAAATTCTTAACCTTGTTCATCTCCAGCTAACCGATTCTTAAACAAGGATTGAAACGAACTTCTCCACAATCAAATTCCATATTGCTACTTTTGCATAAAGAAGATACAAATTACGGTCTGAAAAGAAATTGAATTCTTGTGGGGAAAGTAATTTGATATGAGTCGCAAGTAATATTCCCTTTCTTTCTAGAGGATAGTGAGATGCAAGTTTAGAAGTGATTATTTTACACGGAAACCTTCAAATAACTTCTTTATTAATTGGAAGCCAGATTTTGATTATTAATACAAGTTTCAAACTATTTAGATTCAAAACAAAAGAATTAGATCCAAGTTTCAAAACAATTAGATTCAAGTTTTAAACTATTTAGATGGGGAAAATAAATGAAAAGTTGCAAATTTAAATGATGCCAATCGGCATTACGGGTCTCGAAATTGTTTTGAAATTCAAAGAATGATGTTTTGTGTTTCTTTACCTTTCTAAATGCCATCCTGCGAAATGTGCTTGCAGTCTTGATGAGAATGGATCGTCCTCTTGGATTGGACAACCTGAAGAAAGCCCATCCCACCGATGCTGTGAACTGGGATGCGAAATGGGACCGGAACGCATCCGAAGAATGGCGTTTTGGCAACCCCAGAAAACGGCAGGAACTGGTAAAGCAGTTCGGTAGGACATCGACCGTTCATGGCGCAGGATACGTCTGTTCCTCCGGAAGAAACAGATCGACCTGCATCAAAATTATTTACAGGTAACCATCAATATGATAAACAACTGGATAGACTGCTTAATGCTGGGGAAAATGAACCCCTTGTCAGATCACTGGATCAACGAAAAATGTGGATTGCCGAGGATTGAAAAAAACATTCTTGGTTGTACAAAGCATAATTGTCAATAGTAGATCTTAATTAACAATAATATGCAAGTATATATATATACAAGGTACGGCTATTAATTTCCAGGACTGACTTAACTGTAGGAGAACGAAAAGCCGGAAGATGGCGCTAATGATTGCATATTGAAGAGCGTTTTCTTGCGCATGTACAGTGCAATCGGCAACATTCTGAAGTAAGTGGTTCTCGTGGAAAGGCGCATTAAAACGTAGCTCTTAAATTCCTGTTGTCGAAGTGAAAATGGAGCAAGAATTAACAATAAATTTTGCTTCAAATTGGGCAAGACAGCTGCGGAAACCTACGAAATGTTAAAACAAGTTTACGGCGAGGAAGTATTATCCCGCTCAAACACTTTTGTATGGTTTAAACGCTTTCGGGACAGGCGCGAAAGCGTCGAAGATGATTCACAGATCGGCCGCAGTCCGTACGCACGCCGGAAGCAATTGAAAAAGTTCGCGATATGGTGAAATGTGATCGTCGATTGATTATTCGAGTACTCGCCAATTAATTGAACATGGACAAAGAGACAGTTCGGAGAATTTTGACGCAAGACCTAGGCAAACGCAAGATTTGTTCCAGATTCGTTCCTCACCATTTAAGGGACGAACAAAAGCAATTGAGACTGGACGCATGTGGCGAACTTATCGACAACACTGATACTGACTCTGCGTACACCTGGATAGGATACCCAATTTGAAGCAAAATTTAATGTTAATTCTTTCCTCCATATTCACTTCGACAACAGGAATTTAAGAGCTACGTTTTAATGCGCCTTTCCACGAGAACCACTTACTTCAGAATGGCACCGATTGCTCTGCACATGCGCAAGAAAACGCTCTTCAATATGCAATCATTAGCGCCCATTTCCGGCTTTTCGTTCTCCTACAGTTAAGTCAGTCCTGGAAATTAATAGCCGGACCTTTATATATATATGTGTGTGTGTGTGTGTGTGTGTGTGTGTGTGTGTGTGTGTGTGTGTGTGTGTGTGTGTGTGTGTGTGTGTGTGTGTGTGTGTGTGTGTGTGTGTGTGTGTGTGTGTGTGTGTGTGTGTGTGTGTGTGTGTGTGTGTGTGAGCCGTAATTGGATAATCATCCACCCATCATCATCAACCCACCAACGCATTTCTCTCCTGGCATGACCATCGCAGCAATCTATACAGTTGTTTATCTATATCGATGCAAGTAACACATATCGACATGTATTATGGGATTTAAGATCGAAATTTAGCTATTTCGCGAAAAGACTATTCAACCTAGCTATTTCGACCAAAATCAGAAAGTGCCCCGTGATCATCAGGCTTTGGTTGGTTATTTCACGAAATGGCTGGGTTATAGAGAACGGAACAAAAATACTTGTTTTGGTAATTATTGTCCTGTCATTTTTCAGTGATTTTTATTTCTGATATATTACTGTCTGTTACTGCGCACAGACTAGAGAGTAGATCCAAAGCTATTTCCCAGATAGCAAGCAAGCTTATGAAAACCTTGTCATTTACTTGTGATTAGACTTGCAGTGACAAGGCTGTAGGGTAACCCCCCATGACAAGGGTTTGGTTAAAATACTAACGATTGTAACTCTCCGAAATAAAAGATTATAGATTGGCTTACAATGTAAATCTAGTAGCAAGCTTATTATGAAAATCTTTACATGCCCTTTGCAGTACAAACCCTATTGATAGGTTGATCGTGAAAACAATACAGCTTGTTAACTGTAAACTAGGAGCCTTTTATAAATTTGAAAAGGATTGCATCCTTTTCTTTTAGCAGGTTTGCACAAAGTGTTGAAAAAGGTTGTCCAGTCACTAAAGTCAGAGGCTAAACTCGGGTTTTTTGCCACACTTGAGTTTTCCCACTTTGTCTTATTACGATATAGCAGTTATAACATTGTAAGTGATTTTCTCAGAGTTTTCTTCGGGATCTGCTTCATTGCTGTCACCAACAACATCCATTTCCTTCTCCAAGACAGTCTCAGTAAGAGGGCGATCTTCATCAACTCCATCAACAGGGACACAGAGACTGGGATCGAGGAGGACTCAGACTATTTCCCACGATTCCCGAGAATCACTATTTGTAGAAGGCCTTCCTACAGAACAGGTGACTTTGTATTTTCATTATCATCGCATGACAGATTTAAAGAAAAAAATTTCAAAATTACTTCTAGATCGCTGTCTACCTGGTGACGTCACAAACATCAAATAAAGGTCATCGAATTTCAAAACTTGTATGCATCCCATAATATGATATTTAGTCTCATACAATATATTCAAAGTATGCCGCATACAAGTCAACTATAAACTAATTTTGGCTTTACACCAATCACTGCTCAACTCAGTCATGTTTCTCTGTTCAGTCTCAGGTTGTCTTGTAGCCACTATGACTTAATATTTTGGTATTAGCAAGTCAAGGGCGTATATATAGGAGGGGCCCAGGGGGCCCCAGCCCCTCCCGAAATCAGGAACAAAAAATTAAAGTAATAAGTAGTTATTATTTGCGTTTGTTTTCAAATAATTTCCATTCTCTTAGCTTCCCAAATATAAAAAAAAAGTTGATGGCACCAGAATAAGTACTGTGAAATTAAAATATGTATAATGCAGGTGAGGCTTTGGTATTTTATCTGTAGCTCTGTTTATTCAATAGTGTGCTTTTTAAATAGGTGTGTTTCTGCAATCCTCTGCATTATGCTGTTGTGGAATCTTAATTTGCTTTATTAACCCTTTGCACTCCAGGCCTTTTTTGCGCGGAGGAATCAGCAACTCGAGACATTTTAGGTTCGGCTGGTGTTTATGGATTTGCTTCATAGAAACTAAACACAGTCATTGGATTTGAATCGAATTGCCGCATCACACCTAATGGTCCTCTCGTGGTTTGGCATCCAATCGTGTGGCGCCTGAGAGGCGCCACTGGAGATCAAAGGGTTAAGTTAATGGTATTCATAATGAAGCGATAAAAATTCTATTCAAAACTGTTTTGTAAAAAAACATCGTGTAAATAAGCAGTGCTGAAGTTGCCTGTGTCAGTAGCAATGTTCCTTTTGACATCGCAAATTCTAGTACCGTTGAACCAGCATCAGTTGCAGAGGATTTAAACAAATAAAGAAAAAATTTGAAATAAAGAAAAACAAATAAAGAAAAATTTAATTCGTAGAAAATGCATGGAACCTTTTTACAAATTTCTTTCTTCTTCTACACTAGTCTACAAAATTAATGGATATTTCAGTTTTTCCCTAATAACTTCTCACTGGAGCAGCATAGATACATGAAATTCACATTACAAAGGCATCTTTATGTAACATGACGATAAGTAAAACAACTCAGTGGCAAATTGAAATGCAAAGTGTACAATGGACAGGGGCCGATTTAGAAATTTGATTACTATAGGCACAACATAACAGATGCCCCCCCCCCCATCGACAATTGTTGAAGTTATTTAAATATTAATTGACAATTTAGAATACCGTCTATTGCTGTCGTGATTAAATTAATGATGAGATATTAATATTTTAATAACTGAATTATAAAAATGTATTCTTGTATTTTATGGCATTGATCAAGTGCGCTGAACATAATATTGATAGTTGCATACTAATTCAGGATTTTAAAAAAATGGAGTAGCATTAGTGTGCAGTTGACTTTTAGAGTAAGATATGATCTCCCCTGTCATCAGTGTTTACTCGGCTCTGTATTCTCATACTTGACATGAGTTTCTTGATTTAATTCTAGTGGCTAATTTACTCGTCCAGTCTTTTGAAGTGTTTGCAAGTGATGTAAAGTTTCCAATACACTAAATCTTTACAAAATGCATATCGTAGAAGCGTCCAAATCATATTTGATGAAATTCGGATTAGAGGAATGATCTGGTTTACTTATAGGGGCGATATTCATACTTTTTAAAATAATTTATTCAAAGCAAGTGAAACAAAATTTACTCTAAGTAACAATAAATGCTATTTAAAAACCAATATTTCACCGTTTAAAAATTTGCCTGGATCAAGTTAACATAATCACAGTGAAAAAGTTGAATTCAATTATCTCTTGCCCTCTTAAATGGCATCTAAAGAACACATTTTTTAACATTAGATACTTTTTACTGAAAATAATTTTTTCAATCACATGAGTAATAATGGACATCAGAGGTTCTATAGAAAGGTGGAAAAACGATATTACGTGGTAAATACCAAATCAAGTTAACGATTATTTGGTGGGAAAAAAGTTTTGATCTTTGGGTACAACCCAAGTAGTAGCATGACGTGATAAATGACGTAATTTTTAGGGCATCTTTTCTCGAATGACGTTATTCAGTAATAAATCATGTCAGTTTTGACGTCATTTAATGGTCATACAAACTGACGTTCCTAAAATGACGTAAATTTTTTGGTCATCATATGCACATTTTTTTGAGTCATGAAATGACGTCTTTTTATAAATAATAAATGACTCAAATAATTTTGGGTGACAATAGGCCGTCATTTTTTAGTCATCATATGATGCGAATTTAACTTTTATTATTTTTTATACGGGCCCATGGAAGAATAAACACTTCTACTTGTGAAGAATACTTGTATGACAATTTTATTTTAATAAACATCTAATATTCGTCGAGTATCTACTACAACCAGAAAATAAATAAAAATAATAGTACAACAAATAAGTAAGTTTTAGGTAAGTAATCTGACTGAGCAATTTAGTCACTAGAATTCATCAAGAAACTCATGTTAAGTGTGAGAATACAAAGCCAAGTAAACACTGATGACAGGGGAGATCATATCTCACATTAAAAGTCAACTCCATGAGTTGTGAGATTTTTAATCTGAATGCCTTTTTGCAACTGCTCTCTAATGGTACTTCATGCTTTTGCATGTGTCCCCACTGTGCACTTTGCATTTAAATTTACGACTGAGTTGTTTTACTTATCGTTTTGTTACATAAAGATGCCTCTTTGATGTGAATTTCATGTGTCTATGCTGTTCCACTGAGAAGTTATTAGAGAAAAACTGAAATATCTTTAAATTTTACAGACCAGGGTAGTAGTTCTAGCTCAAACCATACTACAACTTTTCAAATTAAATGGCTAGAAGAATTTGAGTGGTTAGCTTATTCTGAAGGAAAATCCCGATCTTTTGGTAAATATTACGTGATATTTTTGCACTCCAAAGGTATATTTAAAGGAGTTCACCAAGAAACAATGAAATTAGTAACACAGGTTTTCAGTAATTTGATAAAAGGAACGAAAATTTTCAATCACTGCTGAAGATAAAGAACCAATATTAGAGATAATGACCTTAAAGACTAATTAATTAACAGAGGAGGTTTTTATTAAAAAAAAGTTATATAAGGAAAAAAGTAGGGGGAGTGAGGAAAATAATATTAATGAAAATGCAATTAAGTGTCTTATAAAATAATCTTCTATCATATAATAAAGCATTAGTTCACTTCAGTTATAAAAGTAAACTGAAAATATATAAAAAAAAAATAATTGTTTTTTCCCAATATTTCGTTTAAAACCCCTTGAAAACCATCCTTAATCCTTGAGTGAGAGCTCACTTAAAACATAAAAAAAAAAAGTGCAAATAACGGTAAGTTTGGTCGTATTGGCCCCTCCCGAAATTGTAACCTATATACGCCACTGTAGCAAGTAACTGGTTTATTTTCTAGCTGATAAACAGAACTTGTATTTTATTGATCTGAAGCATGTATGGTAACATGAGCGAATGTAATAAACAGTTTCGAGGTAAAACTGAAAGTCAGAGACTAATTTCAGTTCCAGTCAATCAAGCTTTTATAGAATCTCTTACTGTATGGAATTAGTGCCTACAAAACTGTAAGTCGTTGACCATTTTCTGCATCTTTTTCCCTGGACATCAAAAGAGCTCGAAGCCAATTAGCGTGATTATTGAGTGTGATGATACCGGAGACGAATTTCAACTTATTACAAAGAACAGTACATTTTAATTAACAGTTTGAAATACTAAACTGATAGTCAGTGGACGCTCTTCGTATCTTTTCCCTAAACTTCAAATGAACTCACAGCAGTTAAGTTATAAATCTGTTGCCTTTATTTGCTAATTTACTCTATTTGAATGGTGGCAACTTGCTTTTTATGCAGCCAAAGTGGCAACACTTTAGACATGTGTATAAAGTTATGCATGTGTCTAGTTTTTCTAGTTGTTACCACATACGTATTTGCGTGTTTACTCTATTAGTATTACGAAGTGCTGTAGGTTTTAACAACAGCCTAACCATAAGGTTTCAGGTTCGATACGGGCAGTAGGCGGCGAGCGACAGACGGTGGAGTAACACGAGCGGTAGAGCGTTGAATGTTACTGACTACGATGCGAGCGAAAGCAGCATTTTCCATCAGTCCCCAACATGACGCCATTCAGTGAACTAGCTAAGCGCTTCATTTTGAGTGATTATCCACTGCAAGATGAAGTATTTAAAACCAAAATTGTTTTTAGAGCCGAGATTATAACAAAAAATCACACAAACACAAGTTTAAAAAAAAAAATAGAATAACATTTCAAATTATAATTCTAAATAAAACTTTTTGAATTATCATAAAACCAAAAAACTACTTTTAAAGTCATTATATTTGTCATTCTCGAATTTAAAGCCTCACTCTTAAGTTCTAGTCATTTTCTCTTCTCTGCCATTTTTATTGGACGAGAGCTTCTAAAAAACTGATAAGACTCTGGGTAGTGAGAGAAAATTAATGTCTTGGGGTAGCGGTAAGGGGCAAAAATCAAGCGTCAACATATTTCGCTCAGGCGCTCGTGGTTATCATGGGCGACCTGTACCTATTACCCAGCTCCCACGTGTTGGCCGAGGAGAAAGCCCTGATAAATCGGTTTGGCCCAGTTACTGACAATATAAAAAGGTCGGAATCATTGCACCCCATATCGATCAACTTGCCAGAGCCGACCAGTACTTCCTTTTTACTCAATGTAAACATAAACGTAAGTTGTGTCGCTCAGTCACTCTTTAGTCCACTGCTAGCCGCTTACCGCTCGTGTGGTACCGAAGGCCTAAGTTTGTCGAATTTGTGAACATTAGGAATTAGTATCATGAAAGGATACCCTAATAGTTCGTCTTAATAAAGAATACTGAACTGACAGTCACTTAGTGACTACTTTATATATGTTTATCCTTAGAATTCAACGCGAGTTACCTTAAGCTAGTGGAGTACGTGATGTTGAGCTTCGGATACCCTTTCATCCCACTCACCCCTCAGCAAGTGATGTTGGCCCTGGAGTTGGTTATGTATGAGACCCAGTTGAGGAAGCAGTTGACGGACGACGCGATCGAATTTCGCGATAGGCTCCAGCGCTTTGAAGAGCAGTACCAGGCACTTAAGAAGATGGACCACTTCGATTTGAGGCAATTCGTCTCCAATCACAGCATCAAGTTAGTGCAAACGTTTAATTGTGTCTGATGTACAGTACCCCCCCCCCCCCAAAAAAAAAACAGAACGATGGCTATATCTTCGGTTCTAATTATCGTAGAATCTTACGGTTTGCACCAAAATGTTTTGCACACGATTTTCTATATATCTGATGCAATTTCTTTTTCTTGAGGGACCCTTTACTAAGTAAAAGTAACGCTATCTTCGAAAATTTCAATACGAACCCTTATTTTTACCATTTCATTCGATTCAGAATACATCATTTACTCTATATACCAAATTTCAATGCATTATGTTGAAAAACACATCACTTATGAGAGAAAATGTTTCGACCATTTTTTAACCGATCTTCAGGGAGAATTTCCATAAAACGAAAGGTATTTTTAAGGTTCTTCTTCACAGCGGGAGAATCGAACGGCGTTTCAAGACGTTATAAAATACAAATATTAGTCTAAAATTGCATAGAAACTACTTGGATTTATAGTGACATGTTTAAAATTAATACAAAAATAGCAAGTAAAGGCAAAAGTAACATAATTTATTTACAACGTTAAAGATGTGCATTCTTCACACGAAATAAATAAAATATCGAAAACTGTAATTGCAGAAATATAACGTATACTACTGATAATTAGAAAATTAATAAATATAAAATGTAGGCATTAGTAAACAGTATTAAGCAAAGTGTGATTATTTTACAGAAACATTTCACTGTAAACACAAATGTAACTTGATCGTTGAAATTATTTATAAAATGAAAAAATCACCTGATTCAGTAAAATTTTTAAAGGATAATTTATTGAAATTGCTTAAAAAATGTGGTTTGAAATAAATGTAATTTAAGGAAGTAAATTTTTTTTTAAAAAAAGGACACTGTTGAAAACCACACAAAACATATGTTCCACGATTCCAAACACGTTAGACAGATTAAAAATATACATACAAAAAATAAAACTGCTTTGTTTGTATAAAGTAATATTTTTTTTTTTGTAATCTCAAGAAATTCTGTTCCGATTCACCCCGCTGTTCCGATTCACCCTATTTTACGATAATTGAACGTTGTGCGATTTTCCACACCTCTAGTTCATCTTGAATTAATCTTTGATAGTTTTCAAAAGTCATCTACTATACGATGCCTTAAAGTGAGCGTTTTTTTACATTTTCGCTAAAAAATCGAGAACTAAAAGTCAAAATGAAAAGAAAAAAATTGTGGTGAGGTTTCAGACCATGGTGAATCTAATGAAAGCAAAAAAAATATATGTTTCTATTAAAAAAAAATTAAAATTGTTTTATTAATTAATAATTATTAAAAAAGAAATTGATGCAAAAGTTGATTGCTATTTATGTTTGGCCATTTACAAACTATCTTTTGAAAAAAAATTACTGAAATATATCAATTATTTAAGTATTTATGGCCAAAATACCAACTTTTTTATTTAACAATAATTTATCATTTTCGTTTTATCATTTAAATTACAAACCATTCATTAGAAAATTACGAATTTTTGTATTTCGCATTTTTTTTTAATGCTGAATCCAAATATGGAATAATATTATGAGGTTGCTATTGGACTTTTTAAAGTTTGGTTCTGTTTTAATATGTAGATGACTCCTCATGACAAAAAAAAAACTACATACAATTATTAAAAACCTTCCACGATTTACAACGGTACCTTTTGTTTGTTATTTCAACAATTAGAACAAAAGATATAGCCATCGTTCTGTTTTTTTTTTGGGGGGGGGGTACTGTACCATCCTAATGTGTATATTTCTGTAAGAAATATCCAAGAGTGAAAGAGATTAATCCGTAGTTGGATTAACTGAATATTAATCGTATACTTATTAACTGTAATCGTATACTAATTAACAGTAAAATAATTTTTGTCTTTTTATCTAAGCACCTCAAAATTCTCAAACTACTCAAGGCCATGAGCGACTGCTTCCTAATGATGGTTAGAGGTGCTCAGCATTGTGAATGTATGCTCTTTGACAAGTGTACTCTTCTGTTAGACGTGTGCCAGTAGCGCCAAGCCTAAATGTTTACACGTTTAAATGACGCATAAATGTGTAGCCACTCCTAAATTTTAATGGTTTGTAATAGGAATTATAAATGATTTAAAGCTTGTTAGTTTCGATGAATTATCACTGCACTTTGGTAGTTTTTATCTAGTACCCGGCTAAAAGAAAAGTACATAAACTAGTCTCAGAGTTGTATTTTATAGTATTAATGCTTAAGCTCAACGTTGCTTCGGCCACTTCTCTTTTTATTGGCAAAAATAATTGATATTGTGTTAACATAAAAGAGTATTTTCTTCAATTTGTAAATTTGTGTATTTGAATTAAGAATGCGATAAAAAAAAAAGAGCATTCGCATGTGCAATGTGCAATAATGTTTTGAAATATGAACCCATGAAGTGTGAAGCCCATATCACACCTGTACCATCAATCTGCGACAGTTGCAGTGAATGTTGAACTCTGTGTACTTTCGGGTAAAGGATATTTTTAGGCTCTTCAACAACAACTATTTATCGTTCTTTTTTATGTCTAATTTTCTAATCAAATATTCAAAGTGCTTTATATATACGATTTTCAGTGTGTTAACTATATTTCCATATTTTTTAAAGTTTTATTACTTATTTCTTGTTTTATTCTACTGATTTTTATACTGCAATATACTGATGCAATATTTATGGAATTTCCCTTCGGTGCCGTATGTAAAAATTACAAATTACTAATTTGAAACAAGGAATCTGACATAGAATGAATTAAATATAATGTAGAATTGGGATATAACAAAAACCGCAACATGTTTACTCTTAACCCCTTGGGTACGGATTTATATGGGAAAATTCTTGCGTTTTGAACGGTCGGTTCAAAACAATAAAGGAACTTTAAAGAAATACAGCCAAACAAATTATTTTTTTAAAGTATAGCTAAACCAACCGATGTTTGACTTAACCAATCATGGCTCTTGTGACATTAAAATCTATCTAATCAAACTAGTTTGAATGACGAATTAGGTTCGTCATTATTAACAGGCAAAACAAGTGCATGACGAATCTCAGCCGTCAAATGAACCCAAGGGGTTAATCTACTCGAAATTTAAAAACTATCAACGTTGGCGAATTTTACTTCGTTAAAATAACGACAAACTCAAAAAATTCCATTGATCAAGTACACTGCCAATTCCGGAGATCTAACGACACTTGCGATCTTTTCATGCTTGGCGAAACTATCGCAGCAACGGCCTTTAAGAAGTGGCAAATAGACGATACAGGTGTAAAATGAGTAAAATGAGCTACAAAAATAACTGTTCCCTTATGCTGTACCCTTCTGCTCTATCTACTATGTCGACAACTCTGAATGTTTTGCTATGATGATGCATGTTCTCTTTGTTGAACAGTTGCTCCGAGTTTTTCGTCTCGTGCATCGCCTACGTATTTCCGTTGGATTGCTGCAGCATCTTCGAGCCCGTTCTCACAACCGACGGCATCTGCTTCACCCTTTCTGACTACAAACAGATCTACAAATCTTTACAGGATTTACCCTCCTCGTTAAACCTCGTGTTAGACCTCATTACTCCACCTCCACTAGGTAAAAAAACAAACATTTTTTTCGGTCTCATGCTTTCTGTGCTATACACTAAATATCATAAGAGTAGAGTCTATGGCATCTTCAGGTAATATTGTATGGATGGAAAAATACATTTTGAATTGAGCTAAGTTAACAACTCTCTATATACAACAGCGTTAGCCACTACGCGGCTCGCGGGCCGGATTTGGCCCTCAACAGATTTTTCTGCGGCAAGCAGGTACCACAGAAGGGGGGGGAAATCAAATTTCAAAGTATGGAATTTTTTATATAAATAATTTTTATTTATCCGAAATAATATGTGTTAACTATGTAAAACAGAGTTTTCCGTTACGTGTCCGAAGAAACTATCAAGAAGTATTCAGCAAGGTAGTTTTCATCAAGAATACATACAGGAATAGCTTCACTTAATCTCATTTGGGCAATTTATTAAGACTGGCTTCGAAAAATACTCCGAAAGACATCGCCTCTATTATAAATTAAACTGAACTATTTCAACCGCCATCGTCTCACAATTGATATCGACTGAAACGGGGTAATCAGGAAGTACAGTTTAACGTTAACGCATTATCACGTTAAAACAATAGATTCATTGCTTTAGTAGACTTTGATTCACTAATAATGAAAACTATTATTTTTTTAATTATTTGAAGAAAAAAAAGAAGAAAATCAATTATCAATTGTAATTCTCTTAGGATAAAAAAACAACAACATATTACGGTGCATCCGGTCAGCGAAAAGCTCCAACATAAGTCACACGGCCCGCCTCTAAAAGTTAGTGGCGAAAGTTGATATATAAGGTGGTTAAAATTTAACAGTACCTGTTTATTGAACTTCTGCTATTTGGAGTCTATAATAATCAACAGAATTTCTGTATTTCTTCACTAGATCTTATCTTCATCAGGTCCCGGGCCGCACTGAATTGAGAAGAGAGCTAAGGCTTTCCAACTAATGTGGGAGGTTTTTCAAAGCGAACGATATCACTATATTACAAGTTTCATTTCTTGGTTGGGTTTCAGCGCCACTCTCGTTTAGTAGGAGAAGTAGGGACTAATCACTTTCCTTGGCTCCCGTAGACTTTTGAAAATTGTTACAATCTGGAGAGTGTGTTGGCGCTCATCTCTACCCAATGCGGCCGTGGCCGTTCAATAAATTACTATCAATAAGTAATACATAAGTAATACATAAATTACTATCAATAAGTTTAAGTAACATAAATTACTGTAATTTTTATGAAAGAATATGTCAGTTCTTTCGGAAAGTTTTGATACCTGGTTTTAGCTTTATTCATGGCCTGCTAATAAAGACTAGATCATCTGGCATAAAATTACAGATACAAAGAGATGGTTTTATTTAATTTTTATGGATATAAACATGTGAAATTTAATTAGTTATTTGTGCAGCGAGTTGGGGAAATAATACTGTTTTAAAAGAAGTAAAATGCTTATTTGATGAGTGTGTTAGCAATAGCCGAATAATTTACCGAGTTTGAAACAGTTATTTATGCAACTGGTTGGGAAAATAATACTTTTTTAAACGAGGTAAAATGCTTTTTGACGATGGCGTTAACACGAATCAAATAATTTATCGAGTTTGAAAAAGTACTTTACAGCGTACTGCATACAATATTTTTTTATAATCACATGCAAAAAAAAAAAAAAAAAAAATTTTTAATACATACATACATTTAATAATGTAGTCAACTCTAGTCAATGAATTTCTTCTAAAAATATGTCATTTCAAATGCCAAGACTATATAATATTCAAACACAGAGCTTTCGAGAAAATTACTTTCCCGCACTCCGATAAAGTGCTTATTTTCGCTACGATTTCTGATTAAGAAAAGTTTAATTTTTTTGCACGATGTTAATTTTTTTTTTTTTTCAAAAATCAATTAATTCACAATTTTGCTAAACATAATTTTTTTGCGCTGTATTTTTTAAATAAATATCGAGGTCATCTTTTTTTTTTAAGTCACCTTATAAAGTAAACTATGTTAATGTGCCACTTATATTCTCCATTTTCTATGTGTCAGAACAACGTAGCAATACGGGATTTCGCTTTTATCTGACCGATCCTTCAGAGGAAATTCCAATCATGGGTGGTACTGAAGGACAAGACGTCATACCAGGTCATGGAACCACCATCAAGGCTCGTCTCATCAAGGTAAAAAGGAACACATTTCCTAACTCTGACAACGACCGAATCTATAATCTGTGTCTTTAAAATAGGCAAGCCCAGCTCATGCTTCTTTTTTACTTTTCTATCCCGTTACTACAGAAACACGCATTAAAAACAACAGTATAGCTTTTTTGTGGATGCGGTTTGGTGTGAAAAAGAGGAGATTCTCATTTCCTTACGAATGTGCACTGAAAACTATAGTATGTTGATTTGTTAATTTTCAAGTCAATGTCATAGTTTCAAAATCAGTCTTCTCTTATTCCACTATGCCGTAACAATAGAAACTGTGACTTGTCTGTTCTGAAGAAGCAGACTATATAGAAGATATTTATTCGGTAGTAGCTATGGCATGACCATAGCAGTATTTTTTATTCTAATTGACATTAAAATTAGTAAAAAAAATTATAATTGCCCAAACTAAAGGAGGTATGATATGCTTTTTAAAGACTTCAAAGGAAGATGTCTGTTTAATGGCACTCAGCATATTCTAAATTAAATTTATAAGTACTTTTATGATAATAGAAGAAAATGGATTGGAAGTTCTCTGAATGGATATTACTTCTATTCAGTGGAGGGAAGATAGAACTTCTGTCATCTTATATTTAAAAAAAAAAAAAATCCACAATGTACGTTGTTTTTCAGACACACAAGATTTTGTCCACTAGTCCAAAAGTCTACATTTTAGCTTGAACTCTGATTCTTACAAATAAATAATTGACTTCTTCTAACTGATGATACCCCCCCCCCCCCAAACTGATAACCCCCACCCCCAACACAAAACATTTTTGTAAACAATGGAGGTGATTACCCCCTCCAACCTTTTTCCAGACTACTTTAGTCAGGCTCTCAAGTGGCCACCTAAAATGTCTGTCATTCGAACATGGCACAAAAATTTACCCCACTTGTAAAAAATAATGTGACCATCCAGCGTAACTAGATCGCATTCTGAATTGCGCCGGACTTTCCAGGGCGGATTTATCATCAGATCCCCTTATTGTCATCGATTTTCTTGCGGTCAACAACCTTCTGTAGTTGATCTGACAAGTGTCAGGTCTACTGAGGGTAAGCAACAACAACAACCTTTTCCCGTTTTATCCATTGGTCAACTCGCTGCTTAACCGCAATCACTCCCGTAAAATCTGAAGAAGTTTAATAACTTTTTCTTACATTGATTTTTGAAATGATTTATTAAAATCCGTCTTTCTCTCTTTCTTGTCTTTACGCGTAGAAACAGCGCACTGCCCTGCACACTCCTTGGCATTCGTTGTGGAACACTTGCCCAAGGTGGCGCTGGAACGCAACGCACGATACGAATCGTTATTCGAAAACCATCTGTGATATAGTATATCACGAGAACATCATGAGGCAAAAATGCAAGTGCGAGACACTCTACCACCTCTCAGGTAAGAAAGTTTTTTTTTTCTTTTAATTTTCTTTTAATTTTATCGTGACCTCATAGAACGAGAAAGCAGCAGCAAGTTTTGGTACCTCATCGAAAGCCATTCTGAATTTTCTGTAGAATATAGAAAAATTGTGTGATTAGATTAAAAATACACTAGTCTACTGTGGAAAAATTAGCCGAATCGGTGAAAAAATTGATTTCGCATGACTAACTAAAATCAATGTCCAAATACTTCATAATTCGACAAATAGGAAGCGTCCTTTTGGTTTGGTAAAGGCTCATTTACACGCTACCAGTTGGCATCCCAGTTTAGATCGCCAGTTACGTGACGTCAGCTGAGCCACCGGTCAGTCGTTGGAGGAGAGCGCAGGTGATTGGATGACGAGATGGGTGCCAAGAAATAGAAAATGTTTGATCTACTGGAGCCAGATGACGTCAGAGACTAGCGATCTCTACTGCCAAGCCGACTGGCTACGTGTTAATGAGACTTAAAGGCCTAATTTACGCATTCGCATTACCTGGAACGTCAGCCGATAAGTTGATTGAAGGTCATTGCCACGCTCTTGACTAATCCAGCTATTGAGCAAGCGTTATGCCGTCTGCCTGTCGGTGGTCACAAGAGAGTGCAGGGGATTGGATGATGGTATTTGATGCGCCAGTACTTAGGAACTGTTTGATCCAAGTAGGAAGAGGTGATCAAGTAACAATCTGGCTTCTCCTGGGACTGAAATGAACCATTTACATTCAACTGGTAACGTGTAAATCAGCCTCATTCCACCGGTCTTCAATTTTTAATGAGAAAGGAATACATGATTTAATTCTGTTGGCACCATTTACTTCTTTTAAATCTGGGCCAAGTTGGTAATAAATATTACATCATGATGGACGTAAATAAATGAATAATAACCATGTTAACTATGCTCGGTTAAAAACGAAGCAAGCAGTTGGCATCTGAAGAGTCTTGTTCTTCAGAAAAATCGTCAGTTTCTTTCCTCGGTGAAACTTTTTGAGTGGTAGAAAAAAAGATGCCCATTATTTGAAAAGTTTGGCATATTTAGTTATCGATTTTAGTTCAACTCATTTAAAGTCGTTTTTCAAAAAATGTCAGCCATTTTTTTTATCCGACTAACCAGCATATTCTTGAAAAACAAATATTTCTCTACATTTTATTTTAAAAAAAAAATCTGAATAATGTTCATGAATATTTTCACCGTCATACCTTTCTATTCTAAGTAATACTGAAATGTTAATACTCGTTCAAATTAGTTTACTTTTGGATACAAACATAACGCGCATTCTAAAATTATGTATGTATAAATCTCTATAGTGTATGTTAAGCCTTCTTCGGTACACGATAATGCACTATCCAAAAGTTATAGTTATAGATCACTTAGCTGTCCTGCATAGTTAAAGCTAAGAGAATAGCAATGATATCTGCCTCACATGTATGCATATCAGTTTCGTAAAAAGTAATAATCTTGTATTACATGGTGACAGCTAATGAGTTAAAGACGAACTTACCAGATTACATATGAATCAGATATTGATGATGTATGAAACGCTCTTTTGTCTTTCAATGTCTGATTTCCCCACAAGCCAACAAGGCTCAGGCTTGAGGTCCCGACATTTGGGGGCTCCAAATTTTTCAAAGTTAAATTGAATCTTGTGTACTTTTTTAATATTTTCAATTACGCTTTTTTGAACTTAAGTACACTATAACCTTAAACTGATTTAAAGCAGAAGTCGTTAAACTATCAAATCTCGGGAAAAACATGAATTAAAATTCAAATGAATTACTAATATTACTAAATATTAAATGAATTGAAATTTTGGCTGATTTTTTGGACTTTAGAAAAATGGTAACTTGTTGATTGAAGACGAAAATCCTTCCAGCAAACACTGTCAATAAAAATTGGAGCGCCTCCTCCACAATTTTTTATAGGGCCCCGAAAACATGATGTGTTTTGGGCCCCAAGGGATGCAAGTCAGGTCTTGTTTGTCTTAGTTATCAGACCAAATGGTTTTTCGATTCGGTAAGAAAGTGTGGTGATGCAATGAGTTCGTTCACCTTTCTTTATGCGTCAACCATTTTTACGAAGTGAAACTTTCATTTGCAAACTAAAACCAAAATGCGTCTATCAAAATTCTTAACAAATGAGAATTTTTCCAAAATTTAACTTAGCCAATCACCGCACGAAGAGGGTGGAGTCAATTCATTCCTCAGAGAGACTCGAACCGAACGGACACATTTCTAAGCTCTGATACCAATGCAAAAGGACCTATGTTCCTTCTTCTTAAGTTTCTTTTCTTTGTATAAATGTAGTGTGTGTATTGTGTGGAATTAAATGTTGTAATATGCCCTAAACCTTCTGATATTAAATGACTCTAACCAGATTACACCAAACCAAGCTTCCATAAAAGATTAGATTTATTTCGTACAAGGGAACTTATAGTATCTCATCTTTCGAAGATTCGTCAATTGAATTTTGGTGCGATAAGAGATTCCATTTATTTACTCCAATAATATCGGTTATTATTAATAAGTTATATTCAAAATAGCAAATTAAATTACGATACTAAATCTAAATTCACGGGAGACATTGTACAATGTTCAGGGTATTCAATAAATGACTGACCCATTTTAAAAGTGAATAAATTCAGTCATTCAAATAAGATCGGAGGTATGAATGTACCGTTTTCTGTATTGGTACTAGAAAGAAAAAAAAAGGGAAAAAATACAAAGGTTAAAATTAGTTACAAATTTCATCGTAAGAGGACGCTGCTAGCAATCTCACATTTTTGAAAAATACAAAGATTAAAATTAGTGACAAATTCCGCCGTGAGTGGACGTTGCATGAAATCTCTCGTTTAAAAGGGGGTCAGTCATTTATTGGACACCTTGTAGATTCTTGTACAATCTCATAAATCATCTGTTTCTGTACATGTTGTAAAAGTTCAAATTAGATCTAAAAATTATTTCTTCTACAGGTCCACGAACTTTGAGGATCTGTGAGCCAGTAGATATGTACAATTGCTACCTTAAGGCTGTCTTAGAGAAAAATTGTGAGTACTGTTTAAAGTTAGGGAGTGATACGAACCCAGAATAAAAAAAATATATATTTAAAAAAAAAAAAGAGGATATTTATGTACTTGGAAATAGGAAATATGTTGTTTTTTTCTGAAGTTATTTACTGAGTTTTTAAAAATTGCGTTTGGCGCGATGCCGTGTTAATTCCTACTATCTTTAGTATTAAGTACAGGGTAAAACCAGGAATAGGATTGTTTACCTCTTTATTCACTAACGGAACTTGTCAGTTTTCTCATGATTATTAATTAAAAAGCTTTGAGACCCATTTTGACTTTGAAATCCATTTTCACTTTGAATTCTCCAACAATTGAACTTTTATGAAGTTCAATTATTGGATAGCACAAGAATATTTCTCTATGGAAGCTTTCTAATGAGCAAACATGTCGAGGTAAGGATAGATACCTAAAAGATTGAAAATCAACCATATATTTGTATATAAAGAGAAATAAGTTTGTGCTGCCATCGAACAATTGACGAATGAGCTTTCTAGAAATGGATTTCAAAGTCCCAATAGGTCTTAAAGCGTTTAAATTAATACAGTACCATGTAAAAACTGATGGAACTTATGAGTCCCATCAGTAAATAAAGTGTTAAATGCGAATTTAGTTAAAGTAGTCTGAAACAAGGGAAAAAAATATTAGATAATGTACTGTATGTCCAACCCTCTTCAGTATTATACATTTTATCCATTATTTTTGCATAGTAAGCGAGGATAATTTCTTATATTTGCAGGATGCACTGTAACAAAAGAAAATTTTAAAATAAACTTACGTAATATTTGTTTATTCCACATATCTATGGTTATATTGTATAAGAGAACTATAAAATAAGGAAGAAAACGCTGCTTCTCCCTCACGACAAATACATTATTCAGTCGTTGGACTTTTTCTATACTCCTCTGGAGGTATAACTTTTGTAACCACCATAAAAATGGATTGCATTCGTTACAGCCCTCCATGACCATTGATTCTTTTCTTTTTTCTCAGTGTCTGATCTGGCAACCATATGCAAGCCGCCTTGCATCTCTTACTCGTTCAAGGCTGAGTCATCGTACATGGGAGTAGGAGGAAACAATGAAATCAGGTACGTACTCAGGGTCAGAGGGATCCATGACAAAGGGGCATAGTTCGCATCCCGAGGGCAAACCTCATGGCCTGCTTACAGATTGAATGCTAGTGGTCCCTGGATAAATTACCCACATTGATATATCTTATTTAAAAATGGATAGAAAGGTACATTCTATAGATTAGACACTATCAAGGTAGACTTAATCCATTAGACTATCAATGTAGACTCTATCCATTAGACTTTATCAAGGTAGACTATCCATTATGTCAGCACATGAAACAAAACGCTTCGCATCTTCGAAACGGCGGCCAAAGAACACAACTAGTTCGGCCAAAATCAGAATTCAACTTCTTTATTCTAATTCTAAATTCCAACTGACACAAAATATATATATATATATATATATATATATATATATATATATATATATATATATATATATATATATATATATATATATATATATATATATAACATTACATCACATAAAGCAACCCAGACGGCGCCACCAACCCAACGATTGGTGGAACAATAAATCAGGCGGCAATCCGCAGAGGCGCCGGAAATTAAAAACAAAAAAGAAATATATAACAGAACACATATTCTCACATACTCCCACCCTCAAGAAGACCTTCTTGATCAGAGGGCATAAGTCTCAATTTAACAATTGGTCGATCAAACTGACCACTAGCAGTTTTAACTGTCACAACTCGGACTTGTCCATCCTTACCCGGATGAACAGCTACAATCCGACCCAAAGGCCACCTTCCAGGAGGCACATTATCCTCCTTTAACAGAACTACATCATTTACCTTAAAGTTAGCTCTAGCTTGAGTCCATTTTGACCTGGTTTGCAAAGTGTTTTGGTATTCATTATAATACCGTTTCCAGAAAACATTTTTCATATATTGAATCAAATCCCACGTTTTCAACAAATTTGGCTTAGTGGAATTTACATTATCAGGAATAATAGTAACAACTTCTCCCGACAAGAAATGTTGAGGAGTAAGTACATTTATACTGTCTAACTCATTCTCATTAGTCTTTACTAATGGACGCGAATTCAAAATGGACTCAATTTGACTGAGCAAAGTTGATAGTTCTTCCAATGTAAGGAGAGACCCCAATAACTAAAAAGAAGAATCAGTTTTGAAACATACACAGACAACACATTTGCTTTTTACCCTGAATGATCCAAAAGTTTTGCTTAATAATGTTGGATAACACATTTATACCAGCATGCAAATGAGTCATATGAAATTCTCGAACCAATAAGACACTCAAAGGATGTTTGGAAGGCAGAATAATTGGATGTTTAGAATTATAGCTCAGTTGAGAATTATCCAGTCTTCCTCCCACCCGTAGCAAACCATCTGGATCAATGAATGGAAGCAACGAAACTAAAGAGCTATTCTTTTTCAAACTCTTATTACCCTTTAAGGATTCAATTTCCTCAAGAAAGTACAACTATTGCACATATTTTATAATTAGGTGCAAAGCATTTTTCCGTTCTGATGCGTTTAATGAAATGTTGCTTTCATTCGTGTCTACTAAACTTTTCTTAGCAGCACATTTTTGTTTGCATCTCAAAACAAACCTCATACAATAAGCATAAACAGCAACAATTTTAGATAAATGAGAACATTTCTTAAACAAAGAATCAATATCAGTATTAACAACTACCGTTGAAAGAGCACATGGAGAGTATTTTTTTCTTTCTAAAATGTCAGAGTCCTCAAAGTTTGAAGAGGTTACCTTACTATTTTTTGGCCACTCAGCCTCACCTTTAGCCAACCAATCAGGACCAAGCCACCACAGTCCAAAACCAGGTAGCTGATCTGGAGAAGTGCCTCGTGAAGCAATGTCGGCAGGGTTCTCTTGGGATGGGACGTGTCCCCACCGATCGAAGGGCACAAGTTCCAAGATCTCGGCAGTTCAATTGGCAACATACTGCTTCCAAACACGAGGTGGGGAACTGAGCCAAGCAAGGACTACTTGGGCATCCGTCCAGGCTTGCACAGTCACTCGATACTCGGACAGTACATTTGAAACTGTGTCTAAGAGTCTCGCAAGAAGGAGAGCCGTGTTGAGCTCCAGTCGAGGAATGGACAGTGGCTTGATTGGAGCAACTTTTGACTTCGCCACTAAAAGTCTCACTGAGTCACCGTGTCCTTCACTAGTTTGTACCACATAAACCACCGCAGCATAAGCTGCCTCTGAAGCGTCAGCAAAGCCATGGAGGAAAATATTTTTCCCTCCGACTCCTACCCAACGAGGAATTTTAACTTCCGTCAACCTCTCGAATTGGTGATGAAACTTGGACCATTTATGTGCTAATTCTGGGGGAAAAGGATCCTCCCACCCTAACTTTAACAACCACAATTGTTGATAAAATATTTTAATTGAAATTGTGCATGGCGAAAGAAAGCCCAAGGGGTCAAAGATTTTAGCAGATTCCGATAAAAATATACGTTTAGTAATTTTTTCCTCAAATTTTAGAGACGTTTTAAAAATAAAACAATCTTCAGTGGAATTCCACAACAATCCCAAAGCTTTAGAACATTCATCTGGAAGTATATCTAAACTGTCCAGAACTGGAACACTTCCTGCAATTTGTGCCAAAAATTCATTCGAGTTTGACCGCCATTTCCTTAAATGGAAACCCCTTGCCTCTAACAAATCAATTAACACCCTGGCATTTCTTATGGCCATATATACATTAGACGATCCAGACATTAAATCATCAATATAAAATGAATTCTTAATCATAGAAGCAACTTCGGGTTCATTGGTCTCACAATCCAAGCCAATTTGATGTAAACACCTGGTAGCTAAAATGGGAGCTGATGATGTCCCATATGTGACTGTACAAAGCTTGTACTCTTTAATTTTATCTTTTTCTGACTCTCTCCAAACGATACGCTGCAAATCCCGACTTTCCGGATAAACCAAAATTTGCCTATACATTTGCATAATATCAGATGAAAAAGCTATTGCTGGTATCCTAAAGCGAACTAAAATCGAAAAAATATCTGGCTGAACTGTGGGACCAACACCCAGAAGTGAGTTTAATGATTCTTCCTGAGGGCCTTTACACGAACCATCAAAAACTACTCTTAGTTTTGTTGTAGAACTATCCTATTTAATGACGGCATGATGCGGTAAATAATGTACCTTGTATTTATCAACATTTAAATTTCCCGTCACCGGACACATATGGTTAAGCTCCTCGTATTCCTTTAAAAACTGCTTATAACCGATACCAAATTCTGGATTTTTCCTAAACTTGTTTTCCATAGCTATTAACCTCGAAACGGCTGCTGGTTTGCAATTACTCAAACCCCCATCTTTGTATAAAGGCAATTTGACAACGAAGCGCCCATCACAATTAATCTTCACGTTTGACTTAAAATGTTCCTCACAAAATTTTTCTTCCTCTGAGAAAACAGACAATTTATTTGATAATTCTCCACTATGCCAAAATTTCTGCAAAATTAAGTCTACATTAACTAGATTAATGTCAGACGGCATACTAACTAAATTTGAACATATGGGCACGTCATTGTCAACGCCTTTCATTTCCCCAGCGAGCACCCAACCAAAAATGGTATTCTGAACAATAGGTTGATTAGGCAATCCCATAATCTGACCTTGCTGCAAAACCGAGAAAAAATAATCACTACCCAAAATTATATCTATCTCTTTGGGTTCAGAAAAATTTGGATCAGCCAAAGGAATGGATTTAATATAATCAACATGATCTACACTAATAGGTTTGAAAGGCAATACTGAAGTTAACTGATTTAAAACAAAAGCCTCTATCTCTAACTTTTTATCATTTTGTTTCGATTCTATTGCCAAACAAACAGATCCCCTAGTTCGAGTCGTTACAACATTACCGATTCCATTTACAACAAGTCTATTATTTTTCCTCTTTAACTGCAAGATTTTAACTGCCCTTACAGATATAATAGTAAACATTGACCAGCTATCAAGTAAAACAGTTAAATTTACTCTTTCACCCGAAGATGAAATCCCATATACACATGCAGTTGGCAATAAACAAATCCCATTCTCACTCAGAGATGACAGATTTACCAACTCATCATTTTTTTTAACATTCAAAATACTAGCAACAGGAGTAGTGTTTTGGCCTTGACCCGAATTACTCACAACACTCTGAATCTCCCCTGCTGCATTACACATTAACGAACTGCTTTTAACATATTCATGCAATAATGTATTATGTTTCAAAAAACAAACAGAACATTTCAAATTGGTCGTGCAGTCCTTCAAATAATGTTGAGATAAGCATAAATAGCAAAGATTATTTCTTTTAACAAAACTCTTACGATCACATAAATTCATGTTCTTATATTTTACACAATTATGCAATTTATGACCTAGAAAACATTTCGGACATTTTTCAAATGGCTTATTTTTATTCGAACCAAATTCATTTGGTCTAGTTTTTAATTTGGAATCAACTTGTTTGACCTTCCAAAAACCATCATTTACTTTAGAAACCGAATTATGCATGTTTTCCAAAATTTGGCATCTTTTAAAAAAAAAATCCAAAAAAACATCAAAATCAGGCAAACCATTTGAACTTAATGACATCTCGTATTGTTTTCTAGACTCGTCATCTATTTTCTGAAAAATATTTATCAACAATATTCCACAAAACTTATTCGGCTCTAAACCAAGTTGTTTCAAAGCCCTTAAATGGCTTAACAAGTTATCAATCAAATTTCTTAATTCCTTAGCCGATTCATATTTCAATTTATTACAATTTAAAATTTCTGAAATATGTTCATTTACAATTAACCTAGTATTTTCAAATCTACATTTCAAAGCATTAAACAATGATACATATGAATCATCAGTTGTCTGAACAGTTTTCGCAGATCCCAAAAGTGAAGACTTTAAATAGTATAATTTTTGGGCGTCTGACAACTGATCGTTTTCATCAATAAGCATCACAAATTGAGATTTAAAAGAAAACCATTCGGTATAACTGCCGGAAAATTGAGGCAATGGTATTTCCGGAAGCTTTACCTTCACATTATGAGAATAATTACTTTGAATATTTACAGCATTATTTTGATTAAGTAAATCAGCAACAGTACCTGCCTTGTGAAGCAAATCTGCTTCTAGACTTTCTAAATCACCCAAAACATCCAATGAATTTTGTGAGAAAACACTATATGCCGCGTCATCTAATAACGAAATAGCAACGGCCGCGTATTCTTCCATCTTAATTTTCAACCCTGTGACGGTTGATAACTTGGCTTCGAATTCGACAGCCAAAGTATGGCCATCTGTATTAGTGAGCCATGTAGAAATTTGAGTGGTCTGGCCTTTAACATAGGCCAGCTTTCGTTTGAGCTGCGTAGCATCGTTAACCGCCATCACTTTCTCAACTTGATTCACAAAAAAACAAAACACAACACGCACAGAATTTGCCAGGAACAATTGCACAAAACACAATATACAGATGCCTGATTTCTTTCAGCAAATCACCATTTGGCAGGAGCAATAGCACAAAACACAATATGCAGATGCCGGATTTCTTTCAGCAAATCACCATTTGCCAGGAACAATAGCACAAAACACTATATGCAGCTTTTCATCAGCACAACACCAAATGGCCGAAGTTGTTTCAACAAACCAACGCATCGAATTTCTTGAAATCGATCATAAATCATGAAACTTGTCGTCACAAAACAAGCATAACATCATTCTACCTCGTCGGTGCCTCCACTTTTCATGTTAGCACATGAAACAAAACGCTTCGCATCTTCGAAACGCCGGCCAAAGAACACAACTAGTTCGGCCAAAATCGGAATTCAACTTCTTTATTCTAATTCTAAATTCCAACTGACACAAAACATTATATATATATATATATATATATATATATATATATATATATATATATATATATATATATATATATATATATATATATATATATATATATATATATAACATTACATCACATAAAGCAACCCAGACGGCGCCACCAACCCAACGATTGGTGGAACAATAAATCAGGCGGCAATCCGCAGAGGCGCCGGAAATTAAAAACAAAAAAGAAATATATAACAGAACACATATTCTCACACATTAGACTCTATCCATTAAGCTCTACCAAGGTAGACTCTATACATTAGACTCTATCAAGGGGTAGTCTCTATCTATTAGATTCTATCAAGGTAGATTCTATCCGCAATCGGGACAGGTAGACTCCCGATGATTGTCGAACTGTCTGAAAGGAGTGTTCCGGGTTTCTTATCTTATTAGAGAAACACGTGTGGGGCCACTTCCCGATAGACCCCCTTCCCTCCTCCACTATGCTAAAAATTCTAATTCTTAAAAAGATGTTTGAGATTAAAAATTCAATACCGGCCAACCAATCACATCCTTAGATTTTAAAGCTCTCTTTATCAGCTATCGTCTTATCAGAAATCGGTTATAAATAATTTTTGTACCACTGTGTCAAACAAAAAAGATTTCGTATCTGTTTTAGGCTATGGTGTTTTTTAGCAAAATTTCAATGTGATAGACAGAAAGTGTTATTTTTTGTAAATGAAAATAATCAACTATAATTATTGGTACATAATGAGAGGTTTTTTGAGATAATATTAAATAAATAGAAATTAACGGTATAGTGGTTAGCGTGTTAGCTTCTAGACTTCGAGGTTGCGGGTTCGAGTCCCGTGTTAGGCATGGATGTTTGTAAATGTATGTTGGCTTGTCAAATGACGAATGTTTCGGTGCATTATAGCCCTCGTGTTGCTGACGGCGCCAGATAATCTGAAAACAACCAATAAATAGAAATTATCTGACCAAAAATCAAAATGCTGAAAAATTACAAAGGATATTAGGAAGTTTCAGTTAAGATTTGACAAATATTGAAAAAATATATGCTTAAAAATTCAAAATTACTTGTTTTATTAGTCATATCATGGTGGCTCTACTATCGGCTCTTATTAGACGATGATAAATCTGATGAGATCCATTACTTTGTGATGCTTATAAAAAATAATAGATGGCGACACCAATTTAAATGAAATATAGTTCACTTTTCTTAATGTAGAGAGCAGCACTACAATAATTATTATAGTGCGAGTTTATTAATTATTGAAAAAAAAAAAAATCTCTTACAACTCCCATACAACTTTAGGCAAGGGCAATTTTTACTGAAATGATAGCTAAATTATAAGTTCTTTTTTTTCCGTTTTACCAAAAAGGGATTTTAATGTTGAATTTTTGAGACTGGATTTTTAGAAGAGAGCAGGAATACATGGCCATTCCAGGTAGCACAACAGTATTGACCAATATCGGAAACACGGGTTCTGGAAGGGTAGCCAAATCTAGCCGAAACTCCAGCATCGTTCCAAAATAAATGATTTTGTTCAAATAATCAAGTAAAATGCATCACAAAACTTTTTTTTTTTCGTTCTTTCTTATAAATAAAATATTTACATTTTAAAACTGTACATCAACATTTCAAAACTTCCAGCATATTTTATCCAGCATTGGGATATATTGGCTAATATCCGTAACAAAGACCGGTTTACAACATCGGGATTGGCCAATGTCGAGCTATATTGGCCAGCGTTGTTGTACTATGGGGATACTCGAGGTTAGACAGAATGTAAGTGAGGAGGGAGGTGGTATAAAAACAAGAGAGCGTATAGGCAAGCGAGCCTATTCATCCTTATTGATATTTAAAAAAAAGTCTGCTATGGAAACTTTTGTATTACAGATATTTTTGAAGCTCGCATGTGAGGAAACTTAACATGACAATACCATGTTAAAAGTGACACAATTCTTTTCGTGCGTTTGAAGGATATCGTTAAGGCAATTGCATCTATACTTAAAAATTATTTTCCTTCTGTAACTTTTTACACATTTTTTTTCGTATGCATTCTTATCTAAGACTTCTATTCTTGAAGAAGTATTTAAGATTTAAAGAAAGAAGGTTTTTTTTTTTTTTTTTTTTTTTTTTTCAGAATGCAAATTATCCGAAAAATTATAAATAAAAATTTCTTCGACGAAGACTTTGTACTCGAGTTCAATCGCAGCCTTTAATTGATATATCATTTATCCATTTTGGTATTGTAAGAACGGAGAAAAAAGAATTGTTGCAAATACAAGAAATTATTTATAAAATATTAACTATTAATTATAACAATAATATTGTTGCTTTTATTGGTTCGAAAGACTTGAAGCCGAAGTAGATCAAAACTTGCAAAAATTTATTCCAATATAACTCTTCACAGATTGTCTTAGAACTCCAGAACTTCTCGCTCTAGTAGACTCAATACAGCTCTTTTCACAACAATAGAGCACAAAACAGCAGTTAAAAACTTGACAACGCAACTGCTAAAATCGCTGCAAAAGACAATGCAATACAGTTCGCTTTAGAACTACTCTGAATGCTCAGTAATTCCAGTCAACTAACGGACTCAACTCACTCAGTCAACTCTCCATCACCCGCTCTCTTGGGCTTATATAGGGGAGGCGAACCTTCGCGAATTTTCTAAAGATAGACATTTGGAGAACTTTCCAGATCGTAGTCGAAAAGTCATGTACATGGGGACATGAGTCGCCAAAACCGTCGCCAACTTGGCTCTATCTCGCCAATTTGGCGAGATTGGCATTACCATAATGTTAAATGCCCTGCTCCTCGTAAAACTCGCTTCCCAGCGTTATCTCTGTAAAACTCGTTATCAAGCATCAAGAGACTCATTGCAAGAAAACAAACTATTGCACTGCCTTATGCGAAATGTACATAAATTTATCTTTTTACATAATTAAGGCTGCGAAATATTTACAAATATACAGAAATTCGTAACAATATTAATTACAAATTAACATACTGCACACTTTAGAAAGTACTGATAACTAACATCTGAGTGTATCAAATAATCAGCATTTTAAAGAAAATCCAGAAATTATTGTTATAAATATAAGTAAAACAAAGTAAAATATATTGATTGTACGTCAAAACTCGCATTATATAGGGTGTCTGAATCAAATGACCCTAATTTGGAGATGTCACTATACTTACCAGAAAGTAAAAAAGCATAAACATAATTTATAAAATTAGATAATAGGAGAAAAATCGGTGCACTTTCATGTTGGGGATCTCTTAGTAGCTTTGAAGATATCCAGCCGGTAGTCCAATTCCAACTAAGTTCGCTTTAGCATTTCCATAGTTACATTAATGGCAGAGGTTATTGAGTCATGGAGGTCTTCAACGTGACGGATATTTCTTGAGTCTTTGACGTAGCCCCAAAAGAAAAAATTCAGAGGAATGAAGTCTGTAGCACAGACAAAATAGCCAGGCAATTAGACCTCCGGAATCACGGGTAGGATTACCTCGGGCCGAAAAATAAAAGTTTTCGCCAAAATCTAAGGATTCAACAGCCAAGTTTGCCTCATACCGCCAACGTATCGCTAAGAGATTTGCGTAATCGACTGTTGAAGTTAAGGACATTTGAATCGGACACCCTGTATTTTTCGGAAACAGGTATTTCATATTAGTTCATAACCTTTTCTAAAACTGTCTTTAAATTTTAATTGGAAATCAAATGTACTGTCGACATCGATTGGATGAGCGGCTAGCTAGTTTTTCCCATCGATATAGAGCCGACCAAACGGTATAGTGGTTAGTGTGCTGGCTTCTAGACCTCGAGGTTGCGGGTTCGAGTCCCGTGTTTGGCATGGGTGTTTGTAAATGTATGTTGGCTTGTCTAATGACGAAAGTTTCGGCGCATTATAGCCCTCGTGTTGCTGACGGCGCCAGATAATCTGAATACAACCAACCCATCGATATAGATAAACAACTGGATAGACCGCTTAATTCTGGGAAAATGAAGCCGTTGCCTGTTGCTGTTAGGTGGGCAAAAAATACGGATTGCCGAGGATTGAAAATAAAATTTTGGGCTGTACACAGCAGAAATATCAATAGTAGACCTTAATTAGTATTAATGTGCTAAAAAATATATACTCTAGCACTTTACAAGGTTTTTCGCATTACCATCCAACTATAAAAATGAACAGTGATTGGTTAATCATCCACCCATGATCATCAACCACCGGCGCGTTTTTCACCTTGCATTGACATCTTAGTTGTCTATCCAGTTGTTTATCTATATCGATGGTTTTTCCAAGTGAAAAGTAGAGTGGCAAAAGAGTTTTAACGCCCTTATCATGCCACTGAGCAATCGGCGCAACAATGTTATTCAAAAACGCGAATCAATTTTTTAATTATTTCCCCAGAATCTATTTCAAGTGGATCTATGAAAAATATATTCTACAGAAAAAAAAATGCATAATGTATTTTCATTTTTGTTTCAGTCGAGTTGAAATAATGTACGACTCAATGCAATACACGTACAACGAGTACAGGAAACCAACTCTCTCAAGTCTATTCAGTAAGTTCAAAATATTCCTAACAAATTCATTAGCTCTTAAACAATATTCTTAGCTCCTAAACAATTCGATTAGTTAAAGAATTACATTAGCTTCTAAAGAATTACATTATCACCTAAACATTTCATTAGTTCCTAATCAATTTCATCAGCTCCTTAACAATTTTATTAGCTGCTACAGATCAATCGCGTCTTCGTCTTTTAACATTTAGTAATTTTTCTATTTATTCATTCATTAAAATTAGTATCGAAATCTTATCGTATTCTGTTGCCATAAATTACAATTTTGTATCCTTGGAGAAAATAGTATGTTAAATAGTTGTTTTTATGAAGACATTGGTAACCAATGTCCGCGCATTGTATATTATACAATAAAATATTTGAAGGAAACAGTCAGAAGAAAATTTAAGCATCATTATCAATCAGTGTTTAACACCATGCGATATACTCGAAATAAGCATATATCGCATATACTTATACATATAGATATCGTTTATATGATAGATGTAGTGAAAAAAAATAGTACATCTATAAATTTTCAATCTTTGTAAACGTTGTAAACATAACTCATTTTGGTACTGGCTGTTCTTGTTTCAAAGTACAAACATGTGCGCCTTGTTTCAGGTCAGATAGGAGGTGCCCTCGGTCTGTACCTGGGTGCAAGCATAATCACTCTGGTGGAGATCCTCACTTTTACCGCTTCGTGGATATGGTACAGGTTGTTGCCCACCAGGGACACCGCCAACACCAAACTGATCCCTCGCCACACACCGTCATTCATCGCCAAGAGCAGACACCACCACAACTACTGAGCAACTGTGTTGCAATCTGAAGAAATAACTGCGTATTAACACTGCTACTATAGGAACTCAATAAGAACTTTAGATTAACACTTGAAGTACTACAGTCGGTTTTCAGCTGGATAGAGGTTGTCGGTATCGTAAGCTATATCGCGTCTGTGAAGCGTTGTAAGTGGAAGCTGGACGATATAAAAACCCAAAACAAACAAAATCAAACACATTATACGCTTCAAAATGATCTGGGAGTATAAGAATAGTATTCAAGGTCTTAGAGTTCAAGAATAAGAAGGCTGCAAACTTTTACTCTCTCACTCTTACTGAGCGGTGATGTTTAAGAGTTCTAACAAACAAACAAAACTAAAGGTGCAAATAAAAAAATAAACAATTGAAATATTATCAATTTGATGTACCTAGTATAAAACAATACATCGATCACGAGTGATTGTGTCTTGTCTGTAAAGTGCAGTGGATGAGCACTATGCAATAGCACAAAAATACGAACTTACTGGTAAATGGAATGCTAGAAATTTGCTTGTTAAGATTCCTGTGACCATTTTACCCCGACAGTAATTCCGTATACCGACATGAAGAGGTCTTGTAACTTCTAACTTTGTCAGAGGACAAAGTCGACACCTGAACCAGTAACTCACTCTTCACATTTACGTCAGGAGATCCGAAGGGTGAAGTCGCCATTATTCTACTCCGAAAAAAATTCAACGGTGACAAGATTCCAAACAAGATACCAGAAGTTCTCAAGAAAAGTTATGTGTTTTGGGGTTTCTAACTGGCTGAAGCAGTCGAAGTAGAGGTGCAACGTAGACTCCGTGACGGAAATAGTTATAGGACTACAATTATTATCACTTAGGGTGAAACTTATTTAGCTTTTGGGGAGCTGCTGGTTGAAATGCAAGAGACTAGATATTTTGCTCAATGAGTCGAGTGCGAAATGAACTTAAATCAATGAAATTTTATTCAGAAAAGAGAATGTCAAATAATTCTATAAATAAAATAGTAAAGTTATAACAGTTATGTTTCGCATTTTTTATTTTTAATTTTCCTTAATCCAGTCCCTGACAAATTTTGTTTTGGGTCGCGAAATATTTCAAAATAAGAGCTTGAAACTAAAAAAATAACCAATGTTTTGTAGTATTACGTTATATCGTCAATTGTACTCACTGGATATTATAGGATTATAAATTAGTTTAAACTGCAGAAAAACAGAGATAAAAAAAAAATTCTATGAAAAATGCATTTCATAAAGATGGATGATTAAATGAAGGATGGATGATTGAATGGGCATGGATGATTGAATAAAAGATACGATTTACAAAAAGCCATACAAGCGTTAATGTTTTGAAAATGGAAGTTCTGTAGATTCCTCCCACTGAATTCCATTGAAATTTCACAATTTTATTACACTATAGAAAAAACAAACTGGTCAGTGAATATGATAAATGTTTTTCGCCTTTTCTGAATAAGTGGGAAAGTGTCCCTTATCTGGTTTATGCACATCGTCATTTTTTCCAATCAAAACCTGCTAATCTGATAGCTCTAGCCTTACATGTCAAAGGTGCCGGGTTCGAATCATGAGTTAGGCATGGATATTCATTGAGGTTCGGAATCCACGTTAAGCTGCAGATCCTGGCCTGATTAGCCGTCATTCTGCAAAAAAATAGGTCGTTGAGCGTACAAACCAACCAACAATCGAAACCAAATACGAGTCAATTTCTCCCAAGATACCTCCCGGAAGGCATTTGCGCAGCTTAGCAAATGTTGGCTCTTGTGCCATTAAAACCCACACAACCAATCACCCAACCTCCCGGAAGGCAATCTCCTACACACAGATATGAATATATTGATGCTCCTTTCCTGTACTGTCTTCTTACGACAGAAAATATCTAATACCACTGATTGCTAACTACAATTTCTGGATAGCTCATGCTTTGTTATTGACTTGAAGGCGAAGAAGGCTTAACCTTTAACTGCTGTGGTTGGATGGTTTGAGGTTTTTGGCGCAAGAGCTACACATGGTCCAAACTGCACCAAACAAATTGATGAACACCAGTTTAAAGTTTAAGAAACATAGTATCAGAAATATTAATATAAAAGTCAGAGATGCTATATTTTAGAGGGTGGAAGCATTCCACAAAAAATGACTCGCGGTCTGTCAGACCGCTTACAGCAGTTAAAGGTTAACAATCATCATACACATCTAGATTTATGTTTAGCAACTTCCCAAAACGAGGTAAAATTTTTCTTGCTATCAGCCTTCTAATTTTGCTTTTCACAAACACGTGTTAAAATATTCTCAAAGGGGTGTTATATTATTGTATTAACGGGGAAATGTTTTTGCATTTCGACCGGGGAATGCCTTCTAATATTAAGCAGAGTGGCCACTGAACCGGGAAAACCAGGAAATCAGGGAAATGTCAAGTAGCTTTCTGATTCTGGAAAAAATCAGGGAAATGTCAGGGAACTTTCTAAAATTTCATGAAAATCAGGGAAATTTTGTATTGTTTAAGGCACATTCATCCATATTTTGGCGCTATTTACATGGAGATTTGTAGTGGTAAGCCATTAGAAGTTTAAAGTTACAGAATAATTTAAACTTTTCATTACCAGCAAAACTATTTTTTAAAAAATTACATATTATCTCTTTAGCATACATGTTCTATTTGATCAGGGTGTCTAGACATCTGGAAAACCTAAGAAAATTGGGGAAATTTGAAAAAAAAGTTTGCCCTAAAATCAGGGAATTTTTTAGAAACCTATCACGGAATTATCAGGAAACTTTTTTTCCTGAGTTTTGTGGCCACCCTGTTAAAGGTTTACACAACAATTAGTTTTAAGTGAGTGAGGCTTGCTTTACGCAGCAGTTAGCCTTTCAGCGAGCCCATGCTTGCATAGCAACAGGACCTGATCATGACAAGTTGAGGCCCAAGGCCCGGACAATTTCGGGGGCCCTTTTTCAAATGCGAGATTTATTGGAAATGATCTTGAGACATACTCAAATGAATCAATATTAAGTATAGAAAAAGTTGATAAAATAATGTTAATATATTGTTTTCTAGAAGTTAATTTTTTTTTATCACAAATAAAGAAACAACTTTTAAACAATAAAATTTGTAAATCAAAACAGGAAAAACTTTGTTATGTAGTATTGCATTATACGATCACAATGTATAGTAATATCCGTGGCAACAATATCTGCAGCATTATTCATAGCTTCAGAGTCGACATTTGCTGATTTTACAATAAATTCGTCAATAATTTAAATTTTTAACTTTATCTTTCATGAAAGCTTGTTTTTTTACGCTTTTAAATGATGGTTTGGTTTATGTGAATAAATATAGTCTGGGATGCCAAAGACAGTTCAAGATCAATACAAAATGATTTTCATGAAAAAATTCTTTTATACAGATTACAAAAGATATATTCATAGCTTTTGTGAAAGAAAAATTATAGGTTTAAAGCATATTTCGGGGCCCCCTAAAATTATGGGCCCAAGGCCCGGGCCTTGTGGGCCTAGGCGATGATCAGGGCCTGCATAGCAATGAACCTTCCTGGGAGCGAAGTGCTAAAAGCTAGGACCTATACACCAATGACGGATTTCCGTAACGCAGGCCATGTAGCTTGCTAAAAAATTGCACATGGTACAGTTTCGTAGCGAAGCACAGGTACGCAGCTAGTAGATAGATAAATTAGCAACTTCCACCCAAACTATATACAATTCGTTTGTAACCATCAGCATGGGCCACCTATTACATAGGATTGATGGGGGGGGGGGGGTATTTAATTGGCTTCATCTACTTGCAGAGCACAAGCCACTTGTAAGCTATCCAGAAATAGTATTTAGAGATCAGTGCCTATATAATGCATGGCATTAGAAAAATTCAAATATAATCTAACTGTTGCCACTACAATATCTCAATTGTAACAATATTCAATACAAAGCTTCATAATACTTTTTAAATACTTAGGGATTTGTATAGGTAATATTTTGTTGGAATGTGTGTTAAGAAAAATATATACGCAGATTTTTGCCATATCAATCGATGAAACTTATCAAAAACAATCCGTAATTCTTCCATTCAACGATCCGTCAAAGGATGTGTTTTCTTCCCATTAATCCATTATCCATCGCTGATAACAGCAAGCAGTTTGGAAGAAGAAAAAAAATGTCTATTTAGCTTATAAAAGCCCTTTTAGCCGCCATTCAGTATCTTGTCTTTGAAAAAACCGTTCCCGGAAAAGATTATTTAATCAAAACAGGTAATGAAAGACAACCATGCTAACAAAACACATCAGCAACAATGATTACAATCGATCTTCGTTAAACAAGTAAGAGCAACGCATCCCAGAAAAACTTACTTCATTTTACACGATAAATGATACAAAATAACTAAATATGAGCACGGAATGCATTGAATAGATAATGACGTAACCATCGATCTCACTTAAAGGGCAGTGACAGCGATGTCCATTTTAATAGAAAACACACAAAAGAGTTTGCACTTGCATTTCTTCAGGAGGGATGGTACATTTATTCTCCAACTGAGCTCATTATGATGTATTAATTTTATGCAAAAGCAAACAGTTCGTGTTACTGTAAATTATGTCTACTCCCTTTGCAAGGGGTTTAACATGTCTTGCGTAATGGAGTTCCACGTGAAATCTATTTGAATATGTTACATGTGACTTCAGACAAACCTTATGCGACGATCAAGAAGGCGACGAAGAAAAAAGATTATTTTGTATAGAAGTCTTTGATAAGGAATGTAAGTGTATCTGTTTCGTTATTCTAATCTAATTAGTTAAAAAATGGGTGGTTGAAATGTAAGAATACGATATCGACTTTTCGCCAAGTTGGCGAGAAATATTTCAATTACAGATTTAATCATATATTTATTTATAAAAATTTCTGACTGCGATATACTTGAAAACCTATTTCTAATGAATATTGAAAATTCCTTCACATGTATTTTAATATATGTTCTATGCTTCAAGATAATCGTCTATCGTGTTCTTTAACCCATTAACGACGGCTGGCAAGAAAACTTGCCAATCAACATTTTAGTTTTTTTTCTTTGCTAATAAATTGCGATTGTGATTCCACTTAGTGTTTTTTAAAAATCATAAAAATAATTTTCAAAAAAAAAAAAAATCTGAAAAAAAATTCAAAATATACCTTAAATGATCTAGATAAACAAGGTAAAAGTTAAAAACAATGAATGTTTATCTATTTCAAAATTGTCTTTAATGAGTTTACTCATTGTCGTTTAAAATAATGCTCCTAAAACTTTACCTAAATTTTACTGTTTGTGCAATATTTTCTTAATCGTAATATCTGCTAAAATATCCACTCAACATACAATATTTTATAACAGATATTAGTAATTAGAACAAACAACATCTGTAAAAGTCTTAATTTCTACGGACCAAAGGAACACCTGTCCAGTACTCAATTTTTTTCAGGATTTGAATTTCTATAATTAAATGGAATTTCCTTTATCAAATCTATCTTGTGATATTTTCAATTTAAATGGTAGTCAGTTAATGTTAATAGTGAATAGTATTTAGATGTTAATGACTAGTAACAGTTAACCACCCCACACTGAAAATCAAAATGTTCGCACGCTATACTAATAAAACAAAGAGTTCGTCTGTCGATGACTAAGCTAAAGAAACTAACTTCCAGTATTCGAGCATAACATTTTAAACATCAGTAGTATTTGACGTCTAATTTTGCTTCTAGGACCAGAATGTTAAATTTTTCATTAGTTTTTGTTTAATGAATATTTACAGTTTTAATGCAGAAAAATATCCATCATCGCCATCAGTTATCAAATCTCCCGCCAGATGGCAGAACTAATTAATAACTTTCTCATCCAATGGCAGCTACGATCTGTTCATGGGCTACTTTGTCAAAAATCTTAATGACATGTCCCATGGCCATCAGTAACCAGTACAATAGTTGAACATCTTGAGCCAATTTGTTCCGGTGTTAGTTGAATGCAGACACGTGTTTTTTTTTTTTTTTTTTTTTTTTTTTTTGTGTTTTTTTTTAACTAAGGAGCTCCAAAACGTATAGAAATGTAAAAAGTCTGTATGTTTTTAAGGAAAGCAATAATTTCATTGTACCAATATGTTAACATATGGGTGATTAAAATGACATGTCCCATAACATAACTATATCAATTGCTATTTTCAGTCTTAAAGATGGTAGATGGGTCTTCTAAAATGAATAACCTGCATCCAGCCCATCCCAGTGACATAGTGAACTTTGATGAGGAAGAAGAGGAAAGATACGGAAGGAGCAACCCTGAATGGCACTTGGGAAACCCCAAGAAGCGACAGGAGTTGATCAAACAGTTCGCACAGTCATCGACTATCCATGGCACGGTTTACGTCTGCAATTCCGGCAGGAACAACTCAACTTGCGTAAAGCTTATTTACAGGTAAGACCTTGCAATGGAATCTTCATCGGACTTATTTCCTTCTTCAAACTCTCAATTCGATTACTGACGTATTCTCGCAATAACAACAGTTTGTGAACTACGCAGGGTGCTCTTTGCGATATGCTTCTTGGCTGTTACCAACAACATTTACGTTCTTTTGCAAGAGAACATCAGTAAGCAGTCTACTTTTATCAGCACCATCAACAGAGACGTAGAGACAGGGATCGATGAGGATCCAGTCTACTTTCCGATCTACCCGAGAATCACCATCTGCAGGAGGCCCTTTTACAAGACAGGTTAGTTCATGCACTATTTCCAATTTTCACAAAAGGACGCGTTCCAGAGAATTTCATTTGTTTGCGAGATTGAAAGGATCGAATACGTCTTGTTACAAATATATCATAAAGATCTGCCAGATGCGATTACTAATTTCTAGGACTGATCGAATACTCTTCTTCCACAACCTCAAATCTCTCATTCATCATGAATTCGTTCAACTTGCAAGATGGTCACAGGGAAGTTTTACGCAGGTCTTTCCCGATATCGACAAAGAATTAGCAAAGTAAGACCTCGTTTTCGACAAAATGGTAGTTGGCTTCTTTCGCACGACAGTGTTCGGTCCCACATTGCGTTGTCTGTAAAATAGTTTTGGCACAGCATGATGTCGTAACGATGAATAATCCTCCATACTCTTCGGACTTAGTACTCGCAAACTTTTCTTATTCCCGAAACTGAAAAATGTTTGGAAGGGAACAAAGATTGAGGATGTCGAGGTCATAATGTAACCAGATTTTTCTATCTCGAAAAACTTCATCAATTACCTACTCTGTTAGTTTTCAAGTTCTTAAGACATTTTTGCTTTGTTTAGAAGAACTTTGGTGGGACTCTGTAACGGAAAAGCGGGACAATTTGGCGGGACATTCGGTCAGCGGGATAGCGAGGTGAAAAGTGGGATTGTCCCGACAAAATCGAGACGTCTGGTCACATTACGAAAACATCAAGAAAACCTTGACTTCCGAATAGTAGAGCATTCCGAAAAAGGACTTTAAAAGTTTTTTCTGAAACTGTTACAGCCTAGCACAGAGGCACATTACGGAAAGTGTCGATTACTACATAACATATTAAATAGGTATGTAGTTGGCATTATATTTTCCGGAATTATTAAATCAGTTATTGAAATCAATAACTTTGCATTACATCCAAAATAAGCAGGTACAAGTGCGAATGTGTTAGTACTAACGATATCCTGAAAACGTTAATAAAATAGGAAAGTATCGAAACGATTCGTCTAATATTTCAGCATTCTGTCGCTTTTTAAACCCTTTGTATTAACTTCGATTTTGTGTGTTTGTCAATGGAGAGTTATCTGTAGAGGCCTAATTAACCCCCTTGCAGCCGTCATCCTATCGGGATGAAATTTGGGAGATAGATTCGATGTCAATGACAATGCATTCAATCAAATTTTGGGGCTGCAGCTCTCACAAAAAGGTAACTTTTACACACGTTTCTATAATCGCTTAGGAATACTAAATCCCATTTAACAGATTATTTGTTGAAACTCTTTCCTGTTGCCATTTTTTTTTAATCAAAATGTATAAAAGGTATGAGTTTTATTGCCTTCAGTCAAACATATCAGCTTTTGCGATCGTTGACTCGTTGTAGAGGACAATGTATTCAATTAAGGTGTTTTTTTAAGGGGGGGGGGGTGAGTTATTAAACAGTTCAAAATGGATCTTTTGTTCTTAAAATTGGCGATGCATATATAACCCATAAAAACTTTTTTTATGGATTACATTATTAACTCCTAAACTATACTAATGTAGTGAGAGGCTCGTGGACTTAGATTATGAAGATAAAGAAAGACGGTGAAGACAAGCCCTGTCCGTTAGACTTTCTCAGATAATATTAGAAATGTTACAGATACTCAATATTTCAAAGGAAAGATCTCACTCAGACGAGTTTTCATACGAAAATTCAACAGGAAATCAATTTGCAATTCGTTTAATTTAAACAATAGACTCTACAGAATGTCTCAAAAGATTAATAGTTTTGCATAAACCTTCCGACCATAAGATTGCTTCTATAATAACACGGTGTGATGTTAATGTATTGGTTGCAAATATCAATATCGAATTAAAATGTATACTAAGTGACAGGTTTCTCTTCAAGTTGGTTAGTTATCCGAGTCCCCAAATTGTCTACATTTTTGCTCAGAAAAAGACTACAAATTGACGGTTGTTTTATTATGATGCGTCTTTAACCTTCACAAAAAGGAAAATTCAGTCATTAAATGTCGTCAAATTGTGCATGTTTAGTATCTTGACATGATGTACTACAATAGAAACGTGTATGGTTTGGTTTGTTTGTCGGCCTATTTTTGTGCACAATAACGGCTAATCATGCCGGGACCTACAGCTTAACGTCGATTCCGAATCACAACGATGGCGACGTATGGCCCTCGTGTTGCCCTTGTGTCGTTAAACTTAAACCAACGAACCGAACCACAACGAACATCAGTGCGAACGCAGAATTCGAACCCGACACCTTTGGCGTGCGCAAGGCCAGAGCGCTAACCCCACAGCCGTCAAAACGTGTATGGTCCAGCTTTTTTCTACTACAGTAACTGTCACAACATATTTTATTTAATGCAAGATAATCTTTTGAAACTTGTTGCAAAATGCGTACAGCGTTATTGGTGGTTTCGGTAACAGTAAAAACTTTCTCAAAAATGCTCTTCTGGAAAAGTAGCTCCAGAATTATTCCCTAATAAATTGATGTGATATGTCCTTTCTGTATCTATTTTTAGACTTCAATTTGAGCTACCTTCATCTGGTGGAGTATGTGATGCTAAGTCTGGGCACTCCTTTTACACCCCTCACCCCCACTGAAGAATCCATGCTCATACAACTGGTAATGTATCAGTTGAAGATGAGGGAAAATCTGACAGAGCCCATGGTTCTCTTTCATGACAGACTCCAGGAACTAGAAAACCAGTACCAGATACTCAAAGCAGGGAAGGAATTCAACCTCTGGCAATTCGTTACCAACCACAGCGTGAAGTGAGTAAAGACTCGGACTGTGACTTTAGCTAAAATAAGGCATGTTAAAGTCACCAAATCGTACTAACCCTTTATTTGATGGGACTTTTAAGTCCCGTCAGTTTGCTCATAGTACTGTCATAATTTAAATACCTTGAGACCCATTGGGACTATGAAATCCATTTGTGTAGAATTCGTTCTTCAGTTGGTGCATGAGCAACACAAGCATATGTATCTTTGGAAGCTTGCTAGAGACAAGTATATAAGACGATATAAGACCACGTTAGATACCTAGGAGATTGAAAATCATCCATGTGTTTGCATATAAAATGAAATAAGCTTGTTCTACCATCCAACAATTGAAGAAGAAACTTCATAGAAGAGAATTTTAAAGTCCCAATGGATTCTTAAAGCACTTAAATTAATGCAGTACCATTAAAAAACTGACGGCACTGATAAATCAAGTCAGTAAATAAAGGATTAAAATACCGTTACTTGGAATTAAGTTGCGGTGTTTTTGAGGAACGATATACGTGAAAACTGGTGAATGACTCTCCATATAAACAACTCTCGTTTCCTATTACATGTAGATTAAATTATCCACATATATTTTCACTTCAGTCAGATTTATAAATTAAGACAATCGTCCAAAAACTAGGCCACGCTTTATTTTCTTTACTTATTTCGCTTTAATATGACACGCTGGTTCAAAAAAAAAAATCTCAACTGTGTCTGTCCGTTCTTCACACAAGAATTCGTACTCTAAATAAGTCTGAAAATATACTGAATAAATGTTAATGAAAATAAGAGATATTTGAGATTAGGGGTCCATTGATTCATAAGGTTGGAAGGTTAACCCTTTGTCTCTCAGGTGCCACACGATTGGATGCCGAAACACGGGAGGATCACTAAGTTTGATGCGGAAATTTGATGCAAGGCCAATGACTGTGTTTAGTTTCTATGAAGTAAATCCATAAACGCCAACCGAACCAAAAATACCTCGAGTTGCTGGTTATTCCTCCGCGGGAAAAAGACCTCGAGTGCAAAGGGTTAAAAAAGCGAGATTTTCGTTCCTTTTAACGTTGGTAACGATGAAAAATGGTTGCCACTGATGTTGATGTTGTACTTGACAATAGTTGATGAAAACGGATAGAAAGTATTCAATCTCCGGTTCCAATTTCATTTTCTATGGCCAAAGAATAAGTCAACTCTATTTTTGAAACTTCTTTTCTAATATAGTCATAAGCTTATACGAGGCGTTTCGTTCATATAGCATGTACGAAGTCAACATCCATAGGTAAAATTGAAAAGGGACGACTATTTTTTCGAACTGCCTACCTGCTACTACCTACCCTTACTTTACCCTTGATATCCTGATTAATAGCTGGTTACACTTACACGCTCCTATTTAATGATTGACTACACATTCATTTAGGATTATAATCACATTTACCATGCTGAAAAGGTTGATCTTCCTATTAGAAGAACTTTAATAACTTTACCAGACCTGCCACTGAGCGGTATTTTTCTTTCTTTTAGTATACCAACCATGACTGACCTAACATCATATTTCTTCAGGAGATTGAATTTACCATGGGTTTCCAATAGCTGAGTGGTCAGGGCATTGGCATGGGCAGGATGGTATGGGCAGGATCGATTTTTGGCAGACGACTCCTAATGAACATATTGTAGAAGGTGCTGGATCTGATAGTAGGGGACAACTACCTCGAAATTCAATACAGTACTGTTCCAAGGGCACTGTATTCAGTTTTCATCATTTTCAAATACACTTCTTCCTATAGGTTTCTTGGCATCATTATTTACGTTATCAACAAATTGAAAAAGTCGTTTGAGAACCCTTTTAACACTACCATATTTGTACTACGAAAACATATGTCACTTTATATTTGTCGATGGTCAAAATATTCATCTCTTTAAACATTTCAATAAAGAGATTCTGCCTGATATTTTAACTCCTGCATTTTTAAATGCGTGAATTTCTAAACATACCTACGTTTAGAGAACGGTTTTAGATTTTTCAAACCTGCCGTGCATCGTAATGATGTTGGGGATTTCATCCAACTGCTATTGAATTCCATTAGCGACGGTGCACATTTCCACACACAACGACAACGCGACATGTTCTCCAGTTGAACCTAACTAGTGGCATTGTGACTGTCACTATCACTTAAAAACCTTTTCTACGCATATTTCTGTTTCAGTACACCAGGTCCCGATTCGCATAATGTGACATTTACTAATTTGAACTTAATTATTAAAACAATTATCAATATTACGCTCAAAGTATTACAAATTGTGCTGAAGTAACTGCCATTTGCATTATATTCACTAAGCCAGTTCAAGTCATGGTATTATATTTATTTCTTGAACACAGGTGCTCCGATTTCTTCTCCTCGTGCATCATTCCGTTGCACCCCTTGGACTGCTGTACCGTCTTCGAACCAGTCTTGACCAGCAACGGACTTTGCTTCACCACCCGCGACGTTAGAAAAATATCGGATTATATCATTGGAATGCCAATCGCCTTCTCACTCACACTCGACCTGACCACACCACCTCTTTTGGGTGAGTACGGATCCGGATTCGCATTCGGAAATCCTCGCCATTGCATTGAAAAATCTCTTTAATAATTCTTCGCATGACGATCTGCAGTCTCTTTCGCCAGTGTGATTAGATACAGTGGAGATTGTGACAGATTGTATATTGTCGAGCTACCCAGTACCCAGATACAAATATGAGAAAATTCCAGTACACAAATGTTAGAAAATTCCAATTGACAGACCTCCTAGAATTCCTTCTTTCAATTCAGCCACGTATGGAAAATTGGTTAAGAGATACTTTCTATGGCATGAATGTCAAGAAAAGCATTTACAAAGCCTTCCAATTCTTAAGAATAATTTATTAAACTTGAATTCGGAAATAATACAATCGGTGTGTGTGTGTGTGTGTGTGTGTGTGTGTGTGTGTGTGTGTGTGTGTGTGTGTGTGTGTGTGTGTGTGTGTGTGTGTGTGTGTGTGTTCGTTCTAAACATCCCCACCTCTAAAATTCTCGTGGAAATGTGATAAAAGCATAAAAAGTTGAAAAACGAAAGTCTTTAACACAGAATTCTGTTCCCTTGAGCATAAACCATCAACAACTTTATGTTTTCCGGGGCAACTTGCTTCTAAATATTTCCTTTTATTTTCTCATATCATTCTAATAGTTTCAATCTTACAACGCAATAATCAATTTGTGTTCACCACAGACATTTTGGTGCAATAAAGATATGTTCCAAAAATTATGAATTCTCTCTCAAGATATGTTCCAAAAATTCTGAATTCTCTCTCAAGATATATTCCAAAAATTATGAAAAATTCGTCATTTTTCTTGTCTTCTCTCTATATATAAAGCAAAGACCACTCACTGACCCACTCATCACCAATTCTCCCACTTCCCATATGGTCATAACTCTGAAAATTGGTATAATTGTCAACAATGACAAGCATAGAATAAATAAGTTATTCAGATCTCAATTAACCAACTTTAAGGGTTCGAAAAAGGGTTAAATATTCTAAACGTGGGATATTCTAATGCACCACTTCCAATGTAGTCACAACTGATATTTCGTGCAAATATTAACAAGAACAAAAATAAAAAATACTGAAGGTAAAAAAAAGTCTCCGTACGGAAGCAATAGTTAGAAATAAATTAGCATAATTTCTAATCTTTTGCTTCATATCTTCACTAACTACTGAAATATGTTTAATTTAATTCTTTAAAATAACTTTATAATAAATGTCTGTTTTTACAAAACGCAGTTAAATTGAAATATTTTGGAGATTGGTTGGTTGGTTGTATTCAGATTATCTGGCGCCGTCAGCAACACGAGGGCTATAATGCGCCGAAACATTTCGTCATTTAACAAACCAACATACATTTACAAACACCCATGCCAACACGGGACTCGAACCCGCAACCTCGCGGTCTAGAAGCCAGCACGCTAACCACTATACCGTTTGGTCGGCAAATATTTTGGAGAGGTTGCTAAGTGGCATGCAAAAGAAGTTTCCTTACGCAGTATGAAAAACAATTCTGACGTCTTCCACAACAGACTTTCAGCAAATTTTCAAAACTGAAATAAACACAAGTAACATGTTATATTATGAACGGTCTTTATAGCGAGATCAAATTTTTTATTCACCATTGACTGCATTATATGTATCCAACCATTGTTTGAAGCGTAATGTAGCACTGTCCACTTTTCGTCATCGTGGCAATTGATATCCGCTCCCGAATCAATAAGTAACTCAACATGCAGCTAATATCATCGGTATTAAATCACTAACAGTCTTTACATCGAGATCAAATTTTTTATTCCCCATTGACTGCACTATATGTATCCAACCATTTTTTGAAGCATGATGTAGCACTGTCCACTTCTTGTCATCGTGGCAATTGATCCCGAATTGGAAAGTAACTCAACAATATCCGCATGTGAACTTAGTGCAACTAACATCCACAGTGTTTTGCCATCATAAGTCTTCATATCAACATCAACTCCTTCATTCACAAGGGACTGAACTTCTGGTAGGTTACCTTTTGAAGCATAATAATACAGTGGAAGCTCTTTAAGGCTTATTACGGTCCATGATTTTACAATGAAACAAAAATAATCTGCTATAGTACACTTATTATTTATCATCTTTTCCCGTCAAGAGTTTTTGTACTAAATTTCAAAACAACCTACCTGTCTCAACATTTATCAAAAGTTTGCGGTGCCACAAATTCTAACTCAACCAAACTTTTTCATCAAGGGTCTTTGCGCTTTAAACTCCAACTCACAGAATATAGAGCTGACACAATTATTCTACCTTACCCATCAAGTACTTCGTTTCGTTTGACATATGTTCGATTAATTTGAGATATCTGCTCATCTAAAAGGGGTTTTATGCATGGTCCTTGTAATTGTGACAAAATGACTTGTGTGCCTTTGAATGAAAACAACAAACAATGCACTACTTTTATTTTTGCCTTAAGTAAAAGTGGTTGATTTTAGAAATAAAACAGTCTGGAATGGTAGTTTCAGGAAATATTTGCATTAAAATCAAAGCATCATTAAATAGAATTAAAAAAAAAAAAAAAAAAAAAAAAAAAAAAAAAACTTGCAAACTTTTTAAATACTGGCAATCCTATGGAGCTTATACTGAGCCACAGCTGTGGCCATCCTGGATGACTTTTTTCTGGCACGCGTTCGCCACAGCAAAAGACGCCAGGTCTAGCCACTGCTGTAGCTCAGTATAATACGCTCCATAGCATGAATCGCTTAGAGTCTGATAGACACAAGCGACAGACGCAACCTCTAGCCACAGCAGTAGCCCAGTGTAATAAGCTCCATAGAATTGCATGTTTTGGTTAGAGTGGCTTATCTGAGCGACTGAAGCGGTGGCGCACGTTCTCCACTGGAGTGGCTCTGTATACTACGAGCCTATGGCGATTGTTAAGCTCTTTTTAGGCTTCAGCATGCACTATCCAAAAGCAGTAGTTCATGAGTTTAGTGAATAGAACAATCTATATTTTCCCAGGCTACATCATCCATATCCTGGCGCAACCAATCTTTAAAAGCAGACACTGCCCATCCTAATAAAAAATAGTCAAGTAAAATTGAAATTGTTGTAACAATGTGTGCATGTTTACTGTGAATGTAGCATTCGTTATCTCTTTTAGAGCAGCACAGTGAGTGGGGATTTCGCATGTTCCTAACCGATCCGTCGGAGGAGGTACCTATTGTCTTCGAAGAATTTAGCGGGCAAGACGTCGTACCAGGCCTCGCCACAACAGTCAAGGCACAACTCGTCAAGGTAAGGTCCGAGCCTTTAACCCTTTATTTAATGATATGGAACTTACAAGTCCCATCAGTTTTCCCACGGTACTATATTAGTTAAACGCTTTGAGACTCATTGGGACTTTGAAATCCACTTCTAGAAAGTTCGTTCTTCAGTTGTTGGTTAGCAATAAAAGCTTTATTTTTCTTTGGAAGCTTGCATATAAGACAAGATGGATTCCTTGAAGATTGAAAATCGTCAACGTGTTTGCATATAAAGAGAAATAATCTTCTGATGTCCTCCAACAATTGAGGACTAGAAATGGAAAACGACCTAAATCCAAAAAATAATTTTTCAGTAGAGTCGAAAAATGAAAACACTCGTATTTGGTACTTAAGGATATGACTAAGTACCAGAAGATTTTGAACTATTGCTACTGGAGTTTGCACTTTGGGCGTTCTTCACTTTGTTTAGCTTGGATCTTAGGACATTTTTCCATAAAAGATATTTTCGAGGTTTTTAAATAGACTTCAAAGTCCCAAAAGGCCTCAACGCGTCCATCCTTTCTTAAAAATAAAACATTTTAATTTTCAAACTGTGACTCAGCATTTCAAAACTCCCAGTATATTTTATTCAGTATTGGATGAGATTGGCCCAAATCCGTAACAACATCCGGTTTCCAACGGCCCGCACCGTTATTAGCCAATATCAAGCAATGTTTGCCAGCGTTTTTGTGCTACTGGCGGATGATATCATCCCTTTCCGTTTGAAATGTCAGAATAGAATTCAACTTTATATTTTTCTTTGTATACAGAGACAGCGCAAAGCCCTGCACACCCCTTGGCACGGACTTTGGGACGAATGCCCCAGATGGCGATATAACATAACTTACGACTCAGATCGCTATTCTCACTCCATCTGCGACACTTTGCTCTACAAACGCATTCTAGAAGAAAGATGCAAGTGTGTGTCAGTGTTCCAATATACAGGTATGAAACATTTTTAGTTTTTTTAATTTCTACTTCATACTGTAAAAAAAGTGTGTTCTTTGAAATGAGAAAAATGTATTTATTTCTAAGTACATTGGGTGCTTATATATCATAGTTCTATTTCGTTCATTTTAAATTAAATAGCTTAAGATTTGATAAAAAACATTGAATACAATTCTCAAGTGATACTTTTTGTGCACTGGTTAAGACATCTTGCATTAGAATTTCAAGATACAAGTACCTATCCTTATTTCCTTCAACATAACGCCGATCAAACGGTATAGTGGTTAGCGTGCTAGCTTCTAGGCCGCGAGGTTGCAGGTTCGAGTCCCGTGTAAGGCATGGGTGTTTGTAAATGTATGTTGGCTTGTCAAATAACGAATGTTTCGGCGCATTATAGCCCTCGTGTTGCTGACGGCTCCAGATAATCTGAAAACAACCAACCAACCTTCAACATAACATAAATTGCGACACCAGCAGCCCTCATACACCCCCACACCATAACGCCTCCTCCACCGTGTTTGACAGTTCCACATAAATTCTTATTTAACATTTGTTGATTTTGTTTCCACCAGACCATAACTCAATTATCTGACCCTTAGATATTTAATTTTAATTCATCACTAAAAAGGACTGATTCACAGACATGCTTCCTTGCACAATCGATACGCTTTTTTTCTGTTAGAGGTATTTCTATAAGGCATCTAAAGGGCTGCTAGTCAATTTCAGATATGTTTTTTAATAATATTTTTCCTCGTTTGAGACGTCACTTCAATGTTGTTGTTTTTATCAATTTTTAAGCCATGTGTGACTTAAGGTGCACTTATTCGAGAATTATCTTGAACCTTGCTATAGGATATTTCTTTTTTGCAAACGCTTTAGCTTTGAAGATTTTCCGGATTGATCTCTGTCCTCAAAAGTTTGAAGCTCACGGTGTCTTTCAATAATATATCGTACTATAGACTTCAATATATTAAAGATTTCGCCAATTTTGTCATAGGTAATCCATCATTTCATAACTGAATCACCAACTAATGAATAGGTATAGGAACTCCATTTCAAGACGATCATCTACAAGCTAAGATCAAACAAGTACTGCTATCATGTCTTCAATGATACTTGAGTACACTTCAGTTTTGAAAATTTACAGCAAGTCTGTTGTGGAAGACGACAGAATTAATTTTCATATTTCGTACTGAAACTTTTTTTGCATGGTACTGAGCAACATCTCCTAAATATTTCAATTTAAATACTTGTTTCGTTTTGTAAAAACATACATTTATTATAAACTAATTTAAAAGAATCAGATTAAACATATTTCAGTAGTTACTGAAGATATGAAGCAAAAGATTAGAAATTATGCTCATTTGTTTGTAACTTTGGCTTCCGTACGGAGACTTTTTTACCCACTGTATATAAACTGAAGTTGGCAACTCCAGAAAATGAATTTCTTCCAAAAATGTCATTGTGATACCAAAACTATACAAAATTTGAGCACGAGGCGTACTTTTCACATTAGTGCGAGAAAGTTAATTTCCCGCACTCCTCGCCAGGGGTGTAGTGGAGCGGGAACGCGTGGGAACGGCGATCCTTTACCTTTTTCGAAGGTGGAACGGCGTTCCCAAGCCTATTTATTATTTTTTTTATTTCATGACATTAAATGCAAAGTCAAGAAAGAAAACGAAAAGGTTGTTTTGTGAGCACTTGCTGTTGTTTTCGATCTGCAACTTCAGAGCTAAGCAAGCAAGTTCAAATATTTGCAAACACTTGAAAGAAGCGCAGCAACCCACACATACGGCCATTCCATCAACCATCCGACAAATTCATAAGACTCCCCCTCCCCTCCCTTTTCTACATGGTCCAATGTTTCAATACTCCTTCATTAGAACTATGATTCATCCAATGCAGATTATCTTCTTCATCATCTGTATTTGTGGATGAATTCCAGACGTCAAAGTTGTATGGTTCTTCATACACAAATTTACGCCAACTCTCTCCATTTTTAAAGAACAAAACTGTGGTTTGGCAGTTCTTTGCGACCTTTCCTTGAAGAATGTTTCCCTTCTAATTTTAACGGGAGCGCTAATCGATTTCTCAACAAAAGTTATGTAATTCTTTTTCTTTTTTTTTTTAATCACCCACGTGTTTTGAAATCACGGAATTATGCATTTATATTGGCTTGCCAGATATTCAGAAAATCAAACTGATACATTGTATGAAAATCACAAATTATATTCAAATCAGTATTGATTTTGTAACACTCCTGCTTACTGTAACTCAATACATAAAAATAATGGAAATGAGTGGCCTCAGGAAGGTGCATGGGAGGCTTCTTTCATTCCCTTCCTAATAGTTGCTTAAATTTTTATAAAAGTGGAGAAAAGGGCAAAATTCACCGGAAAAAATAAACTGTGTTCCATTTAATAATAGATTTTATATTTGTCATTGTGAGAAGGGAAATAGTTTTGAAAAATAAAAGTTTAAAAAAAAAAAAAAAATTCCTTGCAACCTACAAGTAGTACTGCCGAAACTCATGATATTGAATGTATTCTTTTCCAAGAAGTGAAGGTATTCATATTTGCTTTGAGGTTATATATTTCACTTTCCTTAATATAAAATTGCTAATGATTTTGCAAATGGAAGGAAAATTGTCCCCGATATTTTTTAAATTGTAGTAATTTTTTGATGACAATATCAATATCATATAAAAAAAAAAAAAAAAAAAACAGGAATGTACTAAGCAAATCTATACGTCTATCAATTGATGAGTCTACATTTGGTTGGTTGTTTGTACTCTCAACGGCCTACTTTTATGTACAATGATGGCTATATGGGTCGGGACCTACAGCTTAACGTGGATTCCGAATCATAACGAGCATTCATGCCTAGCAAGGGATTCGTATGCGGCACCTTTGGCATGCAAGGCTAGAGCTCTAACCACACAGCCATCAGGTCTGAATCGAAACTTGATCTTTTATGGGAATTTTTTTTCTGATTGAAAATTGTTTAAGAAATCATGTAAATTTTCTGTTTAAAATGAATTATTGATAATCTGTTTAAAAATTGTTGCAAAAAAACTATTGACACAAATTTTTAAATAGAATGTTTGAAAATATCTTCTAATCCATTTATAAAGTGTCAAAAAATCTGTTAATATGGGTTGTGCAAAGCAAATTCTTAAAAAAATCCAGATTACTTAATAGTTTTAAAAAGATATTTAAATAAAAAAAGTTTAAACACAAATGTTTTTCTTTTCAATTTTGAGGAGCTCATTATCTGTTTTGAGATCATTAAAGTAAAATAAAGTTATTTATTCTTAGTTGTAATTTTCACTCCCACCTCCACCCCTCATTCACACAGAAAAAAACCCAAAAATATACGTTTGTAACGACGCGACATAGCGTTCCCATACCTTTTTATTTTATACTACACCATTGCTCCTCGCGGTAAAGAGCTACTTTCGCCACGATTTCTGATTAAAAATCTCGATATATAAATCTCTATATAATCTCTATATATTAAAAATCTCTATATATGCCGCCTTGCGGGCTCCTTGCGGCTCTTGCGTGCCGCCCAAATTTGGCTGTATTTCTGTGAGCAGAATGGCAACGAATTTAAACATCCAATCCCAAATCTTCTAAATGTACTTTATGCATGAACTTCCAAATTTATGGCAATGAGATCGCTGACTCGCTGGCAAAACTTGGCACACATGAACCCCTGCCAGATAACTCGGTACTTACTTCCTCGGAAATTCACTCCATTAGAAAGAAACGTGTACAGCTGGACTGGATTGTTCCCCCGGTGCACACCTGGTACTCTGGGGAAAAGCCGGGACGCGCTTTGACCTTCAGAGGAGATAGAGGTGATCAGACTGCGTACACAAGATTTATCAGTGGTTACCTAAGGTGTATGCTATATGAACAGAAAAGAAATGTCTATCCAACTTGCAATAAGTGTTTCACCGGTGCAGCTAGCCCGGCTCACCTCCTTAGCTGCATGCATTTTGAAAAAGATTTCCTGCGCGACCCAGTCTTGTTCTTCGACTTCCTGAGGGTGGGTGGACTCATGGACCTGGTCTAGCTCCGCTAGACCAGTTGGGATAAGAAACAACAACAACACTTCCAAATTCAGAAATCCAGCCAATCACAAAATATCTTTCGAAATTTGACTAATACATGTGGCAACAGCCAGCAACTTGAATTCACTGTATTTTGTTTTTCTTATTATACTGATACGAATTATTGCCTATTTAATTCGTATTGATTTAATATTTAAGTTGATGCAAGAATAAATAGATCCAAGATGTGTATATTTCTTTTGGATTAGAATTCTAGATAAACCAGTCTTTCTTAAAAATTATATCTGCTGGAGCAGTTCCCGAGGTTAGTAGAAAGTGTTTTACGGTACCCACTTTTTTTGTAAGTGGCAATTTCGCTGCCAAGTTGAATCGGCATCAAACTACAGGTTTTCAAAAATGGATTCCAAGTTAGAATAGAACCACACTGGTGCCGGGTTACCCAAAATCGCCAAATAAAAAGTGGGGACCGTAAAACACATTCTAACCGTTCCGGGTGCTGTGGATAATAGAATTTCGACTACAAAACTTTCTTTCGAACACAATTGAAACAAGCCAGCTTTGTTTAGATTCGGCAAATAACGTTTTCCCGATATATGCCTATAAAAACTGAGCACGGAATTTTCCTTAAGAATATTAAGGTTTCTATGCTGAAAATTCACAGTAGAATGAATAAGAACTTCAGCTTTCCGGATAAACTGGAATTTAACTTTTTATAATAGTATATTCATTCAGGTTAAGATTTACCGCATGTTGCCTCTTGGCAACTTTTAAAAAAAGTCGCTAAATTGAAAATAAGTCAAATGGTTGTGTCGCCCAATTCAAATGGCGTTAAAACTCCATCATATTATCGAATCTAAATGGTCCCTGGGGTTGCCGGAAAACCAAGTCGCCGTGTTGCATTTATCGCCAAAATCGTCAACTTTCAAAAAGTCGCCAAGAAGCATCGTGCAGTAAATCTGAAGCTATATTCATTTCTAATCAGTGCAAATTCTGCTATTACGAATTGAAAATCATTAAAATAAAGAATACTGTCCCTGCTTAAATTAAGCGTCTCGACATAAGCAGTAGAATAATGACGTGGCAAGTATTGTAGCTTTTCATAAATAATAAAACGTTTTCAGTTTCACAGCACAATATCACTTTGGATTTTCTTGATTATGCATCTGAAATTGCATTTTGCTAGAGCATATTTTAATTACCTCACTTTGGGGCGAGCAAAGCGAGGCTGGTTCGCGAAGCGAACCAAGGGGATTGCATAGCAATTCAGGGGGTTGGCGAGCTTTAGCGAGCAGGGGGCGGGGTCCCCTAGTAACTTAAAGTTTAGTTTTTGCACGTTGTCATATGAACATCTTTTCTGTATTTGAAAGTAAATGTTTTGACAAGAAACTTTCTAATTTTACCTATGACTAAACTGAAAAGAATATTTTGAAAATTCAGAAGACCTAGCTGGAGGAGTTTTTCTATTTTATTTTCAACTGAGTTAATGTCCGGAAATAAAACAGATTAATATTAACTGATTTCTCTCACAGGTTTTCAAACTCTGAAGATCTGTGATCCAAAAGACATGTACCTATGTGTCTATGGAACCATCCTGGAAGGAAACTGTAAGCATTGTTTTACATATTATAAAAATGCGAGTCAAAACATAGCCATCGCTATAAAAACAAAACTTAGCTGGAGCAATAACAACAAAACTCTACTTTTGGATTTAAAAAAATATATTTGTTTCCATTTTTAACAGCATTTTCTTGTCACTTTTAAAAAGTAATTTTATATGGACAGACTTTTTTAAATCCTTTACATTGACTTCAATTTTTTTTTTTTTTTTTTTTTTTTTTTTTTTGTATTTGTGGTGGAAAAATCTCCTGAAGGCTAAATAACCCATTTGATGAAATCCATTCGAGCTAAACTTTAGCAGATAGACTCGTTGTCGATGACAGTGCATTCTATGAACTTTTGGTGGCAACAAAAAAAGTCCATGGCACGGAATCAATGGTTTTCTTCTCAGTGGACAAACACTGCTATGAATTGTTTGGCCAAGGCCGAACTGGATTGTAACGAGCGCTAAGGCACTCTCCAGGCCGTGACAATTTTCAAAAGTCTATGGGTGCGAAGGAAAAAAGTTGTTAGTTCAATTTTCTCCCTCAAAACAAGGGGGCGCTGCAATCCAACCAGATTTGAAACTGCAATATAGTGATATTAACACACTTGCCCTAAATCAGTCGGGCTGAAATTTTGCAGATAGATTTGATGTCAATGACAATGCATTCAATCAAATTTTGGGGGCATTCTATCAAATTTCACTGTCACTAAAAGGTCGTTTTTACTTACGCTTGTATCTTCAGATACTAAAAAAAACATCTTGCCTTCATCCAATCGCCCTGAAATTTAACAGGTAGATTCGTTGTAGTTAAAGTTGCATTATATTATGTTTCGGGAGGTGTCACTGTCACTAAAAGGTCGCTTTTGCACACGCTTCTATCTTCAGTATACTAAAAAACCAACTTGCAGTCACCCAATCGTGCTGAAATTTGACAGGCAGATTCGTTGTCGATAAGGCAGATTTGTTGTCGAAGATCCGGATCCAAGGGGAATTCGTGAAATTTAACATCGGCTCTCTTTCCAGAATATGAAGTACAGTGTGGTACGCAACAATTCACCATGTTTGGTTTTAAATGATAATGAAATTAATTAATAAATGTAAATCTATGAGGATGACATTAATTCTATTTGCAAAAAATATTAGAAATTAAAAAAATTAAATCAAAAACTGCGATGAAAATTTCTTAGAACGCCAGCTAAAATAAAAATATCCATGGCTGCCCGTAGACTAAGTATTCTCTAGACTGGCAACTCATTCTGACCCCAATAGTTTCTAAACGAACTAATATATCTTCAAAGATTGATTGGAATCTTGGAGATTTCCGATTGCAGCGCGACTGTTTCTTGATTACGTACTAATAATTCATCATTTATTGATTGATGATTGGAATTTTTGATCTTAGCGCTACCCTGTTCTTGGGAACGAACTAAACGAACGTGAACTTGATTTGATGATTGAAATATTTGAAATTTATACTCGCAAAAACTTCGAAACTTAGGTCACATCTCGGTTGCCATCGTAACAGGAAAAAAATTGTTATGGATGCTTTTACATTTTGTATCACATTTTTTTTTTTTTTTTTTTTAAATAATAAAAAATAAAATTTATGATTTTTAAAAATATTTAAAATATTTAAAAATGCTTTCATGACGAAATAAATGTTAACAAAAAATAGAATTGTAAAAAATTCTATTTTTGTTATTCTAACGACATAGCGAAGATTTAATTTTATTTGTTAGATTATCGTTTGATTTTAATTGGAAGATTTAATATTTTGATTCAATTTATATTAAAAGCTAATTACGAGTTAAAATTCTCATGCACTTACGTTATTTGCATATCTAATTGAGATTTCATTTCATTTTATGAAAAAATAACAACGAATTATTTCTTGGTAATAATTTATTGAGATTGCTGTGTGTGTCTTCCTTTATTATTATTATTATTGTGTTTTATATTCTTCTTGTTGTTGTTTTTATATTAAAGTTGTCGATATTTTATTGATATTGTTGGTAATATTATATTTTTAATTTTATTATCATTATTTTTAGTATTTAATGAAGCATTTAAACTTTATTCGTAAAATTGTATTTGAAATATAAACTTTACCTGTAGTTAAAAGCAAGCAAGAACTTATTTGTAAAAAAAAAAAAATAATAATAATAATAATAATGTATAAAAAAATTTCTTACGTCAATACAGTTTTGTAAAAATATATTGATATATTTTCAAAATGCAATGTTTCAGTAATTCATCCATTGAAAAAGTTCGTTCAAAATTAATAAAAAGGTATTTGGTGTTATTTTCTGCTGCTAATTTCTTATTACAAAGCTTTAACACAACCTAATAAGAATTTAAAAAAAACTAATTTTATTTGCGCATTAAATAAAATTAATTTAGCAAATAAATTCGACTGCAACTTTAACTTTATAATTAATAAAAAAAAAACTCCAATCTGCTGGTTGAATAAAATTTAAAGTTACGAAACATAAGAGGGTGTGTTAAGTCTCCATTCGGAGTCTAAAAACAGACAGCAAGAAGCTTTAACATCAATCCAAGCAATGCGCATTGCCATGGCAACGAATCAGCCAATCAGCGACCATACGTTGCGTTGCCGTCAAATGTAGTTCCAACCGAAACTATTGGGGCGCTGGTTTCTATGGCGCTTTCAATATAGAAAATCCTTAATGGTAATCCAATCAGAGTATCATATCTATAAGTGTCTTTAATCTATGTGGCTGCCAACTCTGAAATCACGAGAATTGCCAACGACGACTTTTTAATTTAATTTTTATAATTTCTAATATTTTTTAAAAATACGACAAAGAATTACATACTCTCCATAAAGAGTAATGAAAATAAAATTCAAAAATAGGCCTTATTTTAAATAAACAACTTAACTCTAAAAATAGATATCAAAGTCTCATATTTAATGCGTAATAATCAACAAAAAGCAAAGAATTTTAAAATAAATGATAGTGTAGTGAAGCTTCTGACATCATATTTGCATGAAATGTGAATAATAAATTGTCGGGAGTGAACTGTGTATAAATTTATTTCATTCGTTAATATTATCGTTTGGCAATATTCGCCGTGTTCTTTTTGCATTTTAAAAATAAAGTAATTTTGTCCTCTAACGTATAGGTTTTCGTATTTGACCAAGCAAAGAAAACACATGCTACTGTTTTGGTTGGAATGCAGCGCCACTAGTCCACTGCGGCTGTTTCCACTTTTTACTATTAGTTGTCACGGCCTGGTTCAATCCAGTTCGGCCTTGGTTTGGCAGACTTCCACGCTCAACAATCTATTTTTCTGCCTTACAACGACTAATCAGGCCGCCTAACGTGGATTTCAAATCACATTGAATATCCGTGCCTAATCAAGGATTCGATCCCAGAATCTACGCCATGTGAGACCAGAGTATTAACCACATAGCCAACAGTTGGGACAAACAGTATGAAAAATATTTGAGATCGAAATCACTTAAATAAATTGCAAATGCTCATTTCATTTGATAATTTATGTAAAGAAGTGATTGTAAAAATTTTAATTTTATGGTTGATTTACTGATATACTGATAATAAAAGCACACCATCGATATTCCCAGCATTAGCTCCAAATATGACATCAACAGCTCAATACTATACAAAAAAGTTAGACTGGTTTTTCAATCTAGATCCCTTTTTTTTTTAAATACATAATCGTGAAGTAACAATTAACACGTTCGCTGCCGATTACGCGCTAGCGAGGAATGTCGGGTAGTTCCCCAGTAGCCTGTCCTGATCAGACTACGCCCGATCGGAGTTTCTGTTCATGCTGGAATCAACCCTCTCGCTGATCGAAAAGCTTCCTGCCAGACATCTTTGAGGTTTGAAAAGAGCGCGCAAAAATGCTACAAAAAATGCTTGTATATTACGCAGAAATGTGGACATCTAACACCCTCTGTTAACCAAGATTTGAATAAACAATTAAACATCACAGAAAAGCCAAATGAAACCATGAACGGGGAAAGAGCGGGTTGCACAGTTAAATAGACGACAAAAAATGCATTCCCGCGGAAATCTCGGGCTGCGCAGCGAGAGGGTTAACTGAAGCAAGGGTTCACTGAAGCAAGGGCAACACGAGGGCCATGCTGGTTAACTTGAAGTAACAAAATTATATTTGTCATGTGACATAAATATCAAATACATCTCGTCTTCCTTAATAAGGTTAGCTTGAAGCTTGCCTTTCTAAAACATAGTTTCAGGTAATTCCAGCAAAGAACAGCAAATCGATTGGGTGCGGTCTGATCAGGACAGATTACTGGTGAGTAACAAGATACGTGAGCGGCAGCGAATGTCAATCACATAATATCGCGTGATAGGTAATTAACGTAATAACTTTTGAGGTGGATATGTGAATATATTTTTTTTTTCCAAATTAAAGTTAAAAGAAATATTATAGACTGAGAGGCGACTGCAATTTTGGGACCCCATCGAACATAATTCTGAATTTTTTATAGAAATCGACTCGACGAATCAAAAATCGACTTGGAATGAGTTGAACTAAATCCAATTGCCAAATGCGCCATAACTTGCCAAATAATGAGTATTTTTTTTTTTTAATTGGTAATCCTCACTCTTTAATTTTCAATTAAGAAGGTTGCAGACGATTCGGATGTGTGACTTACTTGCATCTTTCACAAATGAGCCAAATTGGCAAGAAACATTACGTCACTGATGACGTAACTGATGTCGCCAATTTGGCTTACTTTTAAAAGTTACAAGTTTTCCAAGCTAGAGATCAGAAATCACTTGCGCTTTTTCACATTGAAAATCCAAATTCAGTGGGTTGCCAGACGAAAAAGTTTGTTCTCTTTTTGGCAAGTTAAGACATATTTAGCAATCGGATTTTAGTTCAACTCATTCCAAGTCGATTTTTGATCAGTTTCTGCCATTTTTGCCACGGCCGACCAGTGGATTCGTAATCTACTCACTTTTCTCCAATTTCTATAAAAATTCAGACTGATGTTCGATGAGGTCCAAAAATTGCAGTCGCCTCTCGGACTATTATTTACAAAACTTTATCAATAAGAATCATATTAATGAAAGTTAATCTGCAATAAGTTGAGTTTATTTTGAATTTATTTCAAAACTATAAACTGCATATAAATAGGTGTTGTTGTTGTTTTTTAAATGTTATAAACAGAGGGGGATTGAAAAATTAATTCTTTTATGAAGGGAATGGGTGGCAGCAACGTGATGTAATTTTAGGAGAGAAAGGCAATCAAATGTGATTGAGCGTGACGTAGGGAGAAGGGGGGGGGGCTTAAAAAAAGTCGCACGTAATTTATATATGTCCCTAGATGTGTAAACATATTTTTTCAACTCTCTCTCTCCCCCCCCCCCATACTGAAAGTCCAGTTACGGCCTTGACCTTACTTTATTATTAAGCTTTTATTTCCAATGAACTTTTTTTAATTATCAAAAGCCTTCGTTGAAGTAACCACAATAGTGTGTAACTCTCTATTGCAGTGTCTGATCTGGTAACCGTCTGCAAGCCGCCTTGTATCGTGTACACGTACAAAACAGAGTCGTCTTACATAGGAGTAGGAGGCGATGATCGGACCAGGTACGTACACTGAACTAAAGCAAGGAAACCTTGCACACAAAAAAAAAATGGTCCAATAAATGACAAAATAAATTTGACATGTGTTATACCAAGACGTCTTTCCCACCAGAAAGGTCTGTACGTTAACTTTTATTGATACTTATGTATCTTCCCGTCGACAGTTGGAGAACTTTTTTTTGATGGTCGAATACGTTAACTAATGGATTGGGGGACGACTACTTTCTTCTTTAAGAGGAAGTCCTAGTAAGGGTCATTCCCTATACTGACCATAATACCATCTTCTATCCCAGTTCATATATAGAAACTAAACCTTGAAATTTGGTGAGTAGGTACGAAAATGATCACTGGATGAAATGACATAAATTATTTTCAGATTTTAATGTATCTATTAAAATGAAAATCAAACAAGCAAAAGACTATTGCAGATGGCGCCACTGCATAGGCACTGACGAAAGGATTTCAAATATACAATAAAATATATACTAGACGGATTTTATATTTATGTCATTTCATTTTCGTGCCTACTCACCAAATTTCAAGGTTTTATACAAAGTAGTTTCTAAATGCACTGGGCTAGAAGATTGTAACATAATGAGGATCTAGAGTTACCTTTACTAGGGCTACCTCTTAAATGTAAATTATTATTCGAATTCAAGAAAGTTTTACAATCAATTGGCATCTGACATCACGGTGACTGTGCGGATTTCTTATGGTTCGAGTGTGGAATTTGTGTTTGTAAATTATGCTTCTTTTTACGCTGTAACAATTATAACTACTCTGTAAATTTACCCCGATTGATCAGGAAAGTTTCATTTAAAATACAGTCAAACCGGGACCGCCGCGAAACTAAGAGACTCTACTCTGTAAAGGGCCCGGTACTAAGTTTGATATCACGCTAAGCGATGGATGAAAACACGAAGGCCGTCTACCGTAGTCCGTAATCCACAGATGTAATGAAACATCTCTGGTAATTTCTACCCACAAAAAGCACTTTTGAAAAATAGAAGAACTACCAACCTCAAAAAACTTTCTTTCAATAAAAAAATCATAAACACGATGAAAATTTTCAGCCACAAACACAGTGATATAAAAAATAGCCAACCTCTGATTACAACTCTCGGTTATGACTCGCTTACGAATGTATGCTTACTTAATTTATTTTTAAAATTTAAGTTCCGCTCCCATAAAAATTTACGCTGCTTGAGGTTGGCGCCCGTCATAGGAATATTAACAATGCTTGCGTTTAAACTAATTTATGGATGTTTGCACGAATATTCGAGTTTATGATTTCATTTGGATGGGTAGGAAATACAAAGTGGTGTAAATACTCATGTTCGTGTAATTTTCAAAATAGTATAGAGAAACTGTGCTCAAACGCTTGCATTTGAATCGTTAATAAGAATTTTTTAAGTAGAAAACTAAAGTGTTTCTGGTAAGCTTGTTTGGTTGATACATACATTTTGAAAAGTTTTTATGTGTGGGGGGTTTTAAAGGTTAGTAATTAAGACGGGCGCCAACCTCAAGCAGTGTAAATTTTTATGGGAGCGGAACTTAAATTTTAAAAATAAATTAAGTAAGCATACATTCGTAAGCGAGTCGCAACCGAGAGTTGTAATCAGAGGTTGGCCATTTTTTATATCACTGTGTTTGTGGCTTAAAATTTTCATCATGTTTATGATTTTTTTATTGCAAGAAAGTTTTTTGAGGTTGGTAGTTCTTCTACTTTTCAAAAGTGCTTTTTTGTGGGATATCAGAACTTTTTTTAAACACTGCCGACTTCTATTTTTTGAATTTGTCCGTTTCATCGTTTTTTTCTTGATCACCTATGGTACACCTGGTACCAAGAATATTCATAATTCTTCAAACTGAGTTCGACGATACCTTACATGCAATAATTATCTTTAAAATTGATAAACTGGAAGTGGTACCAATAGCATACCTGGTACTTTAAACATTCATAGTTCGTCAAAACAGAAGTCCAACATGCCACATTTATCTTGGAAATTGATTAACCGAAAATGGTACTACCTATGCTATACCTGATACCTTAAACATTCATAGTTTTTCAAGTCAAGCCCAACGACATCCAACATGCCATATTTATCTTCAAAATTGATAAACCAGAAGTAGTACCATCTATGGTACAGTAAGCAAAAAAAAAACAGAACGATGGCTATATCTTTTGTTCTAATTGTCGAAATAACAAACAAAAGGTACCGTTGTAAATCGTGAAAGGTTTTTAATAATTGTATGTAGTTTTTTTTTATCATGAGGGGTCATCTACATATTAAAACAGAACCAAACTTTAAAAAGTTCAATAGCAACCTCATAATATTATTCCATATTTGGATTCAGCATTAAAAAAGAATGCGAAATACAAAAATTCGTAATTTTCTAATGAATGGTTTGTAATTTAAATGATAAAAAGAAAATGATAAATTAATGTTAAAAAAAAAGTTGGTTTTTTGGCCATAAATACTTAAATAATTAATATATTTCAGTAATTTTTTTTTTCAAAAGGTAGTTTGTAAATGGCCAAAAATAAATAGCAATCAGCTTTTGAATCAATTTCTTTTTTAATAATTAATTATTAATTAATAAAGCAATTAAAAAAAGAATTGAATAGAAACATATATTTTTTTTGCTTTCATTAGATTTACCATGGTCTAAAACCCCCCGTAATTTTTTCTTTAAATTTTGACTATTAGTTCTCGATTTTTTAGAGAAAATGTAAAAAACGCTCACTTTAAGGGACCGTATAGTAGACGACTTTTGAAAACTATCAAAGATTAATTCAAGGTAAACTAGAGGTGTGGAAAATCGCATAACGTTCAATTATCGTATAACCAATAGTTTAAAAACTAAGAAACACGCTTTAATAGGAAAGTGAACTAAAAAGTAGAAGATAATTTTAAATAAGAATAGAGGGATTAACAAGAAATATTTATTTTATCGTAAAAAAGCGAGGGGTGCTTGATGTCAATTTTTGTAAATATTTAATGACAGATATTGGTAAAAGTAGAGCCATTATGAAAATATCTTAAAAAGCACCCCACGCTTTTTTACGATAAAATAAATATTTCTTGTTAATCACTCTATTCTTATTTCAAACTTATTTAAAATTATCTTCTACTTTTTAGTTCACTTTTCTATTAAAGCGTGTTTCTTAGTTTTTTAATTTATTGATTATTTTCTACTTTTTAGTTTGATTTTCTATTAAAGCGTGTTTTTTAGTTTTTTAAATTATTAATTATTTTTTCTGTAAACTACCAATTTTTTTTTTTTTTTTTTTTTTTTTTTTATTTGCTTTCTTAAATTCCATTTATTTAAAACAACATTTTTTAAGCAATTTCAAAAAGTTATCCTTTAAAAATTTTACTGAATCATGTGACTTTTTCATTTTATAAATAATTTCAATGATCTAGTTACATTTGTGTTTATAGTGAAATATTTCTGTAAAATATTCATGCTTTGCTAAATACTGTTTACTATTGCCTACATTTAATATTTATTAATTTTCTAATCATCAGTAGTATTCGTTATATTTCTGCAATTACAGTTTTCGATATTTTATTTATTTCGTGTGAAGAATGCTCATCTTTAATGTTGTGAATAAATTATGTTACTTTTGCGTTTACTTGCTATTTTTGTATTAATATTAAACATGACACTATAAATCCAAGTAGTTTCTGTGCAATTTTAGACTAATACTTGTATTTTTTAATCTTCGTGAAACGCGCCACATTAACCGTTCGATTTCTCCCGCTGTGAAGAACCTTAAAAATACCTTTCGTTTTATGGAAATTCTCCCTGAAGATCGGTCAAAAAATGGTCGAAATATTTTCGCTCATAAGTGACGTGTTTTTCAATATAATGCATTGAAATTTGTTATAAAGGGTAAATGATGTATTCTGAATCGAATGAAATGATAAAAAATAAGGGTTCGTATTGAAATTTTCGAAGATAGCGTTACTTTTACTTAGTAAACGGTCCCTCAAGAAAAAAAATATTGCATCAGATATATAGAAAATCGTAAGCAAAACATTTTGGTGCAAACCGTAAGATTCTACGATAATTAGAACCGAAGATATAGCCATCGTTCTGTTTTTTTTTGGGGGGGGGGGGGTACTGTACACTTGGTACCATGAATATTCATAATTCTTCAAGTTGAGTTCAATGATATCTTGCATGCCAAAATCTACTTGAAAATTGACAAATTGGTTGAATGTGGACGGCAGTAACCATCAAAATCTACCACGAACGAGTACAAGAAACTTGTGTATGGCAACTCAACTCCCAAAACTTAAAGAAATACGTTGCCATTGACAAAGAGCCGGTCTGCCAAGTTTCAGCTCGATTGGTTAGTTTGTACGCACAACGACCTATTTTAGTGCATAAATAACGACTAATCAGTTCGGGACCCACAGCTTAACGTGGATTCTGAATCACAACGAACATCCACACCTAACCCAGGAATCAAATCCGGCACCTTTAACTTACAAGGCCAGAGCGTTCATCCCATTGAAAGTTTATTCTAATAAATTGTTACAAATAAATATTACAAGTTTTTACAGTCTAATAAATATTGCAGTATAAATTATTTTTATTATACCAAGCATTATTTTGGTTCACATAATAACCCATTGATATTTGACAAAATTTAAAATATTTTCTTAACAACAATTTTAAAATTCACTATGAAATTACAATTTTGATGATATACGATTCTACAATTTCATTTTACAACGGAAAGTAAAAATCAACACATCTTTAAAAACGAATGACATTTTTGCAAATTCCATTAGCCAATCGCAATGCGTGGTTCATTTAGTCCTCTGTAATGAATTGACTGTGACGTCAGCTCGCATAACATCCACATTTATACTTTTTATTCAGCCCATAGTATCTTGCAAAAAAATGTGATTGTTTTCATTTTTCAATGGAGGTTTCACGAAATTAAAATGTTTTTGAAAGTTAACTCTCTCTAAATTATCATACAGTTCAAATAACACATGCAACTTAAAGAACAAATATTTCTCTTTAATTCTATCTCTTCAAAAATTAAATTATTTAAATTTTAAAAATGTTATAAGCCATATAATTATAGTCCAATTCGTTCTGCCTATACTTTAACTTTACGTTCATTCTCACTTAAAACTAACATGTCGGAAAAACTAACTTCGAAATGATAGCAAACCAGTTTGGCAACTTTTGGCATATATATTTGAACCTCAATTACAAGCTGATCGCCTTTATCTGTAATTATGAAATGAAAAAAAGTGATTTTAAATTAATTAAAAATAGAAAGAATTATTTAATGAAGTTCAAACCAGCGTAGGATTTTAAGTTGAAACATTCCGCATCCTATAATTCAATCCGTTTGAAGATCTATAGCTTAGTTAGGGCTGTACGTTTGTCTAAATTTTTACATCAAAATCGGGCTGGAACTCGTTTTTTTATTTCGTTTTGGAAATTTCAATATTTTTTTTCTTCGTTGTCTTTTATCCTAGGTACTCAATTTTTTTTTTTTTTTTTTCTTTGAAAGATATCACCAAGACGAATCTATGGTATTTTTTGTATAATTATGTGAAGTTTCGTAACCGCGCTAGAAAATAGTCAATTTCGGCTTTTTCGCTGGTAGTTGTGCAGAGAATAGATACTTACGGTCGTTTCTGCCTTTTTTAAGGTTGGCGGCGAAACGACCGTTTCGTCTGATAAAATATTATGTAGTGAGTTATTAAATGTTTGAATACGTTAAGTTGTTTAATTGTAGAATATTCAGATACAACATTTAATTTCACGAAGTAAAAGCACCGAGAGTGGGATTTAAATTAAAACACTGCGGCAAATTCTTGAAATTATAACTAGATTTTTTCAATATTACTAATATTCCTTTTATAGTAGATTATTCGGGTTGAAAATTCTTTGTAATATATTCATATACTAATATATCTTAAATAATTTCAATACCATAACAAGCAATACATTAAAACAGTATGTATTTAAAAGAATAAACATTACAAAAATACAAACACTAAATTATTATACAAAAATTGTATTTCAACTTTGAATATAATAGGAATTTAAAAGTTGTAAAGTGCTAGTACCTAATATTCTGATTAAAATTTCCTTTTTAAGCAATGTATTTCCTCAAGAAGAACATGATAAATTATTTCAAATAGGTATTTTCAATAAAAAATAAGTTGGTTGGTTTATGAGCTCAACGACCTATTCTTATACACAATGACGGCTAAGGAGGATGGGACATACAGGTTAAAGTTGATTCCGAACCACAATGAACATACATGCAGGGACGACGCGAACGAGGGGCGAAGGGGGCGTCCCCCCCCCCCCAAAGTTTTAAAAAGTTGAACAGTCGGCAAATTTTCGAAATTTTATCGAGCCCTTTTTTTAAAGTTGATCCACAGTAAAATCGAATTGAAAGAAAAAATATAAATAAAAAAGAAAATCGAACAAAAAATATTAAAAATACAGAACCCGAGTTTCACAAATCGGCATTTTTACACTAGAAGTTTGTTATTTTCCCGTATACATTAATGGACTGCTTACATAATTATAATAGGTATCTTGCGAACACAAATCAATCAATCATTATCTCATCCCCCCCCAAAGTTTTTAGAAAAGAAGGACGGCAAATTTCCAAAATCTCATCAATTCATCACGCTAAACTAAGTGGAGAACGCCCAGAGCACGAACTCCCTAAGCAATAGTTCAAATTCAATCTGAAATATGTACTTAACCATTGCCTTAAGTACCAGATGCGATCATTTTTCGGTTCTAATAAAAATAAATAAAAAGAAAAAAAATTTAAAAAAAATACTAGACATCGAGGTTGCGGGTTTGAGTCAAGTGTAAGGCATGGGTGTTTGTAAATGTATGTTGGTTTGTCAAATGACGAATGTTTCGGCGCATCATAGCCCTCGTGTTGCTGAAGGCGCCGGATAACCTGAAAACAACCAACCTGAAAAATTTACTTTTTTGTACTTTGGTCGTTTTCCATTTCTAGTCCTCAATTTTCCTTCAATTTCAAATCAGTACATTTAATTGTTTAAATCGTCAAGTCGACTGTCGTAAGTTTTTAAATTCCGTCACCTCTGGTAAGCACACACTATATTCTCAGGAAGAAACTGACAATAATGACTTATTCTTCCAATTAATAGATAACTCTGATGTGTTACAGTAGGTGACATTTTTTGTAAGTCAGGTAACGCCTCAAAAACCATGATATGCCCATTAAACGACATTTACATGAAGTGTGTATTGCACGTCATATGAATTGAAAGTCTTACAGAAAATTTCAAAACGTCTAAATATTAACTTCCGAAAAATGAGCCCTCTTTTATCAAATACATACCTTACGTACACCACTAATCTGTCGAGAAGTTTCAATTTCGAATAAAACTTGCTTATTTTTTTGGTAAAGATAAAAATAAAAATTACGTTTTATAAGGTTATTCAACGAGGTTTATTTTTACTTATTACGAACGTGAAGTTGAGTGAAATGGAAGTAGCGTACAATTCTGTTGAAAAATATTTCTATTACATTTTGCCAAATTATTGCAATTAATGTCAAGTAGAACTCTATAAATCTCTATATATATAAGGCAAAGCCCTCACTCATCACTGATTCTCCCACTTCCCACATACTCACAATTCTGAAAATCGGCACAAATATCAACAATGGTAAAAATAGAAAAAGTAAGCTACTCCGATCTCGATTAACCCACTTTAAGGGGTCGAAAAGGGGTTAAACGTTCCAAACGGGGGACATTCGAATATCCCACTTCCCATTTCGTCACAACTCTGAAAATCGGCACAAATATCAACAATGGTAAAAATAGAAAAAGTAAGCTACTCCGATCTCGATTAACCCAATTTAAGGGGTCGAAAAGGGGTTAAACGTTCCAAACGGGGGACATTCGAATATCAGACTTCCCATTTCGTCACAACTCTGAAAATCGGCACAAATATCAACAATGGTAAAAATAGAAAAAGTAAGCTATTCCGATCTCGATTAACCCACTTTAAGGGGTCGAAAAGGGGTTAAACGTTCCAAACGGGGGACATTCGAATATCCCACTTCCCATTTGGTCACAACTCTGAAAATCGGCACAAATATCAACAATGGTAAAAATAGGAAAAAGTAAGCTACTCCGATCTCGATTAACCCACTTTAAGGGGTCGAAAAGGGGTTAAACGTTCCAAACGGGGGACATTCGAATATCCCACTTCCCATTTCGTCACAACTCTGAAAATCGGCACAAATATCAACAATGGTAAAAATAGAAAAAGTAAGCTACTCCGATCTCGATTAACCCAATTTAAGGGGTCGAAAAGGGGTTAAACGTTCCAAACGGGGGACATTCGAATATCAGACTTCCCATTTCGTCACAACTCTGAAAATCGGCACAAATATCAACAATGGTAAAAATAGAAAAAGTAAGCTATTCCGATCTCGATTAACCCACTTTAAGGGGTCGAAAAAGGGGTTAAACGTTCCAAACGGGGGACATTCGAATATCCCACTTCCCATTTGGTCACAACTCTGAAAATCGGCACAAATATCAACAATGGTAAAAATAGAAAAAGTAAGCTACTCCGATCTCGATTAACCCACTTTAAGGGGTCGAAAAGGGGTTAAACGTTCCAAACGGGGGACATTCGAATATCCCACTTCCCATTTGGTCACAACTCTGAAAATCGGCACAAATATCAACAATGGTAAAAATAGAAAAAGCATTCTATTCCGACCTAGGTTAACCCATTTTAAGGGATGGAAAAGGGTTTAAACTTTCCAAAGGAGGGATATTCGACTGTACCACTTCCCATTTGGTCACAACTCTGAAAATAGGCACAAATGTCAACAAAGACAAACATAGAAAAATTAAGCTATTCCGAGCTTGATTAACCTACTTTATGGAGTCGAAAAGGGGTTAAATGTTCCAAACGAGGGATATCCGAATGTTCCTCTTCCAATGTAGTCATAATTCTGATATTTGGTGCAAATGTTAAAATTACAAATTTAAAAAAAAAAAAAAATTATTCCAATATCGATTAATGAATTTTTAAGGGATGAAAAGTCGACGCAACATCGTAATGTTATATAGCACTTCATTTATTAAAAATGTGTAATGGTGTGCGTTAATGGAGAGTCGAACACGGGACTCCTAGATCAGAAGACAGGCGCGCTAACCACTAGGCAAAAGTGATCACTTGTGCCTAGGTGTTGTATCTGTCATTTGTACACGAGACCACGACATAGCCCTTTCCCCGTGAGTTGCAAAGGGGTGAACGATTGAGTTGCTTGCGTGTGAGTTGAGTGTGGTAGTGAGTCGCCAGAGGTTGCTTTATGTGTGGCAGTGAGTCACCAGAGATGCTGAGGTGGTAGTGTGGAGGTCGTGCAGTAGATGGTGCCACTGATGTGTTCGAATATTCGGGTCACCAATGTAGCGGTGTGCGCTAACGGGGAGTCGAACCCGGGATTCCTAGATCAGATGACAGGAGCTCTAACCACTAGGAAAAAGTGACCACTACTGCCTAGGTGTTGTATCTGTCATTTGTACACGAGACCACCACAAATGTATTACCGAAATAATACATGCCATGTAAATTGGAAGACAATGTCGTATTTATTGCAACAAAATAATCATTGGAAAAGTATTGAAAGGTTTGTTATAATACTATCTAACAATTATTATAATACGTTAACAAAACGTTTTTAATAATTATTGTAGTTTGAAATGCAATTATAATGCCCATGAGCGCCTACATGATTATTTGCAGGGATGTGCAGATCGCTAACAGGGAGGTATAAGGCGACAAAAGTCTTTGTTTAATCTTAGATTTTTCGAAAATTGGAATTGGACTTCCTAATTTGATGTTTGCTAATAGCTGTACAGAATTTTTTGCTCGAATTGATAATTTACTACCTATATATTTTTTTCTTGTGAATTACTTCTTCCACAATACTTTATTTTTCGAAAGGCAGGAGGGAATGTAAGTGCATGTTTCTTATGTGTCCCTGGCATTGTCTCTATTATAAAAATCGCAGTGTTTCGCGTAGGTAGTTTTGTGTGATAGCAATTAATCTGCCAGGATTTTACAAAGAAGAATTTTTCTAGAATTTGTTGGATTGACTTTTTTTACAATTCTAAATTAGAGGCACCTATTTGATCAATATTTTTCATTCATTTTATTCCGTGTTGTAGTGCGATTTCCATCCATTTTACACGTTTAATTAATTTTTTCGAAACTGCAATTTGAAAATTTAAAAAAAAAAAATTGTATTGAGATGGAGCCTTTGAACTACTTATGTTACTGAATTGGTTCAAGATTGTAAGAATGCATTCTATCTGCAAGTGATAAATGCCTCCCCTCCCCAAGAAAAAGTACTTCGAAAAATTATTCCCTTTGTTCGGGAAAGAGGGGGTTATTTATTAAACAAAAATGAAAAATTAAATGAATTTGATGGAACTTTAACTTAAATATGATGGCAATTTACTTAAAATGCGACATTAATTACGTATTAATGAAATGCCATAAAATATTAAAAACACTAATTAAAATTAATTACACATTAAATAAAATAATTCACAATTAAATAAAAAAAATTAACAATTAGTTATAAACTCATTAACAATTAATTACGCATTAATTAACAAATAATTATATTTTAATTAAAAAAAATTATGCATTAATTTTGCATTAATAAAATTTAATTAATAATAGATTAACACCTTAATGGATATTTTCTACATTTACACCGTACTTGTCTTGATTTTAGTCGGCAAAAGTTGGCGGCGAATATTGGCTAACAACTTGGCGAGAAAGGGGGATTGTTCGCCATTCGCTACACAGGTTTCCAATCACTCGCTATTTGGAATCCCTTCAATAAAGATCTTGTAATTGACAATGCATCGATTATTTTGAGTGGTGTCATGTTTCCTGAAAACATCATCAGGTTTTGTTTACGAGTATAGCCATTAAAATATAATTTCAACTTAAATCAAGTGATAAATAGAAAGATTACTTTCTAACTATTTTTAATGATATTAAAAAATCAGCAAATGTTTGCATGATAGTTGTTTCAGTAGGAAACAGACATCTTCATCATCATCAGTTTTACAAAATTATATTTTCAAAAGAATATTTAAAATAGAATTATGAAATAAAACTTTTTTTTAATTTCTATGAGAGATTGTTTGAGTTACGATAGGATTAAGCCTAACTTAGAATACTAAAAGTTTGAAATCAATACATTAATAACATGATGCAACTTACCTGTAAAGTTTTCAAATATGAAAGTCACTCCTTTGTAGAATTATCCTTTCCACATTTAAATAAAAAAAGGATAAAAAGAAACATTTTAGCTATCGATAAATTTCAATACCGTATGTACAATCCAGTTCATTGAATAGTTTGTTTACATTTTCATTCATCGCTTAGCGACGCATAAGATAGGAGCGCCATCTGGTTGTACCTGGCCCGATATAAATATGTTTCTACATTTCGCGGCGGTCCCGGTCAAACCAAGTTACCACAAAGTCGATATGGCCGCCGAAATTGTTCGCGTAAAATCGAATTTCACGTTAAAAGAATAAATTAACATTAAGTTTTCAGCACGGAGAAGTTCTTTTACTTCGAGTTAAATGAGATTTCATGTTAAGCGATTTCGAGTTAACGGGGTTTGACTCTAAATTCCGATCGAGAGAATTATTAACGCCAAGTTTAAAAATAATTCATTATGTTTGAAGAACACAAGCATTCCAAACTAAAATTCAGCGCACTTAGAAGAAGATTTATTTGTTGTTTTTGTGGAATGTTACACAAAAGCATAGAATGTGACGTTTTGTCTTCGAAAATTTCTTCAATTTTTTATGAAAAGTGTGTTTTTATGGGAAAATGATAAATGTATGTTTTGGCTGGGTGTGTCTAGTAGGATAGAGTTTAGTCAAGAATGAGGCAGTTTCCCCTTCGCATTGCTTTTTAATGAAGCATATTAAGTGAATTACAAAGATAGGCAGCTAAGCCTTGATTATGATGTCGCGTGCATAATGATGATGTCTGCCTCGAACAAGTCCGGAAAAGTCAATCGCCAAATGGAATCCGTATGGAATCACCATATGCTGCCGTCTATATATCAATTGGCGGCGCAGTAATTGCTATTACGCGGGTGTTGTTGCTGAAGTGGGGGATAGAACATACATGTATAATTCTTAAACATTTCCATTTTCCGCTCTGTTTGATTATCTCTACACGTTCTTCTATATTGTTACGAATTTCTGTATATTTGTAAATATTCCGTAGTATTGATTACGTAAATAGGAAAATTTATGTACATTTCGCATAAAGCAGTGCAAGAGTTCGCTTTCCTGCATGTGTGTCTTAATGCTTGAAAACGAGTTTACAGAGATAATGCTGGGAAGCGAGTTTTACAAAGAGAAGGCCATTTAATATTATGGTAATGGAAATCTCGCTAAATTGGCGAGATAGAGCCAAGTTAGCGACGGTTTTTGTGACTAATTTTTGTCGCCAAATTTGGCGAGAAATTGCAAAATGTCGCCAAACTTGGCGACCGTTTAACGACATTTTCGGTCCCCATGTACATGTATAGGGCTTTTCGACTACGATCTGAAAAGTTCTCCAAATTTCTATCTCTGGAAGTTTCGAGAAGATTCGCCTTTCCTATATAAGTCCGGTCAAGAGTTAGTTGAGTTACTGACTGAGTGGAGTTACTGAATTAACTGTCTCTCAGTGAGCATTCAGAGAGTTCCGAAAGTGAATTGTATTGCATTGTCTTTTGCAGCGATTTTAGCAGTTGTGTTGTCAAGTTTTTAGCTGCTGTTTTGTGCTCTATTGTTGTGAAAAGAGTTGAATTAAGTCTTAGAACGAGAAGTTCTGGAGTTGTAAGAAAATTTGCGAAGAGTTATATCGGAATAAATTTCAGCAAGTTTTGATCTGCTTTGGCTTCAAATCTTTCGAACCCATTCACGCAACAATATAAATAATTATTTCTGTATTGTTATTTTACTATGTTTTTAGTTTTACTGAAAATTTATTATTGATATTGGTAGATTTATTGTATATATTGGTATAATTTAGATATTGGTAGATTTAAAAAAAAATCTGACATTTTTCGACTTTTTATCTTTCTATTTGGAACTTTCTAAAAAAAAAAAATGAGGTTTCTGAAATATTATCTTACATTTTTTCAAATTCTGTGTGGATTTAAAATTGAAACATAAGTGTCTCTTATATTAAGACAATTTTCAAAGTTTAAACAAGAACGATTTAAAAAATACGTACCTCCGAATCTCTGGATGATTTTTTTATCCTTCATGTTTTGAAAATAAATGAAAAAAAACCACATGTGTTTAAAGGTTTGCTGTGATTTGTCACATGTATGTAACAAGTGCTGTCATTCGATACAACCTTATTTCTAATTTCGCCTTGCATAAAGTCCATAAAAAGTTTATTCATATTTACAAAAAAATATTGGCTACAGAAAATAAATTCAACAATTGGCAAACATTTTGCCACCAAAAAAAGTTTGCCAACAGTCGACGAAATACCATTTGAGCTGTCATTAAGAGGGTCAAGTACCAAAATTTCGTCGAAAACCACTTTTTTTTTTTTTTTTTTTTTTTTTTTAATTTTAAAAAATAGTACATAGTCCGGGAGCAAATGTAATCCCGTGGGTCCCTTCTTGATGAAAACATGTGAGCTGGCACTTCGTTTGAATGCGTAGAAACTGATAGATTATTTTAAAGCAGAAAAGCTATAAGCGCATTTGACCTATTTTTGCGGTATTTCAAGTGTGTACATACACCTTAATGAAGGCAAATTATTTAATACTCAAATCAAAGTTTCGTTTCAAATTGTACAAAATCATAACATTTATAACATAACATTATAAAATAAGAACAATTAATCAAATCATTCTGTATAATTTTGATTAAAGAAAACATTACCCCTCGTTTGGCCTCTCTCTTGTTTACTTAAAAACAATACTACTTTGATGAGTATAATTGCATGAAGCATCTATATAGAGAACTACCTTTTTGTTTAATCCACTATATCCAGCAACCTATTCCAAACGCTTTTTTTAATTCTGACAATCAAACATGGCCAACAAAACAATTTTTGTAAATAAACGCGGAAAAAGTTCATACCTTGCTTTTGCTTTTATGTACGGTTGGAGCAAGGTGCCTGAGCCCGAGTGGGCGATGACCTCTTCATCGGATTAAATAATACTGTTGCGTGGATGGGTTCGAAAGATTTGAAGCCAAAGCAGATCAAAACTTGCAGAAATTTATTCCAAGATAACTCTTCTCAGATTCCTTTACAACTCCAGAACTGCTCGTTCTAGTTGACACAATACAGCTCTTTACACAACAATAGAGCACAAACAGCAGTTAAACTTGACACACAACTGCTAAATCGCCGCAAAAGACAATGCAATATAGTTCGCTTTCGGAACTCTCTGAATGCTCGCTGACAGACAACCAAGTCAGTAACTCCACTCAGTCAGTATCTCAGCTAACTCAGTAATTTCAGTCAACTAACTGACTCAACTCAGTCAACTCTACTAACTGACTCATGGCCGGGCTTATTTAGGAGTCAAACCTTCTGGAGACTTCTAGAGGTAGATATTTGGAGAACTTTCCAGATCGTAGTCGAAAAGTCCTATACATGTACATGGAAACCGAAAATGTCGCCAAATGGTCGCCAAGTTTGGCGATATTTGGCGATTTCTCGCCAAATTTGGCGACAAAATTTAGTCGCCAAATTGGCGATATCTTGCCAATTTGGCGAGATTACTATTACCATAATGTTAAATGCCCTGCTCCTTGTAAAACTCGCCTCCCAGGGTTATCTCTGTAAAACTCGTTATCAAGCATTAAGTGTCACATTGCAGGGAAGCCAAGTTAATACGAACTATTGCACTGCCTTATGCGAAATGTACATAAATTTATCTTTTTACAAAATTAACACTACGAAATATTTACAAATATACAAAAATTCGTAACAATACCCACACTTTATCGTAAAAAGGCACCATGTTTCAAAATGACACTCGATTTGGAGTGATTTTTAGAAACCGTTCACTCTCCTACCTCTTTCACTTTCACCCAAGCTGATTTTGATTTTGAAACAGAGTCAATCAGTTCATCGAATTCTCAATGGCAGCCCCGAAGTCGGAAGATTGCTTATCTGGCTGCCTTGCTACACATTACGAGGAGGGAAGGCTCTATTGGGTTCCATTGGTTACCATGGCAACGCACAGCAACGTCGCAGACGAAACGCGTTTAATTAACACACGGGTGCTGTTCGCAGAAAGACCACCGTGATTGGAAGCGGGGGTTTTTTTTCCAAGAAGTTTGCTGTTTATCGGATTTGTTTACACCTCTACCGTAGAAATTGAATCTTCATTTTAGATAATTGTAAAAATTTATAATTTTAGTTTTGAACTAATAAATTTAGATGCAGTCCGGCTGTACTGGTTGTAGTGCACGAGCCACCTCTGATTTAGAGTGATGCCTGTAGGTCCACTTTGTGACTCTTTTGGAGTTCCAAAACTTCATCGGTTTCTAAAACACAAAACGGCATTTTGGTTCTATTTACAACCCATTTTCCTTTCTGTAATTCTTGCCTTGCAGATGTGTGCTCTTTATTTAGTTTTTCCATATCCATCAAGTACAGTTCCTTCTAGTATAGTTTTGTAAATCAAAGCAAAACAAATATACTTTATGAAATCCTGTATGGCAGCCAAGTGTAAACCCCAGTCTCCATTTCTAACTGACAGAGCAATGAGCAACATGAACTCAACCATCTGAATGTACATCGAAGGCAACTTTAAAAGCGGGCTTACTTCTTCCTTCTGTCTCTTGCATACATTTAAGTTCATTTTGTTTCCTCAATTGCTCTAAGTTATCTCAAATTATAAGACTTCACATCCTCTGACCTCCACGATTTTATGATATCCTGCACTTTAAAATATAGAGTACATTCCGATGAATGAGTACTATTGGTATATTCCTTGAGAAGGATGGTATACAATGCTATAAATGATGTTAAACGTGAGCTTTTAAGGCTCTTGAAACGTCCCTACGATTAGTTTGTAGCTGTTCTATACAAATCAAACTCCATCTACAATTCAGGAGAACCTGTTCCTGTAATGAATACACCAATGGTCTAAAGCTCAGCTTTAAAAAAAAAAAAACTATTATCTCAAAGACATATAAATAGTATCTCATACATAAAAAAAAAATTAATAAGATAAATTTTTGACATACAATTTTTTATAAATAAAGTTTCTTTTATTTTTGGTACCGGACCGTGCTTGACTAACAATATGATTCTTAATTCTTTTCATTTTGTGTTAATGAAGAATAACATTCTTTTATTTTGGTTGCAGCCGAGTGGAAATAATGTACGACTCAAAGCAATACACATACCACGAGTACAGGAAGACAACCATATCCAGTATTCTCAGTAAGTTCAATAGATTTCCTCATTAACCATCGGACCATAACTGAATATGTGGGAATAAGCTTTGTAAAAACATTAAAAGTGTAATGTCAAACTGAAATACAAGCAAAATTTAACATAAAACAAAGCGAAATTTAGGTTACGTTGGTTTTTATTTTTAAATAATAGACGCAGAACTACTTTAAAATATAGCAATCATCTATGTCTGCAAGCTTGATCGTTTTCGAATTCAAATAAATAATTAAATCTTGCCTAAATTTACAAATATTTTTCAATAATCTGTGGCAGATTTTAAAGTTTATATCTTGTCTCAAATTTAAAACAACCTATAAAGCTTTGCGCATGTCTTCACTTGACTATTGAACTTTTAAAGAACAAAATCATCTGTTTTAAAACTCCTAGTTTTTTGGGGTTTTTTTTCGTTGGGAAAAATTCAATTAAACAAGAAAAAGGGTTAAGAATAAGGTATAAAAATTAGGAATTCCTTTTGTGACATATACAGAACTTCCTCGAGTTAAAGATTACACTGAAATGAAAACTTTAAGGTAGTAGTCTGGTAACTTATGCCTATTTTCATGACTTCTTTGGAGGGTGGTTTTTTATAGGAAAATAAAAATGAATTATCTTGAATATTTAGAGTGTTTTTATTTACATATTGAAAATATAAAAAAAATTTATTTGAAAAAATTTAATAGTTTATTACTATTATTATTGTCACTCGAAGTTGGAACCTCAAAAAAAATGCACGTGGCTGGCCCGGATGATTTTGGCTCTTGATGTTATCTGAAATCAAATATTCTTGATTATTCTTAATCTATAGACATGTCATTCTGGTCGGAACTACTGAAGTTAAATTTCAATCGTAAATAACAAAATGGCGGACTTTGAAAAAAAAAGTCCTTTTATTTTAGCAAAGAAAGGGTTGTAAAATAAAAAGTTAGGGGTGAAAAAAATTCTCGTTAGTACCGACGAGAACTATAAGTGTGTAGAACAGCCTGTTAAAATTTGAAAGCAATCGGTTCAGTAGAAAAAAAGTTAGGACCCGGGCCGACCAGAAAAACAATGTTTTGAGAAAAACACGTTTAAAAGAGCGTACGTTGAGCTCTCATCAATGGCTACTTCAATAACTTCTTCATTTTTTAATTTTTCAGCAGACTTGCTCACAAATGTTACATCTTTTTCAGCAGTGTATCTATTACCGTGAAATTTTCGCTTAATGCCTGGATCTCCAGGACTTTTCGTACCACGTTTTTTTCCTTTCCTATCCATCTTAGATGCTTACGTGCCAACGTACGGTCAAATACTAACAGAGTACTGTGAATTTTAACTTAAATATACTTTAAAATAAATATATATTATATATACATAAATATATATATAAATATATATAATAGAATAACAGAGTCAACCCAGGTATAAAAAATGCGCGCAAACAATAGAAGGGTCTAAGCGGTTGCAGCTGCCGGTCGACCTTAAAGGTTGGACTCCGAGGCGCTCTAGGAAACTCGTTATAACTCCCGAAATATTTTGAATTTCTGTCTGAAATTTTCACAGTATATTCTCAAGACATTGTACTTTCAAATTAAGCAAAAAAAAATTCTATTTTGTGAACCCAAGTTACCAGACTACTACCTTAAATGTTTCACTGGACATCACATTTCAGTTTAAACTTATTGTTACGATATCGAGAATCTGTAATTAAGCATAATGTAAATGTATGGTTAATTCTATTCGAATTGTATTTTAGTTCTGACGATCACTTTTAACTATAAAATTTTGTTTAATGTAAGAAATTGTAAATAGGATCGGAAATACAAGCTTCAATACAGTGGCAAAGATTGGGTTTATCAGGATATTTCTAGAATTTTAGAGTAAGTTTGCCAACTTATAAACTGCTGATGAAATTTTAAAGTCGATTTTTCTTTGTCAATTGATTTCATATCCTTGCCTAGCTGGTGCTATGAAATTCACTCACGTCCAAAATTATCTTTACATACATAAATTCTCAGATTTCTCATAAACTGTGAGCTATAACTTTATGAATTTTTCCTATGAATCAAAAGGGGGGGAAAAATAGTATGGGATGTAAAATTGTAGCATAAAACAATAAAAATGGTAATAAAATGTGAAAAAGATCATTCAGAAAAAAATGAATGAATTTTAATATCCATTGTGATTCCTTCTGACATGTATACGCCGACCAAATGGTATAGTGGTTAGCGTGCTAGCTTCTAGACCGCGAGGTTGCGGGTTCGAGTCCCGTGTTAGGCATGGGTGTTTGTAAATGTATGTTGGCTTGTCTAATGACGAATGTTTCGGCGCATTATAGCCCTCGTGTTGCTGACGACGCCAGATAATCTGAAAACAACCAACCAAACCAACCTGACATGTATACACATATCACAACGAGTTTTCATGCTGGCAATATCGTTGTTAACCACAGTTTGGGGAATAAAGCTCCGCTCTTCCAGCAATGCCGTCTTCAGAATATTTACATCTGTAGGAGCAGGATGTCTACGTGTAATTGATCTTTCAAGGTGGTCCCATAAGTTCAAGATTTGCTTAAGATCAGGAGACTTTGCTCGCAATGGTATTCGCTCAATGTCTTCACTTTCAAGGAATTCGTCTACGAGATTTGTTCGATATGGACGAGCATTACCATCCTTAAATAAAAAGTCACATCCACATTCACCTCTGAAAAATCTTCAATAAGGCTCTAGGACCTCATCCCGATATCTCTGGTCGGTCACTGATCCTCTGTTGAAAACGTGTAGGATGTTAGTACTTCCATCGATCATTATTCTTCCCCATACCATCACACCTCCACTAAACGGTCACGTTCCACAATGTTCGAGGGATAATTTCTTGTTCTTGACTCTTTCCAGCTGTAAACACGTTTAGAATCATTTGTAAAACTAAACCTCGACTCATCAGTAAAGAGAACATGGGACTATTGGTGTTCAATCCATTTCTGATGTTCTTTGCATTAATTAAAGCGATCACTCTATTTTTGTAAAGACAGTGAAACACATACCCTTGGCTTTCTGGCATAAAGTCCTTTTTCATTAAGCCTTCTGTATACCGTTTGCCGTAATACAGCAGATACAGTGGCGGTTGCAAGCTCTGAACTTGATTGGCAAGCAGTATACTTCCTGTTACGACGAACAGTGATTACCAAATATTGATCTTCAGAAGCAGTTGTCATTCATTTACGACCTTGTCCAGACCTTCTAGAAACAGTTCCCATCGTTTTGAAAGTGTTTCTATAACGTAGAGAGCGTCTGTTTTGAAATGTTTCAGACATCTGGCTGCTTCCGTGATTGGCTGCCCTGCTTCTAAACGGCCGATTAGTCGCCACTTCACAGATTCTTCCAAATGATACTTAGAAAACCAAGACAACAATAATGTTAATTAGTCAAAAAAAAAATTGTCTGTCGAAGTAAACCACTAGTCTTTAAACCATTCGTCGACGAAATGATAATTTTTTAGTTTATAATTGGGCACAGCCTTCGTTAACCTTGTATAGAATGGGAAGGTTCTGAATGGTTGAGAATGAGAACTATTAACCAACTGGAGCGTGTATTGAAATTGAGCTTGGTTACATGTGGGGCGATTTGTCTCGTTAATGCTTGTCCTTTGGTATATATAGTAAAAGCGATAGCTACCAACCAGGTAATTTGGGACCAGATATGTATGGTACTATCAGGGCTGCCACAGGCGACTAAAAAGGCTACTAAAGCGACTATTTTAGTGGCCAGGCGACTATGGCAACTATTTCAATGAAAAAAGGGCCCAAAACGACTATTTTGAACAAAACCTTCAACTATTTTAGGGCTCAGGCGACTATTTTTTACGAAATTGGATACCGTCCGATAGTAGGACGAAAAAAAAAATCGGCACTAATGTACTAACTCAAAATGGTGATTTTTTTTTAAGGGGTGCGGGAGAGCGAACTCTACCGAACATTTTTCGCGGGTAGAGGTCACTTTGTTAGTCCGATGATGTTAATCTCACGCAAGATTGTTGTTTTTGACGGCAACCGCGGTCATTTTCACCTAACTGTTGGGTTCCAATGTTTTATCTTTCGCCGTGCAAGGCAACAGCATACACAATTATATTCCTAAATATCAAATTATTTCGCTTTATTTATTCTAAACAAAAATGAATTTGTGGAATTTGCCTTGAACTTCGGAAGAAAGTGCCATCAGTTTGAACAGTATTTATGTTATTAGACGTTATGTCGGAGATTTGTGCCGGTGTGATGAACGATTTCGCCGTGTAGGTCAATCGATATAGAATGATTAGAATTTCAATGATGCTAAATTTGTAAATAAAATAATTGAAATTTTTAAGCAATTTATTTAATTACTTTGAATGTAGCTTAAACAGGGTGGCGACAGAACCGGGAATTTAGGGAAATGTCAAAGAATTTCGTAAAATTACTCTTTAATCAGGGAATTTTGAAATTTTCGAGTTTCCTTTCTCCCGTACCCCGTAAGCGTGCAGACATCTATCCCGACTCGAATCACACGATGTATATGTAGTTTTTATAGTTGGTCAATTTGGGTGTATGAAGTTTCCGAACTTTTTCTACTCTCAGCAGCTAAATCAAACCGACCGATCTCCCCTCCTCGGCCCACAACCACATGTTTCGGTTTTTTTTTTTTTTGGTTTGTTTCTTTTACTTTCTGAAATCATTGTTATGCTTAGAACAATTATTTACACATTATTTCTGTTAGATATTTGGTTATCCTATAACTTCGCGTCCGCCGGCGTCTTATTGTTAAAAAAATCTCCAAACTTCAATCTGTCTGCATCCTTTACAGACATGATTATTTTTCTACTTGCCTTGCGTTTTTTGTCAACATTATATATTAGAACCCTAATTATTTACGTATTATTTCTGTTAGATTTTTAATAATCCAATTATTTAAAAGCACAACCACCAGTAGATTTATTGTTTAAAAAATTCCTCCAATTTAAATGTGACTGCATCCTTTACAGATATGATTATTTTTCTTCTTGTCTTGCGTTTTTTGTCAATAGAATATATTGGAACCCCAAATTCCTTAATATTTCAAATTGGTTATTATAGATGTGCAACAAATTTATAGGTATTCATAAGCAAAATGGGTTAGATAGTGTACTTGATTTTTTTTTTTTTTACTTTAATTTTGACAATATATCTAACGCAGTGAAAGTGATATGTGTTTTTAGTTTATATGTTTAATATAAATCATACAAAGAATTGAAGTATCCTCCTCCCCCTCCAAAAAATAATTTAAAAAAAAAAATCTGAATGCTCTACTGCATACATTCAGACAAAAGGTTATGGTATTTTTAAAAAAATCCTTGCATTACCCCCCCCCCCCCCCCCTGCCGAATGCTGTGCTTGTCATGTTTTATGAAAACGATTTTTTGCCTCATTTAATATGTACTTTTGTGGTTTAAGATAGTATTTTTGTTGTATAAAATTTTATTTTTATATATCCATGAGTAATTTTTATAAGAAGCTGTTAATTTCAAGACTTTCTTTCATGCATTATGTGTTATTTATCTTTTCTCAACTTCAAAATCCAAAACACATAATTTGTCATGAAATATATGTACCTAGTGAAATTTGTGACTGGAATAGCAACATGCTGATTATTTAAGTTTCATGCTCATGCATGCCCAAGTTTAGTAAATATTTATACAGCCTACGACATATATTAAAGAAAATGAAATTTTATTCTTTTTTTAATTAAACAGAAAAATATTGCACTAGTTTTGTTTTTCCTTGAAGTTAGCAAGCATGGGTGTAGTTTGTAAATTGGTTTATGTGAATTTTGTATTTTTTTATTAATGTTTTCCATTCTTTTTCATGCTCTAAAGACGTTTATTTTGATTTTTAGCCTAAGTTTATATTTTCTTGCAATTATACTTTTCCTAAAACAATACTAGTTAATGTAATTCTAAATAGTCAAATGTATATATTTTTAAATTGGCCATTATTTTCTGTGTTTTTTTAAAATGATAACATTGACAGAGATGCACATCAGGGAATTTTCTGGAAATCAGGGAAATGTCAGGGAATTTTGCTTCTTAAATTCTGTAACCGTTCTGTTAAAAATTTAAAAACTGTCCTTAATGAAATTTGATTGTAATTGTCAATATTTAGTATAATTGTTTAAACATGATACTTGTTTTTCTAAAAAAAGTTGTTTGACTTTAAAAGTTTAAAAAAAAATTAAAAAAATCTTGCTTTTCCAATCGATTTTTACCGTTTAGCTTTTTTTTTTTTTTTTTCCCAAGGTTCTGTCTGGGAGTAAGGTTGAGTTGCCAACTTCCATCGCAGTATATAATAAATATGATAGCGCCTCCCCCAAGACACATGCCTTTTACCGTATGGGATGTAATGTTTTAGACACTATTTTGAATCGAAAGAAGAGTGTTTCTGGGTTTTCGTGTTTTATGTAAATCTACTGTTTTATTCCGATCTTATTAAAAGTTATGAAAAGTGAGGCTACTATTTTCAACGTCTGAGAAAACTATTTTCATTGTGTGAGACTACTATTTTGGCTACTATTTTTAACATCTGAGGCTACTAAAGCAACTATTTTCAAAGCTTACAGTCAGTGGCAGCCCTGTACTATAAATAACTGTAGATATGTACGTACGTAGATTGGATTAAACATCACTTACAAGTCTCTCTTTTTAGGTCAAATAGGAGGAGCCCTGGGTCTGTACTTGGGTGCGAGCATAATCACTCTGATGGAGATAGTCACCTTCACTGCTTCCTGGATATGGTACAGGTTGATACCTGCCAAGGACGCCATCGACACTAAGGTATACCCACACCATAAACCGCCCTTCACCACCACGAGCGGTCGACACCAAAACCGCTGAATCCATGTAATCATGAGATAGAAGATCAACAGCTACTCGTCAATAAAAAGATACAAACTGGTAAGGAATACAAACAGTCCTGTGACCTTGCATAAAGTCAAATGAAGGGAAAACATTCGAGGCCTGAAATATTGAAATAGTATAAAGCATCACTGGTTCAATCTTAGACAATCTCAATCAAATCCAGTGGCGGCCCGTGCACTACAGCCAGTACAGCAGGGCTGCGTCTAAATTTATTAGTTCAAAACCAAAATTATATATTTTACAATTTTCTATAATGAAGATCCAATTTCTACGGTAAGCGAAAAAAAATTCGATAAACGGCAGGCTTCTTCCCTGAATAATTCACGAGAGAAAAAAACACTTTCAATCAAAGTGATCTTCCTCCGAACACAGCCGTGTGTTCCTGAAACGTGTTTCGGGCAGCCATGTTGCCATGGTAACCGATGGAAAGCAATATAAGCCTTCCCTCTACGTAATGTAATAACGATGCTGCCGATCAAGAATTAATTCTAGCTTCGGTTGCCCTTGAGAACTCGATGAGCTTATTGGCTCAGCATATGAGAAACTGCGTGGGCGGGGTGAGTGTGCTACCAAAACAACGCCATTTTATGACGACTTCATTGACTGAATCGGAAGTTTAAAAGAAAGGACGATTCATTTGTCTTTCAAAAAATAAGTAAGTGTTTTCTTTCTCATCTTATTCATTTTATAAAAATTGAAAGGAAACTTTGATTTGAGTTTGAGTATTAAAGATTAAGACTTTCATGAATGATTGTGAAAAGTGTGTGGGGGGGGGGGGACGCCTGTTTCCGGCTGCACTAGCATGTTCGATCACGGGCCGCCACTGATCGAATTCTTTCTGCACAAACGATTATCAACCAGGCTCTTATTATACCAGTAAACTCTCGTCGGGGCGCTCACCAAGTAATCCGGACGAGAGATCGTCCTATATCGCACTACGAGGTAACCAAGTTCCCTCTTCGCTTTGTCTCAGTCGAAATGGAGGCAAATTTACTAGCTCGCCTCTCGGGCAGACTCGGGACCTTTGACTCGTGCCAAAAAGCGGATCCAGACGGAGCGCAGGCGAGCCCGAGCGTAGGCGAGGCGAGGTAGGCCGAGTCAGGGCGGGAGAATCCGAGTGCACTAAGTACACTTTCCCACTCGTCTCGTCTCGGCGAGAGTATACTGGTACCATTAGTACAAGATGCTCAAAATTAAACTACACCAATTGAGTTGATAGCCGCTTAGAACCGGTTCGAATAAACAGATCGTCACAGAATCTCAAGAAATTTAAAGCATCACAAGTTCAACCTTGGACAATCTCAGTCAAATCCCATGGTTCCTACACAAACAATCATCAATCATTCATTTTAAAAAGATGCTCAAAATTAAGCTAATGAACATTATCTGCGCAGAACCTCAAGGAGAAGAAAAAAATAAACATCAGTTCTAATTTTCGCCTTCAGATGTAATTGAGTCATTTTAAGAGCATATCATACTTGAAAGTTAACTCACATTGAACCTTACAGGGAAAACTGTAAATGAAGTTTTGGAACAAAAATATAACACTACAAATTAAATTTCAAACCAAAGGTCATACAATTATTGTCCTTGAAGTGTTATTTAAAAAATATATATATTTTTGTTACTATAATTTAATATCCTTTACGTACACAATTCTTACGTGTACAAAATTTTATGAAGATCTTTTGATTGCTGCCAGGGTTCTTTAAACTAAATTGCTTTGATTATGGTCATCCTTTATTATTATTGTGCTTATTTAGGGGAATAATCAAAACACGAACCTATAGTACTATATATAGACTGAGAGGCGACTGTAATTTTTTGGACCCCATCGAACATCATTCTGAATTTTTTATAGAAATTAGAGAAAAGTGAGTAGATTACGAATCCACTGGTCTGCCGTGGCTAAAATGGCCGAAACAAGTCAAAAATCGATTTTTTAATAAGTTGAACTAAATCCAATTGCCAAATGCGCCATAACTTGCCAAATAATGGGCATTTTTTTTTTTTATTTGGTAGCCCTCACTTTTTAATTTTCAGTTAAGAAGGTTGCAGACGATTCGGATGTGTGGCTATGGCTTACTTGCATCATTCACAAATGAGCCAAATTGGCAATAAACATTACGTCACGGATGACGTAACTGATTTCGCCAATTTGGCTTACTTTTAAAAGATACAAGTTTTCCGAGCCAGAGATCAGAAATCGTTTGCGCTTTTTCTCATTGAAAATCAAAATGCAGTGGGTCACCAGACGAAAAAGTTTGTTCTCTTTATGGCAAGTTATGACATATTTGGCAATCGGATTTTAGTTCAACTCATTCAAAGTCGATTTTTGATCAGTTTCGGCCATTTTCGCCACGGCAGACCAGTGGATTCCTAATCTACTCACTTCTCCAATTTCTATAAAAACTTCAGAATGATGTTCGATGGGGTCAAAAAATTGCAGTCGCCTCTCCGACTAATATAAAGTCTAGGCATAAATGTCTATAAGTGTTATTCAAAATCCTTTAATAAAGTGTAAATAAGTTCGTCTCATGGCATCCCGAAATAGGAGAAATACAGGTCACAACTATCTACATCGATGGTCACAACATCATGTACCATTTTAAAAACAACTACGAAAATAATGCATAGCCTTTTAATAGCTTTTCCATGTTCCAGGCTTACCTTCTCATCAATAACATATCGAATTTCTCTTATATAAGTGTATTTAAAAAATTTATCAAATGTTCAAAAGTCCTTTTTCCTCTCTAGAGCCAACTATGTTGTTACAAATGTTAAATAAATTAATAATAAACCTTATTTTCCAACAACAATTATTTTAATGCACTTATAATAAAGTGTTTTATACAATGGAAAATAATTAAAAATGATTCAATTATTTTTTCATAATTAGAAAATTACAAATTGTTGATCACTGAAAAAAATATCATTGCCCTGGCACATTGCAATACACTCAATGTTTTAACTACAGATGGTAGCAGCGTTCTATTTTTTTTTTTTTTTTTTTGCCAATTCCAATAACTTTTATTTCTTAAGTAATCTGTATGAATATTCTGAATTGGCATCAGTTTCTTTTTTGTGGAATTATTAAGTCCTTTGTCATCAGAGTTATCTTTAATTAGAATCATTTTCCTGACGTCTACAAAAAAATTTTAGAGCAGTAGAAAATTGTTTGTAATACAATACAGAATAAAGTTAACTTTTTAAAAATATATACCTTTATTTTAAAAATTTTAAATAGAATGTTCCAACTTCTAATTATGAAAGTTTAATCATTGTTCTGGCAAATAAGAACACAAACCAGGATAATGATGCTTGTTATTTCTTCAAAATATAATTAAAATAGATATAAACTTAACAATACCCCATTGCTAATGTAACTAAATTAACCTTTTACTTTCAATTACCCATATATCGATTTTTTTTTATTTTTTTTTTATTTTTTTTTTGCATTTTTTCACGTTTTGGAACATCCTGATTTCAAAAAAGTGATTTAGAAGAAATGTATGTCTGTGTGTATGTATGTGTGTCTGTGGTCAGCATAACTCCCGAATAAATTGACTAACGATGTTCAAATTTGGAATGAGGGTTAGTGGTAGCCATGGGACCTACCATTAAGGTTTTCGTCAAAATCAGGCATGCGCATAAGGTAGCTGCCATTGAAAAAATCATGTTCTTCAATTATTGCAAAAAAACGGCTCAATAGATTTTGATAAAAATTGCTGTGGTAATGCCTCTTAAGGTGTTCTAAAAATCCCCACCTCCGAAATTCCAGTAAAAATGTTTTAGGGGCGTAAAAAGTTATAAAAAAAGGAATGCTTTCAACACAAAGTTCTCTTTCCTTGAGTATACCTCAACAAGGATCGTTTTTTCTTCTCCCCTCATTTACTCTTATAACAAAGGATAATATAAGGATTATCTAAAAGTATATCGTCAAAATCACCATTTTAGCAAAGGTAGTTTTTATTTTTTATTTTTTTTTATTAAACCCATACAAGAATTATCGCAAAAAATATCGCCAAACTGACCATTTCCTCTAAATGAATGATGAAAATATAAAAACGGAAAATGACACAAATCCACGTCAGTATTATAGTGCAATTGAAAGTTGTGCGATGTTCCACACCCCTACTTTTTATTTGAATTGGCATCGTTTTAAATCATCTCATTTTAAAAACTGTCTTATTATGAGCACCATTGTATAGCCATATTAGGGATTTTTTTTTTTTACTAATTACAATTAACAAGTTCTTGCACTGCTGGTATTTTTTTTCTTGTTGTACAAAGCCTAAATAATAACAAAAATATATATATAACATACATTTATGGCATCCTTTTTAAAAACGTTTTAATATTTAAAAGTTGTCCGATTCGCCCTTGCGTATTAAAAACTAGCTGAAGACCCGTGCTTCGCTTCGAAATTTTAACATGTGCAATATTTTAGCTAGCTGTGAGGAATCGCGTTGCAGAAATCCGTCATTGGTGTATTGGTCCAGTTTTTTGCGCTTCGCTCGCAGGAAGGTTCATCGCTACGCAAAATCGTACGCATTCGCTGAAAAGTTCATTGACACATAAGTACAGGCTTACTTCACTCGTTGAAAGGTTCATTACTATGCAAGAATAGGCTCGTTTCTCTCGCTGAAAGGTTCATTATTGCGTAAGCATAAGCTCGCTTCACACACTAAAAACTAATTGCTACGTAAAGCCTTAATATTAGAAGCATCTCCCCTGTCGAGACACACACACACACACACACAAAATCTCCGTTAATACAATAATACAACACGCCTTTAAGATTATTTTAACACAAGTTTGTGGAAAGCAAAATTAAAAGGCAAAAACTACTTATGTTGAAACTTTCAAAGCTCTAGGCCTATTAGAAGTCGCTTTTTGTAAAAACTTTAATTAAAAAATTAATCAAAAAACAAATTAAAATTTAGACATTCTTTTTGTCGATAGTCCAATTAGAATGCCTACTTGAATTGAAAATTTCAGAACTGTAGTCCAAGTAGAAAAGATTTTGCAAAATATTTGTAATTAATTAATTAGAAAAAATAATTAAAAAATAATTAAATAAAAATTTAAAATTCTGTTTTTCAAAAGTCCAATTAGATAGCCAAAATTACTTCAGTTGAAAATTTCGAAGCTGTAGCCCTATTAGAAATCGTTCTTTAAAATATTTATTAATTAATTAAAAAAGAACTAAATAAAATTTTTAAATTCTGTTTTTCAAACGACCAATTAGAAGGCTAAAACTACTAATGTTGAAAATTTCAGAGCTGTAACCCTATTAGAAGTTGTTTTAAAAAAAATTGTTAATTAAGAAAATTTATTAAAAAATTACCAAATAAAAATTTAACTTTCTATTTTTTAAAAGTCCAATTAGAAAGCTGAAACTACTTATGATGAAAATTTCAGAGCTGTATCTCTATTTGAAGTCGTTTTGTAAAAAAAAAATTTAATTTAACTATTAATTATCTCCACCACTCTTTCTACCTTTCTCTACCATACTCTACTCTCTCTCTCTCTCTCTCTCTCTCTCTCTCTCTCTCTCTCTCTCTCTCTCTCTCTCTCTCTCTCTCTCTCTCTCTCTCCCACTACCACTCTTTCTGCCATATTATACTATTTACTCTACCACTCTACTTCTACCACTCTACTCTACCTCTCACTACCACTCTACTCTACCTCTCACTACCACTCTTTCTACCATACTCTGCAATTTACTCTACTCTACCACTCTACTTCTGTCTCTACCACTCTAATCTACCTCTCTCACTACCATTTTCTCACCCTACCTCTCGCTACCACTCTTTATACCTATCTCTACCACTCTCTTTGCCTCTCTACTCTACCTCTCTACCATTATCTCACTCCCTATCACTCTTCTTCTCTTTCTACCACTCTACCTCTCTCTTGCCACAACTCTACCTCTCGCACTACCACTCTTTCTACCATACTCTACTATTTACTCATTATTCTCTACCTCTCTCTCTCTACCGCTCTACCTCTCTCTCACAACCACTCTAACACTCTTTTTACCATACTCTACTATTTACTCTGCTCTACCTCTCTACCATTCTCTCACTCTACCTCTTTCTCTACCTCTCTCACAACCATTCTCTCACTCTACCTCTCTCTACTATTTACTCTACTCTACCACTCTACCTCTACAACTCTACCATTCTCTCACTCTACCTCTCTCTCTAACACTCTTTCTACCTCTCTCCCTACCATTCTACCTCTCTCCCTACCATTCTACCTCTCTCCCTACCATTCTACCTCTCTCTCTACCATTCTACCTCTCTCTCTACCATTCTACCTCTCTCACAAACACTCTACCACTCTTTCTACCATACCCTACTATTTACTCTACTCTACCACTACCTTTCTAACATTATCTCACTCTACATCTCTCTCGCTACCTCTCTTTCTACCTCTCTCTACCATACTCTACTATTTACTCTACATTGCCACTCTACTTCTTTCTACCACTCTACCTCTCTCTCTACTACTCTATTCTACCTCTCTCTGTATCACTCTACCCCTACATCTTTGCCATTCTCTCCCTCTACCTCTCTTCCTCACTACCACTCTTTCTACCATACTCAACTATTTACTCTATCTCTCTCTACCACCCTACCTCTCTCTCACAACCACTCTACCATTCTCTCACTCTACCTCTCTCTCGCTACCACTCTTTCTACCTCTCTCTCCCTCTCGCTACCTCACTTTCCCTAACCCCTCTCTCTACTACTCTTTCTACCACTCTACCTCTACCATTCTCTCACTCTACCTCTCTTTCTACCTCTCTCTCTACCACTCTACTCTACTTCTACCTACCCCTCTACTATACCTCTCCCTACCCCTCTACTCAACCTCTCTTTCTCTACCTCTACCATTCTCTCACTCTATCTCTTTTTTTACCTCTCTCACTACCATTTACTCACTCTACCTCTCTCTACTATTCACTCTGCTCTACCACTCCACCACTATCTTTCTACCTCTCTCTACCACTCTCCTTTGTTGAAAATTTCAGAAGTGTAGCCCAAGAAGAAATTGTTTTGTAAAATATGTTAATTAATTAAAACAGAAATAAATAAAAATTTGAAATTCTGTTTTTCAAAAGTCCAATTAGAACCCCAAAACTACTTACGTTGAAAATTTCGGAGCTGTAGCCCTATTTAGAAATCGTTGTGTAAAATATTTATTAATTGAAACAATTAATTAAAAAAGAACTAAATAAAAATTAGAAATTCTGTTTTTCAAAGTCCAATTAAAAGGCCAAAACTACTTATGTTGAAAATTTCAGAGCTGTTGCCCTATCAGAAACCATTTTGTAAAATATTTATTAATTAAAAAAAGTAATTAAAAAAACCTAACAAAAATTAAAAATTCTGTTTTTCAAGAGTTCATTAAGAAGGCAAAAATTACTTATGTTGAAAATTTCAGAGCTGTAACCCTATTAGAAGTTTTGTAAAAAAAATTGTTAATTAATTAAAAAATAACCAGTTAAAAATTTAACATTCGGTTTTTCAAAAGTCTAATTAGAAAGCTGAAACTACTTATGTTGAAAATTTCACAGCTGTATCTTTATTTGAAGTCTTTTGTAAAAAAAAAATTAATTAAAATATTAATTTAAAAAGAACTAAATAAAATTAACTAATAAAATTAAAGAAATAATTAAAATTTTAACATTCTGTTTGACATACATAAAATTAGAAGGCCTAAACTTCTTTTGTTAAAAATTTCAGAACTCTACTAGCTAATTTTAAGTAGGTTTCGATAGATCCACATACAGACACACAGCTTGTTTTATTATTATAGATTATCACGAAACTGGGTTGTTTGTAGTGGCGCCATCTGTTGAAAAGAAATGAAAACATTACATTTTTGATTTCTAATTCAGCTAGTTCTCATAAATTACGGCATTTCTTATTTTTTTTACACTTGATTGTAAAGAAAGTAATTATATGCTTATTATTAGAACCCATATCTAGAAATTGTACATAATAATTTGGGGGACATCTATATCAGAAAAATATGGCTTTTGCTCTATGAGGCAAGCACTAATAATCTACTACTAATACGAAACAAGTGATGTAGGAATGCATAACCAAGTTTTCTTTTGTTCAGTCTATTGTCAAACAGGATGACTTTGGGGTACTTTAAGAGGTTTTTGTACAATATGTACATTAATATTTGATTCAACCCTTATTACAACATAGATATAGAACTTAACTTTTACTTTGTTTATTAAAAATAACAAAAATTCAGTAGAGGAGTAACCATTTCGATTGCACAGTTTTACCCCACGGAAAGCAATAACTTAGTGACACCTCCCACCCCCATATTTTACCCTTGAAACCCATAGAATGTATTTTCATATGTCCAATTGTGAGGTGGAATAAATTAACACATTCATGAAAGCAATGGCAAGAGTTAAAAAGGAGCATTATAGGCATTTTGGATTTTAAATTTGGGTTTCAGAACTTTTGGTTGTTCCTGTTCAATCTTTATTTGTTTTGTATTAAAAGTGATTGCCAGTCATTCACCCCACCTTACACCTACTGAAATATTTTCTTAAATTGTCAGCTGAATTACATAAAAAGATGAAATTTTTGCCAGACATAAAAACACCAATGCAATTTATTTTAGTAGTAATTTAATTTAAATTAAAAAAATTTTAATAGAATACAAAACCAAAATTTAAATAATGAAAACAGGTAGCGTAACTTAATAGAGGAAAAACATCATGCAAGCTAATTTTATATGTTAATAGTAAAATGTTTTCACTTATTGCTTCTTTCCAACTTCGTTAATTAGATACAATTGTTGTTGAGTATAAAATGTCAAGTTTTGAAACTATATTTTAGCAGGAAATGTGGTCAGTGACGGAGAAATAGACTAGCAATCACTTTTAAAGAATGAAGTTATAATTTCACACAAAGACAACAAAAGAAGCAATAAACAGACAGACACACAGTCAAATACATTTTGTATTCTGTATAATAAATGTAGTTTGAAATATTTTTTACAACCCCATCATTAGCAAATGTATACAAAAAAATCATGTATAACAGTATGGTTGTACAATTGTGAAACAGTAGTATTACAATGTAGAAATCATGACAGTGAGTTCATATGTATACAAAAAAAAAAGAAGAAACAAATCCATGTGACTGAAAATACTTGACTTGTTTGTTTTGTGACCCACACAGTGGATCCGTCTATTTCTTCCCACCCCTCTTGGGGCAGCTGGAAGTGGCAGTGTTGATTCAATGGCATCTGATGGTCTTGAGCTGTTTCTTAAAAGTTCTTTGAAATGATAAAAAAAACCACACAAACACAGATGGAAAACCCTTAGACGGTCTCATGCAAAAGTACACTCAGAGTTGTTTACACATGCGACCATAAACGTTAATTTTATCAACAAAAATTAATATCAATTTTAATGCATTCACTTCAAACCTAATGAGATAACGAACTGTTCTTTCGGCATTCCATCGAAATTTCATTTGAACAAAAAAGTTATCACAAAAGCAGGGTGGAATGCCTTAATGAGAATTAAATTTTCTAAAGTTTTTTTTCTGAAATTATTTTACAATTCACTCATTTTTGTAGACATACGATAGCAATTACATTTGTTGTAGAATAACAAGTAAATAATCAAGAAAAAAATGGCTATTCCATTGTATACAAATTTGCCAATTTTTTTGGACAAATTTACTCATTTTTGTGGACATAGGAAAGCAATTATATTTGTTATAGAATAATAAGTAAATAATCAAGATAATATTTGCAGACGAAAATAGTTATTCCATAATACACTCGACGAATAAATATAACACAAAATGATGCTGTCGCATAGCCCCTTTGTGAGTATACTTTTGCAAGAAGCCTTAATATGAATACAACACAGTATATAATCAATAACATATAAATATGGCAGTGGTGTAGCTGATTTTCAATTGATATTTCACATTTACATAAATACAGTTCATGTACACGCATTATAAATAGAAAAGTAAAGAAGGCTACTCTCTGAAGTTAAAGTTGAGTATTGCTTTTACAATAACAACATGCTTAGAGATCTTGTATATTTATAAAATTGCGACAAAAGGTATAAGCTTTACTTTCAAAGCATAGTGCATGCGCAAGAAAAAATATGGTTATAAATATGTTCATGCCAACAGTGAGTGACATGGTTAGGACTTTGGGGGCTTAAATTGTTTTTATAGAATTATACAAAATCACATTTGTGTAAATTAAAGGTTCGTTTATTTATATTTTTAATGTTATTCAACTATTACTAGCATTTTGCATTTACGACTAAGTGGGACAAGTGGTACATTAAAAATTGGAAAAGCTCCTGAAAATTTTAAGCTTTTAATCTTGCATAGATAGAAGTTGTTAAGATAACTGTACCACTGATGATCACTTTAATGGTTACACGTAAAAAAAATGTACCAAACCACCAATAATCCATGTCACAGTGAGCATTTAAACATACCATCAAAAGCAAAGATTAGAAAGCATTATAAATAAACAAACGTTTTTGAGGAAAAATGGAAACATAAGCAATTGTTAAAGAAATTAGAATAAATAATAAAGTATAATTATATTTTGAATATACTCATGCACTGAAAAACATACAATATAAATGCATAGATATATAAATAATATACTGTCTTTGCAGTGTAGAATAGTAGTATCATGCACATTTGACAAAAGAATGGTTTGTGAACTAATTAGATGTATTTCAATTGTGGGTATAAAAATGTTAGCAAGTTTATACAAAGGCACCAGATATTTAATTTGTACCTTCAACCAACCCTTTTGTACTTTGAGAACTCTTGTACCTCTGAAATATTAAAACAGGTGTGTTTGATATGTGTTATGCAACAAACTGCCAACTCAACATTACTTAAATATTCAACTTTAGAAAAGATTATTTTGGCCTAATCAGTCGGTAAAGCATGCAGATTATAAATTTTAGAACTTTTGCATAAAAATAGTTTACACACACACTAGATTCTCAGAGCAAAAAATACATTTATCTTACATAGAGAAATATCTTATCTCGGACCAAATTTTTCATTTAAAGTATACAAGTCCTATAACGATGACAAGAACTCTTTAAAAGGAATGTTTTGCTACCATTTTTTTTTTTTTCAGAGCATTAATTTTTATTTAAAAATGGGGGTTGGCATCTTGTTATATAACAGTATGATTGACACAAAATATTTCACAGTGTAAGCATCAATGATGTTTTGCTGTTAATAATGTATTCACTATATGACAATAATGAAAGAAATTTTCCTTCTTATTAGGCTAACACATCATTTCACTAAACAATATGTCAATAAAATTTTCGTTACAAAAGGAAACAAAAAGGCTTCACCAGAACTCTGATTAAATCTATCATAGAACTAGAGTGAAATTTTGATATGTGCAGTGCATATTTAAAACAATTATGATATCAAAAAAGCATTAAATTATTTTCAATTTTAGCATTTATTGGCAGTGATAAAAATGAGTGCAAGAATGATTTTTTTCTAAAAAGAAAAATTTGGGATGCTTAATATTTTTGATTTAAGGAAAGGGACAAGATAATTTTGTTTCTACAATTTGAATGAATAAAACTTTTAAATGTAACATTTGATTTTTTTATATCGAACATATTCTTCATAACATATTTTTACACATACAATGATGCAGGAGTTATGCGTGAAATCTGCTTTTGTAAGGGACTTTGAATAGTTATTTTCAGCAGCTTTATAGTTCAGAAGTGTACGTTACAGCTATATGCTGAGTGTAAAATAAAATATTAATGCATAGGCAATAAAAGTATCAACCATAATGGGAATTAAATTCCTAAATATAAAAGTATGGGACTATAAGTTTTGGTGAAAAGACTCATTTTAAGCTGGAAAGGTATATTAAACTTAGATGTAGTTTTTGCTTGTGGAGCTCGATTTTTAAATGAAAAGTTACATTTTCCATTACATAGGTGTGCATATGTAAAACAATATTCAACTAGATATACAAAAAAAAAGGTTAATTTTATATACAAAATTTCCAAAATAATTTTACAGACAACTATAGATTAAAAAAAAAACTATTTTATGTAAAAAGCTTTCATAAGCTAAAGTTAATTGGTGTATGTATACAAAGATAACTTTGCTATCTCACTATTGTCAATTATATATAAAACCCACATTTTCAACATTAAAATAAAACATTGGTCCCGTGAAAAAGCAAAATTAAATTTCAAACCGATAACAGACCTGCGAGAAAGAGAATTGTCGAAGAGCCTGTTCACAAATTTAATCACTGCTGTGGTTCTCACTTTTTGAAGCGCTTTTAAAACAAGACATCTAATGGGCTAATAGCATGAACAACACAAAAAGTTCACTACACTTAGAAGAAAAGAGACTATGAAACAGGTTGACAAAGAGACTATCTACAGGTTGCGATACATAATCCACTCACTATTTTTAAATACATAACTTAGAAATCATGAGACAGAAAAATAATCATCAGCTAAAGTAAAACACAACAGCACATGGGACTCCTATTAACATCAAAATACACACAACCATTATTCACAATAGCCGACATATCAGCTTTATCTACAACTGCGACCCATATTTTCTCCTTTGGGACAGCAGAACTTGCTTTTGATACTGGAAACATACTCCCAACTTTCAATGAGATCATCTTCAAAAGTGAAGTTGACCAACAATTGTTTCTACAAGGCAATTAATTATATAAAAATAGTTCAATGTACATCTTTTTCAGTTACGGCAGTTTACTCTTCCTGTGTTTATATTAACATTAGGCAGTGACACTAAAGAAAGATTTGCGCTAACATTTTCATTTAAATTTGCTTAGATAATTTATAATTGCATTCAACTTGTGATATCCACAATCCTAGAAATTTACTCCAAGATTTTATAAAAGGCTTTGATTTTCGTCATGTAAAAAGATGTTTTTTACACTACAGTATCGAAAAGGTAAGCATATAAAAACAAATATTATATAAATAATAGCTTTATGAAAAGTGAATTAAATTCTAAAGCAGAAATGGTGTTTTTAAATAAAGTTTAAAAATAATATGTATATTATTGTTTTTAAAAGGAAACAAAGTTTTAACGTAATTTGAGAAAGTTTGTATGTGATACAAAGGCAAAAAAAAAATTGTTGCATTTTTTACATTCGAAAATATTCTTAATAAAAAAAAGCACCTTAAATATTTTGGAAAAATACTATCAGGCTTGAAAAGTTAAAGGCAAACAATTTATAGCAATGATCAACCGATAAATCATTAGATAAATTCGAACTTAAAAAACTTTTACTTTCTTTCCACAAAGCCATGGTTTAACTTATAGGAAGAAAAAGACCTATTTTGCACCTCATCCAATTTTACCTGTTTGAAATATTAATAAATAAGGTAAGAATTATTGAAATATAATCTTCATTTTGATTTAGACCTTTTGCAAGCAAAAACAGAAACCTTGAAAAATGTACACGAAATGTCCTTGAGGTAATATAATCGACACAAACAAGACGTTCGACAGCAACTGTTTCTATAGTCTGTGGTGCACTGTGGTCTTTTCAAATCTATAGCAGCAGACATAGCAACTGAAAGAATAATGTCTGAAAAGGCACTCTCACAACACTTGGAAATTCCGAGAGTCACCAATTTGGGGTCCACGACGTCACAATCTTTTACAGTTTGTTTCTCTCAAGTAAATTGTCTCTTTCCAACACTCTGGCAACATTTACGTGAGAACCCACGATTCTAAGGAACACTTCCGAAGACGGAACAAAAATAAATTATTCGAACTGCTTCTATCATCTTTATACTAAGGATACAATTACACTCACAAAGACAAAATAGATACGAGGACAGTTCATAAACAAATTTTACAATGAACGCTGTTTCAAACAGTGTTCTTCAAATGAGCAACTAATAAGGGATGCAGTCTCAGGAAAGCAATTTCATTGACCTGAGAATAACTTTCAAATATAATATAATCCACGAGGGCAAGCAAGTGAAAGACAACAAATTAACTCGTGGGGACTTCTTGTGATGACAGTTTTGCAACCAAAGTCAAGCGTAAGAGGTGAATTGAATGAAGCTGTACAGCTCGATTTTGCAGTAAAACCACCCACATCTTGTAGTTGAGGCAATGGAATATTTGTTCACCTGGTTTTTCAAGGATAAAAATAAAATTCTTTTAACAATTCATGCCTCCCTGGAAACTGAGGTTTAACAAGCAACTACTTTCTTCAAGCTCAAAAGCACAAAATGTGGTTAGTTCAACTTTAGTATGAATGGTAAACACTGCATTCAAAACACTTTTTGCGGTTGACGTCAACTTCAAAACTGGCACACACATACGTCCTTCACGATGAAATAAGTGGGATACACACACACAACATCCCAAACAAACCTTTGCGATTGAAATTAGCCTTCCTTGAGGACTGAAACAAAACATTTGGGTGGGTGACGACTTCCAGTTAAAAGTGAATTCCTTCCCTATCCATTACTGTTAATGCTATGTTTTCACAAACACAAACTGCCAATATAAAGCTTCCAACCAAACAAAATTTAGGTTTCAAAACATACAAAATTTAGAATCGAATAGGAACTAATTAACAAAACGTAAAAAAATTATTAGAGTTACTTTTATTTTGACTATTTAAAACATTATGCATTAATAAGTCTAGGGAAATTCGTATTGAAGAGGGACACACCCTTTTAGAAGTAAACTGAAATAAGTCACAATTTCAAATTCAAAACATTAAATGGTGGCTTTATCAATAATCTTAAATACGCAATTAAAGTCAAATTTGACACAAAATGCCCCATTGAGAAGCTAAATAGTAATACATTGTGTTTGAAAAAATTAGCATTAGCAATATATCAAGTATGATGATCACTTTTAACACTAAGATGAAATGAGCATAGGATGTGTGATGGCTTCACAAGTGGCACTTGAGCGGTGGATTGTTGATTGAGTCTTTCTTTAACAAGAGCGTACAACTGGAACATGTGAAGCTGTGCGTCTCACTTGCGTTTACGTTTCCCTGGACGCGCTGGCGTGATTCCAGTCTTGACAAAGGCGGCCATTGAAGGGAGCTGGAGCGCTCTTGGAGGTAGTCTGCAGACTGGAATGGTTTTTTCTAGGTTGGAGAGGATCTCCGATTCAGGAATCCAGGAGTCTGGCAACCTGGAAAAGCAAGTATTCAGCCCGTTAATGTCTGAAATCGGAGCTAGCATAAACACTTAAGATATGGTTTGCAGATGACTTCAGAGTCAAATGTAGAGAAATGTCAATATTAAAAAATAATGTATGCTTTTTTCAAACTTTCCGCTTGTTATTTTCAATTGCAAATAATGCGCTTTTTTAAAAACATGAAAATGGAAAGTATGTGTGTTTTACTTTTTTTTTTAAATAGTAAGGAAAAAAATACAGTTAAATTGAAACAAACATTTGAACACAAAATTCAGGAAAAAAAGTTCCCTGATAATTCCCTGATAGATTTCTAAAAATTTCCTTGATTTTAGGGCAAACTTTTTTTCAAATTTCCCCAATTTCCTTAGGTTTTCCAGATGTCTAGACACCCTGAACAAATAGAACATGTACGCTAAAGAATTAATATGCAATTTTTAAAAAAATAGTTTTGCTGGTACTGAAAAGTTAAAATTATTTTGCAAGATTAAACTTATAATGGCTTACCAATACAAATCTCCACAAAAATAGCGCCAAAATATGGATAAACGTGCCTTAAACAATACAAAATTTCCCTGATTTTCAAGAAATATTAAAAAGTTCCCTGACATTTCCCTGATTTCCAGGTTCTGTGGCCACTCTGTTATAATATCACAACATATTTCACTGATTAGTTTGAACATTGTTGACAAAGGATCAGTGTTACCAAATTTTAAGATTGCCTTCACTAATTAGGAACATTTCAGCAATATGGTGAAGAAAAAGAAAACCAAAAATTATAATAAAAATGTAACTAGACAACCGCACTCAAAATATATTTTAAAAGTGACAGGTCATTGTTATGACAGACTTACAAATTGTGCTAGCAGAAATTAGCAACTGATGTGCTGATGTGATCAAATACTTACATTACATGAGGCAGTGCGATAAAGATACTGAAATTAAACACACCAAACAAAATTTGGCTGGTGGAACAGGCATTGAATGGTTTTTTCAACACACTTTTGTTGACTTAAAAATTTCAAAAAAAAGTCATTCCAATTTTTACATTCTGGCTTCCAGAAGGAAAAAAATTAGAAGTTGAATATTACTTATATACATTTAAAATTTCAGAGTTCTCCGTGTACTGGAAGTTAGTTTTTAGAGACTAACATACAGACTTTGTTCTTTATTATTAAGAATTGCCTAAAACCTGAAGTAACTAAATTGAAAAGATAATCAGTAAAATTATTATTTTAAATATAAATAAAACAACTGTATTTAATTTATAATACTTCTGCCCAAACTATACAGCTGGTTTGGGAACAAGATTGATGCACAACTAACTGAGCAATTTTTATTAAGTGAGAATATATTCAATTAAGAGCACTAGATATAGTCATGTTCGATAAACCTTATGCAATATTATGCTAAATACAAATTTTTTAGAAATTTTTTTTAAATTTATACCAGTTATAACTGTAATAAAAGCTGATTAACAAATAACTGATGGCATCGTAGAGAAATACTCTCTTTCTTTTCATTTCAAAATGACAATTGTGATTACCTTTCTTCGTTTCAGCTTGTTAGTAAGACAAAACACTTAAAACTAGGGGTGTGAAACATCACACAACTTTCAATTACACAATAATACTGATGTGGATTTGTGTTATTTACCATTTTTATATTTTCATCATTCATTTAGCAAAAATTTCTAGTTCAGCGTTATTTTTTTGTGATAACTTTTATGCGAATCTTTAAAAAAAATTTGCCAATTGATGATTTTTGCTATATACTTTTCGATAATTCTTGCATTATCTTTTCTTGTAAGTGAAACAGAGAATAAAAGAAAAAACTATCTTTGATGAGGTATGCTCAAGGAAAGAGAACTCTGAGTTAAGAGGCATTCGTTTTTCAACTTTATATGCCATTAAAGGATTTTTACTGGAATTTCGGAGGTGGGGATGTTTGGAACACCTTAAGAGGCATTATCATAGTGTTTTGTAACAAAATCGTTAAAGCTGTTTTTTAGCAATTACTGAAAACATATGGGCATGCACGATTTTGACGAAAACCTTAATAGTAGGTCACTGTGCCATCACCAACCGGCACACCAAATTTGAACATCGTAGGTCAATTTGTTCGGGAGTTATGCTGACCACATACACATGACAGTCATTTTTTCTAGATCATTTTTTTTAAATCAGGATGCACCAAAACGTGGAGAAATGCAAAAAAAAAAAATCTAATTTTTTTTTTTTTTTTTGACCGAATACTATACTTTCATTACCCTATGTATACATATGAGTAATAGAAAGTAAAAAATTCTAAGTATAACTTTAATTGTTATTGAAATAGTAAAAAAATTGAAGCATTACTGTTTTAAGTCTAATAAAAAATTCATTTGTTTAGATGAAATTTTCAGCAGACAATGTGTCTGGAAAAATATCGTCTATGGATCTATGGGTTAGAAAGAGACTGTCGAAAATATTCAATAGGAACATTTCAATGCAACAAATAAAAGCTTATACCAAAAATCAAATACTTACATTTCTTCTGGACTCCAATGCAGCAGGACATTAACTTTGCCTGAGCTGTCTACTCTCCTACCAATCACCTATAAGAATTCAAAACTAATAAATGACCCATCACAAAGCATTGGTAAGTAAACACAACCTCGTGGCCAATTAACTAACAGGAACTAGACTATGGTAAAAATTTGGAATAAGAAAATTCTATATATTTATCTCAAATTCAAATGTGTGAGGTCCATGTATTGCAATGAAATATTAGAAGAAAAAAATAAATTAAAATTGGACAATAGCAAAGAATTAGGTTTAAAAAAACTTTGTAGATGTATCTTTTTAAAAGTACTATATTCATATGGATTCATTTGCATTTTTTTCCCCGTTTATTAACAATTTAAACAATTTTTGGCAAGAATAAAATTTTCCGAAACATTCAAACATGAAAATTTTACAACAACGTTGCAAATTAAGAGAATAAAATTATCAATTGACAACTATAATATATGCATGTTTAAAATTGTGAAACCTTAAACACTAAGAACAATATCAATCAAGAAATGAAATTCATATTTTTTTAAACATAAAGGGGACACATAAAACTCTCTACAGGACAAAACCGCAAAAGATTTTTTAATAAGTTTAAAATAGTGCTGTTCACTTTTAAGATTTATGAATAAGTTGTTTGAAACATAAAGTTTATTTTTTAATAACATAAAGTACTAGTTCAGGAATTACCAGTTCCTGCTCTAAAGAACTTTCAAAATTAAGTTCTTTAGAACAGGAACATTTAGAATTTAAACTTTCTTTGTACTCATGGCAAAGATAAGTTAAGTATAAAAATAAGTCCACCATAAAATTTTCAATTCTTTCAATCAAATGCGACAATTTCATAAATGAATTTTATGAAATATTTATTTTCTAAGTTTAAAGAGATATGAGAGCGGTATGAGAAATTTCAATTAAATTATCACTCTTATATTCATTTAGCCATAGAAAAGCTACTAAAAAGGTTTTTTTTTTTTGGTTGTTTTTACTTTTTACTCTCCATTGATGAGGAATAATAATAATAAAAAAAAAATTAAAAAAATTCATCACAAAAGCAAAACGGCCTTGGCTAAATCACAATAACAAAAAACCTGCCAATTTTCAAACAAAATTAACAATTAAAATCTCAGAAAAGATTTTCTCATCTGGAGAAATATCTGGATTTTTTCGCTGGTTTTGGAGGAAAATCACAGGATTTTCGAGATTTTTCTGGGGTTTTGTAGGAATTATCGAAAAATTTAAGTTCAATTTTAGGAAGACACAAAAATTTAAAGAATATTAGGAATTTTAGGGCAAGTGCAAACCCTGGGATTCATTATTTTGCATAGTTTTATATGAATACCGGCATAGTGCATTACTAGTATAGTTCTTCTAGTCATTCAGGCCAATACAATAAAAGGTAAAAACTTATTCTACAGTCCCCCTAGGCGACTTATTGGAAAACAAGCCAAAAAGTCAATATTTTGGAGACTTTTCGGACGAGCTCCATTAATACAATATGGCTGCTTGTCGGCAAACCGCTCTCCTCCAATAGGGTTGCAAAAAAATTTTATGTGATGTTGGGTTGCCATTTTAGAACTTTTCATCGCCAAATGCGAAAAACCGCGCCAAACGGGACTGTTAAGTAAATCTGAGCTCAATAAAAAAATATCTCAAATGACTAAACTTGTGAAAAGTTTTACCTTTAACATTGCCACAAAGAAATTACTTACATTGCTGCGGAATGTTATTGCAGAAGGTGGGCCCCCACAGTTCATTCCGTCAACGGAACTTAGCATTAATAGGTTGTGTCTCACATGTTCCATGGTGGCATCGTCAAAGAAATCTTTGGATTTATCTGAAAAGCAGAAGGTGAAATAAGAATAAGGAGGGCATAACAAGGTATCTTCATTTTTTCTTCGGTTCAATTACATTTTGTACATGGTAATTCTAAAAAAATAAAATTTTATTAATGTTGGCATATTATAGGAAGCCAAATTTGTGGAGACAGATTTGGACTGAAACAAAGTTTTTGTACTTTGAAAGTTCAACATCCTAATTTATCAAAAAGAAAATAATATTTTTTTTACCAGTAATTGAACAAATTGGGTAAAAATGAAAACAACCAAGAATTAATACTAGGTGTACCAATATTATATGGAAGAGTTAAGAGAAGTATAGAAAAGTATATTTATGTTTGATTTGAGAGACAAAAAAGAATGTCAAATCCTATAACTTCACTGAAAACAAAACTCAATTTTTTTAAGAGTAGAAATGGAAAAGAACACGTTTTTAAACCATAGCTTAACTTATTCATTTCAATCCAATAATAAATTAAAGAAAAAATAAATTCACCTAAACTGACTGGAAAAAAAAAGAAAAAAAAACTGTTACTACCTACTGCATTATTACGAAATGTATTTGGTACATATCAAAATTTTAAAAACCTAAATATTTTTCAAAAGAATATTTGATTTCAGAACACAATAGATTAAAAAAAAAAAATCAACTAATCGAGTAATTGCTTGAAAAGTTGATTAAACAAAGTCGAATTCCAGGAAGTTAAATCAGGAAGTATTCATTCATGTTATGTAAACAGTCGGTTAGAAAACCAAAACAGCACTTTTTCTTAAGCAATCAACTTCAAGAGCCACTAATTTTACAATCTTAAATTACCTTCGATCTCAAAGACTTCACGGGCTGGGAATTTTCTTGCAGCAATATTTTTTTTCCTCTTCATCAAAAAAAAATTCTTAAATTAATATTGAATTCACATGAAGCGAGTCGAATTCTTAAATTCCCGTCTTAAAAAATTTAAAATATTTTTTACCGACACCTCAAAATAAAATACATTAAAAAAAGATCGAATCTTTTATTATACAGCTCTTACAAGTTTAAAAGGAAAAAAGTATCGATCACGAAATGACAACACTGAATTCATTTTAACCTGGCAATATTTAAATTGTACTAGTTTTGAATTCCCGCTTTCTTTTTTTATGATTAAATATTTAATCGATTCGCCCAATCGAAACATCGCAAAGAAAATGTTTAAAAATCTCCTGGAAACTTTATATAAATTTAAAAAATTATATATATTCAATCAAAGCGTGTAAAATACAAGTCTAATTTTGATAACATAAGCTACAGCTACAAATAGTCACGTGAAAAGAGTATTCCTTTCATCCACTAGATGGCGTGAGTGCAACGAGAAGTTTTCCACTGAAGTTGATAAGGGCAGTCAATAGTATCTTATCCGGGAACAAAAGGAAAGCACATACACAAGGTGACAATGAGAACATTGAAATCATACACTCGGTTTGCACTGAAATTTTATGGGTTATTTCATTCAGATGAATTTTTTTTTTTTTGGTACGAATCGTTATTTTTAAGGTTAGTTTAAGGGACATAGTGTTGAGGTCGAGAGGGTAAAAACATAAATTGTAAAAAAAAATTATTTTTTTACAGTTTGTAGATTTTAGTTAAGAAGTATTTAATACGAATGTTAAAAGAAGGGGGGGGGGGGAGAAAAAAAAAACATCCTTCCATTAAACATTTCAAACGTTACTTATTTCCTTATGGAGAATCTAAGAAACCATAAGTTTAACAACGGAAAGCCACATAATATGTTACAAAAGCTGATCGATTACAACTGAGCAAAGCTTTAAAATTTTAGAAAACATTATTGTTTTATTTATTGGTTTGTTCCTTAGTTGTTCGATATAATGTAGCCGCCATAGTTAGAATGTTTAATTATGCTTTTTGAAAATCTAAATGATTCCTCGTTAAGAACGCGACAATACGATAGTTCGAATTGAGCTTTGTGTATTCTAACCATCATCAATTCTAAAAATTACGAAACATTGCGATTTCAGTGGAAAGAGATAGTCACTTAGTTAGAATTCCTGAAATTTAACAAAGTAGGTCACGTTTCAACCATTTAAAAATGTAATGGTCTATCAAGATTAATTTATTTTAGCGATGAATTCAGTTTGAAAATAACAGATTTTCACAAAAAAAACTTTGTTCAAGGCGACAAAATACTGGAATTTGATTGTTAATATTCTTAAAAGTGTGATGTAAACATAAAGGCAGTTATTGGTGGTTAAGAGTGAACGTCAGTCAAACCTTGCCTATACTACTTATATTAAAATTTTAAAATCACGCCACCGAATTTTTTACTGAACGGATCTTTTCTAAATTTTTTTTTTAAGATATACGTATTATTTCTTTGACGCTATACATTTTTTTTTTTTTTTAATTAAACTTATTCCCTCTTTTTTTAAATTTCATTATTAATAGGAAAGAGATAATGGTGTTAACGGCGCCATCTGGTATTAACTGTGGAACTACATAAAAATGAATGTAAAATTTTAAAATTTAATACAATAAAATAGGGAATAAATAGTATTTTAGAAAACTCATAGTGGTAAAGAAATAATTCATATCTATTACAGAAACAAATTTCGAAAAGATCAGCGCAAAAGTAAATTTGGTGGCTTGATTTTAAAATTACAACATCAGAATAGTGCAAGGAACGGCTGACGGTGCAAATATGTTGTCTTGGTAGCAGAGCTCAGCTAACTTTAAAAATATTTTACGATTATCCTCTTAAGCGAAACTATCCAAGGTTTGATGATTCTCATAGTTAGACAGACTGTTGTTTGTTAGGAACTGTTTAAGGCAAGTCCAGGAAACTGACAAATAAAATGAGTTGTTTTATAACACCAACAATCGAACTGTACACCGATTACGACCAAGTACGGAAGTTCTACATTCGACAATGTGCCGGTAAGTGGAAAGAAGTTTTATTTGTAACTTTAAGAAGTTTTATTTGTCTTATGGCTAATTAGGTATGATTTTATACAACAGATAAGAATGGCGACACTTTTAATTTTTAATACCCAGAGACATAAAGCGATACCCTGTTACCAATTATTACCAGCACTATGAATGTCGAGATATTTTCTCAAAAAGTTTGAACATTTCTACTACTGCATTTATTACAATAAGTAAAGCTATTTGTCATAATTAATTTTTCACAATTAATATAAAAAACCATTTCTCGGCAATTTTTCGCAATAACCGTTGCTATTCTGTTTCAGAAAACTACAAAACTTTTAGTTATTTCACACATTTTCAATTTATTTTCCTTGTCAATTTTACTTTTTATCAATTGTATTATAACTATGTAAATCGTGTTAAAATTATGAAAATTGTATTGAAAACGATCGCGATGTTGTTCCTGCAGGACGGGGATGGGAGGAAAAACATTTCTTTAGATGGAATAAATACTTCGTTTTCATACAGGATAATTGCAGGTATATGGTTGTAACAATGTTACGGTGCAGTATGCACATTTTGTAGCCCTTGTGCAAGAAAATTAAGAAGAATAATTGAATGATTAGCTAAAGCGCTAATAATCGAAAGATCATGGGATCGAGCCAGTGCGTTGCCTAACACTGGCCGTGTAGAATTAATAGTGGCTGTTATACGTCAAATCCTCTCCTGGTAGTTGCCTGGATGTAAAGCGAGAGGTGCTAGCTCAGGTGTCGGCTCCTTATCATCAGACCAAGTTAAAAATTGCAAGGTGTAATTGTGGATTGTAGTATGATCCTCGTACAGGCCTTTGCGTAAGAAAACTACAAAACGACCGAACAACTTATGTTTGCATCATTGTTCATTAAACATTAACAGCGATTAACATTTACAGAAGTCCGAATGCTAAAGTGTGGAATCGTCTTCCAAATAAAAATAAAAAAAGTAGTAGTTTTTGCATCTGTAATAAACTCTCTTGATAGTTGTGTGGTTAGAGCTCTTGCTTCGCATGCTCAGGGTGGCGGGTTCGAATCCAGGGTATGGATGTTCGTTGTGGTTTGGAATTCACGTTATGCTGAAGGTCTCGCCTTGATTAGACGTTATTGTGCACAAGTATATGTCTTTGAGCTTACAAACTAACCAACTACATCTGCAATGGGAGAAAACTCGGAAATCTCCTGTTAGATAAGACAATGAAAGGCGACTAAAAGTCACAATAACCATCATGTTTTTTTAATTTTAGTTGGGTTTTTTCAGATTATCTGGCGCCGTCAGCAACACGAGGGCTATAATGCGCCGAAACATTCGTCATTAAACAAGCCAACATACATTTACAAACACCCATGCCTAACACGGGACACGAACCCGTAACCTCGCGGTCTAGAAGCTAGCACACTAACCACTATACCGTTTGGTCGGCTTTTTTAATTTTAAAAGAAAATATCTGATGACTGCGTGGTTAGAGCAGAGTTCGCCAAAATGAGTGAAATATGCGTGAACACGCATTAAAAATCAATACCACCCAATAGAATTATGCCGACCAAACGGTTATAGTGGTTAGCGTGCTAGCTTCTAGACCGCGAGGTTGCGGGTTCGAGTCCCGTGTTAGGCATGGGTGTTTGTAAATGTAAGTTGGCTTGTTTAATGACAAATGTTTGGGCGCATTATAGCCCTCGTGTTGCTGACGGCGCCAGATAATCTGCAAACAACCAACCAACCCAATAGAATTAACCTCGTGCTTGAATTCACGTATCGGCACATCATGGTTAAATCTTTAAAAATAATCCTCCATTTTATAAAATCAGAGATCATCCTAGCCGTTTTTCGAAGGACGGCGCTACTTCCCTGCCCTTTTCCTTTGAAAATAGTGTCATTTTCTGTAAAAATGCCAAAATCTTCGCCTATTTTCCAACGGAATGCAATATGCGGACTCCAAAATCGCTTGTCACGATCAAAAGGGCTTAGTACTGACTGAAATCATTGAAAGGCCGCTGATACTAATACCATGTCCACGTACGGTTTACTGATTGTTCCGGCCGTTTATACCGGCATTATCCCAATAGCTTACGAGGTGTCGCCGGCATTTTCCCAATAGCTTACGAGGTGTCGTCGGCATTTGCCCGATTGTTTCACAGGACACTAACGTCGTGTCACCGAACGGCATCAGGGTGGCCACAAAATTCAGGGGGAAAAAAGTTGCCTGACAGATATCTAAAACAATCCCTGATTTTAGGGCAAACTTTTTTTCAAATTCCTCCAATTTTCTTAGGTTTTCCAGATGTCTCGACACCCTGATCAAATAGAACATGTATGCTAAAAAGATAATATGCAATTTTTAAAAAAATAGTTTTATCTTCTAATGGCTTACCACTACAAATCTCCATGTAAATAGTGCCAAAATATGGATTAACGTGCCTTAAACAATACAAAATTTCCCTGATTTTCATGAGATTTTAAAAAGTTCCCTGATATTTCCCTGATTTTTTTCCAGAATCAGAAAGCTCCATGACATTTCCCTGATTTCCAGGTTTTCCCGGTTCTGTGGCCACTCTGGGCATAGTGTTAATAATTATTCTAAGATTTATAACCATCAAGTGTTTTTTAAGGTATACGTATAGGTTTCAACATTTTCTTTTTAATTTTCAATTTAAAAATTAGACCTTTGCACTTTGAAAAGTACATTATTTGTTAAACTGTTTCCAATAAAAAAAAATATTAAAATTTCTTTAATTTTAATAATTAATTAACATTTAATCAACTAATTTGGCTAATTTCGAACGGTAATGACAAAAATTCTAATTCATCCACAGATACAATTTTGGTGTTCAACAATGCGGAATACCCTGCTCTATGTTTTGACCCTATTAACAGAATTTTACAGTGTGTATATTTTGTGATATCTTGCTTTAACTGCATCTATTAGAAAAATCCAAGTTTTTTTTATATAGAATCTTATCTTTAAAATTCAATTAAAAAATATTTATTTACAAATCACTTAGTATTTAGGGTCAAAACATTTAACATTGTATGCAGGTTATATAGCAAAAAACAAATTTCAAAAAATATTATTTAAACTGGAGTTATTACTGTTTGAATGAAATGCAAAATAGAAAAAACTACAATCTGAGAATAACTTTTAAAAAAATATTTTTTATATAAAAAAACTGTTGTTATTATTATACTAATTATTATATATTTCCTTTTTAGTATGCTCCTCCATCATAGGGTTTCCTTCTTTTGTGTTACTTTTATTTTGCTTTTGTTTTTTACGGCTTTACAAATCTTCCCCGATTTTTGCGAGTTTTGCGATTTGAAGCCTATACATATACCTTAAGTAAGCATTTAAAAAAGCATATTTCCGCTCTGATACGCGAAATCGCGATTGTGCATTACTGTTATTGTTGTAATTATTAATTTTGATAAAAAAAAAAACTTATTTTGCCTTAGTTTTAAAAAAAAAATTTAGTTTAAAAAATGAACTTTAAAATTTAGAGAGGGGGTGAAAATACCCTTTGGAAATAATCATCTGGCAAACACTGGATTAGCGTACTGGCCTCTCTTGCCAGTAAACCATCAATCGGACGTTATTATTACGCGGATATTTTGAGCGGGAAAAAACAACACTGACACAAGGAAAGACCGAGGACACCACTTAGGATAAGTCTTGAGAAGCTTTTCAATCCAAGAGTAGTGCGTCAGGGGACAATACCGAATCCGAACCCATTTCGGACCCTGGTCACGACCGTCGTTCGTTATGTCAGTGTGTGACGCGAAGAATGGGTCACGCAAGAAGCGTGACGGAAACGAGACTGATCTTCGGCGTCATCACCGGCCATTACAGTACACGCACGCACTTCCGCTAAGCAGTGGAAATTTCGTTTCTTGTTCTTAGTCCGATTGTGTGGTGGGAACCGTCGGAACTTCAAAAGAAATTGAAAACGTTATTGTTTTTGTTTGGGGACTAAATCGCGCGATAAATCAAGTTTCGGTCCGATCGAGATTTAATAGTATCGGAATGGAGATTCGGTCACTTAACGAGGTTGGAATGGCAAACGCACTGTTTTCAAAAATTAGTTGACATGAACTGTCGAAGAAGTATTCTGCTGTCATAAGTTAAAAAGCACTAAATCACCCCCCCCCCCACTCACCCACCCAAAAAAAAAATCGAATGCATATTTTAACGTTTTTGTGTTCATTTACCATCGGAACTTCAAAAGAAATTGAAAAATTGTTTTTGTTTGGGGACAAAATCGCGCGATAAATCAAGTTTCGGTCCGATCGAGACTTAATAGATCAGCGATATGGTTTAGGAATGGAGATTCGGACACTTAACTAAGGTTGGAATGGCAGGCCGCTGTTTTCAAAAATTAGTTGTCATGAACTGTCGAAGAAGTATTCTGCTGTCATAAGTTGGAAAAGCGCCAAATCTCCCCAAAAATTTCATATGTTATATTTCGACACTTTTGAGTTCTTCCATTGAAATTACATACTTCTTTATTGTTGTATAGGTTTGTATGACCTAAGACCTTGAGCCATTCAATGAAATAAATAGGTTATTTTCCAAGTACTAATCAGAAAGTGTCGAAATATGCATTTGAATTTTTTTTTTTTTTTTTTGGATTTACGGCTTTTTAATAAATGACAGCAGGTATTCTACCGTCACAAGAAAACAGATCCTAAAATAAAAATAAAAAATAATAAAAAAATTTAACTTTTTTATTAGCCTTTAGGAAATACATATTTTAATACTATTGTATATACTTTAATAATATTTTAATACTATTGTATAAATTTGTATGACATAGGAACTAGACCCATTCAATGTATGAAAAGATCATTTTCTAAGGACCAATCAGAAAATGTTCATGTATTTGAATTTCTTTTGGATTTAATGCATTTTAGTCAATGACGGAAGTATTTTCTTAATCGCTTATGGAAGTTTCCCTTGATTAAAGCCATTCGAGATGTAAATGTTAGGCCGTTGAAAGATCACCCTCAAAGCACACACCGATCGAAATATTCGATGCAGAATGGTCTTCATGTGGCTATATTTGTACAATGAAAAATCCAAACACAATACAAATCTTAATTCAGAATGCAAAGAGCGGAAACACTAGTGGTTAAGACTTAGTTAAGCGTTAAGACTTAAATTGAATCGAACAATAAAGTTTTAACACCAAAAGAATTATTCAAAATGTCTACAAGAGATCAGGGAACAAGTGCTTGGTCTAAGGGGTTAACCACTACTACATCATCGCAGTCAATTCCCTGCGGGGAAGGTAAAAAAGAGAGAGAGAGTGACTGAGAGCTTTCTAGAGCCAAGAAAATAGAAGGGGGTGCAGGCTAAGCAAGTGCTCGAGTATCTCTACAAAAATTATACTATGTAACCATATACAATATATGCTATCATGTTTTGGGGCTGTCACTAAAAGGCCGCGTTTACACACGCTCTCACGGGACCTAGAAATAATTAATCCACTTGCCGTCATCCTATCAGCTGAAACTTGGCAGATAAAACTCGTTGTAGATGACAACGTACTTTAGGGGATATTTTTTCCCTCTTTGAGTTGATCGAGTTTGCCAAATATGCACCTCCTATGGAGAATTTTTTCGTTCCTATAAATCTTACACATTCGTATTTAACTGTTCAAAAGAGCAGAGATAAACAATTTACAAACAAATCTCCCAAAGAGGTTTGAACGCGAGGCGTACCATGTAGAGACACCACCTCGTAAAAATCTCTGGGTGCATTCGAAAAAAGTTGAAAGGGAACGGCCGCCCTACATTCGATAACATACTTCGAAGGGAGGGGGTGAGCAAATTAAGCCCCTCTTGCACCCTGATGCTACTACTCTCGTTCCCACGTGACGCTTCCGGTGATGACGTCACGCTCGCGCCAGCTGTAGCCATTGTTAGCTGCTTCCGAGGCTACTGCTTTTCAAAAAGAAAAAAAAAAGTAATCATATACTGAAATTGTGCACAGGTTGGGAAGAAGAAATGAGATTTTGAAAGCCGGAAGATGCAATGTCACCTTTCTGATGATACAGAAAAAATGAGATTCTGTTTTTTTGGTGGAAGGTGAAGGTGCTTTGGTGACGTCACTTCAACTTCAGCCTTCAATTGATTTTTTTTAATAGCCCTAGCTGAGGGATAGCAATCCCAAAAATTCTTACAATAAATTTGCTATAAAGTAGCGATAACTACAAAACTATAAAAAATAAACAAAGTAAAAAAATTAAATACCCCTCACCAGATTATACTTTTAAAACAATCATCACAAGCTACACACACATCATTTCTTAAAACCATCTTTTTACAACACAAGCACGTGGTTCTCTATTGTTTGGCCTGAATTAGTTAAGTTTTAATTATTAAGTTGAAGAAAAGCCGCCACAATAATCCTGCTTTGGGCTTTTAATAAACTTTTTGTAAAAAAAAAAAATATTGAGCAGTTAGCGAGTTCTATGTTCCCTGTTGCTATGGTATTTTTTTTTCAAACCAACAAAAACAAATCAGACAACTCTCTAGAGACAACAAAAATAACGAATTTTAATTTAAAAACTAATTTTTTTGATAGTCAAAATTTTTAATTAGAAAAAAAGTATGACCTTTAATTTTTACTCAACAGATCACTCTTAGACAACCATTTCATCTAAATACACAGCATTTTAAATATTATTTAGAGTTCGCAAGTGTGTTTTTTTCCCTTCACATTTTATAATTTGTTTACAATGTGCTTCTATGTATTGATATATGAGATATAATTTTCATACATTGATAGCAAAATTATGGCGGGGAAAAATCAACAAAAATGAAAGAAAAAAGTGAAAGGAAAAAAAAAAGGAACTCTAATTCAAGCGCGCAAATTTATTTTAATTTAAAACTTTGCGTTATTTTACAAGTCGATATTACGTGTTGTCATCAATGATACAGATAAACAACTAGATAGACTGCTTAACACTGGGGGAATGAAGCCGTTGCCAGGTCGTTGGGTGGACAAAAAAAATACGGATTTCCGAGGATTGAAAATAAAATTTTGTGTATGTACTGACAGTAGAACTGTCAATAGCAGATCTTAATTAGTAAAAATATGCACAAGCACAAATTTACTCAAGGACTTTGTAAGTTTTTTCACATTCCCACCTAAATAAAAGTGAACTGTGATTGGTTAATCGTCCACCCATCCTCACCCACCGGCGAGTTTTTTCCCTTTCATTACATCGGAGCAGTTGTTTATCTATATCGATAGTTGTCACACGTTCGAAATATGAATCTCATTGTCTTACGGTCCTTATTCATGGGGGAACGTCACATACATATACTTTTCGCAATCCCTGCATATGGAACCCTATACATATATCCCCCCCCCCCCCCGAAAATATTAAATACGGGTTTGTGATTGATTGAAAAATCGATTTTTTTTTTTTAAATGTATTGTAACTTTCTTAACTTTTCCCAGACGATAAAACACCACTCCAAGTTACGCCGTGCATAGAGTCCATTGTCCATTGATTTTTTTTTTTTTTTTTTTTTTAAATGACGATGTAATGCTATTATTTTTTAATTTGAATACTTTTAGAAACGTAAGTTTTTCAAATGCATATTTCTGGCGACAACGGCCAATGTATGTGGGTAAAAAACATAAACAACGTTATTTGGCCGGAATTGGCGAAGTACAAGCTCGTCAGATAACAAGTAGTGAGTCAAGAGGCTAGTAGATTGGTGGGTCGGTTTCCACGGCAACCATCCGACCAACCAACGCAGAGAGTGCAGACGCACAACCAGACGGGAGGAGCAAGAACGGAGCAGAGAAAATAAAAAAAGAGAACAAGTTGAAAGGGAAATGGCCGCTGTTACGGAGAATGAAGAAGAAAAAGAATTAAACCGGTCCTGGGTTAGTGAGAAGACGAATAAAAAAAATAATCGGAACAATAAAAGTGGAAAGAAAGCGGGTTTTTTTGTTTTTAGTTAGCAATGTGTGGTGTGTAGGTCATTGTCATGGCCTCAGGTTTTCGATTTTTAATTCCGTTTATTTTTTTTTTCTCCTCTTCCGTTGATTGATCGTAGTACTAGTTTGTTAGGTCAAACGTTAATGCTTCATTTGGAGTGTTAAAACCCTTTGGCAAAATTTGTTTTTGATGTTTTGTTCAAGTAAATGAAAGTGACTAGAGGTCATTTTAAGTCAACTTGAACTTCCATATGTGAGTTATTTTAAAAATTTCCGCGAATTTGGATTATGGATCACCTAACAAAATTTCGTAAATATACTTGGAAGAAATCTTATACGCTGACAACTAACGAATACTGTTGCATAAACTACTTTTTTGCATGCTGGTGTATTTTTGTTCACACGAAAACATTGAGAATTCGGAAATTATAAAATCGTTTTTCAGTTGCAATTGGAATAGAAACTAGGGGTGTGGAACATCGCACAACTTTCAATTACACTATATAATATTGGTCATTGCAGTAAATTTTGTAATGATGTTACCTACCATTTTCTTATTTAAGGACGCGTTTTTCTTTTTCCAAGCAATGTGAATTGCCGAATTATGTGATAAAAAAGGCAACCAATCAAAATAACGCCTTTAACAACAAATTCGAATTTTTAAATTCTATTCAAACAAAACGTTACTTTTCCGCGTGGTCAGACATTTCAGTGGTACTTATATGTTAAAAGCTTTCCTGACATTATCCGTGGTCAGGATCGTCTGATGATGGAAGTTATTCAGATGTAAAGTCCAAAGCGAAAATTCTGTACCCGCATGTTTCCAAAATATACTCTTAACCATATTATTTATAATTTTTAGAGTGTAATCAATTAAAAAAAAATTTTTTTTTTAAATCCTTCTCTCCTAAAACTTAAACGTATACAATTCAGTGAAATAAGAACAACAAAATCAATAAAGTGCATATAGTTCAAAAGTCTTTGGCAACGGTTTATTAAAAAAATTTTACTAATAAAACTATAAGAGAGATGACAGAAAATGACTTCATTATAATGTCAAGCCAACCCCGTCGACTCTCCTTTTTGGAAAAAAAAAATTAAGTAAACGACTTAGTTAAAAAAAAAATATTCACAATTTTCATTACCCGTTACCCAAACGAAACTTTTTTTATATTATTTCACCTACTACGAAATTAATATATGCTTACAAGATGCAAAACTTCGGTGCAGATAAAATTTACAAAAATTCGTAGTTCGAAATTTAAAATATTTGAAATATAGACCACATACCGAGTTGCGTTTTGAAACCACAGAATTCATCATACACAAAAAAATGTAGTAAATTACACTTCCAGAAAAACCAAAACGAGAAAAAAAAATTGGTATAAAAAAAATATCCCTTTCGAAAAGTATGCTTACATTTCTAAAAATGTTAATCAGCCTAGATTGTATTAATTTTTTTTTTTTATCTATTCCTGATATTGATTCCCATGGTAAACTTTCTGGGAAAAAATGCTATACAAGGTTGTTGGGGTTTTTTGGTAGGGGGGGGGGGGGTACCAGGCAACATATTAGTATAGGGTACAACATACAGTAATAGGTTAAAAATGTCACCACCAAAATAGACTTCTACAAATGTTGGACAACAACAACTATGAAAAACGCGTGGCTGCAAGACTAACAAAATGTCTGCTTCCACTTCTAAAATAGTTTGCTGGTACCGCGCGTTTACTGCAGTGAGACAGAGCAGGTGTCTCTGATTCAACAATCGAGTCACGAGATACGAAGGTCGCGTTTTCGCGGTAATCGGATTAAATTCTGTTCGGAAGCTCTCGACTGACCCGAAATAAGCATATACTATGAAGGCTGCCATCTTCCCATCTGTAATTTCTGTCACAAGGTGAAAGCTATTTTCTCCTTGACGATCTGGAGCGAACTTTAGTGTCCAGCTCAGAAGCGTGTTGTGAAAAAGTAACACGATGGAACGGCGTTCCACATTTTATTAAATATGCTCAAAATTCAGTAATATTCGGTAAAAAACTTTACGTGGAATTTTTGCATTTGTTGATAGTCTCTCTTTCTCACTCTGGACCATCGATACAGATAAACAAATGGATAGACTGCTCGCATGTCAATACAAGGAGAAAAACGCGCCGTGGTTGATGACGCTGGGTGGATGATTAACCAATCACAGTTCACTTTTATAATTGGACGGGAATGCGAGAATCCTTGTTAAGTGCTAGAGTCGATACCTTTTTTACACATTATTAGTAATTAAGGTCTACTATTGACATTTCTGTTGTGTACAACCCAAGATTTTATTTTCAATCCTCGGCAATCCGCATTTTTTTTTCCACCCAACGGCATCTGGCAACGGCTTCATTTTCCTAGTGTTAAGCAGTCTATCCAGTTGTTTATCTATATCGATGCTCTCGATAACCTCTTTCCCGACTCAATCGTTGGCAACAAGATTTTGTCCGGGTATTTTATCTGGGGTATGACAGACCAAGGTATGTCTCCAAACACTGATAGTAAAAGGGTGGAATGTTAAAAGGGGCTTTTTGTCAACAAGTGTTCCAGAGATTCCAACTTTTCTATTGTTTTTCAGTAGTTTTAACAGTTTCATGGACGTTCTTTGAAACCTACGCGAAATATCTTTTCTCAATCTTTTGCCAATACTCTTGAAATGAAGATTCAAGCTGACTTCGCTGAGTGTCACGCTGATGTAATTAGTCGCTATCGTTTCTCGTATTCATTCGCCTTAATGTAAGAAAGAATACTATTTATGGGTAAACCGTAAAAAGAAGTTGACATCCGAAAAAACAACGGAAAATCCATAGAAAAGTTGGCATTCTTGATCTAATATAAACTTTTGCTCTTGTAGAATCGCGACAGACAATTATAGACAACGTTACAAGGTACTTGAACAAGACAGTTCGGATGTAACGAGTTCCAAATTATAAATGGAAAAAATGCTAGTAACAAATGAGTTATATAAGTGAAATCGAATCATGTCCGCTTCATAAACAGTTTCCTTACACTCTCTTGATTTCCTTATTTATTCCAATGAGGCTCATTCTTACATTAAAATCTTTTCCGTTAACCATTAAAATTTAGTATCTGTCTCGCAAATGACATTTTTAAGGCTCTTGTAACGTGAGTCAGAGAAATGTTACAATCTCAGAGTTAAACGACAGTCCCATTAAAATATGCGTTAAGTCTCTAGCCCACCTCATCTCAAGTTTAAACACCTCTTGATAACTATTCTCGCGTGAAATCAGTAAACCCTTAGAACTGAAATGACGAGTCCAGCTCGTCATAGACTTTCTTGATCAAACTGACAATGACGAGCAGCACTCGCCAGAAATGTAAAGCTTTTCATGAGAGTAGTATATGTAAGCCATGGCCAGTGTATTGCTTTGATACACTTATGTGAGTGACATACTTCTAGTAGCCGTTAGAATGTAATTTATATAAATTTATGGGTCTACTATCGCTTAAAGTAAATGCACGACACGGCGTACAAATTAAGTGCAATATCCGATATTTTACTAGTGATATCAAACATTCATATAAATGTGTGAAACAAATATTACTTTTCATAGTAATAAATTATTTGAACAACAAAACCGTAAGTTTCTGTATCAATCTATCCTCTCAAAACTAAGAAAATTAAATCGTCAACCTGAAGAGTGCTGGCTGAAAATAAATTGCAGTTCAAAGGGTTAATCGACCATCGCTTTCCACGAACAATATGTCATCCGAACCATGCTATCCAAACCATCATGAAATCAGTAGCTTTTCAAATTGTCTCCACACACTCTACATTGTATAGACACTCAATATACAATCAACTCGTGATAACTCGAAGTTCAAGACACTGGTCAAATTCTTTCGAGTTATCCGAAGTTTCGATTTATCGGAAGTCACTCGGAAATTATTTTCTATTCAAGGCATAATTTTTGGGAGCTAATGAAAACTTCCCGAGATAAACGAATATTCGACTTATGAGACTTAGAGTTATAGCGAGTTGATTGTATTAAATCTCGGTCATTGAAAACATGCAAGCTCCATCTCCAGCCAGTTGATATTTGCCCGAAGAAATCTTGGCACCACCTACAACTCGAATGAATCATTGCACAAGATGTTTTACACTTTCAACTCAAGGTAGTGGAATACTCACTGGAGGTGGGTCTCTTCCTGTGCTTGTGCCTGCTCTTCCGCTTGCAGTGGTTGGTGTTGAGCTTGGTGCGCTGCGGGAAATGCGAGTTGACGTGTCGCTCCAGTACCACCTCCGAACTGAATCGTTGGTGACAGCCATCAACTATGCAGCGAAAAGGCTTGCTGCCCCCGTGAAGCAGCACGTGACGCTCCAGCCAGCTACGGGAGCAAGACGGACGGTCGTATACCTGCGTATTAAAAGACAGGGAACAGTAGATTTAGTTAACAGTCGTGTGGTGAGGGACGGAAACCTGCAAGAGGCTGAAAATGATCCAAATTACAGGTAACCTGTGTCGATTTCGGAAAGGAATCGCTAACTTTGAAATGGTATAACAGCGAGAGACAGAAAAAAGAGACAACTGGTATGATGGATAGACTATACTAAACTTCAACTTAACTTGACATCACTAGACGGTAGATCGTCACAGTGCTCAGAGACAATTTATCCATTTTGGCGGCGCGAAAGCATAATGCTCGCCAAACCACAACCCTGTAGAGAACAAAAGGCTATAAGGTTTGGCGAGATTTATGTCCTCACTCCGCTAAAATGGATTAATTGCCTATGAGCACGGTGAAGATCTATTGTCTAGTGATGTCAAGTTAAGTTGGAGTTTAGCATAGTGTGGAATTTTAAATATACCGGTTCGCAGAATTGATTGATATGAATTAATTTGGTGACGGCTGCATATGGTTTACCAATGACGCTCATTCTCACTTGGACGGATTTGTCAACAAATGAAACTGGTGAATATGGAGTATACTGAAAACCCGTCTGCCTTGAAAAACCAATGCATTCTTAGAAAATGACTGTTTGAGCTGCACTATCCAGTAATAGTCCGAGAGACGACTACAAGTTTAGGTACCTCATCAAACATCATTTTGCAATTTTTATAGAATGTGGAGAAGAGTTAGTAGATAACAAATCCATTGGTCTGCCATGGAAAAAATGGCCGAAACTGATCAAAAATCAACTTTGAATGAGCTTAACTAAATCCGATCGCGAAATAAGCCAGAACTTGCCAAATAATGAGCAAACTTTTTTATTAGGTAACCCATAGCTCTTTAATTTTGAATTAAGAAGGTTGTTGACGATTCAAATATCTGGCGACGGCTTACTTGCATCTATTTAAAAGTGAGGCAAGTTGGCAATTAATATTACGTCACTGATGACTTAACTAATGTCGCCAATTTGACTTACTTTTAAAATATACAAGTTTTCTGAGCCTGAGATCAGAAATCGTCTGCGCCTATCCTCATTGAAAATCGAAGTGCGGTGGGTTACCAGACGAAAAAGTGTGTTCACTTTTTGGCAAGTTATGACATATTTGGCAATTCAGATTTAGTTCAACTCATTCAGAGTCTATTTTTTATCATACTCGGCCATTTTTTCCACGGCAGACCACTGGATTCGTAATCTACTAACTTTTCTCCATATTCTATGAAAAATTCAGAATGATGTTCGATGGGGTACCTAATCTTGCAGTCGTCTCTCAGACTATAAGGGAATTATTGGTGCTTGTTCATGAGGGAAACGATTAGTCCGAAAGGCGACTGCAATTTTTGGACCCCATCGAACGTCATTCTGAATTTTTTATAGAAATTGGAGAAAAGTGAGTAGATTACGATTCCACTGGTCTGCCGTGGCAATAATGGGCGAAACTGATCAAAAATCGACTTGGATTGAGTTGAACTAAAATCCGATTGCCAAATACGTCTTAACTTGTCAAAAAGAGAACAAACTTTTTCGTCTGGCAACCCACTGCATTTTGATTTTCAATGAGAAAAAGCGCTAACGATTTCTGATCGCTGGCTCGGAAAACTTGTATCTTTTAAAAGTAAGCCAAATTGGCGACATCAGTTACGTCATCAGTGACGTAATGTTTCTTGCCAATTTGGCTCATTTGTGAAAGATGCAAGCAAGCCATAGCCACCCACACATCCGAATCGTCTGCAACCTTCTTAATTGAAAATTAAAGAGTGAGGGCTACCAAATAAAAAAAAATGCTCATTATTTGGCAAGTTATGGCCCATTCGGTTATTGGATTTAGTTCAACTTATTAAAAGTCGATTTTTGACCAGTTTCGGCCATTTTTGCCACGGCAGACCAGTGGATTCGTAATATACTCACTTTTCTCTAATTTCTATAAAAAAATCAGAATGATGTTCGATGGGGTCCGAAAATTGCAGTCTCCTCTCAGTCTAGATATACTTATTCCGCTACATTCAGATTCAACAACAACGTGCTACCACGTTTTATTAGTGCGACTAATTTGGCAAACAAGGGTATTTAAAATTCCCTGCCAGTCTATCAAACACAATACTTGTCTCTTCTTCCCGTCTTAAGTCAGTTATGTCATATCGAAGTTGGGAAGTCCTTTCTGGAAGACCATGTAATAGATCTTTAATAACAGAGATCTTGCGATAAAAACAGGTCACATGTACATCTGAGACTAAATACATTGAAAAGCGTTTAAAAAAAGTAATCATGTATATAAATAACGGCTATTCAAAATTTCAGTGGAATTTCCTTTGTTTAGAACGTCTTTCTCTATTGTTCAACCTGTAACGTTAATTTCCATATAAGAAACGTATCCTCTTCTCATGCACTCTACAGAATGGAGAGCACAAAATATCAAATATAAATTCCTTTGAACACGTTCCACGCGACTCTAATAACACCACTTCGATTATGGCCAACCTGTACATAGCACAGAATGGTGGCCATAACTAAACTTTTAACTATTTAAATCAGTCCGGGGCTTTCTATAATAAAAATACCTTTATAAAATTTAAAATTTAGTATATATACTATTGAGACCAGATAAAATTTTTGAAACCGGAAGGAAATATGACACTTTAAGGGCGCTGATCGAAGTTGACAAGTTTAACCATATGGAAAATCTTGAGAATGAATTTATCAGATGTATATATTTTTTTCCTATAAAGTTTAGAATACGTTTCATATAATCGTCAGTGATGGGCAATTTGCTACAATACAACTTTTTTTCAATTGGGCTTCTTATTTTTAAAGATCATTTCCACCCATGACCTCTGCGATAAGTATACAAAGCATTATCAAAACATGCCAATTTCTAGAGGCATCACAATGCTCAAAACAACGTCAATTTAATAATGAACATCTAGCATCTTGTACATTTCTGAACATTACAAGGTGTTTCCTAATTTAACAGGTGCCGAAGAGGAAAAGGACCATGACACGTGCTTAACACACATATGGCTTTTCAATCAGGTTTCTGACAAACGAGGACAACTTCAAAAAGTTCTAGTTTATCCAAATGGACAACTCCCGCATTTTTTAAAAACGAGTGAAATTATTTAATTTCATGAGAATTTCTTTCTGATTCCAAATATTTAAACAAACGTTCTTTAAAAAAATTAGTTATTTAAATACTAAGAAAAGAAAATGCCCCAAAACCAGTCCGATCAAAACACTCAACAAAATCTCTGGCGTCAAGAGATCCTTCCGTTTCTATGGTTATCGTGAGGTTTCTGCCAAATAGTTGGCTTTGATTTGGTAGACCATTGCCATATCCAGGACAGGTTGGTGCGATTTGCGAGAAACTTGCAAAACTGGTTTCCACTGCCGCATTTCAAGCCAAGATGTTTGGGATCTTTTGACGTTACATTCAATTCGAGCCGAATGAATCGTTTTCTCACCAACGTCTAACAGGGGAACTTTGATTGTAAATTGAAAAAAAAAAAAAAAAGAAGCGCACTGAGCAGAAATTTTTGTGTTTATAGTCTTTTCGAAACATTTAGAATTGAATAAAAATGTTTTTAAAAAATGCGGGTATTGTCCATTGGTATCCAACGTTCATTAACGATTAAAATTATTCAGTATCACACTTTCAGGCAAGTCCCACTAAATAAGACATATACGCTAATTCCATATCATTGGAGATTCACAGAAAATATTGATTGCCAAAGATGATATCTCGTATTTTCGTAACAGCGACATTATTTAAGAGTCGTGACACAAGTACTTCTTTCGTGTCATGAATTAAGATGCGTCATTTCACGAACTGAAATAAAATTACTGTAGGTATGAGGCATTTTCCACTCATAAACTTTTCCCGAAACGTGCAAGAGTTTTGAAAAATCAATAGCAAGACCATTTGGCGGTACAATTTTATAGTAATTGCTCAGAAAATCAATTTGTTTGCAAAAAGTTAAGAAAGAAATAAGAAATGATGCGATTTTTTTTTAAACGGAACATTTCTATAGCAGCACTTTTATACTAAAGTATTCGTGCATAATCGATTTTTCAGAAGTTCTGTTCCTTTTGGATCAACCTATAATATAAATGTCGACATTTTCATTCAAAATTTCTTAGGAAGTCGACATTTTAAATCAAAATTTCTTAGGAATCTCTCCAATTCATGTGTACCTCTCTAAGACTACGTGAATCGCATATTCAAAAATAAAACACTAACAATATTGTAATACTAGAATAATCTCACAAAAAAAAAAAAAAAAAAAAAAAAAAAAAAAAAAACTAGGAGTTGTAAAAACAAGTCTGCCAGGTAAAATGGTCAGCCAGAAAAACTTAGCCGGTCGCCGTCCAGTCTATATCCGAATATCGATCCTAAATTGCAAGATTCCAGCAGTGGGAGATGCGGCAGGAAGAGAGGGGAGGAAGGTTGACTGATTTACAAGAGAAGACAAGCCTCTATCTCTAATCTGCCACAGCCATCTGTCATTGCGCCAGTAAATAAAACTGATATCTAAGGACTGACTTCTTGAAGGTTGTGATGTGCCGGTCACTCACCTCTGAAGCAGAAAACAGAATCTGCAAAACAAAGCTGATTTGGAAATGTCTCCACTCCATTGGAGGAGAACTTTAAAATGTTTTCATTCTTTCATTTTTATTGTGGCGGGGATTTCAGTCAAAACAGATGTCTGAGTGGACTCGTAAAAAAGATGTTTGTTGAATATTCTTGGCTTCTGTCATATTCTCACATGAAATACATGACGAAATATTTCAAATAATTTTTACAAGATTTATGCACACAACCCATTTGAAAGTTTTGGAAAAGATTTTTAAAAACATAACGTGAGAGTTGAAATAAAAGAGCAATCGCATTTGATTTTGTTGGCGTGAAAGAATGAAACGTCATTATCTAAAAGATCTATCGACCTTTCTGTAGAAAAGATTTTGATTTGAACTATTGAGGAATCCCTATGTAGTGTCTAAAGTTAGCAAGAAACAATTTTGAAATTCATTGTTAAATGAAGTCGAGTTATTTGAAGTTTTGAATATGCTTTTGACTGATTATATTTACAGTCAGTACTTTCATTTCCTCCATACAAAAATGGGAAAGTAAAAAAAACGTACTGCTTGAAAATAACAAATAGTAAACCACCAACGTTGTTACCTGAAAATATACATAAATAGAACTTGGTATTCGATACATGAGTCGATTAAATTCATGGTACAAATTGCAAAGAACTGGTTCCTGCATTTTTGATGTTTAAATTGTGGCATAGGTCCTCAGTTAATAGAATCAGAAATGTGAAACATCAGTGAGTACATGCGGAATCATCTGACTATTTCGTAACATTGTAAACTTTCTTTTTGGCTCCCTAGAAAATTGGAAAACCCTGACCTTTTGGATTCTGCGCCACTGAAAAACCAACTCACCATTACAATTCAGCAAGACATATCGGACACTAAACAGTTAATGAATTTGATCATGCGAAAATTCCAACGCCAGGAATATGCAAACTACACTCACCTTGCATCCAACCCAGAGACATACGAAGTTCTTGTCATCGTCAGATTGTTCTCGCACGTGACACTGTCGAATGTGATCAACCAGGTCTGTCGCAGTGGTGTTGGCGTCGGCCGACCTCTCGCAGTTGAGCCACTTACACGCTCCGTCCTCTACTGGACTCGAGCCACTTGGGCCATGAGTGTCCACCGAACCCCCAGCCTGACTACAGTTCGAGGAGGTACAGTCGCTGCCGGTCAGTTCGAATTGACGACTGCTACTACTGTCCTCCGCGTATCCATGACCACCGAAGTTGGATCGGATCAGGACCACCTTAGGATTCAAGTGATTCTGCAAGAAGTGGTGGTTCAGTTTCTCCGTTAGGGTTGATGACACACAGGTGTCCTGTTCCTGATGAACCTGCGAGAAGTGACGGTGGTCACTGTCCGTTAGGGCGGATGTCCCGCTACTGTCTTTGTGGTTACGAACCTGCGAGAAGTGGTGGCTTAGTTTGTCCGTTAGGTTTGACGACCCACTACTGTCCTGCTGTTGACGAGCCTGCTCGTCAAAGAAGGACGAAGGTGAGTCGTTGTTGTGGTCCAGCGACTGATTTGAGCGGAAGGTATGGTCATCGCGGTCCTCGGACATCGCCTGTTGGGTCGTGGTCGTGCCACATCGGAACGCGGCAAAGTCCGTTTCGGTGGTCAAAATAGGAAACTTGGTGAGGTCCACATCATCGGACTTGGGCTGCTGCGTCGTAGTCGTGCCACACCGAAAAGCAGCAAAGTCTGTTTCTAGAGGGAACTTAGTCTGTTGGTTAGTGGTGGTTGTCCCACAACAGAACGGATCTTCCATTTGATGGAACTTGGACTCTTGGAAGTCATCATCCGTCCTCTGATTGTTGGGCAGCTGGAACTGAGTCTCCTGGAAGCCATCGTCGGGGCTGCTCGACTTAGACAGCAGGAACTTAAATGCCGATGGGCTCTTGGGTTCGTCGTCGTCGTAGAAGTCCGTTTTGGGGTTGTCCTCGGACTCGTAGCTGTTGTCCGTTCTCGGACTGAGTTCGAGTAAGGAGTCGTCGCTGTTGCATCTGAACTGGATTGGTGACACGGGGCTGCCCGGTGTGTGTATGGAGTTGGACTTGGCAGGGCTGGGTCCGAGCCCGCTGTCCTCGGAGTCGCCCCGAAGGCACTCGTCGTAGGGGAGGTGTGTGGGCCCGGGCGGCATCGGGGTGACAGGGCGGCACGGGGACCCGGGCTCACTGCCAGAGTTGCAAGAATCCACACCACTAGTGGTTCCCACACTAGAAAGAGAGGGGGAAAAAAGGTGATAGTTAAAAACATTTGTACTGACAGAGAACCTTTTCAGTTTTAAAAGACTGAGAATAACATATAGTTTTTTGGAACATTTCTCTTAATTATATAACATTTCCATCGCCAACTTTCTCTCCGGGATTGATATATAAATGAAATGATGCATATGCTTCACATGCTCTGTATTAGTAATGCTACTATTATACTTACATTTTTTTTTTTTTTTTTTTTTTGCTAGATATCACAGTAGTTTGAGTACATTCACAAAATTAAAAGGAATATTTTAAAATAGTGATATATAGTATTAATTTACAAGACTATTTATTCACATATCATAATGGTACACTATATTTCTGAATGTCAACCCATTTTTGAAAAGATATCAAAAATAGTATTACAATATATTTCACAACCTTCTTTCTAGATTAAGTATAACAGTTTAATATAAGCTAAGTCAACAGAAACTAAATTTAACCCCTTGGGTACGGATTTATTTGGGAAAATTCTTGCGTTGTTTTGAACGGTTGGTTCAAAACAATAAAGGAACTTTAAAGGAATACAGCCAAACAAATTATTTTTTTAAAGTATAGGTAAACCAACCGATGTTTGACTTAACCAATCATGGCTCTTGTGACATTAAAATCTATCCAATCAAACTAGTTTGAATGACGAATTAGGTTCGTCATTATTAACAGGCAAAACAAGTGCATGACGAATCTCAGCTGTCAAATGTACCCAAGGGGTTAAGCTAAAATAAACATATGTCCAGTTAAGAGTTTAACATTAAACTTCCACTCAGTTTCGACGGGGAAATGACAAGATAAAGGAAAAGGGATCAGAGTAAGACTGTTAATATAGCTAGAAATAAAGCTACCAAGTATGAGAGTAGTCAAGTAAAATTTTAATTTTCATTACTATCTTATTGAAAGGGCCCTACTTTTATCTTTGGCATCCAAGACACGTCAGGATTTTTAAGACTCATTCAGTAAGACTAGTCGGTCAGTTGAAATAATTTCATAATAAACTGAGAGGCGACTACGAGTATAGGTACTCCATCGAACAGTATTCTGAGTTTTTATAGAATGTGGGGAAAAGTTAATAGATTATGTATGTACTGGTCTGCCGTGGGAAAATGGCCGAAACTGGTCAAAAATCAACTTCGAATGATTTGAACTAAATCCGATTGCCGAATTTTTCATAACTTGCCAAAAAATTAGCATAATTTTTTATCTGGTAATCCACCACTTTTCAATGAGGGGAAGGGTGCAGACGATTTTATCTCGCTGGCGAATAATATTCCCATTTTTAGAAGTGAGTCAAATTGGCAATAAATATTACGTCACTGATGACAAATTAAAGAGCAATGGGTTGCCAAATAAAAAAGCATGCTTATTATTTTGTAAATTACGACATATGACAATCAGCTTTAGTTCAACTCATACAAAGTCTATTTTTGACCAGTTTCGACCACGGCACAGACCAGTACATACATAATATATTAACTTTTCCCCACATTCTATAAAAAATTCAGAAAAATTAAATTCAAAGGGGTACTTGAACTGACAGTCGCCTCTCTTACCATAAGTAAAATGGAATTATTACCCTATTGGAATGAAAAGGAAGTTAAATCTATAGTAAAAGAAGTATAAAATTGAAGAGAACAAACACTATGTTGTTCTTATGTCGTATTTTTATATCATCCAGTTTGCGTTCATATGAAGGGAAACAAAAATATAAAATTTACGCCAATAGACATTTGTAGCCAAACAAATCACACAGTGATAAATATTGATTTCATACAACAGAGTCGAGACTGAGATAAAGCTGAATAAATATTTTGCGGAACTTTATATGTTATGAACATAATACAGATTTCTTTTTATTAATATTTATTGGAAAATGCGATTATTTTTCTATATTCGCAATCGATGACTAAAGACTCAAGATGAAAAATAAGAGCCTACCAAAAATAAGTGGTTCTTCAAGACTTTTAAGAACCGTGCGAACCCTGTCACAGATTTCATTTCTCAAATTAGGCTTTTAGTTGCAAAAGTAACTATACACTAAACGTCTCCCAAATTCCACATGCAAATTGATAATGAACTTTTAATTGTAACTAAAACAGGATTTCACAAAATATGTGCTCATGGTGGACATAAAATTTAGGGAAAAAAGTTCTCAGATAGATTTCTTTAAAATTCCCTGATTTTACGAACAATAAAACGTCAAAGAACAAGTCCATTGGATTTCTTGATTTAAAAACCGTATTGAAAACCTTTTTGTCTTGAATTCAAATGGGACAGTGAAAAATTCCTTATCTTGAAGATCTTGGCCCTTCAAAAGTTCAATCGATCCACCTTACAACAACCTTATAGAATATAGTAATCCATTCATTTTCACAGTACGTTCTTACGAGATTTATCTTTTGTAAATTAAAACCGAAAATATTTGCACCATATTCTTTTGTTTTGACTATACATTGTTTATTTGAAGTAGTTTTTTTGGTCAAAAGTACCAAATGGACTGCTCATGAACCTAGTTACACAAAGATCTGCTACTGCAAGTAAACTACACAGTATTTTCATCTCGATTGTGGAAAAGCCTGCACATTTCCGATCATTCACACCTTCAATCGACACGAGGCAGTTAAAATCGCATTTCATCTTCTTTTTTTTATCAATTAATATTTGTTAAATTTACTCTAGCATTAGCTACATTCACAATATTGAAATTACGATTTAAAAAAAAGCTGAAATTACTGAATTGTACCACGTATGTTTAAACGCCAAGGAAATAATGAATAACAAAATCTATACTGCAGCTACTCATTAAAAGGTGGTTACTTTCAGTATTTTTGAATTAGTACTTTATGCAATCGATTTCTAAGTGAGACCAATAAAAATTTTAAAAATGGTGTGTGTTTGAAATGTTCTGAATATGAAGATCTATACACATCAATGGTTTCCCAGCAACGCAGTGCCACAACCACACGGCTAGTTTAAAATATTTGAAACAAGCTATTTTAACATCATCGCAATAAAGTCGTTAACCTAAATGGAATTTACAAATTTCTCCGAAAAATCGAGTCAACACTCTGGCACTCGTCACAACTTTACATCAAAAAAGGAAAGAAAAAAAATCGTCTGGAACTCGACTTCAGACAGTAGTCACCTCCACTCCTCTTTCCATTAGATTATTTATGCAAAAAGAAACCAACCAACCAATGAATTTTCACTCTGATTATCTGTTTATATGAAGTAAAAAACGTTATAGTATCCTGTAAACCATTAAAATGGTTGCCACAAATTGCTCGTGTAAAATTGAATATCAAACCCTTTCATTATAAAACTTGGAACGGCGTAGACGTGATTTCAACGCTCAAGAACACTTGAATAACTCAGTCCAATTATTGAGTTCGAAAAGGTGCGCAGGCCCCATGGTTGTCTGTTACGTGTTCGAATCGAGACAGGTCCCAGACGAAATTCAACAGTGCGTGAAATACTTGCAGATTTAACAAAAAAATAATAATAAAGGAAATGGCGCTAATGCGTGTGTGCTCGACTCCCTCTCTCTGGCAGCAGTTGCGAAATGGTGTTTGTTTTGGTTTTCTATTCGTGGATGTTTTAATCGGTGGTGGTCCTCAAAGCCATCGAACTCTGGTGTGACGGAGGCGTCTGGCGAGAATTCGAAATTACTAGTTGGTTGCGATAAAGGAACAGAAACGCATTGAGATTTTAAATTATTTTTTATTGATTTTTTATCTACAATAGATTGGTTAGATTTTGGGCCTGTGTATGGACCAGTTCGTATCAACTATGAGCGTTATTAGTTGTTCCAGCAATATTTGAGGGTAGGAAGGGTTTAATAAATAAGTGTTGATTAGCTACCAGTATAAATTTTAATAGAGACCGACAAGTAGCACCTATGTATGAACACGTGATAATAGAACCGCATGTTATTGTTAAAGACCCGGGCAGAATGTATAATTTTGCCCCAACCCTCTTGCTTAGCTACTACACTATATTGATGTCGACTCGGTTTATCAAGCTGAGGTAACATGTATAAGCAAAACTATAAATGCTATAGCGATATGACAAATGCGTTTCCGTACAGAAATGCAATCGCAGGTACAGAAAATATCTACGAGTTACAACAGACACCTGTCGTATATCAATTTGAAAAATACAATAAGTATAGTAGGATTACATAAAATTCAACCGGAAGTGCTTCAAAACTCGGCTGGGAAGAGGGAGTCCCCTTCTTAGTTAAAATAAAGATATCAAATTAAAACTTGGATATTCGGTGACAAGGTATATGGTTAAGTTTGCCGCCAAGCTCACAAACTTGGCAACAATTTTGTTTTTAAAAAACTCCAAATTAGCAATCAGTGTTTATAATTTACAGTGCACAAGCTATCATCTTGTGCATGCAGACATCCACTCGTATACGCAGGTTTCTATTTCATTCCCATTAAAATTTCTTTTGTAGCAACAAAACATGGAAATGAGAATTTCTCAAGGAAGATTTCAAGTTTTCACAAAAATCACAAAACTATATTTCTTATTTTCAATCACACATATGTTAACACAGGGTAATAGAAGTATTGCATTCAGTCGAAACAAATTTTCTATATTTTTTTTTTACCCCGGGCTTTAAGCCCAAATGTATGTTTTTAATTGATCAAAAGTATGGTCCGGTGTCCGCCCCCACTTAATGTTTGGGCATGCGCAAGAAAGGCATTGAGTGGGCATGCGCCTGCTTGTATATAAAGAGAAATATGCTGACTTTGTTCAGTTGTATTGATGTTTTATAAAATTCAAATAAACAAAAAACTTTGTAATGGGCTTGGACTGGCTCAGAGGGTGAACTCCCTAAGCCGATTTTTTTGTGTGCACTTCGACGCGTTTTGGTACGGGCTGAGTTCCAAGAAAGGGACTTAGAAAAAATGCCTTTGTGTGTTGGTCTGTGGTCAGCATAACTCTCGAACAAAATGATAAACGATGTTCAACTTTTGAATACGGGTTAGTGGTGGCCATGGGACATGTCATTCAGGTTTTAGACGAAATACCACATGCGCATAAGGTAGCGGTTAGGAAACTTTTTATATTTTACAGCAATTGCCAAATAACGGCTCTAACAATTTTGATCAAAATCGCCTCCGAAATTCCCGTTGAAATGCGATAAATGCGTAAAAAGTAGACAAATGAATGTCTTTAACGCGGAGTTTTCTTCCCTTGAACATCGCCCACCAACGAGCGTTTCTCCTCTGCCTCACATAAAAGAAAGGATATTGCAAGAATTATTAAAAAACGTATCACGAGGTAATAAATTCGCCAAACAGGCCATTTTATTTAAATTAATGAAAGTAAGAAAACAACCACGATAAATTGCGCCAAATTGCATATTGAAAAGTATTACTGAATTAGGTGTAATATAAAGTTGTACGATGTTTCACGCCCCTAGTTAGTACAAAAACTGCTTACTGCGGATTTGTAACTAGTTTTCTTTTAGTCGATTCGATGATGATAGGGAAAACTAACTAGAAAAAATTCATGCCGAAAGCACATCAAATTGACCTAAGATGCTCAAATTTGATGTGCGGGTTGGTGATGACGCAAGGACTATCCATTAAGCGTTTTCGTCAAAATCGCGCAATCGCATAAGGTAGCTGCCACTGAAAAAATCATGCTTTTCAATGATTGCTACAAAACGGCTCGAACGATTTTGATCAAAATCGCTGTCGTAATGCCTCTTAAGGTGTTCTAAACATCCCCACCTCCGAAATTTCCGTAAAAATACTTTAACGGCGTAAAAAGTTGAAAAACGAATGCCTTCAACACAGAGTTCTCTTTGCTTGAAAATAGCTCACTAACGATCATTTTTTCTCCTCTCCTAAGTTTCACTTATAAGGAAGAATAATATAAGAATTATCGAAAAGTATATCGCCAAAAAACACCATTTTGGATGAAGTTATCGCAAAAAATATCGCCAAACTGGCAATTTTTCCTAAGCGAATGATGAAAATATAAAAACGATGACAAATAAAACGGGACACAAATTCACATCAGTAATATAGTGTAATTGAAACTTGTGCGATGTTCCACACCCCTAGTTTTCTCCCTCCCCCCCCTCCCCCCCTGCTTGGCTCTTAAGCTGCATTCAAAGCACTGAAATTTGAGAGAAGAAGCTGGACAGTGTTTCTACTGAATAGTGGGTATCGTTCTATTTTACAAGCACAGAAATCAGGGGGGGGGGGGGGGGAATCGCAATTTCAATTTTTCCGAAACGACGACACCAAGTGACCAGTACCATTTCCAGGGAGAGAAGAAGGAAAAAAAAAAGAAAGCGGGAGAAAACTTGCACTGTTATCACAGTATAACGGGCATATAAGAGTGACGGTTTCAAAAAAGAAATAAAGCATGTATTTGTGGCGGAAATGTTCAGATGACAGGCCAAGCGTGCCCTATTTCGCATCACGAAGAGGAGGTTCTACAAAGATTTGTCAATCACGAATTGTTGAGAACCTGGACGGTGTAAAAGGCTTTTTATAACCTCATCAAATATCACAGTAGCGTCTTGATCATCTTTCTTCCAAAAGAAGGAAAGGAAAGAAATTAAATCCAATGATAAAGTCATGTATGCAGGAACGTAATTTTCCCAAGAAAAATCAAACCATATTACGAATTGTTCTATGTAACTAAGCATTCAGGTTATAATTTTTTTTTAATATTAAATCGACATAATAATGCACTAACTAGGGGTGTAGAACATCGCAAAACTTTCAATTACACTATATTACTGATGAGGATTTGTGTCATTTACCGTTTTTATATTTTCCTCATTCGCTTAGAAAAAATGGCCAGCTTGGCGATGTTTTTTGCGATAATTCTTATATAAGTCTTTTTTTTTTTTTTTTTTTTTTTTTTTTAAACTTTGCCAAAGTGGTGCTTTTGGCGATATACTCTCCGATAATTCTTATATTATCCTTTCTTGTAAGTGAAACTGAGGAGAGGAGAAAAAAAGATCGGTGATGAGCTACGTTCAAGCAAAGAGAACTCTGTGTTGAAGGCATTCATTTTTCAACTTTTTAAGCCGTTAAACCATTTTTACGGAAATTTCGGAGGTTGGGATGTTTAGAACACCTTAAGAGGCATTATCACAGCGATTTTGATCAAAATAGTTAGTCATTTTTTAGCAATCATTGAAAAACATGATTTTTTTTCAAAGGCAGCTACCTTACGCGCATGTGCGATTTTGATGAAAACCTTAATGGTAGGTCCCATGGCCACCACCAATCTTCACACCAAATTTGAACATCGTAGATCAATTTGTAAAAGAGTTATGCAGATCGCAGACACACATTTTTTCTAGGTCACTTTTTTGAAATCGGGATGTTCCAAAACGTGGAGAAATGCGAACAAATCGAAATTCTTTTTTGGTTCAACACTATACTTTCCTATGTATACATATGGGTAATTGAAAGTAAAAAGTAAGGAATAGTTGTGTCGTTGTCTAACCCTGGTTATCTGAAAATCCTGTTTAACAATAGGAGGCATTTTCTTTCAAAAGTATATTGTTCTAAACAAGCAATTATTCAAACGTAGTTCAAATTACCAACCATATTTCACCGATATCTTAGGGGGAAATAATCGGATATTAGTAAAAAAAACAATCTTTTGCTACAAGTTTAAAGCGAAAAATTTAGTTCCGGATATTTCGGACATTATCAGAAACCGTAAACAATAAAGTTATGTCATAGGTAATTCTTGGTTTCAAATAAAATACTTGAATCAAATAGTTAGCTATGTTTTTGGTAATAATTACGTATTTAACATTTTACCATATTTTCAAAACGCAACGAGACCCACTCACCTCGAAAAATTTAGATTATTTAAAGCAAAAGTTTCATTCAAATCGAGCCAGCAGTTCGCATACCTAGTTAATTGATTCACAAATGATGTAAATACAAAATTCGCATGAGTGGAAAGTTACGATAATAGCATGGATGCATAATTTAAAAAGCTAACTTTAGATGACATCAAACGGTTTATTTTCAAGCTTGTACGCTTTGATTCACTATTAGATATAAGATAACACTTATTTCTTAAACAGAAATGGCATTAATGAATTGCTCTTTTTTCTTCTAGTTTTCTAGAGGGGGGGGGGGGAGGGAGGGAGGGAGAGAGAGAGAGAGACTGGCACCATCTGGAAACCAATTCTTTCATCAGTTTTAAGTCTCTCATCAGTCTTACCGAAAATAATAAGGTATAAATAATTTTTCGTTCGAAACGTCCTAAAGGTTATGGTTACTTTATGTGACAAATCCTTTGAAATTTATTCGGCTTTTGATTGGTCTCAAATCTTAAGACTGCTTTTACATCAAAACTTCTTCAATCGCGCATGAGTTGGGTCCAAATAAAAGTTATTTAGAATATATCTCCAGTGGTTCTCCCTCCTCGGCTCGCTAACCTTTGCCAGCCTCTGAACAGCTGGGAGATCCGCCCTTTAAAATACGACAAGTCAATTATAGGTTTCGGCCTCTTAACAGGTTTACCGGAAATCATTTAATGGCAAATACCATCCCCATCACAACGCACTAAAAACGCACTGAATTTCACATCTATACCTCTAATCACAAAAGATATTTACGATTCCAGAAACATGCAATTCAATTGATATGCTATTTTTTTTTTTTTTTTTTAAATTATAAGTTTCATTATATTGTTTGATGAAGTTTTAATTTCCATCACGCGTTTGGTTCGGCGATTTGGCAAAGCTAAATTGCTGACTAAACAATTATGACCAGTCTTTACGAACTATTATCATTCTGAATTATTACTTGTAGGGAAGTTTAATGTGACGAAGAAAACGTTATTTTTCAGTTTTCGTTGAATCCATCGTCATTCAACATCATCCAGAAAAATGTGTATCACAGCCTAAGACTCTTCCTGCACACTAAGAAAAATACTTGAGCCAGGGTTACACATAGTGATTCCATTTCACCTTATAGAAAAAAAATTCGAATTTTTTTTACCGAATGCAATGTTTTCATTAATTGCCCTATCTTAACATACAGTATAATTAAAAGTAAAAAGTATGGGTCGTAATCAATTGAAAATCATGAAGGAATTAAACTCTCTGCTATTCTCATCGTTTAACTGGATCTTAATGCATCGCAGAATAACATTATCGCAGAATCATCTTTTATTACGTCCTATTAAATCATTTTTTAAACTATACGGTAATAGACATATAATACTCTATTCATGTTAACATGAGTTCTGAATCCAAGTCTACCGAGAAGTATATTCTAATACGTTTATTAATTTCATAAAATACAAATAAAAAAACATTAAAAAAAAAAAACACCCTCTTACAGTTAAATTGATTAATGCATTTAGTAAATTGAAGTCAACATGGAAGATTATTTTAAACGTTGAATCGTCATATCCGAAAATTAGTGTTACAAATTCAAAATTTCCAGTAACAACAATGAACTAACCAAATGAATGTAACCAAATATCAGAACAAAAAAATCACATTCAATTAAACAAACCAAAATGTATTTTTAATGTTGTTTAAAAAGTTCGATACTCATTTTCAGGTCGGAATAAGGATTCTTTCTATAGACCGAATAGGACATGTTTTTTTTTTTTTTTTTTTTTTTTTTTTTTTTTTTTTTTTTTTAATTTATACGACATAGGATAAATAAAAAATTCAACGTCTGAGATATAAGAGGGTCTGGAAAATAAGAGACCAGAAGCAGCGATGAAGTGAGGCCGGTACGGTGTACCGGTACTTCTTTGACAACTGGTACGGCGTAATGTTAACTTTTTTTTAATTAATAATAACTCATAAATCTTTATGCATATATAGTGATATAAATCAGTGGGAAAAACGTAAATTAAGAGTATTTAGCTTTCTTTGTATGGTAAATTAAGTAAAATATTGTGAACTTGCATTTTATAATTAAAAAATCCCAGCTACAATTAGGGTTACCTCCGCTATCGGGAAGCTTGCGAACCGGTAAAAAAAATGTTAGCACTACATTCCGGGTCAGAAGACACTTCCATAATGTTTTGGATTATCAAGTGCAATGATATTCATCTATAATGTTCATGCAAAAATAGAAAGGTATATGTTCAAGAAAAAGGTATGATGTCATGTATACATTTAAACGTAAAATCAGCAATTGCAACTAGTATTACATGGGAAAACTATGTTTGATCTTGGTAGGTATATTTAGGAACACCCTGTATTTACTAAATACAAATGATGCAAAATATTTTATAGCTAAAGAGAAAATTTCATAACGAGATCAAGAAATATTTTATGGGAAAAAGAAAATTTCATAGCGAAATCAAAAAATATTTAATAAAGGAGAGAAAATCGCGAGTTCTCCAATATACGGACTAGAAGTGTGAAACATCCAACAGCTTTCAATTACACTTAATACTGGACACTGCACTTCAATTTGTGTCTTGGATTAGTGTAATTGTACCATTTTCGCACTCATACTTTCATTACTTAAGTGGCCAGTTAAGAGATAGTTATGGCAATAATTACTACTTTGGGGAAGGAAAAAAAAAAAAAAAAAAAACGGCGAAATGGCAATATGTTTCTTGATAAATATTATACAATCCTTTCTTGTAAGCAAAACGAAGAAGAAACAATCACTGATGGTCGATGCTCAAGGGAAGAGAAATTAGAGTTAGACATTTTTTCCACTTTTGCACTATTATCGCATTTCTATGGATTGGGATGCGGGGATAATATGAGCACCTTAAAAGGCATTACCATCAGCGATATTGATAAATTTTTGGAAATTACTAAAAAACATAAAATTTTTCAATGCAGCTACCTCATGCGCAAGCGCAATTTTGACGAAAACCTTAACGACAGGTCCCATGGTCACCACTAGTCCGTAAGCAAACATTGAATATCTTAGATTATTCCGTCCGGGAGTTATGCTGACCACAGACGGATACAAGTACGTTTTTATTAGATAACTTTTTTTTTACCCAGCACGATCCAAAACATGTTGAAATGTAACATATATATATATATATATATATATATATATATATATATATATATATATATATATATATATATATATATATTCTTTTTGACCGAATACAATAATTTCATTACTTTATTTTTATGACTCATAAAACATGAGTAATTTAATCATTGTAATGAAGAACGCGTAATGACCGAAGAATCAGTCACAATAGCAGAGTAAAGAAAAAATAATGTTCTTTGGAAAAACATAAAGAAGAAATCTAAAAATACAAACAATTCAATGAAAACACTATTAACTCTGTGCATAGGAAAGAAAACTCGCTTTAAAAATAAGTCGAAATCGATTTATCCAATTGCTTTTTTTTTTTTATTTAGTTTTTGTTCAAAACAAACTGAAATAATTTCGTAGTATAATTGAGTAGAAAACAAAAACTATTCACTGTACTAGTTAAGCAAGATTATTCAAGGAATTAAAACAAGTTTCAATTGTGATTATCACCATCGAAGTTGAACGATCTTGCGACGAAATTTTCGTGAAATATTTGTGATTTCTTTGTTTTCTTTCTAGAAATTTAAAATATACCAACATTGAAAAGTTCTTTTTTTTTTTTTTTTCCGATAAAGAATAGAAAAACTAGAGGTGTGGAACATCGTACAACTTTCAATTACACTCTACTATTGGTCATTGCATTGAAATATATGGTGTTATTCACCGTTTTCATTTTTTTCCTCATTTTAATAAAAATGGTCATTTAGGCACTATTTTAGCAATAATTTTTACAAAAAAAAAAAGCCTAAATGGTGAAACTCGCGTTATTATTCGATAGACATTACATTGTCCTTTTTTTTTGTGGGTGAAACAGAAAAAAATCAATCGTAGATGGGCAATGTTCAAGGGCAGAGAGCTCTGTGTTAAATGCACTCGTTTTTCAACTTGTAACGTTTTTATCGCATTTCTACGGGAATTTCGAATCTGGGGACGATTAGAACACTTTAAGAGGCATTAGCACAGAGATTTTAATCAAAATCGTGAGAGCCATTTTTCAGCAACTGATGATTTTTTCCATGATTCTTCCAATCCACTGTCATTAAAAGGATGCTTCTACAAATGTTCCACTGAGGTGTACATATCAAACATATACAATTTGGAGGCATTAATGACCGAAATCTTTCTTTGTTAAGAGGATTTGGCACTCTTCAAACTTTTTTTTTTTTATTTAAGCCTCTAAAATTATAATTTTTACATATTTAGAAGTATTACTTTGTAAAAAGTAAATTTTATTTAAAAAAAATTCACATAGTGCTCTAAAATTTTCTAAATTTTAAAATTATTTAAGAAATTCATTAAATTTCAAATTCTATCTTTGTTTTCATTCTTAAATAATTTTTCCTGATTTTTTAAAAAAAAAATTTCCTAGTAATATGCTCTAACTTTTTAAGCGTCGGATTTAGAATAAGTACAGGGTTTTTGCCAAAATAAAATGTTGCGTATCCATGACTTTTCATGGCTTTCTGAGACCAAAGCGAATAATTTCCATAACTCAAGAAATCGCATCACAAAAAGAATTTTACTGAGACAAATCATACCATAAAAAGGTTTCAATAAAGTTTTAATTTATAATAAGTAAAAAAATCCTTATTGCAGTAACAAAGATCCTTAGATATTAGAAGAAAAAGGGAGAAGGGGAAGAAAAGGGAACCATTATTTGAATAGCTAATCAATCTTTAATAATAAGGTTATATTTGAAGAAGGAATAAGCTAATAATAACATATTAAATTATATAATCAAAAATCAAATGTTTTGATACCAACACTGCAAAACGGTAGTGAACTGTGTTAAGAAAGAACAACAACAACAAAATTCAAGTTGTAAACGCAAGCTTAAATCAGTTCAATTTAGTACCTGTATTATGATTTTTTTTTTATCTATGAGACCTTACTCGCGTGATGTCACAGGTTTGGAGTTCAGAAATGTTTGCATTGGTCGAGGTTTTTGACTGTGACAGTTGTTCTTTCAAAACATAAATAAAAACGTAGATGTATCATCGAAGAGATGAATAGCGATCTAGCCGTTTATGACGTCATTGTCACGTGATTTTAATTAAAATGTTTAGCAATCCATGATATTCACTGTTTTCCCATGACTTACGGTCGTTGTTTTGTTAAAAATCATGACTTTCCATAACAAAATTTACCCTATGTCCGAATTCCTGACTTACCATGACATTTCCTGACTTTCCATAAGCGCGGAAACCCTGTAAGTAAAATAGTTTTCGAGAAAAACGATAATTACTGTAGCTATATGTAAAAAAAGAGCAAAAGACGGGTATTTTTCAATATTTAAATTTGCAAAAAAAAAAGTTTATTTTATTCAAAAATCCACGCAAATTTTTGTCAAATAGATATTAAGAATGACACACGCAAATTTTCAAATCATTTCATTCATATTTGCTGAAGTTTCAGCTTTTTGAGTAAGGAAGGAATTTCAAAAATCACTAACAGAGAAAAATACGTTCGAAACATCAAAAGAGCTATTGCAGCAATGCTAAATTCTCCATAAAAATATAATTTTTCTGCAATTGCAATGATCGGATCAGCTCAAAAACTTGCCAGAATAAGGAAAAGATTTCAAAAATTATAAGCACGCAAAAAAAAAATTATATTTTTATTATTTTTTGTGAAAACATGGGGTACCAAGTCCACTTAAAGTTGACAACACTCTAGAAAAATTCTTCCAATTTGAAGTCTTTTTAATTATCGTTGAAGAGTTAGGTGACAAAAGTTATCAACGAATATCCAAGTTCTAATTAGATCTTTGTTAGGAGCTAAGATCCCATCACCCGTAGAAGATTTGTGTCCCATGTCTTCTACGGGTGAACTTCGAAACACATCTAATCTCTTTAACGAGATCTTTAAAACTTATTTTAACTTTCTTAACTAGATGTAACTAACCTTATCGTGATCTTCAAGCTGATTTATGATGCATGTATTGCGGCATTTAGGTGAAACGGATTTCAAATTGACTTCCGGTCCTTATTTTTGATAACTATTGTTTGTAACTTCTAGTTGAAGGCTGGTATGGGAACTTATCGTGGCGAGACCTTTTATGTCAGTAGGGGTTTATTTTAAATCCTTTATAGTAACTTCGATCTCTCTCTCTCTCTCGCGCGCGCGCGCGCGCGCGTGTGTGTGTGTGTGTGTGTGTGTGTGTGTGTGTGTCAATGGGGGGGCTAATCTGCGGAAGCCTAATTAACCCCCTTCACGTCGTCCAATCGGGCTGAAACTTGGCAGATAGATTCGATGCCGATGACAATGCACTCTATCAAATTTTGGTGGCTGTCACTGTCACTAAAAGGTCACTTTTACGGAATACTAATAAACCAACTTGCCGTCATCCAATCGCGCTCAAATAGCATTTAACCGACCATTGAAGAAACCTCTTTCCTGTCGCTAAATTTTTATTTTAATAAATAAATAAATAAAAATACTTTAATCAGAATAAATAAATGATATTTGGATGCGAGTGCATAAATTCACATTCATTTTTAATAAATAAATTTTGAAACGCAGTTTGCAGCACATTTTGCTGATAGAAATGTTTTTGATATTTAAAATTAGATGCAAACACCAAGAACACGCTGTTTACAAAATCGGCACAGTGGGAATGAATATAAAAATTGGTAATGCATATAAAGGATTTATATTAGAAACTTTGTTTTTACGGGTATTTATATTATTTTTAATGTTAACATCAGGTGGATCTAGTCTTTGTAGTATGAGCTTCACAATATTAATGTAGTAAAAAACTTATTCTTACAAACCAATCCTTGTTGTGAACCCTTTCTGGCACACTTAAAAAAAAATCCATCTTCCAAATTTCCAATTTATAATAGGCTTCATCTATTTTTATTTATAAAAAACTTCAGTATTTACGCATCATTTTATTGACTGTACGCAACAAAAAGTTTGAATAGCCTAGCATCTACGGAGGTCCGGTTCGACTTACACCAGCATCGGGGTTTTCCACTGGTATACCTCCGTTACTCAACGTACCGGGGATACCCTACGTCCTGAACGATCGATTCGACGAACTAAAAGAATACATTTTGTGAATTTTTCGTCTTGCCAACGGTCAAAGTGACTTTTAGGTTCAAATCCCAGAGTTGACCTTTTTTTTAAAAAAATAATCATTGTAGAGTACAATATGTTGCACCCAAATGACCGCAGTGTTAAAAAAAAATCGAGTTTTCGACGATAATTAATAAACGAAATTAAATTTCGGTGATATTGATTGTGGTGTCACATGCCCACCAACTCTCTAACACAACAACTCAACTCGACTCAACCCGGCAGGCAACATGAGATGACTCAGAACTCCCGGGCAACGCTCTACGAACTCAACTAAAGAACTAATCAGCCATGACTCAACAACTTTTTAAAATTTAATTTTCCCTGTAAAAACAACTTTTATTTTCAATAAGTAATGTCCTTTATATTTTCAAGTTAGTTATGTGCTTGTCAATGTTCATCACGTATCTCAAATTAAATAAAACCAAACCGATAAGCACTAACGTAACATTGATTAATCATTTAAAAATTTTCTTTCGAAACTATTTTTTTTAAATGTGCATATTTTGCTAATTAAAATTCAATCGTCATAATATTTCCAAGTACAGTTATTAAAGCATATTAAAATGACGTCCTTCAACTGAAATAATATAATCAAAAGAAAAATTCGTATAACTCTACGTAGAGTAATGCGAATTTCTTTTGATTCTCCTAACGGAAAATCCTGTAACGAAATTTTCACAGAGCTCCTCCTCCCCTTAAATTCGATAACAAAAACCACCAAAAACTAACCAAAACGTGCAGGATTAAAATTCTCAAAAAATAGTCTCGTGCATTTTAAATTTTAATCTAAAACTAGGGGGGGGGGAATTTATTCTACCAAAACAAATAAATTTAATTACCTGACGAACAATTTAAAAAGAAAAACGGACAAAAGCCCTTTTAACAATGAACAATTTACTTCATTCGTCCACTTGACTTCCAACACCAGTAGCTTAACAAGGCCGCCTTATTTTAACATCTCGAAATCATAGGTTGACATACTTTCCTTATATAAAAAAAAGGCTCTCCTCGACCGATGCCACCACTTTTCCGTCGGAATTTCGGCATTTCTCAGAACGTTTTCCATCTCCCCACTCCCAAGACACGGCCATTGTTCAATCTCGCCATAAACTTCCCCAATTCTGTTCGCTTTTTCTGCCATTAATTTAAGGGGTATTGTTTGTTCCGCGCGCTTGAGGGGTTAATAGACGGTATTAGCATTGGTATGGATAAAGTGAGAGTTCCGTGGGAATTCTTTTAGAGGATCTCAATCTTGATGATACTAACTGGTTGAGGCCTTTATAGGTTTGTGAGTAAACAACGTATTGTAGTGTATTTATTCTGTTGGCGAGTACCGCATGCCCGCATAACATTTTAAACGTAGATGGATTGATGTAAATATTGCCAATTTTTATATTCTTTAACACAGCGCCGATTCTGTAAACAGCGCGTGCTTAGTGTTTGCATCGAATTTTAAATATCAAAAACAATTCTATCAGCAAAATGTGCGGCAAACTACGTTTCAAATTTTTTTGTATTAAAAGTCAACGTGAATTTATGCAATAACATCTAAATACCTTTTATTTATTCTGATTAAAACTATTTTTTTTTATTGCCGACCAAACAGTATAGTGGTTAGCGTGCTAGCTTCTAGACCGCGAGGTTGCGGGTTCGAGTCCCGTGTTAGGCATGGGTGATGTAAATGTATGTTGGCTTGTCTAATGACGAATGTTTCGGCGCATTATAGCCCGCGTGCTGCTGACGGCGCCAGATAATCTGAATACAACCAACCAACCAAAACTATTTTATTATTTACTAAAACAATTTTGACAACAGGAAAGAACTTATTCAATGATCGGTTATACGCTATTTCAGCGAAATTGGATGAGAGTAAGTTGATTTATTCGTATTCCGTAAAAACGACCTTTTAGTGACAGTGACAACCACCAAAATTTGATAGAATGCATTGTCATCGGCATCGAATCTATCTGCCAAGTTCCAGCCCGATTGGATAACGGCAAGAGGGTTAGTTAGGCCTCCGCAGATTCCGCCGACACACTAAATCGAAGTTAATACAAGGAATTTTAAAGTACGTAAAAATAGAGTTCTAAAAAATTAGCTCATAAAAACAAAGTTTTTAATGTAAATCCTTTATATTCATTACCGTCTTATGGGCAATTGCAACTTATATAAGCGAATTTGAGCTCAGATCAACTTTTCATAGTGTTTAACTACTACTAAGACAACCATCGATTCCGTGCAACGCACAAACTTTTTTGCACCAAAAAACTTGACAGAATGCATTGTCGTCGACAACGAGTCTATCTACCAATTTTCAGCTCGATTGGATAGCAACAAGTGTGTTCATTGGCCCTCCGCAGATTAGCCCGCCACAAGCAAAATCGAAGTTAATATAAAAGGTTTAAAATCCTTAACGGATACAAAGAACAACAACAACAAAAAGAACGTGACACATTAATTTGATCAAATTTAAATATTGCATTTGTGTGCATTTCAAGTAATTCCGTTTAATGCGAAGTCATGATGATTGACCAGGCAGAGTTTTAAAAATGATACTTGGTAGTGTTATTTCTGTAAAGTTCTACCCTGCCTAAACATGACTGCAGAAAAGAAAGAAAAAATTATCTGCGAAACAATTGTGGTAAGAAATTAATGATCTTTGAAAGAGACAGAAGATAGGAAAACTGCAGCATCTAGTACGGCTGATAAGCATAATGAATTTACGAAATCCAGACTGAACTGATGATACAGATCTAAAGAACTCAAGTAATAAAAATATTCATAGCAGAAACAACTTCATAATTACGTTTTCTCCAGGTGTTTCCATATGTTTGTACGACATCTGTACAGGAGTACATTAATAGTGTCGTATACATCCGGGGTACGAATATAATATTTTATTCCATTTTAATTATTGTGTCTACAAAACGAAGTCAACCAACCTTCATCCTGAAAAATCTTATGCAAATAATTCGAAGAACAAAATAATGAATTCGAAATTAAGTATGTTTGTCAGCTAACGAACAAGGTTTTCGCTACTTATACAAGACATACTATGAATGCAATAAGTTGAATTAAAGAACTTCATGAGGTGAAAACATAAAACTTCGTATCTTAGCGGAACGCAGGGTGGCCATAAAATGCAGGAAAAAAAGTTCCCTGGTAATTAATTCCCTGATTTTCCTGACAGATATCTAAAAAATTCCCCGATTTTACGACAAACTATTTTCAAATTTCCTCAATTTTTCCAGGTCCTGATTAAATAGAACATGCCAATTTTTAAAAAATAGTTTTAGTGGTAATGGAGAGTTACAATTATTCCGTAACAGTAAATAAACCTTTAACGATTACCGCCACAAATCTCCAGGTAAATGGTGCCAAAATACGGAAGAACGGGAAAACATACCTACAAATTTCCCTGATTTTCGTGAAATTTAAAATAATTCCCTGACATTTCCCTGATTTTTTCCAGAATCAGAAAGCTCCCTGACATTTCTCTGATTTCTAGGTTCTGTGGTTTTGTCTGGAAACGGTACTTCAATGTTCAAGGTGCCAAAACTTCAACATTCATATTCCCTATTGTATTAGTACCAAAAAAAGGGAGAGGGAAGGTAATTGTCAAGGTTGAAACTGAAGTATTGAGACCATGGTCAAGTACATCAGAGGTTATAAGGGAGATAAAGTACATTGGAGTCCAATCACGTGACCGATTAAGATATTAAGTAATTGCGGTGTGTCAGATATCTATGGCTCAAAGCCCACCTGATGACTGTTTGGTTAGTGCTTTGACCTCGCATGACAACGGTGCCGGGTTTGAATCCCGTATTAGGCATGGATATTAGTGGTGGTTTGGAATCTATGTTAAGCTGCAGGTCCCGGCTTGAAAATGAAGGATTAACTTTGATGATTTGAAACATTTTGGTGGTATATGACTTTACGCCAACTGTCATAACTTCATTATAAATGGTCCGATTTACAAAATTCTAACAATTTTTTGTAGGCAATAATTATGAATATTTTTCCACAAAAAAATCTAATATATAATGTAATAAACATGTTTTTTATTTATACTTTAGTCTTAATTTTTTGTTAGGTCATTGTGGATAAAAATAGGTCGTTGAGCGTACAAACCAAACAAAAAAGGCTTATAGCTTGTCACGAAATAACACCTTCTCAGTATTCAGTGTAAAATATATTAGGCCTAAAGAAAGATTGGTTCACGTTGACCTTTCTCCTTTCTATGCGATAAACATTTAAGTGATTGCTATTGTAATGTATAACCTTAGCACTAAATACACTAATACTAGGCCGCGAGTAGTTTGGTACTGGGACGTGGACGCTAATCGAGAATCAAAGCCAAGATAAATGTCATAGAAACTTCAGAGATAAAGATGAGAACAATCAAGTCACTCCATTGTTAACAACAATCAAATTATTCTATTGCATTTTTTATGGATTAACGAGTGAATAAAAAGTGAATTCAACAACATGGCTAAAAATGTCCAGATATTGACTCTCGTGAGATACAAACAATGTCGAAAATCCCATTAGTTTTTTTTTTTTTTTTTTTTATCATTTTTCTTTTACCACTTGACCACTTTTTAGTTTTCTTATGGTTGTGACTGCAAAGTGAATACAAGGAAGTTCTTTACTTTATAAAAAAAATTATTTTTTAATCCTTCTTGTACAGTATATTTTACTAATTACTGATGAGCACACACGCACATAGTAAGTTAGTGGACCTCAAAGTTTTCTTACAAAATAGGTTGGGCAGCAGGACTAAAAAGGTTGGGGACCGCTGCACTAAAAAATGAGCAATCGAAATTCCTAAGTTCTACTTTAAAAAAAAGTTGCCGTCAAATAGCAAAACGCGCCAAAGAAATTTCCCGAGTATTTTCAATGAAATTACGACATCCAATCGATCGAACAAAACAGGAGGGGCCTTCAAAAAGGGGATACAACTCCCTCCACCCCCAGATAAATTAGGTTTTTAGCACGGGAGAATATTTATTAGACTGAATAGAAAATCCCCCCCCCCCCCCCTTCTCCCATCTTTTTTCACTGTCGATGGCAGTCTCACGCGGAAGCAATAACACGCGTTGCTGTTTTACGTTGTCGCGGAAGTGGCGTTTCGCGAACAATGTCGCGTCATTTCCTGCCCATTTACCCCCTTCTGGTCCGGTACCCTGTTGACGAAGATGGATGCCTCCAGAAATGAGAAAATTAGACTGTGAGGATGTAGCGACATTCTTTCTGTGTTAGGAAAGCTTTTAAAAGCAGGGATGGAAGACATTGCAGGAGACAAGTGGGGACAACCTTATCCTTGTCGCATTTTGCCTCTATGAAATTGCACTTACTACTAACAAATTACTTCCAAGGAAATGTATGGTCTTCGAAACTACTTAATGGACTTGATATGCAAACCCTAATTTTGGTAGGCGGGGTATCTGTCCATGGTCTTTCTTTTTTTAAGGGGCCACTCCATCACTTTTAGGTATTAACTGCAAACTTCTTACTATTTGTCCAACAGTTGAATAGTTTGATGGTAAAATGATTAATATCCATTTCTAAAAAGTCTTCAACATGAAATAAAAACATAAACAAAAAAAATATTTTGTATGACTTGAAGAACCGAATACGCTGGTATGTACGAAGTTTATAGCACCTACGCAATAATTTTAGAAAAGTACCCCCAACAACAAATTATTCTTTAATTCCAATTGTTATAAATAAGATTTAGCACCAGACTTTGAAGGTAAAAAATAATGGAAATGTACATTTGTTGTTACAATTAACTAATCTTAGTTAACTGGAGTGATTAAGAATGATTGGCTGAAGTGGGATGGAGCTGATTTTCATTTTGTATCGACGAGCAGTTTGTTTTCCTCTTATACAGGCCCCATTAAAATAATGCCCTGACCTGTACGATTGTGTTCGACTATCAGAAAGTTTAAATATTGAGAACAGAGACCAAGATTCTTAAAAGACGTACTTAATTGTAACTTTCTAGTAAGAATTTAATTTTAAGAAAATCATTCCTCTAAAATAACTTGGTTAGAAGAAGCAGAGAATTAAAACTTCCAGAACGCGCTTATGTTTGATTTTTTTTTTTTTTTTTTTTTTTTTTTTTTTTTTTTGGTTGGTAACATTTAATCAACTCTTGGTATTTGTTTACAAGCTTCACTTTTTTTTTGCCAAAAAATGGAGGATTTGTGAAGCTATCTGCAAAAATCAGACAAATTCCTAAACTCCGAATTATAAATGAAAGTCAGATAAGACCAATAGGTACAGAGGCGCCAAAATAGCCAGAGATTCTAAACATTATAAGACAAGTTGACCAATACGAAGGTGTAGAAAATGATTTTCAATATCGATGTTTAGCGTTTTTACGGTAATTGATCCAACAACCTAATCTAGCGGTTCCCAACCTTTTCATTTAGTGTGGACCACCTATTTTGTAAAAAAAAATAAAACTTAGTATAGTGAGTACTAGTGAGCCTCTATTTATCTCCGTTTGATTCTCAACCAGCATCGACAGCCCAGTACCAGGCTACCCGCGGCCCAATCCTCGGTTAGAATTCAATGCTGTTACTCATGCAAATCATGTCGAACTTGTACAGGCTGGCCACAAAATTCAGGAAAAAATGTTCGCTGATAAATTTCTAAAAAATTATTTGATTTTACGGCAAACTTTTTTAAAATATTTCCAACTTTTCTAGATGTGCGATTTAAAAAGAACATGTAAGTTAAAAAGATAATATGCCAATTTTTTAAAAATAGTTTCGGTGGTAATGAAAAGTTTAAATTATTCTGTAACATTAAACTTCTAACGGTTACCGCCACAATTATCCGGGTAAATAGCGCCAAAATACGGATGAACGGGGAAACGTGCCTTCAGAAGAAAGACATTTTCCCTGATTTTCATGAAATTTTAAAAAGTTCCCTGACATTTCCCTGATTTTTTTTTTTTCCAGAATCAGAAACCTCCCTGACATTTCCCTGATTTTCAGGTTCTGTGGCCACTCTGTTGTACAATGGGCACTCACATTTACTAAACTATATCATGTTGAGAGGGGGGAGGGGAGGAGATGGTACAACGGAAACCAAAGGTGATATAGACCATTTATTTAACCGCAGAGAACGTCTGGCCAACTTCAGCAGATAGCATAACCACAGCATCTGGCTTCAACCGTCGACGCTCTAATAATTTGGAGACGGCGGCTGCTCAAAATCACAGGTGTATTTGAGTAGTGGGGAGGGGGGGGGGGCAAATAGTGGAAGAAAGAGAGGGAGGGTTGCAAATTGCCCGGTGAGAGTTCTGCGACCTCTCAGTGACCTTGGGCACGTAGACCTGGTGGAGGGGGAAGCTGTGTTGTGGAACTGCACCACAAGAAACAGGTCCTCTTTCTGAAAGAGAACATTTTTCTTGATCCTTTTCGCGTTTGGATATGAAGGATATTGTTTGTTGTGGTTTCGATTGAAATGACTCTTTAATTAAACAGGAAAGAGTTGTATGCAAGGAATTCGAGGTATTTAGGCGCGAGCGACTGACCGCTTTTCTTTTGGCGAGTTAAAGGGTCATCTCATGGTGGCGAACGAAAAGGCGAATCCGTAATCAAAATTCGTATTCATCAAAATTAATGAGATTTCGATCGATGAAGTAAATAAATATCGAAGTATTGTTGTACAATTCTGAAAATATTACTTGATTTCTTCAATACTGTGATAGTAATTGAAAATGCAATTAACGAAAGATTTCGGAATCGTCTGCTCATAAAATACATCATCAAACCTTTATGTGTTTATCATCGATATAGATAAACAACTGGATAGACTGCTTAATGCTGGGAAAATGAAGCCGTTGCAAAATCGTTGGGTGGACAAAAAAAAATACGGATTCCTGCGGATTGAAAATAAAATCTTGGGTTGAACCCTCGTTGGGTTGTACACAGCAGAACTGTCAATAGTAAACCTTAATTAGTAATAATGAGCACACTAATATATATACTCTAGCACTTTACAAGGCTTCTCGTATTCCCATCCAACTATAAAAGTGAATGGTGATTGGTTAATCATGCACCCATCAACCACCGGCGCGGTTTTTTCCCTAGCATTGACATCGGAGCAGGTCTATCCAATTGTTTATCTATATCGATGGTTTTTATATCTGAGTTTTTTTTTTTTTTTTTTTTTAAATATTAGTAAGGGGGGGAAAAAAACTTTAATTAAAATTTACTTTTGAAGCAAGATATTGATTTTTTTTTTCTTTTCTTTTATTAATCATAAGTACCGAAGTCAGATGACATTATTTTAGCTTTATGAAAGTTGGATACATGGAAATAGGACATAATCAACGTTTTGATCTTATTTGATGCTTTTATACGAAATGCAAAAAAAGAAAATAGACTGTTAATTATAAGTAATAATTGTATGTATTTATAGGAGTTAAATTGTCCCGACACCTATATATATATATAAAAAATCTTCAGTAGAAACTGTGAACAATAAGTTTATTTGAAGGAAAATATCCAAAGCCAACTGAAAATAAAATTAAAACTAATATGTCACAATTTGTAACTATTGAATTTTGTGTTCGCTAACTATTGTCATAGCAAACATTCTTTATTTTTATCATGTTAAAGGTGGAAAATTTCGATTTGAACTTCAAACTCTGGAATTTTTGTAAGAACTCAATTGACACTTTTCCAGTTTAATAAAATTCAATTCAGCACTTTTTCACTCGCAAAAAGTAAAACTTCAAGCGTGACGGACAAACGGACAAAAACCATTAACCATTGAGATTTTTACATTTTAGGGATCATCGGTGCCGGAAATAAAGAACGAAATTCAATTTGCAATTCGTTAAGCTTAAATTATATATGCTACAAGAATTTGTCATATATCAGTTTAAAGATCTGGTTAAGATTAGTAGGATTTAATGTAATTTTACCGGATGAAAATTGTATTGGAAGAATGTTTTTCTTAATAACTCTATAGGAAATTTTGTTTTTGGCAACATTTTAAGTATCTGATTAGAAGTTGGGATATTTGGTGGCAAGTTTTTTCGCCAAACTCGCCAACGTAGCGATATTTTTATTTATTTATATATATATATATATATATATATATATATATATATATATATATATATATATATATATATATATATATATATATATATATATATATATATATAAAACCTCTAAACTCAATAAGGTTTTCGTTATTTGTTGTCATCCAAATTTTACAAGCACGATATCTAGACATGATGTACAAGAAGAGGAACGTTAGTTAGTAGCCCAGTGACAGTTACAATAATTTTTATTATTTACGCAATATTTAATGCCAACTTTTAGAAGATGCAAATATTTTTCGCCAGCGAGGTGAAATCGTCCTCGTCCTTCCTCATTGAAAATTAAAGAGTTGTGAGTTACCAAATAGAAAAGAACGCTCATTATTTGGCAAGATATGACATATTTAGATCAACTCATTCAAAGTCGATTTTTGCGCAATTTCGATCATTATTGTCTCGGTAGACCAGTACATTCCAGTAACGAAAGGATACATTTAAAAATATATAAAACTGGTAAGTTTTTACTGTATTTTAAACTTTTTATAACCTAGTTTAAAAGACTTGGTTGACAATTTAATTTGTTTCAAAGTAAAAGTAATAGTATTAGTTCTAGAGGTATCTTGCAGCGAAAAATAAAGCATTAAGTTATGGCTTGTTTTTGTATATTCATACAAGTATATTAATAGGAAGCGGGGTGTTTTAAAATGTAAAGATCCGGTGATTTTTGTATGTGCAGTACGGGAGAAGAAGACCTTCATTAATCTTTCAATGAAATTTAATTTAAAAATGATTTTTTTTTTTCAACAAAATTAAAGGTGAAAAAAACTAAACCATAAAAACAAAGTTTTTACTACTAACAAATCTTTTATATGCATTATCATCTTTTATGTACAATTGCATTTATTGAACTATTATTTCACGTCTTCTCGTGAACATATATTAATTTCACAAATTTTCATACAGCACAACCGAATCGTAAACTCAAATGCGATCTCTACCTTCAACTTCTGGATAGGCTTGATTATCGACTTATAACCGAAGAAAGTTTGACAACCACCATAGACGTATATAATAGCAACTTCCCACAAATTATAGTCCAAGACAACTTATAGACTGAGAGGCGACTGCAATTTTTGGACCCCATCGAACATCATTCTGAATTTTTTATACAAATTGGAGAAAAGTGAGTAGATTACGATCCACTGGTCTGCCGTGTCAAAAATGGCCGAAACTGGTCAAAAATCGACTTTTAATAGGTTGAACTAAATCCAATTGCCAAATCATGACCTTTTTATTTATTTGGTAACCCTCACTCTTTAATTTTCAATTAAGAAGGTTGCAGACGATTCGGATGTGTGGCTATGGCTTAATTGCATCTTTCAAAAATGTGCCGAATTTGCAAGAAACATTACGTCACTGATGACGTAACTGATGTCGCCAATTTGGCTTACTTTTAAAAGATGCAAATTTTCCGAGCCAGAGATCAGAAATCGTTTGCGCTTTTTCTCATAGAAAATCAAAATGCAGTGGGTTGCCAGACGAAAAAGTTTGTTCTCTTTTTGGCAAGTTATGACATATTTGGCAGTCGTATTTTACTTCAACTCATTCCAAGTCGATTTTTTATCAGTTTCGGCCATTTTTGCCACGGCAGACCAATGAATTCGTAATTTACTCACTTTTCTCCAATTTCTATAATAAATTCAGAATGATGTTCAATGGGGTCCAAAAATCGCAGTCGCCTCTCGGACTATTATCCTGACCTCATTCAATACGCTACAGTGATGTGGGATCCGGTTTTACTACGCGCTGATTGGTCGCAAAATAACCTTTCATGCGACATCTTAAACTGGGAGAAAACAGTGTTAGCCAATAGTGATTCACCATATGATTCGTTAAAACTCTTATAGTAACCGTGGTTAGAAAAGTAAAGTATTAAGTAAAATTCCAATTTAAAAGCGCTTCTTTTCTTTTCTTTATCAACATATATTTAAGTTTAATACAAAGCTATGTACGTATAGGTTTATTAATGTTACCATATAAGTTGTGATTAACTCGGAACTATATCTTTAACGAGGAAGAACCCATTGAGGTCAGGATAAGTTGTCATTGACTACAGTTAAAATATGTTTGTAAATATGGGCAATCTATTACATAGCATTATTATAGGGGAAAATATTCAAATGGCTTCATTGATTCGCAAAGCAAAAACCGCTTGTAAGCTATCTAGAAATTGTAGTTAAAGATAGGCGATTGCGATCAATGAAATTACTCAATGTTGTGTTCGTTCGAACCCAGGAATCGAATTCTAAAACTTGAAAATGCGATTAAAACTCATGGAGGATTCATAGAAACGCGAGTGTGCCCCAAAAATTTCATAGAATGCATTGTCAATGGTAATGAGTCTTTCTTCCTCATTTTCAGCTTTATTGGAGTTAATTTGCCCGCCACTAACAAAATCGAAATTAATATTAATGGATGCATTAAAAAAATTTAAAGGTTTCAGTCATTAAACATCGCCAAATTGTACATGTTTGAAGTAGCTCAGTATCTGGGTCTGATGTAAGATAATAACAACGTGCGTAAAAGCAACCTTTTAGTGACAAACCCCAGAGCTTGATGGAGTGCAGTATCAACGAAAAACCCCCCCAAAGCTTGATTTCTGTTGGAGAAGATTTAACATTGCCCCTCCTCCTCCCAGAGAGAATATCGAAGTTAACGTAAAGAATTTACAAACTCATTTAAACGTATTTTTACAAAAAGTTACAACAATGACTTTTCATCACAAGTACCGAAGTCGGGCGAAATCGCATTAAATTTCAGTTTTACGAAAACCGGATGTGCTGTTTTAGAAACGTTAAAGGAACTTGCAGGAGGAAAAAGCAGAAGGGTATGAAACGATATTGGTCAATGGAACAATGACTGGAATTACGTATTACTCATATCTCAACTTCCTGTGGTCGGCGTCTGCAATTTCGTCAATTCCAAAAGAAACATTTGAGCATTCGCCAAAACCTCAACGTATAATTGACCACCATTAAAATGAGTCAATGCTGCTGAAACAAGGGCCATGATATTGAAAACGAAAATCTGACACTGATAAGCCTTTCACACAAAGAGCAAAGGACGAACCAGACAAAGACAATGCGTGTAGAAAGTTAACCCTTTCAATTCTGATGGGAGAAGAATTAACATGGATTTTCAGAGTTATGTGCAGATCACTCATATTTTGAAGAACAAGCAAAACCTTACTGATTTTGACAGGATAAGGATAGGTTTACTAGATTTTAAAAAAATCTCTAAAGCTATAAATCTTTCGGTAATATTTCACATTTACATAATCTGTCAGCGTTTCCCTAACTGTGGATCACGACCCATTCATTGGTGAGTTGCGAGTCAATTTTTGGTGGGTAGTTTTTGTAAAATTTTATTTAATAGATGTTTTTTCTTTACGTAAGTTCCTTTATATCCCATAAAACCTCTTTCGGAAAGAAGAAAGAGAGAACGTTTGCTGTTCGTCTCTAAAACAATTGAATTCGCCGAGAACAAAGTGGGTCGCTATAGATTCGGTTTCTTTCTAAAAAGTGGGTCGCAATGTTTATAAGTTTAGGAAGAAGGGTTAGTGGGGGGGGAAAAAACCACTTATTTTATGATTTTGTCACATATTGGGTTTTTAATTTGAACAACCGAGATGTGGGTAGACGCCCCATTCAGTTTTGCATATTTTTACAGTATGGGGATTACCTTCCTAATTGACATCGATTACAGACCGATAGGAATACTTTCTTCATCCAAAGGAGACAGTAAAAAAAGTTACACTCAAATGTCAAGGAGTATTTATGATCTACTAAGTACATTGGAGGAAAAAGACACTTAAGTTGAATTGCCAAATATCGTTATGTTGATGAACTTATTTTGGGTGACATAATTTTATGGTACATTTTCAATTTAAAGTCGATAGGATAAAATAAAAGTTGCGGAATTTTTTTTTCCTTCCCCATCGCGATAATAATGTCTTAGACTCAGAGGCGACTGCAATTTTTGGTCCCCATCGAACATCATTCTGAATTTTTTATAGAAATTGGAGAAAAGTGAGTAGATTACGAATCCACAGGTTTGCCGAGGCAAAAATGGCCGAAACTGGTCAAAAATCAACTTTTAATAAGTTGAACTTAATCCAAATGCCATATGCGCCATAACTTGCCAAATAATGAGCATATTTTTTTATTGGTAACCCTCACTCTTTAATTTTCAATTAAGAATGTTGCAGACGATTCAGATATCTGACGACGGTCTACTTGCATCTAATAAAAGTGAGCCAAGTTGGCAATAAACATTACATCACTGATGATGTAACTGATGTCGCCAATTTGGCTTACTTTTAAAAGACACAAGTTATCCGAGCCAGAGATCAGAAATCGTTTGCGCTTTTTCTCACTGAAAATCAAAATGCAGTGGGTTGCCAGACGAAAAAGTTTGTTCTCTTTTTGGCAAGATATGACATAAATGGCAATCGGATTTTAGTTCAACTCATTCCAAGTCGATTATTGATCAGTTTCGGCCATTTTTGCCACGGCAGACCAGTGGATTCCTAATCTACTCACTTTTCTCCAATTTCTATAAAAAATTTAGAATGATGTTCGATGGGGTCCAAAAATTGCAGTCGCCTCTCGAACTATCTCATAATGATCTGAATTTGTTATGGACTGGCTGTTGACATTGTTTTAACTGGTGTAATTTCGGTTGTTGTACAAGGAATTTAACCTGCAGTCGGACGCAATATACGTTGATCACTGAGTTCGGGCACAATTGTACTTGATTTGCACGCATTCAAGAACATAATAAAAACACGTTTAAGTTCATTTATAAAATCTCCTAAGTGATAAACATTATTATAAAGAGTGTCAAAAGATGAAAAACTAAGTGGAGGGGGAGAACACCACGCAACTTTTAATTTCATTTTTAATACTGATCACTGCTTTTAAATTTGGCATGAATTGATGTAATTTATCATTTTCATTTTAATATTTTTTAATTTTAAAAAACACGGCTAATTTGGTGATATTTTTTCAGTAGCATAACCCACCCAAAATAAATAAAATTTAAAAAAATAACCCCGCCAAATTGGCTATATACTTTTGGATAATTATAACATTATCCTTTATGGTAAGTGAAACCGAGAGATATATCTGTGTGAAAGACATTCGCTGTTCTTCTGGGGATGTTTAGAGCTTAGAGCACCTAAAGGCATTACCACAGCAAATTTGATCAAAATCGTTGAAGCCGTTTTTTAGACATCTGCTGAAAAAACATAAACTTTTCAATGGCAAGTCATGCGCATATGCGATTTTAACGAAAACCTTAATGACAAATCCCATTGGCCACCATTAACCCGTATGCAAAAGTTGAACATCGTAAGTCAATCCGTTTAGCAGATGCTGTCCGTAGGCAGACCTACATACAGCTATATTTTTTCTAAACAGCATTTTTTACCGCAGCATGTTCCAAAACATGTAGAAATGCACACAAAAAAAAAAAAAATCAAATTTTTTTTCTTCATATATTAGGCGAGGGGGGGGGGGGGAATCATCGCACTGCACTTGTTAGATCAAATACAACAAGACGGAAGGCCGAAAATTTAAAATTTTAATTTAGAACTGTTTTGATCGAAGTTAATTTACAACTGTTTTATTGAAGGTTTTACCTTGGCCTTTTCCTGTTTACACCTGACAATGAGATTTCTATGGACTACTATTCCCAGTTGCCAGCATAAAACCGAGATTCTTCTGTGAGCTCGTCGCCAGTATGTTGTGTAAGTCGTGGGACAAAGTTGGACTAAACATAAAAGTTTTTAAAGCACATTATTTACTTCGTTATGTACTGAAAATAACAAAAGAATTGAAGTTGTCAGGTGAGGATCCAATCGAGCTGAAACTCGGCAGATAGACTCGTGGCCAATGCATTCTGTCAAGCTTTAGAGACGAAAAAAATTGTTAGTCTATCGCACGGAATCTATTCTTCTTAGTAGTCAAAAACTATAAAAAGTCGAAAGACAAAAGTGTTTATTTCTTTTCTTTGGACGTTCGTTTTCATATACCATCAGTATTTTACAAATGTGACGCTTACTGCCTCAAAAAACAAAGCTACTGTACATTCTAGATGATAGTTTTGTAACTTTAACGACCGAAACTTCCAGCTAAATTGTTGCAAGGGAGAAATATTGTAAAATACATGAGAGAATTATTAAGTCTTTTAAAAGTACACTTGACGATAGCTAGTGAAGAAAGGCCATTACAGGGCTGCCACTGACTGTAAGCTTTGAAAATAGTTGCTTTAGTAGCCTCAGATGTTAAAAATAGTAGCCAAAATAGTAGTCTCACGCATTGAAAATAGTAGTCTCAGGTGTTGAAAATAGTAGCCTCACTTTCCATAACTTTTAATAATATCGGAATAAAACTGTTGATTTACATAAAACACGAAAACCCAGAAACACTCTTCTTTCGATTCAAAATAGTGTCTAAAACATTACATCCCATACGGTAAAAGGCATGAGTCTTGGGGGAGGTGCTATCATATTTATATACTGCGATGGAAGTTGGCAACTTAACCTTACTCCCAGACAGCACCTAAGCAAAAAAAAAAAAAAAAAAAAAAAATTCACGCAAAAGCGACGGTAAAAATCGATTGGCAAAACAAGATAACTTTTTTTAAACTTACGAAGTCAAAAAAAAAAAATTCAGAAAAACAAGTATCATATTTAAATAATTATACTATATATTGGCAATGACAATAGAATTTCCTTAAGGTCAGTTTTCATTTTGCTTATGAATGCCTACAGATTTGTTGCGCATCTATAACACAGTGATGTAAAGGGTTACTAAAAACGAAAAAATGATGGAATCAATTTGAAATATTAAGGAATTTAGGGTTCCAATATATTCTATTGACAAAAAACACAAGACAAGAAGAAAAATAATCATGTCTGGAAAGGATGCAGACAGATTGAAGTTTGAAGATTTTTTTTTTAACAATAAGACGCCAGCGGAAGCTAAGTTATAGAATAACCAAAAATCTAACAGAAATAATGTGTAAATAATTGTTCCAGGCATAACAATGATTTCAGAAAGATTTAAAAAAAAAAAAAAAAAAAAAAAAAAAAAAGCTGAACATAAACATGTGGTTGTGAGCCGAGGAGGGATTGGCCGGTTTGGCTTAGCTGCTGAAAGTAGAAAAAGTTCGAAAACTTCGTACACCCAAATCAGCCAACTATAAAAACTATATATATATATCGTGTGACACGATTCGGGATAGATGTCCGTACCCACATGGGGTACGCGAGAAGGGAAACTCGAAAATTTCAAAATTCCATGATTAAAGAGTAATTTTACGAAATTCCTTGACATTTCCCTGAATTTCCGATTCTGTCACCACCCTGTTTAAGCTACGTTCAAAGTAATGAAATAAATTGCTTAAAAATTTAAATTATTTTATTTTTCATAAGTTTAGCTACAACCTTGAAATTCTAATCATTCTGCATCGATTGACCTACACGGCGAAATGTTCATCACACCGGCACAAATCTTGGACATAACATCTAATAGCCTCAATACTGTCCATACTGATGGCACTTTCATCTGGCGTTCAGGGTAAATTCCACAAATTCATTTTTTTAGAGTAAATAAAGCGAAATAATTTGATATTTGAGAATATAGTTGTGTATGCAATTGTCCTTGCATGGCGAAAGATAAAACATTGGAACCTAACAGGTAGGCTAAAATGACCGCAATTGCCGTCAAAAACAACTATCTTGCGTGAGGTTACTATCGTCGGACTAAGTGACCAATCTACCCGCGAATATGAACAACTATTTCGGTAGTGTTCGCTCTCCCGCCCCCTTTAAAAAAAAAATCATCATTTTAACAAAATTGTTAGCAGCTTAGTGCCGATTATTTTTTCGTCCTACTATCGGACAATATTCAATTTCTAAAAAAATAGTCGCCTGAGCCCAAAAATAGTCGAAGGTTTTGTTCAAAATAGTCGTTTTGGGCCCTTTTTTCATTGGAATAGTTGCCATAGTCGCCTGGTCACTAAAATAGTCGCTTTAGTAGCCTTTTTAGTCGCCTGTGGCAGCCCTGCCATTATTACATTTGGACTCTTTTAAGGTCTGTAGCATCGCACCAGATCGAAATTTGTTACAACAAACAAAACATCCTGTTGTAACGTATTGTAATTGTTAATTGCTGTTGTAAAATATAGAGGGCGCCACAAAACAGTTATTTGAAGATTGTATTTTGTTATGTTGTTTTTTTTATTAGTCTCCTATGAGAGACGAGAGAGGTCAGACGATTCAAAAATGGAACACTAACACCTGCTCCTTGTGAAGTTCTTAAAATAAATGTGTTTTGTTTTCGTTCAAAAATGAAATTTTTACTCGACCACGATACCACAGCTAAGATTGGTTCCAGCGGTGCGATTTTTGAACCTGAAACAACCGTTGTTTTGAAAAAGAACTGTAAGTTTTATTTTAACGACGAAATGAATAACGACCGTTATTTTGGCGCGAAGAGTACCTGATGGACATCCATCGTGTGGAATATTAAGCAAGCCTTGCTTATATATTTCTTGTGTTTGCTGAAACCTATAAATGTCCGAGTATGGACACTCGTCGTGTAGAATGGTAAGCATTGCAATTTGCTTATTAAATTAACTGAAAAGTTTCGATTCAGTGTGGACATCCGGTCTACAGATTTTGATGGACATCCGTCCAGATTGATAATTTTTCTTCGTCCTGAAGATCACCAGTGACATCCTGTCCTGAGAAAAAAAGAACCCTCTTCAACCTGAAGATATTGTGTTTTTTCTTTTAAGAGTGGTGTTTGTGTTTCGCTGTAAGCATTAGTGAATGACAAGTTCTGTTTCTACAGATTTTGATGGACATCCGTCCAGATTGATAATTTTTCTTCGTCCTGAAGATCGCCAGTGACATCCTGTCCTGAGAAGAGAAAAGAATACTTCATTTTGAAGATTTTGTTGTGTTTTGATTCAAGAGTGGTGTTCGTGTGTAGTGCTTCGTGAATCATAAGTTCTGTTTTCTAAGTGGTTAAATGGAGTGCAATACTTCAAGATTGGTGATACGTTGCGAGTTTCAATGTTTGTAATTCAAGTGTAATTTATCGAAAGTGCTAATTTGTGGTTGGTATTTAGTGCTTGAGTTATTCAAGAGGTGTTTAGTTTCGATTCCGAGCAAGGTTCTAGTTTCATTTGTGTGCAATATTTCAAATGAAAATAATGTAATGATTACTTGTGGAGTGTGTACATATATCATTTGTGTGCAGTATTCAAGTGATTAATTTGCCTCATCTGACGTGAGTTATAATTATTTACTCGTCGTAGATCAAGAGTGATTTTAAAACTGGTGGTGGAGCAAGTCCATTTTCTGGTGAAGAAAATAAAAGGAATTATCCGGCCCTCGGATATAATTACAATTAAAGTGAAAATAATTGTATTTTATGATTTTCAGCTTCATAGTTGATTTTAAGTTCTTTGAAATTTATTTAAAACTAGTTTTGTTTAGTATCTGGTACATGCATTTAAATAATGATAGTATTTGAATTTATATCTTTTGAAGGTCTTCTTTTTACATTTTATGAATTTAATGCTATATTTGATTATTTGTGCTACTGTAATTATATATACTAGGGGGCTTCGCCCCCTGCTCGCTAACGCTCGCCAACCCCCAAACATCTCGCTGCGCTCGGATTGAGCGGCTTTGCCGCTCGAATTTGTGGTTAAAACATCTTGCTGCGCTCGAATAGGTTTGCCAGCCATAAAAAATTTAACCAAATTTTTATAACTTTAATGTAAGGCGTAATAGAGAAAACACCCAAATTGCAAGTTTCATAATAGAAAGTTAAATATACTATCCGCCAACATTCTGATTTAAAACTTCATTAGTTATGCCCTTACATTGAAGTCCCAATATCTTTTATTTATTCTGATAAGTCGCCCCGTTAGAGAACGACGTCCAACGCGAGGCATTTTCTGGATAGAAATACTTCAAAATAATAATTACTCTAATACAAAAATGCTTCAGAAAAACGGAAAAAATCTACTTTGAAACGAAGAGTTTAAAAAGAGCTTTAAAATTAGCAACGGGTTTGTTGTTTACATACTTAAGGATAGCTTTAAAATTAGCAACGGTTGGTTGGTCGGTTGGTTGAACCCCCGAGCAGCGGGTTTGTTTACTTAAGGATGTTGCCATTCTTATATTCAAAATCATTGAGGCTTTGTAGTAGCTTAATGATGAAAAATATTGAAATTTAACTAATTAATAAAGTGTTAATAAATTATTTTGGCACGTTTTGGCAAATCTACAGCTTATTTCCTTTAAAATGACGCCTTGATCATTGAAATTGGTTGAGTAGTTTAGGCGGACGGACTAACCCCAAAAAACGTATTGCCTATTAAATATATAGATACCATAATATAATATCTGGTAAGATTCTTGTAACAAGAACACTTATTTAGGTACCAGTTATAACAAATGCTTTGGGTTTGTGCTAACGTTTCGAAGAATTGGAAATTACTAAAACAAAAGTAATTTGAATCTAATTTTAGGTAAAGCTGTAAAAGAGTTGGTTTTAAGTGAAGTCTAGTTCTAGATATTTTTTGTTCTTGATCTGAAGTTTATTTCTGAATATTCTATTTCATGTTCTCTTTTTAAAAAAAAAAAATGTGATTGCTATATACTTAAATTAGATGCAATTAATTTGATTTGAGTTTTAAAAATTGCAATTGCTGAAATTAAGTGCTAAAAATGTTGAATTCTTTTTAAAACATTTATGTTCCTATTCTATGATAAATTTTCATACTTGAATATTTTGTAGTGGTTAAGTGGTATAAAATTTATATTATATTTACAAGAATAATTATAAATTTGAGGGTGTTCTGTGTTGGGTGAAGAATATAAATTCTCTAGTAAATTATTACATTTAAAAATGTCTTTTTTGGGTCGTGCTAAGAAAGAAGATTTGAGGGTGTTAGCAGAAGAGTTAGGTGAAAGAGTAACACCTGGTCTTAAACTGGTAGATCTTAAGAAATTAATCACTACAAGTGTTAATTATGACGAAGATTACGTTAAGGAACAGATAATTGTAATAATTGAGAGTAGGAAAGAACGTGAGGAAGCAGAACATGCGAACAAACAAATGGAAGAAAATGCTAAACTACAAAAAGAAAGATTCGAACAAGAACAAGAGAGACTGAAATTGCAACGTGAACTTGAAAAAGAAAAGTTTGAACAAGAACAGGAAAGATTAAAACTACAACAAGAATACGAGTTGCAAAAACTCCAGTTGGAATCAGAAAGAGGAAATATAGTTATGCAAAATGATCCACAAAGATCAAGAGTTGAGCTTCGACACCTCATGCAGAAGTTTGATGATAAACAAACCGACATCAGTCTGTATTTGTTACTCTTTGAAAGGCAAGCAGAATGGGCTGGGATCCCATCGACGGATTGGGTATCTCACCTGATAGGACTGTTACCATCTGACATAACCCAATTGATTGCCCGTGAGCCATCTGAATTGGCAAAAGAATATGACCATGTTAAAAAGCTGCTTCTTAAGAGATTTAAGTTAAGTCCAGAGAGATTTAGGCAGATGTTTGTTCGACACCAAAAAAATGCAGAATCTACATGGAGTGACTTTGCATATGAACTCCACAATTACTGTCAAGAATGGGTGACTGGCTTAGAAATAACTACTTACGAACAACTTTTGGGTCTTATGGTGGTGGACCAGTTGAAGCGTCGTGTGCCTAACGAAGTGAAGGATCATTTCGTGGAAGAATGGGGAAACATAACTTCTCCTATAGAATTAGCTTCAAAACTTGATGCTTATGACAACGTACATGGGGACTTTAAGAGAAAAATTCCCGAGAGAAATGGGGAAAAGAATATTCCTAAGATGCGAACAAAACTTCCAGTTGATTCCAAAGCCAGAATAGAAAACTCTACTCCCTTCAGAAATCAAGCTCAAGGTAGACCAGAGATTAAAAGAAATTCCAGGAATGAACAAAATTTGGAAACACGAAGGCAGCTACGTTGTTATGAATGCGACTCAACTCAGCATTTGAGACCAAATTGTCCTGAATTAAAGAAGAAATCAACCACAACTGCTTCTATAAATAGAATAACTTTCAGTTCAGAGGACAAGTTATTGAATCCTTTTATCCTGTCTGGAAAAGTGAATGGGACAGACATGTCTATTCTCAGAGACACTGGTTCAACTATTGATGTGATCTGCCAGAAGTATGTTACTTCAGATATGATGACTGGAGAACAAGTTTGGGTGCGGCATCTTCTGGATGAAAGTATGTCCTGCCTACCAATTGCTGAAGTAGAGATAGAATGTGAGTTGGGGAATATTCTCACAAAAGCAGCTGTGATTCAGAACCCATTGGATCAAGGCAGATATCTGTTAGGAAATCGAACTGCTGCATTGCTTGAAGGTAGAAGGAAAGAAATTGGAATTAATCCTGAAGAAGTTAACGCCATCCAAACCAGAGCTCAGCGAAGGTTGAAGGAAATCGCCAACCGAGAGGAAGAAGCTGAAGCTGATCTAGGAAAAGGAGAAGACGCAGAAGCAGATGAAGTTTCTACACCGGAAAGTTCAGTGCTAAATCTTAGTAAGGATAACGAGATCATGTTACCCCCAGTTCAAGTTCAACAGGAACCTGCACTTTCACTCCTGGAAGTGAAACCTTCTGATTTTGCTATGGCTCAAAGAGAAAGCCCAGAGTTACAGCCATTTTGGGAAGAAGCTTCTAAAACCAATAAAGAAGGATCGTCAAGTGATATGCTCATCAGTAAGAATAATCTTTTGATAAAAAGGAGGACTGATAAAACAGGAAATGAGAGGTTTTTGCTGCTTGTTCCAGAAAAATTTAAAGAACGTTTAAAGGCTCTATGCCATGAGGGTACATCAGGTCATTTAGGAGTTACAAAGACCAAAGATATTCTTTCCAGATATTTTTTTTGGCCTAACTGTTATAAAGAAATTGAAGACTACGTTCGCAGCTGTGATAAGTGCCAGCGTGTGGGGAAGCCAAATGACAGAAAGAAGGCTCCTATGAAATTAGTTCCAGTTATACAAGAAGTTTTCTCCAAAATTAATGTTGATGCGGTTGGACCCCTTCCAGTATCCACAGGTGGAAAACGTTACCTAATCACTGCTATGTGCCCATCATCAAAGTACCCTGATGCCATTCCTGTGGCCGATATCACTTCTACATCAGTAATTGATGCTTTGATGCAAATTTTCAGTAGAATGGGGTTTCCTAAACAACTTCAATGTGATCAAGGGACTTCATTTATGAGTGAACTTACCACAACCTTTCTAGAAAACACTGGGATTAAAGTAGTACACCGTTCAGTGTATCACCCACAGAGCAATCCTGTCGAAAGATTCCATAGAACAATCAAACGAATTCTAAGAGTTTTGTGCCTTGAAGCCGAAGCAGATTGGGAACAGGTGATCTGTCCTGCACTCTTTGCTCTTCGAACTGTAACACATGCAGCTACAGGATTTACTCCTGCTGAACTCGTTCATGGGAAGAACTTACGAACACCGTTAGCCTTACTGTTCGAACACTGGATGGATCCTGACGAGGAAGAGAGCCCTGTGACTGAATATGTATTTTCTTTAATCAACAGATTGAAACGATGTCAAGAAGTAGCAGTAGAAAACATGGAAGCTGTACAGCTCAAGAACAAGACATGGTATGATAAAAGAGCAATCAAAAGGGAATTTCAAGAAGAGGATTTGGTTCTCGTAGTGGCCACTTCCAAGGCAAACAAGATCGCTCCTCATTGGCCTGGTGCAGGAACTATTTCAGAAAATTTTTTGAAACAAACTACCTTGTAGAATTACATGGAAAGAAAGATGAAACTCAAATTCATCAAGTAAACCCCTCGGAGATTAAAATCGAAGCCTTTACGAATCTCCCTGTGCCTAAAATGAAAACAGCCGTCAGAGCCTTCCTGGGAGTTGCTGGTTACTATAGCCGCAATATTCCTATGTTTTCAGTTATAGCTGCACCTTTGACTGATGCACTTAAGGGAAAAGTAAGAAAACGGGAGATCATCTGGACTCCTGAATGTTACAAAGCGCTAAAAAAAAACTGAATTATTATTATTTGGATGGACAGAAATTTGTGATGCAAACTGATCATAACCCATTAACATGGTTACGAACAAATGCTAGTTCAAATTCACGTTTAATGCGTTGGGCCTTAGCACTTCAACCATTTAATTTTGATGTCCATCACCGTGCAGGCAAGCTAAACAAAAATGCTGATGGGCTAAGCAGAATAGTTTTAAATTAAACGTATTCCTTATTAGTATTTTGTGTATGTTTAGTTTATTGATCATGTTTATCTTTTTACATATTCTTTATGCTATTATGTTTATGTTCTTTTGTTGTAAATATTTTACAAACTTTTCTCCTTTTTCTCTTAGAGAAAAGTTTTCTGTGAGGGGAGGAATTAATAGCTGTAACGTATTGTAATTGTTAATTGCTGTTGTAAAATATAGAGGGCGCCACAAAACAGTTATTTGAAGATTGTATTTTGTTATGTTGTTTTTTTGATTAGTCTCCTATGAGAGACGAGAGAGGTCAGACGATTCAAAAATGGAACACTAACACCTGCTCCTTGTGAAGTTCTTAAAATAAATGTGTTTTGTTTTCGTTCAAAAATGAAATTTTTACTCGACCACGATACCACACTGTAATAGGCAAAGTAGCATTAATGGATCTTGTCGACCGCTCATCAAGGAATTATGTGAAATTTAATTAATTTAATAATAATAATCCAAAATTAATAATATAATAATTACACAACGTGTAGTAATAATTGAACGTAATTAACTGTGCACATTTTAGTTAACATTTCCAATTTGAAGCGTTTGTTTACTGAAATCGCAATCCTAAACAAAATTCTAGATCCACTACTGAAAGTTGAGAGAGATAGACTGAGTAGATAACAGACTGAGTAGATAACAGACTGAGTAGATAACAGACTGAGTAGATAACAGACTGAGTAGATAACAGACTGAGTAGATAACAGACTGAGAGGTGACAGCAAGTTTAGGTACTCCAGCGAACATCATCGTCAATTTTTAAAGCATGTGGATTATAAAATAGCCGAAACGGTTCGAAAATCGACTTTGAATAAGTTGAACTAATCTGATAGCCAAAAACACCATAACTCGCCAACTAATGACCAAGGGTGTAGTACGGAATACCGCCACTTTATTTTAATTAATTAATACCTCATAAATCTTTAAGCATGCATTGTAATATGAGTTAATGAAAAAATAAATATGTAAATTAATTAAGAGTATTGAGCTTTTTTAATGTGGTAAATTATGTATAATAATGTGAATTTACATTTTATAATTAAAAAGTCCCTGGTACAGTTGGGGTTACCGCCACGTTTGGGAAGTTTGCATACCGGCAAAACATTTTTTAGCACTACAACCCTGCCAATGACCATTTTTTTTTATTTGGTAACCCATCGCTTTTTGATTTTCAATCTGGAAGGGAACAGACGATTTTACTTCTCTGGCGCCAAGTACTTATATCTTTTAAAAGAGTGGCAAGTTGGCAATAAATACTGCGTCATCAATGACTCTCAGAGTATAACAAAACAAAAAAATTTGGCTTTGGCATACATCTCACAACTTATATCTACAGTATATCTCTCAAATAATTGTAAGGTAATAGAGCACCCTTCCTTAATTCTGTTCACATAATGAAATCTATTAATATTACTAACTGCCAGAACCAACTAATTAACTCATGTTCAACCTCCACCCCTATTTATCTTCCCAAGACCTCCTCTGAACACCCATAGCTTTCCAAAGTATCAACAATGAATGAATCCCCACCCCCCATTCCCAGTAGAATTCCTCACGTCACTGCCCTTGACCCCCAGCAGCCAATAAGAGGAGGGAAGCGTCGACCCTTCAACCAATCAACGAAGCCCCCCCTGTAAAAAAATGTCTAAGAAAACGGGTTCGCCCGAAGGAGGCATGTAATTCTGGAGGTTTGGGATGACGCGAGTGGGTTTGGCACTTTTTTTTTTTTTTTTTTTGCCCCCGAGTAAAAAAGGTTTTCATGTGTATAATATTTGGGAAAGGTATGCAAGTTATTCGTGCATGGGGAAAATGAGTAAGGGAAAGTCAGTCTGTCCCTGTCCTATAGATCCAATGCTTTATTTTTTTCAGTTACAATTTCTGTCGCAGTATTGATTTGAAGCAGGGTTTCTGACACAATAAAATTCCCAAATCCATGACTTTTCAAGACTGAAGCAAATAATTTTCCATGACTCAAAGAATCAAACCACAAATAATAATAATAATAATCTATACAACCTATATGAATTTTACTAATAAGAAGGTAGGTAAATCAATGTACCATAAAATGATATTTATAAAGTTTTATTTTAAATTAAGTAAAAAATCCCTGTTTCAGTAACTTCTAAATCAGAATAAAACAGGAAAAATAATTTTCCATTCTTTGATATTTCAGTGTTAAAAAAGCTAATCAATCTTTAATAAAGAAATATTTGAAGAAAGAATAAGTTAATAGTAAATTATATCATCAAAAATCAAATGTTTCTATATCAACAATGCAAAACAGGAGAAAGAATACGTAAAAAAAAAATTTTTATGTAAACACAAGTTTATAAAAACTGTTCATTTCAGTTCTCATATCAGAATTTTTTTTTCGCCTACGAGACCTTATTCTATTCGTGTGATGTCACAAATTTGGGATTCCGAAATGTTTTCATTGGCCATGGTATTTAACTGTGACCGTTGTTTCTGTCGTAACGTGAATAAAACCATAGGTAATTTTCGATAAGCTGAATAGCGATCATGGCGTTTATGACGTCACAGTTACTTGATTTAACTTAAAATGTTTAGAAACCCATGAAATTCACTGTAATTCCATGACTTATGGCCATTTTTTTTGCTTACAATCATGACTTTCCATATGCGTGGAAACCCTGATTATAACAGGGATAACATTAAAGTTAATAAAAATTGAAAGCAAAATAACTAGTGTTTTTTTTATTATTATTATTATTATTATTATCCTTACCCTTGGAAAAGTTTTCTATTAACTAGCTTATAATTGATTTAAAAAATTAATAAAAAAATCCACTAGTTATTTTGCCGTCAAATTTAGAGGAGATGGAGTTTAAACGTCAAAAAATCAATTTTGAGATTAATACTGAAAGAAAAACTACAAACAATTTTGAATCGGACGGTGCAAAAAGTTTTGATCTAACTATATTAGAAGTATTTTTCATATAAATTTAAAAAAAAAAAAAAAGTGTTGTCCATCAATTTGTATTATTATTGTTTTCAACTTTTTTAACGACCCATATCTCCAAATATAATTTTGGAGACGTAAGGAATGTTAACTCAAAAACTATTAAAGATAAAGGCCTAAAATTTTTAACATATATTCGTACCAATATATTACATAATTTGAGAGTAGCATTTTTAAATATTTTGTTTTGTTTCTCGAAAAAAAATTAAAGGTCTGACATTCTATAGAATTTTCAAAAATTGTCATTTTTGGTGACAATAATCTTTAATTTCGAATTTATTAAAAAATTATACGCTCTGATTGTGTAATATATTGGTAAGAATACATGTTCAAAATTGTAGGCATTTATGTTTAATAGTTTTTGAGTAAAGGTTCTTTACTTTAGGAGTCAACAACACTAAAGAGTTACACCTTAGTTCCATCAAGGGTTTGTCAGACTTCATTGCCAAAGTGGGCGACCCGAATAAACGGAGCTAAGAAACATTGGGTTTGGAGAATGGTACAAAATGCTACCCTAAAGCAGAGGTGCCACATATCTGACTAACCCAAAACAAAGAAGAAAGGTTCTTTACATCTCCAAAATTGCGTTTGGTGATATAAGCCGTTAAATTTGAAAACGATAATCCAAATTGATGCACAACACTTTTTTTTTAAAAATATATATATAAAAAAATACTTCTAAAACTTTTTTCACCGTCGGATTCAAAATTGTTTGTAGCTCTTCTTACATTATTAATGTCAAAATTGATTTTTTGACGTTCTTAAACTCCCCTTATGGACTTATATTATTGACGTTTTGCCTGTAATAATATTACATATGCTTTAAAGAAATACTCCAGCACAAATTGTGACTGAAAAAATAATGCATCAGGTGTATAAGGCAGGGTCTGACTGACGTTCCCTTATAAATCCCGACAATTTGATCAAATGTGGTGGGGCTTGTGCTTTAATGATACCTTATTAACTGTGGATTTTAAAGGAACACATCCTATTAGGAAACTGGAAATAGGTATTCAAAAATACAGTGTGGCCATAAGGAAACTGACGCAGCCTGACTCTTAGACCTAATGCTTAAATTTTCGGCGACAATATCTACCGAAAAACAGGTATAGCATTGGTAATAAAAGTTCATTAACAAAATTTATAGTGAAAATAGGTTGGCGTTTTTTGCTTTCAATTATTCGTAAGTTGACATAAGGTAATGAAATTATTGTATTCGATAAAAAAAAATATATAAAAAAAAAAAAAAAATTATTTCTACATGTTTTGGAAAGTACGGAGTTAAATAAAGAAGTCCAGAAAAAATGTCTTTGTCAGTCTGTCTGTAGTCAACATAAATCCCGAACGGTGGTCATGGGATCTGTTATTATGGTTTTCGTCAGAATTCCGTATGCGCATAAATGTAGCTGCCATTGAAAAATTTATGTTTTTCAGCAATTGCCAAAAACATGACTCGAGCAATTTTGACCAAAAGCGGTGTGGTTTTTTTATGATGAGGTTTTTTTTACGGTGTGGTTTTTTTACGACGTCCTGCCTCCGAAACCAAGAATTCGATAAAGGAGTAAAAAGAAAAAAGAATATCTTTAACAAAGAATTCAATTAAAAGATCTTGAGGATAACCCATCAACAGTTGTTCCTCGTCTGTTTCACTTATCCAAAAGGATAACGTAAAAATTATCAAAAAATATATCGCCATTTTCGTTGGGTTTTATTTCTTTCAACGTAAGAATTATTTTCAAACGCCATTTTCTTAAAATTAATGAAAATATGTCGACGAAAATTACAAATAACACCTGTCCACGTCAAATTTAAGTGCATTGACCAGTATTATAGTGTAATTGAAAGTTGTGCGATGTTCCACACCTAATTTTTTTAAGAGAAATTTTTAAAGTTTTTAAAGGCTAACTGATAATTGCTTAAAAAATATTTGAAAAAATCACTAGTTAAGCCTCCAATTTTTTTTTTATTTTTTTTTTTTTATGAAGTTTTATTGCTTATGTTATACCTGTTATAAAATTACGTATGCTTCAAAGCAATACTCTTGCAGATATTATGACCAAAATAATAAAGGACTATGTCTATTATACAGGGGTAAGGATTCAGTCTACTGAGTATAAGGAGTCTGGAATCAATAAATCAAGAATATTTTGTACATAATATTGTATGATATAGACCATAAGAAAAATATGTCTATTAAAAAAAAAAATTAAAATTTCGCAAATGCTACATCAAGGACAACAATTGAATGATAGATATTCAAAACTCTATTATGCTCTTTTTTTTTTTTTCTGCAAAATTTTAGAGAGAAAAGCATTAGTAATATTTTACAGAAGTTTGTAATAAGGTGATGTTTTAATCACAGGTACCCTGGCAAAATCTCGTTAAATGTTAATTCTACGCATGTACGAAACACGGACGAAACGAATTTCAACTTTTAAATCGTAACATACACCTATTTCATAATAAATTAAAGTTACGCCATTAAATTTCTTACATTTTGCAACAATTGCAAATATAAAAAAAAAAATCGGAATCGAAATTCTGTTTGTGTCCTTCAAACCTCTTTATTCTATTACATGACTCAGTGCAATAGAGGGTCTTGTACCTTGTATATAACAATATTGAAATATTCTAAAAACTCCACAGAGTAAAAGTATCAGGCTAATACAATCGACAATTTACGATTACGTTATTGTATTTAAACTGAGAACTTTTGAAACGTAAAATTCGAACCCAAGTTCAACAATTCTTTTACCATCCAAATCAGTATCACCAAATATGTCATAACTTGCCAAAAAGGGAATAAACTTTTTCGTCTGGCAACTCACTGCATTCTGATTTTCAATGAGAAAAAGCGCAAACGATTTCTGATCTCTGGCTCGGATAACTTGTGTCTTTTAAAAGTAAGCCGAATTGGCGACATCAGTTACGTCATCAGTGACGAAATGTTTATTGCCAATTTTGCTCATTTGTGAAAGATGCAAGTAAGCCATCGCCACACATCCGAATCGTCTGCAACCTTCATAATTAAAAATTAAAGAGTGAGGGTTTCCAAATAAAAAAAATATGCTCATTATTTGGCAAGTTATGGCGCATTTGGCATTCGGATTAAGTTCAACTTCTTAAAAGTCGATTTTTGACCAGTTTAGGTCATTTTTGCCACGGCAGACCAGTAGATTCGTAATCTACTCACTTTTCTCCAATTTCTATAAGAAATTCAGAATGATGTTCGATGGAGTCCAAAAATTGCAGTCGCCTCTCGGTCTATTAGATTTGAATTTAAAAATAAGTATTAAACATAAACGTATAGTTTATGTTTTTAAGTGGGTCTGGGACACCAATATTTGAAAAAATCCCATATTTTATTTTACTATTGTAATCAATAATAAAATAACATAGATGTTTCTAAATAAAATGACGCGAAAGGTTTGTTTCTATGGTTTGTTTCGATCATTAGAAGAACCTGATTAATTCTAATTATTGTTAGATCACCATTGCCAATTGTATATCGAATGAGCTATTTTTAAACTTTGAAGCTGTTTTTCTGGATGATGTTTCTTTTGTCTCTTTTTATACTTTAAATGAATATAACTTAAAAACCACTTTTTTAAATATACGAAACTCTTTCCTCAAACATTTTTCTTATATATTTCTTTAGTTTGTCTTCGAAAATTATACATTTTGATTTAACTTTTTTTCCCCGTTTGAAGAACTTAGAAAACTAGTTTTTGAACGAAGCATTTTTTAACGTTTTTTCTAAATATTTTATTGGAAAATCAGGAAGAAAGTTTATAATATGAATTTACAAAAAATAATTTAATACAAAAACCAAGTGATTTTTTTGAAAATTTTCCTTTAAATTTGAAAAAATAATAACTATTTCAATTGCACAGTAGGTATAATACAGAACTTCGTAAAAAAATTTAAATAATAATAACTCTAAAAATAAAAATTTTAGATATTTGAGTACCGGACAACTTAACCCATTAGCGAAGGTTGGTAAGAAAACTTGCCAATTGACATTTTAGTTTCTTTCCATGCGATTGTGGTTCTTAGTGTTTTTTAAAAATCATAAAAATACTTTTCAAAAAAATCTGAAAAATTCAAAATATACTACTTTAAATGATATAAATAAAATCTGGGACTCAAAATGTTTAAAATTCTGAAGGAAAAAAAAAATTATTGTAAAAAATAATAACAATATTTTTGAATAAAATGGCATAAAAGTTTTGTTTCTATCATTGGTAGAACTTGAAATATTTAAGTTTTTGTTAAATTACAACTGTGTCACAGACATGCTACGTTGAAACTTTGAAACTGTTTTCCTCGGTGATGGCTTTTTGTCTCTTTTTTTGAGTTTAAAATTAATATAACTTAAAAACTACTTGTTATAAATCTATGAAACTTTCAACAATAATTTTTCATATATATTTCTTTGATTTTTCTTCAGAAATTATATCTTTTTATTTAGGTTTTTTTTTTTTTCCCACATCAAAATTTTTGAACATACTATGGATTTTATACAGTTTTTGCACAAAATATTTTGGTTAGTTTTTTCTAATTACTTTATTGAAAAATCAAGAAGACAAATTTTTAGTAGGAATTATAAGAAATAATTTTATGAAAAAATGATGTGATTTTTTTTTTTTTTTTAAGTTTTTTAGATATATCAAATTTAGGAAATATCAAAATTAAGAAGTTTTTAATTTCTTAAAAAAATATTTTTTAAATTTTCAAATTTAAAATAGCTTTTAAAGTTTCAAAGCATTTCCTCCCCCTTACAAATCCCACACTCGTTAAGATTTCAGTGCATTTTCTCCCCTTTCGACATTCATCAAAAGGGGGCTAGTAGCCTGTGTGTGCCCGCCCTAAGTCGTCTTGAATGGGTAAACATAACCAATCTTGGTATCCATGGAAAAAGCCAATGAAGTAGTGACTTTTTCTTCTTTCTTCCCACACCACCCTGTGTGTGTCAGTAAGAACGCGAGTGAGTCAGATCGCACGGTAAACAGACGCCCGAAACACGATCGTAGGAAGGAAACTGCGATAAAAAGCACTTTCACAGGAATAAAGACAACCTTTGATTAACATTCAGATGGACACCTCACTTCCGTCCTGAAACGAAAGATAACCTCCATTGCATTCTTTCATTGCTTTCTTTCTTTCTTAACAGACTTATGAGGCGACTGCAATTTTTGGACCCCATCGAACATCATTCTGAATTTTTTATAGAAATTGGAGAAAAGTGAGTAAATTAGAAATTCACAGGTCTGCCGTGGCAAAGATGGCCGAAACTGGTCAAAAATAGACTTTTAATAAGTTGAACTAAATCCAATTGCCGAATGCGCCATAACTTGCCAAATAATGAGCATTTTTTTTTTTAATTTGGTAACCCTCACTCTTTAATTTTCAATTAAGCAGGTTGCAGACGATTCGGATGTGTGGCGATGGCTTACTTGCATCTTTCACAAATGAGTAAAATTGGCAATAAACATTTCGTCACTGATGACGTAACTGATGTCGCCAATTTGGCTTACTTTTAAAAAATAAAAGTTTTCCGAGCCAGAGATCAGAAATCGTTTGCGCTTTTTCTCATTGAAAATCAAAATGCAGTGGGTAACCAGACGGAAAAGTTTATTCTCTCTTTGGCAAGTTATGACATATTTGGCAATCGGATTTTAATTCAACTCATTCCAAGTCGATTTTGATCAGTTTCGGCCATTTTTGCCACTGCAGACCAGTGAATCGTAATCTTCTCACTTTTCTCCAATTTATATAAAAAATTCAGAATGATGTTCGATGGGGTCCAAGATTTGCAGTCGCCTCTCGGACTATAAGGCTGATTGACACGCTGCCAGTGCCTACAAGTACAATGCCAGCCGATAAGTTAATTGGTAGGTCACTACATGCCAGCTTTGCGTTTACAAAAGCGATTGGAACACTAGAACTTTTCAGTTATTGAGATGGAATGGACCTCTGTCGGGTGTCAAGGTAGAACGCAGGTGATTGGATGACGGGGGTTGACTTGCCAGTAAATAGAAAATGGTCCCAGGGGAAGCAGTGAGTCTTCTAAAAAAAATTAGGTAAAAATTTTAGGGATAATTCCAAACATTTTAGGAATAATTCTTAAACACTTTAATGTTAATTCCAAACATTTTAGGGTTAATTCTAAAAAATTTGGAATAATTCTATAAAATTTAGGGATATTACTTTCAAAAGTGACATAGACTCCTAACACAGACTTTTTTCTCAAAGCATTTTTCAATGCTGGCAAAAAATGCCAATTTTAAAAAAAAAACTAATAATAAACAATTAAAATATCATAAAAGATTTTCTACTTTGGAATATCTGGGTTTATTCAATGGTTTTGGAGGAAAGTCAAATTTCGAAGTTTTCATATTTTAAAAAAAAAAAAACTTTGAAATTTAAGAACAATTTTAGGAACTTTATGGAGAAACAAAAACTTAAGGAATATTAGGGCGAATGCGAGCTCAGTGGTTCATATACTGGAAACTCCAGCCGGCGACGATCACGTGATAAACTGGCTTCTCCTGGGACTGGTATAAAGCTTTTATACGATGCTAGTGCTGGTGTCTAATAACTAACGATCCCAACAGGTAAGGTGCAAAACAGCTTTGATTTTCGAATAACAGACTGTGTTGCTGTAACTGAATAACGGAAGAAAAATACATTTTAAATTTATTGACATTTTAATAATGAACTGGTTTAAGATTGTTGATTCAAACATTCACACTTATTTCTTTAATTACTTTGGAGATGCATCCGCATGGATTATTTCCGAATAAACCCATTTGAAAATACGTACCAAAATAAAAGTTGTTGAAAATAATATAATGAACAGAAGACATTGAGTAACGCAATCATCAGAAAAGACAGCTCTAAAAGAAAATTCGATTGAAGGACGAAACAGAAAAATCAGGAGCATGAAAAAGAAAAGTTTGCAAAACCCAAAAGAAATATTTAAATTAAAGAATAAACGAAAATAAGATGCTGCACACACTTTCAATAAGTAGGAGGCGAAGGAATTTTTCTTAAAATTCATTTTCGATAGTTCGGGAATTTAAAGATTTATAGGATTATAGTAGTTAAGGTATGTACGATTACGTAGATTAAAGTTTACATGGCGTACAGATCCCAAGCAATAACAGCTGAATTTCACGCAAAAACGATAAAAGCCAGCAAAAAACATCGAAAATTTCAGAAGTCAAACAACTTTAAACAATTATACCATATTGGCAAATACGTGAATCTGATTGAACCCAGATTTCTAATTTTTTAAGCTACATCCAAAGGACTTAATGTTTCCACTAACTGTACCATACCATGATACCATGTCTGTATAATTTGTCAGAAATGTTAAGACATTTAATGCCGTCTGTAAAAACTATTTGCCCGACAGTTTAGACAAGTTTCTTTTCATATTTAAAAAGTCAGTCAAACCATAAGTCCAAAACTAATCGAAATATCAAACAAATTTGCAGTATCACAATTTCTTAACTTTTTTAAGGGGGATACTTTTTAAACTTCAAAATATTGCTCTATTTAATTTGAACCTTTAGTTTCTCCAACGATGTTATTAACCAGTAGAATAGTTTAATTTTACTAAGCCTAATTTGTTACGTTTTTATCGTTTGGCGATCACAAAAAATCGCTAAAATCAAAAATACGGTAACTAAAATAAAATAAATTGTAAACAATAAAAAAATAACGTAAAAATAATAATGAAAAAATAAAATTAAAATACAACTTCGAATAAAACCCGTTTCCAGAAACTGCATTTATCCGGTGAAAAAAACCCACCAAATAATCAAGCGCGTAGTATATAACATTCAAACCTTTGAATCAAGCTGGATAATTATTACAGGTTGTTGTTTTTTCCATATTTACATAAAAACATTTTCGTTCCACTTTATTGTTGAAAATAGATAATTAAAACTTATGACAGAATTTTTTAATCCACAAATGGATATATAAGTTTTTATTTAGAGACTGAAAATTTTATTTTACGTTAATTTATATATAGTTGTGATTGGGTTTATAAAACCGTTTTAAAAAATGCAGAAAATTGTACCAACTCAAAATTCTTATATATTGCTGGAAAAATATTGCACTCAACTGACGAAACTATGGGAAGTCTTTGAAGAAATACTACTCTTGAAAATAAATCTACAATAACTCAAAAAATATTTTGTTGTCACTGATAAATGTATCGAGAACTATGACAACCAAAGATACACATATTTGAATTATCCAAATTCTACCAAAGTAAAGAGCGTAAATCACATCTTTGAAAAACGCGAATCGTCAGGTATGCAACGTATATTTTCCAAATATGCATTCTATTCCTTCCATAACGAAATTAAATCCTCCAAAGAAATCATATGTAAAAGTTGGAACACAACATTCTCAATTTAAAAGAACGAATGAACAGCGGACAGATGGTAATGATATTATTCCATTGTCAGAATAGGAATGTAAAATGAAACAAGTTAATGTAGTGTTTCTGTTGATACTTGCACAAAAATTCTCATTAGAAAATAGAGTTTTTGAAATTTTCGATTGTAATGTTCGGCGCGATTTTATTAGGCGGGTTTTTTTTCCCAGATAAATGCTGTTTCTGGCAAAGGGTTTTAAGTAATATTTTAATTTCATTTATTATTAATAGTTTAATTCTTTTTAGTTGTCATGTTTTTAAGTTTGGCGGATTTTTCGATAGCCAAATGTCCTACTACATCTATTCCTAATTTCCTTCGATAAATATCAAATAACTTAAATAATTTCAAAATTAAAAAGAAACAGTTTGCCAATAAATGGGAACACTTAAGTCTATTTTTAAATATTTTCCGAATCTAAACGTCATATCCATTCGAAATTCCCCAAAAGAAAAATCAATTGTCAGACGATAACACTTCCAAATGATAAAAAAAAAAACATTCAATCCATTTTCCACATACCTTAGTTCTTCCAGCCTCCAATCCTATCCAGGAGTAAATCCATCATGTAACGAAAGCGAACGCATAGTATTAATCCACAAAATGAATCAATGGACGCTATCAGTCACAATAAAAACAAACCGGCAACACACAGAAAGACGAACGAAAGTCCATTCTTGAAACGAATGGAGACAAAGGAAGCGTCACCTGCCGAGTCCGCGGCCACTGATCTCTCACTGATGCCAACGCCAGAGTGTAAATAACGTTCTCCAGAGTTTGTTGGCGTCCGGCCAAGTCGTGTGGCCTTGAGCGTTCGTTAGCCGCAACCCAGTCTGCCTCTGCGCTGGCTTTTTATTACGTCAGGTATACAACTGTTTTTATTATTTTTGTGCTTTCTCTTGCTCTTCCGTTTCATTTTTCTTTGTTGGTGTTCTTACTTTTTCTTTTCTTCTGTATTTCTGAAGAAGAGACCGACTCGGGGAGATTTTTATTTTTCATTTAAGAATTTTCGAAAGCGGTAATTTTTGTTTGTGCATCAATGTGGGCTTTTGTTAATTGGAGGTGAAACCAAATCTCATTTTAAAATAATGACAAAACAATTAAAAATTTAACGACCTTATAAAATAAGAAAAAATCGAAGCCAAATTGTAGTCGAAGTGGTGTTGAATTTAATGTAATAAAAAACTCGCAAACAATAAAAAAATATATATTTTGTAATTTTTTTTTTTTCATTTAATTTTTTATGTGTGGTAGGATTATTTTCCTCATGCGGTTTAAAAAACGTTAATTACAATGAAAAGATTTAAACTAATCCTAATAAGAATATACAAATACAAAAAATGATGACCAACTAAAGGTACAAGGCCCAATTAGGTTGAAGACGGGTTTTCACCGAAAAAGACGTCATTCAGATGCGTCATTTAATCAAAACATAGAGTACCAGCGGATGCTCATTGAAAATTAAAACTTGGCAGAACTTAAAAGAACTTGGCAGGCAAATAACCTAAAACTCATTCAATTGGAATGTTACAACAAACCGAATGAATTGGACTTTCTTCGTTCAGTTTCCATGTAGAAAAAGACAATCTCAAACAACAGAAAACAGGAGTTCAATAAGATCCAACACAAACTTATCTGCTTGCTCGCAAAAGCAGTACAGCAAAATGAAATAGAAGGAATCGTGCAATCCCTTAAAAATTTACCTGTTTCTGTTAGAAATAGAAAGCTATTTTTTATCAGCATGAAAAAGAAGAAAAAAGTCTGTTTATCAGTTTTGCGTAAAAACTACCACTTTTTCCTTGCCTTAAAGGTTCTGTCTACTTTGGATGCATGACAAAAAAAAACGCTATTTTTATAATTATTATTTATTATTATTATTATTTTTTTGAGAAAATACTGTTATGTTTATTGATATAAAACTTGTAAGGCTTAACAAAAACATTCGTAAATTACCACACAAAAAAAAATTGATTTTAACCACTTTTTTAGTGTGAAAATACCGGGTAAACAGGAGTCTTCAAAAGGTAGCGCTGTTGAAAAAATATCAGAAACTACTGAACTGATCCTTAGGAAATTTTAACCAAACATTCTGCACACTTATCGCTATATCTCGTACCAGAATTATAGAAAAAATTTAATTTTTACTATTTTTTTTTTATTTATTTTTTTTTTTTTGCAAAAAACATGCAAAAAAAACCGTTTTTAATTTATTTATTTTTTTGTCCATCATTTTGTTATTTTTGCATATAAATTAATATTAGAGGTACGGGATGTCACACTAAACCTAAAACCATCTATTTTTTTGTTTTGTTTCAAATGGGCCGTTATTGAGATTGTTTTCAACAGCGCACACCTACATACTTTTTGAGAACTCCTGTTTACCTAAAAACTAAAAAAGTGGTCAATATTTTTTTATTTTTTTTGTAATTGACGAATGTTTTTGTTAAGCCTAACAAGTTTCATATCAATAAACATAACAGTATTCTTAAAAAAAAAATTAATAAAAATAGCGGTTTTTTTAATGCATCCAAAGTAGTTTACCCACAAGCAACACTAGAAGACCAGAACCATATTTTGAGTTAACATTTATAAAACTTTGAACCAAAGGGAAACCCACGCGAAAAGTCCGCTACGTATAACCTGAACCTGACAAAAACAGAAGTTAACCTTTAGAACATGCATCGAGAACTTGATTATTTATAAGAGTACAAAAGCAGTGACACACTAATCAATAAGTTTCATTTCAACAAGGCCCAACATAATCCTTATCAATGCAACAGTCAAACGGCATCCTACCTCTACATTATACGCACACTTAACGGTCCATGCTGATAGCATACAGCAAGCTGGAAAAAGCTGACTTTTCACAGCAACACACGCACAAAACGTTTTTCCTGTTGGTCATTTTTCTACCCCCCTCCCCCTTTGGAAATGGGGGGAAGGGGTAGTGGCACGTGCCGACTTTTCACACTAGGTACCCTCCCCCCCCCCCCCCACCCCCCACCTACAAATTCGTTCCGGTCTCGTAATTCTCCGTTTCTGCTTTTATTCTTTCTATTGTGAGTTGCAGTCTGGTTTGCGTAATTACTTAGAATTTTAGACAGTCTCTTTTACTAAACTCAGTAATTTTGATATTTATCTTTGTGAACCGAGTTTCACTGGACAGATGGAAAGTGGGACCTCGTTCAAAATTGCATAAATAATTTGAGGGTGGACAGATAAATAAAACAATTGCGTTTTGGATGATTCTCAGAACAACTTTCTCAACTTTGTGCTCTTGGAATGAGTTACGTGGAAGTTGTGGGGGACATGTTCTGGTGTGTTCACACAAAGGCAATAGCAATGGGAAATCTCAATCATCAGCATATGGTGTTTTCTTGAGTCCTGTTCTTAGAAAACAATCCATTCCAGGTCATCCATACCACTCAACTTGAGATTTTTCCCATTCTATTATAAAAGATCCGTACCCCACGTGGTACCAAACCAACCAGTAGTGTACAGCCTTTTCCTCATTCTAAACTGATTCTTGTTAAAGTAACATCTCTGTTTGACACTCCGATACGGAAATTCATGAGCACCAGACATGCTGCCTCAGTGCTCCTCCACTTGTACTTAATATGATTTAGTTTATTAGTTTTGAAATAGAAGGTAGCCAGGCAAATAGTGTAATTAAATTGTTTTGTTATCAAGATCCATCCCATGATTTAACCAATATTTCATAACAAGAAAACAACCTTTTGACAGTCATTTTACAGGGGATCTTGTTAAGGCTCTTCGCTACCGTCCATCTTGATTCTCCCCCCTAATGTTAAGTCTATGGGAAAATCTCTATATGCCTATTCGTAAAATAGAAAGAAGTTATACGAATATTTTCATACGGTTTGTTTTGTTGGATCGACGTAACTTCTATCCGTGTTTTGCTATGTTGTTTTTGGCCTAAAATGTTGTTAAGTTTATTAAAATATCAATTGTTTACTTTAACATCATATTAAAAAAAGTTGAAAAGAGTTATTGAAAATATAACATTACAATGACAAAGATTAAACTTTTTTCTATCCAGATCATATTTTAAAATTATTTTCGTGTTTCTTAAACAGTCAAATTTAGAGAAACATTAAAGCTATATTTTGAAAAAAAAAACTCTTCGCAAGAAGACACACCTCCAAAGGGGGCATAGATATTTTCCCCCCTCAAGAGCGAGGAGGGTCAAGTGATTTATTATCTTGGCTGGACCTGTTTTGCTGTATAAAGCGGTTCTTTATAAGCGGTCGTTAAGATGGTCTTATCCAAGCGGTCTTTAGCGTTAATTCCAGAAAACGTGCTTTACTGATGTATTTGAAGTTGCATCAAGGCGCGTTCTCAGGGGGGGGGGAGGAAGTTTCACTGTCATAATCCACATAAAACCCCCGACATGCCGATGTTTTCTGACCAATGAATTACAAACACTAAAAGTAATCATAAATAATTTCAAAAAAATACTTTTTTAATTTACCATCATTCCGATAGGGTTAGCTTACCGTATCGCATTTAAACAAATAAAACACTTGTAACTCTCATTACATCAAAAAATCGTCATACTTTATTTTTTATCTACTTAGATTTAATATAAACTACATATTCAGGGTTATTCAGACTTCCTTCCTGGGTTTCGAAGCAAGGACTGGACTTATCGGCAGGAACTGGACTATCGCATTGATGCATGCCGTGTGACCAAGGGTCCACACATAGAACACCTGTAAGCTATGTAAATAAAACTTGAATTGTTTCTGTATTCTTTCAAATGTTCTTATTTTCTGTATTAGTCTTAGTTTTTTTTTACTATAGTGCTTCGAAACCTAGGAGGAAATTCTGAATAACCGTTTATATATATAAAAAAAGGAAATGTTTAAAATATATAGATGTTTTCCAAATGTAATTATAACATTTCAGTGTTACATGGCCTTTGTATTTCAATCACCATAAATATGTAATAAAATCAGTCTGATATGATATATTAGTGTATGTCCGTTTGCCTAAATATACTGCTCCTTCTCAGTGAATATAAACAAACAACATTTTTTTATTAAACTATATATAATCTAGATAATATTATTATACGTTTTCTAAGTAATATGTAGTCTCATGTTGAGGTATTTAATATAACTCGAATACTGGACTAGTTGCATATATAGGTGGCAGATTAAAAAACTGAAAAAATATTATGATATGGGACAAATATGGGATGTTTTAAAATCGTATTTGTAGAGAAATACAGCAGCAAATCAATTGTTTACTTGAAAACCCCTCCCACAGAAATTTTCTGGTTGTGCCCCTGTTTAATGTAACATAATGATAAGTAAAGTAGCACAGATGTAAAATAAAATGCAAAATGTACATGGGTCATATGCAATAGAGTACCATTATTGTACAGTTATATACAGTTTTATCCATATTAAAAGTTACGCAACTCAAAGAGATATGAACTCCCCTGTCATCAGTGTTTACTTCCAGGGGCGGACTTAGAGGTCAATCAAGGAGGGTGCGATTATGACCTTGAGTGTTTACAGTGGTGGTGATAGTTTGTGAACTTGGGGGACAGGAGGGAGGGTTATCATCAATTAGTATAATACTACTAGTGTTCAATGAAAGATAAAAATTAGAGGGTTTAACTATCCTCTTTTGCGCCCATATAAGAAATTACCCGAAAATGTAATACACTTTAATTCAATTAAATTATAAATTTTAGTATTTATTATTAGATAAAAAATATTTAAGAGCACAAAAAAATATCCCATGCAGATCAGGTGAAGTGTAAAAAGTTTAACAACCCTGAAAATTCAACTTTTTTATACAAGTTAATTTACCAATATATTCAACATCACAAATCATTTAATGCAGAAAAAGGCGGCAGATCTTTTAACAACTTTAGACAACACTGCAGGTACGTAAAGCTCTATATTTATAAGGTTTTACTAATTTCCAAAGTTAAATAATGCTTTTCAACTCGGTTTGACATCACATTAGTAAATTAAAATATAAGTTATATAAACTTGAGACTACACTATAATATTGATCATTGTATTCAAATATGGTATTATTTTCTGTTTCCATATTTTCATTTAAATAAAAATGGAGAATTTGGCGATATTTTTGGCAATAATTTTTACATGGGAATCCCCCCCCCCCCCCCAAAAAAAAATCCGCGTCTGTTTACTTCGAACAGTATTCTCATACTTAAAATGAGAATTTTTATAATTTCCAATCGATTAATTGCTCGTACTACCTTCAGAACTGTTTTAAAGTTATGGAAAGTTCTTAATACATTAACACTTTCCAAAAACGCATATCGTGGAAGCGTCCCACACAGAGGAGCTGCAGGAAGGTAGGAACGATATTGTGGTAAATGCCAATTCAAGACGACGATATGGTGGGGAAAGAGTTTTGGTCTTCAGAATGCAATATGTCGGATTGCTTTGTAAACTTCACAGGAACGCAAAGATAATTAAATTCGACTTTTTTTACTGTAATTACGATAACTTGATCTAGGCAAATCTGTAATGGTGAAATATGGGTTTCTAAATCGTATTTATTGATCCCAAAGGCGCTGCTAAACAATTTCGCTAGTGGAGGGATGGGGGAGCAGTGCTATTATATATTTTGAGGCGGGAATGACATTTAAAAAAATTAAGAGCCAGAAAACGTGTTCGTGCATGAAAGAAAGATTATGGATATATACCAATAATCACCATAGGATGAAGAAATAAGAAGACAAAAAATCAGTGCCACGGATATTTACTAAATGAACACAACACAAACTACTTACTACACATTCTTTTAACAAAAATTAAGTTCTCCTTTTTTCTTTGGCAAACAAACCAATGGACTTTTGTATAAATTCTTTTAGGTTTCTATCAAAAATTTTCTCCAAATTTCAGTGGCATTAAGCATACTTTTCTTTTCAGCTTCTGCCAACGTGTTCAGTGTCGGTAAATTCAAAAGGACAGCAAACAGCGTGGGACAATCCCCCCTAAAAAAACGTTTGCCACAGAGTTGAAACAGGGGACAATGCTACTATGTCTATGTCCTGCTACTATCCCCATATCTCGGGGCCACACCCGACTTGTTGGTGGAAGAGGAGGGTATCGTTGAAGTAAAATGCCCCATGTCATGCGAAAACTTATCGCCAGAAGAGTCTGTGATTTCTCGCAAGTTTACGTTTTGGAGTCTTAATAAGGAAAAAGTAATATGCGGTATAAGCAGACGACACAAATACTATTTTCGAATTCAAGGACAATTACATATAACAAAACGTAATTACTGCCTGTTTGTGCTTTGGACCAGGAAAGGGATGAAGTATGAAAAGGTATTACGGGATGATTCTTTCTGGGAAAACGAAATGAAAGAAAAATTAACTAATTTTTATTTCGATTGTATACTGCCAGAATTAATTGATCCACGCCATACAAGATCAATGGCAATAAGGGATCCAGCTTCCATTTTAGAAGCGATGGAAAAAAGAAAAGAAGCCCTTAAAAGAAAAAAATAACGCCACTGTACCATTTTCATTGCATTGTAATTATGAATATTTTATTTATCCTTTTATTTTTTGCTTATTTTTAAATTTTTGGTATTTCTCAATAAACGTATACAATTTTCTTTTATATTAATTTTTGTTTAATCTGGAGATCTATTTTTATAAAATTATTCATTGATATTAAAATGATATAGGTTTAAATTTATTCGTGTGTTCTTTTGTGTTAAAATAATGGTTTCGTTTTGAAGTAAACTCTTGAAGTACTTTTTAGTATTGACAGTAAGCAGATTGGTTTACGATTTTTTTAAAAATAATTTTGGAAAGATATGACATAAAAAACAGTTGTAACGTGCATTGGGATTTTTTCATCTAGAAATTAATTGAATATCACATTTTCATTGGATTTTTCGGATCTTCTAAACTGTTCCAAACAATTTACAACAGGTGGTTCCCAAAACTGTTCGTGCACTTACTAATTTCAATTAAATACTGCATTATCCATATCAAAAATTAATATTTGAAAATAAGATTTGTTTAATAATATCTCTAATTTCGTCTTAATAAAACTACATAAAATATTTTTAATGCATAGCAAAACTTTTTTTTTAGAAAATCATTAAACTATAAGTAACGTATAAAATATCTCCCAAAAGTTTTCGTAAACTTAAATTTTTTCTTACGTATTGGTATTCGCTGCAATATTCTAGTACATTACGAAGACTTTTAGAACCACTTTACATACAGATCAAATTGACGTATAGAAGTCGCAATACATTTGAAGAAAAAGTTTCTCATTTAAAAAAATTATACTTCCCTATTTTTAGTGCCAGAAAAGAAAAGATACATCGTTGTTTTCAAATTTATTTGTTGTAGAATAAATAATTGCAAACCTTTCAAATGTAGAACATAAGAAAATGACTAGTGACTTCACTTTTGGAAAAACAACATTAAGATTGTTTATTCTTCAGTTGTGAAATAATGGAGGTGAATCAAATTAAAGTTAATAAGAAGATACGAGTGTAAAACATGCTATTTATTTCCTTTTTTTTTTTTTTTTTTTTTTTTTTTTTTTTTTTTTTTTTTAAATAATAATAATATTCTATTACAATGACACCAGTGTGTTCCCCCCCCCCTACTCTCTTTTTTTTATATATATATATAGAACCGAGGTTTTTATTCGATTCATATTCTTTCAGACATTCATTATTCGAAAATTCATCACGTTCAATATTCGAAAATATGTGAAGTGTTCTTATTTAAATAATTGTGAGTATTATCAAAAGTATTTTGCTGCGTGGAATGCTACCTCGCTCTTGTTTGATTTGATTAGATAATAAACTGTAAATTTTTCCAAACCATTTCACCCGTACAACATGTCCTTGCGCAAGTAACTAAAAACACCCCTCTCTTTTCTGGGAGCAATAGTGAAGACCCAACTTTTTTCAAGTTAATTATCGGGGGGACAACTCACTGTAACGATCAACAAAAGAAAACCATGACCCCCTTTGAATTTTGGACCCCTTTTCCCCTGCTGTCAAACTGTCAATCCCCCGGTTCTCCTCGAATCAGATTCATTACCTCGTGGAGAAAGACACGCCTTAACTGTTGCCAACAATATCTGGTTTACTCGCAGAGAAAATAACGCTAGGGTAAAGAAGCGCCTTAAGTATCCCTTACATTACCAACACGCAAATCCCCGGCAAAGTCAGCGGAGTGACTTGGAAAGGGGTGTGGCATTTTCAAATACGTTCTATTAGTCGAACAATATTCTAATCTTTTTTTTTTATGTAATGTAGAGAAATGTTACTACATTGTGAATCTACTGGTGTGGCGGGACGAAAATGGCCAAAACTGTGCAAAATTTGCTTTTGAAGGAGTTTTAAGTCCGACTACCAAATGTGTCATAACTTGCCGTATAATGAGCGTTCTTTTCTATTTGGTAACCCACCGTTCTTCAATTTTCAATGAGTAAGGGTGCAGACGATTTCACCTCGCTAGCGAAAAATACTAGCATCCTTTAAAAGTTAGTCAAGTTGGAGACAAATATTACGCAACCAATTCAAAATGATGTTCAATGGGGTACTTAAGCTTGCAGTCGCCTCTCGGAATAATTCTGAAAGTAGCACGTGTCTATTTCGTAATATATATTTGAAAATGTAATCATTACACTCTAAATAAGGAATGTGTAAATTTAAAATGCATACAGAAGTAATTTTTGAACACAATGTTATCTCCTGATGGAGTAAACTTTCCAAAGCTACGTACGTGTGGTATTTGTCAAATTTACACATTTAATTTGAGTGTATCCATAATATTTTAATACATAAAACAAAGTTTTTAATATAAATCCTTTATATGCATTAACTATTTTTACGTGCAATTGCAACTTATCGAGCTTAGATAAGAGTTTTCATAGTGTTTGACCACTACGAAGAAAACATCATCCATTTCCGAACTGTTCACTAACATTTTGACCTAAAAACTTAATTGAATGCATTGTCATCCACAACGAGTCCATATGCCAAATTTCATAACTATTTGGATGACAGCCAGTGGGCTCCGAAGATTTTCCCTCGTCAAAATTTTAATCCTTTCTCCTGAAGACGAAATTCCCATACAAAACAAATAAACTAAAATTAACCTCTTTGTTGTAACATGCAGGCTTGTCTTTTGTCTTACCACGTAACATTCGAAACGAATCGGAGAAGTTTTTCATACTTAGCCGGTTTGTCGCTCTAAAGAATGTCTAGGAAATGTGTGAAATAATCGCTTCCACACTTTGTCAAGAAAAAGCCGGGTATTCTATAAAATACCGGGGTAACATATACAGCAGAATTACTACGCGGCGCGCGAAAGATTTTTCTGCGGCTCGCCGGCACCACAGAAGATTTTTAAAAAATCAAATTTCACGATATGGATTTTTTTTTTTTTTTTTTACACAAGATTGTAATTTATCAGAAATTATATGTGTTAACTATTCAGAATACAGTACTACATTACGTGCCCGACGATTTCAGCAAGGTGGTTTAAATCCAGAATAAATACAGGAATAACTTAACTGAATCTCATTTCGAAAATTTATTAAAATTGACTGCAACAAAAACTACGACTCTACCATAAAATAAACTGAGCAATTTCGACCGCCATCGTCTCACAATTGATATCGACTAAAGCGGAGTAATTTGGAAGTACAGTTTAAATACTTTTATTAAAAGTTAGGTCAAGTCGTATTGTCACGTTGAAACAAAAGATTACCTTCTTAGATTTACTAATAATAAAAACTATTTTTTTTTATTTTTTATTATTATTATTATTTGAGGGGAAAAAAAGTCAAATATCAATTGTAATATAATTAAGATTAAAAAACAAAATTCTCAGTTTTCAGAAAAGTCAAAGTAAAAAAAAATATATATATATTGTCAAATCGATAATAATTAAAAATACATATTTTGGTAGATCCTGCCATTAGGCCCGCGAAAAGCTTCAACATAAGTCATAGCATTTTCAAGTACTTTTACGGACCTATAAGCATTTTCATGTACTTTTAAGGCCTAGAAAACAAGTTAAATGAATATTAAGTACTTTCAATAATCGTGGGAACCCTGTTATTCTAATGGATATATTTCCGTAAAAAAATAAAAAGCCATATTTTTCGGGATACTTTTATTCCGGATACCCTGTATATAAAAAGTGTTATAATGTACAGGCAGCTTTCTAATTTTGAAGTGAAATGATTGGAATGCCAAACTACGCCTCTTTTCACACTTGGAATAAGATTGAAGGGGGCAACGGGGTCGTAATAAGAGGAGGTTGCCATATTTGATCACAACCTGTCACAGCTGTCGGACAGTAGCAGAATGATAAACAGGGGAAAGGGAGTTGTAATTATCTACTTCTCTTCCCCCAGACCACTCATTCAGGGAACTTCATACATAAAGATATATCCTTCTGGCTGAGGAATAACTATGGAAAAATAATGATAGTTTTGGGAGCTTTAAAATAATCGTGTGAGATTTAAAGAACATGTATAATTTCACATTTAAAAATTTGAGATTGTATGTCATAATCAAAAACACGAAATGGATATATCGGTAAAAAGATTTATCCTTCTGGCTGAGGAATTACTATGGACAAATAATGATAGTTTTTAGAGCGTTAAAATAATCGTGGGAGATTTAAAGAACATGTATATTTTCCCATTTAAAAATTTGAGATTGTATGTCATAATCAAAAACACGAAATGGATATATCGGTAAAAAGATTTATCCTTCTGGCTGAGGAATTACTATGGAAAATTAATGTAGTTGGGAGCGTTACAATTTACGTGTGAGATACATGTATCTTTTAACACTTACAAATTTGAGGTTGTATGTCGTAATAAAAAGAACGCGAAATTGAGAAATCGGGTTAAAAGATACCTAGATTTTAGATTCGCCTGACGCAAGCATGTTTCCATTACGCCTTGTCGAACTTCAGTTTGTTGTCAATAATTACTTGTGACGAATTTGTTATGGTCCGATATAAAGGAACAATTTAAGCAAAGAGGTGCTCAACCAACGTTTTTTTGTTTTGTTTTTAATTCCATAAAATTATTTAGATGTGTAGAATGTTATGGAAGTAATTTTTAAGTCCAGCAAATTATTTGCCCTACAGTTCAATTACAAAGCTTTTCCTTTTTTAAATTCTTTATATTAAGTGTGTGTGTGGCTGCCGCGCAATAAATAAATTTTGAAACGTAATTTGACGCATATTTTGCCAATATAAATATTTTTAATATTTAAAATCAGATGCAAGCACCAAGCACACGCTGGCAACAGAAACGGCGCTATGTTAATGAATATAAAAATTATCAATGCATAGAAAAGATTTATATTAAAAACTTTGTTTTTATGGGTTATATTATTTATATTCCTTCTCATACATTTACTATTTGTGCAGCATATATTTGATGACTAATAGTTATATTTCATTAGTTATCTGACTATATATACTGACCATCTCACTACTATCTACTACTGACTGCTTTTTTCGCAAAACATGACATAACTGAAAACCTTTCAAGTATGAATGAAAAATTTGTTTGAATTTAAAACGTTAATTATAAGATAAAAGCTGATACAGTATTTTGAACGAAAAAGTTGAATACCAAACAGTAATTTTGCCGTGTCTTGAAACCCTCGGTTCCTGAAGATAAATATATAACAGTTAAAAGTTATTCAATAGCTCGTAAAGTTTGCAACAGGAAGTAAAATTATTATGTTTTGGTAAAAAGTCGGAAGAAAATTTGATTCTGGTTGACTTTCGAAAAAGTGTGTCCGGTGTTTAAAAAGTTGGGAAAACTTCCAGCATAAATTGAATGCTAAATTTTGGACAGACGTTTCAGTGCACCCCCCCCCCCCCCATCTTCTCGTCCTCACATCACGTGACCGCCGCCATTGAAGAACACACCACACTCACGTAAGCAGATGTCTACAATCAAACATTCCACGATTATTGGTCTTGACTCCAATTGAAAAGAAAAAAATCATTGGTATGATAGTTGAATTAGTTTGTTTTTTGCATCGTTGACTGATTCCAGACCTTGGTGGGAAAATAGTTTAGATTTCGGGGATTTTGAGTTTTCAACCAATCATTACACAAGTAAACAATGAGTTTTGTTTTTTTAAATGAGAAGGCTGTTAGACAACCGTTCTTCTTACTCAGAAGAAATAGAGTATTGTAAATCGGTCTGGTATATATTGGATGACTGAATATATTGTTTTGTTTTTAATTAAAAACTTCTTGTTTTGTAAAATGGCATTAACTTGGCAGTTTCAGATGCTTTCTTTTATCGAGATGATTTTTTTTTTTTTTTTTTAAAAGCTACGAGAACGAAGAATAGTATTTAAAAAATATTGAGTTGAGTGACTAATATTTCTCCAAAAACTCATTTTTTTTTTTTTTTTTTTATTTTCCTACTTTTTCGGAACGAAATCTATTTATAAAGACAGAAAATTCTAATAATGCTTTGTTATACATCCACATGTGAATTATATGACGAAACCACTTTAGTCCTAGTTATGGTAAACAGGCGCGTAGCCAGAGGGAGGGATATGGGATATATCCCCTATCGAAATTTTCTGTTTGCAATTAGAATAAAAGAATTTATTTTTTTTATTTAAAATGGTAAATTTATTGTAATGTTTTTAAATTTATATAAGCATGTAGAAAAAAAAAATACTTGTTACCTGGATTAATAAATACATTCGGCATTATTAACAAAAAAAAATTTTTATGATGTGTTGACTTATAATTTGATATCCCCTCCCGAAAAAATTTTCTGGTTATGCTCCTGACGATAAAACATAAAATAGGAACGTACCACGTGGTGTTGGTTACAATCAGAAATCCAACCTGTTTCATAATTGCATAACTCTTCCTCGTTTATGTTTTGTTTTCTAACTAACACTACACAAACTAAATCACAATGCAAACAGTAAATTGGCAGCCACCTAATACGAATCTATACAAATACGAGTAAAAAGTCAACAAACCTGCACATTGTTAATCCAAACACGCATCACACACAAAATCCTCTCAACTTCCGTTCACATCCCCGGACAACAACACCACAAGGTTATCGACAACGCAATCAGCAGACACGAGAATTAGCAGCACGCACAAATACAAGCGAATACATTCCTCAATGGCACATCCTACATCCGACGCTATATCTCCAGGTTCTTCTAGAAGTTTACAACAAAACTTCGGCTCTTCAGCAAAACTGGTTTCAATGCTCACTGAATTCACCAGGACTGCTTCTGAACAAGATTTCGCTGACAAATGGAAGCCAGGTGGAGTGGATGGCAAAAGGGGCCCTTTTGGCTGTGTTTTGAAGGGGCCCTTAGCAGGGGGATCTCGCCAAAGGGGGCTAAGTCCTTCCTTTCCCCTCTGGGGATCACAGAGGGATCCTCATTCCATCCAACCCCCATCACCAACAAGATCCCCTGATTATCCCCAATCTCTCTCCCTCTGAAATGGTCATGGACTGGTTCTCTTTTGATTGGGAAGGAGACTTGGCTTTCTAAATGAATCTGATTCTTTGGGACTTGTTGGGGAAGCTGGAACAGGAGCTTAGAAAGTGGTTAAACCAAGAGGAATGTTTCGTTTTTGTTGCAAGAGGGAAATTCTAGCTGGGAACTGGTGTGGAAAATTAAGAAAATTCGTCAAATATAAAAGGACAATTTTTATACACACAACTTGAAAAGTCTGAGAACCTTGCTTGTAGACAAATTGATGAGGATTTGCTAAGTTCAGAGTCCTTGGTTTCGTTTGGCAAAAAAAAAGTGTTTTCTAAAGAGATTTTTATGTTAATTTAATTTTTTAAGACAGCCTTTAATATTTTTTTCTTAATGTTTGAGTCACTCATTTGAAGAATATAATGGTATCTCTTTCAGCTTAAGCAATAAAATTTACTTTAACTTCTTGACCATTTCTCGCAATTGCATACCATACAAATTTGACTACACTTTAGTTAAATTCATTTCTTTTTTTCTGGTGATATGCCTTTTTTTCTCTATTTTTCTAAAAATTCAAACAGGTTTGTCAAATATCTTTGATTTCTAACATTCTTTCATTTTGATATCCTATTATCTGTTGTTTACATCCAAAACTCTTTTGCTATATTTTAATGAACATGAAACTTTTTTCTTTTCTTATTTTGATGCATTTTGAAATTAAAGTTCTTCGCCAATTTCAAAGTCCGTATTATATGTAATATGAAAAAAGTAAAGAAAAAAGTCTATATTTATGAACAAAACTTAATATCATATTTTTTAGATTTATAAAATTCTCCAATCAATGAAGTGGTATGTTAAAAGATAACCAAAAACTTACTAAAGGCGATCCCATTTTTAATTTTAAGCTTTCGTTATCAATATCGGAACTTATACTTAGTAAGACTATTTTTTTATTCTACTTATTACTTTATCCTCAAAAACCTAATAAAAGATCCACAAAGTAATAGAATGCAATAAAAATGCATAATTATGAAATTTTTTTTTTACTAAGTTGTTAAAATAAAGATGTAGATTTTTAAAGGAAAAAGTTAAAGAAAAGAGAGAGAGAGAGAGAGAGAGAAAAAAAAACCGTTCATTTTTGTCGGAAAAAGTACAATATTTTAAATTTATTTGAGAACTCATCTATTGCTGTATTTATAATTATTTTAACAAATTATCAAGCAAAAAAAGTCAATCAGATGACATTCAGTCAATCAGATGGAAGACGTCGGTCCATTGACAAAACGTAAAGAAATCATTTCAGGTCTCTTAAGACAAGCACATGTTTCTTTTTTGAAATGAAAAAAAGAATACTTTTTGATTATTAATATTTTTTGAGGGAAACAGCCGTCTTTGCATGGACAGATCTTGTTTGAGATGGCTCATTGTGATCTTTTCAATATCAATTTGCGAAATGGCTTTGAACTAGTCAATAAAAAATTTTATAGATAAACAGTATAAAAGTGTACTAAAAATATGATTTATGCAGCAACAGCGCATTCTAGTGGCCATTTCGGATGTTCGACAATCGGCATCAACAAATAGACAGAAAATTCGACAATACTCATAAAACGAAAAAAAAAAAAAAAAAATTTACCTGGTAAATGTGTTGCGTATTCAATATATAAAACGTATTAATTAAACGTATAATTCCTATTAATTATATATAACACACTCTAAAACGTAGCGTATAGAACAAACGTATATTTTATTTACAAGAAATTCCAAGTTACTTTTATAAATGTTGCCAAACGATCTTTTTTAAGAAAAGAAAAGAAACTATAAATCTCAGTCTGACGTCATGTAGTTTCTCCACAAAATGTAAATACTAAAAACAACTTTATATTTATAGGGATGATGAAAAATTATTTTCTATGGTTTAGATGGTATCCAACCAGCTGAAAAAGTTGCTCAAAAATGAGTTTTCCATACGGCGACACACCAAACAATTGAAACGTCACTATTTCCAGATTTAAAATAAAAACACATATTTTTATTACTTGAAACAAAATTTTGAAAGAAAAAACATGGTGATTATGAAAAAATATTTTCCCAAAATATGATTTTAATATGTTTAAAGTGCTGGAGGCAGCTTTTTTCCCGTTTAAAAAAATCCACCCACAAGTTCGTGAGCATATTTGTGCACTTGAGGAACTCTGAAATTCCTTGTGCCAACATTTCAATATTAACAGAATAACAATTACATGAACTGGCTGATGTTAGTGTGTCTATTGTATTCCATTGGTTACCATAGCAACGCATGGCATAGTCGCGGCCGAAACTCGTTTCAGGAACACATAGCTGCCGTTCGGAAGAAGATCACCTTAAATAGAAACGGCTTTTTTTTTTTTTTTTTTTTTTTTTTTTTTTTTTTTTTGCATTTCTCCACGTTTTGGAACATCCTGATCTCAAAAAAGTGATCTAGAAAAAATGTCCGTGTGTACGTGGTCAGCATTACTCCCGAACAAATTGACATACGATGTTCAAATTTGGTGAGAAGGTTGGTGATGGCCCAAGGACCTACCATTAAGGTTTTTGTAAAAATCGAGCATGCGCATAAGATACCTGCTACTGAAAAAATCATGTTTTTCAATTATTGTTAAATAACGGCTCAAACGATTTTGATAAAAATCGCTGTGCTAATGCCTCATAAGGTGTTCTAAACATCCCCACCACCGAAATTCTCGTAAAAATACTTCAATGGCGTAAAAAGTAGAAAAACGAGTGCCTTTAACACAGAGTTCTCTTTTCTTAAGCCATAACTCATCAACGATCGTTTTTTCTCCTCTTCTCAGTTTCACTTATAAGAAAGGATAATATAAGAATTATCGAAAAGTATATCGCCAAATTTTTTATTTTGGCAAGTTTTTTTTTTCCCCGCAAAAAATATCGCCAAACTAGACATTTTTTTCTAAACGAATGATGGACATTTAAAAACGGTAAATGACACAACTCCACATCAGTAGTAAAGAGTAATTGAAAGTTGTGCAATGTTCCACATCCCTAGTTTCCTTGTGAATTGAATATTGAGGCACAAGAAGTTTGCTGTTTATCGGATTTTTTTTTACATTTACCATAGAAATTGGATCTTCATTTTAGAAAATTGTAAAATACATATATTTAGATACAGCCCGGCTGCAGTGGCTGTAGTGCACGAGCCACCACTGGTAAGTTGTCCGGATTTCTTAATATGTAAAATAACTCTGTGTTGTATAGTACCCTGTATTTATTATTTGTTGATAGATGAGTGAAAACTTACGCTAAGAAGCATTTCCCCAATCAACTATCATTTTTAAATTAATACGGATAAAAACTTTAAAACAGGTGTCAAAGTCATTGATAAAATGACTGCTAGCTAAAAGTTGGACAATGAAGTCATTGCAAATTGGATTGCTCTTAGGAAAAGGGCAATTCGATCAATCGATTCATCTTAACTTCGGGAAGAATTTATTGCTATTTGGAAGATTTTAGTGGTCTCCCCTCCTGACCAGATGGACGGCCGACTGACTGGCTTTTAAGCTTTATCTCTTTTCCACTTTACAACGCCGTAAAAAGCTCGTAAAATTGATTGTGTGTGTTCGTCTATTGCTTTCCAATGAATGCCCAGATGAATCTTACTTCAAACTTCTGGAAAGGCCGCACCCAAATACGGTAGGGAGGCCGTTTTAATCCTATTAAGATGTCTTTATCCTCGACTGATGGCTCAAAGGTATTGTGTCTGACAGGAGATCCTATAGTAGTGAAGTGATTAGTACCCCAGACAAAGCTATTCACACCTGGTTAAAAGTGCACTTAACGCGATGGCATATTATCTGGCATCTTATGTTTTCCTAATCTGTCTATATGATATCAATTTTACGGATTTTCTCCCATCCGAAAAGCAAATGCAGGAAGATTTTCTTAGTCGTATTTAAAATTTGGACGGCTCCCCTAAGTTGAGATGGTGCGTTATGATGTTTCAGCCATCGATATAGATAAACAACTGAATAGACTGCTTAACGCTGGGAAAATGAAGCCGTTGCCAGATGCCATTGGTGGAATAAAAAATACAGATTGCGAGGATTGAAAATAAAATTTTGGGTTGTACACAGCAGAAATGTCAATAGTAGACCTTAATTAGTAATAATGTGCAAAAATATATATACTCTTAAAATTTAACAAGGTTTTTCGCATTCCCATCCAACTATGAAAGTGAACTGTGCATTCCATCACCTTCGCAATCCCTGACGCATTTTTCTCTTTGCATTGACATTGGAACAGTCTATCCAGCTGTTTATCAATATCGATGCACATCGATGTTTCTGCACAGTGTAGCCAAGAGTTACAGCCCTCTTGAATACAGAGAATCTAATGCAACCAGCCTGTTGCACAAAACTGCGCACAAGGGTAAAACGTTAAAGTAGCCTTCTATAATTGAAATCACCCTAACCTGACACTAAGCAGCCGGATAAAAACACGTTTAGTAAAACCTCCGATTGGCTGCGAATTCTTTGCAACCAAGGGTGACTTCAACAATAGTGTGAACTAACACAGATTTCGAAAAACCACCAAGACTTACAACCTTTTAAAACACACAAACAGAATCGCTTTATCGACTTATATTAAATGCGTCGGCTAGAATAATGCTCCTTCCATTAGAGAAAGGAAAAACTTCCAGTAAATTAATAACAGTAACTTGCAACACCCCTCCCCCTTCTGGTTTTGTTAACACAAAATTACGGTCTCTGATAACAAATAAGCCCTACACCCCCTCCTCTCCACGGTCGTTTACAATCTTATTCGCCCACCTACCTTTTCGGCTCTATTGATCCTGATTAAAGCTCAGGTACAAGATGATATAGTAATGGGTCTGAAGCAGACTTCCCCCCGCCGGTTTACAATACCGGTATTTAGCCATCATTAAAATGGAGGGATACTAATCATTAGGTACAGGGTTCTACTCAAATGGGACGGATGCTTCCCATATTATCTTTTTAGGACTTCACTTGAATACAGAAGTTATTGGACGAGGAAAGATGAAGTTTCTTTTTTGCACGTTTGAAAATAACGATGTTGCATCGTTAATCTTCAGGAATATTCTACGCTTTATTTAGGAAAACCTCTGGTTCTTGTGTGATTTCAAAATATTGTAAAATGTAGTGCTCCGTAATGGAACGTTGCAGTATACCACATAAAAGTGGAAACATTGAGATGTCATACTATAATGTGTAACCAGATTTTTCTATCTTCAGAAACTTCATCTGTAGTTAGTTTTCTTAATTAGCGAAATTCTTAAGACATTTTCGTTTTATTTAGATTGAGAAAGCGCAACAATCTGGCGGGACAGCGAGGCAAAAGGTGGGTCTGTCCCACCAAAATCGGGACTTCTGGTCACATTATGCATGTCCCGAATTTGAAAAAATTCCCCTTTAAAATACATTACGTTTGAGAAATACATTGTTAGGTAATTTACTCGTGTAAACATAAAAAGAAGGTTCAGTATTCGAATTTTATTTTTTCCATCATTCACATTACTTTGAAGCAAAAGCAATCTTTAAGGTTTCTGAATTAATAACGCGTTTACTTCTGTTTATTGTGCTCGGGAAATTTAAAATATAACAAACGGCTTTTATAATTTTTTAAACATTGTTGCACGAGATAGCATTTTTAAAAAGTATTGAAATGTGTTTTCATTGTTTTCTAGTTAGTTTTTGAAAATTAAAATGAAATGGCGGTACGTTGGTAACCGGATGTGTTTTTTGATATTCTAACATAAACAAAAGGCAGCGACACAATCAATGTACAAAAAATGTATAATTTCTTAAAAAAATACACTTAGCATAAAATTCAAATGTCAATTAAATTAACGAAGCTACAATAGAAACAATTCAATAATGAAATTGAAACAATTTGATTTCTTGCTATTGTGGAAGTCTTAAATACCCTGATTTATTGCAATTTTTCATGACCCCCCTGTTAAATCACAGTTGGGTTGGGATTGGATTCTCATGATAATTCTTCACTTTTCCTGATAATTTTCTTTCCATCACAATCCAACTGTCACGAGACACACTCTCATTGTTCGATAATAAAAATATCAACTCGATTTCAATTTGATATTACACAAGACTTTTTCCGTAGTTTAAATCGAACTCTTTGCAATTATGGAGAAAAGAAAACTATCCTTTCAAACTATTTTGCGTCTATACTTTTACTACATCTGAGGAAACATAATCAGTTTCGCTCAATGAAATCTGGCACTAATTTAATTTCAATTGGAACCAAGCTGCACTTTCAAAATAATACTGGACGATCCAGTCTTCCAAATTCCTAAAAAAACACAACTCTCGGAATGTTTGAGTGACGTCGCCAACCTGAACGCCCAACTCTACCCACCAATCAAGAACAAGCTTACATCGATTGGAAGGCTGCCAGAAAAATGAGCACCAGCTGATTTCTGGATGGATTCACCCCCCCCCCCCACCTCATCGAAGAGTTGCTTCCACTCGTATCTCTTATCTTTTTCTTTTTTTTATTATCATCATTTTTCTCCTCCATTTTTCCGCCAGCACTTGTGTATCTGAAGCTTTTATATTGTGGCAGAAATAGACGCCAAGGTCGCTTGCCGAAGTCTTTTATTTAGGTTATTGCAGTAGTAAGATAAGTAGTACGGCCATAACTTTTGCAATGCTACGTGATTCGGTGAAAAGTCGGGAAGTAAATTGTAAATTCACCATTTTCCTGGACGTAAACGATTTCCAAGTTGGAATTGGGCGTTGCTTTGAAAAATCTTGGCTTTCAATTTTCGATTGCTGAAATTTATCTTTTGAACTTTTCGAGAAGTGATCAATCGGACATTTTCCCCATGGCACAATACTTTTAGACAAGTCGTCCACAGAATCGGAAATTTTCGTTTATGAAAGTTTAACATAGTTTCCCTATGTAAAATGTAATCTTCGGTACTTTAGTTTCTACACTACGCTATTAATATAGAAAGGAACTCATACTAAGACTCTCTCACAAGGCATAAGCGCATGACGTTGAAAAAATCATGTTTTTCAATGATTGCTAAAAAACGGCTCCAACAATTTTGTCCAAAATCGCTGTTTTAATGCCTCTTAAGGTGATCTAAACATCCCCACCTCCGAAATTCCAGGAATAATGCATTAATAGCGTAATACGTGAAAAAACGAATGCCTTTATCATACAGTTCTATTTCCTTGAGTTAATTCATCAACGTTCGTTTTTTCTCCTCTCCTTAGTATCACTTACAAGAAAGGATAATATAAGAATTATCGAAAAGTATATCGCCAATATTATCATGTTGGCGGTATTTTTTTATTTTTTTTTTTCCTAAATGAATGATGAAAATATAAAAACGATAAATTACACAAATCCACGTTGGTATTATAAAGTAATTGAAAGTTGTGCGATGTTCCACACCCCTAGTTATTTTTATTTATTTAGGTTCTTTCAGCATATAACGGCAGTGTACACTGCAGTGTTTTTGCAAGACACACAGACAGATTTTCAGTATCCCATATCCACCCAATTAGTTTATTAACTAATCCGTCCCAAATAAAAATGGGCCTCATCGCTAAATCATATACAGCCGCCATCAAATTAACACTTTTGCAAACCGGTGTATTTAAAATTCAGTAACGGCCCGTGATCGAAAATACTACTGCAGCCGGAAACATGCGATTTCCCACTCCCCACCACCATCCTACAGTCTCTCTACACATTACATGGAAGTAAAAGATCTGTTGAGTTCTATACGTTACCATGGCAATGTCGGAAACCAAAACGCGTTTCAGGAACACTCGGCTGCTGTTCGGAGGACGATCACCAGTTTGGGTTGATACTGAATATTGAGGCAACAAGTTTGCTATTTAATGGATTTTTTTACACTTGCCTTAGAAATTGGACCTTCATTTTAGAAAATTTAAAAAAAAAAAATAAAAAAAAAAACTTAAGTTATGAACTAATAAATTTAAATGCAACCTAGCTGTACTGGCTGTAGTGCACGAGCCACCACTGTTAAAATTCCATACCTGTCTCTCTGTCATACCACTGGTCTCTTCTTTCTGTCTCAAAGTTAGTGATTCCTGTACGAAAGACTCTGCGATTGCAATAAGCGTATTCATCCCACATGACATTATCCCGCCTCTGATCGCCACGAATTCTGCGTAATCAAGTTCTCGTCCGCACATTGTTGTCTGCCTCAGAAGACGACAAACTTCATTTCATCAAGTGAGGGGGGGGGGGGGGAGTGGACTCTCATTAATGGAATCCCCCTCTTCCTGTTGAGTTGTTGTTTGTTCTGTATAACGGAGCCCCCCCCCCCTTCCCCTCTTATCTTCGGCCCATTAGAACAGGGTCCTCATATGCAAGAAGTGAAACTAGCCTGTGATTAGGGTCGCTTGACGTGAGGCTCAACGAAGCGTGGTATGGCGGTTTATGGGGATGGGAAAGATGTTTTTTTTTTTTCTTTCTTCTTTTTCTTTTTGGAAGGAGAAGGGGAAAAAATAAAGAAATCTTGTGTGGTATTTATGCGACGGAAGTTGGGGGCGGAAGTGACGTTATTGTTCATAATTTCGTCGCTTTTTAATGTCATAAAACACTATTTATATAACAGGGTCTTCCAGAAAGGGTTCCCTAACTTAGAGAAAACATAACTGCGAAACAGTGAGAGAAAGAAAGGACAGGTTATATGTTGGACAGAAAGGTATGGAATTCCTAAATACACCGGTTTTCCAAATTATCAACAAATTATTGAATTTATGCACTCACGTCCAAATACCTTTTAATTTATTTTACTACTTCAACGCAATGTAGAATTGACAGCACCACACTATTTGCGCATTCACATCCAATATATTTTATTTATTCTGATTAAAATAATTTTGGCAATGGGAAAGAGTTTCAACAATGATCGATTAAAATGAGAACTATTAATATTCTGTCTAAAATAATTACAGAAACGCGTGTAAAAGCGACCTTTTAGTGGCAATGACAGCCCCCAAAACAAAGAATGCACTGTCATTAACACCGAATTTATCTGCCAAGTTTCAAGTGGATTTATTAGGTTTCCGCAGATTTGCTTAGGCAGACACAGCCAAACGCAAATTTCGAGAGCCAAACTTTTGTTCTTCAAAACAGTATAGAAAGCATTCCAGAATCCGAAACTCACTTTTATTGTAAATTTAAACTGATAAATACATAAAAATTTGTATTATAACCCAATGAAGTTCTCATTTTAGAGAATAACTTTTTTTACAATACATGTAACAACCGACAAATATTTAATCAGGGCCAAATGCTTTAATTCAATCTGTAGTGGGTGGATTTTAGTGGTTGACGCGACGATATTCCCCATCAAGTCTTCTCAACGTTGAGGAGTGACGAGAATTCGTATCGCGAAAAGGGGGGAGTCCCCCTCTCCCTGCATATTCATGAGGTGACGCGTCAAACAGGGTGCACGACATCTCCAATTACTCACCCCCCCCCCCCATCCCCTCAGGAATGGAATTAAGAGGGCAATCAGGGAGTATGCTTTGTCGGCACATCAGACAAGATACGCTGTTGCTCAACTGAGGTAAAGTGCGGAAATTTTTCCTTATTTCTATTAATTTTTATCTAAATGTTAAGGTGGGTATTTGGCGTAAAAGTGCATGCTATTACAAAATTAGGGAATGGGGGTCGTTTCCCAATCGAAAGTCTGTAAGTTAGATTGCTTGACATATAACTGAGGACAGAGAAAAAAGGTGTTTCCAGGGTTCCGGGTCAAATCCCAAAATGAAAATCCATGACATTTCAATGACTTTTAATGACCTAAATAATGTTTTTAAGGTCCTTTGCACATTTTTTTTTCAGGCATCATGTCTATAGATAAAATTTTAATAAAGTATATTTTACCAAACCCGGAGCCCGGATTTTTTTCCGGGGGGGGGGGGGGGTTATTGTCGGAGATCTGATTAAATACTGTTACGAATTTTTGTATATTTGTAAATATTTCGTAGTGTTAATTTTGTAAATAGTAATTTATGTACATTTCGCATAAGGCAGTGCAATAGTTCGTCGTTAAATTGGCTTCACTGCAGTGAGCATCTCAATGCTTGATAACGGGTTTTACAGAGGTAACTCTGGGAAGCGAGTTTCAAGGGGCAGGGCATTTAACATTATGGTAATGGGAATCTCTCCAAATTGGCGAGATAGAGCCAAGTTGGCGACGGTTTTGGCGACTAATTTTTGTCGCCAAATTTGGAGAGAAATCGCCAAATGTCGCCAAACTTGGCGACCATTTGGCGACATTTTCGGTCCCCAGGTACATGTATAGGACTTTTCGACTACGATCTGGAAAGTTCTCCAAATATCGACCTCTAGAGGTTTCAAGAAGGTTCGCAGCCTCCCCTATATAAGCCCGGCAGTGAGTGGAGTGAGTCAGTCAGTTGAGTGATTTTGAACCACTGAGGTAGTTGACTGAGTTAGTTAGCTGAGTCCGTTAGTTGACTGGAATTACTGAATCTCAGCGAGCGTTCCGAGTAGTTCTAAAGCGAACTGTATTGCATTGTCTTTTGCGGCGATTTAGCAGTTATTGTCAAGCTTTTAACTGCTGTTTTGTGCTCTATTGAGGTGAAAAGAGCTGTATTGTGTCTACTAGAACGAGAAGTTCTGGAGCTGTAAGAGAACTGTAAAGAGTTATTTTGGAATAAATTTCTGCAAGTTTTGATCTGCTTTGGCTTCAAATCTTTCGAACCCGTCCACGCAACAATACATATAACAAGTTACACCAAAAAAAAAGAAGAAAGAAGAGGAAGTGGTAAAACAAGATTTCACAAAATTTCGGGAAGGGGGGGGGGTCCCTCCCCCCCTAGTCTACGGCCCTGTATTCTGCCAAAAAATTCACAAGTTGGCGCATGTGTAATACAAATATATCAGAGAATTTCGTTACGGTGCTAATAAGTGGCGGTCACGCGGGGATAGCAGGTCTGAGTTCTATTTTTATAATTTTTGCAGTTGGGCACACAACATCCGCAAAAATTAAGGACTTATAGCATTTTCAAGGCCTTGAAAACAAGTTCAAAAATATTAAGCACTTTCAATAACCGGGGAAATCATGTGTTTCACACTGTACAAAGTTAACCCATAAAAACTTCTTACTATAAAACCTTAATACACTGTTAAAAATTTTGGTCCACCTTGCACCAAAAATTGGTTCCCATTTAGCTGCCACCAACATGTGGTGCTCAGTTTCACGATTTAATGGTGCAACCTCGGACCGTAAGCACCATTAAATCGCGAAACTAAGCACCAAATGTTGGTGGCAGCTAAATGGGAACCAAATTTTGGTGCATGGTGGACAACTGTTTTTAACAGTGTATGAAATGCTAAATTTTATGTGCAATTGTAACTTATTTAAGTTCAGATCGGTTTTGGGCTCAAATCGAATTTATATAGTGTTTGACCATTACGAGAAGAACCATCATGACATGGACAAACTTTATTTTTGCAACTCCGCCGCCCCCCCCCCCCTCCCCTAAAAAAAAACTTAGTAGAAAGAATTCATGTCATCGCTAACGAGTCTATCAGATGTTGTTTCAGCTTGAATAAATGTCGGTAGAGCGTTAATAAATTAGTCTTTCGAAACAGCCAAAGAACCTTATGTCATAGCGGCTTTTTAATGACAGCGATCAAAACTTATCCTTGTCATCTATTATGAATCTATCCGCCAAGCTTCATCTCGATTTGATGGCAGCAAGTGGGTTAAATCGTCCTTCAAAGAGGGTATTGTGTAAAAGCGTCCGATTAGTGATGGACGTTTATAACTTGATAGAATACACTGTAATTGAGTCTATCTGCCGCTTCAGTTCGATAGGATGGCGGCAAAGGGGTTAAATAGCACTTCCAAGATTTGCCTGGCACAAACGCACAAAATCGAAGTTAATATAAAGGATTTAAAAATTAACTCTCTTTTGCCCAAAGAACCTCGTAAAAAAGTACTTATGTATAAAAAGTCGGAAAAGGAAACAAATTATCTAAAAGTAATACTTTAATTAATCTTTGGGAGGCAATGATTATTAAAAGTTAATTTGAGTTATTTGAGTTGCTTTAATAATTAAGTAATTTTATTATAAATAAATTTAACAACAACAAAAAACCAGTTTGATAAAAACACTTAATTCAATGGATATAATTAGCACAATAAGTATATTCTTTTATTAATATAACGGCGGAAATGAATACGCCTAAAATGACCGTTCTCTTAGACATGGATTTCAGTTAATACACAAACCTTGCAAAGTATTGCTCGATATCAAAATATTGCTTGTTCTTTTAAATCAACCTTTAGAAATTTCAAAGAAGATGAGCACCAATCCCAACACTCACCTAAAAGAAAAGAAAAATAAAAGTTAGCCTGCATTTGAGCAAACAATGTAATATTAATAGTACATTAATGAAATTTATCTAAATGAAGATTAAGAAAACTAAGAATTATATAAGGCTTAAGATTATTGGTCAGTTGTGACTTAATCAGTAATTCAACGAACTGCGATGTATCAGCGTATAATACAGGGTCTCATTTAAAGCAGATAACTAGATTTTTAAAATAGTAGTAACAGGGAATCATCCCTTCTCAAAAAGCACTAAAATACCCTTTACATAGAATCCCCTATAGAATACCAAAATACCCTCCACGTAGTCTCGTTCATAGAGGCCCAAACTAAAAAAAATAAAAATTAGCATCGATTTCCAGACAAATAACATAACTTGCAATTGAAATTAAATTATTCTTCCAAGGGGCGCAGTGAATTTCTAAAAAAAAAATAAGTAGGAATTTTAAGGATAATTCTTAAAAATTTTATGGATAATTCTTAAAAATTTTATGGATAATTCTAAAAAGGTTAAGGATATTTTCTTTTAAAGCTGACATAAGCTGTTAAGACAGACATTCTTTTCAAAGCATATTTCAATACCAGCAAAAAATTGCCAATTTAAAAAAAAATTAATTATTAATAATTAAAACCTCATAAAAAAAAATTCCTCTGAAGAATATTTCGCTGGTTTTGGAGGAGAATTTTCATTTAAATTTTGTTTAGGAATTATCGAAAAATTTCAGTACAATTTTAGGGAGAAACAAAAATTTAAGGAATATTAGGAATTTCAGCGCGAATGCGGCCCCTGTTCTTCAGATCATTCTTTTCTCTCACAAAATCTTCATTCGTAAATTATTCTTGGCCTTTAAATTGGTATCTTAATTATAATTTTTTGACTATCCCTTTATATAGTCCTTACTCAGAGTACTAAAATATCCGTTTGCCAATAACTTTTAGAAGCAGGCCGTATGACTTAAGTTGGAGCTTTTCGAGGGCCGGATACACCAATATATGTATCTTTAATTGTTATCGATTTAACATTATATCGCATTTCTGGAAACTGACAAAAATATTGATTTTTTTTTTTTTTTTTTTATCTTGATAAAATTATAATTGATATTTTATTCTTTTTTCTAAATAATTAAAAAATAATAATTTTCAGCATTAGTAAATTAAAATCTAAAAAAGAAGAGAGTCTTTCGTTCGAACGTGACAATAGGACTTTATCTAATTTTTAATAATTAAGTATTTAAACTGTACTTCCAGATTATTCTGTTTTAGTCGACATCATTTGTGAGACGATGGCGGTTGAAATCGTACTGTTTATTTTATGATAGAGTCGATGTCTGTCGCAGTATTTGTTGCAGCCAATCTTAATAAATTGTCCAAATGAGATTCAGTTAAGTTATTCTGGTGTTATTCATGACGAAAAACACTTTTCTAAAAGCTTCTTCATATAGTTTATTCGGGCACGTAGTGGAGAACTCTGTTCTACATAGTTAACACATACTATTTCGGATAAATAACAATGGTAGAGAAGAAAAAAAAAGAAGAAAAAAAATCCATATCTTAAAGTTTGTTTTTTAATCTTCTGTGCTGTTTGCGGGCCGGTTTTGGTGGCTAGCACTGATCATAGAGCAACAAATTAAAAGAAATTTAACTTCGATTTTAGAATGAGTAACTAACACAATGTGCAATTCTTCAGAAGCGGAGATTTTAACCTTTAAACTTGCATAAAGGGAGAAAAGGAGACCATTATAGAAAGAAAAAATAATAATAAATCCAGAAATAAAACACAAGATGGTACTGCGATGTAGTATGACCATACAATGGACAATCCCGTACTTTTTTCCAATTTTTTTATTCAATTCTATATGTTTCGAAAAGGCCATAAACACAAAAATTTCTACTCACTGCGTTTTTTTTTTTTTTTTTTTTTTTTTTTTTTTTTAAATTTGCAACATAAGTTTGCTTGTGAGTTTTGGCGGGAAAAACGATTCATTCCGATCGAATTAAATGAGACGTCACTTGATCTGAAACAACTTGACTTGAAACGCAGCAGCGGAAACCAGTTTTGCAAGTTTCTAGCAAATCGCGCCAGCCTGTACATGATATGGCAACTGTCTACCAAACCAACGTCAACCATTTCGAAAAAACCTCACGATAACCATAGAAACGGAAGGATGTTTTGACGTCACAGCTACAGCTAATCGTTTTGATCGGATTGCAATGGGACGGGGTTTCGGCACTATTTCTTTTCCTAATACTTAAGTTCTTTAAAATAATTAGTTATTTTTGTTTGAATAATTGGAATCAGGAAGAAATTCCTCATAAATATAAACTAATTCCAATCGTTTTTAAATAAAATGCGGGCATTGCCCATTTAGGAAGTTTTAAAAGTCAAACACAGCCCGCTGCATAAAATGATCTACGCGTCAAATAAAAAAAATAAAAAGTCTCACCTCGCAAGGTGTGCCTTGTGGTTGCAAATCATCTGTTTACGAGACTGTTGACGATATTCAGTGAGAGAGGTGCAGAGGGGCTGGGGGGGGGGGGGGTGCAGGTGACATGGCACACGTGAAGCGCAACACTATGTGACCTACTTTCAGAGAGTGATGTGGAACACTTTTTTTTTGTTTTTAAGGGGAGCACAGACTGCTTCCTTTCGAAAGGGGGGGGGGGGGAATAAATGGGGGAGAAAGAGGGTTGGTGTCGACGTCATCTTTTGTGGAAGGGAGGGGAGATTAACACACCTTGCGTCACTATCGCTTGTGCGACAGCAATAATTTGATTTAACTTAGTTTGGCAGTGGTTCGGGTGCAGTTGCTAGGGTTGTCACATACTTGTGACTAATTTTGGACACCCAGTTCAATTTGACAAAAGTTTCAATATACGTTTATGTTCTCAAATTCAAAAATGTGCTTCCAATAAGTGAACTGTAGACCATTCTTTATTAGATCATTGATATAACTAGGTTATTGGCTGATGACTAATTTTACTCTGAGTGGACTTTACATGGCCCAGCAAACAGCGACGAGTAAACGAATTGAACAATTAAAATAAATGCCATCACATATTTGAAGTTTTCATTTCTTGTATTAGTTTTAAAGATGAAACTGAGGAGTTGAAATCTAAGAGGAGTATACATAAGCGTCAACTTTTCACTTTTAACACGGAAGCAAGACTCAGTTAATAAACTCAATGAGAAAGGGGCGGGGGGGGGGGGCGCAAATTTTAAAGAGGCCACTTTATTCATAACCTATTTTCTGTATACATGGACTTGTAATCTCATAATTACAAAATTACTTACTCCAATATTAAACGGTAGTTTAAAATATTTTTTTTTTTTTTTTATGAAATTGCACAAAAATACACCACATATTACTAATTCGAAAGGATTTTCCAATATTTCTAAAAAAATTTAATTTATGTGCAATTAACAAGAAATAAGCAAAAAATTCAAATATAAAAAAACATTTCAAAACATATTTACTTGAAATTAAAAGTTTATTGGAAAAACACATATTTAGATATTTTGAATCGGGGACGAAATGATGCCTTTGCCCCCGCTGTTGGTGGAGCACGGGGGCGATCGCCCCCTTTGACCCCGTGTAGTTGGCGCCTATGAGAATATATGAAGTTATGCTGGCCAGACAGATATTTTTTGTAGATCACTGAACTCAAGTCGTTCCAAAACGTGCAAACAAAGTACAAAATCATTTTTTTTATCGAATGCAATGCGTTCATTACCCTGTCATACAAATAAGTTAATTGAAAGTAAAAATAGGTCAGCATATGCTATTAGTCTCGACAGCATACAAAAGCGGAAAAATAGTGAATTTTTTAAAAATTAATAAAACAATTTTAAAAATTGAATAAATTTAATAGAATTTTTAGTTAAATTTAACGTTTACGGTTAAAACTGGCAACAACATTATTACGAATAGAATGCAATTTCATGGAAACATATAAGTTAACTATCTAGAAAATGGCGTTCAAGCTAAGAAATGTCTTCAAAAGTTACTGAGATATGGTTGTTTAAAATATTTATTCCAAAAATTTAACGTTTTTAAAAATACTTTTCTTGTATAAATGCGGTTATAAATTAATAACTATTACACCTGGTACTTAGATCAAACGTCATTTTATGATGAGCACTACAAAGAACTTCCACAGAAAATTTCTCAGCAAAATCTTTGCTACTTCTTAAGTTATCATGACGAAACAGAAAAAATTCCATTTTGCAGAAAATGAGTTTAAAGTACACAGTTGCATTGGAAACCTGTTGGGATGATTGTATTAAATTTAGGACAACTTTGTTCTTAATTGACTAAGAAAAAAAAGTAAAGCTATTTTTAGAAACTTTAGGAAACACGCTTTCACAAAATCATATCAGAAATTATTGTGAAATTTTACGAAAATTCGACTTTTTAAGGTAGTCGACTACCTATCTTAAGCCTCGAATTACAGAGAGGAATTTCTCAAACCTAATTAAAAAACGCCTATCGTAATTAAAAACGCCAAACCTAATTAATAAACGTGACTCAAGATCATTCAATCCTTTCCCGTATCAATAGAAACCCATGTTGGGCTCGCTGAACCAACTCTTGTCAATATTGTACTTCAGAGATGTGCATGTCCGATAACGGAATTTTACCACATCTTTGAGAAGTAGGGCAGAGCAGCTTGAACTGACATAATGAGTGATTAACTAACTAAAACCGTCTTCTGGAGTATTGGCTTGGTTGCGAGGTAACGTGGGAGTGAAAACCATGACCATGAGTCGCCAGTACTGAGAGGCAATTTATCACAAACACCTTAACAGTGTTTTTATAATGAGCTATTAATACTGCGTAGGTTATTCTTGGCATGGATGATTAATATGATGTACTGTAATTTTCCGCACTATTGCCTTTTACAATTTTGTACATTCTACGCTCTATCCGGGAATTCACTAAATGATAACGACCACAATTTTTACATTAAGATCTAGTGTGTGTTTTTTTTAACTCGCATTCAATTTTTAAACGTTTTATTTATTCAATTTTAACAGTTTGTTTACAATGTGGCTCTGAGTATTTGGTTGATTTATGGGTACGGCGAATCCGACTTATTCCACTCTCAGCAACTGATGGTCCAAACTGGACTTACCCTCGCCAATGAAAGAGAACCCTACAATATACATATCTTTACAAACAAATGACTCTTAAAACAGCCATAAGACCTACACTTTTTTTTACAAACAAGTTTATTCCCTAACGACAAAAGAGAGACGCTAGAGCTAATTTGATTAAAACTGACGGGTGTTCAACCACTTAGCCTTTGTAACAGAGATTTTCGGGCTCAGATTTTCCGAAACCAAGGACAATTTTATTTTTCCCAATCGCTATATCTCTAAAAACCAATTCGAACACATTCCCCCCAAACCAAACAAGTCCAGTTTACCAACTCCCATAACGAGCCCTTCCCCACAAAAATCATCCTCCCATTGGTCTTCTCAGACTCCTCCCCTCGTTCCATTGTTCGAAAAAGCACCTCCACGGGGGGGGGGGGGGGCACATCATTATCCCCCCTCGCATAAAAACCCTCCCTTAAATCACGTGACTCACCCCTTTTTGCCTGGACAGGATGGGACGCCCATCTTCCACCACCTCCATCCCCACTCCAAATGGAATGGACACAGAGGATCGGTTTTGGTCCGAAAGGGGGTGGGTCACTTATTGGGATAAAATGGCGGAAAAGGGGTTCAGTTTTTATAGTTCATTTCCTGTTGCGTCACTAATTGCTTCCGAGCATGATGTGCAGTGGGAAAAGTGGCATTGAATTCAAGGGAACAAGGGTTTTGATTTTGGTTTATAATACTTCAAGAAATTAGAGGCGGTGAGATACTTCCTACTTTCCCGGTTCCGAGATAAAGTTGAATTCAACCTGAACCTGACACTAAGTACCCGGATACAAACACGCAATCTGGACGCTTCGATTGGTTGTAAAAAATTCGCAGCCTATCGGGATTTTTATTAAACGTGTCTTCTACGGGGTGTCAGTTAGGGTGATTTCAACTATAAACATGTGCCTGAAGGCAGTTTAGTCCATGATCACTCAACTCTCCTTTGAGGAATGGTATATAAGGAAGGTGAAGTTTGTGACAGCCTGATCAGATCTTGGCGTAAATCCAAAGGTGGGAAGAGTTTCTTAAAACCCTCAAGATTAGTATATTACACCTCTGATTATATTGATATTCCTAGTAGCATTCTCTAGTAACAAGTACGATCGCATATTACACCTCACGATTCGTATATTACACCTCTGATCGCATTGATTCCTAGTTGTACTATCCGGTAACAAGTAGACAGTGAACCCGACAGTGACAAGTACGATCGCATATTACACCTCTGATCATATTGATTCCTAGTAGCATTCTCTAGTAACAAGTCGACAGTGACAAGTGAAAGTATTAAGCCATTTGTCCCATATTTCTCTGTGAAATGTGATTTCCTATACAGCTCAAAATACATCAAAGCTGCTTCTGAAACTAAACAGTTCAAGTTGTATGTCCCCCAATGGTAAAGGCCACAATTTTTTTTTCTCGATGTTCTGTTTATGAATGCAATTTGTGCATTTCATGGTGTTTTTTTTTTTTTTTTTTTTTTTTTTTTTTTTTTTTTTTTTTGCAAGAGATTGAAAGAAAAAAAAAATCTCACACAAGCTCTCGTAACTAAGGCATCAATTTTAAAAGAGTAGTTTTAAAAAGAATAGAAAAAGAGTAGAATATAACTTTGCCCAGCCTCCTGTAAAATTTAGAAAAATAGAGACAGTGTCCTCTACCTCTGGGATACAGAGTTATAGGCAAGACAAGTGGACGATAAGTCCTTTATGAAAGTCCAACAAACGTTCTAAATTAACTCCAAACTCATTCTCGACCAATCCCGTTCTCTTCATTGTTTACTCACTCTAAATCCAAACAACTTCTATATCTAAGATGACAAAAAAAAAAGCAAGCCTCAACTTCAAACAAAGCTTTCTTTCACAAAAACCTCCCCTTACGCAATTTGAGGTCGACCCCCTCTTGGTGCAACTGTAAATCCGGAAAAAGGAGACGGATATATTTTTCTTCCCTCTCCTTCCAAGAGGCTTCCAGAACAACATTACCTACACTCCCTCTTGCAGGAAATATTATCTGGGAACACAGTTGGAAATAAATTTCCTACACGGGGAGAAGAAATTGGGACGGGCTATTTCACAGGCAGGAGGTCGTATCAATGGAAGCCAGACGGATTTTATAAGCCTGATAGACTGAGAGGCAACTGCAATTTTTGGACCTCATCGAACATCATTCTGAATTTTTTATAGAAATTGGAGAAAAGTGAGTAGATTACGAATACACTGGTCTGCCGCGGCAAAAATGACCGAAACTAGTCAAAAATCGACTTTTAATAATTTGGACATAATCCAATTGCCAAATGCGCCATAACTTACCAAATAATGAGCATTTTTTTTTTTTTTTTTTTTTTTTTTGGTAACCACGCTCTTTAATTTTCAATTAAGATGGTTGCAGACGATTTGGATGTGTGGCGATGGCTTACTTGCATCTTTCACAAATGAGCCAAATTGGCAATAAACATTACGTCATTGATGACGTAACTAATGTCGCCAATTTGGCTTACTTTTAAAAGATACAAGTTTTCCGAGCCAGAGATCAGAAATCGTTTGCGCTTTTTCTCATTGAAAATCAAAATGCAATGGGTTGACAGACGAAAAAGTGTGTTCTCTTTTTGGCAAATCATGACATATTTGGCAATCGGATTTGAGTTCAACTCATTCCAAGTCGATTTTTGATCTGTTTCGGCCATTTTTACCATGGCAGACCAGTGGATTAGTAATCTACTCACTTTTTTCCAATTTCTATAAAAAAATTCAGAATGATGTTCGATGAGGTCCAAAAAATGCAGTCACCTCTCGAACTATAATAAAGAAATGGTCAGCGGTAAGGTATCCCGGAATCGTAAATCTTGGAAAAATTCGATTTGGATATTCTAATTGTTATAAAAAACGGGTTTTATGCTGTTTACAGTGATACGTAAAACTTCCACTTGCAATAGATATATGTTAGAAGTACCAGCAACAAACAGACATATGGTGTGGGTCGCTTTTGAACTAAGATGATTGTTTACTTTAAACTTGATTTTCTCAGTACTATGGTTGGTTGTTTTCAGATTATCTGGCGCCGTCAGCAACACGAAGGCTATAATGCCCCGAAACATTCGTCATTTGACAAGCCAACATACATTTACAAACACCCATGCCTAACACGGGACTCGAACCCGCAACCTCGCGATCTAGAAGCTAGCACACTAACCACTATACCGTTTGGTCCTCAGTACTATGTTCTTGATGGTGTTTAATTTAGGTGCACGGCAGTGCACCCGCCAAGTTCACTGCCAGGCATATTTTACCAGAAGCCACTCAGCAGTATTTTGACTTCTTATATCTGCGTATTACAGTATGCCTGAGAGCTTATTTTTTTTTTTTTTTTACAGATAGCTGTTAGCCACTTTAGTAAGACACCTAAATTTCAAGTCACCAATTATATTAGTTGTCGAAATAATCAAATTCAAAAACGGCAGAAAACAGCATATTTCCATTATCCATCCAAAACACACTCACTAATCATCAAATTACTAAGGTACTTCTAGAAGAGATAGAAGAATGAAATTTGGTATGCCTAGTAAAGTTTAACATGAAAAAAAAATCTAAAAATTGAGATTTCCCCCTCCGAATCTCCTAAAGGGGGCATTGTTCGAAAAATTTGAATCTTAATTATAAAATACACTTCTATTGGGGCTACAATTATAAAACTTAGATTACTAGTAGCTCTTAGTATATATAAATAGAGAACATACAAGTTTAAAAATTATGAACACTGAACATTTTAAAAGTATTGTTGTGCAAATTAATAATAAGTTTTAAATTAGTACGTTAAAAAAAGAAATGAAATCTCAACAAAAATATCTCTGTAAAAAGGCGCCAAACGGCCGTGAAAAGTATTGAGATCTAAAGTAGAGCCTAGTTTAAAGCTATTGTAAATTACGGGCAATGAAAATAAGTAAATTTTTTTCTCAGAGTCAAAATTCCCCTGCATAGGCCTAAATATCTAGCCATAAAAATGCTTGTGTGACTTGGCCATTATGTGTTAGTAAACTAGAATACGTAATGCTAATGGCCAAGTGCCACACATATTTTTACAGCTAGATATTTAGGCCTATACAGGGAAATTTTAACTTTGAGAAAAAAATATATTAATTTTCATTGCCCGTAATTTACAACAACTTTAAACTTTGATCTACTTTAGATCTCAATACTTTTTACGGCCGTAATCATTGCATGAAGAACTTGGCGCCTTTGTACAGATATGTTTTTGTTGGGTATACCTTTTCTCCAGAAATAATACAGCTAGAAACAAAATTTAAGCACCGACATATTCATTAATTATTGGTACTTTCTTTAATACAGGCTTTCATAAATATTCATCCAACAAAAAAAGTTTTAGAAAATTAAATAATAATTTTTTTATTTTTTTTTGTAAAAAATTATTTTATAAGCAACTAGGTAATATATTAAAAAAAAAAAAAAATTAAAAAAAAAAAAAAAAAAAAACACGTTAAAGTAATATGCAATGTTGAATTTATCACTGCAAAAAGTTTCACTTCAATATCTCTTATAGGGGGAGGAGGGGGGGGGGGGGGGGTTATAAAAAAGGAACACTGAAAATCCATAAATTAACATAGTATCTTATAGAAGCTCTGCGGTATTCCGGGTTACCGCTCACTGGAATTTATGGACTATACACATAAAGCGGATAATACTAACCGACAAAATTAATGCATATGAAAAGATTTAAATTCTAATATTGAAATTCCATTGAACCCAATGCGCATTTCATACAAGACTGTACGTTTTTTTTAGTGGTGGGAGGATGGGCAAAACGTTTGTCTGATATTATACTATTCTGACACGAAAATTAACCAGCTCGGAAGTCGAGCTAGCTTCACTAAGTTTTCCTTCAACGGAATTCTGAAGCGGATATTGTCATAGGACGGATTAGCAAGTTTCGAACCGGAATGCCTCCCCAAAACTGAAATGAGATTTCGTTTCATTTTCGCGCCTTGGAGTATCAAATAACAGAACAAAAGAAACTAGTGTATTGAAATAGAAAACAAGCCATCCTTTTTCCTCGCAGGGTCAATACATAAAAAAAGTGCTCCACAAAAGATAGTAACTTCAGTTCGATAACATCATTCTGTTGCAGTATGTGTCAGTGTTACCAAAAGAGAAACCACTTTTCGCTTTGGAAAGTCAGCTTTCCCTTTCGATAGCCTGGAAGGTCAAACGAGATTGCCCGGAAGGCAGGGTCACGCACAATCCGCCATTTCGGACCACAGCTGTTACAGGAAGTGACCTGACATTAAAATGCGATGTTCAGTAGCGCGAATCTAGCCGAGATGATATTCAGAAATCGGTTTTTATAATGCAGAAAGCTTTTCGGTATGTCTTTACAATTCTCTTCCGAGGTTCTTCTGTTAAATATCGTATTATTCTCTTTCCAGTTGAATTTTTATTGTTTTCTGATTTGTGTGTTTGTTTTTGGAAATTAAAGGGGAGTTATTGAAAAGGATATACGTTTGGTGAGCTGCATCAAATAAATCTTTGCTTAATACTGTCATGGCCGCCACCGTTAGGAAGGTATAGAATGCATTCACCTGAGTTTTGAAATGAAAAAAGAAGCCATGTAATGTACATAAATATCTTAAATTACTTATTTGAAACTATTGATTCAGATAACTGATTCAGATTTTCGAAAAATCAAGGTAGGGGAAAAAAAACCAGTCTGTTCTCTGCAATTAAACCTGCTGGCGCCCATGTGTTGATTCATCTGCTAGATGTTGACAGAGTCGAATATAACTTTATGTTAGAAAATATTTACCAATTTATGACTGTAGGAAAGTCATTATTATGTTGACCACTTTATTGTATGATAGACTGTCATACAATAAAGTGAACTTCAAACACAATTTGTTGACAGAGTTACCACTATGACTAACTGAGAGCGCTAGAAAATATCCATTTTAATTTTAGTTGAGTGAAAAGTTTAGTAAACGGTCACCGTCAAAACTGAGCATTCACCTTCAACTGCAACAACTTGGTTTTAAAATGTGCATTCAGTAAGTAGGGGAAAAGACTATTTCATTGTAAAACAATTATATATCCCCAAAAGCAATTATTATTTTTAAAAAGTGTAACATAAATATGAAAAACATATGCTTTATTATTCTCCAGACATGTTTGATCGGATTCAGAAAATATACAGTGAATTCGCGATAGCTCGAAGTTAAAGAGACTGGCCAAATTCTTCGAGCTATCCGAAGTTCGAGTTATCGGATGTCATTTTCTATTGAAGGCATATTCTTGGGACCTAATGAAAACTTCGAGATATACGAATATTCGACTAATGAGACTTCCGAGTTATCGAGAGTTGACTGTACCTTAAAAAGGGGAAAGAATCAAGTGACTTTTTCACAATTTTTCCTATTTCTCTAAACGCAAGACGAGTTCACGTACTTTCTCACTAGTTTCCTTACGGCATGTTTCCATGATTCTCAAAAATATAAAATGAGGTTTTATTTTATCTTAGGTATCCCAAACCTTCAGAAAATCTACTTTCACAGCTATAACATAATTTAAAACAAAATCAAGAACATGCGCACTGTACGGATCAGTTTTGATTCACAGATTTCTACCATTTATCACAAATACTTTAGACTTTAGAGGCATTTTAACATGTTTCTGGATCCGATTTCCTTTAGTGGTTGGTTCCTTCGATACAATAATTGATACAGCTATATAGAAAATTCCGAAATGCGAATGAATGTTTCCTTTTTACGATGCATTTTGATTCTGAAAAAGATGTGTGACATCACTTTTCGCCGGGGGAGCAGTGAGTTTTCTTTAAAAAAAAAATTAGGTAGGAATTTTAGGGATAATTGCAATAATTTCAGGAACATTTTAGGAATAATTCCTAAAAATTTTACAGGTAATTCCAAAATTCTTAATTTATCCCAGTATTGGGATAAATTAAGAAATATTACTGATGTTTGTTTTAAAACTAACATAGACTCTTAACAAAGAAATTTTTTTCAAAGCATGTTTCAATAACGGCCAAAAGAAATGCTAATTTCCAAAAAATGTAATAATTAATAATTAAAATCTCAGAAAAGATTTACTGCCCAGGAAGAATATCTGGGTTGTTTCGCGGGTTTTGGAGGAAAATAGGAAAATTTTCGAGGTTTAAAATGTTTAAGGAATAATCGAAAATAATCGAATCTGCTTTTAACTCTGACTGTATGTATGAAAACACGAAATGAATCAAAACCCAAATTAACGAGAGAAAACGCGTTTTAACCGAGCGCTCTAGTCAAAACGCATTCTTACCAATTTATTTCTGTTAAAACCTCGTTGTCATCGGCAACGAGTCTATAAAAGTTTTTCAACTCAATTGGATAATGGAAGTGGAATAATTAGCCCTCAGAAGATTGATTGTACTCGCTGCAAAAAAACAAATTCGAAGTTAATAAAAAGGATTTAAAAGTAGGATGTCGCTTTTGAGGCACCCTGTACATAGGGAAATTTCGTAACAATACACTGGTATTCAGCTATATAGAGATTAAAAGAAATGTTTTAAAGTAATTACCAAGAAAAACAGCTAAAATTTCACTATATATATACGAAATCTCATAACTTGGTCATTATCAGAAGAAAATTGGACATATGAAGTTGTTGGTCTATTTCTATTATCCACCCTATATATGAGACGTTGAGCACCAGAACGGATCATTCCACAATTAGATTTTTGCTATTTTTACCCCTTTTTTATTTTTCAAAACCGCTCATACCAGAACGAACCAAATGTGGTTTATTAAATCAGCCAACTTGGTTGACCATTAGATAAATCATATTTGGTTCGTTCTGGCATGAGTGGTTAAAAAAAAAAAAAAAAAAAAAAAAAAAACGGGGTAGAAACAGTAAAAATCAAATTGTGGGATGGTCCGTTCTGGCGCTCAACGCCTCATATATTGTCCCTCCGAAATCTAGTAGGTCTTCTCTTATTAAGCTCCTTTGTTTTGCTTCCTCAGTGTCCAGAATTTTCTACTTAATTTTTAACCGATGAAACGTGAATAATTCACTTGCACGGTCACCTGAGAAACACTACCACCACATATATTCAAACCTTCCCAACAACGACGACATTCGAACAATTTTTATTGTCCAACATGAACTGCATAACGAGTCAACAACAGGCTCCTAAATCTTGTTGAATTTGAGCGGGTCCAAAGATGGTTGTGTGGGGGGGGGGGGTGCGACTTCCCATCTGGAGTGGAAGTATTCCGTATCTCCAGCGACCGTAATCGTGATGCGGGGGTCAAAAACCTTGAACAACAATTTCGTCAATCCGAGGGTCGTTTATGGCAGCAGCTCGAGAGGCCACTAAAAGGGGCGAATCTTTTTTATCGTCTTCCTTTCGGCCATCTTTGTCGCCACTGCTGGACCCACAGCAGCTGAAGGGGAGGGTTCGTGGACCCCTACAGTGACGGATTTTTCAAGAGGGGTATAATACATTTTTCGAATGCTTAATTAGTGGAATCTTCAGCTTCTGTTCCATGCACCGAATGCTTTATTACTTTCCAAATTATTCTAAACAATATTTTACAAATTCACAATTTTACACAATATCTCCAGAATTATTATTTTAAAACAAGTGCTTTTTTTTCACCCAGTATATCAACGGTAGTGAACGATCATTAAGAAAATTTGAATGGGGAAAATTTTTTTGAAAAATGAAAATTTTGAAAAGTTTTTATAAGTTAACTCATTATTTTTAATTAAAAAAATCACTACTTGTTTTCCTTCGTATTTTGTTACTGATATTTTAATAAGGTTGTCAGACCAGGTGAAAAAATTAATTTGTTTTAAATGAGTTCTTTTATCAAAAGCCAAAAAAATTGAACTTAGAGCTATAGGGTTATGGGGGTATCAAACTGTACTTGCTCCAGACACCATATACTTTTTTCTTATTTATAACTTAACCACAGTTTCTTTGATTTAAAGCATATGAATTTTTGTACTATTTGTAGCAACAGTAATACAAGTTTACTTACAATATTTGGAAGGAAAGTAAGAAGTGATTTTTTCCTATTAATTTTTTTTTTTAATTTGTATAAGCTATATTATAAAATCTTTTTTTTTAAAGTGGAATAAAAAAAACATCCACTTATTTGTCCTTCAAATCTTGTTGATGAGATTTCATTACTGTTGAAAAACCTGGTACACAAATTCACTTGCTTTCATAATACAGTAAAAAAAACCATTAATGTGAAGTCGATGGAATCGCCGAAATTGTTCGCGTTTAATAAAAGTTTTTAAACAGTACTTCCAGAATGCTCCGTTTTTGTCGATATCAATGGTAAGACGATAGCGGTCGAAATCGTCAGTTTATTTTATAAAAGAGTCGATGTCTGTAATAAATTGTCCAAATAAGCTTCAGTTAAGCTATTCCTGTATCTATTCTTGATGAAAACCACCTTGCTGAAAGCTTCTTCATTCAGTTTCTTCAGGCACGTAGTAGAGAACTCTGTTCTATATAGTTAACGCATACTATTTTGGATAAATTACAATTATGTAACAACAACAAAAAGTCCGTACTGTGAAATTTGATTGTGTTTTTACATCTTCTGCGGTGCCGGCGGGCTACAGAAAAATCTGTCACGAGCCAAATTTGGCCCGCGTAATGGCTAACGCTAGTTTATAAGTTATCCAGAAGTTATAGTTTGAAATCACTGCATTGGGATGAGGACTCGATAGTTAGAAAGTTTATTTTTGGGGATAGTTAATGGAAGTCCTTGTAGCTTGCTTTTCCAATTTAAGATTCAAACCCTGAGGATATTTCAAAAAGCCAGCTTTAAAAATAACAAATATTTCGGAATCTATAAACTAGATCCATTTTGCATAATCAAAAAATATTTCGTAATTTTCCATCGGTCGATGATCGATAACTTTTAAATCTTTAAACTTTTGTCAAGGGGGTCAATAGTTCAGAGAAAAAGACAGTAAACAAGGAAACCTCAAAAGCTGTCTAGTGATTATACAACAATAGCTTCGATTATGCAAAGTGGTTTTTGGAATAGAAAATTACACACTGGTGAAAGATCATTTCAACATCCATTTAGATTAATTTAAGTTTTAATGCGTTTGAGTGAAGTTCTTGGAACCAAAGAACTGGAATCCACTAAAAGAAGTATTGGATTTTACAGAAAACATGCTTTAACTACTCATTGAAGAACAAGAATAACCGGTATTGATAAGATTGACATCGAATATAATACTCCTAACTAATACTTGACTGATGTTGGGGTAATTTGCATCAAACATCAAAAATGCTATCTTGTACAACCTGTTGGATTTTTGTACTTTTCTGAATAATATCAGTCAATCATTGGAAATATTAATGAGTATAGTCAAGTCTTTTTGATTGACTACTAGGGGAACTATAATTGTCTCCATATATTAGTCGAAGTTTATGCTATCAGGATAGGCAAGTAGAGTGTTTGTGCTCTGAAATTTTAAACATAAGTATTTTTGGCCTTGTAATTTTGTTTTTCACAAAAAGAATGTCATTATTTTTAAAATTAATTTTGGAAAAAAATTAAGTTGTTTCACAAAGTGACTTTCAACAGGCAGAGAGCTCTGAAATTTTCAATGCAAGTAATTTTGGTCATTTAATTGGACTTTTGAAAAACAGAATGTTTAAAAATAAGTATATATATATAATTTTACTTCTAATAAGCACAAAACTCTGAAATTTTAAATATAAGTAGTTTTGGCGTAGCAATGAACCTTTTAACGAGTGAAGCGATTCTGGTTAAAAGCGTCAAAAGCTAGAACCTATACACCAATAACGGGTCTCCGAAACTCAACACGGTGCTACGCAGCTAACTGATATCGTCAATCAATTGACGTTAATTTAATATATTTGTAAGGCACCGACATACAAATAGTATATTAAATACAAATAGTATATTAAATACAAATTTAATATATACAAATATATAATAAATAAAAATTTAATATATACAAATATATTAAATACAAATTTAATATATTTGTATGTCCATGGCGGGCAAATCTGCGGAGGCCTAATTAACCCCCTAGCCGTCATCTAATCGGGCTGAAACTTGGCAGATAGATTCGATGTCGATGACAATGCATTCTATCAACTGTCATTGAACCGATCATTGGAGAAACTCTTTCGTGTTGCTAAAATTGTTTAAATAAATAAATAATAAAAAAATTTTGATCAAAATAAATAGAAGATATTTGGATGTGAGTGCATAAATACACATTCATTTTTAATGAATAAATTTGAAAAAGTAGTTTACAGCATATTTTGCTGATAGAGATGTTTTTAATATTTAAAATTAGTATTCAACACCAAGCACACGCTGGCAACAGAAACGGCACTTTGTTAAAAAAATATAAAATTGACAAAGCATATAAAGGATTTGTATTAAAAACTTTTTTATGGGTTATATTATTTCACTTGACATTTACGCTAAGAAGAAATTTTTCTATGAGTTATACTTATGCGTTCATCTTAAACAAAATTTCTTGTAGAATTATTATCTTAGCATTCCAATTCATGTCCATAGCGGAAACAAATTTAATAGTTTCTGTTCAAATAAGTTCCACTTAATGAGGTTCGTTTGAAAAATAAAAACAATTTTCTAATTTTCTGTATACAAATACAACCACAATGGAGAATTCTGCCAAATTCTAATTCTCTGGCTAAGGGTAAGTGACTGGCAAAAGTATAAGGGAATTTATGTTCAAAAAAATTTCACCATAGGACACCATTATTCGGGGTGTCTTAGCTAAAAGTATCCAAAATTATGGCTTATTAATTCGGAACTATTCACTAGAATATAACAGATTGCTCCTCCTTGGATTGGAAACCCCTCCAAAATTTCTTTGAACCAAGAAAGAGATACACCTTAAGTTAATGTGTGGTTAGGAATGTATGTAAATGGCATCATTGATCCATTTTTCTTTGTAGAGCGCACACTGTTACGGGTCACGTTTATCTTGCGACTCATTAAAGCCGTTGTGTATAAACAAAAAATTGAAACTGTGGTGAATTAAAGAAGCTTATCATTCAAGCAATTCGTCTAATACTCCTGTATGCTACGAAACACTTTGGGAGAAGTGGATTATCGATAAGATGTTTGTAGTGCTACAAAAGGTACACACATCGAAATCTATTGATACTAAAACTTGGTCAGTTGTTCTTTCAATTAAATTTTTTTTTTTTTTTATCCTTCTAGTGGGTAGTTTCATAAACATAAGCCATAGCTTTTATATACTTTTAGCCCGAACACCCTGTACAATAAAAGTTCTTTGAAAAAGGTCTTTTTAAAATATAGGTTAGAGGGGCGATCAATGAGACATAGAGTTTTCATGTGTCTTCTATTAAAAAGGTTTACCTATTACCCTGTCGTATGTCTTGTCCAAACTACTTTTAGAAAAGATCCTTGGCAAATAACTTTATGGTACAAAGCTCTAAACGGAAAACAGTTTTTGTCAAATTCTCAATAACTTAACTTTTCCATATACAATCCAAGCAATAATTTTGCCAAATTTATGTGATCTGTCTGTATGAGGGAGTATGATTGTAAATGATGAGCAAGGTCTTGAATTAGCCTTGTTACAATAGGTCTGGATGAAACCAGGTTGATGGCTTGTAAAATATTGAACGTACGCCTCGGTAAGCTGATGAGCTACTAAACAGGATGGACATAACGCCCGAACACTTAGTAACTACTTGTACAACGCGTATAAGCTGTCACAATCATAGAGCTATATCGCTCTTTTACCAAAGGATTACGCGAGGCAATAAAAGCAACAAAACCTCCTCCCACGCGAAAGATGCGTGACACGAGTCACGTGACAACAAATAAAAAAAAAATACGCAGGTGGCACTTTTTCCAGAGTCCGTTTAGAAGAGCACTTCTCGTGTTCAAATAACCGGCATTCGGTTGAATTGGAAAGAACGGTTTGTGTGACTTGAGGAAAATAGAGGCATAGCAGCTGTGACCGTGTACACTGCTCGATTTCGAAGATATTTGGGGTTGGAAAGCAGTGTTTTTCGTATGGTGCCGTACGTGAAGACTTCGAAGAACCTCTGATCTTTTTATTGGGCGTATTGATACGGAAAAATGTGATCTCATCGTTTGCAAGCTGGTGCGGCGGGCCACCTGCGTTTCTCGGAATATTTTTTGCAGAATATGGATGTGTATTCGGTGTAGAGAGGTATAATAACTAAGCAACGCGATTCCTGTTGCATCCTTCAAAGAATCACCGAGAAAAATAACACCTGCTGCAAAGATTTATAAATGAAAACAGAGCTGCGAAAATTCGGAAAACTAGCACCAGATAGCATAAGTGGGAAATGTCATGAGACATAAGTTTCTCAGAAACATGTTTACTCATTTCTGAAAGAATTGAGTCAACTGTTGAGTCTCCAAGTTAAACGCTTTTTCTACCTCTGAGCCATATCCTACTTTCAATGCGACCAGGACAGGTCACTCTTAACATGGCCTCCTAGATTACACATTAAAAAGAAAGCTTTCAAAGTCTTGAAAAAACATACTTAATTGATGAATATATAGGCCTAGTATGGATCTCTCGCTTGCAATGTCAGTTTCTACACTATACTAATGTAGTGATACAAAGGATATCTGTCAGAGGTTAGCAATCCCATACAAAACAAATTCCACAGACAGATTCAATCAATACGAGTTCCCATACCAAAATTAAACTGGACTTTTCGACCAAATCGACTAGGAATAGCGACCGAGTGTCAATTTGCAATTTCTTTAGCCAAAACTATCTACAAATGCTACAAACATGTATCAAATCAGGTTGAAAGTCTCAGCAAGATTTAGGCTTGCATAAAATTCAACCTGAGTAACACTATATAACTTTCAGATCCAGATAGAGACATAAGAATTTGATGGATATGCAAGTGATAAGTTTCCTCGACAAGTTTGTTGACACACACGCCAATATTATTTATTTTTTTTCATAGAAAACTCTCAATTGGTAAGATTTTTTTCAAACCTCGTATAGTTAACCTTACCAGGGAGGTGTCAATCATTAAACGTCAACGAAGTGAACATGTTTGCATCTGGATCCAAGTACCTAAAGAAAAAATGGTTGTTGAGTTACCGTCATAATCAATGTAAATTAAACAAATTGCAATTTGTTTAATTTACGCTTAGAAATGTTTAGTTTAGCTATCGCCAAGAAGCGAATTATTTAGCTGCTTTTGTTCAGATACAGCCAGAAAGGATTAATGCTATCTCGAGTACTCCTTTCATTGTTGACAACAACGGTCAAAATTCGGAATGCGACCGGATAAAAGCGCTTCGCCATAAAACGAGCTTCCACATTCGGCAGAATTCTCAATGAATGAAATTCCAAACACAGATGGAAAAGGAGAGATGGATCAATAAGAAGAATACGTGGTAGAACTCCAGAGAAGAGGATCAATATTTACTTTTCACTTCAATCAATTTCAGGAGTTGAGTTGTAGTCCGGACATGAATAAAAGATTTGGAAAGCACAGATTCGAAGCTGACAAATATTTTCCGTGCGACAAGGATGTTGTTCAAACATTTAGGTTTTGTTGGCATCACATACAGCAACCAATAACCACAAATTCGAAAATAATGAAATAGGAGTTGGGGAACATGTGCATTCCGTGTTTACTTTGTAGATCTGATATTGCTTGGCTGTTGCTTTACTATGTAAGGCCCATTGTTCGGCAACTGAGTTTGAATGGTTCCAGAATAAAGTGGCTTTAATGGAAGGTCGTCCTTATTTATTTTTCGTTGCTTTATTCCGGTAAAGGCGGAACTGAAGGATCTGATTTTCCTATGCATTTGTTAATATACAAATAAATTTATTAGAATGCAGTATGAAGGGGTAAATAATACTGGGAATAAGGTATCAAATAATAGCGTTATAGTTGCTCTAAAATGAAACTTTTGAGAGTTAGTTCTAAATAAGCCTCGAATGGACCAGTCGCTCGACACTGGCCAATCCTGATATAAACCGGCCATTGTTACAGATATAAGAAGGGACGAAGGGTAAAAATAAATATGCTTCGTGATGTTTTTGACAGGTTTATTTTTTTAAAAATCGTATATTTTGGAACGATTTAGGCCAGAATTGGTCAATCTTCCAAAACCCCTGAAATAAAAAGTTCATTCGGATGTCGTAGATGGTATGGAAAAAAAAATTTTACTCTCAGTGTCATTTTTTTTCAAATCAAAAATTATAATCTTAGTTGACATTAATATTTAGAATATGGCCTAAACTGCCAATGAAGGAATTTTTTTTAGTTATTTATACTTCTGTCAAATGTCATGCCATAAAATTCTTTTAGGAGGAAGTCCAAGTTCGGATCATTCTCTATACTCACTATGTTACAATCTTCTAGCCCAGTGCATTTAGAAACTACTTTGAATAAAAGGTTGAAATTTGGCGAGTAGGTACGAAAATGTGATCACTTCCTGAAATGACACAAATTAAAAACTCGAAAATAGCGTCTAATATATTTTATTTTTTATTTGAAATTCTTACGTCAATGCACATACAGTGGCTCCACCAGCAATAGTCTTTTGCTATTTTATTTTTCATTTCTAATAGATAAGACATTAAATGAAAACAATTTATGTCTTTTCATTAAGTGATCTTTTATATACCTACTCATCAAATTTCAAGGTTTTATAGAAAGTAGTTTCTAAATGCACTGGGCAAGAAGATTGTAACATAGCGAGTACAGGGAATGATCCTTACTATACTAAACTCCAACTTAACTTGACATCACTAGACGATAGATCTTCACCGTGCTCATAGATATTTAATCCATTTTGGCTGCGTGAAAGCATAATGCTCGCCAAACCACAACCCTTTAGAGAACAAAAGGCTATAAGGTTTGGCGAGCATTATGTCTTCACTCCACTAAAATGGATTAAATGCCTATGAGCACGGTGAAGATCTATCGTCTAGTGATGTCAACTTAAGTTGGAGTTTAGTATAGGACTTTCTCTTAAGTTAAATATTTTTGGAGGTTTCAGTTCACCTCGAAAATCGGATGCTACACATGCAAGATACCAGTGCAATTGTATATCAAAAGGAAATTTTAGTAGTTTATTTAAGTCTGAGAGACCGTCGCTATTTTAGAGTGTGTATTTGGTATACATCATGAGACCCATTCAAACTTAGTTCCCTACCACATCAATATCAACTGAACAATTAATCGATGACTTGGTTGACGAGCTGCGGTTATTTAGACGGACAAGACCAGATCGGAAGGGTTGAAAAACAAAAACCAATTACTTCATAACTCGTGAAAAAGAGAAATGATATGTAACCCTTAAAGTTCAGTTTTAACAACAGTGTTTCAAACTGAATTTCATAAAAAATTTGTTCTATCACCAAGACATAAATTTAGCAGGAGATATAAGTTATCGATAATATAAATTCATAACGCAGTTTTGTGCTAAATCTCGTCAAATATGCCCCTTAGCGATTGAGTTAATTTTTTGTAGAATTCAGCTGGAAGCCGTCTTTTTTCTTTCCAAAAATTGCAGAGATGGCTTCTGATGTGCATTTCAACCCATTCGATTAGAAATTCGTGACTTACTCGGGGGGAAAAAACAGCAACAAGTCAGTTAAGTCATCAATTTGTTATTCAATAGATATTGAAGTATTGGTGCACGAAATTTTGACAGTGCCGTAAATACCTGGCACACAATGTTATCTTTAATTACGTAAGGGATTTTAACAAGGTGTCCAAGACGAAAAAAAATGAACGTTACCTACTACTCGTAATTATATGAGCAAAAATAAAGGATTTCCCATTTAAGTCAAAGAAGTATGAGAGTTTTTCAGAAAATATTAAAGTTATGGAATTGATTCAGGAGAAGCGAACCTTCTATTAAATTAATTATACAACAAAACAAACAGTGGAAATAACCTCTATGAAATTATTCAGTTTCTTATTCTCATAACATTTTTTATCATTTCATAACTTTTGAAACTAAAAAGTCTTTGAATTCTTTAATTTGTGACATTTTCCCCCCCCACAAATTCTTTGATATTTTCTTAATTACAATGTTCACTCTTTCCCCTTTTGATGGACACCAGGGGCATGCCCAATAAACCTCGCTTTGTTGATGCTACCTTAACACAAAACGATTCAACCACACAAAACACAGTTCGCCATAATGGAGACCACAAGCAAAGTCTCCAGAAACTGCACCAGAGTACAAGACCCGCTTGGAACCTTCCCCACCCGAGGCGCTTGCCAAATGTCACAAAGGATTGCATTGGAGCATCCACAAACGAGCGTTCTGAGGGAAATTGAAAGAAACATTCAGATGAACGCGCGTTCAAAGCGGCATTAAAAACGCTCTCGACATCACAGGCACCGTTGGGGATGAACTATTCAAGGAAACAAGAGACGTTTCCCCCCATCAGTAGATAAAGATCAACAAGGACCTGGATTTTATTTCAAACTTTTTCCACGTTGATGGACATCAGCCCCTAAGGATCCGCTCCATCTCTTTCGAACAGTCCAGATTCATTAGACTCCAATGAATGCAGGGGAGGGGGAGGTTGATCACCCAACTGTCCATCTTCTGATGACCTCCCCTTCCCCATCAAAGAGGAGAGAGTAGAAGGTTAATGATAGGGACCACACGATGGATTGGGCATGGGATCTTTTATGACACTGGCGATATTAACGTAGCTATTTAGAGAAGGGGTCCATTAGGAGGTGGGATCGATATCGGCGATCCCCTGTCCCCCTCGGGAGAGATATTAACCTTCCGTGAGACCGTCCGTTCCCCCTACGGTCAGTAGATACTGTATTACAGAAACTAAAAATTTTGTAATAGATTTGAGCTCGGGTCCTCACAACATTAGCTGTTTAGCCTCCAATATTCTAAGCCCGAAAAGTTGCTGATAAATTCGAAGATAACTCTACAAAAGAGTACAATTATAAATCTTATTTACTATTTTATTATAATTCATAAATAGTTATTTATGCAACTAGTGAGGAAAGTAATACTTTTTCAAACGAGGTAAAACGCTTATTTGACGAGTGAGATACCACAAGTCGAATAATTTATCGAGTTGGAAAAAGTATTTTCCCACGTGTTGCATACTATATTTTTTATAATCACGTGCAAAAAAATATTTTTAATACATATATTTATTAGTGTTGGCAACTTGAGTCCATGAATGTCTTGTGAAAATATGTTACTTCAATGCAAGACTATAATATTTGAGCACGAGGCGGACGAGAAAGTACTTTTTCACAATACTGAGAAAAAGTTATTTTCGACATGATTTTTTATTCAAAATGATTAAAAAAAGTTTAATTTTTTGCAAGTAGTTATAAAAAAACTTTTTTTTAACACTTAATAAAAGAGTAAATAAGATTTATTCTAATTAAGTGTTATTCTGGGTTTATATTTAATCGAAATGATAGTAAGTTAAACGAGTGAAAAAAATAAATTATTATTGAATTTCTTAATTAATAGTTATACATTGATTTTCTGTCAAATTAATAATTAGAAATTCATATTATACTGTACTATTATTCCTGTTAAAATTTTTACTTTTCTTCCAATTTATTTTTAAATTTCAAACACTTGGGAAGTACAAAGGGCGTTCCCAACCAGGGGTCCATGTCAACGTTATTTCCTTTGTGTTGCTACACAGGTAAATGAAACAAAATAGATACCAGTAAAAACTATAAGATATCATATTAGATATGTTACCAAAAAGTCACCAAAGCCATGATATAGATATCTGAATCTAGACATCACCGTTCCAGTTTTCTCGGTTAATAAAAGACATGCTTACAAAATGTTAGAAAAAATCTTTAAAGAAAAAGAAACAGCAACGTATAATCTTATCTCGTGCTGCAGAGAGGAAGTCAAAAATAACAATAACTAAGTTCTCTGGGGGCACCTGTGAGCTAAAAGTCATTTTCTTCACAATCTCCGCCCAGTGTAATAGGGGTGGATGCCATGAGAAAACAGAATCTTCACATCATTAACTTCCAGTGAAGTTCAATTAGAAGAAGAAGAAAAAATATTCCTCCCCACCGAACATCTGAAAAAAAACTGCCCACTTTTATTTCATTTCCAAGAACAATCTGAGAGTACCTCCAAAATTGTGGTGCACCAAATGCTTCAAAGTTAAGACAGAGATAGTCGGACCTTTTCTGTCCCCATGTAATATTTTACCAAATACATTGTCTGACAAAATATATCGTACAGTGAGTAAAAATTAGCCCATAAAAATAAAGTTTTTAATATAAATACTTTGTCTGCAATTACACTGAAGTAGCTGATGGATTCAAGAAATTTAAACTAAATGACATATTTGTAAACATTACAGCATCAGAAAGACTTCTAGAGAAAGTATATTATATTCGGTCTACTTAGGTTTGATATAAACTATTGTTTAATGAAGTTCATTTTGTAAAGTTCGAAAATTAGGAGAAAATCATCGAAATATATTTTGGCACTTGTAGATCACAGACCGGGAAATTATAAAAATATTGATAACACGTTACATATGGAATGAGAAAGTTCTGCTGAGAAAATACAGAGTAAAATTTAGTGCTATAGTCCCTTCCCAAAGAAAATGTCTGGTTGTGTGCCAGTGCCGCACTGGGCATTAAAATTCAAAGCCACTTCCTCAACAAACATAAACATCAATAAAAGGACTGTGGAATTCTGCGTTGCTACATAAGTATTGATCTACTATACTAGGTTTTCCGGTACTTCAGTAGCCGGTTACTTTGAAAGTTGAATGCATCCACCTTAATCCTTTATTTATTGACGAATCTTAAGAGTAAAGTTAATTTTCTAATGGAACTGTATTAATTTGAGCACTTTGCAGTGCACTTCAATGAAGTTCGTTCTTCAATGAAGAATTTTCACGTTTTATGATTTTATTTTTAAATAAAAGTAGAGAAAAAATCATGAAAAACCATACCATTTTTTTTTAAATTTGAGCTCGGATAGATAGTTAAAAAAAATATTTAGTTTTTCACTTTGCGATATGGCGGGAAAAATCTACTTTTGCGTGTGACTTCAATGCATAGATGATGAACCAGTCTAAAACCTGATTTAGACGAGGAGGGAGTGAGGTTTTTCCTCGGATTTTAGACGGTATCTATGCGTAACTACGTTACGGTTTTTTAGGCGTTTTCGGTCCCGTGACTTTTGCTTTGATTTCAGCTAATTTCAAACTCTATTTTTATTAATTGAAAGCATAAAGATAAAAAATAATTGCATTCCTTAAATACATTCGTTGGATAACACTAGAAAATACAAAAAAAAAAAAAAACATTCTTTTTCCTTACTTGTGCAAGTTCCTCATTGTTGGATGGCATTACAAGTTTATTGTTCTTTATATGCAAACACTTGAGCGACTTTTAAAGGAGTCCGGCCCCTCCATAGAAGCCTATGTTAAATTCTACAAATTTAGGTACACTTTTCTCTAGATCCGACAGTCCGATTTGCATTAAATTTTTGCCACATATTGTTTAAATATTTAACAATATTTTAACACGTTTTTTTTTTTTCTTTCTTATTTCAAAAATTTAAATATGATTTATTTTTAGAAAGTGTTTAAAAAAAAAAAAAAAAAAAAAAAAAAAAAGTCTTATTCCTTCTGTTAAAATACTTAGGTGTACCCTAAATATTTACCTTAAAAAAATCAGAATTTTATCTTTAGAAGTTTTGGAGAAAAATGCACCTAAAGAGGGGGGGGGGGGGGGGAAGGGGGGGATGCATTTTGAGAAAATGTGATTTTAAGTTACGTCAACAGACGGGTAAGTGAGTAGTGTATTTATTTCAAAAAAATTATTAAAAATACTAAGAAATAAGATATTGTAACAAATAATGTATCATTTTGAAGAGAAATTTTTTTAATTTTAATAACCCATAATAAACGCAAACTTGCTATTTTGAAAAATGTTAAGGTGCCAGACCACCTTAATCTCCTAGGTATTCACCTTGGTCTTACATCGTCTCATATACTTGTCTCTAGCAAGCATCCTTTGCGTTGCCGTCCAAACAATTAAAGAACGGACTTCATAGATGTAGATTTCAAAGTCCCAATGGGTCTTAAGGCGTTTAAATTAATACAGAATCATCAGTGTTTACATACTGTATTTAATTACTGACGGGACTTTAGTTCCATCAGAAAATAAAGGGTTACCAAAGTATATTCAAAACGTCCTTCCGACACAAAACGAAAAACGCTTCCAACGGTCAAAGGTTTTATCTTCTTATCAAATAATTATAGCAATCCCAGAGGAGATAACTTTCATCGCAAGCTCAAGCACACTCAACACAAGTCCTCCTTGTATGGCGACAGATCGAAAAGCCTGTTTCCATTCAGGTTATTGTTTGCGAGAGCATCTTATCATCGCGAAAAATAAATTCAACCCTTGTAATTGATGCTTGCTAAAGGATCTCGGGGTGCCGCTAATCTTATCAAATCAATCCGACCGGATTCTAATGTTAAGTTCCTCAACCCATCAGTTGAATCCGATAAACTAATTTGAAAAGGTATTTTTGAGTACGGAGGGAATATTTCTTCTTAATTATAATCGAAGCGGTATTTTTTAATGAATAGAGTTGACAGAGGTAATTAATTGCTCAACATACAAATAGATTCGTATCCCATGGGTGGGAGGGGTTACAGGATTGAAACTCTCCTGAAATATTTTCCATTATATATTACATATTAAACTATTACACATTGAACTACTATATGTGGTACATTAAACTACTTGAGGTCTTAATTTCGAGCTTCTTCTTAATAAAAACAATGGACATTGACTGGTTGGTTAATTTTTTTCTTTACAAATATTTTTTTATAACTAATTTTAATTGGTTAACATATCTTAAGTATTCATAGATTTTACATGTTCGTTTGAAAAAATTATATAGTAAACCTACTTAATTGAAAAAGAATTTAGTTATTAATTTCACGTAACAAAATAGAACTTATCCGGGACTAAAAAGACCACAAAAATGCGTAAATACGCAAAAATTTCTCAAGTTTATGCAATCTTCTTTTCTCTTGACGAAAAATTTTATACAACTCGACAATAAGTCTTACATAATTTTCGCTTTTCATTCTTACATTTGACGGATAATTGAGAGCAAATAAAATATTAGTTTTAGAGAGCCGCATGAAATTAACAAAAAAATAGCACCTCCACTAAATTCTTACATCACTTACCCAACAAAATATATTAGAACCCCTAATAGTCCGAGAGGCGACTGCAAATCCCATCGAACATCATTCTGATTTTTTTTATAAAATTGGAAAAAAGTGAGTAGATTACGAATCCACTGGTCTGCCGTGGCAAAAATGGCCGAAACTGATCAAAAATGGACTCGAACTAAAATCCGAATGCTAAATATGTCATAGCTTGCCATAAAGAGAACAAACTTTTTCGTCTGGCAACCCACTGCATTTTGATTTTCAATGAGAAAAAGCGCAAACGATTTCTAATCTCTGACTCGGAAAACTAATATCTTTTAAAAGTAAGCTAATTGGCGACATATATTACGTCATCAGTGACGTAATGTTTATTGCCAATTTGGCTCATTTGTGAAAGATGCAAGTAAGCCATAGCCACACATCCGAATCGTCTGCAACCTCTTAATTGAAAATTAAAGAGTGAGGGTTACCAAATAAAAAAAAAAGCTCATTATTTGGCAAGTTATGGCACATTTGGTAATTGGATTTAGTTCAACTCATTCCAAGTCAATTTTTGATCAGTTTCGGCCATTTTTGCCACGGTAGATCAGTGGATTCGTAATCTACTCACTTTTCACCAATTTCTATAAAAAATTCAGAATGATGTCCGATGGGGTAAAAAAAATGCAGTCGCCTTTCAGTCTATAAGTGTTATTCATATTCAACAACATGTACAATGGAGTTGATGGTTATTGAATTGACTTATTTGATTTCTACATCACGGCAAGAAATATTTGCACTGCATACACCATTTAAAAACAAATCCGGAATGTGACGAGGAAACAAAGTGCACATAATATAGATGTCATCGAGGATAACATAGAGGAGGAGTTGTTAAAATGACCGCTCATACATGATAAAAGGGCTCTCAAGGTGATCACGCACTTGTTTCACCTGTCCTCTTCGCAACGGTTTCCTCATGTTTTTCAGTTAGCAGCAGTTGTTAGGAGTGACTAGTATTATAATACAGCATACATTTAAAAAAATAATAATAATAAGGATTTAATTACAAAATTTCCCACAGCTTATTTGAAAATTAAGGAATTTCGAAAACGTTTTATTCCCGACAAAGTTTTAATTATAAAATATTTCTTATTTCAGCAATAAACCGAGTTATACAGTAAACGTTCATCCAACGTTGAAATCAAATACTTGAACAGTGAACTTAATTACTTGGACATTGGACTAGATTACTTAAACTTTCACATTAAACTAAATTAATGAAGCATTCCACATTATTCTTGAACATTCCTGAAACTGAAAAGTTTCAACATTAAAAAAAATCACTTGAACATTTAACATTAAACTAAATTACTTGAATGTTAAACATTGGAGTAAAGTGCTTGAACGAGCATTTCACATTGAATTTAAATTACTTGAATATTCACTTAACCATATGAACATTCAACATTAAAACTGAACGACTTGCAGATTCAACATTAAAACTCATTTACTTAAACATGCAACATTGGACATTCAACATAAAGTATTTGAAAATCCTACATTGAATTTAAACTATTCGAACATTTACTAAATAAAGTACTTGAACATTGAAACTGAACTGCTTGAACATCTAACACTAAAACTAAATTTCTTAAACATTGAAACTGAATTGCTTGAACATTCAACACTGAAACTAAATTAATTGAACATTCAATATTAAACTAAATTATTTGAACTTTGAAACTGAACTGATTGAACATTGAAACTGAACTGATTGAACATTCAGAATTGAAACTGTATTACTTGAATATTCAATATTAAGCTAAATTACTTGAAGATTCAACATTCATTAATTATTAAACTAAATTATTTGTACATTTAATGTTGAAGTAAAGTACTTGAGTATTCCCATTGAATTTAAACTACTCGAACATTTACTAAACTACATGAACATTCGACATTGAAACTGAATTACTTGAATATTTCACAATAAACTAAATTACTTGAATATTTCACAATAAACTAAATTACTTGAAACATTCAACATTCCCTCATCATTAAACTAAATTACTTGAACATTTGATATTACAGTAAATTTCTTGCGCATTTAATTTTGAAGTGAAATACATGAGCATTCCCATTGAATTTAAAATAATCGAACATTTACTTAACTACATTAACATTCAACATTGAAACTGAACTGCTTGAACATTCAAGGAGAAGCAGTCGGTGATGTGCGAGGTCAAGGGAAGATTTCTACATTTTAAGCCTTTATCGCATTTCTACGCAAATTTCAGAAGTAGGAATGTTTAGAGCATCTTAAAAGGCATAAACACAACAATTTTGATCAAAATCGTTAGATCTGTGTTTTGGAAATTGATGAAATTTTTTTTTTTTTTTAAAGACCGCTATCTTATGCATGTACGCAATTTCGACGAAAACCTTAATGACATGCCACCACTAACCCGTACACAAAATTTGAATATCTTAGGATAATCCGTTCGGGAGTTATGCGGCCCACAAACCGACAAACAGAAAAATTTTCTATACCACTTTTCATAACTTGTAGAAATAAGCACACACAAAAATTGACCGAATTCAATAATTTCATTACCCCTATGGTACCATAAGGATAATTGAAAGTAATAATCGAAATGCACCAACGCCACTGAATTTCGTAGGTCTACCTAAAAGGGACAAAAATTCTTCCAAACGAACATAAGTGCAATTGGAAACTACAATCTGTAATGTTTTTCCTCCGACAACCACAGCTTGAGTAATTTCCGAATTGCATCTGATTAAGCTTGTCACTTCTCGTCGGCCACTGACATTCACTAAGTCAGAAAAAGAAAAGAAAGAAATCAAAATACTCTGCCAATCCGAGAGTGAAACTGCCCCCGAAATAACGACCAACACACCATAGGAAAAGAAAAGTATCTCAGCTGGCATTTTTCAAGGGAAGAGACATTTCTCATTCAAGAAGGAACACCTTGAGTAAGGGGAGGGTAGTCCCCCCCCCCCCCCCCACACACACATCCAGGGTTGTTGTACCCAAACCACCGCCAACTGTTGGCGATGGTCCAACACAGTAGCGCGCCAACATCAACACCTGCTTTCTCTATGGAGAAGCGCAGATGTGGAAGAAGAGGTTATTTTTTTTATCCAACCCCGAACTCCTGGATCCGTTTTCGCTTGCTATGTAATAATGAAAAAAAATTCCGTGGAGTAAAGTACTTTTTTTTTTTTTTTTAAATTTCTTTCTTTTTGAAGTATTTTGAAAATGTTGAGGAATTTTTTTTCTTTTCTTCAAAGTAGGAAGAAGTTAGGAGAAGTTTTTGAATGTGTAAAGATGGGAATGATGGTTGCCAGGTAAAAAAAAAAAAAAATTGGAATGTTACGAGTGCTTGAGGGGGGAACATTGAAAGTGGATGATGTACAGAATGTCCCACACATGGAAATAAAAGAATGTGAAGATAAAATTTAGTTTCGTCGTTGTTTTTTTCTTCAGTTACTTCGTGAGCTCTTAATAGCGTGTATAGAAGATAATCGATATCCTTCTACAAAAAAAAAAAAATATTCTACGGTGCAACTAGGATGGGCCCAATTCTTTAAAACACATAATTACAGCAAGAGGGTACTGTTTTTACCACATTCTTTCGGGATTCCAGTCAAAGAGTACCAACTCTGTATTCAATTGCCATTGGACGTGTTGATAACTCTGGTAGAATATTTTTTAATGTTTTATGCTTTCCCTTTTTTTTTTTTTTTAGTGGCATAACAGCCCCATGGAGTGAGGGAAGGGGTCTTGGTCTGCTGTGTCCAATCCAGCTTACTTGACCACGAACCCCGGGGTGTCATACAGTAATGTTCTGGTCTCATGGTCAGTCTGATTCGGGGACCCGTCCCCCTTAAGGGTTTAGTTCCCACCACTGGGCTTCAGGTCTTCCCTTTACAAATGGCAAATAAGGGACATTTTTAAGCGTATGATTTTTTTTCTATTCCAATTATCCATAAATTAGCATAGGGTACTTATACAATTATTACATTCGGGAAAAAAACAACACTTTTTTTCGCATTTCTACAAGTTTTGGAAAGTCCAAAGTACAAAAAAGTATCAATGGTTAGCATAACTCCCGAACAGATTGCATACGGTGTTTAACTTTTGAGTACTGGTCAGTGCCGATCAAACGGTATAGTGGTTAGCGTGATAGCTTCTACACCGCGAGGTTGCGGGTTCGAGTCCCGTGTAAGGCATGGGTGTTCGTAAATGTATGATGGCTTGTCAAATGACGAATGTTTCGGCGCATTATAGCCCTCGTGTTGCTGACGGCTCCAGATAATCTGAAAACAACCAACCAACCTTCAACATAACATAAATTGTGACACTAGCAGCCCTCATACACCCCCACACCATAACGCCTCCGCCGACCAAACGGTATAGTGGTTAGCGTGCTATCTTCTAGACCGCGAGGTTGCGGGTTCGAGTCCCGTGTTGGCATGGGTGTTTGTAAATGTATGTTGGCTTGTCTAATGACGAATGTTTCGGAGTATTATAGCCTTCGTGTTGCTGACGGCGCCAGATAATCTGAAAACAACCAACCAGTGATGATCGTGGGACTTTCCGTTTTGGAAAAAAATAGTAAAATACCATGTGCACAAGGTAATAAAGCATGTGCAAAAGCGTTTATATCGATTTTGATCAAAATCACGGTTATAACCCCTTTTTAAATGTTAACATTCCCAACACCGAAATTCTCAGAAAAAATCGATAAATGTGTAAAAACATGAGAAACGAAAGTCTTTAACGTAAAATTTATTTCCCTTCAGTTTTGTCCACCAATTACAGTTCCCTTTCGGTAAAGCAATTATTATCGCCCATTTGGAGATTATTTTTTTTTTCCTACGTTATAATTATTGCTAAAGTCGGCAAATTGGTACACGTCTTGAATTAATCTCCTTCTGGCACTCCTAGTTACAAAAGCAATTAAGATAACGCTTTTAGAAGCATACCTATGTCTAAGAGTGCAAAAGGAGCTTCATCGGTCTCAAAAGTGAAACCACAAAAAAGCATTGACTGGAGTCCTTTTCAACAGGCCCAAAAAATAAGGTAGGTACAGGCAGACGATCCCTCTTAACGTGAGAAGATAGGAACTCCTCTACTACTTAGCCATGCGATTCCGCCCAAATAACAAAACCAAACTTCTCCCAAAAATTCGAAAAACCACCCAACTCGTAAAAAACCTCACAAACCATGAAACTCCTCCTCCTACTCATCGAATCCCTCGATACCCCCCCCCCCCCCTTCCCCCCAAGGAACACTTCAGACAATATCGTCTGCAGCTGCTACCAAACACACTGATGCCACCCGAACAATGCGGAATGTTTTCGCCGATATCTCCCTCCTCTTCTGCCAGACGATTTGTTACGGGAGAACATCTCAACCCACGCCATACCCCAACGTACATAACACTACATAACAAAAAGAAAAATTGGTATTGATATTTTGTTAGGAAGGAGCAAGAGGAAAAAAAAGAATGGGGAGGGAATTGAACATGTATGGGATGCTTTTTGGTTTGTATGGGGGAACACCTCTTGTGAATGTTGGGTAGTAATTGTGGTGTAGGAGGGTGCTTTATTGTAATGGAAAGCGGCAAAAGTGCCTTATGGGGGGGGGGGGGGTCGTATCCGTTTTTATACATAAAAAAAACATCGAACACTATTCGAGGATATTTATCTCCATTCTCAAAAACTAAAAATCGTATTAAAGAAATTCAGAGCGAGGTGAAATGTAAAGTTTCAAGAGGAAATTTAAAAGTTGTGTTTTCTCTAAAATGAGGAACTTGCACGAGTGAGGAAAATGAATATTTTTTGTATTTTCTAGTGTTATCCAACGAATATATTTGAGCAGTGCAATTATTTTTTATCTTAATGCTTTCAATTAATCAAAAATCGAGTTTCAAATTAAAGCAAAGGTCACGTGACCAAAAACGCATAAAAAACAGTGACGTAGTTACGCATAGATTCCGTCGAAAATCCGAGGAGGAACCTGGTCTAAAACAGGTTTAGACTGGTTCATCATTGACGTCACACGCAAAAGTAGTTTTTCCCCGCCAAATCGCAAAGTGAAAAACTAAATAATTTTTTAACTATCTATCCGAGCTCAAATTTTTGAAAGAATGGTATTCTTTTTCATGATTTTTTCTCTACTTTTATTTAAAAATAAAACCAAAAACGTGAAAGTTCCTCATTGCAATTTTTTAATTTACTATTTCCGTTAGAAATAAAAACTAATAAAATTAAATTTAAAAAAATGTATTACTAAAATAAGAAGATGGTATTTCAGGAGACTTTTCCTTGTTCAACAGAGAGCCTAAAATGGTGTTTGGTTTTACAGATAGATTAAATAAAAATATATGTATGTATATTACATGCAGAAGTCATTTTGTAAAGTTCTTAATAAAGTTATTTTCAGAACAAAAGTGTATTTACAAAAATGAAATAACTAAGTTAATTTTTCTTTTGCATTTTTAATATTGAAAGAAATTAATTTAAACCTTATTTCACCAATTATGCCGGAAAATGCCGATTTAAAAAAAATTGCAAAGCTTCTGAATTAATTGAAATTCTATTTTTAAGCAAATTGTAAATTTTAAACGTATTTTACAATTTTTTTTTTTTTAAATAAGTATCATTTAAGAAATGGAATTTTTTCTTCCAATTTTTTCAAAAAGCAGAATTTAGTTAACAATCTCATTTGGTTAAATCAAGGGTCTGCTAAAGAATTTTGCAGGATCCTATTCTTGTAAAAATTTAATTATTCTTCTGGGAGAAAAGAGGAAAAAAAAAAAGGAAAAAAACTTTAAATCATTTTTGAAAATTGCTAAATTTCATTAATAAAAACATGTTAACGAAAAAGACTTTTCCATACGGAAAACAAGTAATTCATTAAATTTTGCAATACATTTAAATTTGTAATTCCTTTCTGAAGGGTCTTTTTTATAGATATTTATTTTTGTGAAGGGTCCTTTTTACAGATATTAATTTTGTGAAGGGTCAAAGCAAAACGTCCTTTAAAGGGAGCCCTGCAAATAGACTATAAACATTCTGTAAAAAAATTACCTTTCTTATTTTTTTATTGACAAATCAAATATTTCAATAAAATTATTTATATCAAATTTTTCACTTTTCTTTTCGATGAATAAGAAAATCCGATTTTTTGTCAAATGAAATCAAATTCACAAAATTTATAATTTACCTTTTTGATCAAGAATGTCAACAGCAGAAACAAAACGTCCACAGCATTCATGTTAAAGCATTCAGCATAAAGAATCAAAGTACACTCACCTGAAAACATAAAACAAATTAAACATTGCAAAACATAAACATTATTTAACAATAAATTCATCATAGAAAATTTCCTAAAGTTGGGAATGAATCCATATTATTCATTAGGTAGCATAATTATATCTATGAGTTGCACTTTTAAACACGAACTATTTTGGTGCAGAAGAAATTTTGCGATACCATTCTTCGCAAAGTCATTTTCTATTTAATGGACAATTCCCGCATTTAAAAAAAAAAAACGAGTGAAATTAGTTTATATTTATGAAGAATTTCTTTCCGATTTCAAATATTCAAACAAAAGTTCTTTAAAAAAATTAGTTATTTAAATGTTAAGAAAAGAAAATGCCCTGAAATCCAGTCCGATCAAAACATCCTTTCGTTTCTATGGTTATCGTGAGGTTTCTGCCAAATAGTTGGTATGTGTTTAGTTGACATCGGTATTTGGTAGATAATTGCCATATCCTATATCGGCTGGCGCGATTTGCATAAAACTTTCAAAATTGGTTTCCGCTGCTGCCAAGTTGTTTCAGATGTAGTGACGTCACATTTGATTCGAGCCAAATGTGTCATTTTCCCGCCGAAATATAACAAGTGATTTTAGGTAGCAAAATAAAAAAAATAAAAAACTTAACAATCATTAGTTTGTTGTTGGAAAACAGAAAGTTCGATACAGAAAGTAAAAAGAAATAAGCATCGTCACTAAATGCAAGAGAACATTTGAAAAAGAAATTGCAGGATCCCTAAGTAGACAGTTCAAGTTGCAATGTTTCGAAAATAAGCGAATGGCGGTTGTGTTTGGTATAGAATCATCCATAAATCACGCAACTAGTTGAATTTTAAGGTATACATAACATTGGGAATCACGAAATTTAACAAAAGTATTAATTTTGTATAAAAATATTTTCTAATTCGTTACTTTTGAGAAAGGAATGGTATCGAAATGATACCATTTCCTTTCTCAAACTCAAGCTACTTTTTAAATTACAGTGGGTTTTGTATAACGTTAATTAGTGTAATAAACTTTAAACCTATTTTCTGAAGAATTACTGTTGGGTGTTGAATGACTGAACTCCCAACAGACATAATTCCTGTATGCATCGTTCAATTCGAAAAATTCTAATTAGGTTCTGTAAAAAATAGTCGTAAATACAGTCCCAAGCAAAATTCAATCTATATTGTTGTTATAAACACATTTTTTAAAAAATAATTCTGAATGTTTTAAACGTTAATTTTTTTATAAAAACACAAATTTTTTCACACTTTTTATTTAAAAATTTATAATTAAATAAATATTAACGCTAAATTCTCAATTCTGGTTCGAACAAAGTATCACTTTATGTATTTTATCTTTCACTTGCAATAAAATTCGTGTCCTAATCTTATTTACAAATTCATTCAGCTCCGTTCTAATAATGTCAGAATTAGTCATTTGAATTAATTAATTAATTAATTAAAAATTTAATATAAAAAAATATATACATAAAAATATTTCGTTTTCAATTCCGATGTGATGTATAAAATTCAAAAATTTTAATACAAAAATTAAAGAAAATTATCTTGAATGTATATAATCCTCTTGAGTTTGTTAAAGACCTCATTCCATTCAAAGAGTTTCTGCTACTTCGCTGAAGACATGTACCTGATATATATATACAGTCGCATAGCGGTTGGATACAGGGATAATCCCCTCTCGAAATTTTTCTGTTTGCTATAAGAACAACAACAACAAAAAATCAAAAGATTTGTTTTGTTTAAAATTGTAACTTTAAATTGCATTTTTTTAATTTTAATCTCATATCCCTTCCCGAAATAAATTTCAGGTATATAGACAGGTTTCCCTTGAAATAAATGTTTCAAACTCATTCTGGGGAAAAGGAAGGAAAACTATTGCATTTACGTCTCGAATGAAAGAAAACCCGTTAAACAAAACCCGACAACCGATACAAGACTATTTGTCATTTTCTAATTGGAAAATAGACTGCATAGCAAATATATAAGATCGATAACAAGACTTTTTGTTTCCGAGGTAAACTCTCTGCTTCTGGTAATCTGCGTATTTGGCCTTAAGGTGGTTTCGTTATCAAAGAGAACAAATTCACTTTGGTTCAAACAAATTTAACCCGAGTTCGTCATGGAAATTCTAATGAAGTACCAATGGTGGTTAGTAAACGAGCAAGAAGCAATGGACAATTCCCGCATTTTTTAAAAACGAGTGAAATTAGCTTATATTTATGAACAATTTTTTTCTGATTCTAAATATTCAAACAAAAGTTCTTTAAAAAAAAAAATTAGTTATTTAAATATTAAGAAAAGAAAATGCCCGAAAACCTCGTCCGATTGCAGTCCGATCAAAACGCTATGCTTTAGCTCCGACGTCACGGTATCCTTCCGTTCTCTACGGTTATCTTGAGGTTTCTGCCAAATAGTTGGTGTAAGTTTTTTAGACAATTGTCATATTTTTACTGCTAATATATTGGTACGTTAATTTGCGGAATTTTATTGAATGTTTGGGTCTTAGCGTAGAAGAGTCTGCTGACCCCTATTCAAGTACACAGTTGGTATCCATTTTTAAAAATAATCATAAGATTTTGCAGCATAACACTTAGATCTGATTTCTTGTTTCTAAATCGAAATCGCGCTTAAAGATCTTGCAGTGCATTACCGCTCCACACACATCCTGCATATTTCGCATTATTTACAGACCACAAAGGGAGAAAATTCTGCCATTTCCCACAGCAAACCACCCCTTCATTCCACGCTCATCATTTCACTTCAGTCCCTCTTCACTAAAAATCGTCTGAGCTGCAAATGCGTTTGTAGGCGCCAACGAGCATCCCTTCTATTTCTTACAGAGAAGCGAGGTGGAGAGGGGGGGGGGGGCTTTAATGGTCCTCCTTCCAACACCCCATAAAAAATTTCTTCAGGAAAATAAAAAACATTCCGCCCTGGCGCCAAACGATAGTGATTAGGACAGAAACCACCATTCTTCCACTTAATACTTGCTGGTTGTCCCCCTTCCCATTCGAAGTGGTTTCTCCCAAAGTAGGGAGGGGCATCCCCCCCCCCCTTCCCAGCGTGAGCCCCTTTGGAGCCTGGGGCGCAACTCCTTTTTAGATTGGCCTTATGGTTAAAAGAAATAAAATATAGAGAGAAGACTTATTAGAATGATTGTTGGGTTTAAGATCAATTCCAGTAACTTGGTGCGCCTTGAGTTACTGAGGGTATAAAGATGGTATTGTATAAAGATGGTATTTCAAGAAATGGCCCTCTGAAATCAGTACATTTCAATTCCCATTTTCTATGGTGTATATTTATTTTAATAAGTGTTTGCCTCAAGTCTTGAAAAAGATCTAGCTCAAATCTTTATCTAAACCAACAATTTAAACAACCGTCTTAATGTCAATCGGATAAATGTTTTGTCTTTGAAACTGTGTTTGCTTCTACATGGTTCACACTCTCATTGAAGAAAAAAATTTCAAGGACTTCCAAGGATCTTTTTAAGAAAATTCAAGGACCGTAAAATTACATACTTTAGACATAAATACAAAACGGCGGCGGGAAAAAAAAGGAGGTGGAGGTTATCTGTAGTCTCTTAAAAATTCAAGGACCAAATTTCATCAAAAATTTTTCAAAGACTTTTCAGGACTTTTAAGGACAATAGGAACCCTGTTCTAATAACTGTATGTTACATTAGCTTTCTGTACTCCAAAGCCCAACACCATCTCCATTCTTTTCGATGCTAAGGTTATTATTAAGTCATTGTATGTTTTTCGTGTTCTTTTCAGAGGTATTACAGTACTATCTTACGGCTTTATAACAGATATATTTATATTTATGAGGGATCGCCAGTTTGACCATCCCCATACACCAGGTAACATCTGGTGCGAAAAGCCCACCTGATGGCTGTGTGGTTAGCGCTCTAGCCTGGCATGCCAAATGTGGCGGGCATGTATCTCTGGTTAGGCATGGATGTTCATTGTGGCTTGGAAAGCCACTTTAAGCTGTAGATCCCGCCCTAATTAGCCGTTATTATGCTTAAAAAAAGGTCGTTGAGCGTACAAAACAATCAACCAACCTGGTGGGAAAACATAATTAAACCTAAACTAATTTCTACACCAGATACTTAACACTGTAATAAAAGCTCATTTACAAAGTTTGAAGAAAACTTGACTTTGTTTTTTATTACATTGCAGAAAAAATGTATAAGCTAGCTTATAAAAACTTTATAAAAATTTAATAATAAAAATGCAATATTTATTTTCCCTCGAGATTTTGTAAATGAATTTCTGGTATTACTGATCTAGTACCTGCTGTAGAAATTCGTGTGTTTCAAACCAATACTTCGGGAGATATTGTTGCCGAAAAAGTTAAGCTTTGTTTCTATGGTACAGATCCAAGTTTATGATCCGTAAAGTTACAACAGCATTGAGACAATGACATTAAGACTGAAAAACTATATAAAAAAAAATGCAAAATCATGATATCATTACAAATGAAATGTATTTCTTCGGATTAAATAACGCGGCAGTTTATGGAAGGGGAGCGAAAAAAGAGTCAATCAACAAACAATACTAAAAATTCAACCTGAACATTACCAATCGCTTCAACGTTGGGCAATTTATTACACAGGTAAACCTATAATTTCGCAACTAAAATTAAGCTCTCATAAGCATACCTATGTCTACGTGTGCAAAAGGGGTTGAATGGGTGAGCGTCTAGAAAGTGAACCCAAACAAACCCGTTGATTGGAGTCCTGTTCAACACTCACTCCATCAACTGCAAAACGGAGGAGTACACAGCTGAGAATTAATTGTTTTAAACAGGAAAAAAAAAAAAGGGATCAACGGGGGAACCCCCGCGTTTTTGATTCATCGCCATCGCGGGATTATTTATGAGCCCGCGGACGGGTTAAAAATATGAATGTTTCCGCTCTTCTCTGAGCTACGGAGGGATGAATGCTAAACACGACAGGATATTGTTCGTGTAAATCATATCCTCGCCTCTCCCGGAGAGAGCTTTTTTTTCTATTTTACTTTTATGTTAAACTGCTTTCATTACGGGCGCGCTTAAGTGACCAATGACGGCGATTCAACTTTTTTTTTGTAACTGCCCTACCCTTAAAAGTGAAAAGAATGAGCTTCGAATTAAGTTGTCCCCGGGTTTGGCGAAATCAGGCTATTTAATTATTTTTAAATGCTTCGTAACAAAGGTATGCGGCGTCCACTAGTGACGTCATACCCGAAGAGCTCATAGCTTTAACGCAGACGAAAGAACTCCGACTATGATTTTACGAGCAATAGATCCACTGATGTCTAACTACAACTTCTGGATAGTGGTTGGCACAGCTTAGGTTGTGCAAGTTACAAAGAGAATTTCGGTCTATATTTCAGATACATCAGTGGTAGAAGTGGGAAAAGGAAAGTGGAGGGATGCCAAGTATTAGTGAACCCCCCCCCCCCCCTCTCCAAAAAAAAATTTATAATTTCGTATCTTATAATAAAAATATTAACTAGTAAGAAAATAATTTATACTTCCTAACATAAACATTGACCAAAGGTAAAAAATTTATTGTTATTTTAATGAATATTTTGTGACTTGGTTTCTTTTACTTGGAAGTAAGAGCTAACGTGAAGTAATAATTCAACATTATATAAATAACTGGTTATTTAGTGCTTCCAAATGTGCACACTTTTATGAAAGTAAATTAATAGAGAACTGTAATTTTTTGTATTAGCTTCTCTTTATATGAAACAAGAATAGAAATTTTATCTTAAAAGATAGTTCCTCCAAAGTTAAAATTTGACCAAGTGTAACGCTATTTGTTAATAAAAAATACTTATAGATTTTTACAAAGTAGTATAATACATTTTTATAATTGTATGATATATATACACCATAAACAGTTTTTTTTTTTTTTTTTCATTTGAAAACTTTAAATTACTTTTTCTCAGTATCACTACATTTAAAGGATAAAGTTATTTTTCTTTATTAATTTTATACGGATTGTTTGTACTTAAAAGTGGGGGGATGGATTTCAGTGGTCTTAGAAGTGGGGGGAGGACGCATGGGTAATTTCTTGAAAAATGGGGAGGGGGGGGATCCAAGTTTATGATCCGTAAAGTTACAACAGCATTGAGACAATGACATTAAGACTGAAAAACTATATAAAAAAAAATGCAAAATCATGATATCATTACAAATGAAATGTATTTCTTCGGATTAAATAACGCGGCAGTTTATGGAAGGGGAGAGAGAAAAGAGTCAATCAACAAACAATACTAAAAATTCAAGGGGTAGACACGGGGAGCGTCTCCCCGTGTCTACCCACACTTCTAGCATTGGACACTTTCGATTAAATCATTGGTAAGAGAAGACCTTTCATCATTGAGACACTTACATTCTTAATTTTGACATAGAAATGAGAAATCCTTAAAAAAAATATACTTTAACTGCATTACAGTTTTTGAAGGTAAAAACTATTGAACAAGAAATACGCCAATAGAACCGAAAAGGCGAAAATTATAAAATAAACGAATTTTCAAACTTTGTGAAACACTTAAAACAATCATGAATAGTACAGCACTCCCCGTCCCCCTTGATAAAAATGGCAATCCTTAAATAAATATGCAGGAAATGAAGAAATGTATACCGTAATATATTTAAAGAGAAGAACAGAATTTACCACGTAGTACCCTATAACGTATGCAAAATGAAACCGCAAACACAATGCGATGTGTTTCAACATAAAAGTAAATTATCCAAAGAACATGAAATGGGTACGAGTCATTAAATCGCTTCCGGAATGAAAATAAAACTTGCGAAATCTCCACGGAGAAAAATAGAACGTTCTCTGGATCGCGAAATATCCTTCCGTCTCGGAAAAGAGCGATTCAACAACATATCAATTACGGAAACGATTTCAATTTCAAACACAATGAGATGAACGATTCTTTCTCGCAAACGAAAGAAAGAAAATGGTAGATTTCAATTGAAATGTTTTATGGAATTGGAACGAAAAATATTTTAATCCGCTGGAAGGTGCGCTTTCTCTGGATATTTATTTTTCTCAATCCGTTCCAAAATAAATCACTGTAATATAAAACCAATCGCTCAAAATCGACAATTTTAAAGAACAAAAAAGAATGCGAAGGTTTTATAATAACATTCTAAAAGTCAATTTTGAAATGAGTACCGGGAAACGATTTGAGATGTTTGTTTTTAAAGTTCGTTTTTGTTTACAAGAAAGAAGTTTGAAATCGATATGACAATCTACGATGACTCAACACAAACAATAAACTTATCAGAATATTCTAATTTATTCAAGGCACGTATTGCTATTAACTTACTATAAAAGATAGATGTGGGGATATTTTTACAGGGTGGCCACAAATTTAGGAAAACAAGCCCTGATAATTCCCCCGATTTCCATGAGGTTGGTTGGTTGTATTCAGATTATCTGGCGCCGTCAGCAACACGAGGGCTATAATGCGCCGAAACATTCGTCATTAGACAAGCCAACATACATTTACAAACACCCATGCCTAACACCGATTTCCATGAGAGATCTCTAAATAATTCCCTGATTTTACGGCGAATTTTTTTTTAATTTTCCCAACTTTTCCAGATCAGTAGACACCCTGATCAAATAGTCATTTATGTTAAAGAGAAATAAGCGAATTTTTTTTAAATACAGTCCAACCCCGTTAACGCGAAATCGCTTAACATGAGATCCCGTTTAACGCGAAGCAAAAGCAGTTCTCCGTACTTAAATCTTAACTTTAATTTATACGTTTAACATGAGATTCGGTTAAAGCGAACAATTTCGGCGGGGCCCATCGACTTCGCGTTAACGGAGTTTGACTGTATAATATGTATTAGAAAATATTTGGAGGGTGGGTGGGGGGGTTGAACACCATGAACAGCTCTCCTGGATACGGCCCTACTTCCACTGACTACATTACTAATGCTACGCTATTTCATACAGAGTTGAAAGGGAGTTGTTATAGAAATGAGAATAAATGTTAAAAAGAAAAATGAAGTCTTCATTAAATTGTAAAAATTGGAAATTGAATGATTGACGATTAAGTTATAATAATATATTAATATAGTGAGGGTTCGTGAGCTTGTCTTTGAACCATAGACCTAACATTCCTATGTTTCTTTTGCTATGTCATACAAGATGACCGCTCAGCAGCGAAGTAAAAGCAGTTTTCTCCGTACTTAAAACTTACCGTTAATTTATTCGTTTAACATGAAATTTGGTTAAAGCGAACGATTTCGAGTGCTCGTCGACTTCGCGTTAACGGGGTTTGGCTGTAGTAATTACGGCAAGAAAAAGTTTAAATCATTCTTTAACATTCAACTTCTAACGATTACCATCACAATTCTCCGGATAAATGGCGTCAAAATAAGGATGAACAGGAAAACACACATTCAAAACAAAGATAGAAAACTTTCTTGATTTTACTGCAATTTAAAAAAAATTCCTATCACTTCCCCGATTTTTTTTTTTTTTTTTCCAGAATCAGAAAGCTCCCTGACATTTCCCCGATTTCTAGGTTTTTCAGGTTTTGTGGCCATTCTGTTTTAATAACCTTTTGATGATTCCTTGTCAGAATTAGATTTTTCATGGCGTACGGGCAAGGACTGATTTTCCATAATTGTCTGTGCCTAGGGCCCCCAAATTTGGGGGCCCTCAAATTGCCTAAACAAAATTTGAATTATGATGTAAATATCAATATTCTGTTCAGCACACTTGAATAACGTCATAAAATATGAACATATATTTTAATAACTCTTATTAGTTATTAAAAATATTAATAGTATCTCAACAATTATTTAATCAAAGTACTAGAAGATGCTATTCGAAATTGTTATTAATATTTTTAAAAAACCCTCAACAATCGTCGATGGGGGCCTTTCCACCATGTTGTGAGCTAACCTGATGGCTGTGGGGTTAGCGCTCTGGCCTCGCATGCCAAAAATTCCGGGTTCGAATCCTGGGTTAGGCATGGATGTTTGTTGTGGTTCGGATTACACATTAAGCTGTAAGTCCCGGTTTAATTGGTCGCCATTATGCATAAATATAAGTCGTTGAGAGTACAAACCAACCACCAAGTTGTGCCTATAGTAATTGTTTTTCTAAATCGGGCCCTGTGCACGGGCCGTGTATAGAGTATGGTTTAACTTTAGTTTCTTCTGACGTCAACATGTCCAGACACTTTACAAATATCACAGACACATGTAAGATATACGCATACAAAGGTGTCGTCGACACTGTTCCCATTCCAAATATCAACTGGAAATCAAACTCCAGATACGTATATATGCTAGAGATATATGTGATATATCAGTGTAAAGTCTTGATAAGATTAGTAAAATTACTTAAAATGCTACCAGAAGTTCTTGAAAGTTCGTAGGGAAAATCGTTTATATGGTTACTGTAGAAGTTCAGTAACAGTGACAAGTATATATAGTGACAAGTTTTTAAAATCAAGTTTATCGATAAACGCACTAACTTGGCTATTTTTATCTTTAAAAAGGTTTTACTAAGCAAATTGACATAGTTTTTATCATTGTATACACAGCCTTTATAAGGGGAGATTTCAAACATTAAATGTGGTTAAAATGAACTATCTTGGAATATGAAGTATAATATAGTAAAAATATGATTAGAGCCAGTCATTTAGAGACATGACTGACGTAATCCAACTTGTTAAGTTTGCACTGGGAATATTTGCTTAAGATGGAAAAAACAGGCCCCTCCTATAAATTTCTCACGCATTATAGCAATGGTGCAGTGAATTTTCTAAAAAAATTAAGTAGAAATTTTAGGAATAATTGCAAACATTTTAGGGATAATTCTTAAAAATTTTAGGGGTAGTTCCAAAATTTTAGGGATAATTCTAAAAAAAATTTAGGGATATTTCTTTTTAAGCTGGCATAGTTTCCTAACACAGACATTCTTTTCAATGCATGTTTCAATACCGGCAAAAAACTGCCAATTTTTAAAAAATAATAATTAATAATAAAAATCTCAGGAATTTTTTCCTCTTCTGGAGGAATATCTGGGTTTTTTGGCTAGTTTTGGAGGAAAATTTGGTTATTTTTCGAAGTTTTTAATTTTTTTTAGTAATTATCGAAAAATGTAAGTAAAATTTTAGGAATTTTAGGGAGACGCAAAAATTTAAGGAATATTAGGAATTTCAGAGCGAATGCGACTCCTGTAGGAACTAAAATTGCAACTTGGAAATACAAATACATATAAGAGAAAGGTTTTCGATTTAGTTGAAAGCGTTTCAATAATGGCTGGCAATGTTTTTATTTACAGTTTTCTTATGGTAAACTGTTTGTTTTTATTTGCTATTGTTTAGGATTTCGGTGGCATTACCCCCGGAACTTTTTAATTCTAAACAATCAATAGTAAATTGAATGAGTCATAAAAATTGAGAAGAAAGTCAGGTTTTCATTTGGGGAATGCTGAACGATTAAACGATTGTTACGGGTCAAAAAAAAAAAAAAAAAAATTTTTTTTTAACGTTTTGAAACAACCTGACTTTACACTAGGAGTGCGGAACATCGCACAACTTTCAATTACACTATTATACTGACGTGAATTGATGTTATTTACTGTTTTTAAATCTTCATCACTCATTTAGAAAAAAAATTGCCAGTTTGGCGATATTTTTAGCGGCAAGTCTAATAAAAAAACTAAAAAAAAAAAATTACGATTTTGGAGATATACTTTTCGATAATTCTTACATTATTTTTTCTTGTAAGTGAAACTGAGGAGAGTAGAAAAACGGTCTTTGATGAGCGATGCTCCAGGGAATAAAACCCCATGCTAAAAAGATTCGTTTTCAACTTTACAGCATTTTTACACAAATTTCGGAGATGGAATGTTTAGAACACCTTAAGAGGCATCACCACAGCGATTTTTATCAAAACTGTTAGAACCGTTTTTAGTAATTACTGAAAAACATGATTTTTTTTTCAGACAGTGGCAGCTATATTTTGCGCATGCGCAAGTTTGACGAAAATCTTACGGTTAGGTCCCTAAGGTCACTAAGGCATACACCAAATTTTAACATCGTAGGTCAATTCGTGCGAGAGTTACGTTGATCACGCACACACAGACAAACATATTATCTATAGTACCACTTTTTTTGAAATCAGGATGTTCCAAAACGTGGAGAAATGCTTTAAAAAAAAAATCGTTTTTTTTTGGGAGGCCAAAAACATTACTTTCATTATCCTATATAAACATATGGGTATTTTTTTAAGAATGAGAAAAATCTCATACAAATACAGAGTTCTTAAATATTTTAGAACCTGAAAGAAAAAAGAGTTGTCGAAATGTTTTAGAGCATGAGAATTCTCACACAGAGTTTTTCCAATATTGTTGGAAGTGATAAAGAATGTCATGTAATGATTTTTTTCTTGGTTAACCTTCACGCTGCATTATCACAATATAACAAAAGTTTTACAAACATGACATCATTAACTTCCTAAAAAAGTTTTACAGTAGCCCCTTATTATATCGTGTTTGTCGGGAGACAAGCAAAATGCGAGATATATCGAACGATATGATAAAATGTAAAAACGGGAAATCGGAGAAAATGGGGAAACATAGCAAAAGCGCGATTTATCCGAATGCGCGATATATTGAGGCGAGATATAACGAGAGGTTACTGTACCAAAAAAAATTTTTACTTCTGTATTCAATAGCAACTTATTTTTGTCTTCCACAGATTATTGTCATAATCATTTGTTTTACTTGTATACACACACAACATACATGAATATAATTCATAAGCAATAATATTTCTTCTGTTTTAAAAATTTTACAAATTTGCAGTTCAATTTTTCGAATCCAAAATTAAACAGTTATCAGTATCTAGATACATCAAACTAAACCATTGATAAAACCAAAAATATGTCTACTATGTATAAAGTTACCCGCATAGAAGAATATTGAGCTGAATAAAATTTTTGCTTTATTCAGCTAAATTCGAGTTTTGTCCGAACCTTAATCTTACGAAATAACAAACGAATTTTTAAAATAAATATCACTAATTTCTGTTCAATTAATAAATTACACCCGGTACTATGCTCCTCTTTTAAATCCTTAATTTCTTTGTAAGTTAACCCACTTGCCATCATCCAATCGAGCTGAAACTTGGCCGATAAACTCGTTGTGGATGACAATGCTATCAAGTTCTGAGGTCTGTCACTATAAGTTCGCGTTTCTGTTGTCTCTTTGATGAACTATGACTAATTAACGTACTGCCGTCACCTAATCTATCTGAAACTTAGCAGATTGACTCGTTGTCAATGACAATGCATTCTATCAAAATTTGGGGCGAAACAAAAAAACTAGTCCATGGCGCTGAATCGATAATTTTCTTCGTAGTGGTCAATCACTTTGAAAAGTCAATCTGTATTCAAGATCACGCAAACAAGTTACAACTGCACTTACGTACAAGTTAGGAATACATAAAAAAAAAGGATTCATTTTAAAACTATTTTTATTGGTAAATTTTTTATCTGTGAATATTTACAACTCTCCTTGCCCCTCCCAGAATGAGCTTTGCAATTTGTACACGTCCCCCTTTCCTCCACACCACGTGTGTCTCGCTGGGGTCCAATGGCACCGTTCTCGCCTCCCAAAGACGACGCTTTTCGTTTCATTTCGTCTTTATATTCCGCGTCTCGCCCTGGCAAACTCACGCTCCTTTCTTTGTCTAATCCTCCCATCCATTGATCATCCACAAACACATCCCGGAATTCAAAATGCGAATACTTTGCTAGTATTAGAGAAGCATGGAACAACTAGTAAATTGTATTGAATTTGATAGGTGCTGAAGTTTTCTTTTTTAAAGAAGTCCTAGTAATGATCATTTCCCTATACTCGCTATGTTACAATCTTCTAGCCCGGTGCATTTAGAAAGTATTTCGTACAAAACCTTGAAATTCGATGAGTAGATACGAAAATGACCACTTAATGAAATGACAAATTTAAAACTTGAAAATAGTCTAATATATTTTATTTTATATATTTGAAATACTTACGTCAATGCTTATGCAGTGGCTCCATCTGCTTTTATATTTTGTTATTTTAATTTTCATTCATAATAGATAGACATTGAATGAAAATAATTTATGTCATTTCATTAAAGAATCCTTTTCGCTGCTATTCACCCAATTTCGAAGTTTTCACGAAAACAATTTTTAAATGCATTGGAATAGAAGATTGTAATATAGAAAGTAAATGGAATAATCAATACTAAAACTTCTTAAAGTTCTCGACATAACCCTGGGCGAATCAAGCATTCAATTTAGGAGGAGTGCAGCCAATAATACATGTTTTACGAGATTAGAAGTTCAGATTTTTTTCTCCAAGTACTCATAGCTGTATTGTTATTTAATATTTTCACGCACGACACAGTAATTAGGCGTTTAGTTAATTATTCTATGTTTCGCAATGAAGAATTAAAATGGTCCAAATAATAATTAAAAAAAAAAAAAAAAACGAGATAAAAAGTTTCTGGGTGGATAATGAGAAAAGTTAAATATCTTCTTCTTAGAGTGAAAAGTTCCAAACTCAGGAGAGCCAAAAAACCTTTTTAAGAGTTAATTCAACATGAAATTCGTTCTTTCGAGTTTAACTAAGTCCCCATGTCTTAAGGTTAAGTCCGGCACTGTGTTGATCAAAAGGTAAACTTCCACTCAAGTCCGTGTCGTAACTATAAAAACAAAAAAAGAGAGACTTTCATTTGTGGTGGTGGGGGGGGGGGGAGAGAGAGAGAGGGGAGATTGAAAAAGTATTTTATCACATCTAGGGGTCGTACATAATATATGCTATGTTTCTCTTGGTATGTCACACAAAATGACCGCGCAGCAGCTGCTCCTTAACATTTTCTGTATCCCCCCCCCTATTTTGATATTTTGTATCACTTCCAATTTTGTAATGAAAACATTAAACAATAACAAAATATTCCCAACCAACTAAAATTTATTCCTGGTCCACAATTTGGGAAATACTGATCTAGATTATAAAAAAGTCTAATAAAAAAAATAATATAACCCATAAAAACAGAGTTTTCAAAAAATCTTTTATAGGCATTGTCAGTTTTTATATTCATTAATACAGCGCCGATATCAAAAGCATTTCTATCAGCAAAATGTGCGGCAAACTACGTTTCAAAATTTATTTATTAAAAATGAACGTGAACTTATGCTCTCACATACAAATTTCATTGATTTATTCTGATTAAAGTAATTTTATTATTTATTTAAAAAAAAAATTGGCAACAGGAAAGAGTTTCAAAAATGATCGGTTAATAGCTATTTTAGTGCGATTGGATGACGGCAAGTTGGTTTATTAGTATTCCGTAAAAACAACCTTTTAGTGACAGTTACAACACCAAAATTTGATAGAAGGCATTGTCATCGACATCGAACCTATCTGCCAAGTTTCAGTCGGATTGGATGCCGGCAAGGGGGTTAATTAGGCCTCCGCAGATTCCGCTCACATCGACAAACACTCAAAATCGAAGTTAATATAAAGGATTTAAAAATACACACTTTCCCCTAAAATTTTTTTGATGAAAAAATATTGCTTTACTTATACTATACATTTTATTAATATTTTTAATTATTAATGTTACATTACTGTTGTTGTTTCAGATGCTTTAAAGCAATATTCCGGCAAGTATTGCAGGGAGAGCAGTGAGTTTTCCAAAAAATTTAGGTAAGAATTTTAGGGATAATTTCAAAATATTTGGGGATAAATCTTAACATTTTAGGGATAATTCTTAAAATTTTAGGGATAGTTAAAAAATATGCAAGAATAATTCTTTTGAAACTGACATAGGCTCCGAACATAGACATATTCTTTCAAAGTTTGTTTCAATAACGGCAAAAAACTGTGATTTTCCAAAAATTGAACGTCAAACAACTTTTTAGCAAAATAACAGTTACGAATATTGTTTTTTTTTTCGTGGGGTTTGGAGGAAAATCAGAGAATTTCCGGGATTTCAATTTTTTTTAGGAACTATCGAAAAATTTAAATACAATTTTAGGTATTTTAGGCAGAACCAGAAATTTAAGGAATATTAGGACGAATGCGATCCTTGGTATTGCGAGCGAAAAAATCAAGCATTATGTCTATGGGACTGGCAATCTCTTTTGTAGGGAATGTATAAAAATAATAGGAGTGAGAAGCCTGGAACAGGAATTATCAGTAAAAGCCTTCTTTCATCCAACAAAACAATCTCACGCTTTGGGTAAGAAAGTCCGTATGAACATCAGACCTTTGCAGATTACACACATGCTAATCTTTCATTACAGAAACAAATCGATTAGAGACGGAAACTCTAAAACGGTCACTCTAGCTGCATCGTCTATTCCAAATACCAGGTGTGTTCTATTTGTAAAACGGCCTGTGTTGAAGAAGCATAAACACTTTCTAAGGCTATGAAGTAAGGGGACACAAGACCTTCCCTTCCCTGACAATCCCCTCCCCAACCCCTGAAACAGCTCAAATGAAAACGGGGTCGGGTTTGTTTACACAGGAAATAACCGTAGAGAAGAAAGTTTGGCTCGGGCAAATTTGGGGGAGAGAGGGGGGGAAGCACAGGTAAACAGGTTTGGATGAGTGTAGAAAAAAGTTGGAATCAACGTACCTCCAAAATGAGCCAATTACAGATTCTTGAAGGTATTGTTTTGGTTCACGCTAGTTGGCTGAGGGGAAAGCACAAATTAACTATATCTCGGGACAACATTACTTGAGCCTTGAGTATACGCTGCAGGATAGATCCTTTCGTGCAAAGATATAGTTCCGAACAAATCGCAAGTTTCATAGGATAACCTGCGCAATAGTTTTGTAATAAACTTGAATATATTGTTACAAATTTCTGTATATTTGTAAATATTTCGTAGTATTAATAATGTAAAAAGGAAAATTTATGTACATTTCGCATAAGACAGTGCAAGTGTTTGTCTTTACTTCGCTTTCCTGCAATACGTCTCTTAATGCTTGAAAACGAGTTTTACAGGATAATGATGGAAAAAGAGTTTTACAAGAAGGCCATTTAACATTGTGGTTAATGGTAATCTCGTCAAATGTCGCCAAATTTGGCTACCATTTGGCGACACTTTCGGTCTTCATGTACCTGTATGGGGCTTTTTGACTGCGATCTGGAAAATTCTCCAAATTTCTATCTGTAGAAGATTCGCCTTCCCATACAAAGCCGTCCAAGAGAGTGAGTTAGTTAGTTACTTAGTTGTTTGTCAGCGAGCATTCAGAGGAGTTCCAAAAGTGAACTGCGTTGTCTTTTGCGTCGATTTTAGCAGTTGCGTATCTAGTTTTTAACTGCTGTTTGTGCTCCATTGTTATGTACAGAGCTGTATTGAGTCTATTAGAACGGGAAGTTCTGGAGTTGTAAAAGAATCTACGAAGAGTTATATCGGAAGAAATCTCTTCAAGTTTCAATCTGCTTTGGCTTCAAGTCTTTCGAACCCATCCACGCAACAATATGTTGATAACAAAAAGGAAACAATGGAAATTTAAACTTAAAAGAGCTTAATATTTTACTTTTTCAACCACGGATACTATAAGAATGTATACTTTGGACCAGTTGTTAAGAGTTAAGAATCGAAAAAGGTCGGAATTGATGTACTACCTCTCAATCAACCAAACATTCAAGAGACCGACTATATGTAGATTTCTTTTTTTCGGTGGAAAATACAAACAACCTTATTGTAGTTTGTAGAATTTAGACAGAACTGTACATATTTTGATTACTGGTAATTCCGGTTTCGACAACAGCATAATTTTGAATTGAACTGTAATTGAGTTGGTAATCAAACCATAAACATGGTGAACAAGAAAGATAACTATAAAACAGTTTCAATTTCCGTGATAAATTCCGGCCACCTGTCCTTTTACAACAATGCAAATGTAAACTAAATTCAGGAAAAATTATCGCGAAAAAATGGATTTGATTTTACATTTTCTAACTATATTTAAGTTACTGATGGAAAATACGATTTTTTCTTTTTTGTGAGATTATCTTTTGTCGTTTTCTTAACTTACGTAAGAAGGAAACATATTAAACTTCTAGGTTTAACTTAAATTTATCAAAAATTCCATGAAAAATCCATAACGTTTCCAGAATTGCTTAATTCCCTGTTTTTCATATTTTTCCGGTTGCTGAATCCCGATTCAGCTACAGAGAGCCTCAAAAAGTGTGGTATATAGTTTTATTCATCGCTTTCGTCGACGGTTGAAACTACCATGGTTACTTATACCACTATGACGATAAAATTGCTGACACCAAAACCTATTGCTGACACCAAAACCTATTGCGATAGAATTACAGATGTGAGCAACCAACCACAACGCAGAAAATGTTTTACCAAGGTCGACTTTTACATTGTGGCCGAAGTCAGGTATAGGGCTCAGCCCCCCTCCCCACCCTCCTAAAAAAAGCATTTTCCATTATATATTAAACTTATGTATTATGCATACATACACATAAAACTACTACTTCTTAATAAAAACAATGGGAATTGACTAGTTGGTTTTTCACAACTTTTTCCATTTTGTGTAGGTAGGTAAAAATATATAAATACAAAATAATATTTTCCATACACAAATACAAGTTTGATTTTGAAAACACGGCCTGAAAAAATTTACTTTCAAACAAATTTTGGAGTACGGGCTTGATAAACATTAGCACCGGTAAGATTATTTGCAGGGGGTTGCAAGACGCCTTAAGTTTTTGTTCAAACCTTGATTTTTCAAAAATAACAATTTTATTTTCAACTGAAATATTCATTAATAGTTACGCATTAATTTTCTGTTTAAATGACTAGTTAAAATCCTTATAATACTTTTTTCTCCTGCTAATTTTACCACTTTTCTTCGCATTATTTTTCATGTTCAAATGCCAAGGGCATGTAGTACAACCGTTTGCCCCTCCACATTAGGGGTTACACTTTGATATTAAAATGTAGAATACATATGCCAAATTCAACATAAGGAGGTACATTTTTATGTTCATAATGGAGTATATATTCATTTATTGATATACTTGAGGGACTGAGAAGCAAAGAGGTTAAAATGACTTTTCTTAACTTTTGAGGAAATGCACTTTTAAAGTTTCTTATTTATATTAAATTCTACGAAAACTAGTGACATCTTCATTCCAGAGGTGAGTATTTGAACAACAAATAATTTTATACAAATTTAACAAAAATAAGAAACTTCAAACTAAACTGTACTTTTTCAGAAGTTTAAGAAAAGTCACTTGGGCCCCTTAGCTTCTCAGGCCCCTCAATCTATTCACTGTAAACTAAAAGTTGCTTCCACAAGCAACTATCACACAGTCAACTTCAGAGAGAAACGTTTTGAGGATCAACATTAGGGAGGTACCCTTTGATTTTAAATGCTTGGGACAGGGCCTGATTTCCCAAAAGGCCTGTAAGGCCCCTTGACTAGGGCTACCGAAATTTGGGGGCCTCCAAATTGCCTTAAAAATGACCAATGTCATAAAATATGAACATACATCTTAATAACACCTATTAGTTATTAAAATATTAATATCTTAACAATTATTCAATCAAAATATAAGAGACGGTGATCGAAATTGTCATTATTATTTATATAAAATCAACAATCGTCGATGGGAACCCCCTTCTATTATGTTGTGTCTGTAGTAATTGTTTTTCTAAATCGGGTCTAGGGCTTAGGATACACTTGCCAAAGTCAACACCATAGGTTACATTGATTTAATTCAAGAGTACACATTCATACGGATTGAATTAGATTCCCTGATGTGAGGTAATAGTGTCTGCGCAACCTGACTTGCTTTCTCCAGCAATCAGTGCACTTATGATCAAGAAGAAAGGCTTTTACATTCAAAATTAGAGAGTACACTTTGATTTTAAGTGTTTGGGATACACTTTCGATTGTGAACACCAGAGTGCACATTTTAATTTAATCAAAGAATACACTCATAAGAATTGAATTAGATTCACTATAAGACGAGTTGTTTGAGCAACCTAACTTGCCTCCGTTAGCAACCATTCAACTTGCCATGGTCAACTTCAAGAAGAAAGGCTTTAATAATCAAAATTAGGGGGTACACTTTGATTTTAAGTGTTTGGGATACATTTTCAACTGTCAACACCAGAGTGTTCCTTTTGATTTAATCAGAGAGTACACATTCATACGGATTGAATTAGATTCACAATAAGACGAGTTGTTTGAGCAACCTAACTTGACTCCGTTAGCAACCATCCAACTTGCCATGGTCAACTTCAAGAAGAAAAGCTTTGATAATCAAAATTAGGGGGTGCACTTTGATTTTGAATGTTTGACACGGCCAACACCAGAGTGCATACTTTGATTTTAATCAATGGACAAGCGAGACAAAAATCAGACGGAAAAAATTAAACAAATAAACAAGTCCACAAAACGGGATACCACAACTCACGTGTCGCAACAGTTGAACGAACTCTTTTTCTGCCGAGTTTTTTTTTTTTTTTTATCCCTGTCTGTGTGACACGAAAAAATCGCCGAGAAGCCCATGATGTAATACATTACGGCGCATACACTAATTAATCCGAATCCGTGGGAGTTCTAGTGAAAGCCCATTCACGCTGTTACGAACGATGACACAACATTCTTGATGTTGGCGGCAGATCAGTCAAACAATAGGGGATGAACCCGCAAAACGATGAAACTCCCATGAATAATTTATTAATTCCTCAGAAGAAAAATAGAGAGGCTTTATGAAGGAATAAATGGGACACTTTTTTTTTAATGAGATCCCCGTTTTGAAACCTGAAAGATTGATGCGTGTGGTGTAGCTAGCGACGATGGAAATATTAACCAGTTTGCGTGGTCTTGAAATCTATACTGTACTTAAACGCAGAGGTCGAAACTAAATTTTTTTAGGCTAAACTGAGTAATTACTAGTTGTTATCATGTAAACCACTGTAATTTGTTCTACATAATGACAAGATTTAATAGTCCTAACAAGTCAGCATGGTCATAAAATCTATACTGTACATAAGCACAGAGGTCGAAAGTAAATTTGTTTGGCTAAACTGAGTTATTGTTATCATGTGGATCACTGTAATTTGTTCCACATAATGAAAAGATTTAATAGTCCTAACCAGTTTACGTGATCTTAAAATCTATACTGTACTTAAACACAGGGGTCGAAACTAAATTTTTTTTTATTAAAGTGAGTTATTGTTACTATGTGGATCACTGTAATTTGTTCTACATAATGATAAGATTTAATAGTCCTATTATGTACGGGGCACGGGAAATATTAGTAAAGTTAATAAGTTAGTATTAACTACATGGAAGTTGTTAAACTTTAAAACGCAATTTCTCATTTTGAAATCAGTTGCAGATAACGATTTTTGTTGCTCAGCTTGGCGGTACATTGCTGTAGACTGGTTGCCAGAAGTATCATTTTAAGCGGTTGACATGGAAAACATCAAGCCCATACAAATCTCACTATAAGCGGCGGAACGTGACTAGTCAAGGCACCGTGTTGCCAGTGCATTAAAATTGCTAACTGTAGAGGACACTTCGTGTGCTAAGTACAAAAGGAGTATCAGCAACTAAGCTCAAACTGAGAAATGGCGGGTTAAAAATTAACAACTTCATGTAAATAATGCTAACTTATTGACTAACTTATTAACTTTTTTTTTTAATATTTTCCCGTCCAAATGCGACCATCAAACTTCACCATATTATGCAGAACAAATTACAGTAAATTTCTTGGTAACAACAATTCAATTTGGTTCAAAAATAATCTTGACACCATCTCTGTGCTTAGGTCAGAGGTGTAATTTGTTGTAATAAAATTAATTGCCTCCAAAATCTGGTACTTATTTTTAGCATTTTATAAACCATTATTTTAACACATCAAAAAGCAAGTTTTGTTTACGTAAAAGAAAACTTCATTCACATGAAAACACTTGAGAATTTTTCATGGCTGAATTCCTTTTTCGGGCGTCAATTACTTTTTCACACACCCTTTCGTTCCTACGACAACCATTGAAAAGATAATAAGAACCCAACACACACCCACCACAGCACTATGTCTTTCTCCTGTACAAACCCATGCATCCGTAGATGCGTTCCTGTTGAGCGAAGCCGGTGTCATTTTCCTTTTACAGGAAAAGGATCCAATTTCCCTCCCAAAAAAAAGTATCCAGTTTCACTTTCCGATAAATAAATCGGAGATGCCCAGTCCGATCGAGATTAGAATTTGAATGAGAGATAAAGAACACTTTAAGAGTTAGCTTCGTCAGCTGTTTTCTTAGTCAAACATAGAAAACATACTGGTATACTTTCACTAAAGTAGTGCTTAGATTATAGGTATCGAGTCTTAGAGAGATATGTTTGTAATAAATTGATGGGAGATTATGGGAGTGCGAAGAAAGAACGATCAAAGTCCACTGTTTTGCTTTCAGACTCGACTGGGCTTTACGTGTGACCTGGATTTATCGTCTATCGTACTTTGTAGTAAAATAACAAATATAGGGAAGGAATTATTAAAAGATTACAAATATGTACATAGACTGAAAAAGGAAAGTTAACCAGTTATTCATGAAATATTTCAAATCAAAAAGTCGAACTAGAAAAAAATTGAAGAATACAAAACTAGCCAAAGTCAAAATATGTTAACAAGGAAGACAAAAGCTTTATTATAAAAAATAAAAAAAAAAAATTGTTGTTGGTTGTCCAAACAATATAGTTTTCCAGTCCATATATCTATGACTTAGAACAACAACAGCCCATGTTCAATAAAAAAAAATTGAAAAATTAACAAAACTGGACAGTTCGCTGCTAAAGTCCGATTACGAAATGTAGCCACATCGCGAAATGGTCAGATCAGCATGAACAGCTTTTTGAACCAGCTTTCGGTTTTCGCAAATGATTGATGCCTTGGCTGGTCACACAATATGAGAAAGCATGACCTTGAGTCGTCAATAGCAAAGCAACGAAGTTTAGTTTTATCATTTCATATAAAACACTTTTCTTTTACAAAGTCAGCCGCTAATAGAGGTTAGTAGAGTCAACTAACTAATCAAAAGTGAAAGCGAATAAAAATTGTAGTTATTTAAAAAAAAAAAAAAAAAAAACACGTTGATGGTGTCCCGTATTTTAAAAAAAAATCCCTACATCGCAAGGTACATTTTGATATTGTGCCAAGATAATCTCTGACACAATCACAATGCCAAGCGAAAAGTTCGGATACTGAAAGTCATATAAACAAATATAAGTAAGAAAACAGAATTCATAAGTAAAGGCTCCCTCACTTTTAATCCCGCAACACACACACACACACATACACAGGGACTTTGTACAAAGCTTTCATTGGACCCCCTCAAATCACGTTAAATGATTTCAGTTTCTGGTGTGCATGCAGCAGAAGCCAATTGAATTGCCTCCATTCCACATTTAATGTTGCATATTAGGTCGTCCTTGGCTACCAACAGGCGTCAACTAGTTTTGGGGAAAGTTGTTAATATCGATCTCTATGGTGATTGTTAAGCCTTCTTCCGCGTACTCTACCCAGAAGTTGGAAATCAGTATCACTCTCCGAGAAGAACCTTATTGCCAGTAGTGTCTCTACAAACTTAAATTCAGTGTTCTAATATTGTTTTATAACTTGATATCCCGAATCCAAACAGAGAGACGATTCATTTCAAGACGAAAATCCAAATACAATTTACGAAGACCTGCACGAGCAGGTCTAGATTAATTCCTCCCTAACTCCCTCTCAATTTAACACGATGCTGCAGGACTGTTAACAAGCACCCCCTACTCTCGCCCCAAAGAACCCATCACCACTTTTTCCATTGGTTGCCAACTCCCCACACCAAATAACAGCGTTAAACCAAATAAAATTGGGGCCGGATGGAAAGCGAACTGAAGTGAAAGGGGGGCAAAGTTTCTTTCCCCCCACCCATGTCCACCCTGGAGATGGGAGCAAGGTTAAATACGGAGACAAAGATGTTGTCTCATACTTCCCCATTGTTTCATGATCCCCTCCTCTGTTTATTGTAACATGATATAGACATGTCAGGAGATTCAACAGATCTTGTGTCAAATGAGTGCGTGTCAATTCCGTACATGTCAAGGATTCGTTTGTTTTTGGATGCAAATTACTTCTACACTTTAATAAATTACTTTATAAAAAAAAAGAAGAAAAAAAAAAGGAAAATTTATAATGTAAAAAAAATTAAATTGAAAATCTTAATACTGATCCTTGTGAACAATATATTGGCTATAATTTTTGGCTTTTTGGATTTAAGCCACAAGAGCTTTGAAATCACAAAATCTGTCCCACAAAATACCTAATTATTAAAAAAAAATATTAATAATAAGCTTAAATAATAAGAAATGGGGCAGTGCTTTCCATTTTGAATAACCAGTGGGTAAATATTCTTTAACAACGATTCGACCTGTACACTAGAAAAGCCCATAACGTTACAGGAAGGAACCAAGTGCAGGAGGAAACAGAATGTTCCCTTCGTCAACTAACCAGAGGCCAACAGTACTACATTTCCAAGCAACAACAGCCTATTTTATAAGGCATTTAATTTATAAAGTGGCTATGTCAGGGCTTTATTTCTCGCAAGGCACATGTTTAGGAGTCCCGAATTTTGAGCCCCTCTCTAAAACATTCTGAATAATTGTGTAACTATCAATATTCTGTTCAGTGCACTTGATCAATGCCGTAAAATAAAATATATTTTAATAATTCATTAGTTATTAAAAATATTAACATCCTGACATTAATTTAATCAAGACGGTAATCAAAATTGTTATTAATATTTAAATAACACCAACAATCATCAATAAGAGCGCCATCTGCTATGTTGTGCTTTCAGTTTCTAAATCTGGCCGAAGTTATGATTCTATTAAAGAGGAAAAACTAAAGTAATTTTACAACCTTGTGAATTTTTAGGTAAGTAAATCGGAAAAATCCCGTTAAATTTTAGTTCCTGGAAGTGTACGGTAAATGGGCAACGTGGTGACGTGTTAAAAAGTTACAAGGCACCTTACTCCCACCTCTTCTAGCCTCGATCCCAGTGGCAGAGAGGGAGGAAGATAGAGTGGTCACGTGTGCACGAGCGAGAGAGGGACAAAAAAGGGGGTTCTGCCACAGGAGGAGGAGGGCTCTAATGAAATGGAAGAAAGAAGTGAAGTGATCGGACGGGTCACGTTTCGGATGACGTCATGGGACGTGTGTCTGACCCCTACCACCCCCCAACCCACATTTGCGCTCTTTATCGGGGAGGGAGCAGGCAAAAATGGAAGGTAAAAAAAAGTGGGTTCTTTGTGTTTTGCACGTGTTCAAAGGGTTCTTTGTGTTCTGCAGTGGATGAGAGATATGATGAGATAGGATTTGGAGAGAATCTATAACTGGACCAACGGGGTAGACTTGGCCACAGACACAGAAGCTTAAAAATTAAAAAAAAAAAGAAGAAAAAAAAAAATGTGCATTAAAAGAAGAGTGTCTAATCCATAGTTTTACTTCGAGTTTAATGAAACTTTGCATAATTGACCTTCAAAACAAGAGGAAGGTTACTATCTGCATAAGATTCCCACCTCTTTTGAAATATAAAAATATAATATGTTACCTTTTTTAGACCTGATAAAAATATAATTTTAAAAATAATATGCCGGCATAAAAATAGCTTGAGAAAATATTGTATTAGATCTCTAGGGCAGAAAAGAGATATTGTACTAGATCTCTAGGACAGAATAAAACTAGGGTTCCGCCAGTGGTTGATATACTTCCAGTAAATGATAAAATTTTTGCTGAAATAAGCATACGGAAATTAATTTTAAACGTGGCATGGACATAATATTTTTCTTTGATAACTGGAGCTACTGTCTTTCGATCGCTTTGGACTGCAGCCTACGGAACGAACCAGTAAGGAATTTTACTGTCTGGGAACTGGAGTGTTGCAATTAGTTGCTGGCAAGTACGTCAAGGAAAGATTATCGACTTATATCTTGCGTTTCTCGATTTCTATAAAAAATTCAGAATAATGTTCGATGGGGTACAAAAACTTGCAGTTTGCAATGCAACTTTATATTACTTTTAGGGCAGCAAACGACCAAAACTTTTCTCTGGGCATATTTTTTCTTGGCATATTTAAGCTCAGACAGGTAGGCGAGGATATACTATCCTATTCGACGTATACTATTAAAAATAACCAACCGCATCTTACCTTTTCGTCATTCTTACGTGGACAACAACATCCGCTTGATGGCAATCCATATGCTGACTCAGGCCACGAAGAAAGGAAACCAAACCTTTATAACGAAAAGGTTAAAATTGTCTATCCTTCAGCCATACTCCAAACTAACCTCGAGCTCGATTAACTACTACTGCACTAACCACTTTCAGTTATCCGTCTTTCCAACCTAAACCATTACTATCTATTGTTCGTTAAGACCAGTTCTGTGGAAACGCGTTATTTCAATGGATGGGCCAAGGCTGTTGTTAGTCTAAGCTTCCGTGATTTGCTGATTAATGCTCTTAAAAGACGTTTGGTTTTTGGTGACGAAAAAAGTTTGTTTTGTGTCCCAAATACGTGGTGATCTATCTCGATGCGAGTTCATTTTTGAAATGAGAAAATAATTGCGCTGAATCGTCGCTTCGTCGCTTTACGCGGGGAGTGGGGAAAGGGATTGTTTTGAATTTCTGCAGTGAATTTGTTCCTTAATTACAAAATGGTGTTTGGTGTGATTGTGATGGTCGAGTTGGCAACGAGGAAATTGATTCTTTTTTAATCGATCGGTGGGAATCCAATTAAAAGCAAGAACAATATTTGGATGGATTCGATTATAAAATGGAATTCATTCATATGAGGAAAGTCCGGGACGAATCGAACAAAATTGGAAAGTGTTGTAAATTAGAATCATAGAATGCAATGGAATGATAAACATTTCCTTTTAAAAACGGAAGTAGTACAACATGAGCAGGAGGAGCAGTAAGTTTAAAAAAAAAAAAAAAAAACATTAGGAACGAATTTTAAGGATGATTCCAAAAAATTCAGGAACATTTTAGGGATAATTCCTAAAAATGTTAGGGGTAAGTTAAAAAAAATGCAGAGATAATTAAAAAAAAATAATAAATTAGGGATAGTTCTTTAGAAGCTGATATATACTCCCAACACAGACATTCTTTACAAAGCATGTTTCAATCCCGGCAAAAAAAAAGTGTTTGCTGGAAGGATTTTCGTCTTTAACCAGCAAGTTACCATTTTTCTAAAAATCAACCAAAATTTCAATTCATTTAATATTTAGTAATTCATTTGAAACTTGGTTCATGTTTTTTCGAGATTTAATTGTTTAACGACTTCTGCTTTAAATCAGTTTAAGGTTATAGTGTATTTAAGTTCAAAACGTGATTGAAAATATTCAAAAGTGACTCAAGGTTCAATTTATCTACAAAAACTTTGAAAATTCCCCCCCCCCCCCCCAAATGTCGGGGCCCCAAGATTGGGCTTATTTGGCTTGAGCGGAAATCAGGCCTAGACAATAATGAATGACCACATTATATGGTTGAATCTCATGTCAAATCTAGAATCGAATTTGTCGTTTAAGTTTTCTACTTTGAGCATTCAAAAGATTGCTCTGATCCATTAAATTGTCATCATTTGTAACAGTGTGTGATTTTGCTTTAGGCGTTGTCTACAAATGTATGAATTGAACAAAGTACGATGATGAACAGTCTTAATTCAAATAAATTTCACTCGTACTTTATTATGATGCTTTTATATGTAGTAAGAGTGCATTTAATGCATTTTTTTTATAATTATTGATTCAAATTGAAAACTGCGAAAACTCGTGTAAAGAGAGTAATGTTTTTAATATTGTTAAAAATTTGGCTTTAGAAAGTTTTTTAGACACTTCCCAGCCAGTCAGAATACTGAATTTTGCATATAATAAATACTTAATTAATTTTGCTTGTAACAAATGCTTAATTTTGTATATAACAAATGCTTAATTTTGCATATAACAAATTTTATTGTTATTCTATAACAAAACATAAATATATACTCAGAATCGCGTCGGAACTATATGATATGGAATTAAAAAAAGATTTACACTCGAATTCGCTAAGAATTAACTTTTTTAAAACAACAATCCAGATTTAGAAAATAACGTGTCGCACGGAAAGCATAAAAATAAACAAAGCCATTTTATGAACTAAAATTATAATTTAGAATTTAAATACTCTTCAAACAATGGTAGGTATTCGAGAGTCGTTTTTAAAATGAATTTCTGTCGAATTTGAATCAGTCGACGCAAGTTCTACCCCCCCCCCCCCCACACACCCTTTCATTTGAACAAAATTAACAAACCCCGACACTTATTCTTGAAAACTCCAAATGTATACAAAGAGAGAAGAAAAAAGAAAAAAAAAAAAAAAAAAAAGGAAATCTAAGAGTCAAAATACATTTCCTCTTATACCTTTTTGGGAGTATTGACTCATTATTTAAATACTTTTCGATGTGCTGCCACCAGAGTAACGATAAATGAATGAAATAAAATAAGCCCTATGGAACGGTTCGGTGAGTTCAAAGCGACCGCAAACACATTGGCCGGCCGGCCCTACTCCAAAGAGAAAGCTACTTTTAGAATAAAAATAAAAAATAATAAAAGAGAGAAAGAAAGCAGACGATAAAAAAAAAGGTGGAAAAAGATTTTTTTTATTTTTATTGTGTGTAAGGAATTTCTCCATCCGTTCAGGTGTTTGGGGTGAAGTTACGGCGAAAGGAGAATATTTTTAATTTGTATATTATTCATATTTAAAGGATAATTTAATGGAAAGCTAACGCTAATTATTGGTCACATATGAATTGAAAATAAAGCAACCTAATTTTTAAAAATAAAAGTTTTAATTATTTAAAGACTGAACTGTTTATATTTCACCGATTTCTTTTTTAAATCCTTTATATCTGTTTGTGTGACTTCCGGGCAAATCTGCGGAAACCGATAAATCTAATTAACACAATATCCGTCATCTGATCGGGTTGAAACTTGGCAGATAGATTCAGTATCGATGATAATGAATTCTATCAAGTTTGGGAGAGGGGGGGGGGGGGGAAGGGGCTGTCACTGTCACTAAAATTTCGCATTTACACAAGTTCCTATAATCGTTTTGCAAAACTAATAATTCCCATTTAACCAATCACTGCTGAAACTCTACTTTCATGTTGCCAAAATTATTTTAATCATAATAAATAAACGACAATTGGGCGTGATAACATAAATTTACCATGAAGTGTGCAGTCAATCTAACGTTGCGTTGCGTAGTAAATTAAATATAAGTGAACATTTTTTAACCGATCACTGCTGAAACTCTTTTCTGTTCCAAAATTGTTTTAATCAGGATAATAAAAAGGTATTTGGATGTGAATGCATAAAGTCACCTTTATTTTTAACAAATAAATACATTTTGAAAAGTAGTTTGCCGCCTATTTTGTGTTTAGGGATGTCTATAATATTTAAAATTAGATGCAAACATCAAACACACACTGACAACAGAATCTGAACTGTGTTAATGAATATAAAAATTGGCAACGCATTAAAAGGATTTATTTTAAAAACTTTGTTTTCATGGGTTATATTATTTCCATATAAATAGTTCATTAAAAATTAATTTTAATAAATAAAAAAAGTTAGCTTTAAAAACAATAAAGCGTGTTTCATATTCGGTATGCTCAAAAGAAGATGTTACAGATTTTCATGTACTAAATAAACTTTATGCCCACGTTATAATTTTTAACAGGCAGGGTTAAATTTCTTACACAACAAAGTTCAATAGAACATTGTTATCGAAAATTTTTCATCCAGCACACTAATATACGTTGTAGAACAAACTTATACTAACCATGGTAGTAAAACATTTTAAATTAGCGTTTCATAATACAGTCGAGGTGAGAGAAGGGGGGGGGGGGGGGGATGGATGATGTTGTATATGTTCCAGCAATAACAGACAGGTGACAAAAGAACGACGTAGAACAAACTCCTGCTAATGAATAGACTGATAACACACGCATTGGCTAATCCGGTCAGGTGCCAACTTCGGAAACGCGTGGTTTGTTTCGGAACAAGAACGTGGAACGCATTTTGATGGCGGCGACTTCGACAACAACCTTCGTTTAGTTGCAGAAAGAAGGTATTTATGAAATCTACGCCGTTTTTTAGCACGTGTGCTGTCCCATTGCTTTCGAGAGCGACACTGTTGGGTTTAACGTAACTATGTGTGCAGCAGTTTTGTTTTAGGAGACAACCCACGCGTTGAATTACAAACAAACAATATAAATCCTTTATATGCAGTGCCGATTCTTATATTCGTTAACACGGCGCCGATTGTGTAAACAGCTTGCGCTTGAGGTGTTTGCGTCTAATTTTAAATTTCAAAAACATTTCTATCAGCAAGATGTGTGGCAAGCTACGTTTCAAAATGTATTAAAAATAATGAACGTGAATTTATGCTCTCACATCCAAATATCATTTATTTATTCTGATTAAAACAATTTTATTGTTTATTTATTAAAAAAATGTTTGGTCGGTTTCTTCAATGGTCGGTTGAATGCTATTTTAGCGAGATTGGATGACGGTAATATGGTTTATTAGTATTCCGTAAAAGCGACTTTTAGTGACAGTAACAGCCCTAAAATGTGTCATGGACATCGAATCTATCTGCCAAGTTTCATCCTGATTGGATGACGGCAAGGGGGTTAATTAGGCCACCGCAGATTCCGCTGCCATCAACACACAAAATCGAAGTTAAAATAAATGATTTTAAAATATAAAGGCAATTTATTTACCAAAAACAATTATTGAGTACGAGTTCAAAAGCAAATGTTTCAATATAATTACAGAAAAAGAAAAAAAAATCAACATAGGGCCGATGTTCAGTTTACACTGAACCTTAAATAACAAAGTTTTTTTTATTTAAGTTCGATACATCAATACAACTGAACAACATCAGCACACGTCTCTTTTTATACATGCAGACGGAGTAGGCGCATGCCCACACAATGCCTTTCTTGCGCATGCCCAAACATTAAGTGGGAACGGACACCGGACCACACTTTCGACCATTTGAAAACAGTACCCTTGGGCTTAAGGCCAAGAGTAATAAACTTGTCCAAACGAAGTTAAAATGGGCCTGGAAATCGAATTGTAAAATACTTCTGAGCATTGTTGGACGTTATTATTTTGTTTGGTTGTTTCAGTATGATCTGGTGTAAGCGTATAGAGCTGTAACATTGTACAGTCAAACCCCGTTAAAGCGAAATCGCTTAGCATGAAATCCCATTTAACGCGAAGTAAAAACAGTTCTCCGTGCTTAAAATGTAACGTTAATTTATTCGTTTAACATGAAATTCGGTTAACGCGAACTATTTCGGCTATTTTATTCATATATAATAACTCAATGGGAAGTTTCCATCTTGGCTCCAAATAGATATATCAACGAAAAGTTTTTTCGTCATACTCGACGACATATATAAATATAAAATTATAATAACATTAATAATAAATACATGAGTTTAAAGGGTTTTGTTAACAGATATGATTGTCCTTAACAAGTGTTTTAGTTATTAAATGTAGCAAAATTGTACGTATATTGAATTTGGACCTGAGGTTTTCCAGACAAAACGCATATAATCGGCCATTTGACATGTTTAATACAAACAAATTTTTTAATTTACGTATACAGAAAAGATTAAATTCCATTATTTACCCGCAATTTTTCAAAAAGTTCCAAATTATTTCCCGATATCTAGCTGCTTTCTATATTTTCCTTACAGCCTTATACCCTTTGCAATAAAAAATATCCATAAAATTTATAATTCGCACTTCTGACATTATAGGGTAGTGGAACCTAAAGGCTAAAAAACAATAATTAGTTCAAATTTTCGACACTAGAGGGAAATGTATTTTTTTAAAAGAATTTAACACTACCAGGATGAACCTTATTATTAAGGTTGTAAATAAAGTCCTTAGACATAAAAAGTTTTGAATGTCTGCTTTATAAATATCACTTAAGAAAAATTCAACTACATTAAATTTGTTCTGAAAAAAAAGAAAAAAGAAAGAAAAAAAAAGATAATTTTCCCATATCTCAATTTGTGCCTATATAATACAACATTATAAAGATCTTCAAAATCCAGACAGTTTTAAACAAGGCTTTAATTATGGTATCCCAGTATATTCAACACAGAAAGCATCAACCTTTTGAGCGACGTTTTCAAACAAATTTTTCCGAAATGGAATAATTAATTCCGCTCCCTTCCGTCTTCGGTGAAGTGAAATGAAGAGGGCGCACGTCTAAATGATAATTAGCATCACCTGCGGCAGACGTTCGACGTCAAAGCGCTAAGAAAAGTCTCCTGCGGAATAGAACTTAAGAGTCTAATTAAATTCCAGGATTTAAAAGGAATCTCGAATTAAATTCCTACTTCGAAAGCACCGAATAGGTATTAAATAAACATGTTTTTCTTTATTTTTGATTATGCTTCGAAAGAAAAGATATGTCATTACACGCTTAAGTGAATTCCACCTCAGAATTTTAATCAAAGGTAACTTTATTTATTATTATTTTTTTTGGGCGTCAAATGCCGAAATAATTTCCCCTTTTATTTGTCCCACTGAATGCTCGGAGAAATCGAATTACAAAATTGTATAAACAGTGGTTCTCAAAAAAGGCTATGGATTTCATTGGAATGTTATCTTGTTCTAATACGGATGAACTGTTTTGCGGAAGGATTCTAATACGTAAACCAGCGTTCGCCACTTACTTTTAGAGGCGAGCCGTATTACATATGTTGGAGCTTTTTACGGGCCGGATACACCAATATATGTATTTTTATTAGCAATTTAACAATGTACAGCATTTCTGAAAAGTGGGGGGATTTTTTTTTTATCTTAATTAAATTACAATTGATATTTGATTCTTTTTTCCAAATAATTGAAAAATAATAATTTTCATTATTAGAAAATTAAAGTCTAAAAGAGAAGTGAATTTTTTTATCCAACGTGACAATGGGGCTGGACCTAACTTTTAAAAAAAAATAATTAAACTGTGCTTCCATATTACTTTGTTTAAATCGATATCAATTGTGACACGATGGTGGTCGAAATCGTTCAGTTTATTTTGTGATTGAGTCGATGTCTGTCGCAGTATTTGTTGCAGCCAATCTTAATAAATTGCCCAAATGATTTTCAGTTAAGTTATTCCTGTATTTATTCTTTATGAAAACCATCTTGCTGAAAGCTTCTTTATATAGTTTCTTTGGGCACGTAGTGGAGAATTCTATTTTACACAGTTAACACATACTATAATATTTCGGACAAATTACACTTATGTAAAAAAAAAAGTCCATACCGTGAATTTTTTTTTTTTTTTTTAATCTTTTGTGCTGTTGGCGGGCCGAAGAAAAATCCGTCGCGGGCCAAATTCGACCCGCTTAGTGGCTGACGCTGATGTAAACGGTCTTGTTCTAAATACGGAAAAATTTTAAACAGTAAATTTTTTTTTACTGATCGATAAAAAATAATCGTTTGGCAAATCTTTGAAGGTGTTATTAAAATATTTTTTATTATTTATCCGAATTAAATAAACTTGTAAAAAAAATACCTAAAGCTTCGTAGCAAATTGTGTACTAAATTCGTTGCTTGCTTGTAGAATATGTGTCAACATTGTTTTACAATTATTCGCAAACAGCACATATCTTTGACTCATATTTTTATAATACATTAAGTTGTTATACATTAAGTTTCATAATATTTAAAGTTAGAATTTTTTTTTTTTTTACTTCACAATTCTTTCGTCTGGAACTTGCTTAATTTGTTCATTTTGTCAGCGAGTTAAAAATGTTATGGGCTTATTCTTAATTTAAATATAAAGAAATATATTTAAACCTCTAAAATAGGCTATTTAACAATAAATATATATTAAAAAAATCAGTTCACAAACTGTGAATTCGACAGAGCGAAACGATCTCTTTCAGCCAAAAGGTAGCAAGATTTTCACTTTGAGAAAGAATCTATAATAATAAAATAATTTAAAAGCTTTGAAAGTAATTAATTGTTAATTAGTAACAATTTAAAAAGAATTTAGGTAACTTTTAACTAACTAAATAATTGGTGATAAAAATGTGCCACAAAAACAGTCTTTAAACTGAATTCCATTTTATAAACTTTAATTTAATACACAGTACGCGCTGTCACAGTAATTTCTACCTCTCCACAGCCAAGGGACAGGCATAACTCATTTGCATTTCGATTGCATAATTTCAGACTTCCGCCAAAATACACATTAAAGGAAGGAACAACAAACAAGATGTAGCTTATTGACAAGGAGGGGAGATTACAAGGAGGAAGTTACAAGGGCAGAGATAGCGTTCGTCCTTGAAACAAGGCTCCGGATTTATTATCGGTTCTGGATTGGAAGGGTGCCAATAGTAGGAGAATCGCCCTAATAAACAAGTGAAGGGGACAAGGTTCCTTTGGGATCTATTGCTACTGTTGCACAAGGTAGGGTGGGGGAGGAATCAGTTGGGTAACATCTGGAGTATGCAGTGCAGTTCTGGTTGGATTAGTTAGTACTCGGACTTATCCTATACAACCGCAAATGAGTAAATCAATTTTGTCAATTTTCAATACTTTACTTTGTAAAAATTATTATTATTATTATTTTAATAACAATGTTTTCCCCAACGCACAATAGTGGATGAAGTATAAGTAAAAATAGTTTGAAACTTAGTGTAGTTGGCATGACCATAATAGTAGAAGCTTATCGACACAATTTGAAAGAGAAATATCGTCTGTGCTTTGAACAACAGCGTTTAAAAATTTATTTCTTAGTTGAAATCGTGGCGCCATCTGTTAGAGAAATATGGAGAATCTATAATTAGTTTTTATTATTATTATTATTATTATTATTATTTAAACTAGCTCACGGTCTTCACACCTCTTGCGGACTTCTTATAGGTGTATATAATATGCATGTATTTGGCGAATGAAAAGATAATACTTCTATCACCAAATTTGCATTAAGAACACTTATATTGTTACGAATTTTTGTTTATTTGTAAATATTTCGTAGTGTTAATTTTGTAAATAGTAAAATTTATGTACATTTCGCATAAGGCAGTGCAATAGTTCGTCGTTAATTTGTTTCCCTGCAATGAGTCCCTTGATGCTTGATAACGGGTTTTACAGAGGTAACTCTGGGAAGCGAGTTTCAAGGGGCAGGGCATTTAACATTATGGTAGTGGGAATATCGCCAAATTGGCGAGAAATCGCAAAATGTCGCCAAACTTGGCGACCATTTGGCGACATTTTCGGTCCCCATGTACATGTATAAGACTTTTCGACTACAATCTGGAAAGTTCTCCAAATGTCTACCTCTAGGAGTTTCAAGAAGGTTCACGTACTTTCACCTCCCCTATAAAAGCTCAGGGAGCGGGTGATGGAGTTAGTTAGTTGACTGATTTTGAGTCACTGAGTTAGTTGTTAGCTGAGTCCATTAGTTGACTGGAATTACTGAGTATCAGTGAGCGAACTGTATTGCATTGTCTTTTGCAGTGATTTAGCAGTTGCCAAGTTTTTAACTGCTGTTTTGTGCTCTATTATTGTGAAAAGAGCTGTATTCTGTCTACTAGAACGAGAAGTTCTGGAGCTGTAAAGAAATCTGTGAAGAGTGTTATTGGAATAAATATTTGCAAGTTTTGATCTGCTTCGGCTTCAAATCTTTCGAACCCGTCCACGCAACAATATTAATCAGTCATTAAGCTAACGAAATCGGAATTTGATAACCTTAATAGAGCAAAGCGTCCTAACTACCTGTCAATATCTTATATGAGAAAGCTCAAAATTCTACAGCTGTCATTTAAGTTTTTGTATGATACAGTTAAACTGTGTTTTTATTTTGTAATTTAACTGTCGATGATTACTTAACACATTGTTGACCGGTCACGAGTTAACGGGTCACGGATCTATGGAAGCTAGTAAGTCTGAAGTAAGGCAATAACAACACATATCTTTCATTTATTTTGATTAAAAAAAGTTAAGCAACAGCAACAATGTTCGGTTAAAATAGTTTCAACGATGATCGGTTAAAATTATTTCACTTATAGCGTTACTACGCAACGCAAAGTTGAACTGACTAGACTTCACTCCATAATGAATTTATGCATTCACAATCAATTATCTTTCATTTACTTTGATTAAAACAATCTTGGCAACAGCAAAGAGTTCCAACAAATGATCAGTTGAATGGTATTTAATAGTATTCCGAAGGCGATTATAAAATAGTGGATGAAGTACAAGTAAAAATCGTTTGAAACTTAGTGTAGTTGGCATGACCATAATAATAGAAGCTTATCGACACAATTTGAAAGAGAAATATCGTCTGTGCTTTAAACAACAGCATTTAAAAAAAAAAAATTAGTTAAAATCGTGGCGCCATCTGTTAAGAAAAATATAGAGAATCTGTAATTAGTTTTATTATTATTATTATTTAAACTGTGTTAAAAGCGACCTTTCAGTGCGAAATGCAACCCCAAAATTTGATAGAATGCATTGTCATCGAGATCGAATCTATCTGCCAAGTTTCAAGCCGATTGGATTACGGCAAATGGGTTAATTAGGCCTCCGCAGATTTGCTCGCCATCTACATACCAACAAAATCGAAGTTGATACAAAGGACATAAAAAGAGGATAACTTGCGAAAAAATGGCGATTGTTTATAAAAGTGACAAGTGATTAAAAAAGTATTCGGATTAAACTTCCAAGTATGGTACGGATTCTGCGCAAAGAACTGTTTACATAAAACCGCGCCAAATTATGGCAACCATAGGAAGTTCACTCGCTATTAAAAAATGGCTGCCATTTGCTGACGAAAATCCCCTTGGCGAAGAATCCGTACCGTACTTGGAATTTTAACCAGTATTAGGATCGTCAAGTACAAATGCGGACTTTCAGGAGAACAGAAACCGAAATCTGCTGCATATCCCCGGACCCAGGCCTGTAGCCAGAGGAGGGCGAGGTCGGGCATTGCCCGACCTGGAAAAATCTTCGACCGTCCTGGAAAATTTTATCCCAATCATTTGTTTTTACTTGTAAACCTTTATATCTATGATTGAATAGAAACGAACTTTTTGCTGCTGTAGAAACCTTCGGTTGTAGCACAGCAACTTGCGAATCTACCTTTTCCACTTTGACGGCCATAAATCGTCCCCAAAGAATGTCAATTGGCGACGTAAGGATGGCAAATCTAGTGTTTTTGGCATTTGAAGTAGAGATAAATTTTTGAAATTGTTTAATATGTGTAAAGATAGGAAATTGCAATTATACTAACATTTACCATTTTATTTTAGATTTTTTTTATGCTATGTATTTTAAAAAGTTTCAAAATGTTTAATAAGAAAAAGAATAGGAAAATGAATTTCTATTATTTTATATTATAATTAATAATATATGCAAAGAAATAGAAAAAGGGTTTTTATATTATAATAGTTTCTGATAAATTTTTCAGAGAATTGAAAATGATAGGAGAAAATAAAGGAAAATGCAATAGTTTTTATATAAAAATGTAAATTACTTTTTAATGCTGAAAGAATTTCTTAAATGACAAGCTTTTTAAAGAGTTATGTAGCTGTTCCACAAGACCAATGATAGGAAAATGTAATTTACTTAACAATATATATTTTTAAATAGAAATGAAAGAACGAAACTTCGAAAAAACTTTTTATGTTAAAAAAACTTTTTATGTAAAAGTAACTTGTACTAATTTTTATATTTGTAATTATTTTTAAAGTAAATATTCTTAAGTTGAAATGTGTGAAAAATTAAGAGATGGACAAGCATAGAATATTTTAAAGGAATAGAATTGTATTAAATATACTTTAAAAAAATTTAAATTTAAAGTTTTGTTTCTATCAAAAAAATTTCTGGTGTAGAATCTTTAAAAGAATTAAAAAAAAAAAAAAAAAAAAAACATTAACAATGTTGTTTTTTTTAAAAATATTTTTTTTGTATATGTACTTCATAAAGTGCTCTGATAAATACTCTTTTACGTGTAATCAATTGTAAAAATCAATTGAAAACCAATTAAATAATTTATATTACTGCCCCTCCAGAGAAAATTTTTGCCCGTCCTACAAACTTTGGCTGGCTACAGGCCTGCCCGGACCAATGGTCAATTTATTCTGCATCGTGTAGTTGCAAGTAGGTTTGACCAAGACGTACCTCTACAGTGGTTCGTCCCTTTTGGTATTTCTCACATCTTTTCAATGAATTGGAAACAGATGTTCCGAATGATATTACCCCAGAGGATGAATAATTACAGATGATTTCGGTACGTTGACAAGTAACTGGCTTCTTTGTGGGCTTCATACCCGATAACGGGGTTAATACCCGGTCGCATTAAAAGAAGGGGAAATCAGGGTGAAGTCGACCCTTCAGCAAATGCATAGCTTGAATCCAATTATACTTAAGACGGAGCTACTATTTGACGCGTCCAATGTTACCTTCATTCTTCTAACGATGCTAATCGGCGCTACCTGGCAACTACTATTAACTGGGATTGGGGACCGGTCGACCAAAGTCTATTGGCGCCAATTGGCGACCAAAATGGGATTTAAAAAAAAAATGCGTCGTAAACTCCAAATTGGAAAAAGGAGTTCATCGACTTATTATTCAGCCAAATTGAGAATTCTCCAAAGACGATTAATGCAATTTTCTTTACACTATTTTCATCTTTGTGGATTTTAAAAGTATTAACATTTTTCTTGCTCATTGTATGGCAAATGAAATTACATCAGTTAAATATTCTAGTACAAAGTTATAGAGCAGTACTGGTGCTGAGAATTAAAGTGGATTACTATGTCCATAGTAATGTGATTACTACGTAGTAGCTAGTGTTTTACAATGAAAAGTTTTTTTTTTTTTTTTTTTTTTTTAAATCCTTTTTATTAACTTCGATGTCTACGATTTTATTTGTTTCTTTGTTTGTTTGTGGAGTGCAAAATTTTCGGGCGGCATATTATTTGACCCATTTGCCGTCATCTAATCGATCTGAAACTTGGCAACTATACTCACTATCTGTGACAATGCATTCCATCAAGTTTTGGGAGGCAAAAATTAGTAGACACAGAATGCATATTTTCTTTATAGTGGCAAAAGCTACGAAAACGAGATCTGAACTCAAAACCGCTTAAATGAGTTTCAAATGTACACAAAAGTTAGTAATGCATAAAAAAAAAATCATAGTTACAATTTTGTATTTATAGGTTAATTTTTACTTTTAATTATCCATATGTATAGATAGGGTAATGAAAGTATAGCATTCGGTCAAAAAAAGAAAAAGATTTTTTTTTTTTTTTTTGCATTTCTCCACGTTTTGGAACATCCTGATTTCAAAAACGTTATCTAGAAAAAATGTCTGTCTGTGTGAGTACGTGGTCAGCATTACGATGCCCGAACAAATTGACCTACGATGTTCAAATTTGGTGTGCGGGTTGGTGGTGGCACAGAGACCTACCATTAAGGTTTTTGTCAAAATTGCGCACGCGCATATAAGGTAGCTGCCATTGAAAAAAAATAAAAAAAAATCATGCTTTTCAGTAATTGCTAAAAAACAGCTACAACGATTTTGTTCAAAATCGCTGTGGTAAAGCCCCTTAAGGTGTTCTAAACATCCCCACCTCCGAAATTACCGCAAAATTACTTTAATGGCGTAAAAAGATGAAAAACGAATGCCTTTAACACAGAGTTCTCTTTCCTTAAGCCATAACTCATCAACGATCGTTTTTTCTTCTCTCGTCAGTTTCACTCACAAGAAAGGATAATACAAGAATTATCGAAAAGTATATCGCCAAAATCATCATTTTGGCGGAGTTTTTTTTTTTCTTAAAAAAAAGACCCCATAAAAAAAATTATCGCAAAAAATATCGCCAAATTGGCCATTTTTGCAAAATGAATGATAAAAATATAAAAACGGTAAATGACACAAATCCACGACAGTATTATAGTGTAATTGAAAGTTGCGCGATCTTCCACACCCTAGATTAACTAACTGATTACCATAAATTGTCACAAGTTGTTGCACCCAAAATCTGTTCAATACATCACAATTTTGTGATTATCTAGACCAGCGTCAGCCACTACGCGGCCCGCGGGCCGGATCCGGCCCGCGACAGCTTTTTCTCCGGCCCGCCGGTAGTACAGAAGAGCAAAAATCAAATTTTGCGGAAATAATTTTAATTTGTCTACAAAAGTATGTGTTTACTACCAAAAACCGCGTTTTCCATTAAGTGGCCCGCCTCAGTAAGTCTGAAAATTCTTTTTTTTTCTGAGACTGCTAGAAAAATAAAAAAAGCAATAGTTTGAATTATTACCAATGACGCATTGCTTAGTTTATTACTTATGATACCCAACCTCCTGAACTCGTGAATGGCACAATTCGAATTCTGCTTTTTTGAATGTGATGGGCAGGAGTTGGTTTTAATGCATACTGGCCTATATGTTTTGACGTGAAAAGAAGAATCGTTATCTCTATGACTCCAGTGCAATAATGGCGTCGAGGACTAGTTTTAAACGCTAAGTAGATAGCGAAAAGCGAACCAGCTGTCATCGTCTCGTAATTAACATAGACTAAAATGAAGGATTTAGGAGGTATGTTTTAAATATCTTAATAATTATGAGTTTATGCCAAGTCACATTGTAATATTATCACTAAAGATTAATATCTTTTATGATTTTAATGTACAATGTAAAGAAAACTATTTTATTTTTTTTTAATTATTTGAAACAAGAATCAAATATCAATTGTTTTTTTATTAATATAAAAAAGTTGAATTATTGTTTCAGTTTTCGAAATTGTTTTATATTGTTAAATCTTTAGTAATTATCACATTTCTAACATTGAACATATGTAATAAAGCAATATATTTATTGGCGTATTCGGTATAAATCTGCGGCCCGCGGAAAGTTCCAACATAAGTCATGCGGCCCGTCTTTAAAAGTTAGTGGCGAATGCTGATCTAGACCTATCAATTCCTTGCAAGTTCGACTTTCATACAGACATAAAGGTTGTAGAAATTTATACTGGTGAAGTGACTAAAAAAAGCATAATATTGTAATAAATGTATCCAATTTACACATTCAAATAATTATTTTATCTCTTTATATTTATCGTCAGCATTGTTTCAAAGTAATTTTGAAATAAAATTGAGGGTCTTTTTCATTTGAGTATATTAGCTATAAGCGCCGATTAAAATTTAAAAGTTTGGCGTGACTTTTTATGAACAGACAATAAAATATTACATTAAGTTAACTTTAACTAAATGTAAGATTTTGGAATTGTCTGCTCATAAAAAATCGCGCCAAAACTTTTAAATTTTATTAAAACTTTTTAACTCTAAAAAATAAATATTATATTAGAAATATATGCGCAAAGGAAAACTAATTTTCATTAAAAAAATATATATTAAAAATATATTATCTATAAAAAAAATATTTTAAAAGATGTTTTTTTTTTTGTTTTTTTTTACACAAAAGAATTATAAAAATTCTTTCATATTTATTCACATGTGTGGAAGTTAGAAAAATCTCATTAAATATATGTAAGGAAAACGCACGATACCCCACTTTGTGACAGTTAAACATTGCTATATATTTTTTTCCATACGTTTCTGAATAAAGTTACACCAACCGGTATTCTAGCAAAATGCAAAAGCAGCAGCATCAAGTATTCTATTTCAGTTTGCACCCATAAAAACCATAGGAAACCAGATTTTTCGGACGTGGTTGAAAGGGAACCGCAAAACCACACAGACTTTTAGAACGAGGAACCTCAAAGGGGCCGGCACCATGGCAGGGACTCTATATTCTAGACAAAGGATCCGCCATCTTTGATGCCGTTCCGCAGGGAGCAAGATGGCGACACGGGGTACAAAGGGCGGGTGGAAAAAAAAGAGAAACTCCCCTATTATTGTTCCAGGGGTAATCATTTAGAACAAGCAAATCATAAAAATGTACTCGGAGTTTTGGAATATTTTGTAAACTGTAGTCATATCGCAGAAAAGAAAAAGCCAATAAGAAAATGAACTATTTTTTTTCGTATATCAAGTCACAATTTACTTTGGTACATGAACGCTCATGGATGAAAAAAAAAAAATTAAAAAAAAAAAAAAAAAAACATTTCTGAAAATAATCCGAAAATAATAAGTGTTTACGCCACGTCATGATTCTAATTCTTATATAATATCGTTTGGTATAATTTTCATTGTTGAAGTTACAAAAGTTTATTTTTTGCAAGTGGCATTTAAATAAGTTTTTCGGTGTTCTATTTTTTCTGTTCTAGTTGATAAAAGTGAGCTAAAAAGCCGTTCAAAATACCTTCTCCGGTTACAGAAGAATTATAAAAAAGTGATAATAGAAAAAAAATGAGTGTCTATTTTTAGATGTGTCATTGAGATTAAAAGCTATTGACTAGTGATGGTCCGTCAGAAGTGAATTATCAATAAGTATTAGTATTTTTATATTTTACACCATTTTCATAAAAGACAAAACCTTTCATTTATTGTTTCCTCGCTTTCTGTATAGTTATTTACCAAAGAAAACCATACAGGGTGAGTGTTAGGAGGGAATTGAATTCTTTCTTCTTACCCTACCTTATTTTCCGAGCAAAAACAAAAACACAAAAAACGTTAAGTAAAGCAAATAAAATAATAAACCTTCGAAATGTACTTGAATTATACGTATTGTCAGTTTATTCAGGCTCCATAAACCTCCAGCTATATTTTCACAATATCAATACCGGCATTAATATACATTTTCCTAAAACATAACACATTTGCCCCAACAAAATTAGTATTTTAAATAATTAAGTATGCCTAAAAGTGAAACAGTTTACTGAATTCTATTCATATTACCTGCCAACGAGCAGTTTTATACGTTGCTATGGCAACACAAGAAATCTTTCTGTTTCATATGCTAAAAATGTCGTTTGCTTGAAAACATGACTGCCGTCAGAAAAAATAAATACTATGTTTTATTCATTGTTATTTTATGATTATTAAATATTTTTCCACTGTAAATTACATTCTAGAATTATTAATAAGAATTACTCTCGCGATTTATAAAAATTACTTTATGAAATATCATTGTTCTTTAATTTCTCGATCTTTCAAGGGATTGATTACAGCTAAATTTTCGATGAGTGTACTTAAAAACGCTCAATTTGAGAATTCTGCCATATTTTAATACTGAGTCTTTATGAAGATGTGTCAAATTGGAAAATAAAGAGCTTACTTAATGATTTGGTACAGTTAAATCTGTTGGTTAAATAATGTGGGAAAAGACTTTAAGGGGGGTATGGTACCGAAATTTCTTCAAAAATCCCAATTTTTTTTCTGATTTTAAAAAATAGTTCATGCATTCCTGAAGAGAATGATGTTTTTATCTTATTCCTCCGGTGATTAGAACGCCACAAAATTACGTGGGATTTAAACATCACTAATGGGCGTAACACCTTGAAGCGTCTGCTTAAAGTGCGTTTTTCGAGCACTAGTATTTTTCACAGATGTTGCATATTGAAATCGATATATCTCCAGAACCATTAACAATTGGCTATTCAAATTTTTGGAGCATTTAATTTATATAGTTTTAAATATTTTGTCTTCACAGAATTTTATTTTTTTAATTCTGTTTTAAAATATAATTTTTAGCGTAAAAGATAACATAAAAAAAAAGCAAAAATTTCAATATTTTAACTTTGAGAATTTTTTTAATTTTTTTTAGTTCACCTATCAAAATTCTGTGAAGACAAAATTTTCTTTATATAATTATGTATTACAGAAAGCTTTCACTTTGATTTTTTTTTTATTTTTTCTTGACTTATATCAAAATACGCAAACATCAAATATTATGGATTTTTCTTGTTTCTTAAATTTTTTTTAAATAACAAAACACAATATTTAAAAAAACATTTTCTCAAAGATATATAAATAGTATCTCATACATAAAATAAATTTTTAAGGTAAAAATGTACATAAATAAAGTTTTTTTTTATTTTCGGTACCGCACCCCCTTAAGAAAAGTACAGATTTACTTTTTTCACAGTATTAAAATTCTGCACTGAAGCAATATTAACAAGAAAAGATAAAGGGCATCAGCGTAATTCCAATCTGATTAGTTACCGAGTTTGTAAAAGGATATTCAAATTCAGCAAGTTTCAGTTATATAATGTTGAGATGCTGATAAAATAAAAGATTAGTAGAAACGTACATTACCATTATTGATTAGAAGCAACAATAAGTTATCTCCTTTCAGTTTTACTTCAACTTATCTTTGAATTACATAAAGAGTTGTAAATAAATTCTTCACTTGTCCACCTTTTAAAACTATTTAATAATATTTCCCCACCAAGTAGTTAAATGCTATTATTGTGTGTTAGTCTTTCTCTGGCAAAAAGAACATTGAAAAGAGATTGCTACATTTTTATACGCAGTAAAGGGGTTAAGTTTTTTGAGCATTTTTAACAAAATGTTAAGAAAAGGTTTCTTGAATTTCATAATTAAAAAAATGAGATTAATCCTTTTCTTTGGCTAAAATATTTGGCCAGAAATTTTTCAAAATCGTCACTTTTATAATCCGTATATGTACTTGTCTTGATGAAATTTGGTATAAAATAGCTTTTTATTTAGAGTTATATTATAAAAAGTTTCATAATTATTATAGAATCTTTTAGAATAAACATCTCACAACCATTTTAACATTTTGCTAAAAAGAAGATTTTGATTTTAGCCTTTTTGCAAAAAGAAATGTTGTATTCCTGCCTAAACACTGTGTGGTACAATATCTTTTGAAATATTACTTTAAAACATAGAACATATTACATAGATAAATAACAGTGGTGGGAACTGATTATCAACATTTTAAAGGAAAAACTAGGGTGTTGAAAATTGCACAAACTTTAATTACGTTCTATTTTGGCTACTTCTTTGAGATCGGAAATGGTTGTACTTTAATTCAAATAAAAATTTAAAAAAAAACCTGACAACATCCAATTTTATATACGAAAACGATTCTTGTAAAAATTTACGCTGCAGTGTGGTACAGAAACTAAAACTATATATTTTTATAACATTATAAATTAAGTTTGATTAGCTAGTGGGCGTGTCTCTTACCATTTATTTCTAATCACGTGATTGGATGATGTCTCATTCCAATTATTTTGATTACTTACTGAGATGGCATTTCACTTTTTGGCGCTTAACTTGCAATTCATACCTTATTAGAGCCCGGAAGAATTCTAAATGACATTCTCTGAAAATATTATCATTGCCTTATATTGATCGTGATAAGTTTTTGTTAATTTGCAAAAATTATCGAACTCAGTTGATAAAAATATATTCGGACATAAAAAAAAAGGTAAACAAACAGAATTCTTGCTTTCGCCACGTTACGATTTAATGACGAGAATGCCATTTCTATCTCTGTTGACGATGCCAATCCCGAGTAAAGAAACTCCCACAAATAAACAAGAGAGGTTTGTGCTGCGACAGTTGATGGACGCTCGCTTTGCTGAAGAGGAGGACGTAAAAAAGGGGGAGAGGAGATTCAAAACATTGGAACAAAGAATCGTATGGAACATGGTTGTCGGAATTTGGTAATATCGCGGATATGTTAGCTGATTGTTAAGTTTTTAAATGCCTGTGCGCGTATTTTAGTATTAATATATTTTGGCGACGAAAAGTTAACAATTTGGAGAGGTCTGTTAATTAATTTGAAAGTGATAATCGCAGTTGAGTGTAACATATTTCTTATTTTATACTCTCTAAAAAGCAACGCTTTGTAAAAATTATGTTTAAATTATTCCACTAGGCCTTGAGCTAATCAAGAAAATAAAACTATCGTTAAACAGACATAAAAAAAATTCTGGGTGCCGATATTTTTTGGAAAGAAAAATAATGAGTGTCATATATCATTCGCGGTAACTTCCAAAATTCGAAGTCAAAAACTTCTGAATTTACATTGACAAAAACAAGCTGCGTATTGTCACATCCATAAATAACCGCAATTTCACGCGTTTCAAAGCGACATTTCAAGCAGACATCGCGATCGTGAAAGTACACCATTAGGTCTACAGGTCAGAGGAGAAACTCTGAAGTGAAAGTGTAAAGAAAGAGAAAAAATGTGTACCTTTCGGTCGATCCAGATCTGTCTATCCTCGACAGTGCCCTCCTCAGCTCCTCTTCTTCTTCGCACAAGGTCAGCGGTGTACTTGAACCCCCCTTGTTGTTGCACTTAATCCACGACGCCAGGGCATCGTCCTGTGTACTGGTGGTATCCATTGGCTCTTCCGTTGTGCCAGCCATCTTTGCACAACAACAACACACAAGCACACGCTTTCTAACAAATCCGTCTTCTTTTCTGGCTGTTTGGGTTCGGCTTCACTCGCGCTGCTAGCTGTCCGTGTCTCGCAGCGGCGAAACTCGCTGTGGCACGCTTGGCGACGGTTTTCGGAGGTTGCCAGGTTGGCGCGGTTGATCGCTTAAAAAAAAGCGCCATGGAATTTTTTTTTTTTATGTTGCTGATAGAGAGAGTTCGCCTCTGATTCTTTTTTTTCTTCTTTTTATGTGTGATGGGATTTTTGAATAGTAATTTGCTGAACTTTCTTTTAAGTTGTGTGTGTTTGTGCTTTTCTGGTTTCTTTCTCCTTTTTTTTTAAGGTTGATGTTTATGGCTAATTAATAAATGTAAATGGCGCGTTCGACGATCATCGCCGCTTGAAATGTTTCTATTATTTTTTTGGTTTGTCCGTTTCTCTTTAGAGTAGGGATTTTTTTACTAAACACTTATGGAAAGGGATTCTTTTTTTCTTTTTTATCCCTTTGGGTCCTTAACTTACGACATACGAGGATAATTATATTCGATATTTACTGTCATCGTTCTGGTGATTAGAAAATTTAGTTGACCCGTCGGTGATTACGTCTTTTTCCTAAGGAATTTTCTGGTTTTCTTTCATTCGGGACTCAACTGCAAACAGTAAAAAAATATTCTATTGCCCTCATTAAAAAAATATGAAAAAAAGACACACATAGTGTTTTTTGTCGACGATGTGGTCTATATTTTGCAGGGCTTTGATTCTTTTTTGAATACCAATTTGCCTCCATTGAATGCGGCTGAATTTTTCTCCACGGTGAAAATCTTCACCAGAAGGTGCTTTCCTCCCGAAATTCAAACAACTCTTTATTTTCCCATAAATCATGGTTTTATTTCGGTGCAGTATCGCTCACCGATTGCTTTTGAGCAATAAAAAAAACGATGTTAGAGTAAGCGTTATAGCTTTGAAATAAAATGTCAAGGTTTTTAAGTTGTACTTTGGTATTTCTTTGTCCAGTCGTACTTCTGATATTTTTAAACTGGAGTTCATCCTTTAATTACAAAAGGAAAGTAGAGTTCACAAAAAAATATGCTGGTTTCTAATAAAAAAAAGTCACTAAGACTCTTCTACATATTTATTTCTATTGCGGTGCATCAGGTCCAACTTTAGCTACTGTTAGTTAGCAGAGGTAAAATAGGATATTAAAAAAAATAGTTCGTTCATGAAACCCCCTCAAAAACGTTTTATTTGACATGAGAATAAAGAATAACTGAGTCTGTAAAAATATCTAGCCTAGAAGGGTGTTTTTGAGGGGGAGGGTTGGGGGTTAAACTGAAAATTAATTTTGATATAACCTGATGTGACAGTTTTTGGAGTATTTTTTTAACGCTGAATCAAATAAAAAAAAATAAAAAAAAAAGTCATGCGATATAACTGTACAATAAAAGTTTTAGTACATTTGTCTATTTTATAGACGAAAATGCTTGCAATATAAAAGTAAATGTAATGAACCAAAACTAAGTGGAAAAAGTTAATAAACAATCAAAATTTAGTAGGAAAAAGTACCAGTTAGTTACAAAATAAGTAAGTAGTCAAGAATAATTGAAATAGTAAGTAAAAAAGTATAAGAGATAAAAAAAATAAGTTATGAAAAGAGACACACCTTTACATGTGTTTATGTCTATAAAAATGATTATAACTTTTTAAAAGGTGTTTATATCGTCTTGCTTTTTTTTTTCATTCGATTCAACGTCAAAAAATACTCTATACACATGTGTCACATGCCTAAGCTATGCCAAATTTAATTTTCTGTTTTTTCTAAAAAATAAATCCCCCTCCCCATCCCCTAAAAAAAAACCACCCTTCTTTAGAGTCTTTTGTTTCTTTATTCTCATGACAAATAAAACGTTTTCTCCAAGTTTCATGAACGAACCATTTTTTTTTATTTCTTTTCGTCATATTTTACCTTTTCTCGGCTTTTACATGTGTTTTCGTTTATAAACAGGACTGTAACTTTTTTTAGATTAATTATATCGTCTAGCTTTTTTTTCTCTTTTTTTTTGCATTTAATTCAGAATAAAAAAAATACTCTAAAATCATGTGTCACATGCCTAGATTGTTCCAAAATTAATTTTTCACTTATAAACAACAATAATATTTCAAACAAACAAAAACACAATTAATATTTCATCAACCAATTTTTTCTTTGTTATTATTAGGGTTTTTTGTACTAATTTAGACGTACTATAGCGATTTCCTTATTATTTAGCTAATGTTCATTATTTTAGTTATCTAACCATTTTTACATGATTAAAGTTTGAGGGATATAGCACCGAAACTTCGTCAAAAATCAATTTTGTTCCCCTTGCTTTTAAAAAATAGTTTATACATTTCTGAATAGGATGATGTTTTTATCTTATTCCTCCGGTGATTAGAACGCCCCGAAACTACCTGTTATTTATATATCACTAATGAGTATAGCGCATTGAAACGTCTGCTGAAAGTGCGTTTTTCGAGCACTAGTGTTTTTTCCGAGATGTTACAAATCGGTATATCTCGAGAACCATTAAGATTTATGGCTATTCAAATTTATGGAGCATTTAATTCATATAGTTCTAAACATTTTGTCTTCACATAGTTTTATTTTTTAAAATATAACATTTAATTTATATAATTCTAAACATTTTGTCTTCCCGGAATATTTCTTTTTTTTAAATCTGTTTTAAAATATAACATTAAGGATAACATGAAGAAAGAAGAAAAAAAAAAAAAAAGAAAAAAAAAAAAAAAATTAAACTATTTTTTTTACTTTGATATTTTTAAATTTTTTTTTTTAATTTACCCATCAAAATTCTTTGAAGACTATTTTCTTTATGTAATTTTGTATTACAGAAAGCTTTCAATTTGAAATAAAAATATTTTTTGTTGACTTATATGAAAACGCGCAAATATCAATTATTATGAAATAATTTTTATTCTTATTTTTTTTAAAAATGAGCACAATATTAAAAAAAATTATCTCATATGAATAGTACCTTAAAATAAACTTTTTATTTTTATTTTTTTTACTAGTACACCCTAGAAACAAACTTGGATTTATAATAATTTAAGCCAAGAAACCTAAATTTGTATTATAAATTCTTTATATACACTGCCAACTTTTCTGTACAATTCCATTTACTTAAATTGATTTTTAGTTCAGATCGACGTTTCATAGTGTTTGACCCAAAAGAAGAAAATTATCGATTCCTGGTTACAGACTAACTCTTTCCCCCCCCCCCCCCCGAAATTTGATAGAAAGCATTGTTACAGACAAACAGTCTATCAGCCAAATTTCAGCTCAATTGTATGGCGGCAAATGGTTTAAGTAGTCTTTCAAAGCTTCAATAGAAGCGTGTGTAAAAGTGGACTTTCAGTGGCAGCCCCAAAACTTGATGTAATGCATTTTCATCAACAACGAATCTATCTGCCAAGTTAGAGCTTGATTGATGGACAACGGCAAGTGGGTAAATTAGCCCCCTGCAGATTTGGGAATAAACACACACACCGGTGCTCAAACAAAATCGAAGTTCATAGGAAAGATTTAAAAAAGATAGTTCATTTTAAAATAACGTAGAAACTTAAGTCAAAATCCATAAGACAAAATAGGATTCGAACAAAATAAATATATCGTTTGGTTGTGATAATTCCCGAATACAAACCTGATTACCATTACAGTTGCCACATGAAAATCTGTATAACTAAAAACTAAAATATTATTATTTCAGTTATTATTAAGTCACACATAATAAAAATGGGGGGTACGGAACCCTAAAGGAAAATAGAACGAACGAAATGCATATATTTATAAATTATTCAACTTATTACAATAATATTTAGCTGTCAGCAAAGGCACCGGGTTCTTGAGCCGAGCCTAATTTTTTACATTTCAGTAGTAACTTACATAATAACTTCTACTTACATGATCAATTCGTTTTTTTTTTTTTTTTTTTTTAAGTTTTCAATTAGTGTAATTTATATTCTATGTTCTATACTGAAAAAGACCAGGGGATAATTTAAAGATGAAGGCGATTATAAATACCTTTTAATGGGTTTTGTGTTTTTCGCCGTGCGTATTTTTTAAATCATTTCCTTTACATTAACTTCGTTTTTAAATGCGGCGGACAAATCTGCGGAGAGCTAAGTAACCCACTTGCCTTCATCTAATCGCGATAAAATTTGACAGATTGGTTGTAGGCTCAACGACCTATTTTTAAGCACAATGGCGGTTAATCAGGCTTCGACCCATAGCTTAACGTGGATTCTGAACCCCATAGAACTTCCATGCCTAACCCAGGATTCGAAATCGGCACGTTCGGCATGCGAGACCAGAACGGTAACCCCACTAACAGCAGGTGGGCTCTTAAATTTGACAGACAGATTCGCTGTCGATAATAATACATTCTTTGATTTTTGGGGAGCGAGGGGGGGGGGGTGTTGCAGCTGTCACTGTTACTAAAAGGTTGCTTTTACACAGGCTTCTATTAGAGCTTTAGATTACTAATAAACACACTTACCATCATCTAATCGAACTGAAATTCTGAAACTTGGCAGGTACATTCGTTATCGATGACAATGATTTCTATTATGTTTGGGGTTGTCACTAAAATGGCTGTTTTACAAACGTTTCTATTACTTTACGTCAGATTTATCATCTTTTACTAATGCTCTATTATCCAGATACCCAGGTTAATTCAAACATGTGCCATTTGGCGATATTTAATGATTGAAGTTTTCCCCTATTAAGGTTGGCGAGACAAAATTTTCGGAGTACTAGTTAAGACCACATGTCATCATCCAATCTAACTGAAACTTTCCAGATAGACTCGTTGTGGATAACAGTGTATTCATTCAAGTTTTAGGGACAAAAAAAAGTTAGTAAATAATTCGGAATGGATGTTTTCTTTGTAGTGATCAAACACTACGAAAACTGAGCTCAATAAGTTTTAATTGCACAAAAAAATTGATATTGTATATAAAGGATTTATATTAAAAACTTTGTTTTTTCGGGTTGTATTATTTAATATTAGAACTAGAACATTATTAAGGAGCACAAGTCAGTACAGACGACATATAAATAAGTCACAAAAATTTATAATGAAAAATCAGAACAAAGAAAATTACATACAAGCATGAAAAACACTAACAAAGAGAAAATAAAGTCTGTCAACGATATCAAATACAGGCAACAGTAAGTTATTGGATTTATAAAACGACGCATTTTTTTCACGGTTCAATTTTCAATAAAACAATAAAATGAGTTACATCATTAGTTCGAACATTTCTAAAATTTATATTTCTTAATTATTATCATTTAAAAAAAAAAATCACGCAGCAGTTTTTAGCAATTTTTCTACATCCTTGTTTAATAAATATTTTTTAAATTCTTCTTTAAAAAAAAAGAAAGAAAAAAGAAGAGGGGGGGGGGGGGGTAAATTTTTTAACATTAGTTTGAATATAACTAGGAAGTGAATTAGATATTTTGGAGCTAAACATTTAAAATTTTTATGAAAAATGTCTTTATTTGCTCTAGGAATACTACTGCAAATGTGTGTGTTTCTAAGGCTATAGGTTACAAACTTTTTTTTTGTAAAGAAAGTATACAATGTATATTTGTAATTGTTTTTGCGTATGTAAAAGAGCAATTCGTCAAGTGAATGCCTTCTTTTTTTTCGTCCTCCCAACAAAACCCATATCGAAAATGTTTTGTGCAATCTGAGTAGGAATACCAATCTTTCAAATCCTTCTTATTTTTAAATTCTTCATATTAACTATGCTTTTGCGTGTTTGTTTGTCGATGGGAGCAGAATCTGCAGAGGCCTAATTAACCCCCTTACCTTCATCCAGTCGGATTGAAACTGAAACTTGGCACATAGGTTCGATGTCGATGACAATACATTCTATCAAATTTTGGGGCTGTTAATGTCACTGAAAGATCGCATTTACGGAATACTAATCCCAACAAAAACATCTCTGTAAAAAGGTACCAAGTTCTTCATGCAAGGATTACGGCCGTGAAAAGTATTGAGATCTAAAGTAGAGCCAAGTTTAAAGTTGTTGTAAATTACGGTCAATGAAAATTAATAATTTTTTTTTTCTCAAAGTCAAAATTCCCCTGCATAGACCTAAATATCTAGCTGCAAAAATATTTGTGACACTTGACCATTACGTATTCTAGTTCACTGACGCGTAATGGCCAAGTCACACAAACATTTTTGTACCTAGATATTTAGGCCTATGCAGGGGAATTTCGACTTTGAGAAAAAAAATTTACTAATTTTCATTGCCCGTAATTTACAACTACTTTAAACTTGGCTCTACTTTAGATCTCAATACTTTTCACAGGCCGTAATCCTTGCATGAAGAACTTGGCGCCTTTTTACCAGAGATGTTTTTGTTGGGTTGGTTGGTTGTATTCAGATTATCTGGCGCCGTCAGCAACACGAGGGCTATAATGCGCCGAAACATTTCGTCATTTAACAAACCAACATACATTTACAAACACCCATGCCTACACGGGACTCGAACCCGCAACCTCGCGGTCTAGAAGCCAGCACGCTAACCACTATACCGTTTGGTCGGCTGTTTTTGTTGGAATTTCATTTCTTTTTTTAAGTTACCAATTTAAATTTATAGTTTATTTACACAACAATAACTAGTTTTAAAATTTTTAGTGTCCGTAATTTTTAAACTTGCAATAAAATTTCCTGGGATTGAAAGGGTTAAGCATACATGTTTTTTTTTTGTTTTTTTTCCCGTGCTTACTTATTTTAATAGTCGCCTGTTGACAAACTTTTTGTTGGCGGCGAACAACGAAATCTGTATAATTCGCCGACGTCTTTATTCTTTTAATTATTATTTGGTTTTAAGGCAGTTTTAAAAAAAGTTCTCAACGACATTTAATTAGCGGCGAATTACTCGAGATTTTTCTAAGAAAGTTGAATTTACCGGACCGCAATCCATGACGTACTTATGTATTCAATATGAATGATGATAATATAAAATTATTTTAAATAAATAGTTTATTCAGATTTGAAAAAAAAAAGTTGTCAAGGAGGAAAAAAAAAAATAACAATTGGCGATCATTTCGTAGGCGATAAATATCGCAAAGGTCAAATTTGTAATGCCAAGTACCCTTTTTTTTAATTTTTTTTTTTAATTATTATTTCTTGATTTTAGAGGCTTTGCGGCATGTGGCAAGAGTCTTTTCTTTTCACATATGCTAAGAGCTACTAGTATTCTAAGTTTTATATTTCTAGCTCCAATAAAAGGGTATTAAAATCAAGATTCACATTTTTCGAATATTTCCTACTTTAGGGGATTCGGAGGGGAAAATTTCGATTTTTAGATTTTTTCTTTTGTATACATGTTAAACTTTACAAGCACGCCAAATTTCATACTTCTACCTCTGCTAGAAGTACCCTAGTAATTTAATGATCAGTGAGTGAGTTTTGGGTGGATTTCAAGATATGTCGTTTTCTGCCGTTTTTTAATCTAATTATCTCGTCAACCAATATAATATGAGACTTGAAACTGAGGGGCCTTACTAAAGTGGCTAACATTAAATAAATAATAAAATTACTTTAATCAGAATAAATCAATGAAATTTGTATGTGAGAGCATAAGTTCACGTTCATTTTTAATAAATAAATTTTGAAACGTAGTTTGCCGCACATTTTGCTGATAGAAATGTTTTTGATATCGGCGCTGTGTTAATGAATATAAAAATTGACAATGCATAAAAAGGATTTCTTAAAAACTTAGTTTTTATGGGTTATATTATAAATCACCGAAAGCTAAGTTCAAGTCAAATGGACTTTCCGAGTGGATGATTGAGGTCCAAGCAGCAGCATTTCAAAATTCAAAAGATCGGTAAAGCAAGTTTCTGATTGCCGGATGGGCTGAACAGTGAGCGATCGGTGATTTGTCGGCGGCGAATGTAACTCTTGATGGACGTTGACGGTCTGCCTTTGTCGATTTTTTTGTGAATCTTGGCGGTTGTTGGGGAGGCTTTGGCGGGCGCCAACCTGTACCATATCCAAGTGGCTGTGAAGGTGAGGATCTCCATGACTGTAATGATACTCGCTCCCAGGTACAACCCAAGGGAACCTCCTATCTGACCTGAAAAGAAAAAGAAACTTGATTAAGAAAGGTCGCTAATACTGTTTTACTTCTATTTAGTCAATACAGTATTTTACGAAATTTATTTCTTCAAAATGCATGAAGTTTTTATCAGACATAAAAACGGTAATGCATTAAAATTTTTAGGCTGCATCAATTATAGTTCAAATTTTTTATCCGGAAAAAAATAGTTACAAAAATGGCAATCTTTTTAAAATCATTTATATTAACTTCGATTATGTGTGTGTGTTGATGGCAGCGGAATCAGCGATGGCCTAATTAACCCCCTTGCCGTCATCCAATCGGGCTGAAACTTGGCAGATAGGTTCGATGTTGATGACGATGCATTCTATCAAATTTTGGGGCTATAACCGTCCCTAAAAAAATTGATTTACAGGATCCTAATAAACCAACTTGCCGTCATCCGATCGTGTTAAAATAGCATTCAACCGACCCTCGAAGAAACTCTTTCCTGTTGCCAAAATTCTTTTTAAAAAATAATAAAAATATTTTAGCCAGAATAAATAAATGGTATTTGGATTTGAGAGCATAAAATATTATTCATTTTCAATAAATAAATTTTGAAACGTAGTTTGCTGCACATTTTGCTGATAGAATTGTTTTTGATATTTAAAATTAGATGCAAACACCAAGTACACGCTGATTACAGAATCAGCGCTGTGTTAATGGATATAAAAATTGGCAATGCATATAAATGATTTATATTAGAAACTTTTTTTTTAAGGGTTACATTATTCTCTATTGCCAAACAGATGACGTTATTGCAATGAAAAACGATAATCATGAAACTTAGCTTCATTTTATCGCCAGTTACAATTCTTGTTGATTAGCTCCTATAGTGTTGTTTTTTTTGGGGCATATTTTCTTTTGAGTTTATGAAGCGATATTTCGATTGATACTATGTTTAAGAAAATATTCAATTTGGTACTCTTAGGTAGTACATAAAAGACTATCAATCATTCTTAACTGATTTGAGATAAAATTTTGTAAAGGATTTTGACGTAGGACTATGCCCATCGCCGTAACAATGAGACGAAAAGTTGCTATCATTGAAACATATTTTTTTTATCCCTATTTATAAGTTTTTAATTATTCTAATAATTATCAGTTTCACGCGTAAGAATGCGTCAAACGCTATAAATTTCCAAACAATAGTTGAAGAGATCTCAAACCTTGAACTTAATCGTGCTTTTAAAGAACTATAAGGACACACAAATTCAAAGAGAGGTAGGACATTTTATTGGGATGATGGAAGAAAACATTTTAGCTAATTAGTAATTTAAGCAAAATTTGAAAAAATAAGAAAATTAATAATATATATATATAAAAAAAGTATCAACTGTTAGAAAGAAATTTTTCTTTTATAACTTCTTGCATAATACCTAATAAAATCCTAGATAAGATAATGTGGCTTGTTATAACGTTAAAGCAAAACATCTAATTGCCTAATGAAATCCTATGGTCGACACTAACACATAAAAAAAATGTGAACTTCGTTATTTTTGTACGTGTCACATCACAAAATTTGAACTTGTTAGGCAATGCGTTCGGGAGCTATATGTTGACCACAGATACACATGCACTTTTTCTAGGCCACTTTTTTAAACTTAGTATAGAAATGCAAACAAAACGAGTTGTGTGGAATATCGCACAACTTTCAATTAAGCTATAATGTTGATCATTGTATTAAAATGTATGGTGTTATTTAACGTTTTCGTATTTTCACTCATTTAAATAAAAATAGCCAGTTTGGCGATATTTTCAGCCACAATTTAATAAATTTTTTTTTAAAAAAATGCCAAGTTGTCGAAAGTGGCGATGTTATTCAATAGACATTACATTGTCCTTTCTTGTGCATGTAACAGAGAAAAATCAATCGTTGATGGGCGGTGCTCAAGAACAGAGAGCTCTGTGTCAAAAGCACTTGTTTTTCAACTTTTTACGCTTTTATCGTGTTTCTACCGGAATTTCGAAGATGGAGGTGTTTAGAACACTTTCAGAGGCATTACCACAGCGATTTTGATAAAAATCGTTAAAGCCGTTTTATAGAAATCGTTAAAAAACATGATTTTTTTAATGGCAGCTACCTTATGTGCATGCGCGATTTTCAAGAAAACTTTAATGGTATGTCCTTGTGCCATTACTAACCCGCACATCAAATTTGAACATCGTAGGCTAATTTGTTTCGGAGTTATGCTGACCACGCACACACATAAAGACATTTTTTCTAGATCACTTTTTTGAAATCGGGATGTTCGAAAACGGGGAGTGAAAATGATTTTTTTTTTTTTAAACCGAATACTATACTTTTATTACCCTATGTATGCACCTGGGTAATTGAAAGTAAAAAATAGTTCAATTGATATTAAACATAGAAATAATACAATTTCAGCCATAAAGGAAAGATTACAACTTGTGTAAAGCTGGGTACATGTATATTGTGGCTATTTGTACTTACTGAGGAGACTAGAGATCGTCGTTTTCCGGTATTCGTTGTATATGTACTGCTTTGAGTTGTGTATTATACCAACTCGGCTGAAACAGAAATGACAAGGTGCTGTAGTGATGTAAAATAAAGAGTAGTGGTGCTATATCTCAATAAAACGAATCTGTACGTCACACATTGTTTGTGTATGATGTACACTGATGTATCTCCATTTTATTGAGATAGAGCACCACTACTTAATGAAAGCGACAACAAATTTATTAATTATTAATAATTATTAATTAATAAACTTGTCAATTTATTGGATTTTGCATTGTTTAAAAACAACATCGTCAACTACCAAGTCATCAATAATTTTGGTGATATAACGAGGTCATTTCTTGTTTTGGGCCAGGAAGTTGACTTCTCACAGACAGATGAAAGGTCTTAACTTTTGTATATGTTTACCAGAAACATCAATGATAAACATTTAAAGAGGAAACATTAGCGATAAGCAAAAATGAAAGAGCTGTTTCTAAAAAGGAAAAATTTGTATTAATTTCAAAAGTTTAGTTGAGAGCTAAAGTATTCTTTGACTACAGAAAATAGAATTTAAGCTGAAGGTTTCGTAGTTGCTATTCGTCGTTGTATTTTGTTTCTACCAAACATTGATATAGTAATCATTCCTCATTGTTACTAGGTTAAAGACGAGTGCGAATTTTCCATTTCCAAGTGTATTCACTTATAGGATGTAGTATTTAGTGACTCTCCCCCTCTCCCTTGACATCCAAACACACTCAATTTATGAGTTTAAATTAAAACGAATTAGTGTTTTCATAATTATTTAAGGTACAATTTTCAGTGTAACGGAAAAATGTCTTCAATTTTTTTTTCTTGAATTCTTATAGTCAAGTTAGATTTACAATCGTCAAAAAATCGGGTTCTTATTCAGTGGATTGGAACAGTTTCTGCATGCGATTGGTATGAGAAAATAAAAATGAGGAGAATAGAGGCATAAACTTTTGAATATTGTAATGAGAGTGATTGTTACGAAATATAATCGAATCGATATCTATTGTTATTGTAATTCTTCTCGTATTTAAATATGATTATCTCGCAAAAGGAGAACGTAAAAAAAAGGTTTGAAAAAAAAAACCCATTTCGAAATGTTAAATCTCAATTCATCACATTCCAGAAATACATTTGCGATTTTCATGGCCCATCTTCTTTCAATCAAAACCTTTGTTATAAAAGCGGAGAAGATGTATCATGCTGCCATCTAGTGTGAAAGTATTATACTACTCATTTAAATTGGTGTTGCCATCTAGTGTTGAATATTGTTGCACAAATTGTCTGTATATAGTGTAAATAGTGACGTATTATTTTAAAATTCTATTGTAATTTATTTTTATCTTATTTTATTTATTAACAGCGATTATACAAGTTAGGAAAAGGTGGCAACACCTAAAGCAATCGAGAAGTTTCGAGATATTTCTTTTCCGATGAATTGGCTGGAAATTTCGCGAATGTCTCACGCGCTTGTATATAAAAGACTGGAGAACGGGAAAGTTTTCAGATTGACTTTGGACTTCGTTGAAAGCTGATCGCGATCGCTCTGTTGACCTATTGGAGTGAGCTTGTATAATCGCTATATTCGAAGCTGTTCTTGTTGAAGCTTGTATTGAAGATTAATAGTGATTGCACTGTTATCTGTGAATAAATCTTGTGAGTTTTCTGAAGAGAATAAATACTAGTTTTTATCTGAAAAACTGTGCCATCATTGCCTCAGTGGAAAAATTCGTAACAATATAATAACATCACTAAATAATATATTCCACACAAAGTCTATGTAACTGGCTCTTACCAAGTATTTAAAGCGGTGTATTTCTGGGATGTAAGACTTATTATACCTATTTTAAGTTGTCCGCCGTTACCTGACAGTACCGTCTCCTCCCAATCCAGTAAACGAGGGCTCAGCCTTGTATGAGTACTCAATGCAGGCTTGTTCACAGAAATTCATCCATTCCTGCACTGAGAAAACAAATGAATGCGTATGTTACAAAAAGAAAATAAGGAAATATACAGTTTTAAAAAGTACATTTAAAAAAACTTTGCATGAATGTGTATAAAGTTGATGATAATATGAAATAATATAATCAACATCACTTACGTTCAACGGCAAAAAAGGGAACTTGAATTAATAAGTCATTGTTCAAGAATTAAACACAAGATTTGAAATGAAAGTAAAGTTAAAATAACACTTAACTTTAAACACAAGAGTATTCCTTCAGTGAACATGGCAATCTTAATTATAGGCGCCAATTTTTCACTTTTGGCAAGGGGGCGAGACACTATTGGTAATCTTGATGGGGAGGGGAGAAGGGGGGGGGGGGGTCAACCCCTGAGCCACGAGTTTGCTTGACAACTTAATCCAAACACAAACGCATAAAAATACAATAGTCTAAAAAATGCTTTACAATAATGCTCAGAGAAAGTAAAGTTAAAAACTCTATTAATATTTTTAATGCCATGTATGGTTCCTTTTTTGTTCTCCTTGATACGCTAGGTATTCTTTGAAACAATAGAGACCTTAACTTCGTTTGGAGAAATTTTGCAGTTGCGTGATTGTTCCCTCAGAGAGGTGATACGTTTTAAATTTTTAAGGTTTTAAGTATTATATAATTTTTCTCAAAATAAAAGTTGCGTAACATTTCAAATACATACAGACAAAATATATGCACCAAGTTAACTCACCTAAAGTCAAAATTAACGAGTTACAGATTTGGAGCTGAATCTATATTATATAATTCTCTTGCTTGCTACTCAAATTCGGCTGCATTTCTGTGATGAAAATGACAACGACTTCAAGCATCCAATCGCAAATCTTTTAAATGTACTTTATGCACGATTTTCCAAATTCAATAATCCGGCCAATCACGATATATCTTTTGAAATTTGACTAATACATCTGGCAACATTGAGCAACTTGGATTTGCTATATTTTGTTTTCCTAATTAATGATACAAATTAATGAAGGGGCTCCCGATAGTCTAGCGGTAGAGTATCGAGCTCATAAACGGAGGGTTGTGGGTTCGGGCCTCCGTCCGCCAAATATCGGTGTGTACCTAATGGGGGCTGGTGCACATTAAATCTGTCGTGGCCTCAATGTCCTCTCGTTGGTGTGGTGGGGTCGGAGAGAGGGGTTTACACTAGAAAATTTCAATCTCGTATTCTTCTAGATGCTCAAAATTACGAGACGTATTTGGCTGTGTCAAGCACTTTATAAGTGGCAGAAATAGACAGTCGGTGGTTTCAAAACAAAACAAACAAAAACAAATTGAAGACGATAACGATTTAATATTTACGAGGATGCAAGAATAAATATATGCAAGATGTGTGCATTTCCTTTAGATTAGAATTCTAGATAAACCAGCAGATAATTTTTCCGAAAAGTCTGGTTTATGTTTTCCGGGTTCTGTGGATAATTAAATTTCGATTACAAAACTATCTTTCTTATGCAATTAAAACAAGCCATATTTGTTTAGATTCGGCAGCTAACCATAGCATATTTTTACAGGGTGGTTAAAATAAATTGATGGTACTCAGAGGTTCGTAGTTCTGGCTCTACTGAACGGAATCGAATGAAACTTCAAATATAATACAACATATGAAGATGTATTACGTTGTTGTTTCCAAGGAAGGAGTTATATTTTACTGGAGATCATCAATCCAGAATCTAAGCTCTCCTAGATTGCTAAAAATAGAATGTGTATAATAAATCCTCAATTCCAACTATTTCGCATACAGAGTCATTGCAACGTTAAATACCTTCCAAAGAAAATTATCGAAACCTGATGAAGTCTAACAGAAGAGACAAGGATAATCCGAATTTCCAGAAGAAAATGAATTATTTCGAAGATGATGCCAGAAAAAACCTATTTTATGTAGATTTAACTACTGCAATTGTGAGAAAAAAATATGGTTCCAGAAAGAGAACGTGTATATGGGCGATAAGACTTGTTTATAGTGGTCAATTAGATACTGAATATACTGCAGGTATGCAAAAGAGCACGGAAAGGAAAAACCGTTTACAAAAATGAATGATGTAACGTTAGAACAATTATCTGAAAATATCGCCGTATATGTGAGTGATTCATCTACGTATGAATCGACTGAACTAATGGAAAGTAAATTTTCATTTTCTGATGAAAGTGGTGATTATAAAAGTATTTCTAAATATTAATACATGTGGAGGAATCTTGCAGTAACTTCAATATTGAGCGATATAGTCCCTTTGTAGGACAAAGAATGTCTTAACATACTCACTCTCCATGTGAAAAGTAATGGTTAATAATGCCTAGTTATTAAGAGTTATACAGATCTATTTGAACTCCATTGTCCAACCAATTTATAGACAACAAAGTTTTGAAACACCAGCATTATGTGCTTTCTAACTGTGAATAGAAGTGATTGTGGACGTTATTTCCGTGTGAGTATTTATTTGGTTATCGACTAATGATGGAGTATGGGAGGTTGCTGTTTTTCAATAAACCATTTAAACCATTAAACCATGGGAAAGAAAGAGTTGAACAACCAATTCAACGTTTTGCAACTTTTTTCGATTTTATCAACTCCGGACAAGAAACGTGTCACACAATGCAGCAAAACACAAAATATGATTACTGCAACAGAATTTTTCAACTTTATAGCAAACAGGTTTTTTTTTTTTTTTTTTTTTTTTTTACACTTTTCAAATAAATTGTTTTTTGAAAAGTCAATGAACAAAGTCGTACAACTTGTTTTAGTTTAGTGCAAATGGAGCATTATACATTATACATGTTACAAAGAGGCTCAATTGTGTAGTTTTCAATATGTATTGTCAAATGTTTAACTTGGTTGTAATTTAGATCTCAATACTTTTCATGGACATAACTATTGCTTGTAGAACTTGGTGTCTTTTTACTTTCAATTACCCATATGTATACATAGGGTAATAAAAGCATAGCATTCGGTAAAAAAAAAAAAAAAAAATCGATATTTTTGCCTTTCTCTACGTTTTAGAACACCATGACTTTAAAAAAGTGATCTAGTAAAAATGTCTGCGTGTACGTGGTCAGCATAACTCCAGAACAAATAGACCAACGATGTTCAAATTTGGTGGTGGTGGCCATGGGACCTACCATTAATGTTTTCGTCAAAATCGCGATAGCGCATAAACATGAAAAATCATGCAAAAATCATGTTTTTCAGCAATTGTTAAAAAACAGCTCTAACGATTTTGTTTAAAATCTCACTGTCTTTCAAGGTCTTTTAAATTTTCCCACATCCAATATTCCCGTAGAAATGCTATAAAAGCGTAAAACGCTGAAAAACGAGTGCCTTTAGCACATAGTTCTCTTCCCTTGAGCATCACCCATCAAAGATTGAATTTTATCTGTTTCATGCACAAGAAAGTACAATGCAATGTCTATCGAATAAGATCACCAATTTCACCATCTTGACTGTTTTTCCTTTTCTTTCTGCACATTTAAAAATTATTGCCAAAAATATCACCAAACTGTCAATTTTTATTTAAATAAGTGAAAATATGAAAATGGTAAATAACACCCGTATAAAATTTTAACGCAATTACCAATAATTATAGTGCAATTGAAAGTTGTGCGATGTACTACACCTCTAGTTAATCATGGAGGTGTTACCACATTTTAATCAAAATGAATGAATGTTATTTTTAAAGACATTTTGTGCAGGATGTATAAAAAAGAATGACCCGATTCTAAATCATTATAATTATGAAATGACGAAGATCTCGTGAACGGAAGTTATGTCGTTGGATGAGGCGTGGTCTAGAGTTTTAGGGAATCGCCACTAGAGGTAGTCCACGTGAGAAAGATGGATAAATTACCATGAACTTAGTCAGTTGATAAGATGAGAGTCATTCTTTTTTAAACGCTGTTTATTATAAATTTCAATGAAAAAAAAAAAGTTAATGAGCATTTTCATGTTCTTCAAGAGAATGTAAATTTTTTAGGCCATAAAACCCTCCAAACGGGAAATAATAAATACAAGGTGTATAAGAAAGAACGATTCCCATTTTCTCAAGACTGTTCATGGAGATTTCTCCATCTTTTACACGTGGAGAGTCCTCCTGCATAGCTTTCTTTCACGACATAATCGCCATTCCATGAATACAATGATTCAGAATCGGGTCATTCTTTTTTTTTATACATATTGAAATGAAATCAGTGCTTGAAAAGTAATACATTTTATAAGTGAGATTCTGATTTGAACTTGAAGTTGCAGTGCAAATTTTGATTTTGGAAACAAGAACTCTACAAAATATTTAATGCTACTTACAATCAAACTTTATCCCTGCTTGAATTAAGCACTGGTAGAAATCTATCGGTTCACAGAATCTTAAATTCGAGGGACCTGAAGAACCAATACATTTTAATTTAGACGTTAAAATATGAGTCTATCTTAATTTGATAAAATTAAAGAAATTCATACTTTTAGATTATCTTTCACATTTATGAACATATCTATACATACATCATGAACGTATCTATCACAATAGAGTCAATAATGATAAACTTATTCTGTTAAATCCATTTACTCTATTCAAAATTTTAGAGACAATCTGGTCAATAAAGTGTGCAAAACGGTGCACTATCTCGAAAAGAACGGTACTATGTTTATCACTAGTACCGTTCAGCTTTCGCTCAAATCGTTTGAACTCTAGTGAGTAAACCATAACAGTCGATGATATCACGATTCATACAAAAGTTATATAAATCAACCATCGCATGTAGCACAGCAGTATTAGCCGCTATCTTTAACATTGGTTTTACAAGGTTTCACATCGAGATTGGTCACTGCCAAGTGATATTGGCCAGCGTCGTTGTGTTACTCAAGATATCACAAATTGAATTCCACGGTAACTACAATTCAGAAAAGTAAATTGAACCATAATAAACGGGACAACGTGGATGTATTGTTAGAAATATTTTGTTTAGTGATACCGCAGCTAAATTTATTTGGGATAAGGACTTAGTATACAGCTATCATTTTAGGTACGCTTGCCAGACGTCCCGGGACAGTCCTGATTTTCAGACAAAATCCCTGTGTCCCGGCTGGTTTATTTCACGTCCCGGTAAAAATTAAATTTGATTTTAACCCCTTGGGTACATTTGACGGCTGAGATTCGTCATGCACTTGTTTTGCCTGTTAATAATGACGAACCTAATTCGTCATTCAAACTAGTTTGATTGGATAGATTTTAATGTCACAAGAGCCATGATTGGTTAAGTCAAACATCGGTTGGATTACCTATACTTAAAAAAAAAATTTGTTTGGCTGTATTCCTTTAAAGTTCCTTTATTGTTTTGAACCAACCGTTCAAAACGCAAGAATTTTCCCAAATAAATCCGTACCAAGATGGCCAAAAAAGTCTAAAATTAATTAATTATGGAGGATTATTTAAGATATTTACTTTGTCGTTTATTTCTGTACTGCATGAAAAGTGAAAATTATAGAAGAGTGATGATGTGTTAATAAATAATATTGTCGTCGTATCGTCTTGTCTTGCCAATAGTGACCAGTTGAGAGAGTATTTTCTTTGATGAACAACGCATAGACTGATGATGAGGGTTTGATGAAGGAATCTACGGTTAAAGGCTTGAGGACGTGTAAAAATAATATCGTATTAGCTTGAGAAGATTTTTACAACAAGATTAAAACCAAAAAAGACATTCTAAAAAAAATCCTAGACAATGTGAAGGTCATGTAAATATTGTTCAAATTTTTATTCTTCATTCAAAGTGTTTCTTCTTACTTAGGTAACTTATAAATATTAACACGTAAGAAATAAAATGTTTAAATTTATGTGCTTGTGTCATTTATTATTACCCCTGGTTTAGGTTCCTAATCAGTAACCATTTATTCATAGCATTGAGAATTAACTACCCTCTAAAAACCCGCCAAGTGTGTGTACCCTTGAATACCCGCTGCGCTGAGGGGCATTCTGGTGTCTAGGTTGAACATTTCAGAAATCTGGCAAGCCTGATTTTAGGTAGTACCAATGTGTCGATGTCGAACCATCCCGATTGAACTCTTAAAAATTGAGGAAAGGATTCTCACCTTCATTGTGTACGAGGGCCTTGCACTTGCAACGCTCCCACAGAAGATGTTTATCGAAATCCAGGGAGCAGCTATATTTCGAGTACAAGTTGGTCTCGTGAGTATCGTTGCGCCATCTTTTGGGACACGTGTTCCACATCCCGTGCCACGGAGTGTACAGGGCAGTGCGTTGTGTCTGCATAGAAAGAGAGTTAGACAGAAGACTTGTGTATAAGGCCATCGTCGAATCCAATGATTATTGGACTTCTCGCCACTGAAAAGTGTTTATTGTCGACACAACTTAACTCGATTCAACGTAACTGATCCAATAAAGATAAAAATCATAGATCATGCATCGAAACCTTAGTTCATGGTATACCTGCACCATATGTCTGTTTGCTGCTGATACTGCCAATATAAGTTCTGCGAAGTGTTATATATCTGTATACTGTAAACGGGTTAACTCCTAGAATAGCCCACCTCCTAGCGGCTTTTTGAAATTTCGTCAAGTTGGCGATCCCGTAAGGTTGCCACGTTTCACCTCTTACTCTGTCAAAACTCCGTCAAGGTTGTCTCTTTGGTGACGTTATCGTTACTGGCTTGGCGCTCTTCAAAAAAGCCTCCAAGAGGTGGTCCCTATTCTAGGAGTTTACCCTGTAAACACCATAAAATCTGTTATTTAAAACAATAAAATCTGAAAATCGACATTTTTTTAAAGATTTTCGATTCTGGGTTACATTAATGGCCGAGTCTCTCTCTATATAAAACTGAGTTGTCTGTAAGTCTGAACTTTATACAAATCTACAGTTTTGCACCTGGAGGTGCGAAATTTGGTGCATAGAAGCTTCAGTAAATGGAGATTATAGAGAACAACTTTTAAATTTGATTAAAAGTTGCTTTCATTAAAATTGAATGACATTAAAAAAATTCTTGGAATGGCAACGATATTTTTTCGTTACATTAGAATGAAATCAAAAGTTATTTTATTGTGTCCCCTTTATTTTTGTAATTATTTTTGTTTTACAATCGTTTGTCCGATAAGCAATTCGAATTTAATCGTAATATTTCCATATATTTACTGTTAGTCGATAACGTTAACAACTTCTAAGCAGGTGCGGTTTTGTAGTATTTTTTTTTTATGCATCGTTTTGTTTTTCTACGTTTTAAATTCATCCTGTTTTTGTTTACAGTTTGTGTTGTCGTCAAAGATGTATTGTGCTCAGCATGTATTGACATTTTGATAGTATTTAATGAGTATTAATAACATTTTTTTTTTTTGTGAAATTCTTTTGTATTTTATTAGCAAATATCTTCTGCACTATAGTTATCATATATCTAACATCTAAAAGTTCTTTAACTACATAATTAATTTACCGCTATATGTTCTTACCGTTATAAGATGTTTTCAGTTAGATTTTGGTCAACTTGATAAATCTTTCATATCTTTTTTTCCCGGATGTGTCCATTACAAGATCAAACGTAAGAGGCCGTCTAATGTGGAGCACCTACCTACGTATATCATTAGGAGTGTTGTGTGGTACCGCTTTGACCAATATTGGTACTATTACGTTATATCCATGCCACTTGCCGATAATTTTTCAGATGGCGAACAATTTGGTAGATAACGCTATCGTTTCAGTGTCTGTTAATTTTTCTTGTAGTTCAGATTTTATTTTATTTTAAAACAAAAAATAAGAAATTAGTACAATATATTTTCTTGATTTTTTTTTAAAACATAGGCTACAGTTGCACTTTAGACACCTGGCATACTTTGTAGAGTATGGTTACCGTTTTGTACGCGTTAAAAAAGTTAACAAAATTTTAAATGGTCAAATTTTTCTGACTGGATTAATTTAAATTATGAATCCAACTTCATTTGATGAGAGTGAATCAAAATATACATAGAATCTAGCATATCAACGGTTTCTTTAGACTCAATTTGACTTCACCACTTGCAGCCTCAATTGTAAAATCGGCGAAGATTATTGAAATTCACCGAAAACTTTCAAATCCTTTTGATATTTGCTAATATGCCACCAAAGAGAAGAACGAATATAAATGCTAAGTATAGAGCATATGCCACTAAGAGAGATAGGACATCACCGCTGCAAAAACGGCATCTATTGGAGAAGGACAGAGTGCACTATTACAACATGCAACGTTATACATGCTTATCTACATATATAACAGATGCATGTTGACTACAAATTGATGCTACAAAAACATGCATCTGTTATAGTACATTGGCAACTATAGATGTCCTTCAACGGGTCTCCAGCAGTGCGGGGCCACACAGCTAGTTTTTAATAATACCGGGCAAATAGAGGATTCTTCAGAAGGTTAACAATGTATGCCTTGGCTGTCTTGCAACTTTATTTTCGTAGATAAATAATAGAAATTGGGTTAAGTTATTGGTTTACACTCAAAAGGAATGTTTTCAGTTATCAAACCCTATCATGTGGGTCATCAGTTAGTTTTAGTAACCATGACATCTACCTCTGTCTCAGTTTCTGGCTGTCGATATTGGCGCAAATTCATTAGTCTCATGAAATAAGAAATTCTTTATGTATCGAGTTCAGCTGCGTCTTTGATAAAAACAAATTAAAGACAAAGACAGCATCTCAATTTTTTTAGAGCCACTTTCAAACCATGCGGTGCAAAAATTAGTAAAATAGTATTAAGCATAATTACTTATTCCGTGGCCGTGCTTATTCTAATTACAAAATATTTATAATACAGATATTTTCACTTGAATGAGGTAAAATATTTCATACACGGTATCATGTGTTCAGGTTATTACCTTAATAAGTTGAGTTCTGATGGTGGTGGTGATACCTGGAATAACATCTTCTCCGTCGAGGTTTTCGAAGTAGACAGGAGCCTCCTCGAAGGGGTCGCTCAGAAATACTCGAAAGCCAACCTCACTGAGTTGTGCTGTCGTCAAAAAATGAAGAGCATAAGAAATATAATTCCTCTAAAACCAACAATAATTTATTATGTCATGAGAAATGTTGTGAATATGCAAATTTAAAGGTAGAGTTGAATTTGAATAAAATGAGTCACTTTCGGATTGTATCCGGACATTCGTCACTGCAAACATTTCACGCCTGAGCTAAGTTTATTTTAACAAGAGATTTAAATAGATACCATCGCTCAAAGAGGGTTTTCAGTTTTTAAATTAGCAAAAACACGAGAGATACTCACTTAATGAAGGTGGCGTCGACATGTCTAGAAGCAGCGTTACTAGGGAGTTAGCATTGGCGACGTAACTGGCGATGAATTTGACGTCTCGGAGGGTGAAGCATAGACCGATAGTGGTAAGAACTGGCTCAAAGAGCTTGCAGCAATCCGCGGAAAACATGAGGAGGTGGCACGACGTGAAGAACTCGGAGCAACTGTTCACCAAGAAATATCGCGCGTTATGTTCACACTCACTATATAGGGAAGTACAGAGTGACCATAATTAAACTGACAGTGCTCATATTGTTCTTTACCGCAACGTAATTGCGAGAATGGCGCCAAATTTTAAGATTAAACAAGACGAGGCACGAAGGATTCCGGGAACAAAAAAATTAATTCCAAAAGTCACCACTAAGGAAATATGTGGCGCTGTGTAATAGAAAAGAGAATTAAAAAAAAAAAAAAATGTAGAATCAATACTAAAATAAAATTACCCTTTGTTTAGTACATTCAAATCAGGTTCAATGTGGCCTCTGTATTGCATTGTGGCCTCTGTATTGCATTGTGGCCTCTGTATTGCATTGTGGCCTCTGTATTGGCTACATATTGCATTCTATGCCCGTCGGCATTCACAACAGCAGAAAGTAACATATAGAATATCCTGAACACTCCGTAGTATGTTATTCTTCAACAAAGAGTTAAGGTTTAAGAGTAAGAGATCAGGTGACCGAGGTGGCCATGCAGTTGAAAAGTAGCGGCTAATCTCGTGTGGATTTCTGTCATAGCAGCCGCTGTACCTACAAAGCAATGTGGAGAGGGGCTACATCTTGCATGAAAATTATTTCACCTGGCCATTTTCTTTGCTGAAGTTCAGGAATGAAAAAGTAGTTTAAAATGTGGTGATATTTCTCTCTGATAACAGAACAGGTTACCGGCCTTTTTGGGATAATGTTCTCATAGAAGAATGGATCTATGATCATTTCTGCCGTGAACCCACACCAAATAGTTACTTTTGGTGAATGTAAAGGAATTTCTTAGAATGCATTTGGTGATTTGTAATCATAAATTCGACAGATCCGGGTATTTACAGTTTCATTCAGGTAAAAGTGAGTCTCATCTCTCTATAAGATTTTACGCGGCCAAGCTTCATTATCAGTGTTTATGTAAATTTTTCGTTTAAAAAAAAATTGTTGCTGTATTGAGCTTGAATTTAATCATTCAATGTACTAAATAAAAGTTCATTTTATTTTAATATTGATTCTGAATTTTTTAAAACTCTCTCTCTCTCTTTTCTTAGTATACAGCGTCATATATTCCCCCCAAGAGATGACTTTTGAAACTGTTCCCCCCCCCCCCACTCCCCTCGAAATCCTTTGCCCCCTAGCCTTGTTTAATCTTACTTCAAAATTTGGCGACATTCTCGTAATTAGATCGCGTTACAGAACATTCTGAGCACTGTCAGTTTAAATGTGGCCAACCTGTACATTAATTAAGTTCGTACAACAATATTTAGATAATACAATGTACAGAGAGGATTGTGAATACAAACCGACCAACTACTAACCCCTTCATTATTCAGAAGATGACGTAAAAGTTTGAAGTTCCCATTAGACAATTGTTGGTAAGAGTAATTTACTTAATATTATTTTTTGATTTCGGAGAACTAAAGATACAAAATAGTAAACACGAAAAACAGATTTGTTTTTATAAAGATGGTATGCTCTCACTTGAGACTGTGCTCAATGATGAACTGTCTCAGATCAAAGTGACCAGTCGCCTTGAGTGCCTTGAATCTGTTCTCCAGCGTCTGCAGTCGCTCTTGTACGTCGATCGCTGGTTCTGTTAAATTTTTCACCATCTGTAGCTGGTATAAGGCCAACATCACGATCATGTTCACTTCTGTGGGGGTGAGGGGAGAGAAGGGGGTGCCAAGGCTCAGCATGACGTATTCAATAAGTTGAAGGTGGCTCAAGTTGAAGTCTGCAAGAGGGTTACTTTCATTGATTTTATGAAAGTCGGAGCACAGTTTTCAATTAGGATACAATAGTCGACATTATTGGACTTGTCGAGAAGCACAATAAAAATCTTACTAAAATAATAGCGTGGTCTATGTAGTCATTGCAGAATCTGAAATATGTGCCTGAAGAGAGATGTTGCCCATTACTTTAATTTTATGCAGAGTGATTCAAAAATATCTGGCAAAAGTGTAGAGGCAGGTGGAAGGAATCGAAATAAGCAGATTTTGTAATGGAAAGTGTGTGTACAAAAGATGCGATGAATTGTTAAAGAGCATATTTACATCATAGCTGAATGCTGTTCGCTCCATTTTTCATCACCATCACTGCCAAAAGGTAAACGTACACCTGTCAATTTTATGTCAATTAACTACCACTCCTGCTACTCTCCCTTGCACCGTGCACCACCGCATGATGCAGAACTCCTTTTTTCTTACTATTGATTTTACATGTTTGGCTTTCTTTTTATGAATTATGATCTATGAAAGTCCCATTAAGTCCAATGACGATCTAATGGTCATACTCTCAGTTGCTACTGGAAATGTACGTGAAATGCCTGGCGTATAATGTAATGTCCACCAATCTAAGAATCTCCGCTGTAAATCTTATAATATGCGGTTGGTGGTTGCTCTTTCGAACACCTTTTGAAAAATCTTAATTATTAACATGTTAGTTATTTTACTTTCTTTATCAGTTACTTTACTGTTTACTTTAACTTAAACTGTATTTTACTGTTTACTTTAACAGTTTTTATCAGTTACCTGTTATTCATATCTACTTTATGTGCTAGTACTTACACGCGCCATTTTCCGCAAACAAATTCTCTTACAAAATGTGCTTATTTAAGGTCCCCACTACCTGCATTTACATTTTTGCCTTATATTTTAGAAACACCACGTATAATCTCTGTCCTGTAGAGTTCCTTAGTTATTTGGCGTCAATAAGCATATTTTTTTTACAGATTTAAATATCACTCGCATTTTGTCCAGTGAGCTGTAGTATTCAAGAAATTTAATTATAGATTTAGTTCAGTCAGTCTTGCAATTTTTTCCTGTTAGCTCTAAGCATCAATCAAATTATTATGCTTGTCAACCATCTAATAGTAAAACTGCATGTACACTCAGAGCACCATGTAGCACATTAAGGTTGAGTTTTCACTTAAGCCTTCAATAATAATTTTGTTTGTTTGTGTATTTTCTTGCCTTCCCTTACTTCTCAAAAGTATGAAAGTTGTTTCCATCAGTTTGGGCACAATGAAATAGAATGCATGAGAAATTACAACAATAATCAAAAAGCTAATGAATGCAAATTCCTTCCACCTGTTTTGTAGAAGGGCATTCTGCAAATGGTGATCCTCGGGAAAAGGGGAAAGTGGTCTGGGTCCTCCTCGATCCCAGTCTCCTTGTCCCTGTTGATCGTGTTGATGAAGGTTGACTGCTTGCCGAAGTTTTCTTGAAAGAGTGAGACGATGCTATACAGAACCAGAAGGAGGCAAACGGAGAAGAACACCCTATAGAATTCCGACAAAGAATACAAACCCTACTGTCAATTTTAGAAGCAATATCAATTACCTTTTAATAAAGTGCAGAACAAATATAGAACCGTAACAAAGTCTGAGTGTATGATTGACAGCTTGTTTTTAACATATTATTTTTTCCCGGTTTTTAGAGGGCTTTTTTGGTCCTCGGTTTTGTTCGGTCCTGGAAGTTTGGATAGATATATTTTGAAACTCTTGTTGAATAATTTTTATACTGTAATAGGATTTTTAAGTGGCATGCATGTATGTAATTTAATGGTATTCCTTTTGGTACTTTTGAAAACAAACAAGAAAAAAATCAATGGGTGAATTCTGTGTCAACAGAACTATAAAAGAGGATTACACGTTTTACGAACTCCTAAATTTAGTCTTCATAATGGACATCATGAAAAAAAAAAAAATTAAAAACACATTTCAATCATTTTTTAGCGTTATCATCTTATAAGTCCATAATGGAATAAGAATTATAATAAAATGAGGGATTGTCTCAATGGAATATGCTTAGAATTCTATTAAGAGATTCGTTATGTTATTCTATTACATTAAGGACATAGCCTTAAAATAAGAACTTTATGATATATGCTGATACAGATTGTGTTAAATCCCCTTGGAGGATACATTTCGTATCACTTAATTATTTCTTAATCTTTTTGTATTGTTTACCTGTAGAGGATAGTAACGCAGAGTGAGTTGTTTCTTTCTGAAGAGCAGACATACGTCATGCCGTGTAGACTGGACGTCTGCCCAAAGCGTCTGATAAGTTCATGGCGTTTTCTTGGGTTACCCATGCGCCACTTGGAAGTGGAACTCTTACGACCTTCTTTCTTTTCACCCCAGTCTGCGTAATGGTGTGGAGGACAGAATGCATTGCTCCAAGACTGAAAGTAGATGTTGAGTTATTACATCTGTTACTTGAATTATGTGTTCTACAGAAGAAGATTTTAGAGTTATGAGACTTACAAACTGAGGGGGAATGAACTCTTCGCTTATAACTTGTGAAAATAACGCTGCAGTTGCACTATGAACTGATATTTATAAACTGATATAGTTGGGGGGAAAAAAGAACGTAAAAAATAATTACGGATAAACTTCCCTTTACGAAATGTTTGAGCAAATTATTTTCAAACCGAAAATACAAGACACATGAAATCTTTTTATTCTTTCCTATTATACCCAACATACTGTTGAGTGGATGGGTTCGAAAGACTTGAAGCCACGAAAGAATTGAAGCCAAAGCAGATCAAAACTTGCAGAAATTTATTCCGATATAACTCTTCGCAGATTCTTTTACAACTCCAGAACTTCTCGTTCTAGAAGACTCAATACAGCTCTTTACACAACAACAGAGCTCAAACAGCAGTTAAAAACTTGATACACAACTGCTGAAATTGTCGCAAAAGACAATGCAATGCAGTACACTTTTAGAACTACTCTGAATGCTCACTGAGAGACAACTAACTCAGTAACTCCATTAACTCAACTCACGGCCGGCCTTATATAGGAAAGTCAGTCCTTCGTGAATCTTCTAGAGATAGAAATTTGGAGGATTTTCCAGATCGTAGTCGAAAAGCCCTATACATGAACATGGGGACCGAAAATGTCGCCAATCGGTGGCCAAGTTTGGCAACATTTGGCGATTTCTCGCCAAATTTGGTGACCAAAATTAGTTGCCAAAACCATCGCCAACTTGGCTCTATCTCACCAACTTGGCGAGATTGCCATCAACCATACTGTTAAATGGCCTGCTCCTTGTAAAACTCATTTACCAGCATGATCCCTGTAGAACTCGTTTTCAAGCATTAAGAGACGCACTGCAGGAAAGCGAAGACAAGACGAACTCTTGCACTGCCTTATGCGAAATGTAAATAAATTTATCTTTTTACATAAATAATACTACGAAGTATTTACAAATATACAGAAATTCGTAACAATACAGTAACATGCCGATTGCTCGTTTTTAAGTAAAACAAATACTTGTTTTTTTGTGTTTGTGTGTCTTTTTTTTTTTTTTTTTTTTTTTAACCATTTGATTCAAATACAAGCAATTTGGTAAATGTTTTCATTTTTGATTAAAACTTTTTCCTCATGTACTAGTACTTTCATAGCTTACGGCTCTAGTGTTGCTCTCAGTACACTGACCGATTTTTTTAGTACGGGTGGAGGTGAACGGACTACAAGGGTCCAATAAAAGCCCTCAACCTCCTTGTCCTTGGATTAGAAGGAACCTACTGATAAATTGACGGTCATATTTGTAGCCAATTTAAAAAAAAGTACATAGAATTCCCAAGAGATAAGACAAAGTTCAGCAAGTATCTATTTCGTTTTTAAGCACAAGTAAATCAGTACCATCCACTCAATGAAAAAAAGATGAGCAACTTGTACTTACCATTACTTTGCAACGATGGCTTCTTTGTCCACTGAAACTTTTTACCTCCAAAGGATAGAAAATGACAGTTTGAAGTTTCCAAGTAGAATACGCCCCCATCGCGTGTAATCCACCAAGTTTATAAATAGTTGCAAGAATAAACCGTGGAAAACCCTATATCAATAAGTGTATTCCATAATGTCTTAAAATCCATAAAGTTATAATCTATATTTACCATTGTAAAGATGAGTGATCTTCTGACACCATGATGCAATTTTCTCTCAATCGCTTAATATATTTATGCGTTTTCTATTAAAACAGCGATGTCCCCGTGAATATCCCAGTGTGGGTCGATGAACTAATTTTTTATCTGATTTCTGTGTTGTTTTATACGTGTTCAGTATTTAGTGTCGCGTTTAATGGCAGTTTTATTGCGTGGGTGTTTTTGCTGTGTTTAGAAAACTCATTGGTAATTGCGTGAGATGCGTTCTTGCCCGCACAGTTATCTGTCTCAGTGGATGCTTTATTAAAGATCAATTTTTCATAATGGTATACATCTTGCAATGTGGGTGTATACTTTAATGATTCAGTTTTTGTATGCCATTCTCCAGTGTACTTTAAAAAATCATCAGTGGATCAGGTTTGTGACAAAATCGATAAAAAATCGACAATGAGAGGGCGGCTTTGGATTACAGTAATAAAAGCAGATGCGTAAAGAAAAGTACAATAATGATCAGATAATCTTTCCCGAATTAAATAAAAAAGTTATTGAGCGAAAATCATTATTGTGGTTGATGTATGTTTTCTTTTTTTGTATATGGCATATTGACAGATGTAGTTCCTAAGGTTTTTATAAGTAATAATTACACACGTCTGAGATGATAAAATTGTCTTTAAAATAATAAGTAAATCTCACAGTTTTTTGGATGCTACTTACAAGAAAAATAATAAAAAAATTTCATCACTTGCAGTTTGATCCCAAACACTGATCTCTACTACAATTTCTGGATAGCGCTTGCTTGGTTACTGACTTGAACTTGAAGAAGGCTTAGTAATCACCATAGAGATCTATACTAACAACCTCTCCCAAAACTCGGTAAAATTTGTTTGTAACTATGGGCAACCTATTTCAAAGCATTATAGGGGGAAGTATTCAAATGACATCATCTGCTTGCAGAGCAGAAACCGCTAATAAGCAATCCAGAAGTTGTAGTAGAGATCAGTGATCACAAATCACACGTCTAATATGTACGAATTTTATAGTGGTATTTCAGCGGCAGAAACAGACAGCAGGAACCTTGCAAACTAAATTAAAATTGCAGTCGCTGATCTCTAAACTTCTTCTGGATAGTGCATGCTTGGTTGTAGACTTGAAGCAGAAGAAGGCTTAACAATCATAATAAAGATCTATTCTACAATATTAGCAACTTTCTCCCAAATTAGATAGAATATGTTTGTAACCATTGCAGGCTATTAGATAGCATTATGGGAGGATGTATTCAATTGACTTCAACTGCCTGTTGAGCAGAAACCACTTATAAGCTACCCAGGAGTAGTAGTGATAGCAGTTTTTGTTTTTGCTGTTTTTCCACTAATGGTGTGTGGAAAACTTAGAATTTAAGGAACTCTTGCTTGATGATATCTCATTCAACTTATTTTCGTAAAATAATAATAATAATAATAATAATAATAATAATAACAACATTAACAAACAAACAAACAAAAACATGCATTGTGATAGCCTAATGGGATGTGAAAATTCGAACTTGATTTTAAAGGTGTGTTGTAAATGGTCAAAAGGTTTTTTTTTTATGTAATTCCACTCCTAATTACTCTATGCATAAAATCAATTAGGTTTATTGTTACATTTATTAGACGCAATGTTTTGGTTGGTGATGGAAATATGGCACAGTGGCGGCTTATGGAGTTTATAAATTATTAGTTTAAAATTAAAATTTACTAATTGTTAGTCAACTATGTATGGGAGTGACTGTTCCGACTGCACTAATATTTTTGACCCGGGCCGCCACTGATAAGGCATAAGGTCAAACTAAAAATGGAAATAATTCAGTGAGACATTAAATATGCCGAGTAACAATTGTGACCAGTCGAAGGGTTTTTAAAGTAATAAAACAAGGATGTGTAATTTTGTCCCAACAGCGTTAAATCGTTTGTTTGAATGTTTCTAACGTCACATTACCTTGGAATAAAAAGAAGTTTCACATAATATACATATATTGCCGCATTTTGGTTATTTATACATGTGGCATTATAGCCGAGAGGTAGCGCATGAGGCTGGTGATCGATAGGTCGGTGGTTCGAATACCACCGGCACCCACTTTACTGAAGTTTAATTTCTATTTATTTCTTGTTCCAGAAGAACCTTCTAGAACGTTCTATCATTTCCGGTACGACTTGTTTCCGGATGGATGTATTAGTGCTTCTATGCAAATCCAACTTTACTTGTTTCCGGTGAATGTTCTGGAACATTCGATCAGGCTTTATAAAAGAGTCACTCGAGTTGAGTGGGGCAGAGGATAGTTTCTTCTGTTACTGAACGTTGCTCTAGAATTCTTTCTAATAAATACTTACGAGACATAGCACCAACGTTGTATTTCTTGTGTACAGTTCGTTATACGTGACAGTTTGGTGGAGGCGCCGGGTACCGATCGTGGAGGAAGAAAGTGGCCGCAAAAGCCGTCGACTACAAGGACTGCCTCCGGAGTACGGGCGTTACATTCCCCCTCCAAGGAAAAATCGTAAAATTACTATGCCAGACGGATCGACCGAAACTAAACCTGAAATTGGTTCCCGGCTGTATCAGCAAATCAGACAGCCCTCCAGTTTCGCTGGTGAAGCTGGTCAAGATCCTACAAAATGGCTGAAAGAATACGAACGGGTTGCGAAATTTAATAGGTGGGACGACATGGAGTGCCTTGCTAATGCATACTTCTTTCTTGATGGCACATCAAAGCAATGGTTTGAAAATAATGAGGATGAATTATGTTCGTGGGAAAAATTCCAAGAAGGACTAAAACAAGCATTTGGAGACACTAAGCATCACGTCCAACAAGCAGAAGCCCTACTTAAATGCCGAGCACAGAAACAGGGAGAGAGCACACAATCTTACATCCAGAATGTACTAGCACTATGTCATCAAGTAAATTCCAGAATGGAAGAGAAAGAAAAGGTTTCTCATTTGATGAAAGGAGTTGACGAAGAAGTTTACGCAGCCTTATTAGCTAAGGATATAGCTACAGCCGATGACTTTATTAAACAGTGTCAGCATATCGAAGACCAACACAAGAGGAGAGTTGCTCAACGAAAATACCAACGACTCCCAAATGTAGTCTCTATGGCCCCAATTGATGAAAACGCTGATTTAGCATCTATGATACGACAAATAGTTCAAGAGGAAGTTCAGAAACTAACACGTAACCTGCAAGACCAACAACCCCAGTATCAGTCTTTAGAAAATATCATTCGCGAAGAAGTAGAGAGTGTCTTGGCTTCGGTTTCAAGGACTCCGCAGCCCTCTACATGGAACCAGAAAAGACAGTACGCGTATCAACCAAATAATGTTAGAAGACCTGAAAGGACAATAGAATCCGCTACCAGAAAAACTGATCTATGGCGAACGGAAGACAACAGGCCAGTTTGCTTCCACTGTGGACGTCCAGGACACGTCGTCCGCTACTGCCGGGAAAGGCGATCCGTTTTTGACACTTACCGCAACGAAAGGGGAAACAACTTTCGTCGACAACCAACCCCCACACCGTCTGCCGATAGCTACCAAAGACCAACCGACGACTATCTACGACCAAACACCAGAACTTCCTCGCCGCTCACAAACAGAGGACGATCACCAACACGTCGCTTTAGATCACCTTCGCCGTATAGAACCTCAAGTCGATCTCCTAGTCGACGCGTCGAGGAAAACTAGGTGATGCGAGCTTCTGTGGAGGTGAAGCCGCTATTATGCGAAACCCTCCGACTGCCGCTAAGATGTCCGGGAATCATTTGGAAATCATAGTCGACAATACGCCAGTGACGGCACTTGTGGATTCTGGGGCCTCTTTTTCTGTCATATCTGAAAAATATCGCCGAAAACTTAGAAAAGTGCAATTGCCAACCACACGGCGAGTACTTCTTAAAGTAGCCAATGACTCTTATGTACAGCCGACTGGACGATGCATACTTCGCCTCGATATTAACGGTAGAGTGCAACCCTTTGAGTTCATTGTTATGCCGCAATGCAGCCATGATATAATCCTAGGTTGGGATTTCTTAGAAGCCTCTCAAGCAGTTATTGACTGTGGTCGTTCTGAACTAGTTCTTGAAGACGCCGTTCAAGAGACACTGGCGAACGAAGATTCCTGGGATTTATACGCTTTAGAAGATTATGTGGTACCTGGACGTTCTATTAAACGGGCTATGGTTCATGGTGCCCCAGCTAACGCGTCTCTTGACGTCATTGTAGAAGGTAAGAAAGACTTGGTTTTGAGCAAGGAAATAGCGATTCCTTCAACGATCATCACCCTTGACAACGGACGTGGAGAACTTTGGCTAGCAAACGGACATCACAAAGCTCGATCTATTCCCAAGGGAATGTGCATAGCTTCTGCTGAGCAACTGGGAAAAGGCAAACTAAACACGATTGCCGAGGCAGTGGCGCCCGTCAAATTGAGTAAAAGAACCGAATTGCTACCGATGGTCTGTGAACAGATGATAGATCCTGGTTTGAACCCCGAACAACATGGTGATCTGCTAAATTTGCTTCAAAAATATGGTAGCTCGTTTGACCAGAAGAAATTCGGAGCAAGCAAAGTCAACGTCAAACATCGAATTGTAACTGGAGATCACGAGCCGCTTCACCAAAGACCCTACAGAGTGTCGCCAACAGAACGCCGTCTCATACAGAACGAAGTTGAGAAGATGATGAACAGAGGAATCATTCAGCCTTCGGAAAGCCCATGGTCGTCCCCAGTCGTCTTGGTGAAAAAGAAAGACGGAAGTTGGCGTTTCTGCGTCGATTACCGCCGCCTCAATAAAATAACCAAGAAAGATGTCTACCCATTACCTCGAATTGATGACACGTTAGACTGTCTAAAAGAGGCTCATTTCTTCTCATCAATGGATTTGTACTCCGGCTATTGGCAGATTGAGGTAGACGATAGGGACCGTGAAAAGACGGCATTCGTCACCAGCGAAGGTCTGTACGAGTTCAGAGTCATGCCGTTTGGATTATGTAACGCGCCAGCGACCTTCGAACGGATGATGGATAATCTATTGCGTCACTTGAAGTGGTCAATCTGCCTATGCTACTTAGACGACATAGTAGTGTTTTCAGATACATTCGAGAGCCATCTAGACCGGTTAAATGTTGTCCTTCAGTGCATTCAAGACGCAGGTCTAATTCTTAATCCCAAGAAATGTCACTTTGGCGCAACACAAATCAAGATCTTAGGCCATCTCGTATCAAGCGAAGGAGTTAGACCCGATCCTGAAAAACTAACAGCCGTAAATAACTTTCCTGTGCCCAAGAACACTCACGATGTAAAAAGCTTTCTAGGATTATGTTCTTATTATCGACGATTTATCAAAGATTTCTGTCATCAGACCCAACCCCTGCAAGCATTACTAAAAGGCGATGTTAAATTTACATGGACCAAAAGTCAAGAAGAATCTTTCTGCAAATTGAAGAAAGCTTTGACTTCAAATCCTGTTTTAGGTTTGTTCGATGAGAATTCACCTGCGGAGCTGCATACCGACGCTAGCGGTTACGGAATTGGAGCTGTACTGGTCCAAATACAAAAGGGGGAGGAGAAAGTTATAGCTTACGCTTCAAGGACTCTTTCAAAGGCCTAAAGGAACTACTCTACTACGGAAAGAGAATGTCTTGCTGCCGTCTGGGCCATAAATAAATTCCGTCCTTATTTGTTTGGTAAGCCTTTTACTATTGTCACGGATCATCACTCTCTATGCTGGCTGACTGGGCTAAAAGATCCTTCTGGTAGACTTGCGAGATGGGCTCTTCGGCTTCAGGAATACGATATCTCAATCGTTTACAAAAGTGGGAGGAAGCATAAAGATGCTGATAGTTTGTCAAGAAACCCAATTGCCGAAGTTACTACGACGTTGGAAGCGGATCATTCCATCACCTCCCTGACTACAATAGCAGAAGAACAAAGGAACGACGAGGATTTAGTCAAAATAATTCGTGCCTATGGAACAACAGAACCACTTAAAAGGGGATACGAACTCATTAAAGGTGTACTTTGTAAAAAGAATTTCGATCCTACCGGAAAGAAATGGTTACCAGTTATCCCAAGGCAATTAAGATTGGAAATTTTAAATCACTTCCATGACGCACCAACAGCAGGACACTTGGGCTTCGCTAAAACCTATGACAGAATACGGAAGCGATTCTATTGGCCAGGGTTGTACCGGAATGTTCGACGATACATCATGCACTGCCGAGAATGCCAGAGAAGAAAGCCAATTCCTATGAGACCCCCAGGTCAGCTAAGACCCATTCCTCCCACCACGGAACCTTACCACAGCATTGGAATAGACCTTTTGGGGAGATTTCCTAAATCAGTTCAAGGAAATAAATGGATTATAGTCTGCACTGATTACTTAACTAGGTATGCAGTTACACGAGCTCTTCCAACCGCAGAAGCACCTGAAGTTGCAAATTTATAGTCGAAGAAATACTTCTAAAACATGGCGCCCCGAGAGTTATAATAACGGATCGCGGACAAGTATTTCAATCGAAACTTGTCCAAGAGATCAATCGTCTGTGCAGTATTACCCATAGAATGACGACAGCGTATCATCCACAGACTAATGGACTTACTGAACGTTTTAATAAAACATTGACTGACATGCTCTCGATGTATGTGGACGTTGAACATAAGAAGTGGGACGAGATACTACCCTTTGTAACATTTGCCTACAGTACGGCTAAACAAGAAACAACCGGCTTCACGCCTTTCTATCTCCTACACGGCCGAGAAGCTGAAACCACACTTGACACGATGTTCCCTTACTGCGACGACGACCAAGGAGGTGATTATGTTATTCGATTGCTAACGCAAGCCGAAGAATCTAGGCAGCTGGCCAGACTTCGAACATCGGAGGCTCAAGAAAAGGATCGGCAAAGGTACGATTCAAAGCACAGGCCAGTGCACTATGAATCAGGAGATCTCGTGTGGGTTTATACACCGGTACGTAAAGTGGGCTTGTCGGAAAAACTTCTCAAGAAGTACTTCGGTCCGTACCAGGTGAATCGAAGGTTGTCAGATGTCACCTACGAGGTACAAGATTTCGATCCAACGTCAAGAAGACGCAAACCAATCGACACCGTGCATGTCCTTCGAATGAAGCCTTATCACGATCCCGAGACTCAAGATGAATTCTTAAGAAACCATCCTACTGACTTTGAAGAGGACCATGTTCACCGCGGAAGAGATGAGGATACTTTCACTGACGAAATACCAGCCGCATACACTGGACCGATGACGAGAGCTCGGAAAAGACAAATTATAGCCGATAGATTACCGTAACAGCGGGACGCTGTTCTCCTAAGAAGGGAGCAATGCCCCACTTTGGTTATTTATACATGTGGCATTATAGCCGAGAGGTAGCGCATGAGGCTGGTGATCGATAGGTCGGTGGTTCGAATACCACCGGCACCCACTTTACTAAAGTTTAATTTCTATTTATTTCTTGTTCCAGAAGAACCTTCTAGAACGTTCTATCATTTCCGGTACGACTTGTTTCCGGATGGATGTATTAGTGCTTCTATGCAAATCCAACTTTACTTGTTTCCGGTGAATGTTCTGGAACATTCGATCTGGCTTTATAAAAGAGTCACTCGAGTTGAGTGGGGCAGAGGATAGTTTCTTCTGTTACTGAACGTTGCTCTAGAATTCTTTCTAATAAATACTTACGAGACATAGCACCAACGTTGTATTTCTTGTGTACAGTTCGTTATACGTGACAATATATTTATTATCATACAATGCAATACAATATAATAATATTTGCTTAAATACCTGCGTTACAAAACAATTTCTTATATATTTTAAGTAAAGTTAGAAATTTTTAATTTCAGTATTCGGTGAAAGTAAAAGAGCAATGGAGCTATTGCGACCACGTGATATTTTCGAAGGAAGCTGCATCTGGAATCATGCGCATTCTAATCGGTGGACATGTTCCACCAGTTTTGCAAAGTAAGTTTCCACTTTTTGTTTCTGTGTTCAATTGATATTCTTTTTTTTTAAGAAAAACTAGGGGTGTGGAACATCACACAACTTTCAATTACACTATGATACTGACGTGGATTTGTGTCGTTTGTATATGTTCTTCCTTCATTTAGAATAAATGGCCAGTTTGGCGATAATGCTTGTATGGGTCAGCGAGCAGGGGGTGGAGCCCCCTAGTAGTTCAAATTTGTATTCGGAATTATTTTACTTTCATTCAAATTTTCATCTATTCTGAGTAATTGTCTGTTATACGCGTTACAGTACCTCAATTGTTGGAAATTACCAATATTTGAAGAAATCTCAAATCTTTAAAGTGCTTCTTTTTTCTGAACACTACTTTTTGATTTCTTAGTAAAATTTCTGCTTGATTCAAAACGAAAGCTACATATGAGATGAATTAAGGTGTGTAGTTTGTTAAAATATATTTAGAAAACATCTAAGCAATTGCTCAAAAGTATATTTACCCTCTCACCTTTCTTAAATTTGAACTTACGGGAAGAAATATTTTACAAAAGTTAGGAAAGTATTAGATCACACTTTTTAAAAGAAAATTGAATCTCAATGTATCTGAGAATTAAAGAAATGGATTTAAATATGTTTAACATATGAATTAAATAAAAATAGTCTAGATCTAGATCTAAAAAAAATCTTCTGATGGATATTGTTCAAGGCAGCATACTGACCTAGAGGATAGTGTATTGGTCAAGTGTACAGCCTGACTCGTATCCAGCTTTTATCCGGTTAATTGTTTCGGAACTTTAGGAGGGTCATCAAATATTCAGTATTTTTTCAATATAAATATTTTAACATTTCGAATATGGTTTAAAAAGTAATTTGAGAGTCGACTTAAGAGTCGATCTATCGCCAAAGACTTTATTTTAAGGTTTCTTGGCCAAATAATTACTGATGAACGAAACTGCATCCAAAAGACCCGGTGAAGAATTGTAGTGCTCAAAATAGCTTTTCTAGGAATGACTGCGAATTTGCTGTGACAATAAAACCAAGGGTTGAAGAGCATCGAGCAATTATACTATAATGCTTGTTACTGCACTTAAATTTGAAGTGGATTGGTGTAATCAATGTACATTTTTCGTTCTTATACTTTCAAAAATTAGAGAAAAATTGGCCAGTTTTGGGCATTATTTTTAGCGATCATTATTGCTTTGGAATCTTCCCCATAACTTCCTGCCCCTTAAAAAAAAATAACCTTGCGAAATTGGCGATAATTATTATATTACTCCCTTTGCATTTTTAGATCACTGTCCCATGTTGAAATTAGCCAGAAATACTTTAGCCGAAATGGGTTTTATAATGTCCAATATAGGCGTTGTAAAATGGGATTATATTACAAAACTAAATGATTTGCAAAGAAAAGAACAACTTAAATTTACTAATTCTCTTTCTGGGGCTCACATAACGTACAAAAATAAGAAAATGAATGTACGATTAGCTGCACAAACCTTAAGTGGTAGTGTAGCTGATGCAATCGAGCATTTGTCGAAAAGCCATCCCAATTTTAATGGGTGCAAAGCCACTGTTCATTTCATAAGAATAATTGACAGGCCCTTTGATTATTTAAGCAGTCACAACCCGTTTAGCTCAGGTTTTAAACCACCTTTAAGGCTTGCAAATAAGTCAAGCTGGGAAACTTTTTTAAACGAAACGTTGAGCTATATTTCTTCTATAAAGATAGCGAACACTTCTGTCTTCAAACATCCCCTTCGCACTGGGTTTTGTAATATGCATAAACAGCATTCAAAAGCTGGCCATGCGTTTGATGATAGAAATTGAGAACCCTAGTAAATATTTCCTAATGTACAAGATATCTCAGGATCATGTGGAATTGTTATTTTCATGTATAAGATCAAGAGGAGGATGCAATAACAACCCTAACGTAAACCAATTTAAATATGCCCTTAGAAAACTTTTGTTTAGAAACACTGTGTCCCCAAGTTCCGCTGCAAATTGTTTGAACTTAGATTACAGTTCACAATGTTCAATATTTGAATTTCGTTCCAGTAAGCGTACTTCAATTGATGGTACTGAAGACAGTAGCGAATTAGATACTAACATTCAAGAGTTATCACTTCTAATAGAGTCCAACAGTTTGTCAGATGTTGCTGACAATATTCTTTATTATATATCAGGTTATGTAGTGAAACAGCTTAGCACAAACATAATCTACAAAGAATGTATAAGTTTGTTAACAAAAGCAAAATTAAAAATTGGTCATTGCAATAGCCATACTTATGGTATGCAATACCATCAAAATGCCAAATCGTTTACATGCAATGTAACTAAAGGTGGATTAGAATTTGCTTCTGATGGAGTATTGTTTGTTGTGCAACAAACAGAAAAATTATTTCGTCATTATGTGTCAAATTAAAAAAACAAACATTTAGATTACATTGTTTATTCTGTTTCAAGTATTTGTCACAGGGTAACATTGTCAAAAAATTAAATACTTTGGGTTTTATACATTCAACTAAAGGTGAATTTGTTGTGGAGAGTCTCCACCAAACGCAATTAATAAAACTAATTGCCAGAACTTATGGCAATATTAGATTTTTTTCGAATGCCAAGAGAGTTGCACTTGATCATCAAAGAAGTCATCAGGCATAAATTGAATAAATTGGTCCTTTTTAACAATGTTTAGATCTAGATTAACTACAAAACATTTTTTTCTTGGGGAAAACTCCCGACTGCTTTTTACATTTTTTCTCCACTTAATTTTTTTTTATTAAACTATGTAATTTATTTGATTTTTAACTTGAAATCCTCAAAAATAATTTTTTGTAATATTATTATGAACAATACCTGAACTTATTTAGTTTTGGTAAAGTTTACTACATTTTTCTCATTTCAGAATTATAGGACCAAATAAATATATGTGTTTGACTTGCAATAAACAAGTTTCAAAACTTGTATATTTAAAATCATAAGTTATATAATAATATTGAGTATAAAAAAATTAGTATAATAGTTCGCCTTTGAAACTTAAATTGTTCTTTGAATTGGTGTATTGAATGTATGAATTTGTATTTTGCAATCTTATTATTACATATTTTCAACTGGTTTACTGTATTTCTTCAATTATTTTTAATTTCTACTTTTAAAATGAATCTAGTTTAAAAGTCTATTTTCATTTGCTTACTGTATTCTCATAACTTGTACATAATAATTTATTTTTAAAACATTTCATTCACGTAATTTAAAATTTAAATTCGAATCAATAAAGATGAAACACGTTTACAGATATCGACAGTAACTAATCTCAAATGTTTGTTCTAAAATATACAAATCCTATACTTAGAATTATTTTGATCAGTTATATTTATTGGTTAAACTATTTTCTTCAAATATGTTTTATTCTTAATTTATTTTTTGCTTGCCAAATATCAAAAGTAACGCGAATACTCCATAAAGATCGAAGAAAATCCACATCGGCAATACAAATTCCTCCATCCAAGCTTCGCGCTGGCAACGGCTCGTTTCTCCAACGTTAAGCAGTCTATCCAGCTGTTTATATATATCGATGGGTGGAATGGACAAAATGTGTCGGGGGGGGGGGGGGACTACCTTAGGTGTGAAGGCCATTCCGCATGCTCAGCTAAAATCAGCAATCGAAGGAGCCAAGGAAGTCTCTGTGCTCGTAAATAAAAAAAAAAATGTTGAGAAAAGGGAAATTTATAAAAAAATCGATTTTGAGTTACTTATTGTTTATCAGAATTTGAATTCTCCCCTTTAAATACCTCAATTAGAAGTATTTGTAATAATTTTTTGAAAATAAACTGGTAACTATTGTGCTAGTAAAGTTTTCTTTAAAATGCGTTTTCTCAAAAACTGCAGGAACTACCTTCTTAAAATTTTGACTATAAATTCCTTTTATGTATCTGTATGCACTGAAGTGAGATTTTATTTAAAAAATATTTTTTGTTTTGGCTTATTCGGCAAAACAATCTTGTAATTTTTAACAAATTTGAGCGACTTTTACGGTTATTCATTAAAAAAAAAAGTAAATAAATTCGAATCAAAAACAAGTATCCATGCGTCGATAGCTTATGAATGATATTCGACTAGGTAAAAGTATTTATTTTTCCATATAATTTTGCCATCATGTAATATTATAGGAAATAATAACATAACAATTATAATGAATCTAATAGTTATCTGCAGTGGCGGCTCGTGGGCAGGAAAAGTGGGGGGGGGGGGGGCCTAAGAAAAAAAAAATAAAAAAAATTGGAGTTTGCGAAGTAATGTATATATATATATATATATTGAACCATAGTACGTAATTTAAAGTGTAAAAACGTATCTTTTTTTTTTTTACTTATAAAGGTTACAAAGACTCTGTAATTTGAATATTGAGCTTCTAAGAAAGTATATTAAGAAAGTGGGAAAAAGTATTTTTTTAGGTCCCTAAAAATATTAATACGAAACATTTGCACATTTTTTTTTTTTTGGCAATAAATGCAAAATGTTTTTATTTCTACTAGAAAATTTAGCAAGCACGATCAAATTTTTTTTCCAAGTAAAAAGAAACCTCTGTAAGGAATATTAGTCCTTAACTGTGAAAATCTTTTCAAAGTCATTTGCTTAAAAAAAAAACCTGCTTATGCTCCAGAAAGATAAGAAGTTTCCTTTCAATCTCTTCTTTTATATATAAAAATGTGCTTATAGTATTTGACAAAAGTTCACTCTACTTTCAATTGGCTGCCTGTAGACTTTTTATTTCTTTTGCCTACAAAACCCATTTAAAAAAAAAAAAAAAAAAAAAAAAAAATGACGCAAGAAATGTTTCAAGGAATTCTAAAATTAGAACTAAACCTTTTTCCAGAAATGAGAAAACAATCCTGGGAATAATTGCTCAGCAAAATTAAGAAATATTTCATTCGCTATCCAATGTTCATACTATGACCAATCGAGCGATGCAACTTATAACATGCAACTATGTAGCAATATAACTTAAAATAAGGATTTTGTTTTTTATGAAAATTGCAAAAAGGTCGAAAAATACGGGGGGGGGGGGGGAGTTTTTGAGGTCAAACAATAGCAGTGCGATTATGTGAGATTGCTTACAGAGGCGGACATTGTTTGCAACTTTACTTGGAGAAAAGGGGGTGGGGCTTAATTATATTCCGGGATTCAAAGATAAAAGAACAGACAGATAAAAGAACAGACGTATGGAGCATAACTTTTTGTCTCCATATAACCTAATCGCATTAAAAATGCAATAAAAAAATTAATAAAAATATTAAATATTTATAACGATTAAGAATACTTAAGAACATTTTAAAATGAGCTAAAATGTTGATCGGGCGAAATGTTTAAGTTCAACAACTTTGAAGCTGAAATTATTTTAATGCAAGATAAATTATCAATATTTTCAACATTCCACATCATTTTATGCACAGTAAAGCTGATAGGGTCAGATTTTTTTAGTACTTTTAGCTAGCACTGTAGGAATTTGAAACTACCTAATTATAAGGTTCTTAATGAGTTAAGCAATGCTTTAAAATTCTGTTTGACATTATAATAGTAAATTAAAATACCAAATTTCGTTAAGCTGTAGGTCCCGGCCTGATTAGCTGTCATTGGACATAAAAGTAGGTCGTTGAGCGTACAAACCAACTAACCAAAATACCAATTACATAACATATGTAAAACTATAAAAACCGATATTGCTCAATCACTATTCTGTACAAAAGAAAAAGAAAATAAAGATTTACGAGTTACAAACTATACAAATCTAATAACTCGATTAAAAATTCTGCAGCATATGCACAGAAAAAAAATTTCGTTAAATATTACATGAATTTAAGAATTAAAATACAAATCACATATACATGAAAGACAAAAAACTATTAAAAAATGCTTGCTTACAACAGCAAATAAGTTTTAAAAGTAATTGAAATATATATATATATATATATATATATATATATATATATATATATAATTTCAAAGTCATCAGTAATGCTACTAATATTTTAGTCACTGATATTTTAATTAGTAAATCATGCAAAATAAATTTGGTTTATATAACAGTTAATAAAATGTGACAAAACCTTTGAAAGTACAATATTTACAATTTTGCAAACAAAATTGAAGGTATTGTTATATTGACCAGTTCAACAGTTTTAAATTGAATTACTTGATATTCTTTGAATAGTAAAATATATCTCGTTGTGTATTTTTTTGGCACAAGAGCTAAGGGAGACTTATACTGCAACGGAATATCCTTCAATCAAAATTTTTTTCAGTACTGTACATTTACTTATTTATTACAGAATTTTTTCTAAAATTATATCCTCTCTCTTTTATTTTTACTACCCAATAAAAGGATAAATGTCGTTTCAATCCAATTCTAGTAAAACCATTTATTTTTATAAGGAATGTTTTGTTGTCTTTATAGAAACTCTTCTATTAATCGTATCGGAGAGTTACGTTAATGATTCCATACGATATCATATATCAGTGGGAGAGGTAGGACAAATAAACACTTCTGATTATTTGGACGAAATTTAAATACTCAGTTATTTTTTGAGACAAAGAGTAGATATTAAAACAAAAACCTATTGTTGACTCATACATTTTACTAAATAAAGAGTAAAATTTAAAACAAAAAACTTACCGTTATTATTTATTGGTGTAAATTCTTTCGCAGTCGTACAAGTTGAAGACACTAAAGATAAACGTCCGATCCCTGACTTCAAAGTAAGAATTGACCATTTCCTTGCAAATCCCAGGACCAGGAGGTGTCTTGGTAATTTGAAACTCATGTTATGACAAAAAACCAGGATGTCACGTGAAAGGGAAGGAATGGCCCTCGTCACATTATAGAATTTTCTGTCTTATCTCTTTAGGTTTCAAATTCAAGGTCGTACAAAGTAAGGGGACATTTTGTTCCCCCAAGCACAGTCTGGGAAAACTAACATCCTTTGAAGAGGGTAAGTTATTTTAATCGGAATTGTGGGTTCTTATAATATTCTGTGGAATTGCAATAATACTACAGTACGATTATTCAATTTTTTTTTTTTTTTTTAATTATGAATTAGTCTTTTATTTTTGTAATTTATTTACGTGCGTTATTTTTTTATATCAAATAAATTTTAAGGGGTATCCTAACGCTATTACAGTAAAACAAATTGGCATCTCATCAAGAGGAAGATTGCACAATGCTATCTGATGTAAAAATTTTACTCACTCTTTTCGACCAGATTTGTAGAAAAATTTGAATAGTCAGTTACAGCTACATTGGAAATTACTTTCAAAAGAACACTTTCAGTTTTCAGAAACAAAAGGATTCTTCTTTAGAGTGAGGTCTTTTCTCTTTCCACAAGACCATCCTATTTTTTGTGTGAAATAAATTATTTACTTTCATTCAACTTATTTTTTCAAACACAGATGTGCATAAAGATATCGTAGTTGGGGATTTCAAATCCATTCTTTCAGCAATAAATTCTAGTGTGACTTACAGCATTAAACTTTATGAGCCTAGTAACAAAATAAAAAATATCGATGCGTAACATTAATATTGGGTCTTTGATCTAATGAGATTAACTTTTATTTCGGTTGGGGATCTCCTTATCCTAACCCTTGGCTACGAGCCTGCCTCCCACTCATAGATCAGAAAACCGTGTCAAAACACGAAACTCGGGAATTTTGTAATTTGAGAACCACACAAGGGGTACAGACTCGCAGGATATTGCAGGTGGCGAAAATCAGTCCCCCCGTCTTTTTTCCATTCCGTTTCTTCCACGGGCAAAGAAAAAGAAGCTCGATCAGGCGACTTAACTAATAAATGTCCTTATGGATGGATATTTGAGTGAAAGTGAACAGTTTCAAGATTAAAAAACCAGTTAAATCAGTATATTAACTAATAACTACAAAATTTATTTAAAAAAAGAAAAAAAAAAAAAAAAATTGTAAAAAAAAAAAGATAGAGGGGGAAACGACCAAAAAAAGTGAGGGGGCCCGGGCCCCCCTGCACCAGCCGCCACTGGTTACCTGTTTACGAGCACAAAAAAAAAAAAAAAGCGAGAGCCAAAATATCCCGTGCGTCATTAAAGATAACGGTAGGATACCCTCCTCCCCAACTTAAAAGAAAATTTCCTTAACATTTCCAGGTTCTGTGAGGGAAGAAAAGAATGAGCATAGGAAATCACTTCCGACAGAAACCACGTGGTCAAATTGCGATTATTATTTTATTTGCCAACTACATGGAACAGAATATTGAAGTATCCAGATAAATAACTCCTGCACAACGTTTCGTATACGAAACCTCGAGTATGGATGAACTAAGTATTCTTAATTTTAAAATTAAGAACTTTTATGTTGTATGATGAAGGGGTAAAAGTGAAAGAGGCCAATTAAATGGACAGCAGGTTTATTCGTGCATTAGATAGAAATAGGTTCTTAAACCCAAACTAGGAGAGGCAACTTCCACGTCCGTTCACCTCCACTCCTCCGATCATACTCTCTCTCTGGCGACGAAGTCGCCGCTAGGGGATTACATAAGCAGCGCCCTCTACCTCAATGGAGATAAGACACTCCGCCATCCTGATTGAGGAGGACCGCCGACTCATTGATATATACTAAACATGTAAATAAAGATATTGAAAAATACAGCACAATAATAAAATTTAAACAACATTAATGTCTTGAAGATCACAACATGTGGTTCTTAAAAATTTAAAGTCTGTGGAAAAAGTTCTTGCACCATGAAAAGTTTGTAGAAAGGGAAAAAAAAAGTCTCTCTTTAAAAAGTTTGTGTGAAAGAAAAAAAAATCTTCATTCAAAAGTTCATAAAAAGAAAAAAAAAGAGTCTCTTCATTCAAAAGTTCTTGTAGAAGAAAATTGAAGAAACTTAAGTATCTTCCCAGCTCTTCATCATAAAGATTAATATTTTAGCTACTAAAAGTTCACGAAAAACAATCTGCATAAATCTTTGAATAGCAGACGGTGAGTAGTTGCATAAGTCATAAGTACTCTCGGAAATTATTCCATCGATGTAGTTTGGCTTAAAGATTGGAGTTTCAACTGGTAGAAAGTACAAATTTTCAAATGAAGCTTTTCCTATTTTCTTTGGTTTGTAAATCTTGACCTTATTCATAACAGTATTCCGTAAATTATCTTCGTTAATGTGCAAGAAATCCGCTTCGCTTAAACTCACGCTATCCCCAATCGTAAACAGAAAAAAATTCTCTTCTGTTTGTTTACATGCTCCACGTGTTTCAATTTGTTTACATTCTGGACCATGTGCTTCTGCTGGTTGGCTTTTTTCTAAGTCTTCTGTTACAACACACACTTCATCGAGATCTTCCAATGATCGTTCATCTTTTCTCATGGGGACATTAAGCCCCGCCCCCATCAACGAAGAACCCGTGTTTTCCGTTGAGTTATCCTTTGTATGACCTTGACACGTGTCATTTTGCGTTTCAGGAATCGGAAGGATTTGCGAAGTATTTAAAATTTCGTTATTTCTTTCAGCTGGAAAAGTGATATATTCCTCCTTTTTTAAAGCAACATAGCATTTTTTTTCCGTGTGGATTTCGAATCGGTTTTCAATCGGAAGTGGGACTAGCGTTTTCATGCTTTCGTTTACATTAGGTGGTGTTATTGAGTTAGCACAAATAATATCAGAGGGTTCTGCAGTTACTGGAATTTGGATTTTGTTCTCTAAATGAGCTAGTTTAATTTTAGCATCTAACTGTGCAAGTTTAATTTTTTCGATTTCATTCTTAATTTTTTCGATTTCTTTTTGCTTTTCATTAGCCTCTTGGGTTTTTCTATCCTCCTCTTGGGTTTTTCTTTCAGCCTCTTGGGCTTTTCTTTCCTCTACAACTGTTGTTATTAAATCTTTAACGAAATCTGGATCTTCAACGAAAATTTCACTTTTTTCAATTAAGTTTTTTAATTTTAGAATTGTGGCACCATCCGGTACGATATCTAACTCAGCGGCGACAAATACGAGATCTTGCTTTTTGATATTTTTAAACATAATTATAATAAGATGGATCCTACCTGCGTTTCTTGATTTTACTTCGCTTTTGGAGCTGTATCCGTTTTATGTTGTTGCTCTTTCGAAGAGTACTCGTTGCTTCTGGTTCGTAGTAGTTGGTCGATGTGGAATAACTTTGCTGACTTCGTAGAACTTCTGCTTGACGGCTGAAGTGGGACTTGTTCGGCGAAGCGACAGTGTTGTGGTTGCAGGTTCGAGTTGGCTCAGGATTCTGTATTCTTGCTGGCTATGTGGAATAACGATGTTAGCTTCGTTGAACTTCTGCTTGACGGCTGAAGTGGGACTTGTTCGGCGAAGCGACAGTGTTGTAGTTGTAGGTTCGATTTGGCTCAGGATTCTGGATTCTTGCTGGCTATGTGGAATAACGATGTTAGCTTCGTTGAACTTCTGCTTGACGGCTGAAGTGGGACTTGTTCGGCGAAGCGACAGTGTTGTAGTTGTAGGTTCGATTTGGCTCAGGATTCTGGATTCTTGCTGGCTATGTGGAATAACGATGCTAGCTTCGTTGAACTTCTGCTTGACGGCTGAAGTGGGACTTGTTCGGCGAAGCGAGTGTTATGCAGTTGTATAATGACGACGCTGGTTGATGAGTTTTCCTTTTATTTGTAGATTCCACTGGTGGTCGCTGACTGCTGCGGTAATTCGTGAAGAGGATTTTGGTTTGACCTCTGGATGCGTGGAAGTAAAGGTTTTTTTTTTTTTCGTGAAGAGGATTTTGGTTTGACCTCTGGATGCGTGGAAGTGCAGTTTTTTAAATATTTTTTTCATCGCATTCTCGCGGGTAAAAAGCACGGCGAGCCCCCATGTTGTATGATCGCGGGTAAAAAGCACGGCGAGACCCCATGTTGTATGGTCGCGGGTAAAAAGCACGGCGAGCCCCCATGTTGTATGATGAAGGGGTAAAAGTGAAAGAGGCCAATTAAATGGACAGCAGGTTTATTCGTGCATTAGATAGAAATAGGTTCTTAAACCCAAACTAGGAGAGGCAACTTCCACGTCCGTTCACCTCCACTCCTCCGATCATACTCTCTCTCTGGCGACGAAGTCGCCGCTAGGGGATTACATAAGCAGCGCCCTCTACCTCAATGGAGATAAGACATTTATAATATACCGAACAATGGATTTTATTGCTTCAAAATTCAACTGCTCTGTTATAGTTTTTATGAAAGATATTTTAAGTATAAGTTTGTTTTCGAGCTCTGTATTAAGTCTGGGGCTACTATCTATAGCCAACGCATGATCAAACTTTCTTTCCCCCTCAATTTACACATTATGGACAGATTGTTCTTGTGAAGCTCATGGGAAAGCTTTATATACATCAAAAGTTATTGCAGATTTGGAAAGACATTTTGGTTGAACACGGTTCGCGGGAAGTATCTGAAATAGAATAAATTGGTTATGGATTTCCCCAAATGCAAAATCGTGTCAACTACAAATGAAATTTCAAACGTTATTAATAAATGAAATCAGTTGAAAATAAAGGTACACGGGAAAAAAAAAAAAAAAAAATAGGGGCGCAGAACACCGCCTAACTTTTCAATTGCACTATAATACAAATGTGGATTTATTATTTACATATTTGGCCATTTTTTGTGATAATTCTTGTATGGGTCTTATACACAAGAAAATTTTTAACCCTGCCAAACAGGCGATTTTGGCTCTGTACTTTTCGATACTAACCTGCATCACAAGTGAAACCGAGAATAAAAAACAAACGTTGACGAGGTATTCTCATGTAGGTCAATTTGTACGGGAGTTATGCTAGTACACCTTTTTTTTTTTTTTAGATCAATCTTTTGAAATCTAGATGTTACAAGACGTGGAGAAATCCCCCCCAAAATTGCTATACTTTTATGACCCTATGCACGCATAAGTAAAATGTTCATACTCTGCAAACTAATCACTCCCACAATGAAAAAATAAACATCGCAGCAATTGTTGTAAAAGAGCTATTCAAGATTATAGAGTAGAATTTAGACGAGTGCCTAATAAATCGGATATCAATCTTAAAAAGATATGATATTTTTCCAATTTATATATATGTCATCTAAGCAAGACATCCCAAATCAATACTTTGAATGAAGTTTGGAAAAATAGTGCTGCCATCTATTGTCTATATTACCAACATGAACTCAACGCAAAAGAAATCAGGTTGTCCTGCTTCAATTGGGTCAAGCTTGTTAACCTTAAAATGAGCAAGGATATTTTGCAATTAGTGCGAAAATGTTAATAAAAAAATTAGTGCTTAGAATAATTTTTCTGCTAAATTGACTTTTCAGCAGAGGAACGAGACAATTGAAAAGCCGCTATTTGTTTCTTATACTACCGATAATCAACTTTAAATTTAAGCGGTGAAAAATACAATTAATGTGCAATTTTTATTTTCCAGAGGAGCTGCGTTGGTTGTATACATCGATAACTCATATTACAAGTGTAGATAGCTTGATAATTTAAAGGTTATTCACTTCACTTTTGCAAGATGTCCGTTAAATTTAAATTGTGTCGAATAGTACTGCCATCTTTTGAATTAATTGGCAACGATACCAAAGAGATCGTTTTTTTTTACTGCAAAGGTCTAGAAAAATTTCCAAATACCGAATATAAATAATTCTACATCGCCTTTAATATGCTGATTTTATACTTTTTAGATTATTTTGGAGCTTTTTAAGAATTTATTATATGTTATTTACTTATTCGGGATTTTTTCTCATTTTTTTTAAAATTGAACCCTCGTCCTCTTCGAGTAAAATTTGCTAGCATCTACTTTTTTTTATATTAGACAGGTTGAATACCTTTGCGTTTGTGCATCGAAAAATATCGAACATTTAATTTTTTCATCTTTTCTACGCCCTTTTTTGAAACTTATTGGCTAGTTTGTTATATGTTTTTTTTTTCTTCTTCTTCTTGAGATTCCCTACCAATATTTGTCACACTTCTTAACAGAAATTGAAGTCGTATGCAGTCAACAATTCGAGATTTTAAAGCATTTTACCATGAAAGCATACACCATTGTCATCTCAAATTTTGCCTTAAATTTTAGGACACTTTCTGTGATAATTCCAAAATTTTTTGGAAAATGTTTCCTTCTAAAACTGACGGCAAGTTCCTATACTGGGAAAACACAAAAATTTAGCAATTTAGGTAACTCTTTTAGCTAAAAACTAGTATATTTTAACAGTTATGAGATGTTGACAAACATGCCCCAGTCATGTTTATAAATATCCTTTAATTAAATCGTGCTTTTGGCAAAATTCACAGTAAGTCAAAAGAGACCATTTTAACAAATATTAATGAGTTAAGCTATAATTTAAAATAATTTGCCGAAAATTAAAAAATTTAATTATTAGATTCAACTATTTGAAGACTGGATCAAGAAATACACCAGAAATAATCACGGGCTATATCAACGTTGCCATCGGCAAAGAAACAGTGAGGAAAAAGAGAGAAAAAACTTTTTTTTTCTTTAGAGGAATAACGGGGGTTTTGGAGGAAAATCATTTTCGGGGTTTTTAATTTTTTAAGGAATTATCGAATAATGTTAGTACAATTTTAAGGAGAAACAAAAATTTCAAGAATATTAGGACGAATATGACCCATGTGGTATATGCCTGCGTGGTATATATAAATGAGACAACCCCACACACCCCATTTATTATTAGTTGGGCAAAAGTATTATACACAAACAGATGGCTTAGTATATCTGATGAGGTCACGGCAGTTCGAACTTGTCATGTTGCAATTAGAATTTCTAATAATATGTTCCAGTTCTAGAAAAATAAATTTTCATGCGGTATATTTCATCTTCAATCAGGTAGTCATCGTCTTGCTTTTCGAAAGGAAGCTCTGAAAAGAAAAAAAAAAAAAATCATTATAACCGTATCTGACACAAACGTGACTGTGACAGAATGCTCGCCAAAAGAATTTATTTCTTCGCTAGGAATCGATTACTTGTATAGTCTGAAGGATTTCGCCAGGCTATGGAAGGAATCATATGAAATTAATTATATGACGCTCCCAATTAAAAATAACCTCCTTTCACATTACATGCCACGAGAAAAAGAAAAAGCGAAAATATAACCAATATTATTTGAAACTATTCATTTAACAAAAAATTTAAAATTTCTGCATGCCATGAAATTACCTCCATTCATCATTGGTAGATGCTAGGGAAGTTGCTTTCTCTGAAATCAAGAGCCAATTCCGTCATCAGTTTCGTAACAAACATGAAATGAAACCCAAACTACCAGGCTATCTGATACCAAGTAAAATACATAGATAGTGATAAACACAGGATGGCCACAAAATTCAGGAAAAAAAAGTTCCCTGATAATTTCCCCGGCAAAGGCAGATTTCTAAAAATTTTCCTGATTAAAATTATTTCCCTGCATTTAATTTTTAATTTTTTTTTTATTCAATTCTAAATGTTTCGAAAAGGCCATAAACACACAAATTTCTGCTTAATGCGCTTAAAAAAAAAAAAAAAAAAAAAAAATTGCGGTCAAAATTACCTTGTTAAACGTTGGCGAGAAAACGACTCATTTCACTGGCATTAAATGAGACGTCACCTCTTCGCAAACATCTTGGCTTGAAATGCAGCAGCGGAAACCAGATTTACAAGTTTCTCGCAAATCACGTCAACCTGTACGGAATGTGACAATGGTCTACCAACGCCAACCATTTGGCAGAAACCTCACGATAACCATAGAAACGATAGGGTCTCAACATGTCACGAATTTTGTTGACTGTTTTGATTGGACTGGTTGGGGCTCGGTTTTGGGGCATTTTCTTTTCTTAATATTTAAATAACTAATTTTTTTTAAAGAACTTTTGTTTGAATATTTGGAATCGGAAAGAAATTCTTCATAAATATATACTAATTTCACTAGTTTTTAAAAAATGCGGGAATTGCTCATTGCCATACAAAACAAATTCGTAACTATTTGCAATCCAAGCTTAAAAATATTAATTGAAGTTGTTCTAATAAGTTTTTACAATTTTAACATTGGCCATAACCATTTCTACATTTGATGAAGGGAGTCTTATTTGTAACTGATCAAATAGAAAGAAAAATAAAAAAGCCGAAATTATGGAAAGGGCAAAACTATATTAGGCAAAAGGAATAATGAAAAGGAATAGAACTGGTTTCTTGCTTTTACAACTTTTATATTCTAAAAATCCAATATTTTTTTGGCATAAAACTGTGCAGTAACTCTCTCCTAGATTTCAGCGAAAATTGTTCATCTGTTATTCAAGATGAGGAACAGAGATGTCACAGAAATTCTGAGTAATTTACATATATTATCTCTAGAAATGTTAATTCCTTCTTAAATGAATAATGACTAGTCAATAATGAATTGGAAGTAATCCCCTTCGGATTTCAAGGCTCAGAAAATAACACGAACATTTTAGATTTAGTAAATTTTTTTTCGAAGAATACTGTCTAAGTACAAAATTTAACATGATGAGAAAAATAGCATAGAATTTTAATCTTCAAATGGTATCTTTTTATAACACAATAATTTACATTTTCAGCAAGTGATTTTTATGAAACTTTCAAACAATGTTCACTCATAGAGGAAGTTTTGGAAAGTGTCTGCTTTATATACAGTGGACGAAAAAAAAAAGGTATCCGTACGGAATCCAAAATTATAAATAAATTAGCATAATTTCTAATCTTTTGCTTCATATCTTCAGTAACTACTGAAATTTTTACGACAAACTTTTTTTAAATTTCACCAACTTTTCCAGAAGTGTAGAAACCCTAATCATGTATGCTAAAGGGATACCAGTTAGTTAGCATAAATGTGTTTTTCGTACGTACTTGGACAGGGTTTCTGCCAATCTTAAATGTCCCAAATCCCTGACTTTTCATGACTTTCCATGACTGAAGCAAATGATTTTCCATGACTCAAGAAATCACATTAAAAACATTGAACCTGGCTCAAGAATTTTATTATTTTACTAACGCAATGCAGTAAATTTTACTAACGCAACATAGTAAATAAATTATTGTATATGATTGTAAAATGATTACTATAAGTTTTATATTGAGTAAAAAATATTCATTTCATGTAAGTAAACTAAGCATAGAAAAATAATACAGTAAAGGTGTATAAAACAGAGCGAGGTGTGTAACAGAGCTATTAAGGGTAAATAAAACCGAAAAAAAATCTGATGGAATCAATTTGAAATATTAAGGAATTTAGGCTTCTAATATATTCTGTTAACAGAAAACACAAGGCAAAAAGAAAAATATTCATGTTTGTAAAGGATGCAGTTAGATTGAAGTTGAAGAATTTCTGTTTAACAATATGGATGCGAGCTGTCGCGCTGCTAAGTTATAGAATAACTAAAAATCTAACAGAAATAATACGTAAATAATTAGGGTTCTCATACATTCTGTTGACAAAAAACAAGTTTAAAAAAAAATCATGCTAGTAAAGGATTCAGTCAGATTGAAGTTATATGAACGGCAAGCGTAAGCGACTGTCGGCAGAACAATGGAGCGGCACCGCTTGCTTTAATGTGAACATTGATTACAACGGAAGTATGGGTCCGGCCGGCAATGATGAACATGAGCGACTGGGTGAAACATTTTGCCGCTACCTCCAAACATTAATTTTCGTTCACCGTCCAGATGGCAGAGAAGAACATAGATCTCCGTGGCTTTGATTTCAGAAGTTTAATACAATCCATGTTTATGGAATGACAAATATAATGATTTTAAAAATATTGTTTTGATTTTACATTAATTCAAAAATGTTTTATTTGGACGTATAATTTGAGAATTTTGGTATTAGATATATCATCTTGTAGATGATAATCACTTAAAATGAAGCGCGTCAGCTAGTTCAAATTTTACGCAATTCCTTTATTTTTCCAGAATAGTGAAATTCCCTGTTCTGTCGCCACCCTAGATATCTACAAGAGACTTTTCCAATAAATGCAGAGGAATAGGTACTCACCATATAATCCGTAACGAAGATACGTCGAAACCAGAAGAAACGGCGAAAAATAATTTTCCATTCTTTGATATTTCAGGTGTTAAAAAATCTAATCAATCTTTAATAATAAGTAAATATTTGAAGAAGGAATAAGAAAATATAAGTAAATTAAATAATCAAAAATCAAATGTTTTGATATCAACAATGTAAACCAGTAGCATACGGAGTCAAACCAAAAGTAAAGATTATGAAATTAATTTTTTTCAGTTCTTACATTATGAATTTTTTTTTCATCGAGACCTACTTGTGTGATGTCACAAGTTTGGAGTTCAGAAATTCTTTTCATTGGCCGGAGTTTTTAACTGCAACCGTTATTTTTATCAATAAAGTAAATAAAAACTCAGTTGAATCTATGAATCATTGAAGTAACAACGAATCGCGATCATGGCGTTTATGACGTCATAGTCACATGAAATTTTTGAATCCATGTAAGATTTTTTGGAATCCATGCAATTCACTGTTTTTCCATGACTTTTAGGCTTTTTTTGTTCAAATCCATGACTTTCCATGACAAAATTTACCCTATGTCTAAATTCATGACTTTCCATGATTTTCCCTGACTTTCCATATGCGCGGAAACCCTGTTGGATTAAACGTAATTCGATGGATTTTTACCATGTCTTTTCGAAATAGAGAAGAAAGGAATTTGAAAGGGGTGATTAAGTTAGTTAGAGGTGTATCACCATCAAATTTTTACATTAAGCATTTAAAAGAAATATTTATTTCCGTTCGGACTCGCGACATCGCGATGAGCTCTTATTAGTTTTAGTGGAATGCATTTTTTGTAATTTACCTGTTGCTAATTAATTTCTAAACGTCCGTTTTAAATGTTAAATTAAATATCACAGAAATGTAATCAATATACCGGATTATTTCCGATTTAAAAAAAACAACACTTCTATTATATCCTGTATAATAACGGCATGTATGGCAAAAAATCGCCGTTTTGAGACAGAATTCGATAAGATTTGGGGGGGGGGGGAAATGCACAAATTTTAAGACATAGGCCAAGTTATTCAGTCAGAATACTCCTTGTAATATCCCATAATGAATATTGTTGAATTTGGAGAAACACTATATCCTGTCAATGGCAAAGCCTAAAAAATGAAGTTTAAGGTTAATTCATTCTTATCTTGGAAAATTTTGTAAGGGTTGTGAAAAGTTCTTACGTTAACATTCATTATATCAAAATACTCTTATCTTAATTTTAGAGTATTACAAATTGATATTTTTATAAAAATGAATATTTGATGCAAATTTTACAGTGTAGATGTTTTTTTATTCTTAATAATTTTCTCAGTCTCATTCCAGAAAAAGGACTGTAGCATTTTATCAGTATTTTGATATCGTTTGTCTTTTGAGTTTAGGGCAGCTTTTTTTCTGAGCAAGTTTTATTCGAGCCGTTTTCAGCATTATTAATTTTTTTTCCAAAAATTTTTAATTTAAAAATATTTATCATAGTGAAAAAGTAAAACAATATAGAAATTATAGAAGAAAACTAGATACAAATTTCTGCAATTTGCCATAAAAGTGCCCTCGAAAACAGGAGCCCTTTATTGGAAAAAAGCACCCTGCCCTTTTTCATTTCCAGGATGAACTATGCTAGAATAGATTTTTATGAAACATAAAAAAATTTCATGACAAGGCAATTGCGCAAAGGTCATTTAAGGTCACGGAATGTCCAGGTTTTTATGTGGTTTTTTTTTTTACCATTTTCAAGCCCCAAATATATCTTGCGAGTTTGATTTGCCACTGCAAACAAGGTCATTGGAAAGAGTATTGGTACTATTTATTAATACATAAAACAATGAGGTAAGTTGAATATGTTGGAAATCATTTGGTGTCAAAATCGAAAAATGTCTGAATTTGACACAAGTTTGAGCTCATATCTTGCTGCGCGAATAATATTGTTACTAATTTCTGTATATTTGTAAATATTTCGTAGTATTAATTATTTAAAAAGAAAAATTTATGTACAATTTGTATAACGCAGTGTAATAGTTTGTCTTTACTTCGCTTTCCTGCAATATGTCTCTGAATACTTGAAAACGAGTTTTACAGGGATAATGCTGGAAAACGTGTTCTACAACGAGAAGGCCATTTTATATTATGGTTAATGGCAATATCGCCAAGTTAGCGACAGTTTTGGCGACTAATTTTGGTCTCCAAATTTGGCGATATTTTCGGTCCCCATGTATCTGTATAGGGCTTTTTGACAGTGATCTGGAAAATTCTCCAAATTTCTATCTCTAGAAGATTCGCCTTTCTATATAAAGCCAAGAGTTATTTGTCTCTCAGCGAGCATTCAGAGTAGTAAACTGTATTGCATTGTCTTGTGCGTCGATTTTAGCAGCTGTGTATCTAGTTTTTAACTGCCGTTTATGCTCCATTGTTGTGTAAAAAGCTGTATTGAGTCTATTAGAACGGGAAGTTCTGGATTTGTACAAGAATCTGCGAAGAGTTATATCGGAATAAATTTTTTCAAGCTTTATTCTGCTTTGGCTTCAAGTCTTTCGAACCCATTCACGCAACAATATATTGACACAACGCTGGGTCTATTTAAACACTCTTTTATTATACTTAATGAGAATTTAAACTTTATTGAGGCAAGTTGAAGAGAATTTTTTTTTTTTTGCACCTCATCTTTGCATATTGAGGTATTTCTGTTTTCATTTATGTTTAAAAAAATTAATCTGTTTTCATTTCACTCTTCTTCATGTTTATAACAATCGCTTGTAGTATGTATTTTAAGCTAAAAAATTTGGATTGGCTCCAGAATGTTGCAAAGGACCAATGAAAACAGTGCTTAGGTGCACTGTGTTGACTCACCAGCTGCCTGCTTAAAACTCCCCAGCTGCTCTCTGATGATGAAATTTCATTTTGAACACGTCATCTCCACGATCTTCTAGCCATTTATCATACAGGACAGCGTAAAAAGAATGGGGCCGAATTTCATATACGTAGTCCTGATCAGCAATTAGCTTCATCTCTTTTATGATATTCTCCATTTGGTGGAGGGACAGTAATTTGGATTTCAAATGTGAATTCTCAATTACCCATGCAATCAGTTCCAGGCACAAGTCAAAACAAACCCTGAAGACTAAGACAATATCACTTGGCCAAAAATTGATGTCTGATGTTTTGCCCAGAAGAAAATTATACATCAACGCTTGAAATTGCAGAGGATTGGTCCCCTACATATTGCTAGAGTAGAACACCAAATTCCTAAAATAATCACAGGTCGAGACAAATTCAGAAGTACATTTGCCACAAAATGGAAGGAATGACAAAAAAGACCAAATATGAAATTACTGAATATTTTGGAAAACCCACTACAGATAATAGAAATTTCATCTATTCAAGCCATCCAACATACCTGATTGTCTTCAATGATACCAGGATAAAGTTCGTCATCTAGTTCAATGACTTTATCTTCAATTACACTGCATATTTCTGTCTTACCTTTCATTCTGTGGAAATGTGACATAACTTGTTCCCATGTCAAATATTCTTTTGAACAAAATGTCTTCTTTCCATCAACTGAAAAATTTCATCATGTTTATAAAAGTTTGGGGAGTTAATTTCCATCCTGTTTTATTTCCTTTGTTGAAGCATTCTAAACTGTTTTTGATTTTGGGATGATGTAATTTTTATTCTCTGTAGTGGGTTCTTCAAATGGTGCAGTAATTTCATAATTGGTATTTTTTGTCACTGCTTCCATTCTTTAAGAAAATGCACTTCTGGCTTTGTCTTGACCAGTGATTATTTTAGAAATTTGGTGCTTTCCTCTAGCAATATGTAGGGACAAATTCTCTGCAGCTTTAAACGTTGATGAGCAATTTTCTTCTGAGCAAAACTTCCAAGTTATAAATTTATGGTTGAGTGAGTTTTACATTGATAAAATGCTAGAAGATTGTGACGATGACGTGTCTAAAATGAGATTTCTTCATCAGACTATTACTATTACTATTTGGTTACTATTTGATAATATCGACACAGTGAACCGAAAAGAAGCTCAGTTTTCTTTGGTCCTTTGCAACTTTCTGGAGCCGACCCAGTCAAAGTTTTAAGCTTAAAAGACATACTACAAGCAATTGTCTTCATCATTCATTTTTTTTTTTTCTCTTCAACTTGCTTCAATAAAGTTTAATTTCTCATTAAGTATAATAAAAGAGTGTTTAAATAGTCTCAGCGTTGAGTTAATATATTGTTACGAATTTTTGTATATTTGTAAATATTTCGTAGTGTTAATTTTGTAAATAGTAAAATTTATGTACATTTCGCTTAAGGCAGTGCAATAGTTCGTCGTTAGTTTGGCTTCCCTGCAGTGAGCCTCTTGATGCTTGAGTTTTAAGGAGCAGGGCATTTAACATTATGGTAATGGGAATCTCGCCAATTTGGCGAGAAATCGCCAAACTTGGCGACATTTTCGGTCCCTATGTACATGTATAGGACTTTTCGACTACGATCTGGAAAGTTCTCCAAATATCGACCTCTAGAAGTTTCAAGAACGTTCGCATCCTCCCCTATATAAGACCGGCCGTGAGTGGAGTTAATTAGTAGTTGACTGATTTTGAGTCACTGAGTTAGTTATTAGCTGAGTCCATTAGTTGACTGGAATTACTGAGTAGTTCTAAAGCGAACTGTATTGCATTGTCTTTTGCAGCGATTGAGCAGTTGTGTTGTCAAGTTTTTAACTGCTGTTTTGTGCTCTATTGTTGTGAAAAGAGCTGTATTCTGGCTACTAGAACGAGAAGTTCTGGAGCTGCAAAGAAATCTGTAAAGAGTTATATTGGAATAAATTTCTGCAAGTTTTGATCTGCTTTGGCTTCAAATCTTTCGAACCCGTCCACGCAACAATATTATTCCCTCAGCAAGATATACGAGCTCAAATTTGTGTCAAATTCGGAGATTTTTCGATTTTGGCACTAAATAACTTCCAGCGTGTTCAACTTGTCTCAATGCTTTATGTATTAATAAATAGTACTCGTATAGCTCTATCCAATGACACCTTGTTTGCAGTGGCAAATCAAACCAGCAAGATATAATTCGGGCTTGAAAATGGTAAAAAACATGAACACCTGAACATTTCGTGACCTTGCGCTATTGACTTGCCATTAACTTTTTATGTACATTCCATAACAGAAGAAATGCAGGCAGCAAGTTGCTTGCGAAGTTTTATATTGGTAAAAATACTTTTCATGTGTCACAAAACACCATTTTTTTTTCTTTAATTTTTAGAGGTGATCCATAATAAGTCAAAGAATTTGAACGGTACAACTACGGAACAAATAATTTCAGATTTTATATTCTAATAAGGGTAGTAGCAATCGGTAATTTTTCGAGGAAAATAGGAGATGGTGTGAATTACCCCCTAATGTTAAGTGGCTCAATCTCTCAGAATCTTGCTCTTAATATTTGCTGCGTTTTGTAAAAACAGACGTTTATTATAAACTAATTTTAAAGAATCAAATTAAACATATTTCGATAGTTACTGAAGATATGAAACAAAAGATTAGAAATTATGCTAATTTATTTGTAACTTTGGCTTCCGTACGGAGACTTTTTTTTACCCACTGTATAGCCAGTTTAAAGTTCCACAGCCATTTTAATAAAGGTCACTTCACAAATTCGAAGCAATTATAAAAAAACCGTCAAATTTGGGCAGTTATAGCTCACGAACTAAAAAATATAATCACAAAATAATGTAAAAATTGGTTTCAATATTTAAATTTTGCTATTGTTTAAGGAAATGGTGCATACAGTAGTCAATTTAAAACAAATATTTCAAAAATAGTAAAACAAAATAGGCGAAAAAACACGTATGAACGAATCCCCCCCCCCCCAGTTTTTAAGGGGGTACACTCAAAATTCTAATATCTTTACTTTTGTAAAGTTTTTTTATGCAGTTCTGTATTATGTTTAAAATCTGAAATATCTATTTTAAGCTTTCAAATTTAAGAAATTTTTTTTTTTTTTGTTTTTTTTTTTTTGACATAACCTAAATTAGATTATTATATATATATATATCTTCATTTTTGCATTAAACTACTTCATATCATTAAATATTTCAAGTTCTACTAATGATAAAAAAAATTTCATATCATTTTTAGCAGAAAGAAAAAAAAAAAGAAAGAAGAAAGAAAAAAATTCAAATTATGAGTTCCAAATACATTACTTGAATAATAAACATGCTTGAGGTATTGATAAACAGGTATTTGGTGACTATGGACCTGAGACTGAACACTAAATATGTTACTTGCACTTTTTTATTCTTAGTTTTAGTAATAAAAAAAGACTAAATTTTACCCAAAATGTAAAAACGTCGATTTTTTTAACACTTTTTTGGGAACCATTGATATATAATCTGATTCCCTCACCATATTACATTTTGGAGAAGATTAACTTTCGAAATCGTTGTGAAAATAATCCTGTTTAGCAAGTTACAATTTGTGAACTAAGAAAGATGACTCAAAATTGGTGCTGCTATTTTTAAAAAAAATGATGCACAATAAGTCAGTGAGTGTTGCAATGTTTCAATAAAAAGTCTCAAGGTAGACAAAACATCATGCAATTGTTGGAGTGAGAATAATTTAACCATAGATCCATCTCCGTATGTGGCCCTATAATAAATAAATCTTATAAAAAAAAGTTAACCGGATCATAAATAAAGCTTAAGGTGTTGACTTATCATTAATAATTAACACATTTTTTTGTGTGCCTCTTTTAAAACAATTGGACGTTTTTTAAATACAATGTTATAGCAAAGAGCAAACCCTTCTGAAATTTTTTTTCGGTCGAATTAAACACTAGGAGACAAATAGAAATAAAAGAAAAAAAAAAGGGGGGGGGGGTGGCAGCGCACGCACACAAAGCCTTAAACTTTAAATCTATACGTTCCACAATACTGAGGGTTTTACGATCAGAGAAGTTTTACATTCGATAATATTTTTCTTTTTATCCCTTAAAGGATGATTTTTTTTAAATGTGATTGTTTAAATGCTTGATTTTTTCTCCAGGTGATTTTGGGTTTAATATGACCGGTTCTAGAAAAAAATTGTTGAAAATGTTTCCGATGCATTCACTTTTCGCACACGTTTTATTTCAGTATAATCTAACAACAAAATAACTTTAGAGGTCTGGAACTCAAATTTTTTTAAATTCTTAAAAAAAATAAATTATTAATGGAAAAAATAATACAAATATTTTTGAATAAAATGGCATAAAAATTTTGTTTCCATCATTAGTAGAACTTGAAATATTTAAGTTTTTGTTGCATGACAACTGTATCTCAGACATGCTATCTTGAAACTTTGAAACTGATTTTCTTTGTGAGACATTTTTGTTAATTTTTTGAGTTTAAATTGATAGAATTTAAAAACTACTTGTTATAAATCTATGAAACTTTCCACAATTATTTTTATGTAATTTGTCTTCAGGAATTAATAGGTTTCCCCCCCCCCCCATTGCATACTATGGATTTTATACAGTTTAGAGAAAATAATAAGTATTTTGTGCAAAATTACTTTATTGAAAAATTATGAAAACAATTTTTGATATGAATTATAACAAGTAATTTTATGCAAAAATGAAGTTATTTTTTGATAAAATTTTTTAGACATATCAAATTCAGGAAATATCAGAGTTTTTAATTTAAAAAAAATATTTTTTTTTTTTTAAATTTGAAAATTTAAAATAGTTTTTTAAATTTCAAATCATTATACATTACTGCATAAAAGAAGTTCAGAAAAATAATTTCAAAAATAAAGATTTTAGAATTTTTTGTCTCAGAACTCCTTGGAGTAAAAGAAATAAATACGTGTATTATTAACGATAAGTGCAGGTGGCGCAGTGAGTTTTCTGAAAAAGAAGAAAGAAAGGAGAGGGGAAAAAAAAAAAGGAAAAAAAAAAAAAAATAGGTGGGAGTTTTAAGGATAATTCCAAAAATTTCAGGAACGTTTTAGGGATAATTCTTAAAAATGTTAGGTATAATTCTTAACATTTTAGAGAAGATTTTCTTTTGAAGCTGACCTAGGGTGCAAACGTAGACATATTCTTCCCAAAGCTTGTTTCAATACAGGCAAAAAACTGCCAATTTTCAAACAATTGAACATTTAAGAGCTTTTTACCAAAATAACACTTGTATGATTAAACAATCATATTATTTTGAATGACATGCGAAAAATTTTCATGGGGGAGGGGGGTAAAGGAATTGTCGAAAAAGGTGAGCACAATTTTAGGAATTTTAAGGAAGAACGAAAATTTAAAGAATAATAAGAAATTTAGGGTAAATGCGACTCCTGGTAAGTAAAATTCCCAAAGCATTTTTTGTAATTAGTTACAAGTACCATTTCGAGATAGCAATGGGATGCCAAGTTATAAATTTAAATGCAAACATCTATACATAAATAACTTCGCCCAATAATCGCCTTTGGGTGCCAATTTGAAGATTATCATACTCGCGATACCTAATGCATAAGAATATACAGTGGGCAAAAAAGAAAAAGGGGGGGGGGGGAGATGGCTATATCTTCGGTTCTAACTATTGTAGAATCTTGCGGTTTGCACCCAAATGTTTTGTTTACGTTTTTCTATGTCTGGTACAAATTTTTGTTTCTTAGGTTGTAGTTTACTAAGTAAATTTAACTCTATCTTTGAAAATTTTAATACGAACCCCCACTTTTTTATGTTTCCATTCAATTTAGAATACTTCCGTTTACCGTAGATACCAAATTTCAGTTTATTATGTTGAAAAACACGTCACTTGAGAGCGGAAATATTTTGGCCGATTTGGAGGGCAAATTTCTTTAAAGCCAGGAAGAAGCAAACGTTTTGCATGCTTCAAGACAAAATCAATTTCACGGTCTCTTAAAGTGAGAGAGCCAAAAGTCAAAATTGAATGAAATAAAGTTCTGGAGGGGTTTTCGACCATGATAATTCTAACGGAAACAGAAGAAATACATGTTTCTATCTAAAAAAAAAAAAAAATTACAAAACTTGTTTAATTATTAAAAGCTGATTAATACAAAAGTAGCATGTTATTAATGTTTGGCCTTTTATAAACTATCGTTTGTAATAAAAATTGCTGAAATATATTAACTATTTAAGAATTGATGGCTAAAAAAAAATTCCTTTTTAACATTAATTTGCCAATTCTTCGACCTCATTTAAATTACTAACCACTCATTGGAAAATTAAGAAATTTGTTATTTCGACGTGTTTTTTTTTTATTTCAAATCTAAATATGGTATAATGTTATGGGGTTACTATTGAACTTTTCAAAGTTTGGTTCTGTTTTAATACGTCGATAATCCCTTACGACAAAAAAAATTATATTCAATTAATAAAGACCTTCCACAATTTACAACGGTACTTAACTTTTGTTATTTCATCAATTAGAATACAAGATGTAGCCATCGTTCGGATTTTTTTTCCCTTGCGTACTGTGAATGAAACTGAATGTAAATTAGATAATTTTCTTATAAGAATTAAATGATGAAAATTTTGTTCTTGGATCATTTATTATTGTGTGGACGAGGTTCCATGTTTTATAATTGGGTTTTCAAAGTTAACTGACACGAGATCAAAAAAGTGCCTTGACAGAGGGGAAACGGAACATTTACCGTTTGTGTTTGTTATATTCATAAAAATGTTAACCTAATTCTGATCGGTTGTCATTCGAACGAATTAAGTGAAGAAATTGCAACTCCGTCAGATTCCTGTAAAACCCGTTTATCTGCAATTGTTTGCATTTGACCTCAAAACAATATGTTACCTGTGGGAGTATAACAATAGTCCGAAATTACATAAAAGCAATCTACCCTTGGAATTTTATAGAACCTTTGTGATGATTATTTTCTGGACTTATTGACAAAACTTGCAATACTTATACGGCAATCATTTATTGCTAAAGAGATAGTCATCTTTTTTAGTGTTTGTAAAAAATCTAAAGCCAAATTGTTCGTGATTTTTTCTAAAAATTCTATTAGAATAATTCATAAGAGACTCTTGTTGCAAATTGTAGAAAAAAATTATGTAGTCAAAATCAATATCAATTTCGTTATTGTTTCTGGCTGTCTCCATCATGACACAAAAGCAGTTGATCAAAATGATAGTAAAAAAAAATCAATGCAAAACCTGTATTTGTAATATGTGAATATTCAATGAAACTTGTTTTTGTATTTTTGTGCAACTATTCTTACTTTAAAAAAAAAAAAAAAAAAAAAAAAGAGGGGGGGGGGGGGAGGATTACCCGGGTATTCATTGAAAAGAGAAAGATTTTAAGATTTAGTAAGAAATTTTTTTTTGCCACAATCCATGGTAATCCTACTGCCCAAATAAAACCAATAGATTTTTGTATAGAAATATAGTACTTCCCATACACTTCCTAAATCACTTGAAATTCGAACAATTGCTACAGTCCCACAGGCAGGGCTGCCACTGACTCTAAGCTTTGAAAATAGTTGCTTTAGTAGCCTCAGATGTTAAAAATAGTAGCAAAAATAGTAGTCTCAAACACTGAAAATAGTAGTCTCAGACGTTGAAAATAGTAGCCTCATTTTCATAATGATTGTTTTTTCAAGTCGGTAAGCCTCTTGTTTTAAAGGTTTTAAATTATCATCAAGATCGGAATAAAACTTGATTTACATAAACCCGAAAACCCAGAGATACTCTTCTTTTAATTCAAAATAGTGTCTAATACATAACATCCCATACGGTAAAAGGCATGTGTCTTGAGAGAGGCGCTATCGTATATACATAATGCGATGGAAGTTGACAACTCAACCTTACTCCCAGACAGCACCTAGGCAAAAAAAGCTAAACTTCACGCAAAAGCGACGGTAAAAATCGATTGGCAAAAGAAGACATAAATATTTTTTTTTATTTCCAAAGTAAAACAACTTTTTGGCAGAAAAACAAGTTTTATTTTGAAACAATTATACTATATATTGACAATGACAGGCGAATTTAATTAAGACCAGTTTTTAAATTTTTAACAGGATAGCTACTGAATTTGAGAAACAAAATCCCCCAACATTTCCCTAATTTCCAGAAACTAACCCTGATGTGCATCTCTGTCGACGTTGTCATTAAGTAATCAAACGAAGAAAATAAGACCAGTTTAAAAATATATAAATTTGACTATTTACAATTACATTTACTTATTAAAGTATAATTGCACCTAAATATAAATTTCGGCTAAAAATCAAAACAAGCATCTTTTAGAGCATGAAAAAAAAAAAAAAAAGGGGGGGGGGGGACATTAATTAAAATTTTTTTTTAAAAAATCACATAAACCAATTTACAAACTACACCCATACTTGCTAACTTCAAGGAAAAGAAACTAGCACAATACTTTTCTCTTAATTTAAAAAATAACACAAATAAAACATGTTATTTTCTTTAAAAATGTCATAGGAATGTCATGTCAATGTTCATAACATAAATTTTAAACAGTGTCCTAAATATTTACTAAATATTGGGCATGCATGAGCATGAAACTTAAATAATCAGCATTTTGCTAATCAGTCACAAATTTCACTAGGTATAATATTTCATAAAAAGTTATATCTTTTGGATTTTGAAGTTGAAGAAGAAAGGCTTGAAGTTAACAGCTTCTTGTAAAAATTAAATACTCATAGATATATGGAAATCAAATTTTGTACAACAAAAATATTATCTTAAACCACTAAAGTACATATTAAATGAGGCAAAAAATCATTTTCATAAAACCTGACAAGCATAGCATTCGGCAGGGGAATAAGATGCAAGGACTTTTTAAAAAATTCCATGACTCTTTGCCTGAATGTATGCAGTAGCACATTCAGATTTTTTATTTTTTGGCGGGGGAGGAGGATATTTCAATTCTTTGTTTGATTTATATTAAACATATAAATCAAAAACACATATCACTTTTAGTTAATTATGTTTAATAAAATGTCAAAATTAAAGTACAAAAAATAATAATAATAATAAAAAATATAATTAAAAAAAATAATAATAATCAAGTACAGGATCTAACCCTTTTTGCTTATTAATGCCTATAGATTTGTTGCACATCTACAACAGTGCTGAAAAGGGTTAATAAAAACAAAACAAAAATATGATGGAATCAATTTGAAATATTAAGGAATTTAGGGTTCTAATATATTCTATTGACAAAAAACACAAGTCAAGAAGAAAAACAATCATGTATGTAAAGGATGCAGTCAGATTTAAGTTTGAGGACTTTTTTTTAACGATAATGCGCCGGCGATCGCGGAGCTATAAGATAACCAAAAATCTAACAGAAATAATTTGTAAATAATTCTTCCAAGCATAAACAGTGATTTCAGAAAGTTAAAAAAAAAAAAAAAAATGGAACATGACCATGCGGTTATGGGCCGAGGACATGGCCAGTTAGGCTCAGCTGCTGAGAGTAGGAAAAGGTCGGAAACTTCGTACTCCCAAATCGGCCAACTAGCCAGAGATATTGAGAAAAAGCGAAAAAAAACGAAAAAGCACATGAAAAAATCTGTATTATTCAACGCACCGGCGACACGGCATCCACTTCTTGTGACGCGAGCAGGGATAGATGTCCGCACCCGCACGAAATACCTTGACATTTGCCTGAATTTTCGATTCTGTCGTCACCCTATTTAAGCTACATTCAAAGTAATTAAATTGCCTCAGAATTATATTATTTTATTATTTATAAATTTAGCTACAACATTGAAATTCTAATCATTCTGCATCCATTGACCTACACGGCGGAATCGTCACTAATCTCGGACATAATGTCTATATAACATCAATTATGTCCATACTGATAGTATTTTCTTCCGGCGTTCACCACAAATTCATTTTTGTTAAGTAGAGTAAATAAAGCGAAATAATTTGATATTTCAGAATATAACAGTGTATTATGCTCTTGCACCTTGCACGGCGAAAGATAAAACATTGGAACAACAGGCAGGTGAAAATGACCGCGGTTGCAGTCAAAAACAACAATCTCGCGTGAGCGGTAACTATCGTCGAACTAGCAAAATGACCACTGTACCCGCGAATATGAACAACTATTTCGGTAGTATTCTCCTACCTTAAAAAAATCACCGTTTTGAAAAAAAATTTAATACCTTAGTGTCGATTTATTTTCGTGCTACCATCGGACAGTATCCAATTTCTTAAAAAATAGTCGCCTCAGTCCAAAAATAGTTGAAGGTTTTGTTAAAAATAGTCGTTTTGGGCCCTTTTTTCATTGAAATAGTCGCCATAGTCGCCTGGCCACTAAAATAGTCGCTTTAGTAGCCTTTTTAGTCGCCTGTGGCAGCCCTGCACAGGTAACACATTGTTAGAAGAGGATTATTAACAATTGTAGATATAAAAGTTTTATCGTAATTTAACGGCATCCTATCAGTATTAGTTTCATATTTTCATAAATATGACAAACACAAGTTTTTTTCCGCTTGGTCGTATCAAAACAATATAGAAATCCAGGGGGATGGCGAGCGTTTGCGAGCAGGGGGAGGAGCTCCCTAGTTTTCTTATAAATGCTTAACCAATAGACAAATTATTAAATTTTTAATATTGTTTTACTTTACGATTACTTCGAAGGTGTATTTTGTAATATTTATTATGAACTCAATACTATATGCTTTATTTCCTTAAACAATAGCAAAAGTTAGAAACCAAATTTCGAGTTATTACGTTACTATCTATTGTTAATTAGTATACTTTTTCGCAACCTGTTCGGATTTTTTGAAGTGAGCTTTACTAAAACGGCTGTGGATCCTCATACTATATGTTAAGATTACACTTACCAAAACTTCCTCTAAGAGTTGTTTGAACATTAGGTGAAAGTTTCATCAAAATCGAAGATGGGCAAGCAGGAACATATAAGCCTCTTCACATGGAATGAGGAGCCTACAATTATTAGTTATACTAGTTAAAAAAAATGATTAATAGAATTCGGAATTTAAAAAAAATTCAAAATTGTCGTTTATAACCATAAAGAAAGACTTCGCCCCAATTTCTATGAATAAAAATTAGAGGATGTGGATATCATGGCCTAGTTGAACTGATGTTGACCCAAGTATAAATTTTTATGCCCATCAACAAAAGTTTATGCATGTTCATCCACTAAGATAAGCTATTTCTGTGATACTTGAACCCACCTATTGCATTTGCTTTTCCGGTGGCCAAAAGGTAACTTGACATTTGGCATTTATTGAAAAAGAAATATAATTATAGAGCACGATCATACAAAAGTTGAGAACCATCTTAACCATCCAAAAGCATCAATCGGTCATTACGTGGGCAGAAGCATATTCTTGATGCACAACTAAAGAAGAAAAAACAGAAAAGGAAAAATAAGTAACACAATAAATTCAATAGTCTAACTTAACATGAATTGACATTTGGCTCTAGAATTCAAAGCATGAAATTTTAACACATTTCCGCTAACATTTTTATAACACTATTAAATATAACTGACGCCAAGTATAAACTAGAGGTCTGAAATTTATTCTGCTTTTACCATGACTCTGGCCTCTGTAACACTACTTGCAGTAACTGATCCCATGAATCCAAGTATAAGAAACACGCACACTCGCTTCAATTTTTGCTCCTTAGTATACGACACATTTTAAATTTTTATTACAATCTTATTCATATACGCTGTTTCATTCCCCCCAAAAATTACGGTTTTTGCTTCGGGTTTTCCTCATACACCCAATGAATGATAAAGTCACTACTGGGTGGACAACAATTTTAGGAAAAAAGTTCCCTGATAATTTCTTGATAGATTTTTATTCCCCGATTTCAAAGCCAACTTCTTTTTTTCTTTCTTCTTTTTTTTCCCTTCCAAATTTCCCCAATATTTTCACTTGTGTAGACACACTGATCAGATAGAACAGGTATGATAAAGAGATAATATGTCAATTAAAATAAAATAGTTTTGTTAGTAATGAAATGTTTAAATTATTCTGTAACATTAAATTCTATCAATTACCCACCGCAATTCTCCGGTTTAAATGGCACCAAAATACAAATGAACGAGGAAACGGACTTTCATTACAATGATAGAAAATTTCCTTGATTTTTGTGAATTTTTAAAAAATTCCATGACATTTTCCTGATTTTTTCTAGAATCAAGAATCATAGCTCCCTGACATTTCCCCGTTTTCCTGGGTCCGAAAGTAAGATATCTGACTGTCTGTCACAAATACCGTCATGTTTATTCTTTTTTCGAAGCGGATTAAAATTTGTTAACTAACTTTTCTTTGAAATAATTAAACACTTAATTATAATAAAATGAAAAACGCCTATTAATATTTCAGTCGGTAATTGATTGCCAAATCTTAAATGTACCCGTCTATATAAAATAATCTAATCTCCTGGGACAAGGCACCGTAATCGTATATATATGAGTATAGCAATCCTTTTACCGCGTATGGTACAATTTGGGAAAGAAGCTCGAATTTCGTTGAGAGAAAATCTGGGTATTTTTATTATTATTATTTTTTTTACAATTTTTTATTTGTCTATTCTATGTTGGATTCTAGGCATTTATGGGCACATCCGGACATACATACGTTCGCTAACACATTAACCCTTTTAACTGTCTCAATCAGTTTTAGATGTATAAAGTACTTAAAACTTCTTGATCAAAATCATAAAAAAGGTGTAAACGAAAATAAACCTTCTCTCTTTTCTTATAATTACGAATCGAAGAAATTCAAGAAAGGCTTTTGCATGATTAAAATTGAGTAACGAAACGTTGTTAACTTTAATGTCTACTAATAGTAGTATACTATGAGTATAGTTTTTACTATTCCGGTTTCCTAGAAATCTCCTGTTTTTACTTTTTCCTGGAAAACACCTGGAACGATGATTATACCCTAATTGTATAGTAGACTGTGACTATTTATTCCAATCGTCCAGGACAGCGCAGCGATTCCCAGCCCATGGGCCGCGAATAGCGTGGTAGTGGGCCAATGATGCTAGTCGAGAATCTAGACCAAGGTAAAAAACATAAGAGCTTCAGGAGTAGAGATGGGAACAATAGAATTATTTAATAGTATTCTTCGATGATGGTGTAACAAATGAATAAAGTGTGACATGGCTACAGCATGGCTAAAAATAATCAGTTTTAATCCAGACATTGAGTCTCTCATCGGGGTCAAACAATGTCACAAATTCCATTGATATTTTTGACCACTCTTTATTTTTTTATTTTTTTTATTTTTTTTTTATAGTTATGACAGAAAAGTGGATACAATAATGTGCCCTCAAGATATTTTATACAAAATAATGGTCCGCAACACAAAAAAGGATGGGTTGGTTGGTTGTATTCAGATTATCTGGCACCTCCAGCAACACGAGGGCTATAATGCGCCGAAACTTTCGTCATTAGACAAGCTAACGTACATTTACAAACACCCATGCCTAACACGGGACTCGAACCCGCGACCTCTCGGTCTAGAAGCTAGCACGCTAACCACTATACCATTTGGTCGGCCTAAAAAGGATGGGAACCACTGGTCTAGGATATTGTAAGAATAACCATATATATTTTTCACAAACACACACATACAATATGATCTTGTAGAAATTTGATAGCTGACGAGATACAAGTTTGACAGTTAAATACGTTTGTGATAATATATTTCACATAAATAATTTAAAATTTCTAAAGAGACTAAATTATTGTTCAACAAGTCGATGGCTGACACTGAACTTTCCGTTTAGGCCGTGTCAGTCATCGGTGGCTGAAAGTGTAAAATATGATATAAAACTAAAAAGTTTAAGTAATTACTGAAAATTCATTTAAAATTTACTTAATTTTTATTTCTTACAGGATTATATCATTAAAGCATTTTAATGGATTTTATTGAAACATGGTAAACATAAAAAAGGTTTTCCTTCGCAGGTATCACAAAATGTGACAGCACGTCTAGTCATTTTTCTGACCATTGCTCTACCATATTGTGTCACATTTTTTTCATAACATATTGCTTTGTCGTAAAAGGAACCGCGACCGCGAGCCAAACATGACAAAACAGAATTGGCGCATAACGTGTTGAATGAATATTTATAAACATTTCATTCTAAACGTAAATATCTTCTACTGCATTAAAAAGCAATGGCCCTACTTATATATCAACACAGGTGTATTGAGTAAATTTCAATCTGTTAGTTGTGCGCTTCGCTTTACTATACCGCAATACCAACAATTCCAAAGGGCGCGCGAGGGCTGAAGGGAATTTCCTTAAGAATTCGCGTGGTGCTCAACGTGTTAAATTAAAGCTATTTAACACAAAGAAGTGCATATATACAGTTGTACTTCCTGTAAAATTAAAAATATATAGATTTACCAATTCAAACTTTAATAATTCTCGATTTCAAAACCATTAGACATCTTAAAGTGTTTCGAAGTTTTTATAATTATTATTTTATTTGATAATTCTTTATTGTAGAGATTTACGATATATTTGTCCCATGAAATTTCCAGTTAACCGGAAAAGGGAAAATATTTAAACACAGTATACTTCTTTTGATATATATCAACATTAAATTAAACTGTTTTTAATAGGTCAATATAAACTTCTTTTAATAGTTAAATTTCAAGTATGCACAGCACCAATCGGATTGAAAGGGTTAAGCCTGATATTTCACACTAGTTTTCTCATCTCTGTATTCCTCTCTTCCAAAAATCCTCCTCTAGATTCAAAAATTAAAACCTGTAAAAGTAGGATCCATTCCCAATAGGAATCAATTCTAATCTTAAAAATAAATACAGGGGGGCAGTGAGTTTTCTAAAAAAAAATAGGAAGGAATGTTTGGGATAATTCCAAACATTTCAGGAATATTTTATTAATAATTCCAACAATTTTAGAGATAATTCCAAGAGTTTTCCAAAATTTTAGGGAAAATACAAAAAAATTTAGGGATATTTCTTTAAAATCTGACATAGGTTACTAGCACAGACATTCATCTTTTCAAAGCATGTTACAATACCGACAAAAGGCCTATTTTCAAAAAAAAAAAAAAAAAAAAAAAAAAAAAAAAAAAATTGACGGAAAATCGAGCAATTATTTTTTTTTTTTTTTTTTTTTTAAAGGAATAATCGAAAAAAGTAAGTACATTTTAGAAATTTTAGGGAGAAACACAAATTTAAGGAATATTAGAAATTTTAGGGCGAATGCAACCCCTGTAAATCTTAAAAGTCACAATGAACACAAGTGTGAAAATACATCGCGAGGAATTCTGTAGCGTCATATTACCCAGTGCAAATTGTGAAACTCCTTTTGTCAGGAACTAATCCAAAAGTAGCTATCCGCTTCTACAATAGCAAGGGAGTACTGTACTCGAGTAAGATCAGCCTATTCTGCAAACACAGGTCATCAATGTACGGGCCAGGAGGATAGCTGGCTTAACAGAACCTGAGGTAAATAAAAGGAGGCATTGATTGTAAAGTTTTACAGATACAAGTAAATGCATGAAAAATAATTCAATGGCATCTTTCACAGTGCAGCATGTAGCTGGACAAAGTTCACAAATCATTTTCATTTCAACTTAAAAAAGCCTTCCAATAGATTTTATTTAAACCTGATATCGATTCAAAAGTCAAATATTGTATTTTTGTAACACAATTTAATTTAAGAGGTAGTCCCAGTAATGATCATTTCCTATATTCACTATGTTACAAACTTCTATCCCAGATCATTTACAAACTACTATGTATAAAAACCTTCAAATTTGGTGAGTACGTACGAAAAAGATCATTTAAGAAAATGACATGAACTGTTTTCATTTAATGTACATCTATTATAAACGAAAATTAAAAAAAAAGCAAAATACTGTTGCAGGTAGGGCTACTGCATAGGCATTGACGTAAGGACTTCAAAGATAAAAAATATATTAGACGCTATTTTCCAGTTTTTAATTTATGTCATTTCATTAAGTGATTATTTTAGTACGTACTCTTCAAATGTCAAGATTTTATACAAAGCAATTTCGAAATGAACTGGACTAGAAGATTGTAATATAATGATAACGGGAATGATCCTTACTAGGAACTCCTCTTAAATGTTTGATTTTGTTGATTTATTATGTACGTTATTTAATACATGCAATTAAATTTGTGATAGTTGAAATATAGTGTTTTAAAGGGTCAAATAGATGCCCCGTTATTTTAGCATTTGTTTCTGATTACCTGTTTTATTGGATTTAGAGTATCAAACCTCTAAGAGAAGTCAAGTAAAAAATTTGACTCTTCTTCCGACACTGGTTGTTGGTTGGTTGTATTCAGATTATCTGGCGCCGTCAGCAACACGAGGGCTATAATGCTTCCGACACTGGAATATTTTTATGGAACTTTTTCGTGTAAGATTATGACGTAACTTTGGTTCTGAGAAACTTAATTAAAATGCTTAAGCAATCGACTTTGGGATGAAATTAGAAGGATTTTTTAAAAGTCACCTTTAAAATATTTTTATAATTATTACTTCTGTAAAATAGAAACAGCTTTATTTTTGGTATTAATTGTATGGATAATTTGTAATCAGTTACAAGTACTAACTTGCTTGAAGCAGCAATAAAAAACTTTCTTGCTCGTGTTTTGCTCTAGAAAAGCACTAAGTGCAACCATGGTCGGAAGCGCACTGAGCATCGTTAGATCAGAAGTAAAAAACGAAGCCCATTCACATTAGAGTCCACGCCCTCAAAAACAAAAATCGTTCACTGTATCTGTTCCAATTTATAAATAATCAATTACTCTTACAACTCTCTTGTTTATTTTTTATTTTTCTCATCAGCTGCTTGAATTACTTCTGCCATGCTAGATACCCAAGCCACACCATTGTGCCAGGGGAATTGCAGAATGGAAAACGTAAAGGTGGCAAGGGTAGCAATTTTTTAACTTTGATTTGTGCGTATTTTTTTTTTTTTTACAGTTTTCAAAATTCTTTATATTAAATCTATTAAATATATATAGGCGTATTCAATATAAATTTATGGCCCACGAAAAACTCAAATTTAAGTCATACGGCCCGTCCATTAAAGTTAGAAGCGAACGCTGTCTTAGAACATCCCTACACTCTACACTAGCATAATTTTAAATATCCGATACATTTTGCATTATGCTTAACGAACCAAACACACAACTTATTTTAAGTACAATAGCAAATTGAGGTGGGTGATTCAACTCACTGTTCTCGAAAATCACTGTAAATTTTTTTTCCTTTGGTTCAAATTATTTTGGTACATAATATATATTTTTCAAAATTTCAAATTTTTCAATTTAACAGCCCTTTTAAATTTCCTAAATTTGTCAGACATTTGGGAATCTCAAAAGATTAGGATCATGTAGAGGAAATCCTTTACTAATAAAGTAGTTAAGAGGAATTGCACGTAAAAACCGGGCCGACAGGCAGCCATCACCGACGCAGAATTACATTTTCCCCCCTTCTTATTATTATTTTGTGTTACGGAAAGAATAAATCTGAAATATTTTGGCTTTACCTTTTTTATTTTAAGAGTTATAGGCAGGGTTGTATTGCTAAAAAAAAAATTCCGGTAAGCAAGCTTTCTGATCGTTGAGGAAACACCAACTACAGATAGGATTTCTTAATTATAAAATGCAAATTCACGATAATTATACATAATTTACCACACACACAAAACAAAATACTCTTAATTCATCTAGATTCCGGGAGACCTAAATGTTAAATAGCAGATATAATCTTTTTATTACTGTTAATTAATATTCTAAACTTTACATTTTTATACTTGAAAATAAAAATTTGCTTTACATTTACGATTTTTAAAAAAAATCACGTTTCTCACGTAAAATTTTCGTTTTTGTCCAAAAATATTCAAGTTCAGGTCCATTCCGGGGGACCTAAATATATTTCGATTAAACTAAAATTTTTTTTTGGTAAACCTGTGAGCATAGTGATAACTTTTTATCAACTTGAAAATTTGAATTTCCAAAAAAAAAAAGTTTTTTTTAGATAAGCTCTAGTGTTTAGTGACTCTGATATGAAACAAATGAAATCTTAGTAAAGAGACAAGATTTATTGCATTTTTTACGAAAAAGCGCCGTTTAGGAGGAGTTCTTATCTGTGGCTCCGACTATTTACAAGTGAATTTTTACTTTGAGATGCTAATATACAAGTTATATAAGCTATTAGACAAAAACATAGTCCCTCAAACCAAGTTCTAAACGCAATAACAAATTAGAAAGAATGATAACAAGTTTTTTCTAAGACACACGTATTTCAAACTTTAACCCCCTATAATTCCAAAAATAAAAAAAGCACAACCAAAATATTCCAGATTTTTTCTTTCCTGAATAATGTAAGGTAACATAAAAAAAAATATGAAATGCCGCAATTTTGGTCCTTTAGCTCTTTTTACGGAGAATGGTTCTCAAAGCCTTTATTTATTGAACTGAACGAAACAATTACAAGAAGAGAGGGGAAAAAAGAAAAGAAAGGGGGAAAAAAAAAACTACCCGTCCAGCTTCCCGATAATGTTTTTTTTTTTTTTTTTTGCCAAAAATTTTAACCAAATCTAAAAATTAAATTTTTTTTTTCAATACATGCATTACATATGGCACTTTTAATACGTACAAAAAATGCATTATACAGGGTTCCCACTCAAATCACAGAATGAAAATCAATGACTTTTAAGGACCAAATTAATGTTTTTTATGGACATTTAAAAATTCGTTTTCAGGCATCATGTCCATACATAAATTTTTAATAAAGTATATTCAGCCCAAAAAGTTACAAGTTGGTGGATGCGTAATACAAACATGTCGGAAAATTCTGACACGGTGTAGATAAGAGGCGGTCACAGCAAGTCCTAGTTGTATTTTTATAAATTTTGCAGTTGGCCACACAACATCTGCAAAAATTAAGGACTTTTAAAGTCCTTTAAGCATTTTCAAGGACTTTTAAGCACCTCAGTCTTTTCAAGCACTTTCAAAGCCTTGAAAACAAGTTCAAAAATATTAAGCACTTTTAATGACTTTCAATTACCGTGAGAACCCTGTTATATATGGCACTTTTAATACGTACAAAAAATGCATAATCCTCCTAAAAATAGAAGAAATAAGTTGTGAATTCCATACTTTAACAATTACTTTGTTTAATGACCTAAAATGGAAATATCGTGTCACTAACATCCCCTTTTTTAGCATTGGAATTGATCCCGAGGATGAGAATAGCTAATACGTTTCTGACGAATTCCATTCCTTACTTTACCTTTAAAAATTCCTCTATGCTTTCTATAAACTGGTTTTCATAATACAGCCACTCGATCTGACCTAAAACATGAAAATCATAGTGATATAAAATGTTCTATCTTTCGAAAAGTTTACTTAATGAATGGGGTCATTTTTTGCCAAACTAAGCAAACTTTTGCTATATCCAACCTGACCATATCAAGATTTTAATGAAACCTTCATGAATAATTGTCTCTAAAGATATACATTAGAATATATAATTTTTTTCCCTCATAAAAGTGTTCTTAAGAGAATAACTTTTTAAATTTGAAAGATTATCGTATGTTTGCTTAAATAGACATTTTCAAACTTGAATTCATCATATTCTACAAATGTGTCTTCTCATTTTAAAGAGTTATTTTACAACTATAGATAGTGGTCAGAAGTTATGTTAGAAATGTCGTCAAAATAGCACTGTAAACTAACACAGGGAGTTTCTTATAAGGGGAGGGGGAGTAGGAATTTCAGAGATAATTCCAAAAAATTCAGGAACATTTTAGGGATAATTCCTAAAAAGTTTAGAGGCAATTCCAAAAATTTAAAGGGTAATTTAAAAAAAAAAAAAATGACATTTATTTAAAGCTGATCACAGGCTCCTAGCACACACATTCTTTTCAAAATATGTTTTCATAACGGGAAGAAAACTGGCAAATTTAAAAAAAAAAAAAAAAATTGGATAATTAATAATTAAAATCTCAAAAAAGATATTCTCCTCTGGAGTGTTATGTGGTTTTTTTTGCAGGTTTTGGAGGAAAATCGAGGAATTTTTTAGGTATATATAGTTAATTTTTGTTTAGGAATTATTAAAAAATTTAAAGACTATCAAGAATTTTAGGGCTCCGGAATTACATAGGTATGTGAACAAGACTATTTATAAAAAAACTACGAACATCCAAAGAATGCTGAAACTGACGATGATAAAGACAGTAATGACATTGTTGGTTACTCAGACAAGTGGTGGTTTAAGTTAAGAATTAAAGTATATGACATAATTTTTTTAAAATCACAAGGCCCTTCTCCATCTTTTAAAACACTCATAGTTTACTGACATTAGTTATACGTAAAGATATTTTAATAAAAGTTTAGAGTACAGTACCCAAAAAAAATAATCAGAACGATGGCTATATCTTCGGTTCTAATTATCGTAGAATCTTACGGTTTGCACCAAAATGTTTTGCTTACGATTTTCTATATATCTGATGCATTTTTTTTCCTTGAGGGACCGTTTACTAAGTAAAAGTAACGTTATCTTCAAAAATTTCAATACGAACCCTTATTTTTTATCATTTCATTCGATTCAGAATACATCATTTACCCTAAATACCAAATTTCAATGCATTATGTTGAAAAACACGTCACTTATGAGCGAAAATATTTCTACCATTTTTTGACCGATCTTCAGGGAGAATTTCCATAAAACGAAAGGTATTTTTAAGGTTCTACTTCACATCGGGAGAAATCGAACGGTCAGTGTGGCGTTTCACGACGTTAAGAAATACCAATATTAGTCTAAAACTGCATAGAAACTACTTAGATTTATAGTGTCATGTTTAAGATTAATACAAAAATAGCAAGTAAACGCAAAAGTAACATAATTTATTTACAACATTAAAGATGTGCATTCTTCACACGAAATAAATAAAATGTCGAAAACTGTAATTGCAGAAGTATAACGTATACTACTGATAATTAGAAAATTGATAAATATAAAATGTAGACATTAGTAAACAGTATTAAGCAAAGCGTGATTATTTTACAGAAACATTTCGCTGTAAACACAAATGTAACTTGATCGTTGAAATTATTTATAAAATAAAGAAATCACATGATTCAGTAAAATTTTTAAAGGATAACTTATAGAAATTGCTTAAAAAATTTTGTTTTAAATAAATGTAATTTAAGAAAGTAATTAAAAAAAAAAGAAAAAAGAACACTGTTGAAAACCACACAAAACATGTTCCACGATTTCAAACACGTTAGACAGATTAAAAAAATATAAAAAATAAAACTGCTATGTTTGTATAAAATAATATTTCTTTTTGTAATTTCAAGAAATTCTGTTCCTATTCACCCCATTTTACGATAATTGAACGTTGTGCGATTTTCCACACTTCTAGTTTACCTTGAATTAATCTTTGATAGTTTTCAAAAGTCGTCTACTATACGGTCCCTTAAAGTGAGCGTTTTTTACATTTTCGCTAAAAAATCGAGAACTAAAAGTCAAAATGGAAAGAAAAAAATTGTGGGGGGTTTTAGACCATGATAAATCTAATGACGGCAAAAAAAAAATATACGTTTCTATTCAAATTTTTTTAAAAATTGTTTTATTAATTAATTAATTATTAAAAAAGAAATTGATGCAAAAGTTTATTGCTATTTATGTTTGGCCATTTACAAACTATCTTTTGAAAAAAAATTACTGAAATATATTAATTATTTAAGTATTTATGGCCAAAAAACCAACTTTTTTTATTTAACATTAATTTATTTTCTTTTTATCATTTAAATTACAAACCATTCATTAGAAAATTACGAATTTTTGTATTTCGACATTTTTTTGGATGCTGAATCCAAATATGGGATAATATTATGAGTTTGCTATTGAACTTTTTAAAGTTTGGTTCTGTTTTAGTATGTAGATGACCCCTCATGACAAAATAAACTACATGTAATCATTAAAAACCTTCCACGATTTACAACGGTACCTTTTGTTTGTTATTTCAACAATTAGAGCACAAGATATAGCCATCGTTCTGATTTTTTTGGGGGTACTGTACAATGGCTGTAGGATGTATTTATCGAATTACAGACTCAGAAACCAAAAAGGAAGAAAAAAAATCACTTGCTATATTAAAGAGGTGCGCTGTTGGTTTTATGGCGTAACTTCTTCTCGTAAGTCAGGGGTCAAAGTGACAAAATAAGAATATATAGGATTTTTTTAAAAAAAATATAGGACAATATGAAATATCAAATAATTGCATACAGTTGCTACTGAACTTTAATTTTAACTCATTATATATTTCATTAATTAAAACTTTAAATGAAAATTGCTGAAATGAACATATAAGGCATACTTATTTGAAGTATGAGGACTTTCACACAGCACTAATTTTCCTTCCTATAAATTTTTCTTTTAATAGAGGAATATTAATAAAAAGTACTTAGAAAATTACTATCCCCCTTTAAAACTCGTTATATTGAATTTAAGAGAACAGATGAAAAAAAAAAAAAACATTAAAAAAAGAAATGCCTGATCCTAAATATATCATCCTTTATTCGTTATTACCTCAATATTTCATACTTGGTATTCATCAATAAATCAAGTTTACATTAGCTACATTTGCAATTTTGAGTCTTTTGTTTCTAACATGTATAAGTGCTTGAGCTGCCCTATTTCTTTTAAGCATTTTCTTTTTATCCTTATTAGTAGTCTTTTGTTGGTATAGATTTATCCTACGATGCCGGACGGATTGGCGATTTAGCGCCAAATGTGGCAACCCACCGACTTAGTTTTCCGGTAATCCTAATGAGTGTTTAGATTTAGCAACACAGATTTCTGACGTCATTTTCAATTTTTGACTTTTTTGAAAAGCCGCTATCCGAATTCTGACACTGTACAGCAAATTTTAACCCTTTGTTTCCTTCATCAATCATTGACTGAGCACTCGAAATGTCGATTTTAGTCCTGCAAGTGTATAATGAAGTTTTTTTCCTTTTTTTCCCCCTTTAGTTCTTCCCGAGGTAGTTTGTTTCTGCATCGCTTTCTTTGGTTAAAATTCCAAGTCCAGTACGGATCGTGCGCTAAGAAATGATTACACAAAGTCGCGTCAAATTATGGCAACCATAGGTAGTTCACAGGTCATTAAAAAAAATGGCGAGGCTGTTATTTTTTGGCAAAAATCACCTTAGCGTAGAATCCGTACCTGACTTGGAATTTTAAACTTTTCTTTTTTGCTTCTCTTTTTGCATTATGACCAATTAGTTTGCAACGCGTGCTATGGAAAAGTTCACTTGTTTACAACTTTCGTCGGTCGAGTACAGTTGAGTTGTAGGAATAAGTCATCGTTACCTCTGTCGACGTGCGCTTTCCCTATGGTCACGCAGAAAGAAAGTGAGTAGGCAATTCAACACGTGACGTCACACGAGATACGGCGCGGCAGCTTACTAACATCGCTTCTCTTTCACTTACGATCGCGGCAAAGAATTCGGAATATAAAAAATCACAACAATCGGCACCGTTATTACGAATTTGAAGAAAATATAGGTCGAATCAACACAGAAATACAGGATTTATAGGACAATTATAAAATATAGGACAATATAGGATGTTTTTTCCAATTTTTAAAAAAATATAGGATTTATAGGATATATAGGACGTCTGAGACCCCTGCGTATGTGTCTAGTGCTAGCTAAAAATAAACCTTCATTACTTTTACTAGATAAAATTTTGAACTTCTTTTGATATTACTTTCTTATTTTAAGTTTAATTATGTACTTTTCACAAAAATCACTGTACAAATGTTTCCTTGATACTCATTATTTTGGTATCTAATATTTCCTTCATTTTTTGGACGAAAAATTCTAATCTTATCTCAGAATCTAAATTTTTAGTCGATACCTGCTTGTGTATTGCACTTTAAAAATGTACAAAACATGCATAATCTTCTTATAAATAAGAGAAATGAGGTAGGACCATTTCTCTTAATTCCATAATTCAACAATTAGTCAGTTTAATATTTTAAAGGGGAAAATATTGTGATACAAACATCCCTCTTAAGCAATGGAAAAGATAGTAGATAAAAAAATATTAGTTTGAGAATAAGTAATACCTTTCCGAAAAATTTAAATAATGGAGAATTCAACTCCTTACTTTACCTTTTTTCCGTTTTCCATAAACTGGTTTTTATGAAACAGCTTCTCATTCTAACCTAAAACATGAAAATCATGGTGATATAAGATGTTCTATCTCTCTAAAAATACACTTAATAGCGTCACTCCATGTCAAAAAAATGTTAAATTTGACCATCTGAGGGAACCTTCAGGGATTATTATCTATCAAAATATAATTGAGAATATGTATTTTTATAATCATTCAAAAAATTTAAAAATAATTTTTACCCTGGGCCTCCATGCCCAAGGGTATTGTTTTCAATTGATCGTAAGTGTGATCCGGTATCCGTTCCTACTTAATATTTGGGCTTGCGTACTGTGGGCGTGCTTCAGCTCCGCCTACTTGTATAAAAAGATATGTATGCGGATGATATCCAGTTGTATTGACTTCAAATATAAAACTCAAGTAATAATAAAACTTTGTAATAGGCTTGGACTTAAGACCCAGGGTAAACTGTACCTCAGCCCTAAGTCGATTATTTTTTTAATAATATTTTCGTAATTTTCCTTTTGAGTTTTTTTTTTTTTAATTTCATAGACACTTTAAAACTTGAATTTATATCCTATTAAGATTGTCTATAGATTTGTCCTCTAATTCAAAAGAGAAAGTTTACAACTTGCTGTTAGTTAAAGGGGGAAAAAATAATTTTAACGGGGGGAGGAGAAAGAAAAAAGGGAAAGAAAAAAAGGGGAAAAGATTAAAAAAAAAAAAAAAAAAAAAAAAGGGAAAAAAATAATAATAAAATACATATTTTAAGACCAACAACAGACTCAAGGCCTAACAGGGGGTTGGTCGAATAAATATATATACGTATATTTTTTAAAAATTAGTGCTCAGAAGTCATGCTACAAATGGTATAGTTCTCAATACCTCAATTAGGGCAACACATTGCAACCTTTGACTTAATTGTAAAGTGAAAAAATATATAAGGTAAAAGGTAAACAATTTACTTTAGAATCTGTTTTTTTTAAACGTTCAAAAATTAATTACATAAAAAACCCAAAAGCATCTTTTAAAAAAATTATATAAGAAATTTTCTCATTTATATCATTAGAGAGAATGCTCCCTGAAAGTTTAATTCAAATCCAAAATGATCCATTGATATTTGTCTGGTTGGATTGACATGGTTTGACACTAATTTTCCGAACATTAACCCTTTGCACTCCAGCGGCGCCTCTCAGGAGCCACGCGATTGGATGCCGAAACACGAGAGGACCTCTAGGTTCGATGCGGAAATTTGATGCAAGGCCAATGACTGTGTTTAGTTTCCATGAAGAAAATCCGTAAACGTCGACCGAACCTAAAATGATTCGAATTGCTGGTCCCTCCGCGCGAAAAAGGCCTGGAGTGCAAAGGGTAAATACCCCACAATCTTATATAATCCTACAAGTCAATTTAAACAAGCGAAAACCTGAAAAAAAAAATAATAGGGCCAAGCTCAAATTTATAGGGGTACTAAGGCCTCAGGCACGATACGAGCGGTGAAAGACTTGCGGTGGACCGAAGGAGTAATAGAACGGTGGGAGCTGTTCTGGTTGTGATGAGAGTGAAGGCGATATTTTCCATAAATTCTAAACGTGAATTTATAAAAACAGAATGTTAACATTTCAATTAGTTATTTTTTAATTAATTTTCTTAATTGATTAACAATTTTTTTTATAAAACGACTTCTATAGGGCTACAGTTCTGGAATTTTCAACATAAGTAATTTTAGCCTTTTAATTGGACTTTTGAAAAAAGAATTTAAATTTTTTATTTAGTTTCTTACCAATTTTTTTTAATTAATAAACGTTTTACAAAACGACTAGTAATAAGGCTACAGCTCCGAAATTTTCAACATTTTTCAGCGAGCAAAGCGAGCTCGATTTTGCGTTGCGATGAACCTTCCTGCGAACGAAGCGCCAAAAATTGGGGCCTATACATCAATGACGGATTTCCGCAACGAAGGGCCTCACAGCTGGCTAAATGCTGACCAAACGGTATAGTGGTTAGCGTGCTAGCTTCTAGACCGCGAGGTTGCGGGTTCGAGTCCCGTGTTAGGCATGGGTGTTTGTAAATGTATGTTGGCTTGTCTAATGATGAATGTTTCGACGCATTATAATGCTGATATTATAATGCATTATAATGTGTTCCTGACGGCGCAAGATAATCTGAAAACAACCAACCACAGCTGGCTAAAATATTACACATGGTAAAATTCCGTGGCGAAGCACGGTTATTTAGCTAGTCAGGAATATAACCAAACTTATAAGTTAACTATAAAACACTAAACTTAAAATTCTAATAGAGGTGATTGAAATGGTTTGGAACGACACTAAGGCATAGTAGAGCACGTGTTGGTTGGTTGTTTTCAGATTATCTGGCGCCGTCAGCAACACGAGGGCTATAATGCGCCGAAACATTCGTCATTAGACAAGCCAACATACATTTACAAACACCCATGCTTAACACGGGACTCGAACCCGCAACCTCGCGGTCTAGAAGCCAGCACTCTAACCACTATACCGTTTGGTCGGCTAGAGCACGTGTTAATCGATATTGTACAATATTTGGTCCAAAAGTTTACAGTTTCCGAAAAACCGACGGAAATTGATCTTTAATATCTTTGAAATGAACATTTGGATTATGAAGCCAAGTCATTGGTCTGATCTAATCGCTAAAAAAATATCAAGAATATAACTGATCTGTGCTCAGTACTTAAATTTCAGTTAAAGAAATAGAACATTCAACACGTAAAAATCAGTCGAGGGAAATTTTTTACAGTTCTTCAATTTTTGAGCTATGAATCTTCAATTTTTGATCTCACTAAAAGATGTGGATTCTGTTCAGGGTGGCTACAGAATTTGAGAAATTAAATTCCCTGACATTTCCCTGATTTCTAGAAGATTTTTTCAAAAATTCCCTGATGTGCACTATAATTCAAAAAACCAAATAACGGAGAATTTAAAAAAACAAAAATTTAATTCTAAATAGTCAAAGTATAATTGTGCCATAATAAATTTATGGTAAAAATCGAAACAACCATCTTTAGATGAAAAAGAATGGAAAACATTAATTAAAAATTCACCAACTTTAGCCATACTTGCTAACTTCAAGGTAAAGCAAAACCAGTACAATACTTCTCTTTTTAATTTCAAAAATAACACAAATAAAACATGTTATTTTCTTGAATATATGTCACATGCTGTTTCCTGTTTATAGCATAATAGCTGCGCTTCTAAGTTATTGAATCATCAGAAACCTAACAGAAATAATTGTTCCAGGCATAATAATGATCTCAGATAATTAAAAAAAAAAAAGCAAAAAAAAAAAGCGGAACATCAAAAGACGGTTGTGGGCGGGGTTTAGATTAGTTGCTGAGAGTAAAAAAAGTTTGGAATCATAATTCTCCAAAATCGGCCAAGTAGCCAGATATTGAGGGCTTTTTAGACAAACTTAAAAAAGTACATGAAGGAGAAGGGGGAAAAAAACTGTATTCAACGCGGTAACATCACAGCATCCACTTCACGTGACGCGAGCCGAAGTAGATATCAACACGGTGCATGCGAGAAAGGAAACTCTAAAATTCCCTTATTAACGGGTAATTTTACAAAATTCCCTGACTTTTCCAGAAGAGTGAAATTCCCTGACATTTCCCTGATTTCCAGGTTCTGTAGCCACCCTGCTGTTGTAGTACTACGTGTTTAAATAGTCATTTGAATGGTAGTTCATTGGAGTATAGGAGGCATATATCCGAACGTGCAATTTGATCTATCAGATTATTTCTAGCAGGTATTAATGGCAGTCCCAATCACAGCCCTGTGCACTATGATCCAATGAATAAGCAAGTACGCACTGATCTCTACTACAACTTCTAGATTGCTTACTAGCGGTTTCTGCTGTGCAAGCAGATGATGTCATTTGAAAACTTCCCGCCATAATGCTTTAAAATAAGTTGTCCATAGTTACAAACAAATTTGAACTAGTTTTGGGGGAAGTTGATAGTATAGATTTCTATGGTGATTATTAAGCCTTCTTCAACTTCAAGACAGTAACTAAGCATGCGCTATCCAGAAGTTGTAGTAGAGATCAGTGCAAGTAAGTTTATGAGCTTCAAAGGAAGAGAAGGCGCCGCGAGAAAGGCCAACCAGATTGAAACACGCCAAAACACAGTTTTTTTAATCAATGTTTTAAATGTTATGTGCGAACGATTATTATTGAATAATTGCTAAGTTGATTTTTTTTCCAAGTTCTATCTACTTCATTCTACACAATACAAGCTAATGTGCCTCGATAATTTACCGATTGGTGCATTCTACAAATTGATAGAAAAAGGTATTTTTTGTATTTATTCAAAACTTTGAAGTAAATAAAACAATTTTAACAAAAATATGTAAAAAAAAAAAAAAATAACGTTAGTATCCATTTTATAGAAAAATCATTTTTTGAACAAAAAAATGTATTTTTTAATTACTAATATATGTTTTAAAAATCTATAGAATACTGTTTTCCTGTGTTATACCACCCTTTCACTACTTATTGCAAACTATTGCCTTTCAAATATATAAAGGTTTAGAAATTTAAAAAAAGTTAGGAAAAATAATTTTTTGTATTTTCTCCAAACTTCCGAGCTGAATGCGCGATTGGAATTTTTTTTTTTCCCCTCATTTTTTTTTTTTTTAATGTCTTTCTTATCAAGATGTGTATCAACTTTTTTTTAGCTCATGCGTTCAATTCCCCCACCCCTTCTCCCCTCGAATTACCCTATTGCAGATACCTTACAATACGACCAACAAAGTTCAATAATACTCGGGCAAGAAAAGTGTTCATTGGATTACATTAGGAATTGAGGATCAGCACGAATAAAATTATATTGGTTTTGAATAAGCCTTATTATTACTTAATAAAAATTGAAATTTCGATCAGTTAAAATCTAATAAAGATTGCAGTATTGTAGATTGTAGTATTCAGTGAATAGATGCTGCATTTACGAAATTTTTTGTATTGAAAATATAGAAGACATTTCAGAAAAAAAAATTTGTTTTTTTGAAAATAAAGTCCACGCACTTCTAAAAATTCTTAATGCATGTTATGTAATTTGGTTCAATAAATGCATTTTTGAATTTTGGCCAGGGTTTAACTCCTTTGCCATAACTGTGTTGGGATCCAGTATTAAAATATATATATACTAAAAATACAAAAAAAAAATAATAATTTATTTAGTTTGAGACAATGTCTAGTATAAATGACGTCATCAAAACATAATACGAATTCAAATAATAGTAATAATAAACAATTTAAATGAAAGCGGCTTTTGTTAGATAGCATTATAGAAATTGATCCAGCCTTTAATTCGTGACGTGGTGCTCAGACACTAAGCGATACATGCGCATGGAGCTTATTATACTGACCCACAGCAGTGGCTAGTCCGGGCGTCTTTACTGTGGCGAACATGCAGGAAAAGGAGTGGCTCTGTATTATAAGGGTTTCATATGATACAAAACGAATGTCTCGCGAAATACATAAAAAGGAATCGCAACATTACTTACAGTAAGTAGCAAATGAAGGTTGAATCCACTCCAAAGCAACACGGCAGAGAAGAATATCACCCGATTCTGTCACATTTTAGATCTTCTGCAACATCCATCAACTGCGTTGAACAAACCTGTGCTAAAGAGGGGAGGAGGAGGAAAAAGGAAAAAAGATCGTTTTACAAGGTGAAAACATTCAGGGGAAAAAGTCCCCGAATAATACCCCGATTTCCCTGGCAGATTTTTAAAAAGTTCCCTGATTTTACGGCAAACTTTTTTTCAACTTTTCTAAAAATGTAAACACTCTGGTCAAATAGAACATGTATGCCAAAGAGATATGTCAATTTAAAAAAAAAGTTTTGTCAGTAATAAAAAATTTAAATTATTCCGTAACATTTAACTTTTAATGATTATCCACATTTCTTCGGGTAAATGGCTCCAAAATACGGATGAACGGGCAAACGTAACTTCAAAATAAAAAAAATTTCCCTGATTATCGCAAATTTTAAAAAAAATATCCCTTACATATCGCTAATTTTTTGCAAAATCAAAAAGTTCCCTGACATACAGGTTCTGTGGCCACTCTGAACAACGTGCGAGTTAAAAATATTTCAGCTTGTGATAAAAAAAACCTTATATTTTGCTGGAATCGTTTACAGGAAGTGTGAGTTATTATGGCGTCGCTAACATTTAAAATCAGTCATGAAGGGGTCATGAGGTGCTAATTATAAGGAAGAGGTTCATAACAGGGTTAAGGCTTTGTTTAGCAGCCATATTGTACCATTTTGTAAGATTGACCCAATGGCCACGTTTTTCATTTTGATGATAAAATGGAAAAACATTTTTTTTTTATATATATCTTTGCTGCTGAACAAACTTTAACAAACCACTTACAAGATTCGTTATTTTAAATTCTAACCAAGTAAAGTTACTAAAGATACTAAGGGAAAAAAAAGCACGTCAAAGAGAGGACAGTCACACTTTCTTCTAATCGCAAAACTAAATTAAAAAGATTTCTTGAGAGCAAGAACTTATGCGAACTTCTAAAACTATACGTTTACTCTTAGATAGACAAAGTATCTGGCAATGCCAGTAAGTAGAACTATTTCCCGATTCTTTTAGACAGTCGGGAGGTTAAGAACAAATCGTTTTGCAAATAAATAAAAAAAAAAAAAAAAAAAAAATCGAATTTTTTTTTTAAACTCAATTAGCTACTATATGTAGGAACACCTACGTTGAAAATGGACTGATATTTTGATAAAATTAATTATCACTATTCTAAAATTAAAAATCTATTAGTTCCAATTCTCAGTAATTGCAAGAACTGGTTAAATGAGGACGTCGGCTGTAAAAAAAAAAGAAAGAAATTATTTAAATATATTTGGTGTAACTACATTAAAAATATGTTACAGCACACAAATATTTTAATAAAATGCAATATATAATAGCTTACTGTACTCTAAAAAAATTTCGATATACTTGAAACAAAGAAAAACATTACAGTAATTTAAAAGTTGAAGTAGATGGAATGACTCCCGATTTTTATATTTGATGACAAATTCATGTTGGAATTTAACTAATACACTACCAGCTCAAGCAAGAAAATCGGGAAACACTGCATCAAGTTAAATGCTATAGATTACAAACTAGGTCAAAAACTAATTAAAAATGTAATTATCAAGTTAAGGCATCAATAACTATGGATCAACAAATTCATCATGATAAAAATATTATAAGTTCTTACAAGAAGAAAAAGTCACTTAAAACCCTAGATCTTTAAAAATAGTTGCCAAACATATTTAAATGTCAGAGATTCGAATAACAGACATTAATAAGTGAAGAACCGTTTTGCTAAGACCTTTAAAATCTCCCCCCCCTGAATACCAATTATTCCTAAAAGAAATCGCTGTCAGTACACTACTGTCAGCTTCTGCCTGATAAGCGTAGAGAGTCGAAGACAGGCTATTTAAATACACAATTTTGTAAAATGTTTTGTAACTTTTTACCAATGTGTTTGTGTACCTGGGGCGAAAACAAAACAAAATAGACAGTTTAGAAAGAGCGACTCAGGGACAGCAAGAGTTCGGAGGTTCCCCCCCCCCCCCCTTCTCCTTCCGCCAGAAAGGTTTAACTAAGTTGAAAAATTCAACATTTTCAATTAACTATTCAAATCTATTTTGGGATATAATTTTTAAACTCACATTAGATTAAAATCTAGGCAGTATGGGTAGCGGAAACTGATCGGTAAATCATCCATTGACAAACATATATAGTCCGAGAAGCTACTGCAAGTTGAATACAATTCTGAATTGCTTTATAGAACGCAGAGAGAACACCAAATGCGTTATTTATTCTTCTTACCAATCCGCGTGTCATTCGCGTGAGAATAAAACGAACACGACTTAAAAGAATATAACGGATAATAAATAAGTGAAATTTTAATGAGCACATTGTGCAACGAAGCAATATTTTTTGAGGAAAAAAACTATTAATAAAAGTCCAGGATGAAAAAAGGTTAGATTGTACAAAAGTTAGTCCTTTTTACATATTCAGAAACATGCATAAAACAAAAGGAATGTTTAATGTTTCCAACAGATCCAAAATTATTCAGGTCCATTCACTGTAAATTTTGCTTTTGTATTGCCCGGCTGTGAAAAAATTATCGGACTAATCCTTTGCCAATCTAGTAGTCATTCTTATAAAATCGAATCGCCTGGTCGAATGTGAATCAGAATTCACATTTAACCTTTATTCTAACTTGTATTGGCCTTGACCGAGAATTTGTGCAATTCAAAATCAAAGTTTTGATTCATTAAAGTTTATTTTGAAATGGACAATTATTAGGTCATATTTTGATGAAATTAACAACAAATGAGTTCAGTATAATAGAGAAAATAAAAAAAAAAATTAAAAAAATCAGACTCTGAAAGGACAGAATGGATTGACTTCAAACACGCGAAAGGCTTCGGTCTTTACAGATGCAAGTAAAAATGGCATCTCTTCGAAAATGTCATTAGGTTTCAAACACACACTGTAAATGCTGGTGTCTTAAATTTAGACACAAAATGTCTGAAAAATTCATTTCAGACACATTAGGTGACTTATTTTGCACAAAGGTGGTTTACTTCTTCGAATTTCAGACATTACACGGGTCTTAAATTGCTTTCAGTCACAACAAGTAACTGAAAATAAGACACTTCGAACCAAATTCAGACATTTCCAAAATTCAGACGCTTCTCGCTTTCAGACAGTACGACCATGGGCCGTAGCAATTATATCATTCAAGTTCATTTACCAACTAAAAGGAATACCTTTAAATTTTGAAGGATCCCAAAAAAAGTGTTGTTTTTCACAGAAATCTAAAGTTGTTGTTGTGATTTTCCATGTATCGAACCTGGCAACACTCTCGCCAGTTGAGAAACGTAAACAAAACATGTAGCACAATTCTCTTGTTGATTAAAACTTCTTAAGTTTTATCGTTGTAATGTTTACTTCTATAACAATTTAATCAACAAGAAAAAGTAAATTATTATTAAGAACTGAGCTCTAGCTATAATGGATCATTATCTTAAGCCGGAACGGTTCGACGTTGAACCCACATGCACGGGCGCTGAATCCAGGTGGGTCCACTGGTGCCATTTAAAGATGAAACCCTACTTAGGAAAGATTTCTATGGCGAACTCTGCCGTTACATCCAGTATTGCCGGATGTGGTAAAGTCACAATTGAATTAGAAAGTCACTTCTATGCTGAAGTTGAAGTCCTTGTGATGAAAAATTTATGTGCTGACTTCCTTATTGGTCAAGATATTTTAAAACTGCACTCTTCTCTTGTGATCAACTTTGATGGTGTTAGGACTCCCTTAGAAATCTGTGCTTTGACCAAGGCTGATGTCCCACCAGTCTCCTTGTTCTCAAATCTTGCGCCTGACTGTAGACCCATTCAAACAAAATCAAGACGTCTTCCCTCAGAGGATCGTGAATTTATTGCTAAAGAAGTGGACAGACTCATCAATGAAGGAGTCATCGAACAAAGCAATTCCCCATGGAGAGCCCAAGCATTTGTCATCAAAGGAGATAATAAAAAATCTCGAATGGTCATAGACTACTCCCAGACAATTAATAGATTTACTATGTTGGATGCCTATCCGCTTCCCAAAATAGAGGAACTCATCTCCCAGATCGCAACCTATCGAGTTAGCTCACATTCGCTCCAAAGTAGTGGGTACCGAACAACTAAATCATGCTGTCATCTATCGGCGCCTTCAGAAAAATTTACTGCACGACCTCCACACTACCAACTCAGCAAGCAACTTTTTCTCTCACACAACCACTCAACTCTCATGTAACAAACTCAACTCGCACTCAAGCAACTCAATCGTTCGACCCCTTCGCGACTCACTGCGACGTGTCTATGTGGTGGTCTCGTGTACAAATGACAGATACAACAACTAGGCACTAGTGGTTCTTTTTGCCTAGCAGTAAGCATGCCTATCTACTGACCTAGGAGTCCTGGGTTCGAATCCCGTTGGCGCACATTCGCTCCAGCATAGACAGCAATACGACATTCATTTTCATATGTAATTGCGTTTTTTTTTTTGTATTTAAAGTGTATTCTCAGCAAAAATTCTATCTATTAAAGCAAACTTTGTCCAAATTGGTTCTGTAGATCATGAGTTATAGGCCAATATTAACCTATTCCTGATCAATGATTACAACTTCATTTAAATTCTTCCATTTGACGGGTACCAGATAAAAATAGCCAATTTGCAGCGATAACTTATTCAAACTAATAACTTCCAATCTATGATAAGGTTTGGTTTGGCAGTCTCCCAAACTAATGAATAAAAATAAAAGTTCACTAGATCAAAATATTATTTTCGCGTAAACATTTCAGCTTGGCGATAACTACGCCAACTTTCCGAATTAACGGTTTTTGGTACCCGTCTAACGGAAAAGTATCAAATATTGTTGCCAGAGTTTTCTCACGTACCCAAATGTGTCTTGAGTGTTTTTTTTTTTTGTTTTTTTAATATTCAATTGGGTTGGTTGGTTGTATTCAGATTATCTGGCGCCGTCAGAAACACGAGGGCTATAATGCGCCGAAACATTCGTCATAAGACAAGCCAACATACATTTACAAACACCCATGCCTAACACGGGACTCGAACCCGCAACCTCGCGGTCTAGAGGCCAGCACGCTAACCACTATACCGTCTGGTCGGCAATATTCAATTGGGGGTTATAGGAAAAATATTCCTCATTAATCTGATGCAATAAAAGTGTGATCAGAAGTGTTGGTATTGCTTGCCTCTTCTAGAACTGCTGCATCATGGACGAACGGTATACACTATGTTCTAATTGCCCTTTAATACTGTTACTTCATACTCAATAGCAACATATCCAAACTGAGCATCGTTGCCAAGCTGTTGGAGCAGTACTCTTTGATTGCATGATATGAGAGTAAGTACTATGTCACAAAAGACATAACGTGAACGCCGAGGGATATTAATGATAACAGTATTCAAACTTGAAATAATTATGTGCTTGAAGTAGTCAAATGTTTTGATCAGCATTAAATAGCATTTGTTCACAATAATATATACATGAACAAGTAGAATAGTATTTAAGTGACTTGACAATCAATTGCTCAAACTCAGAAATGATTATTTTGATATGCACAACGGTCCCCACAACGGCTTCATTCCTAGTGAAAAAGTTGGTTTATGTAATATTATTTATCTTATTTTCAGTGCTTTTATTACAGTAAATTTTAATTGATCGATTTCTAAATCACCCTCACAGAATTCTAAATTTTCTGTTTTTAACATTCAATTACATTTTTGTTGGTTTTGTTGCATATTACAGGTACTAATGATTTTGAAAATATATTTAACATGATTTGATGCAATTTGGATAAAATTTATTGTGTCCTTAAATTTTATTTTATGAATGATCTTATATGTTCCATATTATTACATCTGAGGATATTTATGATATGACCTGCATATTATGAGGACTGGGTACTCGATGACAGCATTAAAATCAGAAAAATCAACGCATTTGAAATAAATTGAATATTGGTCAAAATAAAGAATTTTTTTTTACATATGTTGTTCAAACCTTTTTTAAATTATATTTTAGAAAAAAGTTTATAATAATAGGCTAATAATTTATTAATAATCACTTATTCAAAACTCGATTAAAAAAAAAATTTGCAATGAGTTGAATTTGGTTACGTTCGTAGAGGAATCTTCTTAAAACTAATAAAAAAATTTTTTGCTTTTTATTTCTTAGAAATGTCTATATACTACATTAAATATCAGCTTTCTCAAAATAATAATAGAAAGTTTTTTTATGTGGTAATTTGTTGAGCGTATGAAAATTTGCAATTTTTTAAGTAATAATAATTAAAAACTAAATTGTATAGATTTGAATAATATTTTTGTTTAATATGTACTTCAGATGTTATATAATTGCCATAAAAAATTTCAATTCTATATCTTGCATAGTCTTTTATATGAGCATACCAAAAGTTGGAAAATCAACGTTTTGAGAAAACGTGAAAGAACTATAAAAGTTTTAATAACTTGCATGTTTTCCAAGTTTAATGTCCTTCAACTCTGTATTTTGAAGCAGCCATCTTTACAGATATTTCAAATTCCTTTTTTAATTCCCCCCTCCCCCTTTTCTTACATTTTTTTAGGTTTTTTAAATGCCCTCTCTTCTTTAGCTTCTCAACGATTAACGAAAAGTCGCAGCGATAGGGAAAATTGTTGTTAAAAGGTCCCATCCCCAAATTACTGGAATTTTAATATTATTTTAGTTTTAGTATGCACTTAATATGTTATTTAATCATAATAACAAATTTCAACTGTATATCTGGCATATTTTTTTTACAAGCATACAAAAATTTGGGAAACTGACGTTTTCAGAAACGCAAAAATTTGTGCACAACTTGCATACTTTTCAAATTTAATATACTCTACCTCCATATTCTGAAATGTCTCCTTACAGATACTTCTATGCCTTCTTGTTTTAATTGTTTATCTTTTATGCATCTTTTAAAGTTTTTTTTTTTAAAGTCCTATATCTGCTTCAACTATTCGACAATAATTGAAGCATTGTAGTGTTTATTATGTAGTGTTATTATAGGGAAATGTTATAAACAAGTTAAATTCCCAGATGGAGAATAATTAGATTATTACTGCTTGATTCATCATTCAAATAAGTTTATGTTGCCACATAATGTATCTTAGACTTGCCAATGCAACTACTATATAAGTGTTTACATCACGCTTGTTATTTGATGTTAAAATTGACTTGTAAAAAGCAACTTAAAACTGTGATACAATCTTGGAAGTCAAACCTTTTCTATTTAAGATTCAGCCACAATACAATGTCCATTTTATCCCAATACATATATTTACATTGAGTCCCAAATCCCTTGCTTGGATATATTAATAGTTGTGTGCCTATTATTAACAGTTGTGTTGCAGTTTTGCAATCCCATGCTTAAATTTACCAGGAAATTGAAACATAGTCAACAAAAAGTTATTTTGACTTTTATTTTAATAAAAATTTGTAATTTAACACAAGCTCATTTATTGCATTTTAATTTAAATAAATGTATTTTTAGCTTCCCAACATCTGAAAGGTAAAATAAACAACCCTTTCAAACACATCAACTGTCTGAAAATATCCCCAATTCAGACAGTCTAAACGTCTGAAAATACCCCATTTTAAGACACTTCAAGTGTCTTAAAGATTAAGACACCATTTTAGATCTTAAAACAGTGCCACTTGTTTAAGACAATTTTGTGTCTTATTTTAAGACATTTCCATTTGCTGTGCAAGAATTAAAATGGCCACTTATAAGAAAGGAAAGGTTATTTGGAAATAAGGAACGAGTCGAAAAGGGTTTTGCAGTTACTGAGATTACGATTAGAATAACCCATCTCTGACTATCACGACAGAAGCTTTTTATGAAAAGAGGTCATAAACTTCTGAAGTCGTTTAAAATCCGAGAGATTCAGAATATAGCCAAAAACTCTCGCTTTCAGACATTCAGTCAAAACTCCAAAAGAACTAGAATACAGACGGTAACAACATCTTCTGAGACGTAAAATTGCTATAAGATTGAAAAAATAAACAGGCACTTCGGATATGGCGTTGAGTGTTGGAAGAAAATCGTTATAAATATCGTTATCGGGGAAGGGAAAAAAAAAAGAAAAAAAGAAAAAAGTTGTACGTTGAAAATAAATTGGTCGATAAAAAGTTCGATTAAACAGTATCGTAAGATGATCAGATTATTGAAGAAATTGTGAAATCATATCCATATGCGCCTACACGAAGAAGGTGCAGGAGTCCCTTCGGCGTCCATGAATAATGTTTGCAAAATATGACTTATTTGTTTCACAATCCAATTTGCCTTCCAGAAAAGTTTGACAAAAAGTAGAATTGTTTTCGATGGAAGTTGCAAAAATAAACAAATCATTACATTATTTCTCTCTACGTGTGGCTATCAAATTGACATATGTCACTTTGTATGGATAAAGAGTAATAAAATTAAAAAAAAAAAAAAAAAAAAAAAAAAAAAAAAAAAAAAAACGTAACTATTCATGTAACTTTTAACCTTGTAATATGCTTGTAATTTTTTTATCGTGAAAAAAAGACACTTTCTGTTAATGATTCAAAATGATTTCTTTGACCTAATTTGTAATCCATATGAAATAATAACTTACCTTATAAAAACACTAAATAGGGAAAAAAATCTCATTAGAACAACTATTACAATAAATGATGAAACATTGTCCCCAAAATAAATAATACAAAGCATACAATGGGGTGGTCTAAAAGTACCGTTTAAAAGAAATTGCACGGGATATGATTTCCTAGAAGTTGTTTTACATCTGCAAAACTTTCCTTCTTAGTACATTTAGAGGTGGGAATAACAAATATAAAAAACAAGAGCTCATTCCATCTACTCCAATTAAAATAAAAAAAATTCCTGAAAACATTTTCATTCATTTCAAATTTTGACCTTAATACAATAAGCAGCACTTTGCCACAATGTGTTCCAGAACTGACCAAAAGACAGCGACAAGGTAAGCTTCACCTATTAAGAAAACTTTCCGTGTAAATTTGTGCTGAATTGACATTTTTTGATGAAGTAGAAATGTGTAACGTGATTCTGGCGGTGATGAAAATGAAGAGAGTGGGGGGGGGGGGGGATTCATTCTTTAGGAGAAGGAACGCGTAACATATCTGAGGCCCGGCTGAAAAAATTATACTTTTTTTTTTTTAAACAACAAGGTTTAAGAGGAAATCTTAGTAAGGTTCATTCCCGATACTCGCTATGTTACAATCTTGTAGCCCAGAGCATTTAGAAACTACTTTCTATAAAACCTTGAAATTTGCCGAATAGGTACGAGAAAGATCACTTAATGAAAAAACATAAATTGTTTTCATTTAATGTTTATCTATTATGAATGAAAATTAAACTAGCATGAAACAAAACCAGATGGAGTCACTGCATATGCATTGACGTAAGGATTTCAATTTTAGAATAAAATATATTGGACACTATTTTCGCGTTTTTAATTTATGTAATTACTTAACGTGATCATTTCCGTACCTACTCGCCAAATTCGAAGATTTTATACAAAGTTTCTAAATGCACTGGGGCCAGAAGATTGTTACATAGCGAGTATCGGGAATGATCCTTACCACAGGACTTCTTTTTAATGAATGTTCTCCAGATGAAGAATGCATTGAAATCTTAAAAGAGGAATTTGTAAGTGGAGAGGGTAAACTGAACTTATCTTTACAGTTTTCGAACCTCGTACAAATTCTCCTCTTAAGATTTCATTTCATTCTCCTCCTTTCCCAACATTCATTAAAATAGTAGCAGATTAAAAAATGGAGAGGCGGCTATAAGATTCCATGGGATTTAAAATTTTGAAAGAAAAATTGTCTAATAATTCCCTTTTAAAGAATGCCCAAATCCCTGATATTTTACTGTTTAATTTCTCCTGTTGCCGGACATTGAGAAACAAAAGTTTTAATTATTTAATTACTAGCGAAATAATGTGCACAAGTTCTTCTCTCTGGCAACTTCAATACATTATTTTTCAACGAGAACTGAAACCTTTTTTTTCCCACTCACTAAACAATCCTTTCCTTTGTCAATTGTTACCACTTTGGCACATCATTACGCCTTAATTCACGTAATAAAATCAGTCAAGTTGGCACCACAAGGGAGAGGAACGTTTTCAAGTGGAGAAATATCCCAAGATTCCAGTTCTTGTTGAAAAAGAATGAACAAATGTAGCCAAAGAGACGCTTGTGCATTATTAGGACTAGATATAAAAGTTTTGCCGAGTCGTTGGTAATTTTTTGGAATTTTCCAACACCAGAATCACGGCAGACATTCTAATTCCATTGTCGACGACATCAATTCAGTATAATTACATGGAAATGTTTCTATTAAATTAGTATTTTTTCTTGTCACTGCTCCACAAACAACAAAACGTTGTCTGCTTGCATTGGGAATAGGACATTCAACAGCTGTCAGGAATATTTTCGCACGGCAGGGCCGCCCCAAACGCAACGCATGTCGAACTGAGGTCAGTCCATCCCGTAACATCGTGCATCCCCCAACTCGACTCCACGAACACCGCATTATGCGCCCACTTCCAACGCAGCGTTTATCCCGATGTCAACACGGGCGGAACTCTGCGTCCAAATGCTCAGCGCGCTGACTTTGAAGGAGAAAAAGAGGAGGGAGAACATTTCGGGAAGATTTCCGGACAAAAACCCAGAAGCGCGTTTCGGGAATCGGACGGATTTGGGAGGGAGCGAAGGCAAGCGGAAGTTCTCGAATGCTTTTCTCCAGTGTCACAGAAGGAGGTATCTTCCGCTTCTGAAATGCTAGGAGAAAAGTTTCCGAGTTCCACCTAACTTACGTCCGGCTTTAACTAATTGGCTGCATTTAAGATACTCTTTTTTACTTTTTTTTTCTTATTAGTTTAGTTGAACCCTCTTGCACTGGCGAGGGGTAAAGCGGATACAAGTTGTTCGGAGTAACATAGGATACTCTAATAAAATTAGAATGCCTTTGTTTAGGGTTAAGCTCTCCGATACACATATAGGAATAACCAGCGAATCTTTGTGGATTGGGAGATTGCACCGCAAACAATCGATTCGATTGGGGTTGGATAAATTGTCACCTTATTTGTTTTGTGACAGTATCCCAACCCCTATAAAATATTCTGAAGTATTTAGTGCTTTCTCCCCATTCAACTCCATTCATCAAACTCACTTGTATACTGTCTGTCTATCGCAGGAATAGCCCTGCCAGGTTGTCTGACGTTGCCGTGGAGACGACTAGCTCCATTTTCCGCCGGAGATACTATCTCGAGGCGTCGATTTGCATGCAGATCCCTATTCCAAATCGAAATGCTATTATTCTCCTGAATGACAGTATGTGTACAAGCACGCAGAACTTTACACTCGCTGGTCCCAATTTTCGTAGCAATATAGTAGCGTGGTGGGGTTTTTTTTTTATTTCTTTATTTTTCTATTTTTTTTTTCTAATAATTTTTTTTTGCGCTTTTGTGAGCCAACTAGTTAGAGCTAAACTATCTGAATGGATGCTCATGTCTTATTTTGATTACACACTTTCCGCTTTCTCGTCAATTAAAACTGCAAGTGACATCCATCGCTAGGATTTTGACGTACAACAAATGACGAAGGAGGATGACTCTCGCTAGTGGTTGATACCCTTCCAGTAGTTGATCAAATTTTTGAGAGAAAAAAAAAACACACGCCACAAGCATACGGAATGGAGTTTAACACGTGGCATTAAACGTAACATGTTTCTTTGAATGTTGGTGCTACTGTTTTCACGATGATTTGGGCTGTCTGCACCAGCCAATATGGAATTTTATTGTCTGAGAAGTGTCATCGGAGTGTTGCAATCAGTCCATATTGCAATTAATTATCCACTTACATTTTGCGCTTTACAAGCAATATTTTCAGTGCTTTTATTGTTTGTGATAGCAAAAGGAAAAATTGGTTTGATCAACTACTGGCGAAAATAAAAAACTAATTCCTAAAGTGGCAGATTTGTTTTATAATTGAAGCTGGGTCCTTTAGAGAAAGGCACACCACAGCTATCGAATAATAATGAGTTAGTCAAAGCAATAACAAATAAAATTAACCAAGCATTCGAGAAACCATTTGAACCTTGAATACCAAAAAACTCTGTAGAAGGAGCAACAGGAAGTGGAGGAGGGTGTGTTCTGAAATGTGATGTTCAAAGCTATTTTTGATCTTGTCAGACCGACTGCAGGGATTTCTTTCAGTTGAAGCAATGCATTATAATTCCAAACGTATACTTCTTTATTTAAGGTCAACCAAGATATTGAGATGATAAACAATCCAGTTCAGCGATCAACTTCCAAATTCGCCAAATTCTATATGTTACCAATCACTGCCATTTCAAAATGATAGGAAAAGTTAACAGTGCTATACCAAATGTAAATCAATCTAAAGACATATCCCTCGGCCAAGAAATTAATGGGTTTGTAAATCGTTGAAAATATCCGGAAAAAAAAATCTTTGAAATAAAGTTAATATCTTCCTTTAAAAAAAAAAAAAAAAAAGGGACATAGTCTGGATTCGAATAAGGATATCGTAACATTATTTGTTTAACTTTTGAATTTTAAAATAGTAATACTTTAAGATTTTCGCCTTTTCCAACATTTCTAGAAATTTCTCAGTTGCATGTTTTAAAACGAGGGTTGAGAGAATATCTTAGTAGAATTTGTTGAATGTGTGAAGACTTTGTAGTTAAGTGAAAAACCAAATAACAGATAAGGTAAATTTTTAAAGTTTGGTGAGATAAAGCGAAATTCAAATGGGACATTAGATTTTACGTTTTAACTACAGTAGGTATTATATAAATAAAACAAAATGTGATATGTAAATGTCAAACTGTATTCTTTAATGACGTGAGAAAAACAAATAATTTTTGTCAGCATTTATTTTTTAAATTGTTATTTCTATTAAGTTTTAACATACCATTACGGTAATGTACGATTACAGTTAAGCCTTTCAACCCTAATGGTTTAGGCAAGGAACAGTTTAAAACCAAAATTTTTTGTAATACTTTAGTCTGTAAAGTATCAATCAGTATAAACTATCATCAGTTGAAAGTGGTAAAACAATACAAACTACAATGTAATTTGCAGTGGCAAACAGTACAAACAGGCAATCCTTTTAAAAAGAGAGAGAGACCGTATAGGTAAATAACAAATTATAGAAAAAGTGGCAAAAAATACAGGGTCTAAAATTCTTTTGTTAAGTTACTTTTTGTACTTGGGGATTGGTGGAAAAATAAAGTGTTCATTTTACTCGTAATAATAAAATAATGCATTGGTGACCATCAGCACGCATGGGCCTAGGCCATCTACTTGGTTGATTGGTTGATAATGTTTAATGGCCCAAGAGCAGAGTTGGCTAAGCTGCGTCAAGCATCTGTTCTAAATACAACTAAATTTACATGACTTGTTAAAATCCTGTATCTTTGAGAAATAGAAAGTTGTTCAATTGAATCATTTGTTAACTCCTTGACATTAAAACAAAAGTTTGTGCAATACACGGATTATTTCAGAGATCACTGCCGAAAAAGTTTGCAGATGCGATTTTTATATATTTTTTTTTATCAGTACTGTTGAAAGGGGGAAAGCATCTTCAACAGTCTAAACAAAACAGCATTGATGCACGACCGAAACAGATAATCTAATAATATACTGCCCGGTGTTCACCGGAAACAGTTCTTGACGTCTCGGAGACGTCATTGTACGTCAAAGGGTTAAAATGTGTGTAGGATTAAAAGTTATTTTTCCAAAACGAAGTGGACGGTGGTTATTGAAAAGATATCATTCAACTAAAATATGTTTGAAATTAAAATTCTATTACACGCTGTGCACACGGTGCAGATAGGTCAGGTATGACAGGCTTGTGGGTTAATCTTATATGGCCTATACGCTGTCTCGCCAAAATAACTTCACGCTTTAGGCTTCCTTTCCAAAATCCACAGCCTCTTGTTGATGGTAGAGTAGAGCGTAATTTATTGGCTAGTTGGTCATCCCATAAGTCCTGACAAACTTTGATAATGCAATGTCCCACATGGTGTAAAATATCTCAAAAAGGGAAAGCTCTATTAACTAGGGGAGTGGCTAGTTTTTCTTCTACTTGGTTAAAATATAAACCAGCGATTTAATTGCAAGAAGCACCCTTATTCGGTTTAACAAAATTAATGTATACCTCAATTTTAAATAAGTAATTGTATACATCCTCTTTTCTTTTTGTATCTTTTAATTTCTGAAGTGTGGTTTCAATAAAAAGTAAAATGGCTTCAAACACTTATAAATACCCGTTATATTTTAGTTTTCCAAATTAATGGAAAAAAAGCAACGGCACTCAAAGTTATCACTCATTGTGTTATGTTTAAATATAAAGGAATGTGTAGTACTTCAGGCCAATTTTCACTTTTTAGAATTTTGGCTTTTTTTGTTTTAAAAATTACGGGTTTTGATTAATAATCGTGTTGTACCTTTGATCTTGTATATTTTACCATTTAAGAGATTTATTTAGTGCGGTTTTTATAAATAAATGTGTTGGAACCTGAAACAATAATTAAATCGAAAATATTAAGTGAAAATGGCAATTAAAAAAGCTTAATTTGTAAGATTTGAAGTCAAATGAAAATATAAATATTTACGTTGAATGTTGTGCTTTGGGCTGGTCGCAGAAACTTTTAAGAAATAAGTAGACACGATGATGATCGTGTTAGAAGCCTCTAATCAGTTGTGGGTCTGTCTGGTGACAATTTAAGCTACATAGCGAGCTGAAATTTTATAAATTCGTGTTGTTTTTTTTCCCTTCTTTTTTTTTTTCTTTCTATTTTCCCCTCCTTCTTTATATAACATTTTAATGCGGAGTTATTGAGGTAAGTATGGGAAAAAAGTTATTTAGTGGTAAAAAAAAATCCTTTTGGGTGTAAAAAAAAAGCTATCATCTGTCTAATATTTATACTTACTCTAAGAATCACCTGAACTAATTACTTCGAAAGCATACACAAAGTCCGTTTACTACAAGTTTCTAATAACTTAGTTTTCGGTGGTGTTTTTTCCCCCCTTTCCCCCCCCCCTCCTCTTCTCTTCTCTTCCCCTCCCATCCCCTCCTCCCCTAAATTTTTCAATAGTTCCCAAAACTTTTGAGATGCAAATATTTGTTCAATATATCTGCGGTAATAAAGATATTTGCAATGTTTTTTAGATAAAATGGACCACTTCCATATCGAATTTGACTTTTTTTCCCTGCAAGATCCAAGAATACCCATAACACAATACACAAGGTATTGACAATAACATGAATCTAAAAAACCTACAACTCGCACTGTAACAATGTCTGATGTCCCACCCAACTAATAGGCGACTCATACGGTGCAAATTCTGTGCACTTCCACTTTTGCTGATTTGTCTCAATGTATCGATATCGATTAAACAACTGGATAGACTGCTCCGATGTCAATGCAAGGGAAAGAACGCGCCGATTGATGATGGGTGGACGTTTAACCAATCACAGTTCACTTCTATAGTTGGGTAGGAATGTGAGAAACCTTGCAAAGTGCCCAAGTAGATATTTTTTGGCACATTATTACAAACTGCGGTGTACTATTGACAGTTCTGCTGTGTACAATCCAAGATTTTATTTTCAATCCCTCAGCAATCTGTATTGTTTTTGTCCATCCAACAATCTGGCAACCTCTTCATTTTCCCAGCGTTAAGCAATCTATCCAGTTGTTTATTTATATCGATCGAATGTGATTCAAGCAAGGAGCGCAGTGAGTTTTCAAAAAACAATTTAGGTAGGAATTTCAGGAACAAGTTACTGATAATTTAAAAAATTCTAAGAAATTTAGGGACAGTCCTAAAAAAATTAGGGACGATTCCAAAAAATTTCGGGATATTTCTTTTAAAGATGGCATAAACCCGAAACACGGACATATTCTTTTCAAAGCTTTGAATACCGACCAAAAAAAAAAAAAAAAAAATACTATTGCTAAAAAGTTGTTTGACTTTCAATTTTTTAAAACTACGAATATATACAATCAAACAATTATATTATTTTCAGAAACATACAAATTTAATTAAAACCACTAAGTGAAATATTTAAGAAACATTGTTTCAACTTTCTTTAAAACTTAAACTAATTTGAGTTTAAATACAATTTAAAATTGTTGGTTAATAATTAAAGTTTTATTACTGAAATTCTCAAATTTGAAATTTCAAAAAATATTTTCTCTGGAAGAATATTCGGGCTTTTTTGCGGGTTTTGGTGGAAAATCGCGAAAAATTCCGATTCTTTTTTTTTTTAATAGGAATTAACGAGCACAATTTTAGGAATTTTAAGAAACAAAAAAATTTAAGGAATATTAGGAATTTTAAGGCGAATGCAACCCCTGTTCATGGTTTCAGCAAGTGAGGTCTAAATCGCGACGAATGTATTTGTTTATACTGCCGCTTTGCAACTTTACCAAAATACCAAAAATTGACAACTGACAAGTTTGCTTGATGGAAAATTACTCATTCTGTTCACGTAAGAACAAAAAACACCATAATTTAAAAATACATTTCTAGAGATTATCTCATTAAAATTGTATAATTTGTCTCAAAAAGAGTCGTAACATATTTCTCAGGAAAATTAGCAATTTGGGGGTAAGACGAGTGTAAAAACAGTCGTCTAAAGTAGCGTACTGAAGAAAAAAAAATTCTCCCTTGTTGAAACAGTAGAATTAAAATACATGAATTTATTTGAATTACAAATTACTTTTTAATAGTGGGTGTTATTTGAAATAAATCTTTGCAACGAAGGACAAACTACGTCGAAACAATATTGCGCCCTATAACAGCAGAAAAATACACAGTTATCAGCTCAAATCGATATTGTCTCTTCAGAAGGAAAATTAAATTTACCTCATATTTTCATGACAAATCCCTGTAACTACAAACGTGTAAAATATTAAATTTAAAAAGAAATAGCGCACAAAAATTATTTTTACATTTCTTAAGGGCTGAAAACAGTCAAAGTGTAAAAAAAAGGAACATATACGCAGCGTCATTTTCAACAACGAAAATAGCTAAATAAGAATATATTAGTGACTAAAGTGTGTCCAGAACAGTAGTGCAGCCACAAAAAAAATTCTAAGGGGGAGTTTCAGACAAATTTAGTCTAATACAGCCTTATAAATATAAAGTGTACTAAAAATAATAAATTTTAAAAAAATCATAATTTCTTGCAGAAAAAAAAAGCGGAGAATTTTTACCTGATTTTTTTCAAATATTAGTTATTGACTAAAAAAAATGTATATATTTCTAAACATATTACTTTTTACTTAAGAATATTAGTTGAGAACTTCCGAAAAATGTGATTTCTTTCAATACGTGAAATTTCTTCAATCGTTTTTATATTTAAGAATAGAGATGGAAAATAACTCCTTTAATTTAGAAGTTTTTTTTTTACTAGTGTAAACGTCAATACACATCAGTGTTTAGTTTGAATCTAGGTGTAGAAGTAAACATCGACTAGTGTAAATTATTTGTGGTGTTAGCTACAAAATCAAGAGGCAAAATACGTCTACAAAACAGTAATGTAACAGAAAAAATACTGTTGGTGTTGTGGAATTTCGCGCTTGTTTGATAATAAGGACTGGATGATCCGAATTTGAATATTGAAATAAATTTAAATCGTACTTAAGAAGCGATAACAGTACAATCGCAAAATTACAGCTATTGATAATTTAGCAAAAAGGAATGTCAAGGACTAATGACAGACTAAAATGATAAATATTACATAGTAATTTGCATTTCTCTAATATAAATATCCATATGAAGTATATATTCGTTAGCGCTAGACAATTTTACTTGCTTTTTAATTCGTAAAATGAAATGGGGTGTCTTGGACCGAAACTTAACACAACATAGATTAAATTGAAAGGAAAACTCGGGAGAAAAAAGTTGATAACATAATTCTGCACCATTACTGCTGCAAATGTTACAAAGTACTGCAGATGGGAATTTATACAAATAAATTATTAATAAATTAATTTTTAAACATTGTTTAGAGAAAAGTGAAGATGGCATGATCAGTTCAAAATCACTCAAAAATATTTTTAGAGTAAATTAAATCCCCCATTACTTTCCAGACTTCATTGCTTTCCGCACTGCATAAACAATAGGTTAAGTGTACTTCAAACTCAAGTGATATAAAATCAATAGTAACGTGAAGATAGAACTGAAACTATATCGATTTGGTTTTAAAATGTGTCATAAATCTCATCATTAAACTGATCACAAATGTTCAGATGAATTCTGATTGATCTGATGCAACACCTTCCTAAAAAAAAATCCAATTATAAAATTTGTTCGTGCTATTTGACTCTTTCGAATGAATAATTACATAAATTCGGCTGTTTGCAATCACTTCTGACCCATTTTAAATATTTTTTTTAAAATCCTTTTAAAATTTATTTTATCCTTTGGCAAGTTTTTGTATATTCAAGAAAAGAAGAAAAAAAACTCTCAAACTACCTACTCCTTATAATTTATTTTAATATACAGAATTCCTCCTATCAAGTCGAGTGTTTCTTAAAACAAAAACACGATGTAAATAATCGCCGAAATTTACTATGGAATACTTTTTTTACAATACGTTATTGGATTTCGTAAAATGAAATGTGGTGAGGGAACCTTTTCATTACGATAAGCAGACAACCTTTCTTAAGGAGGATAGCCATTCTTTCTGGTCCGAATACCAATTAACTACACTAAAAACCCTTTTAACAGAAGCATATGTCATCGATGTAGACAATGGGTTTACACATGAATCGAAAACAATTGGGACTTTCTGAATAACGGTGTTCAGAAGAAAAATGTATTAATAAGGCATATACTCGAAGAAAATATGCAATTTTTTTTTTTTTTTATTCCAAAACAGAACGTGATTGACAATTAGGGTTGGACGAATATAATTATCGAAGCCCTTTCTGAGAGAATTCAAAATCTTATTGTTCAAAAGTTATTTATTGTCTTATCACCAGAAATCCATCTATACGACTAAATCCGAAATCTCAATTTCTGCCTCATTTTGAATGACTCCAATAACGACCACCTTGACAAAAGAACTCCAACACCAACCTTGGCAAAATACGACTTTTGAAACTTAAAATGTTTAACTTAGCACAAAACGAGCAAATGAAGACGGATTGGAAATAACCAGCAAAAACGATTAGGAAATTATAAAAAAGTTTTTTTTTTTTAAAAAAGGAAGACATTGAAAGTAAAAATGTCCTTCCATATAATCCAACAACTGTTTATGGGTTTTATCTTTGATTCAGGTCTCATGGAGCAAGATCCGAAAGAAAAAAAAGAAAAGAGAAAAAAAAAGAAAAAAAGAGCCACGCTCACATAATTCATAAATCAAAATTGAAACATTTAAATTGCTTTTAATATAAAATACAATTAAAATATACTTCAGAAATCATTCAAAATTATTGAAATATGTTGGCATATTCAGGCAGATTAAGAAACAGTTAAAATATTGATGGCATGTCACATATGAGACGAGAGATTTCAGAATTGACGTTGTTTTATTATGCAGTGTACTGATATAGGAGCAAACTTAGTGCTTGATTGAAAGGAAAATTCTGGTTGCGTCTAAGGTTAATAATACCAGTATTCCAAAATTCTTAATAAGCTTCACATATGACACAGACTCTAAATGATAAAATGCAACCTAGAAGAAAGGCTTAAAAGATGAAGAAACAATAGGCATTAACTTTTATCATTTTTGAAAGTGCCATTATGACGACAAGTATGTAGTATGACAATATAAGATTAGAAAGAAGTAGAAAAAAATTATAGTTAAAGAACATAGTAAGTAGGCAGTAAAGTAGGTAAGTGAAGTAGTTAAAATGATTACGGATAACAGATTTATAACTTTGAATTACTAATAATCTCAGAAATTTTAAACATTTGAACGTTTATTACAATTGGGCATTGACAAATAATTGGACAAATGTACATGAGATCCAAATATATTCAGGACTGAAATTTTCCTAAACATAACTTGTTTAAAGAATATTCCCTGTGAGTCATCTTTTCTTTGGTGAATAACTTCAAATGAAGGTAAAAAATTTACCACAAAGTAATAAAAGTATCAAAACGAAATAGTGACACTAATCAATTACAAATTCCTGGACATCTTATCACTTTGAAATTTGCATTCTCATTCAACCAAAATCCATGACCAAGCTTTTGAATTTAAAACTTGCCATCATAAAAGAGGTTTTTTCTTGCGAATCCCCTTTAATTGTTGAAAACCGTCAAAATAATTGACGTTTTCTTAAATGAATTGCAATTTACTCCAACAATATATTTTCGTTATCATGCCCTTCCAACACCTACGCCAATATTTGTCAAATTTCAATAGCTTTAACTAATTCATCGCGAAAACATTATTTGAGGCAATATCTTACATGGGCTACTTGCGTAGGACATAAAGGTATACGTAATTTTTTAATCATGCGTATACGTAATTTTGATGCTAGGATTATTTTCAATAGCAGCAAATCGAACTGATACTTTCAGTTTTTACAAATTACAAATATATATATTCATTTTTGTTCAATTATTTCAAGGATAACGACGCATAGGAGAAGATTAGATAACATCTGTTTTGAGTCCTTATAGTTAAAGAAATGCATCAACGAGAAAACACATTTTGCATTCAGAATCTCACCCATTAACCAATAAAATGCTTTCCAGATTACAAATATAAACCCATATCGATGCAACCAATGCACAGAGTAAGTCGCCCTTTGTAGTGATCTTATTTTCGGGAGTATCAGTGAAGTATCCAGGAGCGTAAGAACTTGGCTTTTAAGTTATTTTGAGTGTGAGATTGCTCTAAAACGAATTACATTGAATATATACCAACATTTTAAGCGAATTTGTGATGCATAAACACCACAATCTTTCTTTTTATAGAAGTATAAAATGATTTTTACAGAAGCAAAATGCATAGAATCAATAATATTTTCTTTTTTTTTCTTTCGATAAAACGTGTTCGACATGCGGTCTGAATTTCCATCCAGCTACCTGATAATGCGATTCAAACGGTTTTAGCATTTGCTGGAAACAAGCTATGTTTTAGTATAAGCAATTCAAGCTATTTCCAAAAAATAATCAAAGTAAATAAATACATGAAGTAAATTATCTCTGAGGTATAAAAAAAAAATTAAATTAAATTTTAGTGTGAACCTGTGTATGGTAGTTTGTAGAGTGTCCAGACAAGGAGACGGAATTTAAGGCAGTGCTTGTTTTGGAGTAGTCGAATATTCAAATTCAAGAACTGCTAAGCTACTTAGTGTCTCAATTGTAGAATATTTTGCTCCTGAGAAATATTTATCGATTAAAAAAATTAAAACAATTTAGCATAGTTTTTTTTTTTTTTATAAATAGCACACCAAAAATGCTAACAAAATATACGTATATTTTTACAATACTGAATTTCAGTTCCACATCGGCAATTTTATTTAATTTCAAAGAGGTATTTGTAAAATGGAACAGTCCTAGAGCACTTTGGATGATATTAAATATAGGAGCTGCTTGGAACACAGATTTAATAGTAACAGTGCGGTGCAATCGGATCGTGTGCAACATCTTTGTGCAATAACATGCGAGCTATGAAAAGATATCTTGGGTCTATTTTCGAGGTTGGCAAAAGGGGGAAGGGGTGGAGGGTTTCTCCACCATCTTCCGAAACGTTATTAGGGCCATTTATATATCAATGTATTAAAGCCAGAACTTTGGAAGGGGTGTGGCTTCATGGTAATAAGTAATAAATACGTCAAACAATATAATTGAGATGTTCTTTCTTTTTCAATACGCAGTTGTAAAAATAACACTCTGGATACGAAAGAAGTTGTGAAGATGTTAGTGGATACCAAAAGCATTCTGAGTGTGCTTTTTCCAAAAAGAGAGAAACAGAGGCAAGAAGGCTCACACATAAAAAAAACAACCCAGAATCTTGGTCATTGCGACAATTTCCCTGAATGGTTTTGCGAAAAGGAATTTAATTAAATAGTATTAGTGCTATTTTCAAAATCTGCTTTCATTTTCTACTTCTCTTAGTAATTAACATTTTATTCTGACACGTGTATCTTTTCTCCGCCACCACTGATAAAAAATGTAACAGTGTGGAGTAATATAATTTGTTAATGGGAAACCACTCAAACAGAGAAGTATCTTAGTATTGTGCAAGTAGAAACTTAATTGTAATTAAAAATATATATAACCTAATTTCTTTAAAACTGATAACGTTCAAACGATAGAAGCAAAAAAATAATCGAAGTAAATTTTTTAACTTTTAACATTAATTAATGTAACCTTTTCTAACAGCTTCTAAAGGAATCGTTGTCTTTCAGGAAGATTCGAGGAAAAATCCTTTATAAGATATGCCGCAACAAATTGACAAAATATTAAAGAACTTTGATCAAGCTCATGCTATAAAGCTATAAAGAAAGTATAAGTAAGCTATAAAATCATAAAACACTATACCGACCGAAAGTAAGCTATAAAATCATAAAACACTATACCGACCACTTAAATGTCAGTCTGGTAGGTAAAGAAAAAAATAAGATGTTCCAAATAACTAAGTATCTCAGAAGCAATTTTTTATAAACTGTGAGCATCTATTTTACCCATAGATTTTGCTGCGTCTAAACAAAAGTGGACAAACTACACATTTGAGGAAAAAAAATTATACATCGATTTGAAATGATCATTTGAAAGGAAAGAATTTTTTAAGGACCTTTAAGTAATGTACATTATGTTATGCACCCTTTAGAAATCGTACACAGATTACGCGAACTTCCAAGAACCGTAGAAGATCTGCTCTCAAAATAAGATTAAAATTTCGAAACAAACTGATCACACTTACGTTGAACATCAGCAGTTCAGAAGATTTCATTATCATTTAACAACATTAACTCAATCGAGGTATTTGAATTCAGTCTGATAGATCAACAACTTAAAAACACTTGGCCTTGTATAAAAACAGGCACTCGCAAATCATTGTGATTACACTTTGATTTGTTTATTATCTGCGTATGGGAAAAGGTTGAAAAAAATTTGGAAGCACTCTGATCATACTCGTGTTACATAACAAAGATTACATTAATGAAGATTCTAAAATTACAAAGAGGTACATTGATTGAATTATGACAGAGCCTATTTAATTTCAGTCTTGTCTACCATAATTCTGTTTATTTAGTTCTATCATTGCAACAACAACAACAACAAAAATCACGATAGCAGTAGACCACATTCATTAACCTAGAAGTTTAACTCCCTCGCCCCCTTGACTTCACTCCAGTTAAATAAATCAGTATCCTAAAATTATTTTGAATTTACAGTCAATTGAATTCCTAAATTAAAAATTGTATTCTTTCTTTCTTCCGTTATTAAGGTTCCTCTTACTCGATCCTTACTTTCAAGCCACTGTGATTATATTAATCATGGCAGTTTGTACCATGGTTGGTAAATTGCAGATCCCCAGACAACAATTACAAATAATTCAAAATCGTATTCAATCGAAGACTATTTCTGCAGGACTTTCTTCGACAGTGTCGCGATATTCGGGGCATTCAATAGTACTACGGGCATTCAATCAGCACATTACGAAAAAATTGGAACGTATTAAAATGGCACTACAGTAAATGTGATATTTCAGCTGTCTTTGGAAAAAAAAATATTACGACATACTATTTGTGGTTAAGGAGCAAACATAAAAAAGGTAACTTTCGAGACACGTTTCATATTATAAATTCGGGTAAAATAAATAATTTATCGATAGGTAGTAGCAGAAAGATACTTCCTGTATCTTCATATGAGCTTTTGGAGAAGTATTCAAATAAGGTTTTGTTAAAGGCGAACCAAGGGAAAATTTAATTTTACTCGTTTTTCACTAATAAAAAAAAATAAATTAGAATACGAAGTTTCAAATCGTAGATATTGATCTAACATTAATTTCTGAACATTGAATATGGTAAAATAATTTAGTTTGTAAACTAATAATGAATGGATTCTCATTGGATGTAAAATCACATGCAACTCATTCGGATCTAAATATGAATCTGGCAAGCAATTCCATTGAATTCAGATAATTAAAATTTTAATTGAAGAATTAATACAGTAAACCTTGTATGCAAACAAATTTAAAAAAAACCTTGTCGATAACAACTGTATACTTTGTTAATAGTAATACTTAGTTACGAATCATCATCCAACCTTTACAACTTGTTATTTTAGCGGCTCTTAAAAACATCGTGAAACACGAAAACTTAAAATAACTTCAATACGATTAGAGCTTACCTAAGCTTATATTTGACATTCTGCTTTTATTCTAAATTCTAAAGCTCACGTTATTTTTTTTTTTAGCTTTATAAAAATTGATAAAGGGCAAAAAAGCAGGTCCAGTCTACCACTCTCTCTTTAACAAATCCCCAATGCAGAGCTGTGTACTATCAATGAGGAACTTGCACAAGTGAGAAAAATGAATATTTTTTGTTACTTTCTAGTGTTATCCAACGAATATATTTGAGCAGTGAAATTATTTTTTATCTTTATGCTTTCAATTAATCAAAAATAGAGTTTGAAATCAAAGCCAAAATCACGTGACCAAAAACGCATAAAAAAAACCTGTGAAGTAGTTACGCATAGATTCCGTCGAAAATCCAAGGATCCGTCAATCCTCACTCCCTCCTCATCTAAAACAGGTTTATCATCTGCGCATTGACGTCACACGCAAAATTAGCTTTTTTCCGTCAAATCGCAAAGTGAAAAACTAAATATTTTTTTAACTATCTATCCGAGCTCAAATTTTTGAAAGAATGGTACTGTTTTTCGTGATTTTTTCTCTACTTTTATTCAAAAATAAAACCAAATTACGTGAAAGTTCCTCATTTCCGTTTCTTAGAGAAGGCCTCCAATCATAAGCTTTTTACAGAGAACGTTCTTTGGAAAGTTGATCAACCAAGACCCACTCTTTCGATGTTTTCCTCTCAATCTTTTACATTTTTTGACATTTAAAGTAAATTATCACAAATAATTTTTTTAAAAATGCAAAAATTACTTGCGTATACTACTAGTTCTTAACAGTAGTGTAGTTTTGCAGTAATTTTTAGTTCCAATAATATAAACGAACGATCCAATGACAATTTTAAATTACGTTTAAGGCCGTCAAACTTTAAAAACGAAGTTGAAACAATGAAAGAATAAAAATATCTCTTTTGGAATCGCCCACATTAAGAGCTGCAATGCTTGCTGATGGTTATCATTTCATTTATGGTAGGCACACATTTTTGTTTTGGAACCCACCAAAATCTGTTTAACGTCCACAGATTGGGAAAAGCTGTTATGCCATTGAACTAACAAAGGAGTCGAAAATTTAGAATAAGAGACAGTTTTAAAATATTTTTTGGAAAAAAACAAAAAGTTACTAAACCAATAAACTAAATAAATACTAAAATACATTACATAAGTTAAAGTAGCGGCATACCATTGAACATATTCTTGACGAAATCTGTTGTATATGAGAATCATTTAAGTTCTATTCAAACAAAAATGGTGAAGGCTAAATTCTCTAAAAATCTTCCCTAAAATGCAAGAGTTTACCAAGAATATAAGTATTTCTTAGTTACTAGGGAATATTTTTTTTTTCTTTCCAATTTCAATTATTTTAATGTGCTTCTTTAATTTTTACCAAAGTGTCCAGATGTAATACATTATCTAAAACAGAAACTTTTTTTAGTGATTGCATAGTCATCAATCCAGGTGTCAATTTAGAAACAAATTGCTCTTTTACATGGGGAATTGAGTCTTGGACAATTTCGTTGTAATAATATCATTATTTTTAATTCATGTGACCATGATTTTTCGTTCATAAGGATCATATTATTAATACGAGAGAAATTAAATCTGCAAATGCAAACAAGCTGTCCTTGTCTGCAGGTTCTCAATGGATCTGGTCAGCTAATTCTTGACAATGAAGTGTCTTTTTTTCCTCTCCCCTCCCCCCTTTAAATTTCAAGTTTAGTACAATTCGTTCAATTAAAATGTTTAACAAGGCGAATAAAAAATGTGTGTTTACTCAATTTGATATTCGCATATAACTTTATGTGTTTGAATTTCTAGATCTCAACTGTACCTGTTCCAATAAAATGATGTACTATCTCTAGAATTTAAAAACACGAATACAAGTTGTGTAAATTGTTTTACATAAAAAGTACATAGGGAGGAAAGAAATTTTAAGACAATCGATTGAAAAAGCTTTAAAATTAATGAAAATATCAGAATTTTTTTTTTAATATTAGGAAAGCAGCTCATTACTTTTTAGTAATTGAAGTTCATAAGAAAAAAAATTAAAGAGTTGCACACTTAATTAAGCACTATGGATATGATTGTTATGATAAAACAAGATAAATATTGTGAGAAAAAGAAATGCGGAAATAATGTAATAATGCACAATTGGTAAGTTAGAAATAATGATAGAAATAATTTTATATAAGAAATATATATAATTATTTAGATTTAAATATACCAGTCAATAGGCTCAGACATTAAAGAGAAATCACAATGAATGCACTGAAGCACGAGATGCAACTCAACAACTCATGAAAATAGTGCAACTATTTAGCTACACAATAATTGCATTAAGCTAATTTAAATAAATTTTAACGTCGTCGTTTTAAAAAAGGCATTGAATTTAAAAAAAAAAAAAAAAATGAATTGAATTACATCCCAGTGCTTAATACTATTTTTTTTTTATAATTGTTTTCAAGTTTTGTGTATTATTAGTAAACGTATCATTTCATTATTAGTATTTGAATTTAAATATCAATTCAAATTTAGTAACAGTTAAAAATCTAAAATATGATTTCATAAAAAATTGAAATGCAAGTAAAATATACAAATAAAATAAAATTTAACGTCAAAAAATTATATTAAACTTAAAAAAGGAAGTTAAATTTAATTAAAAATGAAATAAAATTTTACTATAAAAATGAAATTACACTTTAGTAAAAAAAAAAAAAAAAATTTAGGCAAAAAAAAAAAAAGTTATAAAATTATACAAATGAAATTTTCGAATGCTCAAGATGCATTCTTTAAAAAAAAATTCAAGACGTTTTTTGTATTATAATTTACGTTTTAGTATGTGTTCTGAATATTTATTTATCAAAATCCATCTTATGACAAACCTTCCAAATTTTTTTTTTTTTTTTTTTTTTTTTCATATATTCCTTCAAAATAATTTCAGTGCAATACATAAAAACTTGATAATGCTACCGAGAGTAACAATTATAAAGCAATAATGGTAACATACAAATGTAGACATGCAATACTTAGAGCAAAAAAATATATAATCAATTGAATTTAAAGTAATGCAGCAGTTTGATGTCTCAGTAGGCAGAGACATAAAAATGCAATAAGAATCAATGTATTAAAACAAGGATGACTTACCACTAATGAAAATAGTGCAATTATCCGAACTACGAATCCATTATAAAATCAATGCACAAATCAAATAATTGTAATGTCCTCATTATAAAAAAAAAATAATTAAATAAATATATATATATATATATATATATATATATATTTTAAACTGGAACTTGGTTACAACCTTGTGTCCACCATTAAAAATATTAATTTTTAAAAAATACTTTAAGTTTTAATATTTAAAGATTTAATAGAAACACGATTCCATTAAAAAAAAATTTACTTATTTTTTTTTTTTTTTTTTTAAGTATTAGGTATAAAAAAGCAAATTAAACTAAATTTCAATTTAAAAAATTCAATTAAATTAAAAATTATATTTACAAATTACAAATTTAAAAAACCATTTTAGATAAACTCAAGTTCAGTTTAAAAATTATCTTAATAATATAATACTAAAGACGAACTCCGGTAGGTTTTTTTTTTTTTTTTTTTTTTTTTAAATAATTAAAGTATTATGCACAAAACTATATATTGATATTGAAAGTGACAATTTTAAAATTCTCAATTGAGTAATTATTCGGAATTGAGGTTAAAATTTATAAGAATACTTGAGGAAAGTCTTAGTGAAAAACTTGATAAAGAGTCTGTGTTGGAGTGGAGAGAGAAGTTTTTTTTGGGTCTAGGCAAATAAAAGTAAAAAGTTCACAAGAAGTCACTGGTTACGTTAATTTGAAACTTCTTATTATGTATGTCAAAATCTGTAAGAGCTTGTCTTATTGGTTTTTCCTTTTTTTCACGCACATGGCTTAACCTGATGTGAAATGTAGTTTTTAATCAGTTCGAAAATTCACACCATGGACTCAACCTCAAGTTGAGTGTCGAAGTTTTATTTCTTGTCTTAACACATTCTTTGTTTAGCCTGAAATGACGGGAGATTCTTAGTAATTGAGTTCTTAGTTAAAAGAGAGTACACTACTTCCCAAGATATGCATCATGAATTCCACCACAGGTAGAGAGCTTGGGTTTATGAAGATTTTTTGACCTTTGTCTTCACGCCACCCTTTGTTTCAACTGGACTGAGTATTCGAGATCTTGGTTCAGTACTTGCAGACCAATTCCAAAATAAGCACCATGGATTCCATCACAGGTTGAGAGGATTAGTGAATTTAGTTTTTTTTTTCTTTTTCGTCTTGGCACATCACCCTCTGCTAATCATGGAGTTTCGTCATTAAGATCACTATTGAGTTTTTAGTGAAGATGGAGAAGACCACTTCCAAATTATTCAGCATGGATTCCATAACAGGTTGAGAGGATTAGTGAATTTAGTTATTTTTTTCTTTCTTTGAACATCACTCTCTGCTAATCATAGAGTTTCGTCATTAAGGTCACTATTGAGTTTTTAGTGAAGATGGAGAAGACCACTTCAAATTATTCAGCATGGATTCCATAAGAGGTTGAGAGGATTAGTGCATTTAGTTTTTTTTTTTCTTTGCACATCACCCTCTGCTAATCATGGAGTTTCGTCATTAAGATCACTATTGAGTTTTTAGTGAAGATGGAGAAGACCACTTCCAAATTATTCAGCATGGATTCCATAACAGGTTGAGAGGATTAGTGCATTTAGTTTTTTTTTTCTTTGCACATCACTCTCTGCTAATCATGGAGTTTCGTCATTAAGATCACTATTGAGTTTTTAGTGAAGATGGAGAAGACCACTTCCAAATTATGCAGCATGGATTCCATAACAGGTTGAGAGGATTAGTGAATTTAGTTGTTTTTTTCCTCTTCTTGGCACATCACCCTCTGCTAATCATGGAGTTTCGTCATTAAGATCACTATTGAGTTTTTAGTGAAGATGGAGAAGACCACTTCCAAATTATGCAGCATGGATTCCATCACAGGTTGAGAGGATTAGTTAGTTTTTTCTTCTTTTTCTTCTTGGCACATCACCCTCTGCTAATCATGGAGTTTCGTCATTAAAATCACTATTGAGTCTTTAGTGAAGATGGAGAAGACCACTTCCAAATTATTCAGCATGGATTCCATAACAGGTTGAGAGGATTAGTGAATTTAGTTTTTTTTTTCTCTTCTTGGCACATCACCCTCTGCTAATCAAGGAGTTTCGTCATTAAGATCACTATTGAGTTTTTAGTGAAGATGGAGAAGACCACTTCCAAATTATTCAGCATGGATTCCATAACAGGTTGAGAGGATTAGTGAATTTAGTTTTTTTTTTCTTCTTTTTTTTTTTTTCTTCTTCTTGGCACATCACCCTCTGCTAATCATGGAGTTTCGTCATTAAGGTCACTATTGAGTTTTTAGTGAAGATGGAGAAGACCACTTCCAAATTATGCAGCATGGATTCCGTAACAGGTTGAGAGGATTAGTGCATTTAGTTTTTTTTTTCTTTGCACATCACCCTCTACTAATCATGGAGTTTCGTCATTAAGATCACTATTGAGTTTTTAGTGAAGATGGAGAAGACCACTTCCAAATTATGCAGCATGGATTCCATAACAGGGAACAGTAATATAATACTAAAGACGAACTCCCGTAGGTTTTTTTTTTTTTTGTTTTTTTTTTAATAATTAAAGTATTATGCACAAAACTATATATTGATATTGAAAGTGACAATTTTAAAATTCTCAATTGAGTAATTATTCGGAATTGAGGTTAAAATTTATAAGAATACTTGAGGAAAGTCTTAGTGAAAAACTTGATAAAGAGTCTGTGTTGGAGTGGAGATAGAAGTTTTTTTTGGGTCTAGGCAAATAAAAGTAAAAAGTTCACAAAAAGTCACTGGTTACGTTAATTTGAAACATCTTATTATGTATGTCAAAATCTGTAAGAGCTTGTCTTATTGGTTTTTCCTTTTTTTCACGCACATGGCTTAACCTGATGTGAAATGTAGTTTTTAATCAGTTCGAAAATTCACACCATGGTCTCCACCTCAAGTTGAGTGTCGAAGTTTTATTTCTAGTCTTAACACATTCTTTGTTTAGCCTGAAATGACGGGAGATTCCTATTTATTGAGTTCTTAGTTAAAAGAGAGTACACTACTTCCCAAGATATGCATCATGAATTCCACCACAGGTAGAGAGCTTGGGTTTATGAAGATTTTTTGACCTTTGTCTTCACGCCACCCTTTGTTTCAACTGAACTGAGTATTCGAGATCTTGGTTCAGTACTTGCAGACTAATTCCAAAATAAGCACCATGGATTCCATCACAGGTTGAGAGGATTAGTGTAGTTTTTTTTTTCTTTTTTTTTCTTGGCACATCACTCTCTGCTAATCATGGAGTTTCGTCATTAAGATCACTATTGAGTTTTTAGTGAAGATGGAGAAGACCACTTCCAAATTAAGCAGCATAGATTCCATAACAGGTTTAGAGGATTAGTGAATTTAGTTTTTTTTTTTTTTTTCTTCTTGGCACATCACCCTCTGCTAATCATGGAGTTTCGTCATTAAGATCACTATTGAGTTTTTAGTGAAGATGGAGAAGACCACTTCCAAATTATGTAGCATAGATTCCATCACAGGTTGAGAGGATTAGTTAATTTTTTCTTCTTGGCACATCACCCTCTGCTAATCATGGAGTTTCGTCAGTAAAATCACTATTGAGTCTTTAGTGAAGATGGAGAAGCCCACTTCCAAATTATTCAGCATGGATTCCGTAACAGGTTGAGAGGATTAGTGAATTTAGTTTTTTCTTTTTCTTTTCTTCTTCTTGGCACATCACCCTCTGCTAATCACGGAGTTTCGTCATTAAGGTCACTATTGAGTTTTTAGTGAAGATGGAGAAGACCACTTCCAAATTATTCAGCATGGATTCCATAACGGGTTGAGAGGATTAGTGCATTTAGTTTTTTTTTTTTCTTTGCACATCACCCTCTGCTAATCACGGAGTTTCGTCATTAAGATCACTATTGAGTTTTTAGTGAAGATGGAGAAGACCACTTCCAAATTATTCAGCATGGATTCCATAACAAGTTGAGAGGATAAGTGAATTTAGTTTTTTTTTCTTCTTTGCACATCACCCTCTGCTAATCATGGAGTTTCGTCATTAAGGTCACTATTGAGTTTTTAGTGAAGACGGAGAAGACCACTTCCAAATTATTCAGCATGGATTCCATAACAGGTTGAGAGGATTAGTGAATTTAGTTTTTTTTTCTTTTTTTTTTTTTCTTCTTCTTGGCACATCACCCTCTGCTAATCATGGAGTTTCGTCATTAAGGTCACTATTGAGTTTTTAGTGAAGATGGAGAAGACCACTTCCAAATTATTCAGCATGGATTCCATAACAGGTTGAGAAGATAAGTGAATATAGTTTTTTTTTTCTTCTTGGCACATCACCCTCTGCTAATCACGGAGTTTCGTCATTAAGACCACTATTGAGTTTTTAGTGACGATGGAGAAGACCACTTCCAAATTATGCAGCATGGATTCGATCACAGGTTGAGAGGATTAGTGCATTTAGTTTTTTTTTCTTGGCACATCACCTTCTGCTAATCATGGAGTTTCGTTATTAAGATCACTATTGAGTTTTTAGTGAAGATGGAGAAGACCACTTCCAAAATATGCAGCATGGATCCCACCACAGGTTGAGTAAATAGAAATTTTGCCTTTACTCATTCTTTGTTGAGCCTGTAGTGACAGTTTCTTGCCATTGAAGTCTTAGTTAATAAGAAGACCAATTCCATGATATGCACCATGGATTCCACAAGAGATTTAGTGAGTCGCGTTTTTTCCCCCCTTCTTTTTTTTTCTTTTCTTGTCTCTTCACACTGAGTCACTACAAACTTTGTTGATTCATATTTAAGCAAGAGAAGACCACTTCGTAGATCTACACCATGAATTCCACCCCAGGTTGAGTGAATGGAATTTTTTCTTCACTCATTCTTTGTTGAGCCTGGGGTGACAATTTCTGGTCATTGAGGTCTTAGTTAAGAAGAAAACCACTTTCAAGATATGCTTTATAAATTCCAACCAAAGTTGAGTGAGTTGAGTTTTATTATTATTATTATTATTGTCTCTTCACACCACCTTCTGCTAATACTGGAGTAAGTATGCACCATGGATTTTATCACAAGTTAAGAGCTTGAGCATATGGAGTTCCATACCGCATTTTTTAAATGTTTTTTTTCTTGCTTTTTTTTATTTTTTTTATTTGTGAGCTGATCTCATTATTGTAGACTGCTGGCCCTTGACCCACACTTTCTTATTCCCAAAAGTCACTGTTGGATTTGTGGCAGCACTTTTGGTGATTGTGTTGTGGAACGATGACTGCAACATCAGAAAAAGTCAATGAGTGAAATCTCGTAGATGTTGACAAAACAATTTACATAGTGGATGTTTATCTTGTCATGCGGCTTATTTTTAAAATTTTATTTGGTTTTGGCATATTTCATAAGAATCCTTTAGTTCCTGAAGACTTTTAAATCAATTTGAGAGTTTGATAAAATCGCAAATCATATGGATTAATATCTTTATTATGTTAGACAGTACGTTCATCCGATTCTTTCTCTTAGAGTTAGGGATTTCTTGAAAGTCATCTGTTGTATACAATTCTTTTCCAAGCTTACATTGTGGTTTTACTCCACTTTGAAGCTGTACCAGTTCAGATCGTCACATTTTTCACAATCCCACGCAAAATAACGGAGTTCGGATCAAACACTTCGATAATTGGGTCTAATGAAAAAAGTTATTCGTTGCTGTGGAACTGAGCATTCCGGTGATTAACGATATTACATCAGCAATATTTGAAACAAACGTCAATAGGCAATTTGTCATTCCTAGAATTTGTAAAAACTCTTTCTTGTTGAATCTTTTTCTCGTATCATTAGCTTTCGCTTTTCACCAGGACTTCTGTACTGTCGATAGTTTCCCGGATGCTTTCTTTTTCTGATGTGCTATTGTTCATAATAAAAGTCAATCCAAATTCTTTCAAGGTCTTCCTTCACCGTTGATCAAGTTCATTTTGTATTTCACCCCAAAACAAGAAGTAATCCATGTGGTGTACAGTATTCTAGAACATTCTCAAGAACTTACGACATTATTGGTTGGAAATGTTCTGGAGCAGAAGCCACGCTAATTGGCAATAGAATGAAACTGGACAATCTGAATGAGATGATGAATGTGATTGAAAAAGACAATGTTTGAAAGAGAGTTCGCATCTAGCTTAGAAATACACATTCTCCCTTTAAGCCGTTTTAAATTCTTGTTTGTTTGGATTGCGTACGTCAGTACTTACGTTTGTCTTGTTACGTTTTTAGCTCTCTTCTTTTCGTAACACTTCACATGCATTAGCTGTATAAGAATGGTTCTGACGTGCTTGTTAAACAGAATGTTGAAAAACTGTCATTCGCAGTTCCACCGATTATTCAGATAAATTCGTGTCTCACAGTTTGCATTATAACTTATTGGGTATTTATATATTAAATTATCGAGATTTCATATTGTAGTATGAATCCTTTTTTAAACCGAACATTTCTCTCCACTCCATACACGTTCTTCAATTTGCATAAAATTGTATACAGTAAACAGTAAGTCAAGAAATTGTAACTACGCAGAGTTACAAAATTTAAATAATCAAAATTTAAGTGGAACATTTCACACAAAGAATTGAATAACCATGTACAAATTTGACTATATATGGAATATAAAATAGGAGGCTCAAATAAGTGTGCAAACTCATAAATGTCTTAATTTTTAATCTCTCTCTCTCTCTCTCTCTCTATATATATATATATTTATATAATTTTTTTTTGATACTGGCATAAAAATAAAAGTGTAAAAATCATTTGAATACAATTAAAACTTAATTTAATAGCCAGAGTGATCTTAGCATCTGATTCCACAAATCATTGAAATTTATTATAAGAGAAATTATTACTTTAAAAAGTGGGATTTAATAAATGTCTAAATGATAAATTCAAAAAGAATAAAATTAATATATATATATATACATTTAAAAATTAGGGAAAATTTAAGTTAAAAAACTAATAAAATTTAAAGATTAATAAAAATTAAGGTTGAAAATTATAAAATTTAAGATTGATATAATTTAAATTAAAATTTAAAATTAATAAAAATGTAGAATTTATATTACAGTTTATTATAAATGTCAGTGTTTTATAACTTTCAATTTTAATACATTTTATACAACTTAGAATTAAAAAAATCACACTTATGAAAAAATATAAAATTAAAAAAGTATGCTTAGTTACTAAAAGCAAGGAGCTGCTGTTTAATATAGCTCAATTATCCAAGCTATTAACGATATTTTTTATTCAGATGTAAATATTTAAAATGAAGTCTAAGAATACTAACTTAATATGGACACAAAAGAGTTTCATTTTAGAAATGGGAATACAGATACAGTTGAGTAAAAAATTTCACATCAAACGATAAATGGTCATTACTTAATTAGACCTTTGAGAACGGAACTGGCCGACGAGTGAGCGTCGCATCGTTTTTGCTGTGCCTTCATTCAATATCGAAAGATCTAATTTTTAGTTTCATAGAAAGGCAGTCTTTTTAAAAACTCAATGTGCCTTCATTCAATATCGAAAGATCTAATTTTTAGTTTCATAGAAAGGCAGTCTTTTTAAAAACTCAGAATGTATACAAACAAGTTTGCATTACTTTAAAGGACCAGTAATTCATCTGAGCAGTAGTTAAACAAGAAAATTAAGGATGTTTTGATAAAATGCAATTTATTCCTAAGCGAAACATATGGTTTGAATCATTAATCACTGTCTCAGCATGTTAGTTTACAAAAAAAAAAAGAAAGAATCGTTTTATTCCCCTAATAACTTTTTTTTCCTTCTGTTTTTTTGGAGTAAACTTTTCTAAATATATTTTAGAAGCACAAGTTGAATATATCCAGTGGTATAACCAACTACTTGAATCTAGAGAAGAACAAAATATCAGACTAAAGCAGGCATTTTATTTCCTGCATGTGAGGTGGGACTTGTGCACGGTGGACAGCAATGAAATGCAGGTGATAGATAGAAGGCACCAAGTTGAATGCTAGATCAGCATTTCCCAAATTGTAGATCGACAATGAACAATTCCCGCATATTTTAAAAACGAGTGAAATTAGTTTATATTAACGAAGAATTTCTTTCTGATTTGAAGTATTCAAACAAAAGTTTTTTGAAAAATTTAGTTATTTAAATAATAAGAAAAGAAAATGCTCCACTACCGAGCACAAACCAGTCCGATCAAAATGCTTTGCTATAGCTGTGACGTCATGATACCTTTCCGTTCTCTAAGGTTATCAAAGTTTCTGCCAAATAGTAGGCGTTGGTTTGGTAGATAGTTGCCATATTCCGTACAGGTTGGCGCGAGTAGCTAGAAACAATTTGGTTCATCAAGCCAAGTTGTTAGAGATCAAAAGACGTCACATTCAATTCGAGCCGAATGAATCGTTTTCTCGCCTAAGTCTAACAGGTGAACTTAGGTTGCATATTAAAAAAAGAAAAAAGAGCAGTGAGCAGAAATTTTTGTATTTATGGCCTTTTTGAAACATTTAGAATTGAATAATAAAAAAATGAGGGAATTGTCCATTAATGTTTGATGGGTCAGTGATAAAATGCGATTGAAGAAACTAAATAAGTTACTATCATTGGAACTTTATTTTTTAAAAGTTTGACGGGATAAATTAGAAATATAAAATTAGTCAGTGGATTACCGATTCTTACTACATGTACAAAACCAACAATAAAAATTTAAAAATTAAAGTGAGTATAACAATAGTTCTATTCAACATATATTTTTCTCGATTAACTCATTTTTCTTGTTTATCGGTGCAAAATATGTGACTGAAGAAGTGGGTCGCAATTGATTTGAATATCCCCAAAAACTCTAAAAAATTACCTCCAAATTAAGTATGAGAAAGCACGATATTTGCGCTAGTTTGCACAACCGTAATACTTCTCTGCAGAGATTCAAAATACGTTTGTTTTATTGGAGGCGGAGACAAGACCAACTCAGTTGTACGTTTGTCTCCAATTTTAATTCTATAGGTGAACAGAGTGTCTCAACAGCAATCTAATCTAACACCCGATATTTTTGCAGAGACGAGATATTTCTGAACGATGAATACTTTGTACTCCAGTCCTTCTTCTCGCGGAGGAACCAGCAACTCGAAACGTTTCGCAGAATGTTTGGTTCGATTCGAGGTTGCTGACCCGCTTCATAAAATCTGAACAAAAAACAGTCATTGCCTTGCACCAAATTTCCGCATCAATCCTAGTGGTAAGCGAGTGTCACCTTTCGAGTTGCGACATCAAATCATGTGGAGAGTGAGTCACATCTCGAGTGCAAAAGGTTAACCATTTGATTGACCTGAAAGTATTCGAAATTATTTCGTTGACCGCAAGTATTCCGACTAGATCTGCCTGGGTACCTAGAATAAAGTGTATCGATTTTGTAATTCGATCAAAAGAAAACAGCCTCGATTGCGACACTATGATCTTACCTACTCTATAAGTTTGCATACTGCCTTTATTAAAACTAAACTAAGGTTTCATACATACACACCCGAATGAGTTGCACAAATAAAGATATCCAAGAACATTTTTAAAATATAGTGCATTGTACCAACGTTTATTATAAACGGTAACACATGCTCTTTAACTATAAACTTAACATGCCGTTAAGATGACAAACATTTCATCATGGCCACAATGGCAATCGTTTTCTTAAGTTCCAAACAATTACAAAAATTATATCGTGAAAGGTTGTATTTTGCGACAAATTTGAATGTAGTCACCCTGATCTTAATATTTCGAATGGTTGCATATGCAGCACCGTATAAAAACGCACCTTTAAAAATTTTATTGAAATTTCCTGGGGAGAAAAATAGAAATTTTTTAAATAAAAAAAATAAAATAAAAACCAATTTTTCAACATATTGAATTATATTTTTCTTACGTGCAGCCAAAATTCAGTTCAATTTTCTATTAGCAGAATGCCAGCTATTTCGTGACTTCAACAATCTACTTAACTGATATTTATTTTCAAGGTGTCATATGAAAGAGGGTTGAGCTACTGAAAGATGTTTCAAAAAAAGAAAAATTATAATTATTTTAATACCTATATTTTACATAATTACACTATGAACACCAGATGTTAATAACTGTTCATTTACTTTCACATGGTAACCACATGATATAATTTTGGTGATTGACGAGGGCTATTATGAGGTCTTTTCTAAATCCTTCACGATCATCTCCCACATCCTGATGGCTCCGGGTTCCGTCGGCTAAACCCACCATCGATATAGATAAACAACTGGATTGACTTCTTAACGCTGGGAAATGAAGCCATTGCCAGATGCAATTGGTGGGATAAAAAATACGGATTGCCGAGGATTGAAAATAAAATTTTGGGTTGTACACAGCAGAAATGTCAATAGTAGACCTTTTAGTAATAATGTGCCAAAAAATATATACTCTAACACTTTATAAGGTTTTTCGTATTCCCATCCAACTATAAATGTGAACTGTGATTGGTTAATCTTCCCACCAGCTTCACAATCCCCGGCGAGTTTTTCTCTTTTTATTGACAATGGAGCAGTCTATCCAGTTGTTCATCTATATCAATAATCCCACCGGCTGATGGGGCCCCGGGGGATCCGACTGATTCCATCAAGAGGCGGATACCTTCTCCCTCCGGATATTGTCCCCTCGAAAGTCAGTACAATTGAGCAAAACCTTTTCCTCGGCTTGCACACCATTCAAGCCTTTCACGTATATATTGCCAAGTATATATTACATTTCTTCCAAGCACCCGATTTGCTTTATGATCTGTTGATTGACAACTCAGAGGAATAAACTTTTGGGCTAAAACACAACCAGGAGCGGGAGTATAGTGGTCTACATAAGAGAAGTGTGGCATTTTTTAGGGGTCAGAGAGCTAGAAAAATCCGTACACCCCCAATAAAGAGTTTTCCATCGAGTCTATATTATTGAGTTAGGATCTATAACATCAGGGAAAAGTTCATTAAGCTTCTCCCAAGAATGTTGAACAAAATTGAGGCTGTTGTAAGAGTGAGCAAGAGGAACCTTTAAGCCAAACTACTTTTCCAACGAATTAAGTTAAGGTGCATAGAGGTGCTTGCAATAGCCCTTTAGCACCATAATGATGGAAATTTGTTATTAGAAATTAACCATTGACATACTGCACTAAAACTCAGTCAATAGCAAAACATTTTATTTGCAACTTAAAAATAGTAAACAGGTTAGGGACCGTTCAAATATTACGTAAGCACCTAGGGGGGGAGGGGGTTAGTGATTTGCTTATTTTTGCTGACAAGGGGGGGAGGGGGTATGAGTGATGCTTACGTAAGCATTTAATAATCCCTTTATTTCTAAAAAAAAATTGAAACTTACAAAAAAATTTCACTTTTGTACACCGAGTTCTAGGATAGGCGACTTTCCATTCAAATTGATCTAAGGAATTTAAACTTACGTCACATAAGAGTGACGTACTCTGCCTTCAGCCAATTACAATTAAACATTGATGATGCAAAATACTGCAGTTTCAAAATGAATAAAGGGGATTCCCCTCTTTTGGGTGTTTGGAGACGTGAATCCTACATTAAACCTAACTTATGTGACAGACCATTTTTGTTTTTGTTTTGTTTGGCGACTGGCGGGCGCCTAAGATGGAACAGTAGTTGGTTTAAGGTTCAAGATTCCGAATTGAGTTGTGTTTTGAACAAGTTTCTTTTTCCACTGCAATCCTTCTTGAACTTTTTGAAGATTAAGCAAATATAGTTGCTCTGCTTTCTGTTTGCTTTAAATAAAAAAAAAAAAATATGTCTTCATTTCGTGAAATTTTATATAAAAAGCTGTTTGAAGCTTTTAAAAAGTCTACATCAAACAAACCCTTGAAAGATATTCAGGATGTAAATAATGAGGTATGGCGTGATTTTAAAAATGCCTCTAAAAATGACGAAGAACTAGAAGTGTTGGTGTTAAAAAGAGTCGAAGAAGAGTTGCGAAAGGCAACTAGAAAAAAATCCATTCTCCTTGATTATTTTATAAAGGTAATTATAAACAATTTATTCATAATATGTTAAGATAAATTTATGTTAAGTATATTTTATCAGAACTTTTTATATTTTTTATATTCACCTTGGTTTTGACTATTTACATATTTTGAAAAATGTAGCGAAAACTAAAATAAGTATAGTATACTAGATTTTTTAATACGTAATTGTGTTAAAATTGACATCTTTCTTTAATTATACAGATAATTAATGAATAATTTACAGAAAATGCCATATGACTATTTTTGTCCGTCCATCAAATCACAACTGTCTGCAAGGACTTGTTTGAAATGTGGTGTGTACCACGCTTCACTAAAATCGACAATTCGTCATAAGAAAATTGTTCATGGAGAAAATAGCCAGAGAGCCTGCCTAGTTCGGCCTATGAGAATTGCTGCTCGTCGAGCAAATGAACTGATGTGCGTCGTCAATTATGTAGAAGGCATGGAAGATACCGAGTGGATAAGCGAAGAGGAAGTTTGCCCATATTCCTTGTGCGAAACAAGTGATGAAGCAATAACATCAGATGCCAGAAACCCTATAATTTCAGACATTAAAAACTGGCTAGAGCAACCCTGGATAACATCTGACTAGATAGACTTAATTGATTATAAAAATTACATTTATGTGCCATTAAAATTGTGATAAACTTAAGATTTAAAAAAAATTAAAAATATTTTTTTTTCCCTTTTAAGGCGAGTTAAAGTTCATTATTTGCATTGAATCCTAACTTTTTTTTAAGATTATTAACGTTAAAAAAAAAAAAAAAAAAAAAAAAAGTAGCAGGGGGGGGGGGGTTACCGTATGCTTACGTAATTATAGAGGGGGGGGGGGTATGCGATTTGCTTATTTTTGCCGACAACGGGGGGGGGGGGGTCAAAAATTACCAAAAACATGCTTACGTAATATTTGAACGACCCCTTATGCCTTTCCTAAATTTCAATTTATTTTAGGAAATAATTATTAAAATCGTTAATGCTTTGTTGTATGATGTAAAAACGAATTTTCAAAATAAAACTCGACACGTTAAAGGCAATCAAATCACAACTCCATACAACAAAAGATTAATTGAAAATCTATATAATACAAGTAATATTTAATTACCTAGGCGTAATTTTTCTGAAAGACTGATTTAATCTTTTCTTACTATCAGTAAAATAATTACGCCTCGAATGCATAAAAATTAGGCCTAGGAATTTTTATAGAAATAGTCGTTATTAAATTTTAAGATCTTAATAAACATGAGCATGATCAGGGTAGTTAACGTGCTGATGCTATGAAAAAATTAATTTGTTCCCAGTGCAACCAAAAGTTGGAATATTAAAAACAAAAATTATCAAAAGAAAGCGGCATATTAAAGGTAATTAAATCAAAACTTAGCGTTAAATGAGACACTAAGGAATTAGACTGAAAATCTGTTGTAAAAGTAATGCATAATTTCCTAGGCTTCCTTAATCAGCAACAAACAGTTATCTTGCAAAATGTTAAGGAGTAGGGAATTTTAAGCGGGGACATCATGTTTTGGCACAAACGCTACATGAAAAATTCCCAAATCTCGTAACCTGCGGCTCCTAATATGCTTTCGTTATTTTATCAGCATACATGTAGAAAATGTCCGCACACCCACTTGAAAGACAACACAATATTCCCTTAGTATATTTTCCAGCTACTATGCAGGTTGGAGTGTAGTCTTATAGAATAGCGAAGCAATCTAGACTAACATCAAAGAGATGTGAATTAATGACGTGAACTCGGAAGAAAGTTCAGAGAGGAATTAAGTTGGCTAAAACCAAGTTCCTACTTAAAAGAATGCAAAGGCAAGTTATTATAAAGTATGAGTCAATCACAGTGGGCGGAGTGAGTTTTCTAAATGAATTAGGTACGGTATGCTATGGATAATTCCAAAAAATTTATGAACCTTCTAGGGATAATTCTTACAAATTTTAGGGGTAATTCCGAAAATGTTATGATTAATTCCAAAAACGTAAGGGTTAATAACAAAATTTTAGGGATAATTTAAAAATATATAAGGATATTTCTTTTAAAGCTGACATAGGCTCCTAACACAGACATCCTTCTCAAAGCATGTTTCAGTACCGGCAAAAAAAATTTACACATTTTTAAAAAATTTAACAATAAATAATTAAAATCTCAGAAAAGATGTTAACCTCTGGAGGAATATATGTTAGGGCGAATGTGACCTCTGCATACAGGGGCATAAAATTGCTCCGGTAATTTTAAACTTATATCGGCCCAAATTTTTAATGTAATCATCATAATTAAATTGCAATAATTATTGTTATTAATGAAATAATTCCATAAATTAATTTGAAATATTAAATAGTTTTCCTAACTAATATGTTTTATTTGAATATTTATATTTAATAATTATGATTCCCATAACATGAAATTTTCATAATATGATCGTAGCGGACAACTCTATGGCCAGTACGCCCTCGGAGTCAATGACTTGTTATGAATTAGACGATTGTAGAATAATGGATGAAACGCAAGAATTAAGACTTGTAGTAAATTAGGCGCTAAAGTGTTTGCTGTATAAGGTTGTCCAAGATATCTCAGTTTTCATAATCGGAGATTAATACACTTCATGAACAATACTCATGTTACAAATATCTGAATTTATCTTAAAACATTTTGCCTCAAAAAATTCTCTTCCTGCTATTTTCGTAAAATAACCGATAGTAATCTGCCATCAATTTTAAAGAACCCTTTTCCAGATATAGAATTGTGTGTAGTGTCAGTAAAAAGATTAAAATGTCTTCTTAAATAAACTAAAGATAAATGAAAACTCAATTTCTGATAATCCTACGCATGTGTTTCAGGAAATAAACGATTTAAAAGGTACAAATGCAATCACTAAAGTGCTTTAATAAATCAAGTTCGAGAAATTTCCGTAAATAGTATTCCAAAATATTTTATCTATTTGAAATACTCAAATATTCGTTTGAACTTATAGAATTTTGATGAGCGCGAGTTGGAATGGCCAATTAAATGCAATATATTCAAGATATCTTTTCAAATGCTCTACAATCATTCAGAAAGAATAACTAGTTGATAAGATAATCAAAAAACAAAAGTGGTGCACCGACAAAGAAAACAGTATGAATCCGAGCCATCTTCCACAAAAAATAGTCATCCGAAAATCAAAAATCGCGAAATTTCCAGGACATCTTAAATAGGTCATGGGTAGAAAAATTAAAGAGGGGGAAAAAAGTTTAGTTCTAAAAAGCATTCTAAGGATAAATTTCGCATTAAAATACTGTTTCCAGAACAGGAACAAGAAAAAAACTAATATTGACGATTTGTTTAACAAGGTCATAACGTCTTCAATATAATAATCACCATTCTTAGTTACCGTTTGATATTGTAGACCTGAATGCTCAAATATTGAGCGCCAGGACTAATGCAGCACATGTCGCGCCATAGGCTATTTTTATAGTTTGACACGGATAGTAAGTTGCGAGGGGTGGGGGGGGGGGGAGGATTTGTAAAGTGCGCAGGGCCAAACGTGGTTTAGCAGTCGAGTTAAAAAAGTAAATTTCTTTCATTGCCAAGTGTGTTCTTATAGTCAGTCGTCTTAAACACAAAATTTATGTATACCATTCACAGAAGAATATCGTAATCAAAACGAATAACTTTCAAGACTATGTTGAAGACACCATGCTTAAAAGTACACCACAAAACTGGACATTTAAACTGGGCAAAGAAAATTATGTCTTATGGTGATAAGTGGCTGTCAACAATTTTTAGTGACGAGAAAAGTAGAATTTGGATGGACCAGATGGATACAAATTTTACTTGCATGATTTAAGAAGCGAACCAAGAAGTTTTTTCAGTAGACAGCAAGGTGAAGGATCAGTAATGACTTGAGGTGGTTTTAGATTTAATGGACTAACATTTTTGGCAACTGTAGCAAGAAAATGAACTCCCAGAACTACCAGCAAATATTAGATGCTAATTTTATTCCACTACAAGATTTGCTGGGAGGACCAAACTTTGTACTTCAACAAGACAGGGCGCCTGTTTATGTGTCTAACACGACAAATATGTGGCTCAACATAAAATCAATGTCATGGACTGGCCATCGCTTAGTCCGAACTCAAATCCAATGGAGAACTTGTGGAGACATCTAGCACGAAAATTATATGAAAATGGACGCCAATATTTTCCGACCAAGGACTTAAAAGAAGCGATGGTATGAACTGCGCCCAGAGATAATGTAAAACTTAGTACTTTCGATGGAAAACCGTGTATTTGAAGTGATTAAAGATAATGGAAACACGATTAAATACTAACATTTGTAATTGTGTTCCTCAACCTTAAATATAACCCATAAAACAAATATTGTCTATAATATGGGACACACTATTTTCTGTTTTTCTAAATAAATTCAGCATTTATTGTTTTTTCTAATAAATTAACCCTAACTTGTGTTTCATGTAGTGTTTATAACTATACACACATGGAAAAAATTTCATCCCATTCTTATTTTAGCTGTGAATTGTATTTTAGGCTTTTGTCTATTTTTGGGACAGGGTGTAGTTATTGTATATATATATATATAATTTTTTTTTTTTTTTTTTTTTTAATAATAATCGTTCCTATGCCAGAAAGATGGAAACAATTTTATTCATAGGATGGATTCATAATCACAAATCTTTTAAAACAAAGAGTAAATTAATTTTCTTCAAATTTTAATATTTTGGGGTTTGCGAACCATGTCCACACTTTGCATTTAATATCCTAAATCTCGATTTAGAATCGAAATGAATCTTATCCAACTGCTGGTAAAGAAAATACAACTTTCTAAAATAAATGCAAATCCAGAATCACGAATTATTAAGTAAAAGTAAAACATTATTCAAGTCGCACCCTTGCTTCCCCTTCAAGCTTAAATTTGACTCCAGAATACTTCAAAGTACAAATTTTCTTGAATTTCTTACTTTCTTGATGCAACTGAATCATTTGTATTGAATTTACAGTTTTAAATACTTTCCTACTAAATAGTAAATAATTTACTTTTGTCGAAGTGAAAGCGCTTTGAAATATTAGAAAAAAATAACGAATAAATGTACGTTTGTATTATATTAACCTAACCAAATACAAAAATCAAATGAAAATGGAAAGTTTTTGTGATCTAACAACAATAAAAACTTCGATGGTCATCAGCAAAGATAGATTTCAGTGAGTGAATGAGAATGCAGTATCAGAAGTTCAAGCATACTTTTTTAAAACACAGAACTAAAATTAAGTTATTAAAAATCGATAGATGCCTATATTACAGCTGTACCCACGATAGTAATATTTCTATTACAGAATTAAGGGAAGATGCCACGCGTTAATCACATGCTACAATTTTGATGATTGAGGAGTGCTTTTATAAAGAAGAGGAGCTTCTCGATCCTTTGACGAGATCAGCTCCCACCTCCTGATGGCCCCGTCAGCTAAACCGCCTTGGATGGATCCGCAGTTGAGCCGACTGATTCCATCAAGAGTTGAATAACTTTTCCCTCAGGATATTGTTAACTCGACGGACACTATGAGAGGGGGGGGGGGGATAATTTTTACAATTTTAGGGATATTTATTTTGAAGCTGACATAGGCTCCTAACACAAGACATATTCTTTCCATGCTTCTTCAAATACCAACAAAAAACTGCCAATTTTCAAAAAACATTAAATAACTTTTTTAGCAAAATAACAGTTACATTATTAAACAATTATACTTCTTTTGACAAATATGAGAATCCAATCAAATCCACTTTTCCCATCAAATACAATTTTAGGAAAAAATTTAAAGAATATTAGGAATTTCAGGGCGAATGCGACCCCTGATATCAAACCTCCACGTTACAGGGTGTAACAGTCAAATTCAATATAAGGCTATTTAAGCTGTCTGCACCAAAGTATGTTACCAGTTTCCAAAATACTTCATGTTGGACGATAGTGTGGAGTGATATTTTGGGAGCAATTTGGCATAGAGAAACTCTGAAGAAAAGTAGAAAATGTCTTATTAGTAACAGCTAAGAACTAGCAAAAATGTTTCAAATCTTTCGGCTTCAATAACTTAAAGAGACGAGAGTCATCATTCATACAAGGAAGATGCCTTTTTTCCCTCTTTTAATTACTAATTTAAACTTCTCATCGTGTTCCATGCACAGATTAGAAAAGAAAAAAATATTATCTGGTGTCTATCACAAATAAAATTGTAAAAAAGGCCCATATAATAGCAACCTTTAAATACATTGTGACAAGTAAATGTTTCTAGATATATTTAAGAATCTGCTGTTCCATGTCATTGAGAAAATATTCTCCGATTAATTAGTCTTTATTCAATTCGTCCAAAAAGATTTCACGTTTTTTTTTTTTTTTTTTTTTTTTTAAGAACATCCCCAAGCAAGAGTTACAGCTAACTCAAACAGTGCATATAACTGACTAAATATTTCAGTAAATCACAATATAAAACGGATTTCATGTTTTTAATTATGATGTCTAGCGTTTATAATATAAGGATTATCTTAAATTCAGAAGAAATATGAAACTATCTTTTGGTATACTATATGTACTTTCAAATGTCTTCTTCACAGTTACACTTCCCAATTAATTTTGAAAAGACAGGAAGGGGCAATCAGTGAAAAATATTTAACACTCAAATATATCATTCTATACACAAACGATATTTCATTGAAACTTTTCAATACAATTGTCATTAGATTAAAACTAAGAAAAGCAAAAATTCCCAAGTGAGGAAATAACATTGATGTACTTTATTCCAGGAAGATAATAAAACGCTCAAATGTCAGGTTAAAAATTATCAATTTATAAATATAAAAAAAGCCATTTCAGGGTGGCCACAAAATTTTAAAAAAAAAAAGTTCCCTGATAATTCCCTGACAGATTTCTAAAAAATTCCCTGATTTTAGGGCAAACTTTTTTTCAAATGTCCCCAAATTTCTTAGTTTTTCCAGATGTCTGGACACCCGGATCAAATACAACATGTATGGCTAAAGAGATAATATGCAATTTTTAAAAAAATAGTTTTGCTAGTAATGAAAAGTTTAAATTATTCCGTAACATTAAACTTCTAATGGCTTATCACTACAAATCTCCAAGTAAATAGCGCCAAAATGTGGATGAACGTGCCTTAAACAATACAAAATTTCCCTGATTTTCATGAAATTTTATAAAGTCCCCTGAGATTTCCCTGATTTTTTCCAGAATCAGAAAGCACCCTGACATTTCCCTGATTTCCAGGTTTTCCCGGTTCTGTAGCCACTCTGTATTTACGTAAATGAACATTGAGACGCAAATTTTTTAATTTTCTTAAAATCAAGAGAAATCAATTTATGTCATTCACCTCAAATGACTCCTATTGAAAATGTCTAACTTACAGTATTTCTAACTACAATCACATACATCATAAAACAAGATGAAAAACCAACATTATGTTTCTACATTTGAGGAAAGCAATGAAGTCCCAAAATTCTAATCAACTATATGTAAATTATCAAAATGGGATTTTTTGATACGCATTAATACCTATAAGGAAGCTGAATGCAACTTTAATTATAACCTTTAAACATTTATAAATTTCTCTAAAATATGAAAAAAATTAGTTATACAACGATTTTCATTAGTAAGTAATCAACCAACCTGCATCAATAAAAGTAGCGGTTTTGCTCAATTTGAAAGGAATCAAATAGTGTAGTAGTAGTAGTAGAGTACAATTTATGTCTAATTTTAATAAGATTGTTTTGGGTCTAACACTTATTTGAACTGAAGCAATAGACATTCAAATCAAAATGAACCATTCCACAACTTGGGATCACCGCAGTACACATACCATTTCCGAATCATCCAGTCCTACCAAATGTAAAAAGGATTACAATCTTTCTAAAAAAAAATTTTAAATAAGTATTTCTAAAAGTCCCTTCGAGAATAACTTCACTGTTATGAAAGAGTATTATAAGGTTGAATGAAACGATACAGGGAAACAATTTAGAATAATTAAATAAATAGTGAGTTATAACTTGATTTACGTACTTCAGCACTATACTAATAAATTATACTGCAGCAAAAGAGAAATAATTATTTCTTTCAAAGCCAACAATAAAAAAAAATCAAAAGCTAAGAATTAAGAATGTTTTTGCATATGCGACAAGAATTGTGAAGTTAACTTAAAAAAATTTCACACTCCCAACAAACAAAAATCTAACCAAACAATTTTGTGTGTTTTCACTTGCGTATTTACTATCCAGTAAAAGCAAATGTTTTAATTTAATCGCCAATCAAAATAAAAAACAACAACACAATTAGAATAATAGTATTTATATGTATACAAAGAGCCCTTGGTGTGGCATTAAGTGATAGTTATAAAATTTCAAAAAACAAAAAGAATCCACTTGAAACGATTTGACTTAGACACGTAGCAATATTTAAATCTAAAAAGAAAAAAAAAACACACAAAGCTTACGCTATAATGTTCCGAAAAATGTACCGGACACATAATTAGTATGAAACTTTGTCATCTAATTTTTAAAAAATTAGCCTTAAGTTCCTTTGTGACGAGAAATGTTACTGAATGTCGGTATAACTTCATATTTCTTGTAGTTGTAAACCAAATCTCGGTTACAAGCAAACATACAAGTGAAACTAATAAAAGCGTGTTAAAAAATGTCTGTCTGCTCGTATGTGTGTCTGTGGTCAGTATAACTCCCGAACAAATTGACCTACGATGTTCAAATTTGGTATGAGGGTTAGTGGTGGCCATATGACCTACTATTAAGGGGCATTTTCGATCATGGGCCACCACTGATTCACAACCATAGACTTACAATACAACTAGACGGCATGTTAAGGGTTACCTCGTGAAACGAAAATGAAAACCACGTGACGAGTGGCCTTTTCGAATAACGGAGGAGAAAAAACCCTTCACTTCAGTGGAAAACGCTTTCGAGTGTCTTACCGAAAATCATTGAATCCTGGAAAAAATGGTTCGATATTGATCTGCATTTGGGTGTAATGAGAAATTTCAGAAAGGGGGTTCAATAAGCTTTCACAAGTCAGTGCTATTTTTTAAATTTTCTGTATAATTAAGGTTTTATAGTACACTCATAAAGATGTTCTTGTTTCGCATTTTCAGAAAGATAGCTTTAATTGGTTTATTACGGATTTTATTTTGCAAAAAACCTATGAAAATTGCAGTTAATATTGAAATAAAAAAAACAGACCAAGGTTATAGCTGCTTTTTGAAGAAATTAGGGGCTATTTAAGGATTTTAATTTTACTTTTAAGTATCAAAAGCAAATTCCGTGCAGTGGCCAGATTGGCGAAGTTTGGTCTTAACTTATCTAAGATCTTAACTTGTAAAAACCAATCGTGAAAGAGAGCTTTTGTGAGAAAAGTGTTTCATTGACTTATTCAGCATCTGGTGTAGTAATTAATATAATAAAATTAATTTTAAATAAAATGAAATGCTATATAAACAGAAGTAAAAAAAAAAATATTTATTCCACCCAACTAAATTTCAATACAACATTGGTGAGCGAGTTTTGTTGTATATTTGAAACTGTTTCTAGTAATAAAAGAGTTTCAGACAAGAAATTATACATTTTTATTTAAAAAAAAAATTTTCATTAGGCAAGTCCACGGCCTATAAAAAGTTATAGAAATGCCTACTTCAAAATAAAACTACAATTTTCTGAATTCTTTCTACGTTTTTTTTACGTTGACTAGTAGATGAGTGTAACAAATAGTTTTTGTTTCAAAATGTAACACTTTCATAATGGCATTGAATTTAAGTATGCAGCAAACAATGTATGTAGTAATACAATAAATGATAACATTTTCTTGGTACCGTTTTTTGGTACCTGAAAAGGATAATGTTAGTTGCCTTAAAAGTGTGGCATTAAAATGAAATTTCGTTAGATAAATACGAGAGAGTAAATTTTTTGACAATGATCTTCTATAAGAATTTTTGTTCATTTTTCCTAAGTAAGTATCAAACATTATTAAAAGTGTTGGGCAGTATTGATTAAATAAAATGACTAAAATGTATGTGATTTTACAATCCCTAGTAATTTGAATATTCAATATTTCTTACATTTTAAATTTTTCTTACAGTATTCAATTTTGTAACATTCAGTCAGCATTGATTATCTCAATAAAAACTTAAATTGTGTTGAGAACATCAGTACTAATTCAAATGCAAAAAACTTGAATATTCAAAATACATATATGAATGCATATAAAATAGAATGGATTTTAGAGCAATATTTTTTAATTAAAAATATCTTCGATTTTTTTAAAAGGTATCTATGAAAAGCATCTCAAAAAACATCCAATACTCCGTTGTAAAATTCTCCAATGTAGGGTTTCAATAAAAATAGACTTACTTTGAAATGAAATATTTAACCTTTTGTTACAGTGATAGACTGTGGTAATACTTTTTAAAGAGGTACAACCATGATACTTGAAAGAATATTGAGTAAAAAAATTGAATGTTTTTATATTTATTGAAAAGGGAGCCTCTCTTAAATAAGGAAGCAACGGAAATTATATTTATTATGAATCTTATTTGATAAGGGAAAAAATCCAAATTGCAGTTCTTTTCCCATCAGTTGATTTTGTAATCATACAGAATACACTTACTTTTCTCGAGACAACATCAAAATAATATTTAAAATCTCCCAATATTTCTTTGAAGATTTCCAAAATATTCCAAACATAAACGTACTAAAACTGAATTTTATTCACGAAATTTAACATGATTAGTTTTTCTTTGTTCGGAAAAAAAAAACCCTCATCGATATTACCGAAACTGTTTTGTTACAATGACTTTGGTTTTCAAAAGGACAAATATTTATTTATTCTTTAGTATTCATCAAATTCCAGTTTTCTAAAGTGACTATTAAATTTGAATAGACTCGTCTAATAAAAAAGAAATAGTAACGTAACTGTTTTCAAAAAGAGTAACTTTAAGCACTGACTGTTCCAAGTTTGACCGTATGTGCTCTTTTTACAACCGCATCCGATCAACAGTGAAATATGTTGACCAACAGCTTTCATTCCTCGTTTTTTGTAACACAGCCTACTTTTTCTCTTATATGTATTATTTCATATCATTGGCTTTTAATCACGGTGCAAGTACCAGCTCAGTCAAAGTGTTATTAGTTGCGTCTGTGTTTTTTAACTGCTTTTTCTGTTTTATTGCCATGACAATTTCGGCATCGTTGGTAAATGAAGCTTCTTTAGAAGTGAGAACTGTCGCTAGAGAGATTGTACAGTCGAGTCAAAGTACCACAGTTTCTTTAAAAGAGTTCCTGCTTTGTACAGAAGAGATGATCGACCTGACAATTTGGAAAATCGTTCCCATACGAAGAAGTTTCATCATTGGAATCACAGGAACGTTGTTTACTTATGCTATGCTTTTTAACAGTATTAAGGATTGAGTAGATTCCTCGTGAAATACAGAAAAAGATGGACTTGAAAAGATTTTAAAATTTTAATTTAAACCAATTAAGTTCAGACCAATCAACATTTAAAGTATGCTCACATTGACCTGTCTTAAATTATGTAGGCGAAGTGCTAACGGGAGTCGAACCAGAGACTCTTAGATCAGTGGACAGGTGTGTTAACCTCTAGACAAAAGTGACCACTAGTCTAGGTGTTGTATCTGTTATTTGTACACGAGACCACCACAATTATATACCATTTGCACGTTATTAGATTTGCAACATAAGGTTTCAGCTACATCACATTATAACGTCATCAAGAAATATCAATCGCATGGATACGTAAAGAAAAGTTAGGCTGGATGTTGAAAAGGTCACAGATATATACATCTGAATTACTACTTTCTTTGTTACACATAAATATTTTAAAAGCATATAGAAATTTGATTATTTACATTGCGAGTTGAAAAGCACTTATCTTCTGTCCCAGAGGATTTCAATTTTGTAGACGAGACAGTGTCTTATTATCCTCAAATTTAACAAATTTGAAACAAAAACAGATCTTCTGGCTGAATATGCTAGAATGATGGGTTTTCAGGTATATAAAACTAAAACAAAAAACACTACGAAAAAATGGAAAAACAGACAACGAAGTAATTCTCAAGGATGAAATGTGGATGTATTCACATAGCTTGGAGCAACATAGCAGATGGCACATGAATCGAATTGTCGCAATCGGGAACTTTATAAAAGCAAAACGACTTGGCCAGTGAATCTCCACGAATCGTCCATTCACTAAAGTGGTTAGCGCATCAGACTACCACGCTGGTGGATCTCGGTTCGAATCCGGAGTAAGACGTGGATGTCCTAAGTTAGGGGCAACGATGGCCCTCCCACTGTGTGCCCCTTCACAAGTGGCTATCGCTCCCGGGCTTGTAGTGACCAAATAACTGTAAATACTTGGGGCCGCCATTAGAAAGAAAAAAAATCCTCCACGTGAGTAACGGGTTATGTTGCTTTGTGCGGATAGAAGGAAGGCAACCTGTAAATCAATTGTTGCTCTCTTTGACAAGGTTCTTGACAATATGGGGGAACTTGAAGGAGGTAGTTGAAGAGCGAATTCTGATTCACTGTCAATACATTGAATAAGAGTCGGGTTATAATAACTGACATTTGAGGCCTCATTAATTTAATTACGTTTTTGTTATTATCTATGTGTTAACGTAAGGTAATAAAAGTATTACATTTGGTCTGAAAGAAAAAAAATTGATCCTCCCCCTTCCCCTTTTAAACATTTCTACACGTTTTGGAACGTCCCGAGTTAAAACAAAATTTAGAAATAATATTTGTGTTTGTCTTCTCTGTGGTCAATATAACTTTCGAACTGATTGACCTACGATGTTCAATTTTTTATACTGGCCAAAGCAGGGACGGAACTAGGTCACTTTTTACCCGGGGCAAGAATTCATTTTGGCGCAACCACACAATATTTTTTTAGATTTGAAGCTAACTATATATACATTGAAAATTAACAAAGGTTTTTCCTTTGTAAAATTCTGTTTTGAAACAAACAATAAAAGAATTAATTAATTGAAATTTTAAATAAATATATTTGACAAGCCCTTATTAATGACCAGGGTTCATTCTGCTTGCATAAAGATTTGCATAAAGACAAAAAAAACAACTAATGAATCAATACAAATAATGTCAGTTACAATGAAATAAAAGAACATAGTTGAATGATATGTAACACTTTTTAACACAAAATCTGGTTAACCTGGTTTCAAAACGTCTTAGATCATAAACAATTAAGCTGTTTTACATTTCAAAAAATATTTTCTTCTGTAAAATACTAATACAAAAATTTAAAAAGCTTCCGAATATTACCAGAACTCATTGAACACAAAAGCAAATTAATTTAATGACTTGTCTACAAAAATCATTGAATAGTTGGTAAACACATAAATGTTTATTTTAGAACAATTAATTTAAACTTATTGAAACTCATTTTAATAATAGAATGAATAATATATTACTTACTGTGCTATGTGTGAGTTCTCCATTTTCTTGGAGAATTTAAAATTCTCACCAATGCAATGGACAAAATTTGACGAACATGACATCTGTTTGGTGAAAAATAATGTCGTCAAAATGACACTATAACTCTGTGCAAATGCAATGGCACACGCCTAGAAATCCTTACAATTTGGCGGGTTTTGTGGTCTCAACTGGGAAAATCCGCGTGATATCTTTACTTACGCTTTGGCGAAGCTTGCCTTCTTATAGCCATAAGTTCTTTGACATTTCAAAAGTTGCGCCTTTTTCTCGTAGCATGGAGACTGGATTCTTTTTATTTTATTTATCACTTCCTGGAAAATACTTTCTTTTTCGTTATTTTTTATGAAAAATAAGGCCTTGAGATCTATTTTTAGAATTCATGCCTTGATGTTTTATTATTTTTTCATTATTTAGGAATAGACCAGCATCCGCAGATTTGTACGCCAGGCTCAAACGCACACTCAAACAAAAGTGAAGTTAATATAAGGGATTTAAAAATATATAGTAAAATATATTGTTAAAAATACATAGTCACATATTTAGTCAGTGCATTTAAATTGAGATTTGGATAGGATGTAATTTACCGTTTTCGTTTTTATTTTTAAAAAATCGATATGTTTTGCGATAAATAGGAATTCTTGTGCTCAATAGGAATTCTTGTGTCAACTTTTTATCGCATAATTTTTTTGCATTTCTTCACGTTTCAGAACATTCTGAATCAAAAAAGTGTTCTAGAAAAAAAGTTTGTGGGTCCGTGTGTTGTCTGTGGTCAGCATTACTTTCAAACGGATTGACCTACTTTGGCCATTACACCTGGCGTTACGGTTTTTGTCAAAATCGTGCTTGCGCTGTCATTTTTACAGCCAAAATAATTGCTAAATTAAATGAAGGAAACAGTGGGAATTGAAAGTTGTTCAAAGTTCAACACCCCCAGTTTTTTTAAACTCAGCACGATTCAAAATGTGTAAAAATGTAAAAAAATCTGTTTTTAGCTGAAGAAATACTAAATTATTCTCTTAAAGAAAACGTTTCAATCGTTAATTATTTCAATTTTTAATTAACTTTTTGCTAATTAATTTTCATTAGGAATCGCAATGAACCTTTAAAGTTAATGATAATCAACCTCAAAAACAAAAGTAAACGATTTCTAAACAATTCAACATCTTGCAGCCCCCTGTAAAAATTCCTGCGGACTCCTAGAGAACAATAAATATATTTGGCAAGAGATATATCCCAAACGTAACCCTTGTCCTTAATACACATCTTCCGAAGTTTATTAGGTTACAAATTTAAAAAAATTCTTACCTTCATTGGTTTCAGTCTCGTGAACTAGCCAAGATGATAAAAGGTTGGGATATTCTTGCAGTTTCTTTTGCTTTTCTGCGATTCTGCGCCCCAGATAATTTCATCGACATATTTCAATTTACGAAAATTTCAACAGCATTAAATTGTTGTAATGCTAAATTTTATCTAACTACATTGCGACTATATTACCAATGCGATTTTAAATTAGCATTTCTGGCAGCCTGCCATGTAGCACAAACCTATTCTTCATCAGGGGGTAGGGAGAATTCGTTGTCATTCTTTTGGAAAAGGATAGATTATTACTTTCTTTGTACAGAAATGTATTTTTTTTTTTTCTAGTGGATTTTTTCTTCTGTTGGATATCTTAGAGATCATCCAGAATTTTAAGAAAAAATGAAAATTTATTTATGAAAAATTATCCTTTCGTCCAAATATTAAAATTTATACAACAAATAGTGCTTTGTTGGCTTTTCGGCGCCCCCTCTGGTTAGCGCCCGGGGCAGCTGCCCCGCCTGCCCCCCCCCCCCTAGTTCCGGCACTGGGCCAAAGGTAACCTCCATTTATCTCTTTTTTCGAGCTTCATGTGAAGAGGCCTTCCTAGGAGTGTCGGTCAATACTTCTGATTTCCCATTGCTGGCATTGACAACAGCAAAATTCTTCCCCCCCCCCCCTCTCTCTTTGATGATGCTTTGGGAAAACGCCATCACATTTCGTATTCTTTGGTAAGTCAGTAGTGTCTCGCGGGGTACAGCCAGGCTGCATCTAAATTTATTAGTTTAAATGTAAAATTATATATTATCCTAATTTTCTTTAATGAAGATTAGAATTGAAAACGAAGATGGGACTTTCCACGATAAGTGAACAACCCAAACTGGTGAGCTCCGAGCGAACTATAGCCAATTAGTAAAATCACTATTCCGCTGAATCCTTACTATAGCAACCATTCCTACTAAGTACTTTTTCCTCCACCTAATTGTACATGGCGTTGTGGCTCGGCTCGGCCCAAGAGGATTTTTACAATTCGGCTGCACTTGGAAATTCGATAAATTGGTTGATTCTACGTGAATTGGTGAGGGCGGGTGGAAGGGACACTTATAAGAATCTCTCCAAATGGAAATAGTTTTTGTGACGTTTACACATGTGATGTCTCGTAATTTCTTAAATGAACTGTTTTGATGCATGAAGTCGGTTATGATAAAGTGCGAGTCTTGCTTGCCTTTTAGAAGTAGAAAGAAGATGATAAACACCAAAGACCCGCCTCACGGCTTCGGAGCCGCTGTCTGTATCCCTGTTATAGACCTATTTTTATTTTTTAAATAAAAGTTTGAAGATGTGCGCATCTTTTTGGGATACCCTGCATGCCGAAACCAGACATCATCTTCTCGTTAGGTGTGGAAGTAGTGATGTGATACTTGTAACAAGGTTTGGTATGTACGCTCAACGACCTACTTTTGTGCACAATAACGGCTAATCAGGCCTGGACCTACAGCTTAACGTGGATTGCGAACCATAACGAACATCCCTGCCTATCCCCAGAATTCGAACCCGGTACCTTTGGCATGCGAGAGCGCTAATCCCACAGCCATCATGTTGGCCTTGTAACAAGGTGTCATTGGCAATACAGATCCCAGGAAGTGGAATGCGTACAATAGGGATCTGATATCCGTACTATAACCAGCAAGAAATTTTCGCCTTTAAAAGATGTCCAAATCTTCAGTAATAGGTATGTAGCGGCACTACAATTCACGAAAAATAAATAAAATAACTCACCGTTTTTAATTCCACGAAACGCCTTCAGGAAGTTCTACCGCAAAGCATGAATATGCAGAATTAAGTGCATGCTAAACGAAGAACCGCCTAAACCAAATCGCAAGAATTCTGCTGTTCAAAATGGAAGTTACAACGCGGCAAAGTCAATCTTCATTCCTTGAAACACCCACCAAAGAAAGTGTTGCCACTCGAACGAAAGGAAGCTAGTACGTTTGAGTTCAATCATCGTGATCTGTGCTACAGCGTTTCTCCCCAGTGTGCCGTATGGGTCGTGATAAAATATCGAGTGCCTAAATTTCGAGATATGTAAATGTGGAAAGGTATAAAAGCCACAGCAAGAATCCAGATTGATCAGACGCCATCGGTCTGATGGCCCAGCAGTAGCTTCAAGCCTGCCTTTAAAAGCGATGCTGGTTGAACTGATTTAACTTGACCTTTAACTGTAAATATTTGTATATAAACTTGTAAATATAAACTTTAAGATTTAATTGAATTTCAAGAATGAATTTAAACCTGCAGTAACTTTATTATGTAGTCGTCCTATTAACTACAGATATGGGCTTTATTGATATTCTGAAAGACAACAATCAGCTTTCTTTCCTGAGGTTTCATTTTATCTAACAGTAACTATGAATCATTATCATGTCGTAGAGAAAACACTCATTATAATAGTTTCTAATCAAAGGACATGGATTTGACATGGATCAAATTTTTTTTTTTCTTCTCATTATAGCTACTATTATTATTATTTCCTTTTAATTTATCTTCAGAGTACCAACCGAGACAGCCCTTTTAATTTTTGAAGCACGGGAAGTTTTCTAAATTAATTAGGTAGGACTTTTAGGGAAAATTCAGTCATTTTAGAGATAATTTTCAGGAACGATTAATTAAGGGATAATTTCTAAAAATGTTGGGTTGCTTCCAAAAATGTTAGCAATATTTCCAGAAGTTATAAAAAAAAATTAAGGACATTACTTTTCAGCTGACATAGGCTCATAACAGACATTTTTTTTTTTTTTTAAAAGCATGTTTCAGTCCCGGGAAAAAATTACAAATTTTCAAAATATTGAAAGTCAAACAACTTTTCAGCAAAACAGTTATATAATCAATCAATTATAATTTTTATTAATTAAATCCATTTGCTTAATTTTAAAGCAACATTCAAAGTACTTCAAAAGAATATTGCTTAAACTTTAAAACATGAGTTGGGCTGCAATTTAAAATTGTTTGTTAATTAAAATTTTAGTAAAGATTTTCTCCACGCATAAATATATTCAAGTACCATGGTCATTCACAGGGTAAGCAAAGTCTTTTCTAGACTAAAAAAATTGTGCAAAAACATTTATAATAATATACGTTTTTGGAAATTAGACGCACTGTTCTACAGTACTTAAATATATTTTTTATAAACACTAATTACCTTACATAAATTCAATTCTATTCAGTTAATTCCATAATTACTTTAATACTTGACGCATCCATTATCATGGTCATATCAACATCGCTAGCTAAATAACTAAAGGACAGGGACCCTATTAAATACGCTGTAGAATGGATCCGTCTGCGAAAATGATAGTTCCGAGCAAATCGCAACTTTTATTGTAATATTGATAACCTGCGTATAAAGTTTTATATTAAAACTTTAAGTGCTTTTAAGTTTAAATTAATATCTTACTTTTCTAACCACGGATACTATAAGAGTATTAACGAATCGGTCACAAGTCGTTTCAATCAGCGAGTAGTACAACCGGTTCACTCATCGTTGTAGCGTATTCAATTCGTTATGCGCCTTAATCCTATGCAGACATTCTGCTTCATTAATAGAGTAAGACCCCCCCAACATCCGATATTTTCTTATGAATGAATAATCAACACTAAGAAATAGTAAATAATTTTAAAAGGTAAGTTTTGAATTTAACTACGCAGAGCAAACTTACTGTATCGCACCAAAGTAGCTACAAGGTCCAAGAACTTAAGAAATAACGGATTTGTATATTTCTTAACAATAAAAAAATCGTTATATATTATTATTGGTCAACTTTGGTGTAATGCAAATTTTTATTGCCGACAAAACGATATAGGGCTTAGCATACTAGCTTCTAGACCGCGAGGTTGCGGGTTCGAGTCCCGTGTAAAACATGGGTGATTGTAAATGTATGTTGGCTTGTCAAATGACGAATGTTTCGCCGCAATATAGCCCTCGTGTTGCTGACGATGCCAGATAATCTGAAAACAACCAACCAAATTTTCATTTAAAAATTATTTTCCGAATGTTGTATCAATGCTAAATGGTCCTAGTATTTCAATCAGCCAATCAGGGCGTAGTAAGACCGGTTCACTCATCGCTGTAGCGTATTCATAATGCTCAAGTAAACTTGTCTCAATGTACAGTGTGACAAACACTGATCGTGATATGGAAGGGCAGGGTAACACATGCTATGTCAAGTAATGCAGAGTTGAACAATTAGTACGAACTGAATAACTGACAGCAACAAAGAGACCACATCCTACCATTTCCATATACTAATCATAACTTTTATGTACCTTAATCCTTTGCAAACTTTCTGCTCACCCTGTACAGCGTGCAACCCAGGGAGTTAGAGTAAAAACAAACCAACATCCATTACTTTCTTATGAATGAATAATCAACACGTAGAAATAGTAAATAATTTTAAACAATAGTTTAGAATTTAACATCATTCAGACAGAGTAAACCTACTATTTCGCACTAAAGTAGCTGTTAGGTCCAAGAAATATACAAATCCGTTATTTCTTAATAAAAAATCATTGTATATTAATTTTGGTCAACTTTGGTTTATTATAAACTTTCATTTAAAAATTATTTTCGTTTACCGAATGTTGCAACAGTGTATTAGTGTTACATGGCCTTAGTATTTCAAGCACCATTAAAACTATTAACCTTTCTTTAATTGAATTTAAACAATTTCAAATTAATCTACAGTGTAGATATGGAGATCTACAAGGCGAGACCGAAAAGTAAGGTGACTGATGTCATAATAATCACTGTATTATATATTTGTAGATAAATACATCACTGTCCTTCAAAGTAGTTCCCACCATCTACAATGCACTTCTGAAAACGTTCATACAAGTTCTTGAAACTTCTCAAAAAGTCCTCCTTTGAGACTGTCTTACGTTCCTTGGCAACAGCAGCTTGAATGTCTGAGATGCTTGAAAATCGGTTTCCCTTCAGTGCCAATTTCAGTCGTGGAAAGAGGAAAAAATTTGCTGACGCTAGATCAGGGGAATAAGGAGGGTGTTAATACTAGTATTACAGTACTGAAATTGGCACTGAAGGGAAACCGATTTTAAAGCATCTCAGGCATTCAAGCTGCTGTTACCAAGGAACTTAAGACAGTCTCAAAGGAGGACTTTTTCAGAAGTTTCAAGAACTTGTATGAACGTTGTCAGAAGTGTATTGTAGACGGCCGGAACTACTTTGAAGGACAGCGATGTATTTATCTGCAAATATATAATACAGCGATTATTAATTATTACCTCAATCACCTTACTTTTCGGTCTCACCTTGTAGATGACATATTGTGGAAGGGGGTGGGGGTATAACTCAAATACTAAACAAAAAAAACGTTTTAATCAATCCTCTGCATATGCCAAAATATTAAGAATCCGGAAAAATTACATGCAAAAAAATATGGGATGAGAAAGTTGGTAGTTCTTCGTAGAGAAATTGCAGGAATAAACTTGCGATTGGAACCCCTTCCTATAGAAATTCCCCTGTTGCATCCTTGATCCTGTATACTAAAATAACAAACATGGGTTAAGTAAGTGTTCAGTCAAAATAGAAAGGATGAGACACAAAGAAAATTTTTTTACACTTTATTACAGGAAGGTGATCTTATTCTTCATCTGAAGAACCTTTGCCCCAACAGATGGCACAGAACCCATTTCATAAAAATGCCACTACTCTTCCGCTCTTTAATATATTTCTCAACATTTATGCACAATGGTACCAAACAGATCGTGAAATCAAGTTTTGCTTTTGTACTTGGCTTTAATATCACAACACTAGTCAAGTTTCATCGAATTTTTTTCTTTTTTAAGGCAAATGGAAGTTCAAAACAATAATTTCCACTTCATGAAAGACCCCTCATGATATAAACACATCGATCAAATAGCTGATGAGGTTTTAGAGCCTTTTTCAGAAAGGTTATTTCTGGCAAAAATAATACCGCTGAGGGTATATAAAAGCTGAAAAAAACAACAATAACCCTATCTTGTTTATTAACAGGAATAAAATGATTATGCGATCAATTTTTTAACAAATTACTTTTTACAGAAAAAAAAACTATGAATGGAATGCATGAACAAGGGGCCTTCCACAAGTTGGAACAGACACAACAAAATACTAAAAATAAATAATCTCTTGATCCAAATTAAAATTCAGAATGTTAAACGTCAATACATATCACTAATACAATGTTTTAGGGAAATAATCAGCTTTCACAGACTATAGGGTACACACAATAGGAAACACAAATCAAAATCCCACTGGACAAAATGTGGAATTGATAACATCTGCCACAAGAATGATCACCTGAGTATTGCAAGATAATTAATAATTTAGACGCACATTCTAAAAGCTGCATTTGCTATCAGTTGGATAGACAGCAGTACAACCTGTATTCCCTTACTTTACCGAAAATAGTTATGTTTACAGACAATAAATCAGATGCAGGCCAAATCGAATGCTCCTATTAAATACAATAAAAGAAAGATTGAACACAAATATAAAATCTCATTTAAAATTATAAGGTGAAAATGGTTATTAAAATATTTTGTTATTTAATAAGATTACTTTCTGCACAGTTTTTAATTACTTTTTTCCCTCTCTCAAGGCTTTGTCTTTCACACATGTAACCTAAAACTCATCAAGATGTATTAACTCTACAAAGTCTATTTTTAAATAGTATGTAATCAACAAGTAAGAGTAAATTTATACAAACTTCAAACTATGCAAATGGATAATTCTGAAATATATACATAAAATGAATTGATAAAACAAATAACATTGGTTACCATACATAATAAAACATTTTAATCACAACTAACATTCTGGAAAGTTAAAAAGATGGAGATTGCTAAATTAACTTTTTGAAACTTTTTAATTAATAGAGGTTATTAAAGATATTAGAGGATTTTCTCCAAAAGGAATCCCTTTTTCCCATGACTTTTAAACATAAAATACATTATAAATATGTCTACATTTGAAAAAAGAAAAGATTTTGCAAATAAAGACGAATTTAGAAATATTTACTTAAAAAAAATCTGTAAGAAACTTAACGTAATTTGTAACCCTTTTAGCTGTTGACAGTCAGTTTATTAAATTGGAAAAGAACTAATTTAACAAATCTAATATTCGGCAATTTACATAAAACCTATTCTCTAAATCTATCTTTATTTTCAAACAATTTCAAAATGGACTGGTTCTAAAAGCAATATAAAAACGCATACAAAATATGGTAATATACATACTAAAATAATTTAAAGAACCAAATACTGTCCAAAAATATGAAATACCAATTAAATGGCCAAGTTTCATAAAGAAAACACACCAAATATATTTTACTGGGAGCTTTTCTTTCACAGAAACTCATCTTTTCACATTTAAATAAAAATTAAATTCATTTAAAATAATTATAGCAAAATATAAATAGAGCCAAAAAGTTTTCATAATTAGAAACTTACAGGGTAATCGTACCATTAAAAAACATTGGCTTTATAGAAAAGTTTATATGCAGCCTGATTTTCTGCAATTTAAAATATTAAGTACTAAAATTCTATTCATTTATCACTGAAAAAGAACAGAATTGCTTTTTAAAAAAACATCTTTCACAAAAGAGATCATGTAAAATTAAAGAAAACAAATATTTTTTTTTTAAACAAGGGACAAATAATATGGAGAGTTAAATAATTTGCCAAACATCGTAAAGACGTATTTTAAGTAAATCCTGTAAAATTTAAAAGGCAGGTCTCTAAAGAAGCATATTAATTAATCTACAATGAAAGTTGAATTTAGTGCATATTTTAAAAGAATGGTGACGCATCACAAAATTCTAGAAAAATTGTTTTTGGGCTAATAATGATTGTGGCACAGACATTTCTATTGCAAACAGAATAGGCGTTAGGGCAATACAGAGTTTATCTGAAACAAAATGGATAACATGTTAGAATTTAGAAAAAAAAACATCTAAAATTTAAATTACAATTAAATTTCATATAAACTGTATGTAAAGAATAAAAAAAACATCAAAATATTTAATAAACATTATTTACACTAATGCTAAGGAAAGACGCTTAAAAACCAAAGTTGGTTTTGAATTTCATTGCACTTGAACACAGTATTTTATAGTTTTGATTGCCACAAATATTTTGAAACAAATTTTAACATTGTTCCTTGGCTATTTTGACACCTTAGAAATGTTCATTGCTACCAAAGAAAATATCCCCACCCTTTCAATTACATTATAAGAAATCCCTATATTAATTCAATTACATTTTAAACACATGTCCCTCCCTCTTTCATTTATATTCTAAACAATTTCCCACTTTAGATTCGAAACAAAATAATGATCGCATACACTCTACTGAATCATTTAAGGCACTAATTCAGAATTATTCGTTCCTATAAGTATACGATTGGTTCACAATGGAAGGTGCATTGCGCAAGTTTACGTCATAAAATTTATTTTGTTAAAGAGTTATTTTTGTAACCTCTAATTATCAGTTGTTAGTTAGAATAAACTGCTAAAACATTTAAAGCATTTTTACAAAAAGTTTTTTTTTTAACATCACAAGTGAATATCATCACACAAACACTTAAGTAGTCACACAAAAGAATAATTCCTTTAAAATGCACAAGCTTCACACACCTCATTCAAGCCTACTTTCAAACTATGTAAATGGTTTGTTAGTTTAATATGTGGCACTATATTAAACACACAAGAGTATGAAGTCCCTTATTTAAGGGTTTAAACTATTTCAAGTTCCAGAGTAAATGTTACCCTATTTTACTTAACAATCAAAATCAAGTTCGCTTAATCATGACACAACTATGATGAATTACAAAACACACTTATTCGACTAAATAGGATTCGTTGACCTCAAAAAGGCACACATACAAAGCATACATGAGTAAATTTACAGTTCAGTTTAATATATTATATATATGCATATATGTACAAAAAGTAATAGAAATAAAATGACTTGATAAAGGGGATTTTATTGCTCTTTGAAAGGAGAAAGTTCAACAAAATTTAGGGGTAGTCAGATTTTGAAGTTAGGCAAAAAAAATCCTTTACGTGAATTTTATTAATCATTTAATAAAATACCATTCAGGCTGTTCAAATGTAAGCAGTTTAAATCTTGCTTACATCAGCTTATAATGAACTGTTATAACTCTAAAAAAATTACAAAACTATGAAGTTAAGGGAATATACAAATCTGTGCAGCACAAAATAAAAATGTAATATACAGACATGACACAGTTCCCAAACAAAAAAAAGTGAACTTCAGGCTACAAAAAACATCAAATTTAAAAAAAAAATCCAGAAGTCAATAACCACTTGAAACAATTATATTACATTGACAAATGGATGAATCTCATTAAACCCAGTTTTCAAAATTACATTCAAAGTACCGAAATTTCAGTAAAAAAAGTGAAAGTTGGCGTTTTTGCTAAACTGCAGCATGTCTGAATATAACAGGGACTTACACGAATATGTTTGCTAAAGTTACTACATTGCATTTTGTTAAGGCAGCAGTGACCATTCCACTTTAGATGCAATATGGTTCCTGCTCTTTGCTTAGAGAAGAGATCAAATGAGTAAAAAATGTACATAACTTATTTATAATGAGAAAAAAAATCAGCATTTTTAACTATTAAATCTGTAAAATTTAATTTGATGGTTCAGTAATTTATATTAAAACCATATTTACAAATTATTTTCTTATTCTATAAAGGACTGATTCTTAAAAGATGATTTTTTTTCCTTCATACCATCATTAGCAAACAATGCAGGACACATTCCTTCAGAAAAATATTCAATCTTTGGTTTACTGTAATTTTTGCCAATCAGTCCCTACACATTAAATTTCAAGACACTAAAATAAAAAATTTAACTCGTTTCTAAAAAGATTAAATTTCTGCAGAAATTATTTATAATTTCAATTCTATTTATATTCAATTATAAGTCATAATTAGAAAGTATTTATAATTTCAAACTAAATTTGATCATAAAAAATTGGAGAAATAATTACCAGATTTTCTCTTTATAGCTGAATACTTTTCCAACAGCAGTTAACAATTCTATGCTTTAGAGTGTAGTGGGCTGAATAAATTATAAGCTTTAAAAAAAAAAAAAAAAAAAAAAAAAGGAAAAAGCCTAATTTATCTCATTAAAACCATCTTCTAACTAGATCTCTTTTGTTCATGGTTATTGAATAACGATTTCAATTAAAAGCCTGAAGAAATATGCCAAATAATGCTACAATGCATTAATTTTTTTCCTTCTTTGAACTATGCACTCAAAGGATTATATCAATAACTTGGTGAAAAATTTGTTAACATTGCAGCTGTTAAACAATTACCAACCATAAATTCACTGAACAATTACCAATTATAAATTGCTGAATAATTAATCAAAATTACTAAACAATTATCAATCATTAATCACTGAACAATTAACAATCAAATCATTGAACAAACTAATGATGGCCAACTAAACTATTAAAATCAATATGGATCCAGAGTTCTTGAATTTGTTTGTTCAACACTCTTTAAAGAGTGTTTTCCATTATTAAAAGCTTATTGAACAACAGCAATCACTGCTCACTGAACCAACTACACACAATGCTTACTGAATCATTACAATTGTATGTGCATAATTCCTCAGAAGTAAGACAATGTCCTGGCCAAATCTTCAGTTGGATCACAGATTCTTTGGGGGTGGGAGGGATGTTCGCTAAGTCGTAATTATTATTTGAGCAAAGAGCAGTCCCTTTGGGAGATAAAATAAATCACAGTATTTGGTGGACTCCTTTAAAGAGGAACTCTGTACAAAAAAATTGTTTATCTGTTCTGTACAACACGACCACACGCATTCACTGACCAGCAGCAAGAAGAGAAAGGTTCTCGGCGATAGGGCTTCCGCCATTTAACCTTCCATCAGAGCCGCGTTTTGACTTCTTCGGCCAATCCCCCCCACTTGAGGTAGAATGTCCGAGTCCGCCACTGAATCTTGGGGTCAAAGAGAGCAACACAGAAGTGGTAGAAAGCGCCCAGCTCGCGGAACGTCCAGGCAACCACAAAATCCATCTTGCTGAAGGGCAGAGGGTTGTTCTGCAATATTTAGAAAAAGAACATTAGGCACAATCTTATAATTGAGGCGCAAGGACAACACGAGGGCCATATCGTTTTTCCAACTTCGTACAACACTCATGGTTCGTACACTTGAAGGAGAAAAAAATTCAAGGACTTTTTAAGCACTTTTCAAGGATGGCATTACCAACAAATACATTAAAATTTTTTTTTTTTATTATTGGCAAATGGTACATGTTCAAATCGAGTATAAAGGGAAAAAATAATTTTTTAGATTTCACCTAAAAGAAAAATTCACGTTGGTTGTATTCAGATTATCTGGCGCCGTCAGCAACACAAGGGCTATAATGCGCCGAAACATTTCGTCATTTAACAAACCAACATACATTTACAAACACCCATGCCTACACGGGTTGGTTGTATTGTTGGTTGTATTCAGATTATCTGGCGCCGTCAGCAACACGAGGGCTATAATGCGCCGAAACATTTCGTCATTTAACAAACCAACATACATTTACAAACACCCATGCCTACACGGGACTCGAACCCGCAACCTCGCGGTCTAGAAGCCAGCACTCTAACCACTATACCGTTTGGTCATCGAGAAAAATTCAAGGTTACAATAGAAAAAAACCCTTCCAATACATCAGAAGCAGCACTATGTCCCATAGAAACAGAAGTAAAGTAGCTAATACTCACTTGATAACTACGCCAATATCGTATGTGAAGATCCATTTAATTGTGTCAAATAATAATACAAAAGTCTTATTGATTAAACTGTCTTCCAATCTACTCCGAAGGCTTGATTACAAATACTGTAAAATGTGCAGTTTTTTCTCTGCATAAAAATTTAGAATTTAAATGCAATCACGCTATTGGCTAACATGCAATTACATAATTTATCAATGTTTTCATTTAATTCATAAGAGCCGTGATTTTTTTACAATTTTCAATGTATATAGTATTTCAGTATCTAAAACTTTGTTTTCAATTACATGCGCCTCCATCAAGATGACGACTAGCACTCTTATTTTGTTGGAAATATATTTTTCATCATTAGAAATAGTTCGAATAATCCCCATCAAACTTCTTAAAGAAACTAAATCCATTTTTTACTCTTTGCATAGTTTTTTAAAGCACTTTCTCCCATCATGACATTTTTGACACACAAGTACATAGTGCAAAGTGTGAATCTAACACATAGGCTTCAATATTATATTCTGGCTTTTTTAATCAGCTTGAATTAAAAATGCATTTCCCTGCCATTTTTAAATAGTGTAAAAAAAATTAGTACACACGATACAAAAACAAAATAAATCATGCGACTTGATCGGATATTCCAGATATGTTCGGCATGCGTAGCGCTGTACTCATCAAAGGGGGATTGACGAAATTTTTATATATTCAACTGCATTGTTTTTCTAGTTGGTGATTGGCTTAGCTTAATTCGAAAGATTTTGCTCACTTTGTTGACCAAAATTTTTTAAGATGCTATATTTTTAGAAAATAAAATGAAATTCAAGCACTATAAACATATTTTTTACAGAAATCAAGGTTTTTAAGCACTTTTCAAGGTTTTTTAAAAACGTACGAACCATGACACTAACATAACAGCTACAATATACCTCTCAATTTTGAACTTCGTCAGATGACAAGACATATGAGCTATAACATCTATAACCTTTCTAAGAATCCATAGCCACCACGACAGATTTAACATGGAATTGATCTAAAACAGCTTCTAACTACAGTGACGTTTTGGCAAAGCAGATTAAAATTTGGAATCCTCCAACAAAATTTATCAGCAGTCTGATCACACCAGGCCGCTAGAAGAACTTTGATACATTAAATAGTAAACAAGACATTTTTTGTTCACGGACAGCTTTTAATGTCAGCTACAAAAACTAAATGCAAGCATTATGGCTATTTTATAGTTAAAATATTTTAGCCAAAAGCATAATTCGTTTAAAAGTTGTGGGAATGACATACAAAACTATTGGGCAACAATTAACTTTTCCCTCTCCACTTCAACACTTATTTTTCAAAATTACATTATATGATGTTAAATATCAAGTTTAATTTGTGCAGCTGTCTGAAGAATCAAAAACATTGAAATCTTGTGTATGAAAATATGTAGAAAATTCTTTCAGTTATCAAATTTTCTTCATATTTTCATACACAATGTTTCAATATTTCTGATTCTTCAGACAGCAGTTCCGGACAGTTACACAAAAGCACAAGTTAAAATTGATATTTAACATCATATAAGTACAATTCATTAGACCAAATTTGAAAGTTAAACCTTTATAAGTGGTACTAAATGGAACTGAGGATTTCTGCCAATGCAGTCTTTTATTGGGTTTTGCTTTGGTTAGTCACAAAAGCAGACCAAACTCAAGATGCTTTTAGTGGTTATGCTCCCAATAAAATACAAATGTGGCTATATTTAAAAATGAGGAGAGCTACAGCTAAGAAAATAAAAATAGGCTGCAAGTTATAGTTGCTCTGTTTTATATCTCAAGAACTGCACTGTTATACGTTGCTCATTATGATTTTGTACTTATTAAGCAACATATAACAGTGGCAATTCTTGTGACATAAAACAATAAAGCAACTACACCCTACAGTCTATTTTAAAGTATATGATAATAAATAATAAGGAAACAAAACTACAAGGGCAATCCAAACTGAAACTATAGCAGTTATTAAAAAATCATAACAAGATATTTTACTTTCCAGGAAATTCCACAACATTATATCGCCACTATGATGGAATAAAGACGGAACTGCAAATTTGTTAAACAGTCTCAATTGTGCAAAAAATACCTAGCAAATCAAGGAGAACCAAGACTGAACTGTAACACTTAATTGCAACAATATTACGCTACTTCCAACATGATAAGCACCACTAAGTATAAAGTGAAATCAATTCAGCTTTTTACGTTTCCTGAAATTCCACTTTTCAAAAATTGCATCACTGTTCCAAGAAAGCGGATAAGATTTATTTCGCAGAATTCTGGACTAGATTTTTCTTTAGAAAGTCAAAATTAAATAATAAATGCATGGAATCGGAGTTTGCACATAAAGCTAGCTACTAGAAATAATGGTCATGATAAAAAGAAAATTAATCCATATAAATAGTCTTACCTGCACAACGTTGAGTAGTATCCAGTCTAGTATGAGCCACGCAAGCACATGCACCAAGTAGACCACGAATACATCCCACTGGAATAACACATTCAGTGCCCAAGCTGCACATGCCCCCAGCACCATGCACTCAGACAAGGGCTCCAGGACAATGGTGTAGGGCACCATGGCAAACCTCAATTTCGCCCACCTGTCAAAAAATTCGACACAGTCAAAAGATGGGAACATTTTAAAACGATCATCAGCCAGTCTTAAGGACACACTATTCAAAATTGTTTGTTGTAGTTAGAATAAGATAAGCTGGTCGATGGAAGTTGAAGAAAATTAAGAGCACATTTATTATTAATATCTTAAAATAGTTTTTTTTAACAGAAAGTAAAGGCTGCAAAGGAAAAAAACTCTTGGAGGAAACTGCACAGTAAATTATTCAATTGTCATTAAATGAATATTTAAATAGCAGGTAAACCCCTTTTACGTGAAGTCACTTAACATGAAATCCCGTTTAACGTGAAGTAAAAGCAGTTCTCCGTACTTAAAACGTAATGTTAATTTATTCGCTTAACTTGAAATTCGGTTAACGCAAACAATTTCGACGGGCCCATTAACTGTAACAGCGTTGTTGTAGACAACAAAATCATAACAAGTCATGAAGCTATATAGATAGTGTGTTTAGGAAGCTGTGGCAATATGTTTAGGCAGTTGGAAAAAGTAGTGATCCCGCTATGCATTAAATTCATTCCAGTTGGCTGGATAAAAAACACAATTTCTTTCGCCATTTCCATTGTCTAAATCTCAAAATTGGCACGATAAAAAGGCAGAAATATTGACAAAGACCATCTCAATTTTGGCAATCAAAAACCTAAATATCCCATTATTTATATTTGAAAAATCCTATCAATATTCCCAGTCCGAAAATAGCTATCATCTGCAGCGAGTTTGTTTTTTTAATATCAGAAAAGGATTTAAGGATAGTGTAAACTGTCAAATATAGTGCATTAATCTGAAACAAAATATTTTGCTATTTATTAGCAGCATTTTCAATTTTAAATATATTCTAGATTCAATAATAATAAAAATTAATCAACCTTTATCCATAATTTAAAATAAAAATTCTTTCAAGAAGCTTTTACTAGACAATCAATTTTTACAAAGTATACTTGTCTAGAAAGCTTGAGATCACATTTTCTGCTTTGTATCAGTATACATCAAAACTCTTATATCTAGGCTTTGCGATTAAGTAAAATGATACTTTCATAAAAAAAAAAGAGAAACTTTCTGGAATTCAAAAATTTAGAAGGGTAATTTAGTATTATTCTATGACACATTTAGCTAGAAACAGAAAGTCTGCTGCTAACACTATGGATCAGTAACTTGTTAATTTAAAACATTAATTTCCTTAATCACATTTAGCACTTTAAAATTTTAAAGATTAACATGCTTTCATTAAACAAGTCATATAAAATCTCAGTTACAAGGACATAAAATACATATATTACCATGTAAGATATAAAAAATATAGCAAAAGTAATAACAAAGCAATAGTTTCATATCTTTTTGAGTGCTTCAACCAAAAAGAACAATTGCTTAACCTAATATCCTTCAGAAAGCATGCAACTACCCAAGACACAAGTGGAAGACAAAACTTATAATGATCAAGGGTATTTAAAGTTTAACTTACCTAGAGACACGATTATTAAAATTTGTAATTTCGCAGATACCGGAGTTCTGCCAAGCTGGTTGAGAACTAATTCTGATTCCCCATCCCCTAAAAATAAAAAACGAGTCAACATTTGTCCAAAAACCAAGTTACACAAATTAAAAAGGAAATACTAAAAATATTATAGGACAGAAATTTTTGCATGAATTTAGGAATTTGCCTGCAACATTTGAGTTTACTTATTATTTACTTCTGTTATAACTTCCAGAAGCTTCTGGAATGTTCAGTTCAACTTCCTTTTCCTCTTTAGTTATTTCTAGGAAGTTTCTAGAACAATCTTTGTTATGTATATAAAAGTTATAAGTGGTTGTTCTTGTTCAGTCTTATGACCTGCGCTTTGTAATCTGGTCGCCTCAATAAACCCGCTTTTGAACTTAAGCTAGGCACATTTATTAAGCGTCTTAAACGTGACAATATCAATGTTTTCATTTGATTTATAAGAGCAGTGATTTTAGTATGGTTTTCAATGTCCATAGTATTTTAGCATCTAGAACTTTGTTTTAAACTACATGCACCTCTATCGTGCTCACTTAGGATGTTAGATGACGACTTGATTGTTGCAGATAATATCCATTTTCGGGGTATTTTTAATCATTAGAAATCGATCTGACAATGCTCATTGAACTTCTTATAGAAACTAAAACCACATGCTCTTTGCGTGATTTTTAAAAGTACTTTCCTTCCCATTGACGCGTTCTCGGTAATAGTTGGTATTGTATTAGCGTAAACCTCGACGAAAATGACCATCACTCTAACAAAAGTACTATAAGCAATATTGCTTAGAATACCAGCAAAAATCTAGGTATCAGTAAAAACGAACATCACAACAACGTACATATCGGCGATAGCGTCCACAATATCAGCAGCAGCACAAATCTTTGCAATATTGATATTTTTTCGGTAATTCTAGTGCAAATTTCGGTAATATAGGATGTTACTACAGTGTGGCTTTCGATGAAAATTACTCTCATGCCAATGGAAGTATCAAAGTTAGAGCCAAATATACCACGGCAACTTTCAACAATAACGCGATTGTATCGGCGTAACATTTAACGAAAATTACAATCACAACAAGGTAGATCTCAGCGATAGCGCAATTCATCATGGCAACATACATTCTTTTGGTAACATCAGTGCAAATCTCAGATTTTACAACAAGGTAGCACTCAGGGAAAATGACAGAAATTAAATAAACGGAAATATCAGTGTTGGCGCCGAATATACTGGAGCAATTCTCAGCAATAACGTTATATTAGCGTAATACTCAGCGAAAATAAAAAACACAACAACTTAAAACCTAGTGATAACGCACGTCATAGCCACACATATCTCGGCAGTAATAGACATTACATCAACCTAACGATTAGCGAAAACAAGCATTACAAACCAAAGTACAACAAACGATAATTCCATGGATGTCAGATTTGAAAGCAAGCACATTATTCGTATACGTTAATTGAATGAATTAGCATGAAGGAAATTACATTTCGGGAAGAGAAAAAAGGGCACAAAAGGATCAAATTTTGGTGCAGTTGAAAAAGTATAAAATGCGAGTTTAAGCGCCAACCTAACTAAAAAAATGCATTTCAATAGATTTTTGTATTTAGAAAGAAACCTTAGTGCCTTAGAAAAAAAGTTATTTTTCTGTGAGATAGCAGGGTTCCTACTCAAATTACAGAATGAAAATCAATGACTAAGGACCTAAATGAGGTTTTTAAGGACCTTTGAAAATTTATTTTCAGGCATCATGTCTATATATAAATTTTTAATTAAATTATATTCTACCAAAAAAGTTACAGGTTAGAGAATGCGCAATACAAATATGTTAGAGAATTCCAATACGGTGCAGATAAGTGGCGGTTACGTGGGGATAGCAAGTCCGAGTTGTATTTTTATAACTTTTGCAGTTGGCACACGACATCCGCAAAAATTAAGGACTTCTAGGCATTTTCAAGGACTTTTAAGCACCTCTGAGCATTTTCAAGGCCTTGAGAATAAGTTTAAAAATATTAAGCACTTATAATGACTTTCAATGACCGTGGGAACCCTGGATAGAGATGGATAGTGCTGTGATGTCACAGCACTATCATCAGTTTGCACACACGCTATAGCTGTGATGTCACAACATCTTTCCGTTTCTATGGTCATTGTGAGGTTTCTGCCAAGTAGTTGGTGTATGTTTGGTAGATAATTGCAATATCCCATACCAGTTGGCGCAATTTGCAAGAAACTTGCAAAACTGGTTTCCGCTGTTATGTTTCAAACCAAGTTATTTCAGATGAGGTAGAAAGAGTCGCCTTTCCCGCCAAAATAAACAAGAGAACTTGGGTTGCAAATTAGAAAAAACCTGATGTGGGTAGAAATTTTTGTGGTAATGGTCTTTTCGAAAAATTTAGAATTGAATAAAAAAAATTTGGGAATTATCCATCATATTTACATTAAAATGTTTACAAGTAAATTGAACAAGTTTAACTTTCAAATGAACAGATTCTCATAAAATTGATGTACCCTTAAATATCATTTAACCTTACAGACGAAAACCTTATTAAATTGAGTTTTATACCAAAAAGACACAACCCCGTAGCGTTTTGAATATTTTCAGAGATGCCAACTTTTCAACGAATATTATGTAGTTTACCATAGTTTTTATGGATATTCAGTAATCTTTACATGTTTATGGTTTTATGGACTTTCTTTAAAATATACGGAAAAGACCTACAGGAAATCTGTATCTTTCTTCTATGTATTGTCAATACACTTCGAAATTCACCAATACTTTCATTATTGCTGAGATTTAAGTTGTTTTCGCAGAGTGTCACGCTGATGTAATAGTAGCTATTCTATGTATTTTGTATTCATTCATTGTAATGTAAGAGAATCGGAAAATGGGTAAACCAGAAAAAGTAAAAATCTGCAGGAAAATTGGCAACTCTGATTTTTATACAATTGCTTTCCTTAAAGTGCTATCTTTAGAAATGTGAACCATTCTTTAATGTTAAAATGTTCTGTTGATTTGTGCATAGTACAAACACTCTAAACAACATCTTTTTAATTACGGTCACCCTAAATTTATTGACAATATATTAATATATCTAGAATAAAAACTTGGACATCAGTTAAACAACCTCCGAGAAATTCAGTTATGATTGCACGATGCAAACTTAGCTTGATTAACACACCTGTCTGTGAATGACTTAGCGAAGAAGAAGTCCTCTGCAAGGTACTGGCCGAAGGCCTTGATGCCCCCCACCTCGTCTAGGAGTTTCTTTCGCATGAGGGCAGACATGCCAGTTGGGCAGTTGATGTGAAACAGGTCAGCCGCAAGGTAGATGCGTGCGTGGGATGTCCCAAAGTACACCTGCAACAGAAAGGATTAAAAAAATAACTTTAATTCATCTTAATGTATAATCAGTTAAATTTATATTATAGTAAATTTCTATGCGACTAGCACCACTATAATTTCACTAGTTGGATATTTAGATTTGTGTTTTGTACTATAACTTCACTTGTGCAGATTTTTTAAAGATTTGAACTAAAACATAATGTAATAAACAAAGTCTGATCTATGGTCGTCTGATTATATCATTAAATAAGCATCTAGAACATGTTAATTCTCACCTTCCCTTGAAAGAAGAGAGTAAGACTGTAAAACATGAAATTCTATCACAAGTACTAGCACAAATTAAAAATGAAGGAATGCATACAAAACCATTCAGTAAAGAGAATGGTCAGTAGACAAATAAAACAAAATAAGTCAGTAGAAAAATTCTATTTGTTCAGAATGAAAGATATTTACACACTGAACAATGCTACAAACATTCCTTTATTAAATTGGTACAATAGCTTATAACACAAGGAAGTTCAATCAACATTGGTGGCTAATGTACATTGGTCTACAATGAATTGATTATAAAAACGTATATGACTCTGGAGGACTTTTTGTTATCTCTTTAGACCAGCGTTCGCCACTAACTTTTAGAGACGGGCCGCATGACTAATGTTGGAACTTTCCGCGGCCCGTAGATTTATACCGAATACGCCAATAAATATATTGCTTTACTACATATGTTCAATGTTAGAAATGTGATAATTACTAAAGATTCAACAATATAAAACAATTTTGAAAACTGAAACAATAATTTAATTTTTTTATATTTATAAAATAACAATAGATTTTTGTTTCAAATAATTAAAAAAATAATTTTCTTGACATCGTAAATTAAAGTCATAAAAGAAGTTAAATCTTTTCTGACAATATTACAATGTGACTTGACATAAACTCATAATCAATAATATATATACCATGCCTCCTAAATCTTCAATTGCGAGACGATGACAGCCGGTCCGCTTTTCACTATCTACTTTGCGTTTAAAACTAGCAACTTTAAACATTCAGAAAAGCAGAAATCGAATTGTGCCATTCACGAATTGAGGGGGTTGAGTATCATAAGTACAAAACTAAGCAATGCAAAGGAATGCGTCATTGATAATTATTCAAACTATTGCTTTTTTTATTCTTTCTGGTAGTCTCAGGAAAAAAAAAAGGATTTTTCAGATTTACTAACTCTGGCCACTTAATGGAAAACGCGGTTTTTGGTAGCAAACACATACTATTGTAGACATATTAAAATTATTTCCGCAAAATTTTATTTTTGCTCTTCTGTACTGCCGGGCCGGAGAAAAAGCTGTCGCGGGCCGAATCCGGCCCGCCTAGTGGCTGACGCTGCTTTAGACCAATCTACATTTTCAAGATGCATTAGTTGTTCCTAGGAAGTATTTAAATTTTGCTTCAACCTTGCTTGACCAGTGATCTTTACTGATGTCTATGTGAAATACTAAGTCCTTAATTGTAAAATTAATGTTTTTAGGTTGTAATTAATTGTAACAGATCTGTATAATTAAAATCAAAGATACATTATGTGCTTTGCAGCCAAATAAAGTACAAATTTTATACAATAGGTTACATTCAGCATGGTCTTAAGATTTTTTTTTCTATACATGTTGAATGGTAAGGTTAGTATGGTGATAAGTGAAAGATGGGGCTTACTTTCTCCATAACGGCAGGAAAATTATTCCTGTCGCAGGTGAAGGGCATTTGGTGCACCAGGGCAATGTTCTCTGTCATCGCACACACCATCTCCAGTAATGTGTCTTCTTTCACTGCACAGTAAAAATATTTTTTTGAATAGAGTAAATTTATACAATTGCAATATAATTTTATTCCGTAATTACTTTGTTAATATAAAGATTTTATCAAGTAAAGCACTTTGAATGAGAAACAAATATATAAGCTTTAAAAAGTAAAAAAGCAACACTGTGAATTACATTACAAATATTTGAGACCATAAGTAGCATTTTTTAAAGCTTTTACAGTAACTGACATTGTTTGTGTTGGGAAAATTCTCTGAGGGCTAATTAATCTACTTGTCATCAACTAACCAAGCTGAAACTTGACAAATAGTCTAATTGTCAACAACAATACACTGAATCGAGCATTGGTTGGAAATATTTGTATGAATCGTCCACAAAATTTATCTGCCATTTGAAACTTAAAATGTGAATCGGCTTAATGAAAGGGTCTGAATGAGTGTAAAATTTAATCGTTTCATTGATTGCACTTGAATTTAAATCTAGACTGAAAATTCGTGAAATTAATATGTGTTCATGAGAAGACAAGGTTTAATGCAATTGCACATAAAGGTTAGCAATGCATATATATAGGATTTATAGCAAAAAGTTTATTTACATAGACTAATAAACATTTAACATTTATGTTGATTTTCCCAAGAAAACTATAGAAATTCAATGGTTCTATATAAGCCAACTAATTGGGAGGTATTTTATACAAAGTGTTTTCTTTAAAATTTAGTATCATTAGTGGAAAGCAATTGGGACAGATATTGCTAAAATAACTATAAGTACACACCCCTTAAAATCTGCATGAATATTTAACAAGCAAATAGATATTTTAAAATTTATTCATCATTATCCGAAGACATAAAATAGGAAAACTAGTACAAATGCAAAAAAAAACAATTAAAACATTTCCCTTCATCTCTTAACTATTAGATTTCACAACTTAAGTACAAGATTCAATATCAATATTTTAATGCTAAACTTTAAGAGAAAAATATTCTTAACAAATGCTCAGTTGTATTATAATCATAGGTGTAGGTAAAAGATTTTTTGTGCAAATTTGCTTAATTCTTTTTAGAAATGCTTACTTCTGATTCCACTGTCCGAGACTAGAATAAGGTCATACTTGGCTGCTTCATATCCTGGGTTCATGTTGTTTATCTTTGGATTAACACCAACTATAGGAGCTCCTATTAAAAATAAAGATACAATTAAGCAAGTAGTGTAACCAAGAAGAGTAAAGACATGTACAGACAAATTGAATGCAAGTGAATCACAGCATAAGTCTTTAGTGTTCTGAAAAACAGGTTTAAAATTCACAAATCCTCAGTTTGAGATATTAAGAATATTCTTCGTATTTAGGGCAATATAACTATCCAATAAGTAGTACTTATTGGGCGTACAACTTCAGCTCCGCCGTTTTTCAGTAGATGGCTTTAGCAGTAAGTAGAAGTCAAAATAAATAAATCATACATCTGGCAACATAACACCATAGAAACATTAGTCGATTTGTGTCTGCATCATGAAGTTATTCTCGATTGAAAATATCAGTTCACGAGTCAAATTCTAGTCATTTGCGGGAAATTTTAATTTTCTACTTCAATACAAAGAAATCTGTGGCTGAGGCTTGTCGAATGCCTTACCATAAGTATTTGAGTAATGCTCTCAAATACTTATGGTAAGGCAGCTATTGGAGAAAGAGTGTGTTGTAATTTCAAAGCTTCAAGAACGGTGATTTTGACGTCGAAGATGCAGAACTGGTGACATTACTGGATTAAGTTGTGTCAAAGTCAAGAAGAATTTGATAGAATCATGGGAGTGACTCAACAAGCAGTTTCAAAGCGCCTCAAAGCCATGAGAATCGAATTTTGGAAACAAACAGGGGAAGCAAAGTTTTATGCAAACTTTGGTACAGTAAATCTAACAAAATACAGGCTATTGTATATCGGAAATTATACGGAATAAAACTAATAACTTGCAATGCAAAGGTTACTTAAATAACATTCAGACTTGACAAATACTTTAAGTGAAAAGAAAAACTTCTTTAATTTTGCAAGTTAATTAAGTTCTACAAATTATAATATGTAGTGACTATTAAATTCAGTGTATTTTTTATATGAAATCGGCAGTGTATTTCAGGGATGATATTTTATAAAAGCAGCAACAGGAAATTTTAATTCCTCTATAGCTTACGGAAACACCAATATATACAAATTTCTTCTAAAAGAATCATACAACATATATTGGCAAAAATTTTTTCGTCTTTATAGTTGGAAAAGCACTGGATAAAACAGACAATTTTTTACTATTAATTGACTGCCAAACCTCCCATTTTCAATTAGAATTCAAATAGCGATGCACAGAATCCCCCCCTCCTTTACGCCAAAAAACCCCGCCAGATTTTATTATCTTTTAAAGCAGGAAAACCAGCAATTTTTTTAACTAAAACCGAGTTTTAAATTTATATTGCAGGGGCTTGAAAAATATTCACCTATTTAACCAGGTCAAAGCTTAGAATAGATACATTTTTTTATGGACTGAAGAAAACACAGTGCCACAATGTTGAGTTGTTTAAAAACATTTTTCTTTTTCGACTGGCTGCTGAACACCTAATAACTGATTACACCAATTCAGCTCAAAACAAAATCATAAATAACCATTGTAGAATTGCAAGAAAAATATTGTTAATTCAACAAAAATTATAACAAAAGAGGGAAAGTTATCCGTTACGTTTATTCTAGTTTTGTGGTGGCAAATGTTTTTTTCTTAAAAAAATGCATAATTAATATAATTAAAAGAGATATTTGTACAATCACCTACAAAGCTAAAATCTGTACAACTTGGCAAGTACGATATTATTTTCAATTGCTAACCTATTAAAATTACACAAATACAGTAAACAGAAAAGTAATTTACTTAACAAGCAATCAACAACAAAATACATAAAATGGTACCTGCACAAACAACAACCTACTCGTTTAATACATTTAAAACGGAGAACAATTAAAAAAGTTAACAATCACAATATTTACCATAAAAAAATCATGACTGCAAATGCATTAACCTTTGCACTCAAACCTTGCTGTACACATACACAAAAATAAAATCAACATACTTTTAATACTCGTCTCCTTTTCGAAGGGAATCTTTGTAGCTCCTGAAATTTGGAATGTTTTTAAATCCTGATACTTCACTTTTGACAATTTGAAATCCAAAAAACAAATTATGTGGTACAATGAAATATGTATGAATGATTTCCAGGAACTAGAAATTTCCCTGAAGTTCTTTAAGAACCTTATTAATAATCAAAGCAGTGGTAATAAATAGAAACAATGTGAAAGAAATACACTTCATGTAATACAAATGTGTGTTTGAGTGTGATCCATAAAAAATTACTCTATAATAAATTTATCATTGGATTCTGTCTAGAACTTTTGCTAAAAATATGATTTATAACAAGTTTAATAGACAATAAAAAAAATGCTATTATTTGGAAGAAGCGATGAATTGTATGAGTTAATGTTAAGAATAAGGTCGTATTGTCACTGCAGGCTTACTTATGAAAATTTAAAATTAATATATATTTTTACTTATTTGTTATTTATAAAGATACATTACATTTTGCATGTTTAAACATGCATATATAAAAAGTTAAATCCTTTATATATTTAGAAAAACAGATGAATACGCATATTATGAATTGAACGGAATCAGGTCTAAATTTATCCTGAATACAAATAAAAAGTCAGGATCTTTTTTGGTTCTGATGAATATTTATTCCTTTCAGAAGCACTTATAGCATTATTTTTAAAGCATACAACTATAGGAAATTGCAATAATTTATAGGGGGCACAATGAGTTTTTAAAAAATTTAGGAACTTTAGGGATAATCCTTAAAACTTATGGGTAGTTAAAAAACATTTAGAGACATTTCTTTTGAAGTTGACATAGGCTCCTAACACAGACATTCTTTCCAATGCTTGTTTCAATAACAGTAAAAAAAGACTGTCAATTTTCAAAAAATTGAACGTCAAACACTTTTTTAGTAAAATAACAGTTATACAATTAAGCAATTATACTATTTTAACATGCAAATTTAATTAAATCCACTTTTCTCATCCAGAAGAATATCAGGTTTTTTTTTAGAAGTTTTAGAAGAAAATAGGGAGTTTAATTTCTTTTTTTGATAATTCCTAAAAAAATTAAAGTATAATTTCAGGAATTCTAGGGAGAAACAAAAAATTTAAGGAATATTAAGAATTTTAGGGTGAATGTAACCTCTGAATTTATTGAAATTAAATGCTACACACTTACGGTAAGGTATAAAAACAGACTAAAAAGCTTACCAATGAATATACTAGCATCAATTTCAGGATGCTTTTCAACCAACTTCTTTACAAGCATAATGGAAGGATCACTTTCATCTTCTATACAAAACAGTAGTTCATACTATAAAGGAAGAAACAATGTCAAGTACAAGCCATTTAAACATAATTTTTTTTTTTAACAATAATTCTATTTAAATCTGTTCTTTTCAACTTAGTTATACGAGTGTTTTACAAGCAATATCTCCGAGAAGGAAAAAAAAACCCTCATTTTTAAATTTTAAAGATAATTTTTAATAAGAAAGCTTTTTATTATTATTTTTAACAGTCAAACAAGAATCATACTAGAAATAAATATAATGAAGTTCAAAATACTTTTCAATATTAAACGTATATGCCAGTCTTTTAAAACCACTCGAAAAAATGAATTGAAGTGAGAAGTTTACAAACAAAAAAATATTTTGGAACTCAACCTTCCCACACAGTCAACAACCAAAATATCCTCTCATGATATTATACCCGAAATCGCAACAAGAAATCCATAAATCTACAATCCATATGTGCAGTATATTAGATTAGTAAGTATGCAAATATTAAGAATTTTTACTAAAAAGAATCCTTCCAAATCTTTTCATAGATTCTATTTTTTTATTTTTATTTTGGCTAAAAATTATGATAGAGGTCAGAATTTAAATATTTAGAGCAGCACAATTCACTGTGAAAATCACCATTCAGTTCAGGTAATATTTTACAAAGTAAAATTAGAAATATGTTACCCATCAAATAATCAGATAGAACATTGTTAGTCATTACACGGCCCGTAGGTCAGATTTGCACCCTCAATAGAATTTTCAAAATTAATATTTTCCCGCAGTTTCCAGAAATGCTATATATTGTTAAATAGATAAAATAATTAAAGATACGTATTTTGGTGTATCTTTGGTATTCTCTTTTAAAACAATAGTATAGATACTTCTAATTAGAGTAGAAGCTAAAATAATACATAAATGGAAATGCAAAAAAAATACGAAATAAAAAACCTAAAATTGATTTCTTTTGTTAAATTTTATTTTCAAGGTAGTACAGAACCCTCTTAAAACTAGGGGTATGGAACATCGCACAACTTTCAATTACACCATATAATATTGGTCAGTGCAGGAAAATTTAACATGGTGTTTTATTTACACTCATTTAATAAATATGGCAAGTTTGGCAATATTTTTTACAAGAGCAAAAAAAAACCTGCCAAAATGGCAAAATTGGTGGTTTTATTCGGTAGACATTACATTGTCCTAGTTTGTGCGCAAAACACAAAAAAAAATCAATCGTTGATGGACGATGCTCAAGAGCAGAGTGATCTGTGTTAAAGTCACTTGTTTTGCTACTTTTTACAGTTTTATTGCAAATTTTGGAGGTGGAAATTTTCAGAACACCTGAAGAGTCATTACTACAGCGATTTTTAACAAAATCATCAGAGCTGTTTTTTAGCAATTACTGAAAAACATGATTTTTTCAATGGCAGCTACTTTAAGAGCATGCACAATTTTGACGAAAACCTTAATGGTAGGTCCTTGGGCCTCCATCAACCCGCACACCAAATTTGGTTGGTTGTTTTCAGATTATCTGGCGGCGTCAGCAACACGAGGGCTATAATGCGGCGAAACATTCGTCATTAGACAAGCCAACATACATTTACAAACACCCATGCCTAACACGGGACTTGAACCCGCAACCTCGAAGTCCAGAAGCTAGAAAGCTAACCACTAAACCGTTTGGTCGACCACACCAAATTTGAACATCGTAGGTAAATTTTATGCTGGCTACGTACACACAGACAAGACATTTTTTATAGATCACTTTTTTGAAATCGAGATGTTCCAAAACATGGAGAAATGGGGGGGGGGGGGGAAACCCTTTTTTTTAAACCTAATGCTATACTTTCATTACCCTATGTATACATATGGGTAATTGAAAGTAAAAAGTAACCCACATTTAAATATCACCCAAATATCAAAAACTGAAACTGAACCAAGCCAATTTAATATAATGAAAAATTATTTAATTAAATTGAAAAACAATTTAATAATGAAAATTATTCCATTTCAATTGAGTTTGATATTCAATACTGTTAAGCTCACCTTAGGGTAGTTCATGGTAAAAAAGGATTCTAGATTGGTGAATAGGTTCTGGTCCACTCCCGTTAGAGGTTTCAGGATGGACACTCCTGGGAGAGGAACCTCTGGAGAAGGGAGCTGACATTTCTTGTGGAGCTTCAGTTTGCTGAAATGGCAAAGGTAAGGCTATGAAAAATATTCATAAAAAATAACAAAGAATTAGCAGAAAAACACTTTTTTTACAGTTAGAAAATAGTAGTTAAAAAGTATTAAAATCAGTGTTGAAGCAGGGGTACAAAATGTCTATAGCAAAAAAGCTAGTCATAATTTTCTTTTTAGCAAAATGCTAAAATGATTATGAGTTCCATCACTCTTGATGTTTAATATTTAAATAATTAGAACAAAAATGATAAAATTATTATGAACTTTTAATATAAAGCTCTTTCAGGGTGGCCACAAAATTCAGGAAAAAAAGTTCCCCGATTTCCCTGAGAGATTTCTAAAAAAATTTCCTGATTTTAGGACAAACTTTTTCCAAATTTTCCCAATTTTCTAAGGTTTTCCAGTTGTCTAGAAACCCTTATCAAATAGAACATGTATTCTAAAGAGATAATATGCAATTTTTAAAAAAATAGTTTTGCTGGTAATAAAAAGTTTAAATTATTCCGTAACATTAAACTTCTGATGGCCTACCATACAAATCTCCATGTAAATAGCGCCAAAATATGGATAAACGTGCCTTAAACAATACAAAATTTCCCCGATTTTCATGAAATTTTAAAAAGTTCCCCGACTTTTTCCAGAATCAAAAAGCTCCCTGACATTTCCCTGATTTCCAGGTTCTGTGCCCACTCTGTCTTTTATACCAAACATCAACTAAAAAAATGCTTTTCAATGTGCAACTTATTTGTGCTTTTAGTTCAATGACTAATCTTTGGTCAATAAAATGCTTATTTTGCAAATTTTGTGGCTAATGCAAAAAAGCTAAATCATAATAACAAAAAAGCTAAATCATATTTTCAAATTTTAGCATTTAAGAATTTTTTTTTAGCATTTCGCTAAAAAAAGCACTTACTTAATCCCTGATTAAAATTTCATATAAAAATTCCCAGATAAATCTTCAATGAGATTTGCAATTAAGAGTATTAGCTGCCAAAAAATAAAAAGTACTTGTTGAGCCTAAAAATGCCTGTTACCAGACAGTTGTACATTTCAACTGTTGCAGATAGATGCAAAAATAGACCTCTGTGAAATTCAGTGTGCACTCTTATGTACTTTGAAAATGTAAACAGACTCTTACTACTTATTAAACATTTGGTTAACACTTGAGGCAGCACCCATTATATTGGTTAGTCCAGAATAACAAATGCTACATCAAGAATTACTGAGCAAAGGTTGAATGAACAAGAACTAGATAAATACATTTAAATACACAGAGCAACAAAAAGAATGCTGGCTAAATTGTAGCTATGTAAAGTAAGGTAAGTGAGAATAATAAAAAAATTAACTCTAATCATTAAAAAAACAAAAACTTATCGGTATAATACAGGGTGGGCAGCCTAAAAGAGACCTCAGCTTATTTCCAAAACATAAGCGCTTGGAATTGATCATTCGGAATTATAAGTTTAACAATATAAAACATGGACCTTCTTTACGCTGGCTATTCCTAAGTTTTATCGAAATATATTTTTATTTCAGAGAAACTTACCAGATAAGTTGAATCTAGCTATATAATTATTTTGCATACAACCATTTAAAAAATGCAGTATATTGTATATTTGGATTGGGAACACAGGCCTAATATTTACAAATTGGAATCAACAGATGCTGATGGTTGAATCAAATTAATATTTGTCATACTGCTCCATTTAAAAAAATAGGAGACACTGCATTTAACAAGCAAATCTACAAATTAAACCAAGAGTGTCTGTCTGCACTCTGAAACAAATCCGCAGTTTTGCACCTAAAATGACGAATTTTGGGTACATCAAAATGATCTGATAATTCTTCAGTACATCAAAATGACTGTGGGCAATTTTTAAATTTGATTAAAAGCTGTTTTTATTCCAATTAAATGGCATTTTAAGAAATAATTGAAATGACATGTTTTTAATATTTAAAAAAATAAAAAATAAAGTTATTAAAAAAAAAGATTCCCTTTATTTTTATGTATTATAATTAATCTATCCAAGCTGTTTGAATATTGTAATATTTACTGCGAATCGGCACCATAAACCAGCTTTATTCATGCACTGATGGATAGAAGTTTATAATACATTGATTTACCTATTCTAATTGTATGATAAACATAACAGACCGACGAAGATTCAGCTAGATTGGTTTTATTGAAATGAAGGATTACATTTCATTCGAAAAATTGAGAAACATTTTCATAAATATACTGCCAAAGACAAGGAAAATATATATGCGAGATGTAAGGCATCTGTTATAAGAGTTACATAAACATCAAAACATAGGCAACATTGGAAAATTATTAAGTGTAACATTCCACAAACGGTACACTCATTGGTAGATATTTAATCATGACTAGAATATATAGTTATATTATTTTTTTTTCCTATTTACTTCAACAAATCATGAGCAGGGCTGGGTCACACAAGGTTGGTTGAAAACTTTCTAGAGCAAGAGCAACAAGAAGTTTATACTGAGCTAAAACCGTAAAAGCATTTAAAATGTATTACACAGGCTCACAGTGTAAGCATATATTAAAGATCTGAAAGGCAAAAATGCTAGACAAATTGAAAAGACTAAAAGATATCATAAAAGCAGCCTAGCTTACATTGGAAATATAATTGCTATTGGATGTTTTTTTTTAAGATGCTAAAGTTTTATTCTGATCTTAATACAATTTTGCACACTTAATCTTCAAGAGAAGTGGAAGTCACTAGCTACAGGAGATTTTGTGGTTGGAAAATGAATCGTTTTTCAAACGTGTTATGATAACTTAAGATCGACTGAACGAATTTGAACCATGTTTTGTTTTTTATCTTGACAAATTCAGATTATCATTCTGCTTTATAGGCAGTGTTGCCAGACTGAAATTTATAAATTACCCTCCAACCCATACGAAAATACCCTCCAATACTTACACACCCAGATTTTATAGTGGCGCCACCTAGTAAGATTAATTAGCATTAAATATTTCAAGAATGTAATATATTTCTTATTAAATTAATAACTAATATTATTACTTTAATAATTTTTAATTGTTTTTTAAGGTTAATTATTAATTCAATAATTGATGAATTATGTTTTATGTTAATTATTATTTTAAACGTAAATTAATTGCCATTAATAAAATATTTGGATTTGTTTGAATAAAAAACAAAACAAAAAGAAACTAAAGCTTACTTTAAATCAAATGCGCCATTAGCAATTTCTTTAATATACACGATTCATGTATTATAAGTCGAATTGTAGCAAAATAAAATACCAAAATTCTTCAAAATATGTTATTTTATTAAAGTATTTGTTGCTTTATAATTTGTCTTCTGTTAGCTCTGTAAATTTATACAATAACAAACACATAGTTTTCGATTTTTATTGAAACACTTTAATATGAAACAGAATTCGTTGAATATATGTGATGTGAGCATGGCAGAAGTTAGAAAAAAATTACAAATCAGAGTTCTTCCTAGAAATGAAGGGCAGGGTGCTATTTTCCAAAAAAAGGGCAATTCTTGTTTAAGAGGGCACTTTTATGTCAAATTGCAGAAATTTGCATACGTGTTATCTATCACAATTTCAATATTGTTATACTTTTCTACCACGATAAATAATTTTCAATATTCTGAAGAAAAAAAATAATGCAAAAATCCATGAATCAAAAACTCGCTCATAAACTTAAAAGATATCAAAATACTGATAAAATGCTTCAGTCCTAATTCTATGAAACGGATGTTTTGAAATTAATTGGTAACAGGTAAACTATCAAAAACACCCCCTAAATTTAACAGGAGGACATCGCAATTACGCGTGTCCAAACGGAAATATTCTTTTTAAATTCTTAGTGTAAACATTTGATGGTTATACACCTTTAAGTTAACCAAGTCTTTCAAATTCCTTTCTTCTCTATTTTGAAGGAGGCATGGTAAAAAACCAGCGAAATACACTTAATCAAAACACGTACGAAATGGCTATCAGAGTTTACTAATGTGTACTTGGAAATTGTAAGTTGGCTCCCTACAATCCACCTACTAATGAAGCACGTTATATGAACATCTACTCAATGGTTTCAGTCCCTATATAGTTGCGTGTTTGAACATGAATGTCCATGCACGACAGACGATTTCAGTAGGGGTGATTCACATATTGAGTACTGTTGGGAGGGGAAAAAACGAAGGTTTTTCGAATTCTTTTAGGATGAAATTTTTTCTGAAAAAAAAAAAAAAAAAAAAAACCAGGAAGGGAGCTATTTTTATTGAAAAAGGGCAGGCAGGGCGCGCCGCCCCTCGAAAAATGCCTAGGATGAACTCCGAGTATAGTAAAGAAATTATTTGATTGCATCAAGCTTCTTAAGTCGTTACTGAAATAATAAAAGGAAATAATGTTCGCTTTCGAATAAAAAAAATCAAAACCAAATAAACAAAATGCTTATTATTTGTCAAGTTTGGTGCATTTAGCTCAAATCATTATTTTGAACAGTTTAGGCCATTTTCCCCCGGCATATCAGTATATTCATATAATTTACTAGAATTTCTCTATATTTAAAAAAAATCATCAAAATGACGTTCAATGGAGTACATAAACTTACAATAGGTTTTTAGCCTATGGTTTATTACTTATATTATTACGTTATTCGAATTGACAAATTCTACTAAAAGGTTAGAATACATTATAGTTAAAAAAAAAATTATTTGCTGGCATAAAAATGTCTATAAAACTATCATAGTCTGAACAATGCACCCGTTTCATTGCAATAACTCCAATTTTAAGGTTCTAAAATGCTATTTTCTGCAAATCTCCATTTAAGTCCTTCTAAAAAGATTTTTTTTTTTTTTTAAATTGTACTTTAAATATTTTAGAAACGCCATTGTTATGTCGTCATGTCATGTTTATGTCTTTTTTATGATCATTTCGTCGCAAGATTGGCATCATTTTTTTATATTCCGCTTCGTTCAGATGTAAAAATCAGTCTTCGGAGTCTTACGTAGTTGGTTATATCCCATCGTTCACATAGTCCTTCCTTCTCCACCCCCCAGCTCGGGGGTTGAACCACCCAACCATGTAAAAATCATCGATAAGCCAGATTTACACGCTACCAGTCGGGCCTCCAGTTTCGATCACCAGTTCTGTGATGTCAGTTAAGCAACCGCTGCGCCGTCTACGGGAGAGTGCACGTGATTGGTTAATCGGAGTCGCCGGCGCCAGTAAATAGAAAATGTTTGGTTTACTGGAACCAGTAGCCTGGTGACGTCACCGGCTGGCGATCTAAACTGGAACCTCGACTGGTAGCGTGTAAATCCGGCTTAAACGTCAATATGTATTTTTCTTGCACTCTTAAGTTACAACTCTTTTAAAAAATAATAATATTCTTGCGGTTAAAGTTGTATCATTTTTATATTTATCTACCATTTTCAACATCATTTCCAGATTGGTTGGTGCCCATCTGATGGCTGTGTGGTTAGTGCTCTGGTCATGCATGCCAAAAGGTGAAAAGTTCGAATTCTGGATTAAGCATGATGTTCGTTGTGGTTCAGAATCTACGTTAAGCTGTAGGTTCCGGCCTGATTAGCTGTCATTGTGTATAAAAATAGGTCGTTGAGCGTATAAAATAACCAACCAAATTGGTTGTATTTCTTCTATTTGTACAGCTTCCTTTAGCAAAATCAATTTGAATGTTAATAATAATTTTGCAGTCTTTTATCATTCATATAGTTAAGTTTAAAGGACAAGCGTAAGCAAATAATCTTTAACAGAATATCTAAGAAAAAATTTCAATATTTTTTGGAAAGCAACTAATAATGTGTAGATGCATGTTTAAATAACTTTCTTGGCTATATCTGTACATAATAATGAAAAAGTACATTTCAATCTTACAATAATCTTATGAATAAAACAAGATGACAAAAAGGTTTTGCACCCTCTCTGTAAGTCAACAAAATCAAATTGAAAATAATTATTTGCAGTAATTTATAATTCATTTTGTTAAGTTTTAAATGACAAGCATAAGCAAATAACCAAAGAATAACTACAAGGAAGAATTTCTAATATAATTTGGAAAGTTAGCCCAATTAATCGACAAAAATGGAGAGGAAAAAAGCCGAACCTAACCAATCATGTAAAAAATAAAGAATCGGTTTCGGCTTGAGATCGGAATAAAGAAAAGGAATTGACACAACACTTTTCATTCCCCCCTTCCCCTTCTCCTGATGACGCAACCAGTATTTAAACAAACGAAACAGGTGTACAACCTAATACCCTCCCTTGGTTCTTTGTCCTGTTCGTCAAATTTTGCATGCGAGACAAAGAAAGAAAGGAGCGAGGGGCTGGAGGCCAGAAGCCAAACTGACCTAAAGGGATATCCGAGCTAAAGTGACCCCTAACCATTTCAGTTACGTTAAATTTTAGCCCGCCAATCGACCTAATTATCTGTTCAAGTATCAAGTATCGGCGCCAATGTCTTTTTGTGAAAAAACTCCCGAGGGTAAATAAGGAGGGACAGGAAACCGTAAAAATGGATGTAACCTAGCTGAAACGATTACTGCTGGGTAGGAGGTAAATTGAATAGATCTCGTGTTTCGTCGCCCGCTGGTGTTGTAATGAATTTTGTCTCTTCAACACAAGCTTCACATTATCAGATTACCCGAAAAAATACTTCTTCCATAGTAAAAAAAAATATTTAAAAAAAAAAAAATACACCTCTTTTGGAAAAACCCGCAAATACTCCCCAACCTTTAAAATACCCGGTTTGCGGGTAATTATCCGCCAATTGGCAACACTGTTTATAGGTAAAGTGACAAAATCAAGGACAGGGGAGCATGTTCCCAACTTGCAATCGACAGTACGTTTTTGGCCTAGATACATTTTTGGGCGCAGTAATAGCTACAATCCAAGAACTACAGTTTAACATGGATTTTGTATCACAAACACCTATGCCTAACCCAGGACTTGATTCCTGTACATATGGCAAGTAAGGACAGAGCACTAACCACACAGCCATCAGGCAAAACTGCAATCGATAAAAAGAATTTGGACTGAATTGTATCAGAGAGGACAGCACCTATCCCGAAGAGCTCGTTTGTTGTGAATAAAGGAAAAGTTTACAATGGCGATTAAGTTATCAATACAAAAGCCGTTTGAACATCGTTCAAAATTGAGTCCATCACTTTAGTCAAATTTCTAAGTCCAAAATATATTTAAACCTGGAAGTGTAATTCCATACACTTAAGAAACCTATACTTTACTTAATACTCAGCTATCATTTTCTGAATACTACCACATTTGTTTCCAACTTAAAATGTTTTTTATTTCATTTAATTGATGACAGTTATAGCAAGCAGTCCTAAAATAACTCAAAAAGCCACAAAATATAAATTTCATTTTATGAAAAATGTCAAGATTAAGTTATTAAAATGAATAAAATAGCTAACAAGCTTTTCAACCATCAGCTTATTTGTTACTTTAGGTCGATGACTGATTTTCATACAGCAAAAAGAGTGATTTTATAAATTTTGTAGTTAAATGTTTTAGCAAAAGAGCATTTAGTATTTAAGGAAGTTCTTTAGCATTTTGATAAAAAAGCATTCACAGCTTAATCCTTGTTTTAAAGTATAACTTTAACTATTTGTGTGTGGAGTTATCACATAAGTAGCCAAATTATCAATTATATTTTAAACTACGTCAACATTACAATTTCAAATATGTATATAAATTACAGGGTGGCCAGCATAAGAGAAGCTCTAGATTTTTTCCAAGATACACGTTTAGAATTTGTACGGGTCATTTCCATAGGTTTCAAAGAAAGTTTGTAAAACAGTACAATTCAGTAAAACCTATGGAAAATCCTTAGAATAGTTGACATCTCTATAATACTGGTCACTGCATTTAAACAAAACAGTTTTCCCTGTCTTAACATTTCCATCGCCATAATAGTTGCCAGTCACGAAATGTATCAGGTCTCTTGTAATTTTGTTGAACAATTTTTGCTAACAAGGAAGTTGAGAATTAAAAAAATAAAGTCAGCTTTGTTTGACAAAATATTTGAACTAAAAGAGCATTTCTTATAATTTCACAAAACAGCATAAAAAACAACAACATGCAGACTCCAAGGTAAAAAACCTTTAAAAAATTAACTTTATACAATAAATTGCAAATAAAATATTTCAATTACATAAAAAAACATTCCACTTCTTTGTAGTATTACTCTATTTGTCACACATTGATGTGTTACAAAATAGACAATTTTATCTAAATGAAATTGCATATTAAATATTTGTTAAAAAGCTGATCATAAACAGAAGTAATGAAAAACAGCAAGGGCAATACTTTTAGTTTACATTTACGATTCGAAATCTACATGATGGTTGCTAATTCAAAATTAAACAACGGAAAAACATAAGGAATATGCAAAATGTCAATTGGTAACTAAGAAAGCAAATTAAATAATATCAAGAAAAAACAACAAGAAGTAGTGTTGCTAAATATGAAACCAATAGGTAAAAAATTTGTTAAGCGATATTTCCATGTCAACTAGGAATAGACCATACAAAGTATTCGACTAAAATTATATGATTTGGAATAGGTGCACTACATAAAAAGGACCTTTTATTTAACTGGCCATTTTTTTAAAACTTTATTTGGAGACAATATTAAAAAAGCTCAACACTGGTTAAGGTAGAATTTAAAAATATTTATCTTTTAAATAAAATCAGGAAAAGTTACCAAAAATCTCAGCTCTTATAGTGCATTTGCACTTAATATTTATTCAAGAGCTAAAACTTCAAAATCCAAGTCGATTTCCACATAGATTATCGTGATATTATGTCTGCTTGTTATAGCTTTACTTGTTCTGATGAAACAGAAAAAAAAGTAGAACTAACCACTTTAATTAAAGTATGCATTGGCTGTATTTGAGTTTATTGGACACTAAGTCAACACAGGGTTAAAATCTTTTGCGGGATAGTTAGGTGTTTCTAAGCACTGATAAAAAAATTTCAAGCTTCAATAGTAAAGTAGTACTTAAATATTATTGTCTTGCTTATTTTTATATCTGATGAATTCATAATACGACACTTTGTACAAAAGTGAACATTTCACATGATCCTAATTAGTTATAATTAATAATATTCAAATTTATATTAGGAAAGTACTTAATTTTTATTGTTCTATATAAAATAATCCAAAGAAAATGTAATACACTCATAAAGAGTCGAAAGCAATTTGAGAAATATTTTACTCAGTTGAAGAGATTAAAAAAATATGATTGTTAATGAAAAAGCTAATTGACTAAAATGCCATGATAATTAAATTTTAGATTGAGAAAAAATATTTAAATTCTTTTTCAATAAAAGTGTTGTAATATAAATGCTGGTTAAAGTGACTATCGGCAAATGTGAATAATCGACATGTTTAAAAAATTATTTTATTCAAAGTAAACCCTAAAGAATTACAATAATATTGAATTCGTACCCCCCGGATAACTTGAATGCCTAAACTAATTTAAGAAATGCCACCGCAGCTTCCAAACAAAAAAAACGAAAACAATCTTAAAAAGTAAACAACCGACCCACCCCACTTTGACGGATGAAGTTATATTTATCATCAAATCATCGTTTGCGCTCTACGAAATCACAAATTCCGGTCGAATTTTAGGGCGATTCCGACACTTTATCGCCCACGTAAGAACGATTTTTTAGCGTTTTCATTTAAAATCTTCCGAAATTGTCGGTATCGCGAGTACACTTGCACCCAAAAAGTGCGCTTGTCAAAGCCTCGCCCACCCATCCTAAGCCTAAATGCCTTACCTCAAGCATAGATACCTCGTAACCCCATTCCCCCCCAACACCGGTAAGGACCGGCGGCATGCAGACCGTAAACATGATTGCCACCCCGCAACAGGCTTATAATTTTTTTATGGAAATATGGAGAATATCTCACTTACCCGTTTAAAATTGCGAATAAATGTAACATCCAGACAAAACACCAACCACCAAAGAAAAATATGGCAAATCCATACAGAGTGTAAAAGAGAAGAACCATTTCTGACTCCCAGCCCCTCCGCTGGTTGCGAATGAAAAGAGTTGCCACTCACTTGTAATCAAACTCTAGATCGCTGGGAGAGAAGTTGAGGCTGTGCGATAGCTATGAATCAATTGTTATTTTGTTTGTTTTTGTTTGTTTCATAAGTGTATAAAGTAAGTATATAAATGAAATAATTCAACGTTTTTAAAATTTTGTATTATCTAAGTATGAGTTTTGCTTAGAAAAAGAAGAATATAATTTCGAAATGTTAGAAATTTTGATGAATGAAATACGTCTGTTTGAGAAACCGAAACTAATTAATTTTGCTGGTATTTCTCGACTCCTTTGCATTTTTCAAGAAATTATAAAGCAAATTTTCACATTTTGACTAAAGTGCTGAAAAACTGTAATTTTTCAGCTTTTCAAATGAATTTATCTTCAAATTAAATATAATGTAATAATTAAATATTTAGAAAATATTCGTTTTTCAAATTGATAAAAATCGCCTAATCAGACAGAAGAAAAAATATTTCTGATTATGTTATTAATAAAATTTTACGAATAAAATTACAATTGCGAGTATTTCAATTTTTTCTGAGACTAAAATAAAACTTCATACAAATTATAAATAGTAGATTATCAAGCAAGATATCAATAGACTATGCAATGAATAAATACAGATAACTTTTTTGCTCTATCAGAAAACTCTATTGTTCATATCCAGCTGATAAAAAGTATTCAAAGATTTTATAGAGATCTATTTTACTTCTACTGGAGCCAAATAACAGAAAAGAGTATCAGTTCAATTGTGACACTCCTTTACCAAAGCCGTAACTTAAGACTTTCCTTTCGAGAAGGAGTTTTGAAAAATATGTACACCTATATAGAATATAAAAAGTTGTGAAAAATACCAATCAATTACCATTGCTTTTTAAGATGTTCTAAATTATGTGCCCGAATAATTTAATGCATAGTAGTTTAAAGTATTTAGTTTAACGTATACTATATAAGGGGAAAAAATTAGGTGGGGATGGGGAGGGTTGGACCCTTTAACCTGCCCCATATATACGGTCTTACCCTGTACCAAGTTATAATTTTACTTGACATTTTCCTATTTTTACTAACCTGTAATAATAAATCTATAAAAACTTTGTATGTATGACTTTGTATGTATCTCTTTAGTAGAAAGTGACCAAATACACATAGAGCTCTAACATTTTAAACATGACTAGTTCTTTCCATATCAGTTTGCTTATTGCAAACAAAATGTTAACATTTTAATTATTTTTGTTTAATGATTGCTTTCCACTGCTTTGGTTGACAGTCCAAAATTCCAGGAATATTTTTTTGGTGTATTCCATTTCTAAAAGTTCCAAGAAAAAATTTAAGTGGTGCCACTGTGTAGGTGTTTTCGTAGAAATTTCAAAACAGTAATTAATGCATCTCCTAATGTGAAGTATACCTTAGGAATGTTTTCTAGAAGGATATAAAAAACAATTAATTATATGCTACCTTGAAAAGCTAAATTGTATTCTAATTATTATTATTATTATTATTATTTTTTTTGAAATTCACATAATAATACAAATCATTAAATGAAAGTTCTTTGTAGATTTTCATTTTTTGATGATACTTTCGCCTTTTGTCACCCATAATTCAAAGGAGATGATGTATTCAATATTTACTGCGTTTTATTATTTAACTACAACAAATTATAAAACAAATTATTGCACTTAAAGACTTACATGCTTGGAGTTTTGCAAGCATTAATTTATATATATATATAAAAAAAATCCATAATTTTCTTCATAATAGTGAAATTAGTATTTGAAATTCATTATGCTTTATTTCATTGCTTCTAGAAATGGGATGAGACGATGACGAGATAGTCGCAACTTTTTTTATCGACACTCGTTGGAATACCACGTAGACTTTTCCTTATTTAATACCACTCAAAACAGTTTAAGTACATTCTAGATCTAGATGGACACCTGTTACTTAGTCTTCCGAAAATCGGATCGAAAAGATTGAGATAAAAATCTTAAGCCAAAGCTTTAATAACTCGCCGTATCTAAGCAAAGGCGGCCCTAGGTTCATTTTTCAGGGGGGGCCATTTTAAACTTTAAGTTCGTAAAATGTATGCAATATGTAACCTAATTGTAATAAACTAACTGCTGATTAAAAGCTTGATTGCAATGATAAGTGTAGAATTTTCTAAATTAGTAATTTTCATTTGATGCAGAATTAAAAAAGTTAATTTAAGCTTGAATTGCTCTCCTGAAAAATAAGAAAAAAGTAAAACAAAGAAATTACAAAAAATAAAAATAGTTAATAATTGTTTTACAATCACACTTCTTTATTCTTTGAAAGCCTAAAGAACAAAATCCAATTTCCTTTGCTTTGTTTTTTAAAATCTGTCTATGACACAGCTCACATCAATGTTTATGTCTCTGTGAGTATGCAACAAGCAAAGTCCTGCTAACCTTTCTTCCCCCATTCTAGCTCTTAGCCACGTTTTCAAGCGTCGAAGGGTAGAGAAACTTCTTTCAGCAGAGGCAACGCTAACTGGTAGTGTTGCCAAAATTTTAAGTAACGCGTAAATAGTAGGATATACATCTTTGTCACAAGCTCTCATTGCATCTATGGCAGAAGTGGGGAGCTTTTCTTCTTTTTTCCATTTCTCTCTCCATAGTGCTAGCTCACTTTCAATCTGAATAACACTCATTTGTGTCAGTCCTAAAACTGGTATGAACTTCTTTAATAAGTTTTGAAGCTCGTTGCTTTCTGATTCTGTTGGCTTTTCCATATCGGGGGTTGGAATCAGTAATCGAAGGCCAAAATAATCCAAATTTTCTTTTGGAAATCTTCCTATTAGGTCTTCAATTACATTATCCAATAAAGGTATGTAAACCGAGATTCTAAAATACTCTTCTGGTATTTGAGTATTGTAGTTCTCACGGTGTTTTTGACGTCTGGCTAGGCGTGGAAGATTCACATCAATTTCAAGCTCCAAACATATATCTTCAACCTCATTGAATAGAATAGAAAAAGATTCCACTCAGTCTTGGCGCTTCTTCTGCAAAACCGAAATTGTATCTTCAACAATGGACGCAGCTTTTCGCAAATCGAGATCAGGAGCCTGAAGTTTTCTGCTTAGTGGTAGAGTTTGCTTCAAGACATCAATTAATGGTACTAAAGCTGAAACAAACTGGACACTGCAAAGTGAGCATAGATGTGAAAATGCATTAGAGGAAGTGGTTAGGTCCGACCAGTTTGAAATCGTTTCAAGAGCTTCAATTATGTAAGGTAGAGCTTCGCGGAATTGAATAACACCATCATGCCTTTCAACCCAGCGTGTCTCACACAGTCCTGAAAGTTGTGTTCCCAAAAATTTACCTAGATCTCGATTTCGTTTTTCTAAACAGTTCTTTAAAACAAGGTTTCTTTTTACAGAATTATGTGTTGAAAAATAATCACCCTCGGCGCCATGGTTGCTTAGAAGAGCATGGTTGTTCCAAAAAGGGGCAGAGGCCCGGGGAAAAAGGAAATCGTCGTTTGGGAGGGGGATAGTCACTACCTGAGTATTTGTGTCTTGTGCTGTGTACCGAGTATTGTGTTGTGTACGTAAATACATTTAAAACCAGGGTTTTTTTCTGAGGGGAGCTATAATTCTTTGTACTGTAAAGAAAAAATTTACGTTAATGAAATTGTGCTTACAAATCTGTATTTTCACCGTTTTTTAAACTAGAGATTCTCAAAGAATTTTGGGATATTCAAAAGGGCTAGGGAGGAAGAGGGAACCCTTCAAGGGGGGGCCATGGCCCCCATGGCCCCCCCCTTGAAGCCGCCAATGTATCTAAGAGTCTTTTAAGTTCAGCTGCTAATGCAAATTTTTCTCTCGCCATGGTGCGAATTTGGAGAGAATAAGCATACAATTGAGTTATCAATTTACGTAATTGACGGCATATAACTCCTGCCAAATTTACACGTTTCGTTTGTAGAGCTTAACTAACACCAGAGCCCCATTTAGAATATTGATTACTATAGGCACAACATAGAACTCCAACATCGACAATTGTTTGAGTTATTTAAATATTAATGACAATTTCGATTACCGCCTATAACTGTCTTGATTAAATTAATGTCAAGATATTAATATTTTAATAATTAGTAAGAATTATTAAAATTTATTTTCGTATTTTATGTCATTGATCAAGTGCACTGAACATAATATTGATAGTTAAGTAATAATTCAGAATTTTTCGGGCAATTTGGGGGCCCTCGAAATTTGGGGTCCTAGGCACAGGCCTTATGAGAAAGCAGGCCCTGACTAACACACAACAAAATAATAAACATATAATAAACATAAAATAATAAAATAAAAATAACATCACACCTCCAAGAGAAATAGGAAGCAAAATGAAATAGTTTTGAATAGGAATAAAATACAATTTGGTAGAGCTCAATAGAAAACAAAATGACTTCACAATTTTTACGGGAACTACATTTTTTTTTTTTTTTTTTTTTTTTTTTTTTTTTTTTTTACATCCTGTATGTTGGTTTTTATTTTGTTTAAATTTCCTAATTTTTTGTGAGGTCAGTATATTTTATTTTTATTTTCCAACTGAAATGAAACATAGGTCCAGGGTGGTGCAGATGACATCCAAAGGGGTACAAGGCGAGTACTTTTTCATTATAACTTTATTTAATTGGTTATCTTAATGAAATTTTAATAAAAGTTAGGTTATAAATTGTTTAGCCATTTAATATATTAAAACCTGTATCATACTTCTATTTCCAGTGAATTAAAACTTTCCTACACATTATTTTTAATTTTTAAAATTCAGGGTAGGTAAATGCAGCCCCCTGTACCTACTTGGCTGCACTCAAAAGTGAAAATAAAGAAAAACTTCGATTACAAAAAAGTTTCATGCCGGAGTAAAAATTATCTAAACTGGGCTATTGCAACATCAATATTCTTAAGAAATCATTTTTTTCTCCAGCCAGTCACCTGGGAAGAATTGACAAAATAAAATTTTAAAAGAGCATAAGAGTATTTTCTTCAAAACTTAAACAAAAAAGGGTTAAGAATGTGTAAGTATGTTTTAATATTATTTGATAAATATTAAATTTTGTAAAACTTTTTTGGGCTCTAGCTTCGTAATAACAAAATCTATACAGGGCGTTTCAAAAATATCTGGCAAAAATTTAAAGGCATGTATTTAAAGGGAAGAGACTGAAAATAAGTACATTTTGTTATGGAATGTGTGTGCGGCAGTGGCGCATTTTAAGTAGTCAGAAAAGGAGAGTTATGCGCCACGTGGAGGTATGCGGTGCAAAGTGCATGCACAAATGAAAAAATCCGCTCCATATTGTTAATTAAATCTTCAACCATACCCCCCCCCCCCTCCCTGGCTACTGGCTTGGTGATTGGTGTGAAAAGATGGATAGGGCCGCCAACTAATCGCTATCATCAGTTACTATCCAAACTGGTCCTCTAACACCTCAATTCGTGTTTGGTACGCACAATTTCCATTTGCTAATTTCAACCCCTTCTACGTGCATTCATATTTTTGCCAGATATTTGAGAAATAACCTGTATTTCTTATGACAGAACAAAATTTTACTATTGTGCAGCCTTCAATATCTCACATATAATAGAGCGTAAAATTTGCCGGAGAAATACCTTCAAAATTTCATAAATGTCCCTCAGTGAATATTAATATAACCCTACGAATTGTGTTTTAATTTAAACAATTTGTGCTTCTTTTCTGCTTAGTACTAAATCGAATTATTAGAACTAGTGGATGATTGTTCCATAGAAAGTTGCGAAATTATGTTTTTGTGTCATTTGCCAAATGGGGACGAAACATTACAACTGTTATTTATTTCCACTTTTAAGTGTCCAAAAGAGATCAACAGCCTGCCTCTATCCCATAGACCAAATGTTTGATTTTTTTTATGCCACAATATTTTCTAAAGTATCACTTTAAAATATGCATGTTACTATATCCAACAAGTATTTTTCATTCATCTTTTTTTTTTTTTTTTTTTTAATTATAAACAATGACAAAGATTTTTGAAAATGTTTTTCGAAGGTTTGTAAGACATCGAAACACACATATAAGTGATTCCCTTAAAGGTTTGGTTCAATGATATGGTCCCTATTTTTCTCGAAGTTAATGGAGAAAAGGACCCCACTCACGAACCAGAATCACGAACAGCACTTGCGATCGATCCTCATTAGCTATTTGCACTTAAAGCGTAGTAGCTATTTTGCAGTCGCTGGGAATTGATCGTGAGACCTTTGGTTTCCCAGCCAAATACTCTATCCGCTAGACAAAAGAGATCTCTGGTGACTAGGAGTTGTATCTTTTATTTGTACAAGAGACCACCACATAGCCCCTTCCCAGTGAGTCGCGAAAGAACGACCGATTAAGTTGCTTGCGAGTGCGGTAGTTAGTCGCCGGAGGTTGCTTGCTGTTTGGCAGTGAGTCGCCAACAATGCCGAGATGATTGTGTGGATGTCGTGCAGTATTTTCAGAAGGTGCTGATAGACGACTGCATGATTCAGTTGTTCGATAGTCACCAATAAAGCGTAGTAGCTTTTTTGCGGTGGATCGATCGTGAGACCTTTGCCTTCCCAGCCAGGTACTCTATCCACTAGACAAAAGAGATTTCTGGTGTCCAGGAGTTGTATCTGTTATTTGTACACGAGACCACCACACACTCTCTACCATTAAAGTGAGCAGGCATGGTAAAGATTGTAACAGACGGTTTTCTGGTGGGAGTTACCCGGCTTTCCTCGTATTCAAGACGTAAATTCGGCCACGTTTTCCCTTAAAAGATCCCCCGAAAAGCATTCCTCACATTCAATCCACAGAAATGACATTACAATGTTCTGACGCGCAATATTATATCCTTCATTACCCCCAGAGAATCATCAACAGGAAGATGGGGAAGAGATAGAGAATCTCTTTAAAAATTGAGAAAACATCTGTTCCTATATTCACATCGAATTCCAGAAAAAATTGATAGTTATGAAGTATCATCAATCTTTCCATTGTCATTGATATAATAATTTATATTTTGCTAACCATCTGCCGAAATATTGTTTAAAACTTGTGAAATAATTGATCTGATGTGGCAACAGTAACATGAGCTCATTAATAAAATTTTAAGTTAAAATAACTAGCGTTTTTTCCTTATAATCAAAAAAAAATAAAAAATTATGTAATAGCTTATAAAAACTTTTTAAAGTCTAATAGAAAACACAATTATCTTCCTTTTAAATTTAGTGAGTAATCTTATATTACTATTGTATTAAAGTTAAAGTCGCAAACTACTTTACAATTCATAAATCAACAATTCATATCTATAATGAAATCATAAAAGTCATAATTACTTAAGAGTCTTGCGGGAAAAAACTGTTTAACTGAAGTTACTTATGTAGGCATTTTCACTCAATTTTGCAACAATATATATATATATATATATATATATATATATATATATATATATATATATATATATATATATATATATATATATATATATTTTGTGCAAAAAATTAAAATTTTTGAATGTGAAACCCTTGAAGTCATCGTGATTGGGTCGCATTTTTAGCTGAAGTCACCGTTTCTTATCGTGTTCCAATATAGGAATGTGTTTTTTGAGGTAATAAAAATTAAAAAATAGCTTTCCTGTAATCCGGACTGAGTTCAAAGCAAGCGAATTCTATATCTATTTGTGCAGTATATTATATAGCTAAAAATGACAATTGAATATAGATTTCCAGTAATCCAAATTAATTAGAACCGGGTCCAAAAACAAGCAAGTTCTATAGGTACAGCTTGCTATTTCTGTTTGACATTAAGTGAGTGTTCAAATATATAGCTGAAATTTTGAATGCGGTCAGATGACGATGTCGACACCTCACATAGTACCTCCCTTCCCATCAACTTGGAACGTGGAATTGAGATCTCAACGAATTTAACGTGCAGCATCCACCATTATTCCACACGCCAGTGTAATGGTTGGTGCCCACTCCCATGATGACGCTTTAGGTAACCGAGCCACTGCAGGGCTTGCAATGAATATCACTGACCTCTAACTGCAATTTTTAAATAGTACATGCTTTGCTATTGACTTGAAGCGGAAGAAGGCTTAAAAATCACATAGATCCATATTAACAACTATTTCCCACGTTTGTTGGTAACCAAGGGCAATAGAATACACAGTATTAGATGTTAGACAATATGGAAGCTATTCAATTGACATCATCTACTTGCAGCGTAGAAACCGCGTATGAGTACTATATGCAGTTAGTTACCAGTGTTCGGTATGTGTATTTTTACCCAAAGCTAGATCCTTTTGTCTCTAATAAATACTCTCCGCAATATTGAACTCGGTCCGATGACAAGGTCAACATCGGAGCAAGCAACTTATAGAAATTATCGCACATATCGTGTGTCGAATGATCTACCGACTTACCCGTAAATGATGGCCACAATGTGCATGTGCCAGACGAAACACCAGCAGCCGAACACTACCAGGGCTAGTCCGTAGAGGGCGAAGTCCACAAAACTCATTTTTGGAACGATTGAGGTACTACCACCCCTAGTAGTATACTGCCAGTGCTTCTGCTCTATTCACGCGAGCGTGAGAAACTGAAGATATTATCGTCTGAAACAAAATCCCTGTTCCTTTTTTCGGGAATAGCTGAGACAGGCCTGTCGGATGGACGTTGACCGGGTGCTGATCCTGTTTGTTTTTCTCTTTATTAAGATGTTTTCTTGGAGTATTTTTTGATGATCGAGTTCGTTTTTGAAGAATCGAAAGATTTTTTTTCCACGACAATTTTATTTTTAGAGTTACTTGCCCCTCAAAGGTCAGAAACGGAATAAACTTCCGTTAAAGTCATTTTGATGTCTCTGCGTCTGTCCGAGAAACGTTACAAGTTTAATAGCGTGGAAATGGTTTGGAAGTTCAAAAACAAAGTTTGGTATACAGTTAGTCAATGAATAATTCTGAATAAATAAAATCATAAAACATTCTATAAGGAATTTTTTTTCTTTTCTGAAATTTTAAAATTGTTTTCTCAAATTAAGGAGAAACTTTTTGATCTTTAAATACTTACATTGTGTCTGACACAAAATAGAAACTTCAGCCAATATAGGTTTGTAATATGATATTAAGTTTTAAAAATCTGATCAATAAAAAAACCCAACTGAACTGTTATAAAACACCTTTTTACTTTCAATTACACATATGTATTATACATAGTGTAATGAAAGTGTAGCATTCGGTTGAAAAAAAATTTCGATTTTTTTGCATTTCTCAAGTTTTAGAACACCCTGATTTTAAAAAAGTGATCTAGAAAAAATGTCTGTCTATATGTGTTTCTGTGTGTCTGTGGTCTACATAACTCCCGAACAAATTGACCTACGATGTTCAAATTTGGTTTGCGGGTGGGTGGTTGCACAAGGATCTACCATTAAGGTTTCTGACAAAATCGCGCATGCGCCTAAGGTAGCTGTCATTGAAAAAATCATGTTTTTCAATGATTGCTAAAAAACGGTTCCAACGATTTTGTTAAAAATCACTGTGATAATACTCCTTAACGTGTTCCAAACATCCTCACCTCCGAAATTCTCATAAAAATGCAATAAAAGTGTAAAAAGTTGCAAAACGAGTGCCTTTAACACAGAGTTCTCTTTCCTTGAGCATACATCACTGACTATAATTTTTTCGCCTCTCCACAGTTTCACTTATGAGAAAGGATAATTTAAGAATTATTGAAAAGTACATCGCCAAAATCACAATTCTGGCGATGGTTTTTTCGCAAAAAATATCGCCATACTGGCAATTTTTTCTAAATAAATGATGAAAATATAATAACGGTAAACGACACAAATCGACGTCAGTGTCAGTGTTATAGTGTAATTGAAAGTTGTGCGATGTTCCACACACATAGTCTTCTATTAAATATAAAAAACAGGAAAATACGAAAAAGAAAAAAGAAAAATCTAAAAACTAGGAATGGTTTTGTCAGAAAAACAATTTTGCTTCATAAAAATCGATTCAGCACTCCAAAAGTACAGCTTCCATTTCTTTCCATGTTAGATCGGGTCTCCTGTAAAATTAGGGTATGTGGAGGTCTTATACCTCAATGGTACAGAAATATTTTTGATTCTTATTAATAAATTAGTAAACTTTTTTTTGAAATTTGAAAAGAAAAGAAACGATAATCAAGTTAGAACACTCTCACACAAACACCAAGTGTTCTTTTTGGGTTTTAGAAATATCTTAGATTCAAATTAATAAATGTAACAGGGTTTTTGAAATATGAGCTGATCGCAAATGGCTATGTTGTGATCATCATAACTTAGTTCTTAAAGTGGGAGTGGGACACGGTCTCCCATTCCAGAGGACCGTGTTCTTTGAAGGGAAAAACATCGATCAAGTGAAAACACTCACTAGCATAAGGTGATTCTTTTTAGGATATAGGAATGTTTTAGATTCAAATTTATAAAGTTTTAAATTGTTTTTGAAATTAGAGCAGATTGCAAATGACCATGGTTACAAATTGTGATCCACGTAGCTTAATTGTTACGGTAGTGGACTACAATTCCATTGGACCTTATTCGTTGAAAAAGCAGCAAAAAACAAGTGATAATACTTTCACACTGAGAGCTCATTTCTAAATTTCACTGGTTGTGAGTTCTCACACATGATCAATTTGGGAGGTAACATCAGCTATAGCATCATTAATAAATTACTTTAACAATTACCCCAGTAGCGCAACAAATTAGTCAATATCGCTCAACATTTGCTAATCCCCACATGGACTGTTGAAAACCGGACGTTGTTTCGGATCTTGACTAATCTCGCTCATTGCTGTATACAATATACTGGTGGTTTTGAAATGCTTTTGGACAGTTTGAAAATTGATTTATTTTATTTTTAAGGAAGGACTAAAAAAAAATAAAATGTTTTACTATGTTATTGGCATGCTATTATTATTTGTTTTAAATGTGTATTTTGCTCGAATTTTGGCCAGGGTTGGCAAATTTTCAAGAACCCATGTTTCCTACGTTGATCAGTACTTCTGTGCTACATGGGTATCCTTTAGTCCAAGTCTATTGGAATTAAAGCTAGTCTATCAGGGACTAGCTTTAATTCCAATAGACCATTCCAATAGACAATTCCATTAAAAAGAAAAAATTACACCTTTATTGATAAGAAACGAATACTAACTTGTTTGTTAATGAAGTTTTCAACATTTATTTATAATTACAAAACTATTAATACGTTAAATTATAAATAAAAAGTTGAAGCTTTCTATTTGAAATTAAAGTATCCGAACTGAACGGTATTTATGTTGCCGAAGTGATATTCCGATTTACTCAGCAGTCCGAAAACGTCACCAACTAACCGAGCAGTAAGGCGAATGTTAATGTGCAGCTTTTTTTTTTAGGCCACAACCATTTACAATTAGCTCGAATGTCAAATACATTTAATTTGATTTTAAGATAATTTATCAAAATAGTTTTCTTGTTAACTATTTGAAGTCTTCTCCTAATTGGAAGAAATTAAAAAGAAAAACAATCCAAGTTTTTAATTAGATGGTGGAGGGTATTTTCTGAAAGTTTGATTTTTCTTAGAAAAAATTAATATTTTTCAAAAACTCTCTCACCTGTAGCTTTCATTTGGGAAGCAAACGCAAGGTTAGAATATTTTTTTTCCACAGTTGAAACAATTTGTAAACATTCCATTAATTAATTTTTTGTAAAGAATTTTTATATTTGTCTATGTCTAGGTTTGGTTGGTTGATTTATCAGAGTTTACCGGCGCAAGGATGTCTAGTATTATTTGGACTTGATGTATATAGGATAATCTCAATAGTTCTCGCAAAATTTAACGTTTTTAGACGAATAGACAGGCCTGGAAGATATTCATTTTTTGACTTTAGGAATTGATTTGACCTAATAAATTTTTCTTCAAAAAAATTTCACGATGCTAATAAACGAATAAAAAGCCTTTTCCGTCCAAGGTATCTTTTTTGTTCTTTATTCAATCATTCCATTTAAATCAAGTCATTTTCAGGAAAAGACAAAATAGAATTCTTTCATGGAAATGTGAATTTATTTTTTTTCAATTAAATTTCCATGTAAAATTTCGCAATTTTGACTGTGAATGGTAAATGCAAATTATTCTTTTGAGTTAACTTCATGAGTTTTACTTGGACCGGCATGTTATCCATTTTTTAATGAAGGCAATCTCTATCTGTAAAGTGATACCTTTAATTAAAAGGAAAATTAGGAACACAATTTTTATTTTATATTCGTGAAATCTAGCATTATCAATCTCTTAGAAAAAGGTTCAGCTTGGAAAATTGATTATTCACGATAATCTATCAGTTTACGCCGTTAAAATTCCACGGGCAGTGTTCAATTTTTTTACGGGGGAAGGGATAGCATAACCAAGGCGTGATTTCCACACAAGCCAACAAAGCCCAGTCTAGGACCCGCGAAGTTTTGGGCGCGCCAAAAATTTCAAACTTGTTGTAGTTTAAAATTGAACCCAGAGACCTTTCTTAATACGTTTAATTACGTTTTGAAGTTTAATAAACTATAACCTTCAATAAGCAACAGCAATTAAAACTCTAGTTTATGGTTATCAATAAACTTTCAGACTAAAAACTAAACTGACTGCGTTCGTGGTTATTAATCACACTGGAAAATCGTTTACATTTTTTTTCAATTGTGTGTTTACCTAGTTGTAAAAATATTTTGAATGTTAAAATACACTAACGATTAATTTAAAGTTGAATTCGGGGACATCTTAATTAGAAAAAGTCGAATGCCTATCTAGCAAAACCAATTTTGATTCACATGACAAATTGCTTTTAAGAATTCTAGCATGTTACTTTTCATTAGTAATGATTATCCCCCAAAAAAACACTTTTGAAAAGTAGAACCACCAACCTCAAAAACACAAAAAACTTTCTTACAATAAGAAAATCATAAACATGATGAAAATTTTCAGCCACAAACACAGTGATATAAAAAATGGCCAACCTCTGATTACAACTCTCGGATGTGACTCGCTTAAAAATGTATGCTTACTTAGTTTATTTTTAAAATTTAAGTTCCGCTCCCATAAAAATTTACGCTGCTTGAGGTTGGCGCCCGTCATAGGAATATCAACAATGCTTGCGTTTAAACTAATTTATGGCTGTTTGCACGAATATTCGAGTTTACGATTTGATTTGGATGTGTAGGAAATACAAAGTTATGTAAATCTTCATGTTCATGTAATTTTCAAAATAGTATAGTGCTCAAACGCTTGCATTTGAATCGTTATTAAGAATTTTGTAACTAGGAAACTGAAGTGCTTGTGGTAAGCTTTTGTTTGGTTGATGTTGATACTTACATTTTGGAAAGTTTTTATCGTGTGGGGGATTTTAATGGTTAGTAATTAAGACAGGCGCCAACCTCAAGCAGCGTAAATTTTTATGGGAGCGGAACTTAAATTTAAAAAATAAAGTAAGTAAGCATACATTCTTAAGCGAGTCACATCCGAGAGTTGTAATCAGAGGTTGGCCATTTTTTATATCACTGTGTTTGTGGCTGAAAATTTTCATCATGTTTATGATTTTCTTATTGTAAGAAAGTTTTGTGTTTTTGAGGTTGGTGGTTCTTCTACTTTTCAAAAGTGTTTTTTTGGGGGATATCATAACTTTTTTTTAAACACTGGCGACTTCTCTTTTTTGAATGTTTCGTTTTTCTATTTATCACCTATGGTACAACTGGTACTAGGAATATTCATAATTCTTCAAACTGAGTTCGACGATACCTTACATGCAATAATTATCTTTAAAATTGATAAACCGGAAGTGGTACCAATAGCATACCTGGTACTTTAAACATTCATAATTCATCAAAACAAAAGTACAATATGCCATATTTATCTTGGAAATTGATAAACCGAAAGTGTTACTACCTATGCTATACCTGGTACCTTAAACATTCCTAATTTTTCAAGACAAGCCCAACGACACCCAACATGCCATATTTATTTCCAAAATTGATAAACCAGAAGTAGTACCACCTATGGTACACCTGGTACCATGAATATTCATAATTTTTCAAGTTGAGTTCAATGATATCTTACATGCCAAAATCTACTTAAAAATTGACAAATTGGTTGAATGCGGACAGCAGTAACCATCAAAATCGACCACGAATGAGTAATAGAAACTTGTGTAAGGCAACTCAACTCCCAAAACTTAAAGAAATACGTTGCCATCGACAAAGAGCCTGTCTGTCAAATTTCAGCTCGATTGGTTAGTTTGTACGCACAACGACCTATTTTAGTGCATAAATAACGACTAATTAGTCCGGGACCCACTGCTTAACTTGGATTCCGAATCACAACGAACATCCACACCTAACCCAGGAATCAAATCCGGCACCTTTAACATACAAGGCCAGAGCGTTCATCCCACTGAAAATTTATTCTAATAAATTGTTACAAATATATATTACAAGTTTTTTACAGTCTAAATATTGCGGTATAAATTATTTTTATTATACCAAGCATTATTTTGGTTCACATAATAACCCATTGATATTTGACAAAATTTAAAATATTTTCTTAACAACAATTTTAAAATTCACTATGAAATTACAGTTTTGATGATATTTGATTCTACGATTTCATTTTACAATTTGAAAGTAAACAAAATTAACACATCTTTAAAAACGAATGACATTTTTGCAAATTCCATTATCCAATCGCAATGGGTGGTTCATTTAGTCCTCTGTAATGAATTGACTGTGACGTCAGCACGCATAACCTCCACATTTATATTTTGTATTCAGCCCATAGTATCTTGCAACAAAATGTGATTGTTTTCATTTTTCAATGGAGATTTATCGAAATTAAAATGTTTTTGAAAGTTAACTCTCTCTATATTGTCATACAGTTCAAATAACACATGCAACTTGAAGAACAAATATTTCTCTTTAATTCTATCTCTTCAAAAATTAAATTATTTCAATTTTAAAGATGTTATAAGCCGTATAGTTACAGTCCAATTCGTTCTGCCTATACTTTAACTTACGTTTATTCTCACTTAAGCCTAACATGTCGGAAAAACTAACTTCGAAATGATAGCAAACCTGTTTGGCAACTTTTGGCATATATATCTGAACCTCAATTACAAGCTGATCGCCTTTATCTGTCGCCAAATTATGAAATGAAAAAAAGTGGTTTTAAATTAATTAAAAATAGAAAGAATTATTTAATGAAGTTCAAACCAGCGTAGGATTTTAAGTTGAAACATTCCCCATCCTATAATTCAATCCGTTTGAAGATCTATGGATTAGTTAGGGCTGGACGTTTGTCTAAATTTTTACATCAAAATCGGGCTAGAACTCGTTTTTTTATTTCGTTTTGGAAATTTTAATATTTTTTTTCTTCGTTGTCTTTTATCCTAGGTACTCAATTTTTTCTTTCTTTCAAAGATATCACCGAGACGAATCTATGGTATTTTTTGTATAATTATGTGAAGTTTCGTAAGCGCGCTAGAAAATAGTCAATTTCGGCTTTTTCGTTGGAAGTTGTGCAGAGAATAGATACTTACTGTCGTTTCTGCCTTTTTAAGGTTGGCGGCGAAACGACCGTTTCGTCTGATATAAAATAGTTTATATTATTTTGCTCTTTATGTTAGAATTTCTGTAATGTCTTTCCTTACAAATGCTGTTTCAAACCATATATAATCAAAGAAAAATCCTTCGAACAATCATTGTCAATAAATGTGGCGGCATTCCTCCACCTTAATTTTTTTACCCCGAAAATAGGATGTGCTTTGGGCATGGGCGCCCCCAGGAATATTTGCAAGGGGGAGCAAGACTAAATTTTTATCAAAATAATTAATTGTTTTTAAAAATGTTAATTAATAATTATGCACGATTTCTTATCATCCAACTAGATATCACTGCATTCAAGAGACAGTGTTTGAAAAAGAGGAAGTTGAAGATGCAAAAATACAGAAGAGTAAAATTTTTTTTATTTCTTGCAAGTTTCGGATATAATGGCAAAAAAAAAAAAAAAAAAAAAAAAAAAAAAAAAAAAAAAAAGACAACTGCAAAATTAAACACGAAGGCAGTACTGAAAAATGTTCAATTGAATTCTAAAAATAGATTTCAAGATAGTATATCTGATGACCTAAAAACAAAACATTTTCCTAGAATTTTGAGAACTACACAGGAAATGATTATACAATAAAAGGAATAAATACTTCTACTCATCAGCCTCTAATAATCGTAGACAACAAGCGCCAGAAAATCGTCACGCAAATAGCTATAAAGAACGACGTAGGAACGAAACAAAAGACTAGATTAATAGAAAAAAATATTTCATTCTAACATAAAAGTATAAACGGCATTGTGCTTTTTTTATCTTGGAATTTATATCTTTTCCTTCATTTTTCCCCCTTTCCCCCCCCCCCAATTCTCTTTTTTAATTTTCAAGAGCCAGGGTGTTGAAGTGCACCTCCTTGCACCCTCCTGGGGGCGCCCATGGCTATGGGCCTCGAGTGATGCAAATCAGGCCTTGAGCATAACCTAGAACAGCGATTTATAGTAATGTGCACCTTACATGAGCGCCGCCGGTACAAAAGGGTGCTCTTATACCTCCTTGGTTTTTGAAAATTAAAAACAATGTAAAGAAAATGGTAGTATTCAATGAAAATAGAAGTATGATATATGTTTTAAAATATTTAATGGGTAAGAAATCTAATAAATAACTATTAATTAAAATTTCATTACGATGTTCAGTTGAAAAATCAACGTTAAAACAAAAATTTAACCACCTTTCAACCCCTTGGGTGCTTCACCCCTCTGAGAATATTTCTATCCACAGGATTAACGTCTAAATAAATAAAGTGCCTTGGAAGAATTTTTGAGAGCGATTAACTTGTTTCTCGTTTGCTTATTACAAAAGAAAAACTAGCTTGGAAAAGTCCGTGTCTAAAAAAGCCAGTCAAGTACATATGTACTCGCACGCCGAATGCTATAGTGATTACTGCAAAACACTTGATATACAAACGTTAATAAAGATGTTTCTGCTTAACCGTTTGTTTTTAGAATGGAATGTAAGAAATAATGTTATAGAAAAGACCAGTATTACAGTACAGAATTTTCTGGATCATTCTATAAGATATATAGAAATAGTATAACCCATAAAAACAAAGTTTTTAATATAAATCCTTTATATGCATTGCCAATTTTTCTGTTCATTAACACAGCCCCGAATCTGTTGCAGCGTGTGCTTGGTGTTTGCAACTAATTTTAAATATTAAAAACATCTCTGTCACCAAAATATGCGGTAAACTACTCTTTAAAATGTGTATTTATTAAAAAAGAATGTGAATTTATGCATTCACATCCAAATATCTTTTATTTATTCTGATTCAAACAATTTTATTATTTATTTATTAAACAATTTTGGCAACAGGAAAGAGTTTCTTCAATGATCGGTTAAATGCTTTTTCAGCGCGATTGGATGACGGGAAGGTGGTTTATTAGTATTCCGTAAAAGTGACCTTTTAACGACGTGACAGCCGCCAAAAATTTAATAGAATGCATTGTCATTGACGCCTAATCTATCTGTCAAGTTTCAGCCCGATTGGATGACGGCAATAGGGTTAATTAGGCCTCCGAAGATTTGCCCGCCATTGACAAACATACACACAAAATCGAAGTTAATATAAAGGATTTAAAAATGGATTGTAGTGTAAGTTAAGATATTTTATTTTACTAATTTTAATTGAATATCATACATGGGAAAAAGTTCTAAATTATTTTCAATTTTTAGTAGAACACCAATTGTCCGAATATCAGTCAATCGAAACGCCTATTAACTGAAATAATTCCAGTCTTTAAACTCAAAATTTTCGATTTTCTAAACTCTAGAGCTACTTTAATATAGCATTACTTTAAATAAGGTTATTTATAAGATGTCTGTTACAAAATATTGTCTTTAATAACACAGTGTCTTTGTTTTATATTGTTTTTACAACACTGATACAATGTTTTTTTGGTAAATGATAGATTATCAGAAAAATCATTTATCCAAACACCCCCAGTCCAAATTGTTTTAGAAAGTCAGCGTTTTGCTTTATTAACAAAAAGTATTTAAGAATCCTCTTTTGATATTAATAAAATTATAGAATTCCACCGAAACTGCTTTATATGTTTGACTATTGACAAACAAATTTATCAGTATTTCACGATGTCATTGTATTTGATGACTAAGTTCTGGAAAATGTTTCAAATTACTTTCTTGAAAACATGTTTCCTCCCTTGACTTAATGATGCGCATCTCTGATTAAATCTTTTGTTACGAGCAAATATTTGATTAGATATAAAGCTTATCTAGTAATGCGTTGCTCCGTTGCTTCGTGATATAGCTTTCCGTATTTTTGTTCATTGCCAACAATACTTAATCATTTTTATTTCCTTTAGAAAAACTAGAAATGTGGAGCATCGCACAACTTTCAACTAATTTTTTTTTATATACTGGTCCCCGCATTCAAACGTGAAATGGATTGGCGTCATTTACCGTTTACGTTTTCATAATTTAATTCATTTTAGTTTGGAGATAATTATTAAATTATTCCAGTCTGGTAAGTAGATCGGATGACGAAGAGTCGTTGATGGACAATGCTCAAAGAATCCAAACTTTTTATGTTAAAGACGTTCGTGTTTCAACTTTTTACGTTTTTATCGAACTTATACGTGAATTCCGAGGGTGGAGATGTTTAAAACACTATAAAAGCGCTTAATCACAATGGTCTCAATCAAAATCATTAGAACCGTTTTTTGGTCATTTGACATAAATATTTCAACTGGCAGCTATCTTTTGCGCAATTTCGACGAAAACCTTAACGATAGGTCCCATGGACACCACTAAGTGAATACAAAAGTTAAGCATCATATGTCAATACATTCCGGAGTTATGCTGACCATAGACAGACAGACCGACATATTTTCTTGACCACTTTTACTTTAACTCAGGATGTTCCAAAACGTGTAAAAATGAAACCAAATAACAGTTATTTTCATTGATTAAATGCTATACATTCATTTCTATAAGAGTTACGCACTCACTCACTCACTCACTCACTCTGCAACGCTGCATCTTTTCATTTATTTCTGTTCACGTGATACGAATATTACATTGTTGCTGTTACGAATTTTCTGTTGTTGTTTCATGTCCCCCTGGTCCAAGAACCCTAGACCAGGTCCATGATACCATGTCGCTCTAACAGTACCATAAGTCCATTATCCTCCCCACTCCACGGCAGCCTCTTATCGGAGCCCATACAGTCAATGACATGAGCAGGAGAAGCAGGACAGGAACAATGGCAAGAGGAATAAGTCTTCTCCTTGTCGACGAATTTCAAGCTTTTGATTTGGCCACTACACAGCCTGGCTAATGCAGTCTGTGCAGATCTTGTGCTTCCGGACAGTAGAGACAGACCAGGACGGTTATCATCATACCAATCATGTAATCATGTGGGGGAGGGGTACCCCAAGAAGAATTTGCTCTAGCCTTGTGGACAGCAAATATTTCGGATACGAAGAGTACACGAGAGGCGGCAGAACGAAGAACACTTCCCTCTTTCACAAGCAAGTCCGCCACCTCGTTACCGAAGACTCTAACATGTGATTTACTTTTCAGAGGAATGTATCAATTTCAACAAAATTTCATTTTCATAGTTATAATGAAAGTGGCAACAGTGGAAGAGGTTTTTTTGTAAGATTTTGAGGAATTACAATAAGAGTTACAAATATCATTTTCGACATAACTTTTGCACAATTATTATGGAAGTGGCAAACAGTGTAGGATGAAATTGTCTTGAGGATTTTTTTTTCTTCTGCTGAGATTCTGAGGAATTGGAAATTAATTTTTTTTATCATTTGATTTATATAAATCAGAAATAATTTTCACTTGCACAATACTAAAAAAATTGAATTTTTAATAAATATTTCGTGTACTTTAAATAAAAGTGTTTCTTATATTCATCACCATTCAACAGGTGCCTTAGGCGCCTAACAACTCTCTTGTTGTACAGTACCCCCCCCCCCCCCAAAAAAACCCCCAGAACGATGGCTATATCTTCGGTTCTAATTATCGTAGAATCTTACGGTTTGCACCAAAATGTTTTGCTTACGATTTTCTATATATCTGATGCAATTTTTTTTCTTGAGGGACCGTTTACTAAGTAAAAGTAACGCTATCTTCGAAAATTTCAATACGAACCCTTATTTTTTATCATTTCATTCGATTCAGAATACATCATTTACCCTATATACCAAATTTCAATGCATTATGTTGAAAAACACGTCACTTATGAGCGAAAATATTTCGACCATTTTTTGACCAATCTTCAGGGAGAATTTCCATAAAACGAAAGGTATTTTTAAGGTTCTTCTTCACAGCGGGAGAAATCGAACGGTCAATGTGGCACGTTTCACGAAGATTAAAAAATACAAGTATTAGTCTAAAATTGCATAGAAACTACTTGGATTTATAGTGTCATGTTTAAGATTAATACAAAAATAGCAAGTAAACGCAAAAGTAACATAATTTATTTACAACATTAAAGATGTGCATTCTTCACACGAAATAAATAAAATATCGAAAACTGTAATTGCAGAAATATTACGAATACTACTGATAATTAGAAAATTAATAAACAGTATTTAGCAAAGCATGAATATTTTACAGAAATATTTCACTATAAACACAAATTTAACTAGATCGTTGAAATTATTTATAAAATGAAAAAGTCACATGATTCAGTAAAATTTTTAAAGGATAACTTATTGAAATTGCTTAAAAAATGTTGTTTTAAATAAATGCAATTTAAGAAAGCAAATTAAAAAATAAATAAATTATAGTTTACAGAAAAAATAATTAATAATTTAAAAAACTAAAAAACACGCTTTAATAGAAAATCAAACTAAAAAGTAGAAAATAATCAATAGATTAAAAAACTAAGAAACACGCTTTAATAGAAAAGTGAACTAAAAAGTAGAAAATAATTTTAAATAAGAATAGAGTAATTAACAAGAAATATTTATTTTATCGTACACAAGCGTGGGGTGCCTTTTAAGATATTTTCATAATGGCTCTACTTTTACCAATATCTGTCATTAAATATTTACAAAAATTGACATCAAGCACCCCACGCTTTTTTACGATAAAATAAATATTTCTTGTTAATCACTATTCTTATTTCAAACTTATTTAAAATTATCTTCTACTTTTTAGTTCACTTTCCTATTAAAGCGTGTTTCTTAGTTTTTAAACTATCGGTTATACGATAATTGAACGTTATGCGATTTTCCACACCTCTAGTTTACCTTGAATTAATCTTTGATAGTTTTCAAAAGTCGTCTACTATACGGTCCCTTAAAGTGAGCGTTTTTTAAATTTTCTCTAAAAAATCGAGAACTAATAGTCAAAATCGAAAGAAAAAAATTACGGGGGGGGGGGGGGGTGTTAGACCATGGTAAATCTAATGAAAGCAAAAAACATATATGTTTATATTCAATTTTTTTAATTGCTTTATTAATTAATAATTAATTATTAAAAAAATAAATTGATTCAAAAGCTGATTGCTATTTATGTTTGGCCATTTACAAACTACCTTTTGAAAAAAAAAAATTCTGAAATATATTAATTATTTAAGTATTTATGGCCAAAAAACCAACTTTTTTATTTAACATTAATTCATCATTTTCTTTTTATCATTTAAATTACAAACCATTCATTAGAAAATTACGAATTTTTGTATTTCGCATTCTTTTTTAATGCTGAATCCAAATATGGAATAATATTATGAGGTTGCTATTGAACTTTTTAAAGTTTGGTTCTGTTTTAATATGTAGATGACCCTTCATGATAAAAAAAACTACATACAATTATTAAAAACCTTTCACGATTTACAACGGTACCTTTTGTTTGTTATTTCAACAATTAGAACAAGAGATATAGCCATCGTTCTGTTTTTTTTTTTTTGTTTTTTTTTAGGTACTGTACTACATAACAGATTACACTGGCCAAAAAAATTAAAGGATAACCATTTTTCCCTTAATAACTTCTCAGTGGAGCTATATAAACACTTGAAATTCACATCCAAGAGACATCTTTATGTAACATAACGATAAGTAAAACAACGCAGTCGTAAACAGAAATACAAAGTGTGACTGTTGGGGTGTATGCAAAAGAATGGAGTATCATTAGTATGCAGTTCTACAGATGCATCCACATTAAAAATCTCAAAACTCATGGAGTTGACTCTTAATGTGATATATGGTATCCCCTGTTATCAGTGTTTACTAGGCACTATATTCTCATACTTAAAGTAAGTTTATTGATGAATTCTCAAGACTAAATTGCTCGTCCTACCTTTTGAACTGTTTGTAAGTGATGGAAAGTTCCCAATACATTAACCTTTAACTGCTGTGGTTGGGTGGTTTTGAGGTTTTTGGCGCAAGAGCTACACATGGTCCATACTGCGCCAAACTAATTGGTGAACATCAGTTTAAAGTTTAAGAAACATAGAACCAGAAAAATTAATATAAATGTTAAAGATGCGATATTTTAGGGGGTGGAAACATTCCACAAAAAATGACTCGGGGTTTGTCAGACCGCTTACAGCAGTTAAAGGTTAAATAGCACCACAATGGATGGATATCGTAGAAGCATCCCACATATGCTTGATGACATTTGAATTGGAGGAGTGATCTGGGGATATAGGGGTGATATTCATATTTGTTAATCGTTTTTCTAAATCAAAAGTGGGAAACAATCTGCCATAAGTATCAATAAACACGCTTTAGAACCCATCATTAAAGACTTGTCTAGATTAAGTAAACGTAATTACAGTAAAAAAGTTGAATTTAATTATCTTTCGCGCACCTGGAGAGCTTAATAAACCAATCTAACATTTTGCATCCAAGACAAAATATTTTAACATCAGATACTTTTTACAGAAAATAATATTTTCAGTCTCAAGAGTAATATTGAACGTCAGCAGGATCTGTAGAAAGTTTGAAATATGATATTATGTGGTAAATGCCAATTCAAGATAACGTTTTGGTGGGGAAAGTTGGGGAAAAGAGTTTTGATCTTATGATGCAATATGTTGTATTGCTTTATTAAGCTCCCCAGGTGCGCAAAAGATAATTAAATTCGACTTTTTTATCGTAATTACGTTAACGTGATATATACAAATCTTTAATGATGAAATATCGGTTTCTAAATCATGTTAATTGATATTTGTGGTATATTTTATCCCGCTTTTGCTTTGGATAAACGATTAAAAAATATGAATGTCGTCCCTAAACGTAAGCCAGATCACTCCTCTAATTCAAATTTCATCAATCACGTGTGGGACGCTTCTACCGTATCCATTGTGGAAAGATTTAATTAATTGGGAACTTTCCGTCACTTGCAAAAGCTCAAAAGGTGGGACGATCAATTTAGCCTTTAGAATTCACCCAGAAACTCACGTTAAGTATGAGAATACAGTGCCTAGTAAACACTGATGACAGGGGAGGTCATATCTTACTATAAAGATCAACTCCTTGAGTTTCGTGAATATTAATGTGGATGCATCCTAATGCATCTAAAACTGCACATGTTAACTGCACATCCTAATGCATCTAAAACATAATGTTAAACTGCACACTAATGATATTCCATTCTTTTGCATATGCCCCCCACTGTACACTTTTCACTTCAATTTGCAACTGAGTTATTTTATTTATTGTTATGTTATATAAAGATGTATCTTTGATGTGAATTTCATGTGTCTCTACTGTTCCCCTGAGAAATCATTTAGAGAAAAACTGATTATCCCTTAATTGTTTTGACCAGTGTAATTAATAATAAGAAATTTAATTATCGAATAATTTGGAACGTATTCAGTCATATTCCGTATTTCAGCTTTGAAGCAAATCCTTCAATAATTCCGTACTTCGGAGGTAACGAATATTACCTACATTTTCAATGATTTCACAGGGGAGTTGCTCAAAGTTAAGAAATTATTAATTTTTTCTTGTTTTATTTATTATCTTTTAAAAAGGGAATATCGCAGTTATTAAATCTTTTATATAAGATAGGAATATATAGCTCTAGAAAAAAACACCATACTCACAAGATGTAGCAATCATAACTTCAAAAACAAAAAAATGGGAATTTAATATCAATACAATTCAGCAGCCCAGAGATAACGCATTTTATCTCTTAGCAATGCAGAATTGTATTGATATTAAAATAATTCTCTGAAGTTAAATCGGACATTAAAAAATAGCTCAGTAGTTATTAAAAATGGACATCTGTTAATTTTTACTTTCAATTATCCGCATGTTAACATAGGGGAATCAAAGCATTACTACATTCGGTATAATCCATATTTTTAACCACGATTATCTACACCAACGAAAATATACGAAGATAACGATATGAAACTTTTTCTTGTGGTTTTGTCATATTATTGTGAACATTTTTCTAACTGGACTTTTTGCCTATCTCCTTTAGTTTTTTATTTATTTTTGTAGTTTCCATAAAACCTCCGCTAGGATCGCTGTGAGTTGTCTCAAAATATTAAGCATAGTCAATTTACAATAGAAATACGTTACTTGCCCAATTATACGAGACGCCGTTCCAAATTTAAAGAGTTTAAATGGATATTAGGTTATATACGATTCATTTTCGACCGAAAATATTAACAAGATATAGGTAGAATAATTTACGTTTGTCATCTATATACTTAAGTTTTAAACTATCATATAAAAACTGAAAATATTTGTTACGGGTTTCCAGGAGCGTGAATCGTCCATTCAGATAATGAATGATAATGCCCAGAATATAGTTGAAAAATTCAATTTTAAATTTAATTTTTTCTGTTGAGGGTTCATCCACAGCTTCATAGTCAAATTGGTGCCTCTCCCTCAAAGTTCAGTTTTGGCAAGAAATTCTGTACTATTTTCAAGATTATCTGCAAGATTATCTGTACTTAACCTTTAGCCGCTATTTTCATTTGATCATATTCAGATTGCTTATAACTTTCCACTTTTTGTATGGTTTCTGATAACCTTCTTACACAATCTGATAAATTTATAGTTACAAATTGCAATAGGTTTGAGATTGAATTTATTTGAAATAAAATATCCTATCAAGGAATTACACAACAATTAAACTTGTGATTTTTAAAATTTTTTTTGTTAACTCTTTTGCTTAAATTTTAGCATCTCTGTTGACGTCTTCTGTTCTTTGGAATAATTCCTCGTCGTTGTAGATTTCGCTAAGTTGAAACGATAAATATTTTAATGCCTCTTCGAAAAAATATGTTTTGTGATGTATTTGACACGTTTATTTTTTTAAACTTTTGTTTCAACTCAACGTTACAGGAAAATGCTAATCCTAAATATAGTTAATAGTTAAAGTAAATCTGTACTTCATAGCCAAACGAGCCCAAGCCCGAATCCCGACTGCCCTAAGCGTTTGTTTTCTGTGAAACCCTAACGTTGTAACTCACTCAAAAACCTTTTGAAGCAGCTGAGTGATATTAATAGTTTGTTATATGTAACGTGACCAGATTTTTCTATCTCTAGAAACTTCACCAGTTACCTTCTCTATTAGTTTTCAAGCTCTGAAGAAATTTTTGCTTTGCTTTGCTTGGAAGGACTGACTACGAGAAAGCGGGACAATTTGGCGGGACATTCAGTTAGCGGGACAGCGAGGCGAAAAGCGGGACGTCTAATCACATTAGTTATGTAGCAAGTAGAATGGAAGTAGAATTAATTTTTTTTATTCGTAAAGCTGCTCATTTGTGACCTAGGTACGGTTTTGAGGTACAGAGATTGCAGAAATACTGAGCAATTTATTTTTGTAGAATATCTATGAATACATATTTCAGAAGCAAATCTACTAAAAACGAATCAAACAGAACACAAACTTAGAATTCATTGATGACACAGTTATTTGATTTGAGTCGCCATTATTATTACCCAACATTTCTGCACGCCTGCTTTCGCTAATGCGTAAGTCGATCAGAAAAATAAAATACATGAACATAATGTCGTATAGCTTGGGAGCTATGCACTAAAGCCCATGCAGTGATTGAGGTTATCTTTATGATCTGATAATCCAGGTAATATTCATTGACTTATTGCACTTTCCATTGAAAGCGGAAAATGCGTCACATGATTGAGTCACGCAAAGTGAGAAACTTTCTACTCAACTCAAGGAGAGCGACTCTGGTTACATCACATTTTGTCCTCCGATTATGCTATTTACTCATCAGCGATGGCAACACTGCAGCGAGTTAGAATATTCATAGCTAATTTAAGTGTGTTTATATTTCCCGTCTTTCTCATTTTACATTTACAGTACTTACGATTGAATTTGAGTTGATTGTGATTGACGTTTTTCTGCTTTTTTTAAATCCTTTACATTAACTTCGATTTGTGCGTCGGTGGGGGGGCTGTATATGTCGATGGCGAGCAAATCTGCTGAGGTTAAATTGACCTCCTTGCCGTCATCCAATCTGACTGAAACTTGGCTAATAGATTCGATGTCGATGACAATGCATTATATTAAATTTTGGTGGTGTCACTGTCACTAAAAGGTCGCTTTTGCGGAATACTAATAAACTAAATTGCAGTTATCCATTCGCATTGAAATAGAATTTAACCAATCATTGAAAAAACTCTTTCTTGTTGCCAAAATTGCTTTAATAAATAGATAATAAAGTTGTTTTAATCTGAATAAATAAAAGATATTTGAATAGGAATGCACAAACTCACATTCACTTTTAATGAATAAATTTTGAAAAGTAGTTTACCGCATATTTTGCTGATAGAGATGTTTTCTATATTTAAAATTAGATGCCAACACCAAAGCACATGCTGACAACAGAAACGTCGCTATGTTAATGAATATGAAAATTGGCAATGCATATAAATGATTTTTATTAAAAACCTTTTTATGAGGTTATATTATTTTCTAATTTCGTTCGTTAAAAATAAAGGACTATCGAGAGATAGTCTGTTTCTGCCCAATACACCGTAAGCTTTATTGTTTCGGCCGCAATATCTTTCAAAGTATTGCTTTAAAATGTATATATTTTTACACCAGGTGCAACAACAGTAATAAAAAAACATTGACAAAACTTGAAGAGAAAATAACTGTATTTTTTATTGCATGATTGAGTCAAGCGTAATTTTTTTTAATAAGATAACATATAGATAACTATAAAAATTAACTAGTTATACTACTAAAAATATTATATGTTTTTGGTAAATAAAAATATTATATACTTTGGCAGATATTGTGTTCAAATTAATAAAGCATATGACGAGGTAACGATTTCTCTCTAATGTCCGAAATAAAAAGATTATATTAAAAAAAATAGAACTTTCTATCGGTTAAAAACAATCTAAATATATAAAGTTGGGATGAGAAAACACTATTCACTTCTTTATAATCGGTGAGTTCCACTAAAACCAGAATTTGTCCTACACGTGGACACTTACATAAATCTGTAAGACTATTAATTTAGTTGTTAAAATATTATTTATATTTTTTTAATAATATCAATAATCTAGTTTCACTCACTTAATTCATTATTTTAAATCTTGATAAAAAAGAGCTATTTGTTAACGGCATTTACACTCTTTTAATGCTAGAAAGAAAAAAAAAAATCTCTAAACATGGCCATCACGATTTTAAGCTCAGATAAAAATGGCCGAAACTGATCAAAAATCGACTTGGAATGAGTTGAACTAAAATCCGATTGCCAAATATGTCCTAACTTGCCAAAAAGAGAGCAAACTTTTTCGTTTGGCAACCCACGGCATTTTGATTTTCAATGAGAAAAAGCGCAAACAATTTCTGATCTCTGGCTCGGAAAACTTGTATCTTTTAAAAGTAAGCCAATTGGCGACATTAGTTACGTCATCAGTGACGTAATGTTTATTGCCAACTTGGCTCCCTTTTAATAGATGCAAGTAGACCGTCGCCAGATATCTGAATCGTCTGCAACCTTCTTAATTAAAAATTAAAGAGTGAGGGTTACCAAATAAAAAAAATGCTCATTATTTGTCAAGTTATGCCGCATTTGGCAATTGGATTTAGTTCAATTTATTAAAAGTCGATTTTTGACCAGTTTCGGCCATTTTTGCCACGGCAGACCAGTGGATTCGTAAACTACTCACTTTTCTCTAATTTCTATAAAAAATTCAGAATGATGATCGATGGGGGTCCAAAAATTGCAGTCGTCATTGACCACTACAAAGAAAACCATTGATTCCGTTCCATGCATTAACCTTTCATTTTGCCCCAAACCATGATAGAAGGCAATGTCATAGACAGCAATCGACAGAACTATAATTTGAAAAAAATAAAAAATTTCTGCTTGACTGAATGATGGCAAGTTGGTTACTTAGACCTCCGCAGATTTGTCCTCCACAAACACACCCGATCGAAGTAAATACAAAGATTTAAAAATAAAAATCATACAAGTTAAACATTTCTATAATGAAAGTTTATATTCAGTAACGCACTAACATGTCATTAATAGCAAAAAAATAATATCCAGAGAAGAGGAGGTGATTTTAGAATTCTAGCGAGAGCATTCGATGTACTTATTTAAAATAGTTTGAATAGGAGCAGTGCTTCCACCAGAACTTTTTCCAAGATTCGTTTATAAAATCAGCGACACCTTCACTATATAACTTCATACACTGGCAACATAATTACCCACAATGAAAGCAGTGGTAGAAGTGTGTATGTGTGTGGGGGGGGGGGAGAAAGGGGGTATTCCCAAAAGTTGATGGCAAATACCCCCACCCCTACGATAAATTTTATAATTTCGTATTTTATAATAAAAATATATTTTTACTATAAACTAGTAAGGAAATAAATTATACTTTCTAGAAGCTAACACTAGCACTGAACAAGAGTCCAAAATGCATTGTTATTTTAATGAATATTCTACGACTCAGTTTTTTTACTTGGAAGTAAGCGATAAAACTAATTAAGAAAAGTAATAATGCAACATAATATACATACTGTTTTTATCTAGATTTAAACAGTTCTTTTAGAAGTGCATACTTTTATGAAATTAAATTAAGAGAGAAACCTAAAATGTTATTTTTTTTTTTTTTAATAACTTGCTTTTATATGAAACAAGAATAGAAATTTAATTAAGAAAATTCTTCCAAAGTTAAAAGTTATTTTTTAATAAACTACTTACTATAATATCTTATTGTAAAGTAGTATCATACATTTTTATAACAGTATATATATACCAGGCTATATATACCATAGTTTTTTTTTCTTACATTTGAAAACTTTAAACAGGATGGCCACAAAATTCAGGAATAAAAGTTCCCTGATGATTCCCTGATTTCCCTGACAGATTTCTTAAAAATTCCCTTATTTTATGGTAAACTTTTTTTCAAATTTCCCAAATTTTTCCATATGTATAGACACCCTGATCAAATAGAACACGTATGCAAAGGAGATAACATGCAAATTTTTTAAAAATAGTTTTGGTGGTAATGAAAAGTTTAAATTTTTTCGTAACATTAAACTTTTAACGATTACCACGACAAATCTTCCGGGAAATGGCGCCAAAATACAAAAAAACGGGAAAACATGCCTGAAAATTTCTTTGATTTTCGTGAAGTTTTTTAAAGTTCCCTGACATTTTTCTGATTTTTTCCAGAATCAGAAAGCTCCCTGACATTTCTCTGATTTCCAGGTCCAGGTTCTTTGGCCACTCTGTTGAATCAGTTTTTCTCAGTGTCACCATGGTAGAAGTGGTGAAAAAAATGTTAGGGGGGCGACCAAAATTTGGTGTCAAGGGCACCCCCCCCCCCCCATCTCCCCTTCTCCCATCTTCAACAGTAGATTTTATAAATTCGTCCAAAAAAGGGTTCAAAATTTATTGTTATTTTAATGAATATTCGGCGATTTAGTTTTTTTGACTTGTAAGTAAGAGATAAAGTTAAGTAATAATTCAATGTTAAATACTTAACGTTTATTTAGATTTAAATAATACTTATAAATGTGCATACTTTCATAAAATTAAATTAATAGAAAATTCCTAGAATTTTTTTTTTTTTTTTTTAAATTTTTTTTTTTTTAATAGCTTGTTTTTGTATGAAACAAGAATAGAAATTTAACTTAAAAAAAAGTTCCTCCAAAGTTAAAAGTTGACCAAGTGTAATTGTATTTATTAGTAAAAATACTAATATCTTTATACAAAGTAGTACAATTCATTTTTCTAATAATATGATACATATACAACATAAAAAGTTTTAAAGTTTTCAAATGTGAAGATAAATCACTTTTTCACATTTAAAGGTTAATGTTATTTTTCATTAGTTGTTTTTAGGCGGATTGAATGCTTTTAAAAATGGGGAGATGGATTTCAGTGGTTTTAGAAGTGGGGAGGCGCATGAGCATTTTCTTGAAAAGTGGGGAGGGGGGGGGGGGGAAACGCGTCACACCGCATCTGCCCACACTTCTAGCACTGTTAATGTTATTTTTCTTAAATAGTTTTTAGACTTATTGAGTATGTTTTAAAGTGGGGGGATGGATTTCAGAGGCTTTAGAAATGGGGGATGTATGGGTATTTTCTTGAAAAGTGAGGGGACGCGTCACCCCGCGTCTACCCACTGAATAAACCCCGCATCTCTTGCACTGAATAAACGATCAAAATATTCGTGTCGGTTCCTTTACCGCCTATTCGTCACTTCCGCCGTGTTGCTTGTATGTTGAATCCAGCTCGTTTTGTGACTCCTCTTTGAAAAATGTCCTTCTTCACGGTTGAGGGAATCGACATTTACACTTTCCCTCTCAGTATCAATGTCGTATAGGCCCTAGGTATATTTTCTAGGTAACTTTTTTGAAATCAGGATGTTCCAAAACTTGGAGAAATTAGAGGTCGGTGATATATCGATACGACGATATTTTTTTTTTAAATATCGATATTAAAAATATCGATAAAAATCACCGATATATCGATATTTTTAAACATTTTTAGTTTTTTAATGATCGTTTTGTAGTTCTATGTGTTTTTTCGATTTTCTTTGTTCCTTTTTTAAAAACTTCAAAACTAAAGTTTGGACTTGGCTGAGAGGCAATTAAAATGGCACCAATATTCAATATTTTGCCCTACACTTCATAATCATGGGCGCCAATAAGAGGGTACGAGGGGTTGCACATTCCTGGCTTTTGAAAATTAAAATTAAATTGGAAAAAAAGTGCTCTGATAATTTTTTCATCATTCTTCTATTCAATTTCATCGCTCTGTTAATTTTTCAATTATTTACATTGTAAAAATATTATGCTACATATTCAGCATTTCCATTAAAAGCTATTGAAAATTAACTAAGTTTTTCTTAAAATTACTGCACCAATTAAGCGAAAATATAACTTTTTCTTTTGTAATAGATCCATTTCAGTTGGAAAAGTAGTCACCTTACAAAAAGCAGTCATGAAAAGTAGAAATTTGCCCCGAAAAGCTTCGTTTCTGGAAAATTGAAAATAAAAAAATTAAAAAAAATCATGTATCGCTATATCGATATTTTATAGATATTTTTTTCTATGCAACGATATAGTATCAATATTTCCAACCTCTAGGAAAAATGCAAAAAAATCGATTTTTTTTTCGAATACTATACTTTCATTTCCCTAAGTATACATTTAGGTAATTGAAAGTAGTATAGAGAAAGAAAAAAAAAAAAAACTTTTTTTAACGACTTCCTTTATTTTTTATTTTATTTTTATTATTATTATTAATTTATATATATATTTTTTTATCATCCTACTAGTTCTCCTGGTATTCAAGAGACAGTGTTTCAAACACAAGGACCAAAAGAATATAAATTTACTTTTTCAAAGATGCAGAAATTAATTTATTCAAGTAATTCAAAACTGGTTTTACCCACCCTCGAAAGCTTAATTGAATTCTTAAAATAGATCTCTAAAGGTCTCATATCTGATGTCAAAAAATTAAAGTGGTGCATTTTCTAGGAATTAAGAACAGAACACAGGAAGTGAATGCCTTACAAAAGAAATACCTTTTGCCACACTTTTTTTTTTTTTAATTTTCAAATGCCGGTTGTGGTGATGAAGTGCAGGCCCTTGTATTCTCCCGGCGGCATCCATATACGTACTATTGAAATCGCGAAGAAATCTTTTCCTAAAACATAACGACATTCAAAAATAAAATAACAATGCTTCAATTGCAACAAATACAGAATGGTTATCTAAACTTCGTTAGAGTTTGTTTTGGTTTAAAACTGTATTTATAACTTTCTTAACACGCTAACCATGGAATGAACGAATTTGTACAGTTGTTTTTCCTGAAATAAGTTTTAAAATTATATTTCTTATTCAAATATATAATATTTTAAAATTATTTTTTGTTTGTTTTGTTTTAAATGGGTTTTACACTACCATCATAATAAAAACATTAAAAAAATATTTTATTTCAAATTTTATTTATAAATTTTAAAATGTTGTGTATTGCTAAAAAAAATTGGGGATCAAATGACGTATATATACGTCCATGACCCTTACAGGGTATAGGACTCAGCCTGTAAAATTAACTTCCGTAAAAGTCTGTAAAAAGTGACTTACAACTTGTAGCGAAACACTATGCTTATTTTCTTCAGACGTAATTTAATCAATATAAATATGGAATTTCAATTTGATTGGTTGATTTCTATATACGACTCTGAAACAGTAGAAATCAGTTGATGTAGGTATTCTTTACTCTACAGGATTTTTACAGAGAAAAATTTATTATTATTTTTAATTTGTATCAAGTAAATTACTTTAAAATAAAAAGTCGGTTTATAATAAGAATAATGAACAACTGATTTCTAATTAGTTTTAGTAAATATAGGTGACAAGAGAACCAAGTCCTGTTAATAAATATGTGTAACAATTTGATGAAATATCTTCTAATTGGCATGACACAATTCTACGTACAAAGACTATATATTTACGTCTATACAGTTATCAAGTCATGCTTATGAATTTACCGGACTTTTTCATATCTGTAACTGGGATAATAGTGTTTTGGTTCAAATTACATAACCAATTCTTATTGTATGAGTAAAGTTTTAAAACATGCAGTACAGGCTACAGTTTACACAGGTAGTTTACAGGTATTTAGTAAATGAATTCTGCCTAAATTAATCTTGACTTTATTGAACTGGTAAAATAACAATTCCTTTTAGTTTTAGCGTTATTGATGAATGAAACCCAACTGAATAAGTATTTATGAGATTTTTTTTTTAAATAAAAATTCTTTGTCAAGCCTTTCAAGTTAATCCAAGATAAAGTCTAAGTCCAAGACTTTCAAGTCAAGTGTCAAGACTTTTTTCTTTGTCAGAGAATTCTTTGTTTGGGCGCTTGCAAACTGGCCTAAAAATACGCATGGAAAAAAAATCTTGAATAAATAATTCAACATGTACAAAGTGAATTCAAAACAATTCTTTCACGACTTTAAACATCTTATTGAAAAACTTATTTTGCAACAAATAAGACAAAACAAAAGAGCTCCGAAATATATTCTGTGAATAAGTTTCGCGATAAAAAACCGCTCACCTCAAGTTCATTAACTTCCAGAGATATTTAAATATTAATATTCTGACACGAATTTGCTGTATTTGAATTACGCAATGATTTCTATTTATACCCGCCAAATGTTCTCTTCGTGTTCTTTTGTTCTACTGCCGCTATTCTGATTCCTCCTTTTTTTTTTTTTAATAATATATACATTATATGGAAATGGAAACGATTTCCATCACTTTCCTGAAAGCGATTGTATTCTAACCTCGAGCAATAGGTGAGAGGCAGGTGTTCATGAAACACGTGACGACACGGCAGACGGTGCCAGCTTCCTTCTCTGGAATCGAATTGCGGCTATTTCACCAACAAATTCTAATTTTGCAACAAAAATTTCGAAGTTTTGGAATTTTACATTTTGAAGCAGAGAGTTCGTCTTCTCGAACAGAAGATCGTTAATTTTACACAGGAAATTCTTTTAAAAGTATTGGAAATACTTAGGAAGTGTTTGTAGGGAAATGAGATAATTACGTCGTTAGTTCACGTGACATCGTATCGTGTAATGAATGAGGCGGGAAATCTCGTGATTTTGTTCGAACTTGTGGTTCGTCTACACGTCATTCTTTTCAACAGTAGGTCATGAATAAGTAAGCTAACAATGACGGAGTATGGATTTCACTTAAAAGATTTATAGATAAAAGAGAATGTTGTGGTCTCACTTTCCTCATTCCACGTTAGATGGCATTTACTTCCCGTTACGTCATGGTTGCTTAGTGACGTCACATACCGTTACATTGTATGTAATATGCGTTAAGGTGACGTCAAAAGATTTTACACATGTTTAATGTTTTGTCACATTCTCACCCCCACGAAATATTTTTTGTTATATATTATACTACATACATCAACCATTAAAGTACTAAACATTAAAATACCCGGGAATATAATCTTGACCTTTATGAAAACAATGGGAATTTACTGGTTGGTTTTCAAAACTTTTCCCGTTCTTCTGGAAATGGATAAATTTTTTTTTTAACCCTCTTTCTCCCCCTATATGAAAATCTAGTTACGGCCCTGCTCCACTGAAGTTTCCAGGCAAAACTTAAAATGCTACAAAAACGTGCGATATATTAAATGAAAAAGAAAGAGTTCTTATACGAAAACCCATCTAGACCGAAAGTCAATTAGATAATGACTAAACAAAAAATCAGTTTTAAGGTCACGATAATATTAATATTATAACATAAAAAAAGGAAGTTACAACAAGAAGTTCATTAACATTGAACTGGAAGAGGGCTTGTGCCTATGGGAAGTTCGCATCTTGACTATAAAAAGATGTCGGATTAGAGCTTTGATACTTGGCAACAGTTTATCTGATATTTGGCGAGCTTTGATATTTGGCTACCAAGTTTCTCCCAAATTCGGAAACTTGGTAATATTTTTGGGCATAAATTATAAAAAAACAAACAAAAAACCCCCTACTTTACTTTAATACTGTTTTATAGTGGTTACAACCCGTAGGCACTATGCCACTGGTCATAAATGGGCCCGTGGGGCAATCATCATAAAATACAAAAATCTAATTGGCAAGAAAAGTTACAGTGAGGGACGGACGGGACAGCACAAAATAAAAAGAAAGAAAAATAAAGAGTTTACATAAGATAAACAAAAGCAAACGCTTCTGTGTTAAAAAAAAAAAAAAAAAAAAAAAAAAAAAAAAAAAAAAAAAAAAAAAAAAACGTTAAAATCAGAGATTTTAACGCCAACTATCGGGGCTAAAAAGAACAAGAAACTTGCTTATCAAAAGTAGAAAAAATGGGGGGGGGGGAGGTCTGTAAAAGAAAGAGTAAAATTATAGAAAGTGAGATAAAAAGGCTATTTGTTGAAACTTTTGGTCATAATAGCATCAGAAAGTACAAATGCAGCATAGGGTCTGTTACGAGAATCACTTTGGTGTATTTCGTAGTCCAGACATTCGTTAATGATAGAGCTATTTTTAGTAGCCTTTTTATAAAAAGAGATATTTAATTCTGCAAGATGTTGGGTAATAGTGTCAATTTTTAAGTCTCTGTGAATGAGATTGTTTCTAACAAAAATGCTGGCATCTACCATGTTTCTAAGAATTTTGTTTTGCATAATCTGTAGTCTGTTAATGTCTTTGGGAGTGCAGGTAGCCCATGCAGGGGACGCATATGTAAAAACTGGCCTAACTGCACTTAGGTAAAGTCTTCTTTTGTGGTTGAGTGGGAGAATGGAATTACGATTAAGAAGAGGATAGAGTTTACCAACAATTCCAAAGGTTTTTTTGATCACACTGGTGATGTGATCCGACCAGTTAAGTTTAGAATTGATGGTAACACCAAGATAATTAGCTTTTTTAACGTTGGGTATAACTTCATTAAAAAGAGTGATTTCCTTGCCATTAATTTTGTTTTTCTTACAATTTTTAGCAGTGGTACATAGAACTTGAGATTTGCCAGCATTAATACTGATTTTCCATTTAGAGCACCAGGATTCAATGATGGGCATTTTATTTTGAAGGTTTTTCAGGGCGTTTGGAGAATTAAGTGATTTAGTGACAATGGCCGTGTCGTCTGCGTAAAAAGCAGTTAAGCAGTTCCTGTCATCTTGAAAGGTTGGGAAGTCAGAAGTATAAAAGTTGTATAAAGTGGGACCCAAAATACTCCCCTGAGGGACCCCGGCCTTAATAAGTCTGATAGAGGAAATAGATTTGCCCACTCTCACTCTGAAGGACCTTTTATCCAGGTAGCTCCAGATGAGGTGGACAATGTCATTTGGGATATTGAAAGAGAGGAGTTTGAATAATAAGCCATAGTGAGAAACTCTGCCAAACGCCTTGGCGACGTCCAACATAAGAATGGCAGTGCTTTCATTGCGGTGCTTAGCAGCGCCCACGAATTCCAAAATTCTAACCAGTTGTCTGGTTGTGCATCTGCCCCTCATAAATCCAAATTGCTCTTTAGGAATGTGATCAATAAGTGGAGAGAATCGATTGAATACAATTCTTTCGTAGACCTTACCAATGCTTGGGAGTAAACTAATTGGTCTATAATTAGATGGGATGGTGGGGTCTTTACCTGGCTTATGGATAAGAATAACCATGGCCTCTTTCCATATGGAGGGAAAGTAAGCAATGCTTAAGCATGCATTGAGAATATTCGTAATATGATCGATAGTTTTGGTAGGAATGTTTTTGAGCATTTTATTAGAGATATGGTCGTAGCCAGGGGCTTTTTTATTTTTAAGTTTTTTAATAATGAAGGACACCTCATCAGTGGTGGTAGGGGTAATGGAGAATTGAATTTGAGAAAATTTCCAAGTCTCGACAGTATTGTTAATATGCCTTTCAAAGTTAGCATCATTAGGAGTGGTGTTATCCTGGAATTGAATGGCAAGAGAGTCAGCAAATGTCTCACTCTTATCATTTTCAGTGTATACAGGTCCATTAATACCCTCAAGGGGGGTTTGGAAGGATTTTTCTCTTTTCAAGGCTTTAGCCATTTTCCAGATAGAGTTATCAGAGAACTCTAGAGTGGTCAATTTTTCTTGCCATCTAGCATTCCTGTTTTCTTTAGTGGCCTCTTTAATTACTCTTTTAAGAGCATTTAATTCAGGTTTAAGAGTGGGGTCCATCGTTCTCTGATATCTCTTGCGCAGCCTATTCCTGAAGCGAATAATGTCTAAGATGTTCTTGGGGAGCCTCATATAGTCATGAATAACTTTTTTGTACGTAGTGGCTGCAGAGTGTGCAGAGGTAATGTCCTCATTAAGTTTATTAATAGCAATGTCAATGTCCCTTTCATAGACCAAGGGTGGGTGTTGTGCTTGACTAGTTTGTAGAATGTTATGGAAAAGATCCCAATCCGTTCTGGGGATGGAACCAGGGTCATTATTTACGAGTTTGGCAACTTTTGCCAGGACTGGGAGGTGATCAGAATCAAGATCATTTAAAACCTCAGTGTGTGCAACGAGAGAAGTATTAGTAATAATGATATCTAAAATATCGGGAGTATGTCCGAAATTAGAGTAATAGGTGGGTTGCTGAGGTGCAATGACCTGTATGGAGCCATCCAGAACACATTTTTGGAGGGTGAACCCATTTCTGTTGCTGGCTCTGCAGCCCCATGATTTGTTTTTAGCATTAAAGTCTCCACAAGCTATGGTGGGAGTGTCCCTAGGAATAAGAAAATTAATGACTTCCTTAGAAATTTTATTCTGAGGAGGATTATAAACAGCAGAGAAGTGGGTCAGTCTGCCCCTGACTTCTAGAAGAATGTTAGTCTCCTCAATATTGTCATTATTATGAATACGGTAGAGAGAGGTTGGAAGAGAATTTCTGGCAAAGATAGCTGTGCCACCCCCTCGGTGGTGCAGTCTATCAGTGCGGTATGTTTTGTAGTTTGGAATTTTTAAAGAATTGCATGGCTTAGCATGCGTTTCAGAAACCATAAATATGTCTATAGAGTTCATGTACAGAAAGTTCTTAACTTCTTCAAGTTTATAAACGATGCCATTTGCATTCCAGTATGCAATGGTAAGTGGATTAAAACTTTGGGTCCTACTAGACATGCTGGCTATTGAAGTTTGGCTTCTCGTTTTTATCATCAAGTGTACTCTTAAAAGCCTTTAGTAAGTCTACGAGGCCGGCCTCTTTTACCCATTTAACAAGGTCAGAGAGTTCCCCGAGGACATTCCTGGCTTCAGTGATATTGAATTGTGTGTTAGAAATAGTGTTGTTGGTGGAATTTGGAATAGTAGTCATGATTTGAGAAGTGGGCGGGGCATCTTGTGTAGTAAAATAATTTAAATTGGGGGGTTTTTGCCAAGCGTTGGGAACATTAACAAGATTAGAGTTGGTAAAAACCCTTCCTTGGGAATTATCAGATATAGCTGGGAAGTTATGTTCATTGATATCTGGTCTAAAATTGGTTTTCTTGGGTTGTTCTTTAGGTCTTTTGGAGCACCCTGGGAAATTTGCAGTGTGTCCCTCACCACAATTAGCACATTTAAGTGTACTAGAATTCTTTTCCAATGTACATGAACTGGAAGAGTGGTCTCCTGCACACCTAACACATTTGGGTGGCTTCTTACAGCCCCTTTGAGTGTGTCCAAAAGCTTGACAATTGAAACACATGGTGGCCCCTCCCCTTCCCTTGTAAGATTCAACACTGATTTTCAAGTTTAAAATGGAAGTTAGATTGTGAATGGTCCTGGCTTGATCAGAGCGGGGGAGAGTAATAAGAAAGAGAGGCAATTTTGTGATATCCCCTTGTCTCCTTCTAGTCATTTGGCTAACACTCTCAACAGGTAACTCTCTCTCAATGAGAGCTTCTTTGAGATCATCAACATCAGTGTCAATTGGAAGTGATTTAATAACAACCTTAATCTTTTTATCATCAGGTAAAACGAAAGAATAGTATTCAATTTTTAGAGTGTCAAGCAATCTGGTGATCAAACGATGTTGATCGTTAGATTTAGCTTTGATTTGGTATTTGTGTGGACCTTTAACTGCACCGCTAAATAAAAACCCCCTCCAAATCGACTGGGTTTTTAATGTCATAAGTTGTCTACCAATCACAAGCAGAGAAAGATTTGGATCATTAAATGTTATCAAATTATACTAACTTTGAACATTAAACAGATGTGATGAAATATACACTTTTGCAGAAGCGGCCTTTATGTGACACTTAACTGTCACATATTTTTGGATCTGAGAAGCCTGCACAAACAAGAACCGAAATTCTCTTTCGAAAAAACATAGTGTAAACAATAATTTATTTCAAAACTTTTTAATTATGTTTCGTTCGGTAACTTACATTATTGTTTTTCAAAATAAATTGAGGTCCGTTACTCTCGTTTTGGCAATGGTTTTTCTCCTTAAAGAAATTTTGTGTGACGTAATCGCCAGGGGAAAAGGAAAAAGTTACGGGACAAACTTCTTTTTTTGTCTACAATCCTTGGGTTCAACGCCTGGCTGCTCATCGCCTCAGTGCTCATCGTTTGCAACCACCAAAGAAAGTTTTCAGTTTCGTTTTCCACCTCGTGGGCTGTTTCAAGAACATGTGACGGAGTTGCTAAAAGTGTCACGTGAAATAGGTGGAATTCGCAGCTTACGTCACATTACCTTTTAGATTCTACAAAGTTACAGATCCGAGGCGAAGGTTTTGTAAAGACATTTTTGGGAAAAAACTGTCTTTAATAATGGATAATTCAGGTATTTTTTAAAAACGAGTGAAATTAGTTTATATTTATGAAGAATTTCTTTCCGATTCGAAGTATTCAAACGAAAGTTTTTTTTTTTTTTTAAATTAGTTATTTAAATATTAAAAAATGAAAATGCCCCAAAATCTAGCCAAAAGCAGTCCGATCAAAACTCTGCTATAGCTGTATCATGACATCTTTCCGTTCTCTATGGTTATCGTGAGGTTTCTGCCAAATTGTTGGTGTTGATTTGGTAGACAGTTGTCATATCCCGTACAGGTTGGCGCAATTTGCTAGAAACTTGTAAAACTGATTCCCGTTGCTGCTTTTAAAGTCAAGTTGTTTCAGTTCAAGTGAAGTCACATTCAATTCGAGCCGTATGAATCGTTTTCGTGCCAAAATCTAACTGGTGAACTTAGGTTGCAAATTAAAAAAAAAGAAAAAAAAAAAAAAAAAAAGGAAAAAAGATAAAGCGCAGTGAGCAGAATTTTTGTGTTTATGGCCTTATTGAAACATTAAGAATTGAATTAAAATTTTTAAAAAAATGCGGGAATTGTCCATTGTGATGAGCTTTTCATAAATTTCTTATTTAAGACAGGACTGCAAATATGTTAGCATGTTCCCAATGTCATATGAAAATGGAAGGAGGAGGTATAGAAGTGATTCCAGAGAGACTTGTTAGAAGAGTGATCGGCTTTCAAGGAAGAATACGTGAAACTTGTGTACGCTTATAAAATAGTGGTTATTCCGTACATTATGAGTATATCGCATTGAACATGTACGTTCAACAGATTTTTCTTTGTTTTACTTCCTCTCCCAATCAGCCATTTCAATCTGGTGTTAGGCAAACAAGTCTAAACTTTCCTTTGTAAGTGGATTAGTGGTGGCCATGAGACCTGTCATAAAAGTTATCGTCAAATTCACGCATGCGTATAAGGTAGCTGCCATTGAAAAATTAGTGTTTTTTAGCAGTTACCAAAAAACGGCTCTAACGATTTTGATTAAAGTCGCCGTGGTAAAGCCTTTTAAATTATTTTAAACATCCCCACCTTTGAAATTCCTGTCGATATGCGATAAAGGGGTAAAAAAGCGAATTTCTTTATCACAGAATTTTCTTTCCTTGAGAATCGCCCATCAACGTCTGTTCCCCTTCCGATTCACTTACCTGAAAGGAATAATGTAAAATAATGCACCTTCCTGAAGGCTACCATTTTTTTTGAATAAATTAGTAACGATTGATACTGAAATATTGAATAGTTTTTAAAGCACACTAAACCCGCGTTCTTATACTTCATATATATTCTACAAAAGTTTAAAGCATTAAAAAATGATTTTAGAATCAAACTGATAGTTCAGCTTCCTTCACATTTCAATTAGTTACTATCATGTTGCAATCTTTGATCTCGTTCCAAAAATGTGTTCATGCGTGCTGTTTTAAAACCTTATTGACCAGTATTATGCAATTACTTTCGATATTAACAAATGCGAAACATCCTTGTAAGAATGATTCTACACATTGGACTCTGGTTAATCAACATCAAAATCTACGATTAGAACCTTTCAAACTTGAACGATTTATTTTTTAATTTTTTGAACTATTCGCAGTGACTTTTTTAAAAGTCAAGTGAAGGAGAATTTTGATGACCTGATAAGTTATTACACTACAAACGTATCAATTTTAATTATAAGAAGAGTACAAAGTATAACCATTCGAAAGTATAACCAAACGAAAGTTTCCCATAAACAGCGCCAGGTCATACAGCTAATTAATTTTTTTTTATTTGAGTAAATTTTTTTATTCATTTTAACTATTATCAAATAGTAGAAATAAAATAAAAAAATTAAATCGGAAATTTTAGACATTTACCAACATGTTAGATCACAAACCAAGTCTCGAATTTCAGATTTTTCAAAACTTCCAGGAAACTCAAGAAATTAAAGAACAAAACAGAAAACTTTCCCTCTTTACTTGTAAGAAGAAAAAATGACGGTTTCTGGGTAGTGTTACAAATCTTTTTAACTTTATTATTTAAGTGCAAACGACAAATTCCAGAACGCCACTTTTTTATAGGGAGTCGAAGAACAATTCGTTCATCCGACAGTTAACAAAAGTTATTTTTGGGAACCGCGACCTTGCAAGCAATAGGAATAACCTACATATCGAACGTTTTAAAAATAGTCTGGTTAAGTATTTTTCAGGCTGTAAGCTCTTAATTACACGACCTACATTCCAAATAATTTTTTGAACGTCAACATTTCAAATGCAATTAGATAAATGCGCTTCGAGTCAGATACAGAAAAAAAATTATGAAAATAAGTTTTAAAAAATTCGACGATGTAACATTGATAAAGTGAAAAAAAAAGTTAAATTAAGCAAACAAAATATTCTGTTTGTTATTACTGGTTTAATTATCTTGTGGTAAGTGTTATTAAAAAAAAGTGTTCTATATTTTTTGGTTAAGTTTATAAAAAGAAAATAAGGATTTTTTTGAAAAAAAAAATATAAATAGGTTGTTTTAAATTAAGTTTTCGTAAGCCTTTGATTTGTGCAATTTCTGTTTAAAGTATTTTTGTAGTTCTCTGCTTTTTGTAGATACTCTGATGTGTAACTTCATGATGTTTTGGGGTTAACTGCGAATAATATGGAGATGTGGAATTGTGCCGCTTTACAAACAAAAATAACAGTAACAGTAAATAAACTATTATACGAAAAATAGAACATTGACAAACAACAACAATCAAATTATATTTCGCAATTTGTTGTACTTGCTTGTAAGTAAAATAATTATAAAATTTGTAATTCCCAATTATTTGTTATTGAAAGGGAAAAACGCACCAATTTTAAATGTTATTTTATACTTCTTATGAGACTTATAATCTAATCTTTAAAATGATGCTTCACTTCAAATCAAATAATGGCAGATTTGCCTAGTGCTAGAGTTAACATTTCGAGAGTATTCACCAAAGTTGGACTGGATTTTTGTGGGCCTTTTAAATTGAAATTAGTTCCAGGTAGAGTTAAGAGTGTATATAAATGTTATATTTGTATTTTTGTGTGTTTTGTTGTTAAAGCTGTACACTTAGAAATTGTAAATAATTTAAGTACTGAGGCTTTTATAGGTGCATTGAAAAGATTTATATCTCGAAGAAATAGACCGACTGATATATTTAGTGACAACGGAACTAACTTTGTAGGTGCCAACAATGAGTTTCGTAAAATTTTAAAAGGTCTGTTTAATAATGAAGGTACGGACAAATTTGAGGATTTTCTTGCTTCTAATGGTATTAAATGGCATTTTAATCCTCCTGCCACACCTCACTTCGGAGGGCTGTGGGAGGCGGGGGTGAAGTCATTAAAAAGACACCTTCAAAGGGTTGTGGGAAGTACCATTCTTACTCATGAGGAACTTCATACACTTGTGACGCAAGTGGAAGCTGTATTGAATTCCCGTCCTCTTTGTCCTCTTTCAGAAGATCCCAATGACGAGTTAGTGTTAACCCCAGCCCATTTCTTGGTTGGTTCGACTTTAACATCCTTGCCTGAACCAGATTTTATCGAGGTTCCGATGAATCGGCTCAGTAGGTGGCAATTAGTTCAAAAATGTACTCAGACATTTTGGAGAAAATGGTCTTCAGACTATTTAAATCGCCTGCAAGCAAGACCTAAATGGTTTAAAGGGAAAAAGGAGTTTAAAGAAAATGAAATAGTTTTAGTAAAAGGTGATGATAATTTAAAGCAACTAAATTGGAATCTTGCCAAAGTAATTAAGGTTCATCCTGGGAAGGACAATATAACTAGAGTAGTTACATTGAAAACGAGTAAAGGTATTTTTCAACGACCTGTTAATAAAATTGTAAAATTGCCTTTTGATTCTAATTAATTTGGTGTTTATTTACATATTTGAACATTAACTTACTTGTATTACTTGAAATTTTTAAGGTGTTCTTGTGAATGTTAATTGAATACAATATTGTTATTTCATTGTGTATTATATATTCCGGTATGATGTAAGGAGTGATAAGAGATATTTGTGATTTGTTATGAATATATATTGAAAATTTTGAAAAATGTGTCAAGGCGGGCGGTATGTTGTGAAGCCTGATCACTGTAAATTAATGGCGCTGCGGTCGCTTGAGGAGCGAACGTATTTGTGAAGTATTAAGTAATAAAACAGAGATTAAGTTACAGTCCACTCGTGTAGTGCTTTATTTTAGCTATGTTCAAAAAAGAAAGAGATAATTTTAATTAGAGCTATCGATGGCCGAAAACAATTCAGATTCTTAATTTATTTTTTGGAGGGGGAGGAGGATACTTCAATTCTTTGTTTGATTTATATTAAACATATAAATCAAAAACACATATCATTTTCAGTTAATTACGTTAAATAAAAGGTCAAAATTAAAGTAAAAAAAAATCCAGTACAGGATCTAACCCATTTTGCTTATGAATGCCTATAGATTTGTGGCACATCTATAACACAATGCTGTAAAAGGTTAATAAAAACGAAAAAATATGATGGAATCAAATTGAAATATTAAGGAATTTAGGGTTCCAATATATTCTATTGACAAAAAACACAAGACAAGAAGAAAAATAATCATGTCTGTAGAGGATGCAGTCAGATTTAAGTTGGAGGATTTTTTTAAACAATAAATCTACGGTCGCGCATCTAAATAAGAGGATTACTAAAAATCTAACAGAAATAATACGTAAATAATTAGGGTTCTAATATATAATGTTGACCAAAAACGCAAGGCAAGTAGAAAAATAATCATGTCTGTAAAGGTTGCAGACAGATTGAAGTTTGGAGATTTTTTTAACAATAAGACGCCGGCGGACGCGAAATTATAGGATAACAAAAAATCTAACAGAAATAATGTGTAAATCATTGTTCCAAGCATAACAATGATTTCAGAAAGTAAAAAAAAAGCGGGACATGAACATGTGGTTGTGGGCCAAGGAGGGGAGATTGGCCGGTTTGGCTTAGCTGCTGAAAGTAGAAAAAGTTCGGAAACTTCGTACACCCAAATCGATCGGCCAACTATGAAAACTATATATATATCGTGTGACGCGAGTCGGGACAGATGTCCGCACTCACATGGGGTGCACGAAAAGAGAAACTCGAAAATTTCAAAATTCCCTGATTAAAGAGTAATTTTGTGAAATTCCTTGACATTTCCCTGAATTCACGGTTCTGATGCCACCCTGTTTAAGCTACATTCAGAGTAATTAAATAAATTGCTTAAAAATTTAAATTATTTTATTATTTATAACTTTAGCTACAACACTGAAATTCTAATCATTCTGCATTCATTGACCAACACGGCAAAATTGTTCATCACACTGACACAAATCTCGGAAATAACGTCAAATAACATCAATACTGTCCATACTATGGCACTTTCTTCCGGCGTTCGGGGCAAATTCCACAAATTTATTTTTGTTTAGAGTAAATAAAGCGAAATAATTTTATATTTGAGAATATAATTGTGTATGCTGTTGCCTTGCACGGCGAAAGATAAAACATTGAAACCTAACGGGTAGGTGAAAATGACCGCGGTTGCCGTCAAAAACAACAATCTTGCGTGAAGTTACTATCGTCGGACTAACAAAGTGATCACTCTACCAGCGAATATGAACAACTATTTCGGTAGTGTTCGCTCTCCCGCCCCCCTTAAAAAAATCACCATTTTGATAAAATTGTTAGTACCTTAGTGCCGTTTTTTTTCTTCTTCTGTCTTTTAACGGACAGTATCCAATTTTTAAAAAAAATAGTCGCCTGAGCCCAAAAATAGTTGAAGGTTTTGTTCAAAATAGTCCCTTTGGGCCCTTTTTTCATTGAAATAGTTGCCATAGTCTCCTGACCACTGAAATAGTCGCTTTAGTAGCCTTTTTAGTCGCCTGTGGCAGCCCTGTAAATATGAGATTCACATCTGTTGTTAAATAGAAAATGTTCGCCCTTTAAGAACATTTTTAGTACTAGAATGCAGTGATGTAGCTGACGGGGTGGCAATGCGATGGGGGGAGGGGGGGGGGGGAATGAAACGACACGAGAAATAAATTTTTTGTCACGAACTTTTTCAGTGGAAATAACGAACAACTTCAGATACAGCGATAATTCAGACTCAACCGAATTAGTGCAGAACTCCTTCCAACACGGATCTAAACCTCTAACTGGCTCCAAATCACTGCGATTTTTATATCCTTTCTTGCGAACTTTCCCGAAAAATCCAGTGCTTATGATTTGGAGATCAGAACTCGTAGTATAATCGCGAAATGTCTCGACTCACTTGGAAGTTTCCAACTTTTTCAAGTCTATATTATGGCTGTTAACAATTAAATTAAAAAAATTTGAAATTTAAAAAGAATACATATACAGAAGAATGGCGTAAAAGTATTACTTTCGCAACTAGTTGCATAAATAAATATTTTTTCTCCATAGCCATTGCTTTTTAAACTGTTTGTGTTAATGATACATTTCATAAATTGCAATTCTTTCAATCCTCTGATGATAGCTAATTACCCACAAAGCTGTTTTTCGGAAACAGGTAGTTAATTGGATGAAAGGAATACACACTTTTTATCACAATAAAGAGTTCCTAATTTCAGATAACTTTAAAAAAGAATGCATATTGTGCACTGAACTAACTATGTATTAATTTATTAATATCAACCCAAAATAGAAAGGAGAGAATATTTCTCTTGATCAATTCTGTGGTGAATTTATTACGTATTTTCTTTAACGTTAAATTTTTCATTTGCACATAGCAACCAAGAATTCATTTCATACAGATCATTTGAGTGATTCCTTTTATTAGAATTTGGTTTAAATTCCACTTATGCACAGTTTTGTGGAATCTTGTTACTATTCAAGTCACACACACACACACACACACACACACACACACACACACACACACACACACACACACACACACACACACACACACACACACACACACACACACACACACACACACACACACACACACACATACACACACACACACACACACACACCTAGAAGAACATTTTCGAAACGGTTGAAGGCAAATTTAAATGTAGTGACCAGTATTAAGTGTAATAGAAAAATGCGATGTTCCACAGCTCTAGCTTTTATTAGCTAGCTTATGAAAAAAAAAAAAAAAATCAAAAATAAAGCAAACCTCCACTAATTGTATTCCATCACATTTTGTAAATGTTCTTTTGTTGCTATCTTTATATTTGCCATGAAAATTCATATATTTTAAAATAATATTTCAGTAAATATTATGGACAAAAAAAAGTTATCTGCGGTTCAATGGAGCAGCAAGCCCGTAGCCATGACTTTTTTTTTCGGACTGGGGTTATGGTCGAAGATTTGATTAAATACATATAACAATTTACACAAAAAAGAAGGGGAAGTGGTAAACCAAGATTTCACCCAATATCGAGCCCCCCCCCCCCCACGTCTACGGCCCTGTGGAACAGGGTCAGAATGATGATCTTTTTAAGCGTTGGTGGACTTTCTGTGGAGTTTTTAGAACTGTGCTGTAATAAAATATCAAAGAGCCTTGAGACTTGTTAATTGTTCTGGTAAGCAAGGCTCCCATAACAATATATAAAGACATTAAAAAATCCATTAACTGTAAAATAAGACGAAGGTCAACCTAATAACATCTATTAGAGTAATTGTTACAGAAGCCAATGTACACTTGGAATTGAATAATTTATCACACTGTTGCAGATTGAGGGTTGGAAAGTGTTCCTGGTTCGGACAGAGAGGATGTCGTAAAACCAGTCCTCTTTCGAACATTAAAAATCTAAATATGTCCTCTTGTTCCGTAATGAAAATACTCCAAGATTCATTGGAAAAGTGCTCAATCTATTTTCAAAGAAAAGATGAACTTTTCTAAAATTTGTTAGCAACAGTGCTTGATTTATCACATTTAAGCGAATGATATTCAAGAGACTAAAAAGCAAAGGGGTCCAAGGGATTTTTCTTAACTTTCGAGAAAATACACTCTAAAGCTTCTTATTTATATTTAATTCTATGAAAACTAGTGATATCTTCATTCCACAGGTTGGTATTTCAACAACAAACAATTTCCATACAAATTTAATTTACATAAAAAAAAAAAAAAAAAACTGTAAAGTGTATTTTCTCAAAAGTTAAGAAAAGTCACTTGGACCCCTTTGCTTCTCAGGAGCTCATTTTATTTTGGTTATATTCTATAAGAAATTTGTCTTAAACTGTTATTCCTGATAGGTCATTCCAAGAAAACATTACACAGTGTGACCTGCACGTGATAGTTCAATTTAAAAAAAAAAAAAAACACAAAACTTGGGATTTTAAATGTTTATGAAAAAATTCTTGTGCTTATAAAATCAGACTATAACAAATTGTAAAAGTTCGTTCTTACGAAAAAGACCGACAAGCAAATATAGATTAAAATCCAGTCTCAATGTCCTGTACGTGAAGGTGGAATGATCCTGATGCATTTCAAGAAATTAGACATTTCAGAAATTTTCTTTTGTTTGAACTAAAATGATGATCTTAATTATGCCATTTATCGTGGTCTCATGTACGAATAACAGATACAACACCTAAATACTAGAGATCTCTTTTGTCTAGTGGTTAGCGCGTTTGTCTTCTGATCTAGGAGTACCTGGTTCGACTCCTCGTCAGCACATATTCGCTACAACTTAACTTCGCCCCTCGTTATATGGCGCCATAACGCGCATTCGAAAAAATCGCCCTTTTGCCGTGTCTCCCACTTTTTTGATATCTCGTTATCATATCGCTCAAAATAGAGCTCAATAGGATATATCGCGCATTTTCCTTGTTTCCTGACAAGCGTGATATATCGAGGGGATACTGTATTATTTACTCTTCGTTTCCAGCGTTCGCCACTAACTTTTAGAGGCGGGCAGTATGATTATTGTTGGAGCTTTTCGCGGAATATGTATATTTAATTATTATCGATTTAACAATATATAGCATCTCTGGAGACTGGGAAAATAAATATAATTTTTTTTATCTTAATAAAATTACAATTTTGAGATTTGATTAGTTTTTTTTTCTCCAAATAATTAAAAAAAATAATAGTTTTTATTATTAGCAAACCAAAGTCTAAAAATAAGTTATTCGTTTGTTTCAACGTGACAATGCGACTCGACCTATTTTTTAATAAAAATATTTAAACTGTACTTCCAGATTTCTCCGTCTTAGTCGATATCAATTGTGAGACGATGGAGGTCGAAATCGTTCAGTTTATTTTATGATAGAGTCGATGCCTTTCGGAGTATTTGTTGCAGTCAATTGTAGTAAATTGCCCAAATGAGATTCAGTTATTCCTGTATTTATTCTTTAGAAAACCACCTTTCTGAAAGCTTCTTCATACAATTTCTTCGGCTACCTAGTGGAGAACTCTGTTCAACACAGTTAACACATATTATTTCTGATAAATTACAATTATGTAAAAATAAAGTCCATACCATGAAATTTTTAATTTTTATTTTTTTATTTTCTATGGTGCCTGCAGGCTGCAGAAAAATCTATCGCCTGCCGAATCCGGCTCGCGCGCCGCGTAGTGGCCAACGCTGTTAGAAGCTTACAAAAGTTCTCTAAACAGTGAATTCGCTATCAAACTTTAGCAAATGCTTCAGGGCTAACTTTCACTCAAAATTCAGAGCAAACGATTTGGCGATCAGAACCAGAAGTATAATCGTGACATTTCTTGATTAACTAGCGAAAATTGCGTAACAATCTGAAATTTTCGTGACAATCGACTACTTGGTCGACAAATTTGAAAGTGGAAAAAGCTAGCTCAGTAAGCAGTTGGTTGTAAAACTTACACAATCTGTCCTTAACGCCTTGGACATAAAAAAGACAAAAGGAATCTCAGATAGATCGATTGATTGTAAATGTTGGCCTTGCAAAGCGAATGGGTTTCGTATCAGACTTACGCATCTAGTGTTATTTTTCATGTTGTTGTGTTTACAATTGTTTATTTCAATAATTGCCTTTGGCAAAAAAGCTTCTAAAACCCTAATGTAGGGAGTTGAAAGGGAAATGTTTTTCAATGTTTTAGTGTGTAGAATTGATACATTTCACTATTAGTGGAATTGTTACGATTTGTTTAGTTGTCATCATTTTATTAGAACAAAAACATTCAGGAAGATTTTATGATTCAAGACAATTTTTTCACGGAACCGTAGTTTAGATAAAACTTCTTAAAGTTTAGTGGGTTCCAAACTGTCTGTCATTCAGGTTCAGCTCACAATAATTATCCAATTGCATTTTTTAAATATTTGAATATGCGTCAGAAAAACTGTATTTTGAAAATGCACAGAGTAGCCCCTTAGTATAAATTAAGATCTGCCGTAATGTTAACATTGTCTACTAAATCTTCTCAATGATTTCAGCAACTTAAAGAAGAATATCTGCTAACAAAGACAATGGAGATTCATTAGGATATGAGCACTGAAAAGTAATGCATTCCTAACAATGCATTTTAGTCACACAATGTATTTTGACGTATTTTAACATGGTTTTTGAATCATTGGAAGACGAATTCGTTATAAAAAGAGCATTTTTTTTTTACTGAGGATAAATGCATTATTTTCTAGGATATTAAATTTTATTTTCATACGAGTGTAAGTTTAGTAATGAATTTGAATTACTAGTAAAATTTATAGATTAAAAATATTGCGCCACCATTTTATAAACATAATGATTACAATCATTTCATTTTGTAAAGATTATAATTAAAATCATTTTCCTTTGTAGTTCGGTTTATTAGAGTGTGTGAATTCATTGACTCACGGTGACACAGTACCATTTTTGTTCACAATATAACGTCTCTGTAAAAAGTATATGGAGTAGATAGCAAGTGCATCAATGACATTCGCTTTTTTAATGTTCTTTATCGATTTTAATGATTCTTCGTACTTACTTAACAAAAACCGTATTTAAGACTCTCTAAGTCCCTGGAACATGCTTAAAGCGATTTAGAAATGTTATTTAAAATTTTATAACCTAAAAAATATTTCCTTACCACACAAAAGTATATTTTGATTTTTTTTTTATTAAAGTTCTTAATATATGCCTCAAAAGCGATTGAATTATTTAGTAAACATGCAACTTAATTTTTATATATGAATCAAAATTTTACTTGTGAAACAAATTTCCATCTCATACATTTTTATCTTGTTCCCCATTTAGACAAAGGGGCAATGGCGGCTCGTACACTACAGCCAGAACAGCCGGGTTGCATCTAAATTTATTAGTTCAAAACTAAAATTATAAATTTTACACTTTTCTAAAATCAAGATCCGATTTCTATGGTAAGTGAAAAAACGCATGTTTCCAGCTGCACTAGCATTTTCGATCACCGGCCGACAATGCAAAGGGGTCTTCCGCATTAACTGACAAAATCCCGCATTCAAAATTGCAGAACATTTATTAATTTTCAAAAACAGATTTAAATATAACTTGTCCGAACTTATGCATTTTACAATTGACAAATACCAGTCTGTTATTGTGCTGTCCTCGGCAATTGCTGCGTCCGGTCATACCAAAATACGGCACACGCACAAGGCATACTATGTCAATTACGCAATAAAGGAATTAAATTTTCAAGTATACCTTCCCCCTACGCTACGGCCTTGATAGGAAATGAATACAAATCCCATCAACAAGTATCGATAACCGCGTAACGAATGAATAAAAGTATTTTACAACAGCTGCTTTTGCTTTTGAGCGACTCAGTTACATATTTCCGACTTCCTGGTGGTGGAACATCCAATAGTCCATATTCATTTCGAACATGTTTGTCGACAGAAAAGGCCGTCAAAAAAACCTTCCATTTGATATTGTGCACCTTTCTACCTCAAACAATTAAAGAGGAAAAGCACCACGCGTGGTTGCCGAAACAACAAACAAAACTCTAAGCGATAATAACGAAAAAAAAAAAAAAAAAAAAAAAAAAAAAAGGAGAATGAAGGCCATTTTCTATCCCATTTCTTCATGGGCTAGTGTGCGTGTCCTTGACACCCCTGCGTGAGCAGAATTGGCATTTTCTCCCTACTTCAAAATATCACCACGTGCTTCCCGGGATATGACCAACGATTGTCCCTCAAATCGACTTCCTCATTAAATATTAAAAAAAAAGAAAAAAAGAAAAAAAAAAAAAAAAAGGAAGAAGTTTCATTATCGACAAAAAAATAAATCGGAATAGCCGGACCTTTTTTTTTTGCTTTGCTTTTTGGAAAGGTACATCCAGAGAGTTCTTCCACCTCTTGCTTTTACTGACGCGATATTGATTTGTCGGCTTGTGTAATAGATGTTTGTGCTTGGTCGAAAGTGGAACGCAATCGGTAAACAGAGCACAGGTTTGGAAAGACTGTGTCACTTTTTCCCCTAGATAGATTTTCGTCACAACCAAAGTATATTGATTTTGCAGATACTATCTATGTATTCCGAGATGGATCCGGCTCCACGCACGCGTCTGTCAAAAAGCAATTTCATGACACATTGTAAAAGGTTTCTGTTAAAAAAGAATAAGATTTGGTAGTATTGAAAATATATATAACAATAATAAATTATTGAATTATTGAATAAATTACTGAATTAAGTTTAACGAAGCATCAGATTGTAAACAAGAGGTGGAAACTTTTTCAAGATTTACTGTGATGATTCTAAAACAATATATCTGATTCTAAAATTATTATATACATATATATATATACAATAATAATATATATACATATATAATAATATATATATATATATAATAATATATATATATATATATATATATATATATATATATAAATAAGGCAAAGCCCTCACTCACTGATTCACTGACTCACTCATCACTAATTCTCCCACTTCCCACATAGTCACAACTCTGAAAATCGGCACAAATATCAACAATGGTAAAAATAGAAAAAGTAAACTATTCCGATCTCGATTAACCCACTTTAAGGGGTCGAAAAGGGGTTAAACGTTCCAAACGGGGGACATTCGAAAATCCTACTTCCCACATAGTCACAACTCTGAAAATCGGCACAAATATCAACAATGGTAAAAATAGAAAAAGTAAACTATTCCGATCTCTATTAACACACTTTAAGGGGTCGAAAAGGGGTTAAACGTTCCAAACGGGGGACATTCGAAAATCCTACTTCCCACATAGTCACAACTCTGAAAATCGGCACAAATATCAACAATGGTAAAAATAGAAAAAGTAAACTATTCCGATCTCGATTAACCAACTTTAAGGGGTCGAAAAGGGGTTAAATGTTCCAAACGAGGGATATCCGAATGTTCCTCTTCCAATGTAGTCATTTTTCTGATATTTTTTTGCAAATGTTAAAAAAATAAGTCATTCCAATATCGATTAACGAATTTTTAAGGGATGAAAAGACGACGCAACATTGAAACTATACGAGGATTAACTTAATGTCTAATTAACTTAATTCCAATACAGCTACTACTTTGAAATTTAGAACTAAGAGCAAACATAAACACAATAAACTATTTCAGTTTACTATTCACAATTATAAATTTCGTTTAAAATGTCAACAAAGGAAAGTTCCTATTTTGATAAACAATTTATCGGGATCGAAAAGGGAGCAAACGTCTGAAGTGTAGAATACATGAATGTCTTTTGATCGCTAAAATGCCAATGGTAAAATTTCGTAGCGCAGCACCGGTATTCAGCTAGTAATATATATATATTAATATATATATATATATATATATATAATAATATATATATATATATATATATATATATATATATATATATATATATATATATATATATATATATATATATATATATATATATATATATATATATATATATATATATATATATATATATATATATATATATATATATATATATATATATATAATAATATATATATATATATATAATAATATATATATATATATATAATAATATGTATATATATATATATATATATATATATATATATATATATATATATAATAATATATATATATATATATATATATATATATATAATAATATATATATATAATAATATATATATATAATAATATATATATATATAATAATATATATATATATAATAATATATATATATATAATAATATATATATATATATATAATAATATATATATATATATATAATAATATGTATATATATATATATATATATATATATATATATATATATATATATATATATATATAATAATATATATATATATATATATATATATAATAATATATATATATAATAATATATATATATAATAATATATATATATATAATAATATATATATATATAATAATATATATATATATAATAATATATATATATATAATAATATATATATATATATAATAATATATATATATATAATAATATATATATATATAATAATATATATATATATATGTGTGTGTGTGTGTGTGTGTGTGTGTGTGTGTGCGTGCGTGCGTGCGTGCGTGCGTGCGTGCGTGCGTGCGTGCGTGCATACATACATACATACATACATACATACATACATACATACATACATACATACATACATACATACATACATACATACATACATACATACATACATACATACATACATACATACATACATACATACATACATACATACATACATACATACATACATACATACATACATACATACATACATACATACATACATACATACATACATACATACATATATATTGTTACGAATTTTTGTATATTTGTAAATATTTCGTAGTGCTAATTTTGTAAATAGATAAATTTCTGTACATTCCGCATAAGACAATGCAATGGTTTGTTTCCCGGCAATAGAGGTGTTATCGCTTGATAACGGGTTTTACAGAGGTAACTCTGGGAAGCGAGTTTCAAGGGGCAGGGCATTTAACATTATGGTAATGGGAATCTCGCCAAATTGGCGATGGTTTTGGCGACTAATTTTTGTCGCCAAATTTGGCGAGAAATCGCCAAATGTCGCCAAACTTGGCGACCATTTGGCGACATTTTCGGTACATGTATAGGTACATGTATCCCCATATACATGTATGGACTTTTCAACTACAGTCTGGAAAGTTCTCCAAATGTCTACCTCTAGGAGTTTCAGGAAAGTTCACGTATGTTCACCTCTCCTATATAAGGACGGCCGTGAGTTAGTTAGTTAGTTGTTGACTGATTTTGTGTCACGGAGCTAGTTGTTAGCTGAGTCCGGATTTTGAGTGACTGAATTAGTTGACTGGTGAGTCGACTGTAGTTAGTTAGTTGATTTTGAATCACTGAGTTAGTTGTCTCTCAACGTTCATTGTGAGAGCTGTATTCCTGACTTGAGTAGTTCTTGGTTGAGTCACTGAATTAGTTGACTGAGCATTCTTAAGCGAACTGTTTTGCTTTGTCTTTTGCGGCGATTTAGTAGTTGTTGTCAAGTTTTTAACTGCTGTTTTGTGCTCTATTGAGGTGAAAAGAGCTGTATTGTGTCTACTAGAACGAGAAGTTCTGGAGCTGTAAGAGAACTGTGAAGAGTTATTTTGGAATAAATTTCTGCAAGTTTTGATCTGCTTTGGTGTCAAATCTTTCGAAGCCGTACAACGCAATAATAATAATAATAATAATAATAATAATAATAATAATAATAATAATAATAATAATAATAATAATAATAATAATAATAATAATAATTAATAATAATAAATAATAATAATAATAATAATAAATAATAATAATAATAATAATAATAATAATAATAATAATAATAATAATAATATTAATAATAATAATAATATTAATATTATTAATATTATTAATAATAATTATAATAATTTTATTAATATTATTAATATTATTAATATTATTAATATTATTAATAATAATTATAATAATATTATTAATATTATTAATATTATTAATATTATTAATATTATTAATATTATTAATATTATTACTATTATTAATAATAATTATAATAATATTATTAATATTATTAATAATAATTATAATAATATTATTAATAATTATAATAATAATATTAATATTATTAATAATTATAATAATAATATTAATATTATTAATAATTATAATAATAATATTAATATTATTAATAATTATAATAATAATAATAATAATAATAATATTATTAATATTATTAATATTATTAATAATAATTATAATAATTATAATTATATATATATGTTATTATTATTATTAGAGAGATTTAAAGTAACCAAATTGCCAACTTTTATATGAAATTGTAACTTATTTAAGCGATTTTGAAGTCAGTTCCACTTTACCTAGTGTGTGACCACTAAAAATAAAACCATTATTCCGTGGCATGGCTTACCTCTTTTTCTCCCCAAAACTTGATACAGCGTATTTTCCTCGAATACGAATCTATCTGCCAAGTTTCAGATCGATTGGGTGGGGGGAAGTGGGTTAATTAGCGCTCCGCTGATTTGTGATATCTGAAAGAGAAATTATTAAATCAAAGAAGAATTTAATAATAAAAAATCAATTTATGAAAATATATTCTGTAAAGTTTTGTACCAAAATAATAGACGTTGAAACTCTCTTTTACAGACAATAGACGAATGTTGACGGAAATGCTTTGTTATAAATACTTAGAAATCGATTTCATTGATTTATTACATTTTATAAAACGATTCCAAGATCACAAAGAATAATTGTCTCTTGTAAAAAGCAGTTCACCATATTTTCCTTTACAAATTGACCATAAAGAGAAAGTTTTATGTTCTTTATTATTACAATGCACGATAAAGTCATGAATTGTAATAAATCTCTATCAGCGAAATTAATGACGATAGAATTACGATTTCGTGGCCTTTTTCTGAGAATCACTTTAAATCAAGTTCCTGCAGGCGGCAATATGGTGGCGACAATTGAGTGGGGATGGGAGGGGGGGGGGGGTCCTCTAACTTTTATACTCTTAGTCTTTTGATGCCAATATTGTTGAAAATTTCTGGTATGCCCCCTGCACTCTCATTATACAATGTGAGACCGAAAAGTAAGGTGACTGATGTCATAATAATCACTGTATTATATATTTGCAGATAAATACATACTGTCCTTCAAAAGTAGTTCCCGGCGTCTACAATACACTTCTGACAACGTTCATACAAGTTCTTGAAACTTCTGAAAAAGTCATCCTTTGAGACTGTCTTAAGTTCCTTGGTAACAGCAGCTTGAATGACTAAGATGCTTGAAAATCAGTTTCCCTTCAGTGCCCATGATCTTGCAATAGCAGATTATTTCCTCTTTCCACAACTGAAATTGGCACTGAAGGGAAACCGATTTTAAAGCATCTCAGACATTCAAGCTGCTGTTATCAAGGAACTTAGGCAGTCTCAAAGGTGGAATTTTTCAGAAGTTTCAAGAACTTGTATGAACGTTGTCAGAAGTGTATTGTAGACGGCGGGAACTACTTTGAAGGACAGTGATGTATTTATATGCAAATATATAATACAGTGATTATTATGACACCAGTCACCTATACTTTTCTGTCTCACCTTGTATTTCAAATAATAGAGATAACAATTACAAAAATGAAAGGGACGCAAACGACAGTCAAGAAAAATGCCTTTGAAATTATACGTTAACTAACCAAATCAGTAAATATGCTCTAAAATAAATTTGGAAAATTATTGTTGTTAGAAAAGAATGTTTTGACTTAATTTCTTCATTGATTATCATTGATAATCAGTGATAATGACCTCTACTTCATTGATTCTTAACAAAGTTGACCTTTGAGCTTAGAGAAACTAAAGGTCAAGAGGAAGTCTAAATCCAAGGCTAGTAAGGATCATTCCCTACACGGCGATATATCGATACGACGATATCTTTATCGATATTTCAAAAAAAAAAAAAAAAAAAAAAAACCATCGATAAAAGTCGATATTTTCAAACATTTTTTGTTTTTTGATGATCGTTTTGTAGTTCCATGTGCTTTTTCGATTTTATTTATTCCCTTTTCAAAAACTTCAAAACTAAAGTTTGAACTTGGATGAGAGACAGTTAAAACGGCACCAATATTCAATATTTTCCTTTCTCTTAAAAGCTATTGAATAGATAGAATTTTTGTAATAGATCCATTTCAGTCGAAAAAGTAGTCAACTAACAAAAAAGAAATCATGAGTAGTCAACTAACAAAAAAGCAATCATGAAAAGTAGAAATTTGCCCCGAAAAACTTTGTTTCCGGCAAAATTGAAAATCAAAAAAAAAAATCAAAAATCATGTATCGATATATCGATATTTTATCGATATTTTTTCTATGCAACGATATAGTATCGATATTTATTTTGATCTATATTTCTGACCTCTTCTACACTCCCTTTGTTACTATCATCTAACCCAGCGTTTCTCAACCTTTCAGTATACGCGGGCCAGTTTTCAATCATAATTTTCATCGCGCCCCCGCTTACAATAAAATGTACACAACAATAATGTATATTGAGTATTTTGTATTCTGTTTTTAAATTATTTTTAACTAACTGCCAAAACAAGAGTAAAAGCGAGCCAACGTTGGCGAGAAGCCACATCTGACATTTTGCCAAGCTGGCGGAGAACACTACCGATGCCGTCTCGAGCATGCGCAGAGCAAATGTTTTCTTATAGGAAGAAGGAAAATGCTCGATAACACAAGTTTCAATTCCAGCCAGTCTCATTCGAGTCGATCCTTCTTTCGCTATCGAATCTATCGTGAATGTGTATGTTATATATGTTTTCGTGTTAATTGCAATTCACCATATTAAATATTCACAGCAGCAGACTAATGCAGACTCATGGATACATTTTTAAACGGAAGTAAGCTAGCATTAGACGATAGTCAAGCATCAGCAAATACACAGACGAGCTTGGTTCCGAAAATAAAATCAAGAAAATATTCTGAAGAATACTTAAATTTTGGGTTTACCAGTACTGAAGTAAATGAAGAAGAAAGGCCCCCTGTGTATCATTTGCTCAAAAATATTGGCCGTAGACAGAAATAGCATGAAACCTAATAAACTCAAACGACATTTGGTAAAGCTTAATAGTGAATAAGTCAACAAACCCAGAGAATTCTTCGAATTAAAATTAAAATCACATAAAAAGCAAAAATCATTTTTTAAAAAATCTTTGTCTGTGAATAAAAAAGCTTTAATTGCATCTTACAAAGTTTCATATAAAATAGCCAGATGTAAAAACCCTCATACCATTGGTGGAGAACTTATTTTGCCAGCAGCAATTGAGATAGTAGAAACTATGTTGGGAGATAATTTTTTAAAACAATTGCTGTACATACCTGTTTCAAATGATACTGTTGCTCGTCGAATTGGTGATATATAGTGTCAGCTTTTCACGATGTAGCGTGACAAACTGTTTTCAATACAGGTTGATGAAGCAACAGATAGTAATAAAGATGCTCATTTAATTGCCTATGTACGATTTTCTGATAATATGTCTGAAGTAGAAGAACTACTTTTCTGCAAACCAATAGAACTCCAAACAACAGCGATAGCATTATTTGCTATTTTAAATGATTTTATGAACGAGGCAAACATAGAATAGACACATTTCGTCGGAATATGCACCGATAGTGCTCGTTCAATGTCCGGAAGATTCCAAGGTATACAAGCACTTGTAAAAAAAATCGCCTCAGTGCATCTGGACACATTGCATGATCCACAGAGAAGCTTTGGCTTCGAAAGAAATGAGTCCTGGTCTGAATATTGCGTTAACTACGGTTGTAACCGTAGTAAATTATACAAAAAATGAGACCCCTGAAATCGAGAATCTTTTCCACACTTTGTAAAGACATGGTTTCAGTACATTCAGCGTTACTAGTTTATTGTGAGGCAAGATGGTTATCGCGTGAGAAATTTTTGCTACGCATTTATGAATTAAGAGAAGAAATCGCCATTTTCCTAGAAGGAGAAAACAGACCGGATGTCGAGAATTTTCGCGATGGTTCATTTGTGATGATATTGAGCTACTTGGTCGACATATTCGAGAAATTAAATAACCTGAATCTTTCAACTCCAAGGAGCAAATACACATATGTTGTAGAAGAGTGATAAAGTTAATACTTTTTGTAGAAAATTGGAATTGTGGAGCAGAAATATAAAGCAAAAAAATCTAATAATGTTTGCAAATGTGGATGATTGTACTAAAACTTACATGTAAAAGTTGTTTTTGTAATCATTGAAAATCATTTAGCCATGATGGCAAAGAATTTTAAAAAGTATTTTCTTGCTGACGACAAACTGATAGCAAGTAACGAGTGGGTTAGGGATCCATTTCATAAGACTCCCGAAGAACTCTCAATTGATGATGAAGAAAAATTCATAGACTTCACGACAAGTGGCGAAACAAAAAGACAATTTAGTAATAAATCACTATTTGAATTTTGGGCAGGAGTAGAGGATGATTTTTCTGCACTGAAAACAAGGGCATTTCGCATTCTATTACCATTTTCAACATCCTACCTTTGTGAAACTGGATTTTCAGCCGTGGCTTCTTTGAATACAAAAATATAGATCTCGGCTAAATATAGAAACAGAATTGAGAGTGGCTATTTCTAATATTAAGCCTTCCTTCGAAAATTTTGCTCTGCAAGATAGGCCCAAGGAAGTCACTAAAAATTATTAAATTTGTTTTTAATTTAGTATGTTTTGATTAAGTAAGTTTTGATTTAGTAAGTTGTTTTACAAAAAAAAAATACTTTTGTTTCAAGGTGACCTGACTTTTAACAAAAGTTTTTAAACTATACTTCCAAATTACTCCGTTTTAATCAATATCAATTGTGAAATAAAGGCAGTCAAAATTGTTCAGTTTCTTTTATGATAGAGTCGATGTCTTTCAGAGTATTTGTTGCAGTTAATTTTAATAAATTGTCCAAATGAGATTCAGTTAAGTTATTCCTGAATTTATACTTAATGAAAACCACCTTGCTGAAAGCTTCTTCATACAGTTTATTAGGGCACGTAGTGAAGAACTCTATATTACATAGTTAACACACATTATTTCGGATAAATTACAATGGATAATTCCCGCATTTTTAAAAAATTTTTTTATTCGATTCTAAATGTCTCGAAATGACAATTAACACAAAAATTTCTATTCTCCACGCTTTTTTTTTTAATTTGCATTTTAAGTTTGCCTGTCAGATTTTTGCTGGAAAACGGACCTTTTTCTTTTGCGACTCCATTGTGACGTCACCGCATCCTTAATATTGTTACGAATTTTGTATATTTGTAAATATTTCGAAGTGTTAATTTTGTAAATAGTAAAATTTATGTACATTTCGCATAAGGCAGTGCAATAGTTCGTCGTTAATTTGTTTCCCTGCAATGAGTCCCTTGATGTTTGATAACGGGTTTTACAGAGGTAACTCTGGGAAGCGAGTTTCAAGGAGCAGGGCATTTAACATTATGGTAATGGGAATCTCGCCAAATTGGCGAGATAGAGCCAAGTTGGCGACGGTTTTGGCGACTAATTTTTGTCGCCAAACTTGGCTACCATTTGGCGACATTTTCGGTCCCCATGTACATGTATAGGACTTTTCGACTACAATCTGGAAAGTTCTCCAAATGTCTACCTCTAAGAGTTTCAAGAAGGTTCACGTACGTCCACTTCCCCTATAAAAGCTCAGGGAGCTGGTGATGGAGTCAGTTCTTGGATTTTGAGTCACTGAATTAGTTGACTGGTGAGTTGACTGGATACTGATTAGTTCTAAAACGAACTGTATTGCATTGTCTTTTGCGGCGATTTAGCAGTTGTTATCAAGTTTTTAACTGCTGTTTTGTGCTCTATTGAGGTGAAAAGAGCTGTATTGTGTCTACTAGAACGAGAAGTTCTGGAGCTGTAAGAGAACTGTGAAGAGTTATTTTGGAATGAATTCCTGCAAGTTTTGATCTGATTTGGCTTCAAATCTTTCGAACCTGTTCAACGCAACAATATCTCCATAGGTCACGTGGCGGTAGCGGCTATTAAAACGTTGTTATCATGGAAATTTCAAATACTTGTCTCCTCGTCATTTTGTTTTGAGATTATTTGATTGATTTTCTTCTTAAAATGTCTAACATTTTCCTCAAGTATTGTATCGTGCCAATGTGCAAAAGCACAACCATAACAACTCCTGACAAAATTTTCATTTACGTACAACGGAATGAAAATACACGAAAAAAGTGGTGCCAAGCGATGAAAAGAGACAATGAAAAGTATATGCCACTGTCGACAAAGACTGTACGTTATGTTTGCGAAGATCATTTTGAAGAAAGTTACATTTATGATAATTTTTATAATAGGAAAATTAAAGAATGTTTGCCTTTTAAGTTTAAAACAAGCTACATGTTAGGAAAGCTATTCTAGATTTTTGTAAACATCAAGTGCAAAGTAATAGATTAAAATTCAAAGTTCGGTATGGATTCTGCGCCAAGAATTGTTTACATAAAACCACGCCAAATTACGTTAACTTGTCATTAAAAAAAAATGGCGGGGCAGCCATTTTTGGCAAAAATCACCTTGGGGCAAAAATCCGTACCGGACTTGCCCAAAGACAACGGCCCCCTATAACGAAAAAATACCGATATTTTTCCACCACACTTTTTATTCCAAGCACAACAAAACCATTCAAGTTAATTAAAGCAGGGAATCTTACCTATTGTCTTTTACGCCACGGATTTCCGATGTTACAAAATCCATATTCTTGCTGAAATAGACAGCCATCATTGTCGAGTCAATTTTTGGCAAATTGTCCGATTGGCGTCTTACAAAACCAGGTTCCATTTTTTCAATTAAATAAAAAACAAATACCTACAAAATAGGCGACAAAAAATATTTAAGAAACGGCAACTACTAATTAGAAACCACAGAGTATATAGCTGACACTTAGTGGTAGAAACATAACAAACGGAGCGAAGGTATTACGTCACCGAACCTTTCTGGTCTCTTTACGTCATACTCAAAATCGGCCTGTTTTGAGCGGATCGCAATTTGAGGGTTTTTTGCGCATTTCTTTTCTAAATATTTAAATAACTAATTTTTTTTAAAGAACTTTCATTTGAATATTTAGAATCAGAAAGAAATTCTTTATAAATATAAATCAATTTCATTCGTTTTTAAAAAATGCGGGAATTGTCCGTTATATATATAAAAAAATTTCCATACCGTGAAATTTGAATTTTTTTGTAATCTTCTGTGGTGCGGGCGGTCCGCAGAAAAATCCGTTGTGGGCCAAATCCTTCCCGCGGCAGTGTCTGACGCTGATTTGGAGACTACTTTGTATAAAACTTAGAAATTTGGTGAATAAGTTCAAAAATGACCACTTAATGAAAGAACATATACTGTTTTCATTTGATCTATTATAAATAAAAATTAACGAAACAAAAAACTATTGCAGGTGGCACCACTGCATAAGCATTGACATAAGGATTTCAAATATAAAATAAAATACATTAGACGCTGTTTTCGAGTTTTTCATTTATGTAATTTCATTAAGTGATCATTTTCAAGGCCTATACAGTAAATTTCATGGTTTTGTACAAAGTAGTTTCTAAATGAACTTGGCTAGAAGATTGTAACATAGCAACTATAGGGAATGATCCTTATTACTAGGACTTCCACCCTGTATTTTGATTATGTCAAGCTTTATTCAAACAACGATAATTCAACAACAAAATGTTCAATTATAATTTTTTTATATCATAGTAATCTACATAATATGCTGGATGTTTTGAAACTCAATTATATAATATTGGTTGATAAATTGATTTTGTAGGGATTTTTAAACTTAGAATTCTTTGAAAATAAGGATTTTTTTCATGTTTTCACAGAAAATAAATTGTAAAACAAAAACTGTTCTGTATAAGAAACTTAATTGAGTTTCAAAACATTAAGAATAATATTTCGAATGGTTTCCAAGTAGAATTGTGTTTCTAAGTAAATTAGAATTTGATATATGATTGTTTGAAAAAGGTACTAATTATCTAATTTAAGCTTAATTAACAAATTAACAATTGCCGAAATATGAATATTTTTTTTATGAAATTATTTTAATCATATACTTTCTAACTAATGTAAAAAAGAATTGGATTTTTAAACTCAGAATTAAAAAAAATTCAATTCTAGGGTATACGTACACTTTAAGTCTTCCAGTAATGGTAATAAAATGGAACTAACTAGGAGGAAAACTAACCCCCGACTCTAACCTCTAGTATTTAGTTTCGCTAAAAAAAGAATTCATTACAGAACTGAGGATTTACCACTTTAAACATTGACTTAACCTTTACTAACGAGACTTCAGTGGTGGCTTGTGCACTACAGACAGTGCAGCCGGGCTGCGCATTTAAATTTATGAGTTCAAAATTAAAATTATAAATTTTACAATTTTCTAAAATGAAGATAAAATGTCTACGGTAAGTGTAAAAAAATCCGATTAACAGTAAACAACTTGCCTCAGATACTCAATACACGAGGGGGGGGGGGGAAACGTTTCCAATCAATGTGATTGATCTTCCTCCGAACGGCAGCCATGTGTTCCTGAAACGCGTTTCGGCTGAGACGTTGCCATGGTAACCAATGGAATCCAATAGAGCCTTCCCTCTACGTAATGCATAGCGTGGTAGTCAGATCGGCGATTTTTCGACTTCGGCTGTCCTTGAGAATTTTTGCTTTAAAATAATCTCAAGATGGAATTTTTGCAAGATAATGGTACCATCTGAAGACCAGAGAGTTATTTTTTAGTTTGAGATACTATTTTGTTCTGAAAATAAATTTGAATATTTTAAACTCCTTATCTAAAAAATCGTGTTTTTGGCAAGTGAAACTTCATTTAAGTAATGATAACTGAAGTTTGATATAACTTTTTTGAAACATGAATTGAAAATTCAAATCTACATTAATTATTAGATGTTTTGAGCCTCAGTCAAATTGATTGGAAAATAAAATGAATTTTGCTTGATTTTTAAATGCAAAAGCTTTTAGAAAAATTGCGATTTTTCCTACTTTTAATGTTATAAAAATTCTATTAAAAAACTATATATTTTAGAAACTGGATGGCTGTTCATAACATTAAGAATGATATTACGAACAATTTCCAACCATAATTTTTTTTCTCGGTCCTATAAAACTCGAGTAATCATTGTTCAAAAATATGCTATTAGTACAGGAGATATAGGTTTTTGGGTGGAACTAATTCCCACAGAAGCGGCGATTGAATTTTTTAGCTCGTGGAGGATATCTTTTTGATATACTAAAAGTCTACAATAATCTGAGCGTGCAAAATGCGTTTTTTTGGCCGCCATCTTGGATTTTTTTTGGTAAAATCATAAAAAGTCATGTGTGGTATCAAATTACAGAAAATTTTATGCTGAAAAAGATTATCATTTTGGTTTTAAAAAGTACAAATAATTACCAAAATAGTGACCAAAAAACTAAAAGCTTATGCAGTGTTAAAAATCCTTTTTATTAATAAATAATAAAATAGTTTCATAATACGAATGCATCATGCATTTGGTCAATATCTTTCATCTTACATAAGAAAAAAGCTATATCTATTACTATTCTTCTGAAATACTTTCTTTCAGTGTACTATTTGTGCAATCTCTACCAGAACCGTTACAACCACACGGCTCATTTGTATCCCGTGTAGCGAATCTTGTTCAACAATAACTCTGGTGCAGGGCTCATTTCACACGTTATGGGCTGTAGTTGGTCTCCTACATTTTAGAACCCCACACTTGGCAATATTAATGTTCACAGTTTTTCAACAATAACATTGTAAATGCACGAGGAGAAGATGGTAAACAGCAGCATCTTCTGTAGGTGGCAATCTTCCAACATTAAATTCACTTTTGGCAGTCGTGATTTTTTTCAAGTAGATATTTTATTGTAGTAGGTTGAGATTCTCAGTCTTTGGATTTCCACCGTACAATGATACCAATATCTGTGAGTTCGTTTCTGTTAGCATTTTCTGATCCAAACAGAGTAGCACAAATATTAAATTCTTTACATTTACAGAAATGTCTATATGCTGTCGATTTACTTTTACTAAATAAAGAGCTCGTTGTATCGCATCCGTTTAAAGCATGTGAAAAGAGAATAATTTTGCATCCCTTATCGCCAAGCACATGTTGCACCGATTTAATATTACGTTTTTTATCGCTGGAAGTAGAATACTGCAAAAGTATTATGGTAAATCAAAAGTACAAAGACATCGGGGTATTCAGCAACAACTGTTACATGTATTTTTTAATGCTAAGGTCAGTGCTATTTTCACTATAACTGTGTCAGTATCATCTGTAGCATGAATCACAATGTGGCCATTCTCTTCCAAGTGTTTCCCAAGCATGGTTATAAAGGACTGTATATTTTTTTATTGGAAAGAAAGGGTCCTTTGCAAATAAGAAGTGGAGAGCTCTCAGTTAATTTCACTGAACCATAGCCAAAAACTGGGAAATTTTAAAATGTATTACAACTATATAGCAGTCATTTTGCTATAAGCAATATCAAGTTGTGACAATAGTATTTGGTGGCTATATCATCTCCAGTACAAAGGATGTGGAGCATCAGATACGCATAAAACAATCATCAGTAACAGTGAAATTTACTGAGAGCTATCCACTTCTATTTGGCAAAGGACCCTTGTTTTTCTAATAAAAAAAAGTAAACAGTCCTTTATTACAAGGCTTGGAAAACACTTGGAAGAGAATGGTCACACTGTGATTCATGCTACAGATGATACTGATATAGTTACAGTGAAAACAGCACTAACCTTAGCAGAAAAAATGCGTGTAACAGTTGTTGCTGAGGACAGCGATATCTTTGTACTTTTGATTTACCATAATACACAAAATATTTGTTTGTCTCCTACTTCCGGCGATAAAAAAACGTAACATTAAAGGTGCAACATGTTCTTGTGATAAGGGATACAAAATTATTCTCTTTTCATATGCTTTAACTAGATGAGATATCACAAGCTCTTTATTTGGTAAAAGTAAATAGGCAGCACATATACATTTTTAGAAATGTAAGGAATTTAATATTTGTACTACTCTGTTTGGATTAGAAAAGAACTTACAGATATTGGTACCAAAACATTAATATCATTGTACAGTGGAAGTGAATTCAATATGGTAAGACTGCCACCTACAGAAGATGCTGCTGTTTATCATTTTCTCGCGTACATTTACAATGTTATTGTTGGAAAACTATGAACACTAATATTGTCAAGTGTGGGGTTGGGAAAAGTAGGAGATCAACTACAGCCTATAACGTGTGAAATGAGCCCTGCACCAGAGTTATTGTTGATTAAGGTCCGCTGCACATGGAAAACGTATACAAATGAACCGTGTGGTAGTGGTAGATGTACGTGTCGACGTTATGGCTTGGAATGTACCGAGATAGGTTGTAACTGTTCTGGTAGAGATTGCACAAATAGTGCACTGAAAGAAAGTATTTCAGAAGAATAGTAATAGATATAGCTTTTTTCTTATGTAAGATGAAAGATATTGACCAAATGCATGATGCATTCGTATTATAAAACTATGTTATTATTTATTAATAAAAAGGATTTTTAACACTGCATAAGCTTTTAGTTTTTTGGTCACTATTTTGCTAATTATTTGTACTTTTTAAAACCAAAATGATAATCTTTTTCAGCATAAAATTTTCTGTAATTTGATACCACACATGACTTTTTATGATTTTTTTAAAAAAAATCCAAGATGGCGGCCGAAAAACGCATTTTGCACGTTCAGATTTTTCTAGACTTTTAGTATGTCAAAAAGATATCATCCACGAGCTAAAAAATTCAATCGCCACTTCTGTGGGAATTAGTTCCACCTATAGCCTATTTTTTGCCTATATCTCCTATACTATATTTATAACGAGTTAAATGTTAATTAGTTAATTAATTTTTGAATAAAACTTAAATATTTTTTCATTTAAACATAGTTACTAATTGTGTAGTTTTAAGTGCAAAAAAATCCGATTTTTAAAATGCTAACTTAAAATTTTTTTTTAAGTGTGATTGTATATGATTGTTGAAAGTGAATATGATTATGGAAAGTGTGTTTATGGTTGTTGGGAAGTCGCATGTTTCTGGCTTCACTGACAATTTCGACCACAGGTCGCCACGCTTTCTCATGGTACAACTGTATTAATTTAAACGCTTTGAGGACTTAAAAAAATCTGCTTCCATGTAGTTCGATCTACAGTTGTTGGATGGAAACACGAGCTTATTTCTCTTTCGAATCTTGCTAGAGACAAGTATAGGGTCATTAGGATACTTTGTCGAAATATGGACCTCTAGCTTTCTTTCCGTTCAACATATGAAGATGAGATTTCAGGTATAGTTATTCAGAGATATGAGCTCGGGATTCTGTAGATGGCAGTAAAATGGCGTTCACGGACAGAACGGTTATGTGCCATGATTACAGAAACTCTAAATTTTCGAATAGCAACACCTTGCAGGTATCCGATCACTCTTCGATCACGTGCACAAGCAAAGCAGGTAACACTTTGCTCCCACGCTCTGTGCACGTGATATTTATACCAGAGTCGGTGAACCCTGCCGAGCAACAAGCTAGACTGCCCGCAATTATCTTAGAGAGCAGACGTGTGTGTCGTTCCTCCCTTTTAAATTCCTTTGTAAATATTGTAACTTAGCCATAATTAAAAAATCTTAATAATTCAAATGGAGTCAGATCAACCTATTTTTCAAACAACCTTCCAAAACAGTACCTCCTGCAACCTTTTTTACTGTCGGAAAATGCTCAGTGCATGCGAAAATCCTAAAGAGTGTTGGAACGGTACGTGTATCACAAAAAACCCACGCGTTATGCACTCGCAAAATAGGGGGGAAAAACTGCTTTGCGAAAGGCCACAAAAACACGATCTGGGCGCACGGTAGAAATTTGCATATGAAAGAGGTCAAAGTTCACATAGGTGTCATCACAGGCTATTTTATCGGTTTTCTATGCTGAATGAGGCGAGTGGCCTCCGTGTGCCCCGATCGTGTTTCTTTTGGCCGTTCGCTGAGCTGATTTTTGTGCATGCATAACGCGTCCGTTTTTTGTGATACGCGTACCGTTCCATCGCTCTTTAGGGTTTTTGCGTGCGCTGAACATTTTGCATTAAGAAAAAGTATGTGTTGCCTTCAGAAAATTTCGAGTTTCTGTAACTATAACCGTAAACGTGAACGCCATTTTATTGTCATTCTCAGAATCTCGAGCTCATACCTCTGAATAACTAATACCTGAAATCTCATCTCGATCTCTGGAACAGAACTGCTGCTAGAGGTCCATATATCGGCAAAGTTTCTTTATGACCACCCTGTATATATTACAATGCAAAGCCAAGATGAATGCCTATAAGATTAAAAATCGATCATGTGTTTGCATATAAGGAGAAATAGGCTTGTGCTGCCATCCAACAATCAAAGAACGAACTTCGTAGAAGTGGGTTTCAAAGTCTCAAAGGATCTCAAAGCGTTTAAATTGTAATATTACCATGAGAGATAATTCCATATACTCAATATGTCACAATCTTCTAGACCAGTTCATTAGGAACTAGTATAAAACCATCAAATTTGGTGAGTAGGTACGAAAATGATATGACATAAATAAAAAATTTCAAAAAAAATGTGTAATATACAGGGTTTCCCCAAATTAGTCCGGCAGTGGAATTCAAATACAGCGGAATAACTCTTAATAACTAGGCCTTGTGAACCATTCTTTCCCCCAATTAATACATGTTCACCATGTCATTCTATATGCAAAAAATTATTGTTTATTATGCCTTGTTATTAAAAGTTATACATATATCTATTTGAATTCCATTGTCTGACTAATTTGTGGACACTCTGTTGACAGTTTTTGCTTAAACTATTAAAGCTATTCTTTTTGACTATTAAAGTTGGCACCATTTTTTTCAGATGTGGTTAAAGCCACCATGTAAGCCTAGTCAATGGTATCATGTGAAATAGACTAAAATCTTGATTTCTCATATAACTCAGACACATAAATATATCTAAACGTCAGATTAAAACCCATTAGGCGAAGGGCCAAATACAACTTTCCAGTTTCATTAAAACAAGTTCTGTAGTTTCACGGAAGATCAAATTTTCAGTGGGACGAAATAATACAACACCATCTAGATTTCTACATTAATAAATAAATAAAAAAAAAAAAAAAAAAAAAAATATATATATATATATATATATATATATATGCTTATTATGTTAAGGCTAAAATACATAAAAAAATTCTCAGAATTTTTTTTAACGATTACAGTATTTTCCTTCAAGAAATAGATGAGAAAGTAGAAATAGTGACTTTAGCAATTATTTTTTTATCGTACCTGTCTACAGTTGAGGTGGGCACGTGACAGTTATTTTCACAATGTCATCTATTCTTTTCGATTCGTAACTATAAATTTCGATAAGTATCTAAGAAGATACGTTACCAGTAAATTATACCTGGGAAGTGGAAGTATGAAAAAATTGAGATAAAATTTTTGCCATTCACATTCCTAATGAATGAAATTTGAAATAAAATTTTAGGATTTGTAATCTTAACTAAACTTTTCCGCGTTGGAGATAGCTTATAGATAGAATAACTCTGATTGTTGCATGATGTAATTTTTATACGCACAATAGCCCTAATGTTCGTTGTTTAAACGAAATTTTAAAATTTCGATTTGTCAAATCACCCAATACATACAAATCATCATACTACAATCTAACTACGTTATATTTGAATTTTCCCTTAATTCTAGAACTAGTTTTCTTCAAGATTAGCAGCATAAGGCTCGTTAAAAATAAATACGCTTTTCACCACAACAAATTAAAGAATGTTTTCAGGGTAAACAACTTCACCCTTACAAGTTTAACCTCTTACTGAAGGGACCTATAAGCCTCTTCCTGTTACTTCTTGAAATGGCTAGTGCTACACTGCAATAATGGGTAGAGGTTATGCTGTTTTGTAATATAGCAATACACAGACAAATATGAGATAGTTCACTTGGTGATATCTAATTAAGAAACAAATTTAATCAATGCAGGTTGTTTTTTACTTTCAATTACCCCTATGTATACATATGGGTAATTGACGCATGGGAAAGTATAGTATTCGGTAAAAAATATAAAAATCGATATTTTTTTTTTTTTGTATTTTTCTGCGTTTTGGAATATCCTGATTTCTAAAAATTATCCAGAAAAAATGTCTGTCTGAGTTTCTGTGTGTACGTGGTCAGCATAACAACCGAACAAATTTACCTACGATGTTCAAATTGTGCGGGTTGGTGATGGCACAAGATCCTACCATTAAGGTTTTCGTCAAAATCGCCCATGCGTATAAAGGAGCTGCCATTGAAAAAAACATGTTTTTCAATGATTGCTACAAAACGGCTTTAACGACTTTTATCAAAATCGCTGTCGTAATGCCTCTTAAGGTATTCTAAACATCCCCACATTCGAAATTCCCGTAAAAATAGTTTAATGGCGTAAAAAGTTGAAAAACAAATGCCTTCCACATAGAGTTGTCTTTCTTTAATCATACCTCATCAACGATCGTTTTTTCTTCTCCCCTCAATATCACTTATAATAAAGAATAATATAAGGATTATCGAAGTGTATCGCCAAAATCCCCCTTTTGGCAATTTTTTTTTTTTTTTTTTTAAAAGTCCCATACAAAAATTATCGAAAAAAGTATCGTCCAACTGGGCATTTTTTCTAAATGAATGATGAAAATATAAAAACGGTAAATGACACAAATCCACGTCAGTATTATAGTGTAATTGAAAGTTGTGCGATGTTCCACACTCCTAGTTTTGTCTTCAAATTTTCTTAATAAACTTTTACTAGTGATGTTATGTCTGCTGTAAAATTTGATGTTGTTCAAGTCAGAAATTGTGACTTTAAATCAAAAATTAAATGCGTAATAGGTAATATACTGTCTTGTCTTCTAAATTACTATTTTACTCGCATCAAGTGGCGTAATATCAAATAAAATTTAGTGAACACTGTTAACAAATAAAAATATTGATAAATTACAAATGGAAGTGATTTTTTATACTCTTTTAAAAAGATAAATTCCTCATACACTATACTACTGCCGATAGTACTTTTTTCCTAAGTTTTTTTTAAATTGATTCGCAAATTGAATTCCAAATTGAAGGCAATTAGCGAGATATTTTACCAATAGCGTTTTCTTTTAAATTATAAGAAAACATATTTTTTTAGAACACTCAAAGCTTACTTCCTCGTATTTAACCGCGTTTTCGTAAATTTAGTTTATGTCGCCAAAACGTTTGCTAAAAAAACAACTATAAACGGTTAGGCAACAGGTGAATACACATTTTCCAGGATAAATCGGTTTTCAGTGCAACCGTAAAAGATAGCATAATAAAATTATCGGTTTTTAAGAGTTTCTATATGAATACATCTATTTTTTTTTTTTTTTTTTTCCTAATTCAATGGATGATTTTAATAGAATGTTGTTTTGCGGGTTTCATTAAAAATAAAATCTAGCAGTTTTTGCAAATGTTTGAGAAAGCTGATATTAGCTACATGGCTATGCGTTACAGAGACCTGTCACAATGTGGAGTGTATAAATACTAATATTAGTTTTTGAATCAGGGTCTTTTCGCTCACTAAAAGGTTCATTGCTACTTAAACCCATAGTTAATATTTTGAATTTTTTCCTCACTAACACAATCCCTCTACATGAACAAAACAAAAAAAATATATTTTTCTTAACCACTCTTTTTTTGAGAAGCTTTAAAATATTCCGCGTTAATACAAACACCCTCTTCAAGAAACAATAAAAACATAAAAAAAAAAAACATTGTTCCCTGTTAATACACCCTCTCTTCTTGTTAAAACAAATTTCCGTGAAATTTGTTCAACAATTATTTTATAAATTTAAATGATAATTAAAATTCTATTAGGTTCCACGAATGTGACATGCACATTTCAACCTTTTCTCTGTCAAGCCTAATAACTTGATAAAATTACTCATCAATAAAATATCTTGTAAATTGTTTTTTACATCTGCCTAACATCTGATATCTTTATCAAAACAGTACATTACTGCCAACTGCTAGGATTTAACGAAACTCTTTCGGTGTACCCGGATGTGACCTATTACCCTAGTTACAGGCATAAAACTTGAAATAATATTAATATAAAACATAAATATGACTTTTAAGTGTCAGAAATGTGTTTTAAAACATTTTTTGAACATAAAAATGTAGTCTGACGAGTTTTAGGTGTGTTTAATGTGCTACGAAATTTTACCATGTGCATTTTAATAATCAAAAGGCATTCAAGCATTCCACATCTTTGTGTTTGATCCCGTTTCGACCTCTGAAAATATAACTTTTGATTAAAATTTTATAATTCTGATTATAAGTAAAATATAGGGATATTCTTAACATATGAACCGTTTTGATCCCATTTCGACCCTTTAAAGTTAATTAATCGGAGTCGAAAGAGCTTACTTTTTCTATGCTTCGCTTTGCTGATATTTGTACCATATTACAGAAATGCGACCACATTGGAAGTAGAACTTGTTTGGAACGTTTAGATCCCTTTCGACTCTTCAAAATTACTTAAACGATATTGGAATAGTTTTGTTTATTGGCAGATGCATCAAATTGCAGAATTGTGACTTCTTTGAAAATGGATATAGCGCTATTCCTCGTATCGGGGGAAAGTTTCGATCTCTTTTCGACCCTTTAAAATGAGTTAATCATGATCGGAATTGCTTACTTTATTTATGCTTGCTCTATGTATCAAATTTCAGAGTTATGACTATATTAAAAGTGGGATATTACTCGTTTGGATTGTTTTGACCCCTTTTCGACCCTTTAATATTAGTTAAATCTGATCGCAATAGCTTAATTTTTCTATTCTTGTCCTTATTGACATTTATTCATAATATCAGAGTTGTGGCTATATTGCAAGTGGGACATTTGAAAATTTCACGTTTGGAACGTGTGACCCCGTTTCGACCCCTTAAAACTCGTTAATCGACATCGGAATAATTTACTTTTTCTATGCTTGCCCTTGTTGACGTACCAATTTTCAGAGTTATGACTGCACTGGAAGTAAAAGATTGCAATATTCCTTTTTGGAACGTTTTGACCCATTTTCGACTCTTTAAAATTAGTGAATTGGTTTTGGAATAGCTTACTTTTTCTATGCTTGCTCTTGTTAAGATTTTTACCGAATATCAGAGCTGTGCTACATTGTAAGTTGGACATTCGAAAATTACTAATTTGGAATGTTTGACCCTTTAAAGTTGGTTAATCGAGATTGGAATAGCTTACTTTTTCTATAGTTGTCGTTTTTGATATTAGTACCAATTTTCAGAGTTGAAACTACATTGGAAGTGGGACATTCGAATTTCACTAATTTGGAACGTTTGACCCCCTCTTCCACCCCAACTTTTTATGCCAGAAACTTTCGCGGGTGTGTACTCAACAATTTCCCAAAGTTTCATGGTGATCGGATGAATGGTGTAATGGTGCATAAAGGACAAACAGACAGGCACACAGACAAACATTCGTTTATATATATATATTACCCAGGTAAAAGTCAAAATTGTATGTAGTGGTGACAGTCTACGGATGTAACATGTCACTGTTTCGGAGAAAAATTTAATAATTAAAATATTTCATTGCAATTTGAAATTGCAATTATTATTGATATTCGTCATACTAAAAGGTTGTTTATACCTAAAACAAGTATTTTTTCTAGTATACTTTTTACAATAAAAACTAGATAACAAATTCCTGATTTTCCGTAGAATGACCCATATGCACTTGTTGTGACATGACAATGCTTTCTATCAAGTTTTGGATCCATCACTAAAAGACTGCTTTAAACATGTTTTTGTTGTATTACGTCAGACTTTTTATACTCACCATCTATTATCCAGATACCAAGCTTATTTCAAACATGCACAATTTGGTGATATTTAACGAATGAAACTTTCCTACATTAAGGTTGACAAAGCAAAATCGAGGGCTAATTAACCTACTTGTCGTTATCCAATCAATGTGAAACTTGGCAGATAGACTAGTTGTGAATGACAATGTATTCAATCAAATTTTTGGAGCAATAAAAATTAGTAAATAGTTCTCAATGGTTGTTGTTTTGATCGTTAGTGGCTATACACTATAAAATCACGATCTAAATTCATTAAGTTTCAATTGAAAATAAAAATTGGTATTACTATAATAATTAGTTACCTTGATCACTGGACTCACTCATCGCCTTTTACTGTAACGTTGTAAGTTAAATTCTGACCAATCATAGTAGAAATTCTTTCCTGTTGCCAAAATTGTTTTTATCAGAATAAATAAAAGATAATTGCATGTAAATGCATAAATTCATTATGGAGTGCAGTCCAGTCAATTCAGCGTTGCGTTGCGAAGTAACGACTTAAGTAATAGAATTTTTAACCGATCATACTTGAAACTCTTTTCTGTTGCCAAAATCGTTTTAATCAGAATGAATAAAATATATTTAGAGGTGAATATATAAATTCACGCTCATTTTTAATAAATACATTTTAAAGCGCACTTTACCGCACATTTTGCTGTTAAGGATGTTTCTATTATTAAAAATTAGATACCAACACCAAGCATACGTCGACAACAGAATCGACGTTATGTTAATGAATAGAAAGATAATCGATTTGATTTATGGTAACTCTTAACTCTATTTTAGAATCGATTCGGTTTTCAGTGAAATCCAAATGATGTACTCAATTTCCTTGTTGAATTAATGCGCATTGCAGTTTTTCAACCGATTAAAAAAAAAAAAAAATTTTATCATTTCATATATATCTCAGAAATAATTTTCATTTGCATAACATTAATAGAAAAATTGAATTTTTAATAAATATTTCGTGTACTTTAAATTAAAGAGTTTTTTATATTCATCATTTTTTTAACCGGTGCCTTAGACGCTTTTTAACTTTCTAGTTTCATAAAAAGCGTTTATATTAAAAACTTTATTTTTATTGGTTATATTTTAGCGTTTTGTTCCCCATGATCTGCGTTGTACACAAGGTTGCAATACGCAAGCTTTTCGATCGTGATGATAACCCCAACTGTAGCCTGGGATTTTTACTTTCAATTACCCATATGTATACATAGGGTAATGAAAGTATAGTATTCGGTAAACAAAATTTCGATTTTTTTTTCTCATTTTTGCACGTTTTGGAACATACTGATTTAAAAAAAATGATCTAGAAAATATGTATGTCTGTGTGTACGTGGTCAGCATAACTCCCGAACAAATTGACCTACGATGTTCAAATTTGGTGTGCGGGTTGGTGGTGCCACAAGGACCTACCATTAAGGTTTTCGTCAAAATCGTAAGGGTATAAGGTAATCAGTAAGGCAGTAAGGGTATAAGGTAATCAGTAAGACAGTAAGGGTATAAGGTAATCGCATTAGGTAAGCTGCCAATCTTTTTCAGTAATTTCTAAAAAACGGCTGTAACAATTTTGATCAAAATCGCTGTGGTCCTATAAGGATACAGCCTTTGAAGGTGTACTAAACATTCCCACCTCCGAAATTCGCATAAAAATGCGATAAAAGCGTAAAAAGTTGAAAAACGAGTGGCTTTAACACAGAGCTGCCCGTGAGCATTGTATATTAACGATTGACATTTTCTTTTCACACACAAGCAAGAACAATGTGCCTATGGAATAAATTCTCCAACTCTGCCATTTTGGAGTAGGTATTTTTTTTTTCTCATGTAAAAATTATTGCCAAAAATATCGCCAAACTGACCATTTTTATGGAAATGAGTGAAAAAAAAAAAAAATGGTAACGCCATGTCAAATTTTACTGCAACGGCCAATATTATATAGTGTAATTGAAAGTTGTGCGATGTTCCACACCACTAGTTTAATTATAAAATGCAAATTCACAATATTTTGCAAAACTTATGATATAAAAAAAGCAAAATACTCTTAATTTGCGTATTTATTTTCTCATTAATTTATATCACAATACATGCATAAAAATTTATGAGTAACGTCGTATCGGCCCCACTATACCCCTGACTAATAATGGACACCGCGTTTACATTACATTTTAAAATTTCTGTTATGGTGGCAACGCGTTCGAATGCTTTCGAAGTAGAAGTAAAGTTCTATTTGTATCCTATTGTTTGAAGTACTTTTTTATCGTGCTATCGTTTGTTATCTAAGCGTTTTTTCCCGATATCTAACAACGTTCCGAGGGAGCGATCTGGATAATTTGACAGTAGGACTTGTATCTGGTTCCGTCTCGCTAAACTTCAAATTAATGAGATAACACGGAAATGATAAGTTACAGCTGTACTCAAATCAAACGCAATGTAAGGTATACATATGATATTTTTAGTCAGGTCTTCGTCACTTAATAGCATTTTTGTACTTACAGTAACTAATGGATATGTTTTCAAGGAATTTCAAAGGACTTTTAGTCTATTTTTAGACTTTTGTTCTAGAGTGTGGAAACAAATTTGATTTCCTACGATATTTCTTGTCAATTTACAGCCATCTTAATCTTGTTACATCGGATCTTTAATAAAAGGATTTTATAACAATTAAGGATTCTTTATTCAAAAAGAAGTATAATTATAAAATGAAAGTAACTCCCTGGATTGAAAGGAATACAACCACACGAATTGCATAATTTTTATAGAAATAAAAATAATACATAAACACCAAATTTTAAACTAGTTGTAATCCTAAATAAAAGGGAAATATTTGAAAAGCAACTTTTTCTTTGATAATCGCTATTTCCGCGATTTGTAATCGATTTTTAAACGACTTTAAAAGTTAGAAATTTTCTTTTTTGTCGCTAACATGGACATTTTCCCTCCTCCCTTTGTTTTGCAGTACTGCTTTCCTTGTTATTCCAGATGTTTCATATTTTCCTTTGTTGCTGGACACCTGTCTTAATGCAGCTTGTTGTACAACACTCGTCAAGCTATAGTTCCCATTTAAAATTTTACATTAATAGGTAACCAATAAAATGTCGGCATATTTATTAATCATTATTAAGAAAATTGAATATTATTAAACAATCAAAGTATTTGCTGGCTTCGATGAATTAGTGAACGCTAGTTCTGAGATTCTCAAACTTTCAATGGTCGAGAACCACCTTTTTAGAAAATTGATGAACGGCGACACACTGTTTCTATATGTAGCTGAAATTTTCAACAAAAGTAGTTTCTAATTGAACTTTGGACAAAACAAAATGAAAAATTTTAATTATTTTTTAAATAGTTTTTTTATTAATAATTTTACCGAGCGATTTCTAAAAATTTCAATGTAAGTAGTTTCTGCCTTCTAATTGGGAATAGCCTTCTAATTGAACTCACAAAATATTTCGATTTTCTTACTTTATTTTTAAATATTTCCATAATAATGCATAAAGGTCAGAAAAATCTACCTAAATAAAAATACTTGTAGATAATGACATTTTTAAATTGGATTCAATTTTGATTAATTTTTTTTTTAAATTTAAAATATGGAACGTTAAACCTGAACTCTGTATTTTCATCTATTAATACTTTTGTCTGAAAAACTATTTTGAATCTATGTTTTTTAATTTTATGATTCGGCATTTTGCGGGGAAGACTCATTAACTTTTTACAGAACAAAATTTTGTGTTTAAGTTAATTGCACAAGGGAATCCATTGCGAAATGGAAATTTCCCTTGTGAAACAAGTTTCTTAATATTTTGTTTTCTTTTCTGTTTAATGACTGTATACTTTATTTGCGCATCTCTTTGAGACCGAATAACCCTTCTGTAAACCAAATTTAACAAACTTGAAACGTTTATTGAGCAATGAAATGAAATTGGCATTTATGATGTAAATATTGTATCTCTATTTACAAGCAAGGATTAAAAATAATCGCCACTGTTTCAGAATTTTTTCGTTGCGCGAATTATACAGCGCAAAAACTATTGTATCTAAAATTATGAACTTTTCCACATTTGTGGAGAAATGTTGGGAAATCTGCTCAAGCCGGTAGCCAGGTTTTTTTTTTTTTAGAAGGGGGGGGGGGGGACTTATGGTCGAAGTTTTGATGAAATACACTTAACAAGTTACACAAAAAAAAAGAAAAAAGAAGGGGAAGTGGTAAAACAAGATTTCGCGCAATTTCGAGGAGGGGTCCCGGGGTCCCCCCTGTCTACGTCCCTGAATCTGCTGATAAGAAAAATTTAGAGATGCGAACATTAGTTTTTGAGTTATTATACTTCAAAGTGAAAGATTTTTTTTTTTTTTTATTGCATGGGCCGTTCCCTCCAGGAAAAACTAATCGCTGTAGAAATATATATTTTTTGAAAGCATAGAGGTGTTTGTCCTACTAATGCACTCTAGTTGCCCTTTCTTGGAATTTTGATCTTGTTTTGGTGTTATTACATATCTAAATTTCAAAAAATTTAATTTTAAGCTTGAGTGATTTTTTTTTATAAACATCGAAAAGTATCGAAAAAAGATGATTTTTTTAATAAATTGTGTGTTTTTTTAATTCGCCTTTTCACCTTCCATGTTTAAAGAGAAAATGAAGTGTTGTCAGGTGTAGTATTTTGAAAACTACTCTAATATTTTAGTAATGTGGAGAGATATTTTAGTAGTATAGAGGGCTACATCTCTAGCAACTCATGAGGTTTTGAGTTCAAAAACAAAGTTCTATAATGCTATTAAAAGTGAGCTCCGATTGGTCAAAATCCCTCAGGAATTACCAATGACGTACCATGTATATTCCTCATTTTCTCATAAATATTTAAGCGCTATACTTTAAGTAATAGTAGTTTAAAATGTTTTATATTTTTAATACTTTTTATTATTAAAAAAGTTCACAATATATTTTATTTCATATCCGAAATAGTTTTTGGTTAGATAATAGCAAAAAATGGCCAAAAATTATTCAATCTTGGTGTTGAAAGTTATTTTTCAGTTAGACGCTGTTGTTTACAAAGACTAAGCGATATTTTAAGGAGAGTAATTCATAATTTATTGATTTCCAGAATTACATCTCAAAGTTTTTAGTGTCGGACTTTTTTTAGTAAATTATACATTTTTATTAGGAATCTACAAACGTAGCGAGCATGAGTTTTGTAGAAACAGGTGATTTGACTGCTAAGCAATTTCTGTGGTGTTGACAAGCATTAGCGTGAATGGGATGGAGCCCAAATTGTTTAGTAAAGAAAATCGATTAAAAGAAAAGAAAAAAAAAAAATCATAGTACATTGTGGAATGAGTCCAAAAAAGTGGTAAAGTCAAAATGTTTGAGGTCAGCATAAGATAGCTGCAATTAAAAAAAATGCTTTCAGGATTTGCCAAAGAAACAGCTCTAACGATTTGATTAAAACCACCTTTTAAAGTGTTCTAAACATTTCCACCTCCCTTTAAAATTCAATAAAGGCGTAAAGTATTTATAAATAACTTCTTTTACCATGGAATTATCTTCTTTTACCATTGTCCATTAACGATTGTTTATCCCCTATTTTACTTACCCGAAATGTCATAATTACAGTGAAAACTATCACCGATTTTGATAATTTGGCAATGCTTTTGCTTTGGCAACGTAATAGTTATCGTTGAATATATTGTCCAACTATCCAAGTTGACGTAAGTTATAAATTTATATGGTGTAGTTGAAAGTTGTGCGATGTTCGATACCAAACTTTTAGTCAGAGACAAATATTTACTTCACCAACTTTCAGAAATTACAATATAAGCTAAGATTTAATTTTAAAAGTTTTTTCTCAAATTGTTGAGAGACGTACGTTCTGGTTGCAATTTTCAAAGTTATCTAAAAAAAAAAAAAAAAAAAAAAAAAAAAATGAGGAAAGCTTCCTCTTAAAAAAAACTTACTAATTTTTGTCCCCCCACCCATCGTTATTCTACATTTAAAAGATGTTTCGACGTATCGTAGCCCTAGTGTAGACCTTACGAAGATAATGTATATATCAACCAAGAAGTAGTGCTTTGCACGTGCAAGTTTCCCATGCTGATTGACTGTTATCTCATGAGAAACTATTATACTCTTTCACGTTTTCTCTGTGGAGTTTCAGTAGTTTCCAAACTGCAATGTTCTAGAAGTATTCCAGGGTGTAATAGCTGTGTATTAATAAAAGAATCCCTCTTTTCCCCCCCAAATAACTTTTTACGCAAATTCTCTATCAAATATCAACTTCAGACCACACAATCTTATATATATTATTTCTGGGCGAGGTTTTTTCTCTGACTATCCATTTTTCCATCTTTTTACAAAATCAAAATTGATAAATGATCTACGAATTTAAATGCTAAGACTTCCCCTTTTGACAAATAACTTATTTACAATTGCACATTGTGTTACTGGTTTGAAAACCGAAGTTTAAAAAAAAAAAAAAAAAAAAAGAATTGTACAGAAATTTCTTGAAGTTAAGATAGCTTAAAGTAAATTACAGCACTGTACAAAAGAGAAAATCGCAATTTTAGTAAGCTTCAGTTTCAGTTGGAAGAAACCTAAGGAATCTTATATATCTCAGCAATAGCATACAATATCTCTGATGAACTTCTCAAAAATAATTCCTACAAGCAACCAGTGGTGTAGTGTAAAACAAAAAGGTGTGGGAACGCTATGCCGAGTCGTTACAAACGTATTTTTTTCTGTGTGTGTGGGAGAGTGAAAATGACAATTTTAAATGGTTTTATTAATATAACTTTAATAATCTCAAAATAGCTAATGAGCACGTCAAAAATTAAAAAAAAAAATTGTGTTTCGGCTTATTCTTTTATTCAAATTTTTAAAACTATTAAGTTATGTGGATTTTTAAACAATTTGCTTTGCACAACCCATTTTAAAAGATAGTTTAACCCTTTATAAATGGATTATATGACATTTTCAAACATATTATTGACACAAATTTTTTACAACAATTTTCCCAAATGTCAGAGATGCTTCATAAGCAATGTTTTCGGATAAATTCCAAGATTTTGTAGATCTTCGAAATCTGTTTTCAAAATGAATTAAAAAGATTGCGATTGTTGCAGATGTCAATTGAGAGTTTTATGGCTTTTCTTCTTCTTAAAAAGAAAATGTAGAGAAGTTCCTCTTATTTGATAGACCCTTCCTTTTCTTTTCCAAATTTCTTCCAATAATAAAATAATTGGAAAATTAAAATCCATCAGTCGTATAAAATTGCTTGATAGAATATTAATTTGTGTACCATCTCAAGCATCTCTAATTTTAAGTGGGATATTTCAATGTAGACTCATTACTTGCCAGACGTATAGATTTGCTTGGGAAATTCCTATTTTTTTTTAATTTTTTTTTTTTAATCTTTTACAATTCGATTTTGTCATTTTGACAGTGGTGACGATTAGGTGACAATAAAAGTCAAAAGTGAGTATGAATCGGAGGAAAAAGGGAACTACATAATATATATGATATTGCCATCAAAATCACTAGATTTCAAAATGGATCGGGGAAATTTCCAAACCCTTATTGCAGCCACTGTATTTAGTGTTGATTTTTTTTTTTTTTTTTTCCTTTTTTTTTTTCCTGAAGAACTCGGGGGAAGAAGAATTTTTTTTGGGGAACTGCTGCTACATTTTTGGAATAAACTCTGAAATAACTGTAAATATAAAAGCTTTCCCTTTCTCAAACCGAAAAGCAATTTAATTTTGCATTTTAAAGTACATCTGAACTGCTTTCCTACTTCTTCACAGCCCAATTTCGATGTATTGTACCCATTTACAAAACCATTAGCAGTTTTATATTAAGGAAAATCAAATATACAGGACCGGCCTAAGAGTAAAATGCTATGTATGCAGGAATGAGTTTTGGCGCCTCTTACAATAAAAATGGATCTAGAAAACCCTCCAAAAATGGTATGGGTGCAAATTATTAAAATCGTAGCGTTTTCTGCACTAAATAACATTATTTTACGTCAGGTTTTATTAAGGAACCTTCGGGGATACAATTTTTTTTTTATAAAATATAAAAATTGCAATAAAATTAATTTCATAAGAATTTAATAAAATACATGTTATTAAAATAAATGATTTTTGCTACGCATTACTTTTTTATAGTAGTCCTCTGCTCTTAGAGCAAGCCTTGGTTCCCCTTCGCAACCCTGGATTGTGAAGGGCTGCAATTCGACTAATAGAGCTTTATTAGTACTGACAAGTTAAACTGAAACAAAGTTAACAACTGTTCAGTTCGAAACAACGTAGAGGAGCGCCTGAAGCCAATCTCTTTACTGTACTTTCAATCAACATATTATAAGTGGAACTAAACATATTCAAACTCACAAGCAAACATACAAAAGCGAAGTTAATATAATGGTTTTAAAAATCAATATTGTTTTGAACAAATTTTTTCATTTTCAAACAAATTATCTGTTCGATTTTCCCAATATCTGACAATAAAATAAATATTTCCCAATATCTGACAAAATATAAATGCATAATTCCGTAATCTCAAAACACCTTAAAAGCTAATACCAAATATCTTTCTTCTCTTACCTATTTTGGATTTTTAGCACCAACCAGTTTATTCCGTCAGAATCGCAGGTTTACTGAACTTTTTTGGATTGTAAAAATAAGAAGGAAAAAAAAAAAAAAAAAAAAAAAACCATCTTTTATTGTCCTAGTATTTCTCTCTTGAACGAATTCATTTCTTAGATACTGTGAGAGATTTACAAATAATTTATTAAATCGGTGATATATATATATATATATATATATATATATATATATATATATATATATATATATATATATATATATATATATATATATATATATATATATATATATATATATATATATATATATATATATATAAAACGTTACATAACATTTTGTTGATAAATCGGTTAGAGTTCCCGTTAAAATTAGAGGAGGGGAAATATTCTTCAAGGAAAGGGCGCAAAGAACTGTATGTGCTAGGCCACAGTTTTGTTCTTTAAAAATGTAGATAGTTGGTGTGAATTTGTGTATGGAAATTTTAGCCTATATATATGACGAACCATACAAATTTGGCCTCTGTAATTCATCCACAAATACAGATCATACGTTGAAGAGGATAATTGCCATTAAATGAATCATAGCTAGATGTAAACATATATGTCAGTTCATTTCTAATGAAGGAGAAATGGCCATGTGTGGGTTGCTGCGCCTCTTTCAAGTGTTTTACAAAAACTAGATTCTGCCCGCTCAGCCATGAAGTTGTGGATTGCAGATGAAAGCAAAGTTCTCACGAAATGACTTTTTCGTTTGCTTACTTGGCTTTGCGAAGTATCACATAAAGTGCAAAAATATATACAAATTAAAAAAAAAAATTAGATGAGGGAACGCCGTTCCGCCTTCTAGAAAGCTAAAGGATCGCCGTTCCCACGCGTTCCCGCTCCACTACACCCCTGCAAGCAACCTTAAATGAGCATTAGCTTATTTGTTTTACAAATTTTTTAACTGTAAAATAATTGAAATTGATCATAGTTACATATCGACGAAAATGTTTTTTAGAGTTGTGAGCATCACTATACTGAAATAAGTAAATTTTATTTAAAGTTATCAAAAATAATAATAATAATAATAAATAAAAATAATAATAATAATAATTATATTTAAAAAAAAAAATCCTTTGTGAAATATAAATTGTGATTCTCTCAAATGAAAGAGCATTAGTTTTTACAAAGAAATTCTTTCCGAAGTCAATTTACCTCCCATACAGCAATCCAGGAAAAGGGATTGTCGATTAAGAATAGGTCACACATCGATTAAGAATAGGTCATAGGACTAACTCGATTAAGAATAGGTTACACACGTTTACCCCATGTGCGTGCATCTTCTGCTGCCAGAAGATGTCCCCACAGGCAATACTTGTGGAGTTATTTTTTTCAGTTTTTCAGATTTTAAATGAATGTCCATCTTTCAATGGCGTCAGAAAACGGCATTTTAATACCGACCATCCCCTTCACTTTCATCCATCTTATTCACCTCCACACAAAAATCTTTTTAATATCATAAATGAAATTGGATTTTATCATTTGATTTGAATATTTGTTTTTACTTGCCTTTTTTAATTTTTAAAACTAATAAAAGAGACCTTATTAAGCCAATTTTAAAATTGTTGGACGCTTGGTTGGCGCAGTATGGCCCACGTGTTGACCTTGTTACACTCCAACCAACCAAAGTCAATTTATGACATATCGATAAACATTTCAATTCGATACTCAACCAGTCAAATAATACAAGTTTATAATGATCAAATAGAAAAAGCATCATTGGTGAATTTGATAATCGAAAATCGATACTGCTTCATGAATCACGCACGAATGGCATGAGTTCTATTAATTTCTAATAAATTTTATCGGATTGTTAAGCAAGCAAAATGATAATTTATTGGACATTTTTCAATTGTGTAAGTATTTTAATAGTGGTTTCAATTACATGAACGCAGAAATTAATTTCTTGGTATTTGTTTTTAAAAAGAAACATTGAAATACAATAAGGTTCTGCAATAGCAATTGTAATTGAAGTAGAAAAATGGAATATTTTTGTTTAGTTTATTATTAGAAAGTGAAATGCAAGAAAATAATAAATAGCAATAATATTTTTTACTTTGCTGAATACAATGAACAATTCTCGCCTTCTTTAAAAACGAGTGAAATTAGTTTATATTTATGAAGAATTTCTTTCTGATTCTAAATATTCAAACAAAAGTTTCTTAAAAAAAAAAAAGTTATTTAAATATTAAGAAAAACAATTGCGCCGAACCCCTGTCCGATCACAGTCCAATCAAAACGATCCGCTATAGCTATATAGTCAAAACATCCTTCCGTTTCTATGGTTATCGTGAGGTTTCTGCTCAAATTTTCGGTGTGTGTTTGGTAGACAATTGCTACATGCAGTTCGCATATTACCATTCTCTACTCGCTGTTGGGTCACAGAGGGGAAATGAGCACTTTTTATTTAGCAGGTGTCGGCAATGACGTCACCTGCGAAGTGGATGGATTTAAATTGGTTGCATATCCGTCGATTGCGAAACTTTTTTTGGATTTCTTTACCATTCGGAAACTTCGCAAGATATTTCAAAATTGGGATTTACTATTTTTTTAATTAAAAACTACGAATACATTATTTTTTCAATTCTGCTGAAAAGGAAAGTATTTAGAACTTGAGAACCGTTTAAAAGAAATAATTCATTTTGTTCATATGCTTAAAATAATTGTTTTCGAAAGAAGAAAATTATGAATGGTTCAGAAAGTTATTTTCAAATGTTTTCGTCTTATGTTAATGAATGGGTAATAAACGAGTATTACAGTGAGTATCAAAACATGTTTGGAAATAACTTTTACGCATTTTTTTTTTTTTTGGTTTAAGAAACAATTTTTTTTTCTTCTAAAAATAACAAAAGTTATCACAATATTAAACAAAATTGCGAAATATCATCCACGTACTTTGTTTATTTATACTGTTGCACAAATTGTCTGTATATATTGTAAATAGTGACGTATTATTTCAAAATTCTATTGTAATTTATTTTTATCTTATTTTATTTATTAATTAATAGCGATTATACAAGTTAGAAAAAGGTGGCAACACCTAAAGCATCGAGAAGTTTCGAGATATATCTTTTCTATGAATTGGCTGGAAATTTCGAGAATGTCTCACGCGCTTGTATATAAAAAGACTGGAGAACGGGAAAGTTTTCAGATGGACTTCGGATTTCGTTGAAAGCTGATCGCTTTGTTTACCTATTGGAGTGAGCTTGTATAATCGCTGAATTCGAAGTTATTTTTGTTGAAGCTTGTGTTGAAGCTTGAGCGTAATTAAACTGTTGCCTGTGAATAACTTTTGTGAGTTTTCTGAAGAGAGAATACATATTTTTATACCGTGAAAACTGTACCATCATTGCCTCAGTGGAAAAATTCGTAACAGTGGTGTCAGAAGTGGGATCAAGTCATCTTGAATGCCGACTACTAGAGGAATGATGGAAGACCAAATGAAGCAGTTGATGGAAATGATTGCTGGAATGAAGGCCCAACAGGAAACCACCGCAGCCGAAATGAAAGCCGGCCAAGAGTCCACCGCCGCCGCAATTGCCGCTACATCATCGGAGATTAAAGCTTTAGCATCCAAGCAAGAATCATCTTCTGCGTCCGTTGATAGATTTATGGAGCGCACAGAGAGTGTTCTTCAATCAATGAAGGCGGATATTTTGGATGTCAGAGAAGATCTTAAGAGAGTGAGAAATGAAGTTGAAGAAAAAGTTTCCACCGTGCAAGAAAAAGTTTCCACCTTAAAGGAAGAGCAAGACAAATTCATTGACGTTGTAGAAGAAAGGCTGCGAAAAATGGAAACGCGTGAAGCTCTGGCCATAGCGTCACCTAATTGGGATAACGCTTCCATCCCCTTTATGGCGCCGCGCTCTAACATCAAACTGGCCCCTTTTGATGGGAAGTCGTCTTGGCGCGTTTATCAAACGCAATTTGAAATGATTGCTTCTGCGAATGGTTGGGACGATACTTCGAAAGCATTCCATCTCGCAGCATCTCTTCGAGGTGAAGCTGCTGACATTTTACAGACACTACCTGAAGAGAAGCGGGGAGAATTCGTGGCGCTGGCAAGTGCGTTGGAGTTAAGGTTTGGGGAGCAGCATCTAAAGGATTACAACAGACTGCAATTGAAAGTGAGACAGCAGAAGGCCAATGAAACTCTTCAAGAATTGGCGTCGGATATAGAAAGACTGTCGCTCCTCGCTTTCCCAGACTGTCCCCCGGATGTACGAGACGATCTTTCTCTGCAGTATTTCATCGACGCTATTCAAGATCCCGATGTGCAGCAGGCGGTAAGGTTATCCCAAAACAAAAACCTGAAGTCGGCCCTAGTGTAAGCCATGAGAGTGGAAGCCGCGCAGCTAGCTTCTGGAAAAGACCGACGATATGTGCGTGGTGCATTAGCCGAGGATTCTTCTGACTTTGTCACCAGAAAGCTTCGAGAACTGGAAAGCAAAATTGATCGAATGATGAGAAGCTATCCCGGAGCCAGGGATCGAAGGACCAGAGTCATTTGCTGGCACTGCAAACGGGAAGGGCATCTACGACGTAACTGCCTTGATTTGAAAAAGAAAAGGGATAACACTACCACGGAATCTCAACAACTGAATCTAAGAAGATGCCATCTCGCAGGGCAGGAGCTGCAATGTAGAACAGGTGAAGCCCCGACCAGTCGTTTCCACGTTTCATCCCGACAAGGAGGAAACCAGGGTTTATTCGTGAAGGGGGAGATCGACGGAACTCCATGTCGTCTAATCGTCGATTCGGGAGCTAACGTAACGATCGTAAGGACGGACGTGGCACGTCGCCTGAACAGCCGACTCCTCTACACAGCGCCCTCTGTTTCGCTACAAACTGTGTCCGGTGGTAATATCTCTGTGCATGGGAAATTGGAAGTGGACATTGCCCTTGGATTTAGCACCTACAAGCACACCGTTTATGTTGCCGAAATCGTAGATCCGTGCATTCTCGGACTAGACTTTTTGAAGAAAAATGGAATTACGCTGAATTTTGAGAAAAGCAAGCTGCAAACATGGAGAGGCGAAGTTCCTTTGCACGATCTAGACATGAAAGAGCTGTGGGTATATCGGATTATGGCTCATGAAGACAATGTCATAGAGAATGCTGAAGAGTCCACATCTATGAAAAGTACCTCACCAGCCTCGGACAGAGAACCGAAGAAAGTGACGTTGATGAAACCCTCCCAGGAAGTGGTTCATGTGGAAATGGACAAAGTTAGTGAAGAGGGAATCGACATCCGTACTCCTGTTACAAGCATCGAACGGAGGTCCCGGGATCTATCAGCTGCACCCGCGGATGATTCGGACTCAATCTCAAAATCATATAACCAGCAAGATGGGGATCAAAAACTTTCACCGCTTCTGTTGGCATACGGGAGTGCAACTCACGAGACCACCGGATTTTCTCCATCTCTAACGATGTGTGGAAGAGACCTTAGGCTCCCCAGCAACCTCCTCTTTGGACAACCACAGGACACTCCTTCCTCGCCTGTCCAGTATCTAGATGATCTGCAGGCACGTTTGGAAGCCGTACATCGGTTCGCCAGAGAGAGAAACAACATCATGACGGAGCGCGTGAAGATCCGGTACTATGCCAAGGCCATGGATCGTTCATTCCAGGAAGGTGACAAACGTCGGAAAGGACTCTCCCCTAAGCTCCAGACGAACTGGGAAGGGCCGTATGGGATCCTTAAGAAGATCAACGACGTCTTGGTGAGAATTCAAAGGACACCTTCCTGTAAACCTAGAGTTGTACACTACAATAGGCTAGCCCCATATTATGGTAGAAGTCATTGAATGGCTTAAGGACTTCACTGCCCGGGACGTGCAGTCTTTAAGAAGGGGGAAATGTTGCACAAATTGTCTGTATATATTGTAAATAGTGACGTATTATTTCAAAATTCTATTGTAATTTATTTTTATCTTATTTTATTTATTAATTAATAGCGATTATACAAGTTAGAAAAAGGTGGCAACACCTAAAGCATCGAGAAGTTTCGAGATATTTCTTTTCTATGAATTGGCTGGAAATTTCAAGAATGTCTCACGCGCTTGTATATAAAAAAACTGGAGAACGGGAAAGTTTTCAGATGGACTTCGGATTTCGTTGAAAGCTGATCGCTTTGTTTACCTATTGGAGTGAGCTTGTATAATCGCTGAATTCGAAGTTATTTTTGTTGAAGCTTGTGTTGAAGCTTGAGCGTAATTAAACTGTTACCTGTGAATAACTTTTGTGAGTTTTCTGAAGAGAGAATAAATATTTTTATACCGTGAAAACTGTACCATCATTGCCTCAGCGGAAAAATTCGTAACAATACATATATATTAAATTATATTTAACGGCATCTTTAAAGCATACCGTGGAAGAAGATTGTAATTCATTAATACTTTTAATAAAAATCTATTAAATATAATTTATTTTGTGAAGTTTTATTAATTGTACCGTAAAATGGGGTGAATAGCAACAGTTCAGCGGGGTGAATCTGAACGAAACTTCATGAAATTACAAAGAAATTATTACTTTACACAAATAATGCATTTTTATTAATTAAATATATTTTTTTTACTTGTCTAACATGTTTGGAATCTTGGAACATGTTTTGTGCGGTTTTCAACACTGTCCTTTTTTTAAAAAAATTCTGAAAGAGCGAGCATACAATCCTATGAGTTTTAAACACTCCAAAACTTATTCCGTAATTAATAACATGTACCAGTTATAGACTTAACTAATATACTTTTAGATAAGTATAAAAATCCAAAACAGCATGCCATACTTAATTTAACTTGGTTTTTAAAAAAATTCATTTTACGAATTTTTATGTTTTTCCTCGTCTCGATTTTGAGATTTGCGGGGTGAATCGGAACACTTGAAAAGTGATATTAAAAAGCTGTTTTTGGCAAGATTAGGTTCCCCACAAGATTCATCGACTGAAGAAGAGTCTAATTACTCCCTTTATGACAGTAATCAAGATTGCTGGCTTGAATAATTGTCAGAAGGGGAGCCTAGTTTCCGCATGACAGAAAACCCGATTGTTATAGTGGTTTTTTCTCCAAATGACTTCGTTATCTTTAAGTTATATGGAAAAATATATGAAGACTCTATGTGAGCAAAGTTTTACACCCACAAGATTATTGCTATGTAAGTGTGTGCTATGTAATGTTATGTAATTGCTACAAAAAGCGTCCATGAGCGAAGAGATTTTCTGAAACAAATGAGGATGCTTTTCTCCTTTCTCAAGATATTTTAAGGAATTTGTAGTCATACGGCACTCAAACATAAAGTAGATTAAAAAATATTATTAATTTTAAAGACTATTTGGATGAGTTATATGAGAAGAATCGATAGGCTTTCAAACATATGTTTTGTTTTGACAATAAATGACAAAAACAAATTTTATCTGTTATATTAAATGATTTTTTATGATAATTTTGTCTTCCTATTCCCCACAATGCATTATTACTTGTTTTTTGTCACCCTGTAAACATTGAAATAAGATCAGACATAAATTGTAACGAGTGTTCCGATTCACCCCTTTCTGCGGGGTGAATCGGAACACCGTGAAAAACTTCAAAATAAATTAAAGTCTAAGTTTTTTCAAAATTTTTTGAGTTGATCCTCAAAGAAGAAGGTAAGACCCAAGTTTCAATGTCAAAAATATGTCCCTTAACGATTTTATTACAACCGATTTTTATTTTGAAAGTTGAAAAGTGTTCCGATTCACCCCATTTTACGGTATATTTATGTATTTGCTTTATATTGAATGTATTTTCATCTATTAATATTTTTAATAAAATCCTATTAAATGTAATTTTTTTGTGAATTCGATTATATATATTGGTTTTTGTACAAATTACTTAACTGATAGTCATTTATAGAAAAATTAATAAAGCAGTCATAAAGAAACTTTTCGCAATCATATCTTTGCGCACGCATTATATCCTTGTATAACAATATCTAGATTGATAACATGCTGCTATTTCTGATGGCTTCATTTATATTGCCTTCTTATAGATGCGCATGTGTCTCCTAAATACATTACTTTTATCGGACAATGGTATATTTACCAATGTAATTATGAAAAAATATACTTTTTATGTTGAATAAAAGCACCCCTAAGGAGCAGTTTGATATTATAATAATATCAATTAAAAATTCATATTAAAAATTATTATTATAAAGTGCTAATAATATTAGCACTTGATGAATAGTAATTTTTAGTCAGCGTGAAATGAAACAAAGCGAACGAAGTTGAACACGAAAAGGAGAAAGAGAGAGGGCAGTGAGTCAGTGACTTGGGGCGTGACATCATTGCCGACACCAGTTAAGAGCAACCAATGAAAGTGCTCCTTTCCCCTCTGTGACCCAACAGCGAGTAGGGAATGGTAATATGCATCCCGCATCGGTTGGCGCTATTTGTGAGAAAATTGCAAAACTGATTTTCGCTGCTGCGTTTCAAGCCAAGTTGTTTCAGATTAAGTGATGTCCCATTCGTTTCGAGTCGAATGTGTCGTTTTTCCCTCCAAAACTAACAAGCGAACTTCGATTACAAATTAAAAAAAGAAAAAGCGCAGTGAACAGAAATTTTTGTGTTTATGTCCTATTCGAAACATTTAGAATTGAATAATTTTTTTTTAAATGCGGGAATTGTCCATTGTATACACAATCTTTTGATCTGATTTTCGCTGCTGCGTTTCAAGCCAAGTTGTTTCAGATTAAGTGATGTCCCATTCGTTTCGAGTCGAATGTGTCGTTTTTCCCTCCAAAACTAACAAGCGAACTTCGATTACAAATTAAAAAAAGAAAAAGCGCAGTGAACAGAAATTTTTGTGTTTATGTCCTATTCGAAACATTTAGAATTGAATAAATTTTTTTTAAATGCGGGAATTGTCCATTGTATACACAATCTTTTACAACTGTATTTTTAAAAAGCAGAAAAGGTTTAATAAAACATTGGGTGAGACAAATTTTAAGAAAAATCCCTACTTGTATATGCAGTAGAACTAAAATGAGAAAATAACATTTTAAATATCAATTTTTTTACTATTCATTTTCTATTCAGTGTTAGCGGCATCTTCAAATTAGCGCATGTTTTGTGAATAGAATCCTAAAATACTTTAAAAGCATGATAAAATGCTATGAATGCAAAGTATGCTATGAATGTTAATTGATTTTGATTGTTAAGCAAGCAATAACTTTTAATGCTTTTGTCCCTTTTAAGATCGTATTTAAGTCTTTTAATATTGATTTCAAGGAAATGAATAAATCCACCTTTTCTTTACTTATTATTTTTTTTTAAATAAACATCAACAATAAAATCAAATACAATAAAGTTTTGCAATAGCAATGGACAATTCTCGCATTTGTTTAAAAACGAGTGAAGTTAGTTTATATTTATAAAGAATTTCTTTCTGATTCTAAATATTTAAACAAAAGTTCTTTAAAAAAATTAGTTAATTAAATATTAAGAAAGAAAAAAAAAAAAAAAAAAAATTAAAAAAAAAAAAAAAATGCCTCAAAACCGAGCCAAAACCAGTCCGATCAAAACACTCAGCACAATCTATGACGTCAAGGATTCCTACAGTTTCTATGGTTATCGTGAGGTTTCTGCCAAATAGTTAGCGTTGAAATAGCTGGCGTTGGTAGACCATTAACATATTCCATACAGGTTGGTGTGATTTGCGAGAAACTCGTAAATCTGGTTTCTGCTGCTGCATTACAAGCTAAGATGTTTGGGAAGTCGTGACGTCACATTCAATGCCAGTGAAATGAATCGTTTTCTCGCCAACGTCTAACAAGGTAACTTTGATCGCAAATTAAAAAAAAAGAAAAAGCGTATTGAGCAGAAATTTTTATGTATATGGCCTTTTCGAAACTTTAAAAATTGAATAAAAAAAAAAAAAATTGCGGGAATTGACCATTGTCATTGAAGTAAAACATGAGAGAGTTAATTTTTATGAAATGCCGGAAAATAATCAATAGAAATAATATTTTTACGTTGGTTTTTGTACATAATTTTACAATGATATTTTTAAAAAGCATTTGACGAAGAAAAGATTATTTGAAATATTGCATGAGACAAAATTAAAAATCAATATCTCTATCAGATAAACAGCAAAACTTAAATGAGATTTTTTTTTTTTTTTTTATTATCCGTGGTACCAAAAATGCATTAAGGTAAATCAAATTTTCAATGACTGTGGAATCATTAAATTAAATTTCGTAGAATGAAATTGTAAAATACTTCAAAAACATGATATAACGTTATGAATGCAAAGTAGAATTTTTGTTTTATTAATTTATTTTAATTTCAACTAATGCTGTTATATAACATGTAACAGAGTCACCAAATGTAAGACCTTTTTATTGTAAAACTAGGAATGAGGAGCATCGCACAATTTTCATTTTCATTTAATAATGGTCAATATATTTAAATTTGTCAAATATTGGTGTGATAATATTTACATTAATTCGAAAAAAAAAGGGTCAATTTGTGATATTTTTTGGTAATAAGTACTGCAGTGGCAAAAAGAACCACCGCCAAAATGGTGAAATTGGCGATATGTTTTTATGTAAATATTACATTATCCTTTCCTGTAAGAGAAACAAAGGAGAAATAGTCATTGATGAGCAATGCTCACGGGGAGAGAACTATGTGTTAAAGACATTCCCTTTTCAACTTTTTAAACCACAGATATACACATACCTTTTTTCTACACCATAATTTTGAGCTCCAAACGTTCCAAAACGTGTGGAAATAATAATAATAATAAAAAAAAAAAAATAAAAAAAAAAATACCGAATGAAATATTCTTATTACCCAATTAATGTAATATATAGGTAATTAAAAGTAAAAATAAGTTTGAAACTTTATATAACATTCCATTAACGTATTTTAACTGATTAGTTTTGAGTTCACTATTTTATTGAATACTTGGGAATATAATTTAGAGAATCAAACAGAACTAAGTAACCAAATGATTCTATACTCATTTAGTTGAAAGTCGACTATTGCATTGCAGGATTATAGGTAACAAAATGTTACTATCGTCTGCTAACCTATAAAGAAGAAGAAGCGGAAAAAAAACCCCATCATATTTCAATGTTCCCAGATGGAAAGTTCTAGATAAATAGCTAAACTCCAGGAAGTTACTCGAATTCTAGTTACTTGTGTGATGATAAAAAAAAATATATATATTTATCTTTAGTATTGTGCTAAATCATTGTTATTGGGTCAAACCATAAGCAACACACTAAAAACCTGCACTCCACAATAAAACTTGCCGTAACCATTTCTATTTTTATAGAAATGGAAACAGTACATATTTTTTTATCGTTTGGATTAGTTATTATTATTATTATTATTTTTAATTTACAATGAAATGAGAAACAATTGGTCAAAAATTTACAAGATTTTGAGATAAACCATTTTGATAAAGCACTTTGTTTGGTATCAAATTAAAGCTACAAGTGAGAGAGGTTAAAAAAAAATATCACAATGACAATTATTATCTTTATTAAATAAACAAGTATCTTTTGTTGGAAAAGAGAAATACATGTTTTCCTCTCCTTAATTATGGAATTATTGATAGAGTAAAAATTTAAATAATCAAATTATTATAACTTATGAATAGTTTACAGGAAAATTATTCTACCCCAATGGGACTTAGATATAACTTAGTTTTATAAGTGTATTTTACAAATAAAATCAAGAAATGACATCGCTAATGAGAGTATTACATAACGTAGTCTCGCTATTAAATAATGTTTCTTACATTCTTTCTCAATATAGTTTCAGAATAATATAAGTTAAGCAAAATAAGTTTCCAGACATCAGTGGAAAGTTTAAAATATCAATGATGTCATTTGCATCATTGGTTCAGAAAGTGTTTAAGAATGATAAATTGTGACCTTGTTTAAAATCGAGCGGTTCGTAAATAGCTGCCATTAAAATAACATTACTGAGAGTTGATATAAAGCTATTCGGACGGAGCGGGTTCAAATCACAGTAAGTTCAATTAGAATTAAATATAACTTGTCCTTGAACTGATCGGCACTCTGAAGGCTACGTTAAAAATGGTTAATTAAGAGCAAGTCCTAGAAAGGATCGTTCCCTATACTCGCTGTGTTACAATCTTCTAGTCCAGTGCATTTAGAAACTACTTTCTATAAAACCTTGAAATTTGGTGAGTAGATATATAAAAGATCACTTAATAAAAAGACATAAATTGTTTTCATTTAATGTCTATCTATTATAAATGAAAATTAAAATAGCAAAAGACAAAACCAGGTGGAGCCACTGCATATGCATTGACGTAAGGATTTCAAATATAAAATAAAATATATTAGACACTATTTTAGAGTTTTTAATTTGTATCATTTTATTCTGGGCTAGAAGATTGTAACATAGCGAGTATAGGGAATAGAGGTTGGCGATATATCGATACGACGATATTTTTATCGATATTTTTTTTAAAATATCGATATTAGAAATATCGATAAAAGTTACAGATATATAGATATTTTCAAACATTATTAGTTTTTCTGATGATCGTTAAGTAGTTCCGTGTGGTTTTTCGATTTTCTTTATTCCCTTTTCAAAACTAAAGTTTGGACTTGGCTGAGAAACAGTTAAAATGACACCAATATTCAATATTTTGCCATACACTTAAAAGCTATTGAAAATTATCTAAATTTTTCTAAAATTACTGCACCAATTAAGCGAGAATATATATATATATATTTTTTTTTTATAATAGATCAATTTCAGTTGGAAAAGTAATTACCTTTCAAAAAGCAATCATGAAAAGAAAAAATTTGCTCCGAAAAACTTCGTTTCGGGCAAAATTGAAAATCAAATAAAAAAATAAATCATGTATCGATTTATGGATATTTATTTCTATGCAACGATATAGTATCGACATTTATTTTGATTGATATTTCCGACCTCTAATAGGGAATGATCCTTAATTGTACTACCTCTTAAGCAATAATTTACAGTAGTGTGTATATTTTTGTTGTTATTTGCTTAATTAATATTTAACCCTTTGCACTCCAGTGGCGCCTCTCAGGCGCCACACGATTGGATGCCAAACCACGAGAGGACCATTAGGTGTGATGCGGAAATTCGATGCAAGGCCAATGACTGAGTTTAGTTTCTATGAAGCAAATCCATAAACACCAGCCGAACCTAAAATGTATCGAGTTGATGATTCCACTGCGCGAAAAAGGCCTGGAGTGCAAAGGGTTAAGCATTGTTTTGTTCGAACAAATAATAACCTAATTTCGAAGTTAATTTTAAAGTTTTCGTTAGGCTATAGGAAACGCCTTTCGTAAACATTTCCTTTAAAGATGAAAGCTCTACATTTATTTTCTCCACCTAATACTACAGATCGAAATTGTTAATACCACATTCGAACATTCTTCTTGAAATTATTCTACGACAAACAATATTCCTGTTCTAGCACCATCTATTTAGGTGTGCAAACACCCGACAATGTTTGATTAAGTTGGACGCAAACTTGACATGCGCAAATTTATACAGCTGATATTGTCTGGAATTAGTTTGCTGATGAGGTGACATAAAAAAAAAAGTTTCTCTTTTTTTGTGGCATCTTTTATTTTCTGGTCTCTATTTCTTTCACTGCCAGACAGATCCTGAGGATTATATCAGCAGCGATCTTAAATTCGGCTTAATCGCCAATTTTAACTGTCCAGATTTAAAAAGTGTGAAAATTTTGGCTTAACCAGCGAGATGGCGTGTTTTATGTTGGAAATGTTAGTTAATCAGCATTGATCTTTTTGATTGCGTCGTCTACTTATAAAAAGTAGGAACTATCGCGTATCAATTTGCACTTGCCATAACAATTCTACGATAAGGACTTGTCAGGAAGATCGTGATAAAACATAACTTTTATTCACTTTTATTGCAACGAATAAATTTGAAATTTCGAGTGTTTAGAATTCCTAAACTAAGCTAAACTTAGCTGAGTTTTTAGATGGCATATTCAGAGCATTTAATACTAAGAGTAAAATCGTCTATTTTTATAACTGTTTATAAATACTGGGGTAGGAAAAGAATAAACAGGTAGGTTATAAGGATATGGTATAATATTCGGCTTTGGATACGAAATTTTTTCCGTGTTTTCATTCTGCGGCAAAATGAAAAATGTTAGAGTAAACAATGATTAATTTTGTTTTATGAAATTTTTAGAAGTTCTTAATTAAAGAAGTTTTAAAACAAGGGGTCCACTAAACTTTTTTTTTTTTTTTACAAATAAATTGTGGCAGTTAAAATATCTTCAACATATGTTTATAAAGCAATTAAGTGCATCGTGGAAAGCAATTATCACTTGGTAGATTTTTAAAAAGAGATAGATTATATTAAGAATATGTAACATATTCTTTTGGACTTACTGATGATAAATAATTTTTTTTTTTAAACCCAAAATTGTGATTGTGGAGCACAATCTTTTCAATGGTAAAAAAATCCGTTGCAAAATTTTGGTCGTCCGATTTCCCCCCTAAATATATTTTTCTTCTACAGATATGGATTGTTCTAAAACAGGTTTTGTTGTATAGAGGAAACGCAGCCAAGATTTCGGATGAAACTTATTATCGAATTCGCTGCGAAAAAGGAATTTCATTTTCTGCAGAATATTCTTAAAACCGAATAACCATTCAATGCTTTGAAACCACTGAAAAAAAACTACAGAATATCAAATATTCCAAATAATAATAATAAATGTTTGAGATATTCGATGCAGGGAGGAATCTTTTATAACAGAAACGTGGATATATTTGCGACGTGAGACAATTTCTTAAAGAAAGTTTCCTTCTCAGAAACGCTGGAAAATGTGATTTCATGGTACTATGGAGAAAACTTATACTATGGAGAAACTCTTTTTTACTCCTCAACATGATTAACTAACATAAACTATTTATCATAGGTACTGGATTTTGTCAACTACTTTTGAAATTGATGCATTGATAATGCTTTTTATTGGCTTGAAAATTAGTTCATTTCAGATACCCAAAGGAATCTCCTCGTGAATTTTGCATATTGCTTCAAATACAAAAATATGTTATGTTTGGGGTTCGGAAACAAACATATCTCTATTTATATATAAAAAAAAAGAAAAAAGAAAGCCCTCTCTGGCTGATTCACTCACTCGTCTCAAATTCTCGCACTTCCCATATAGTCACTACTCTGAAATTTGGTATAAATGTCAACAAGGACATACATAGAAAAAGGAAGCCATTCCAATCATGATTAACCAATTTTAAGGGGTCGGAAAGGAGTCAAAGGTTTCAAACGAGGGATATTCAAATGTATCACTTTTAATGTAGTCACAACTCTGAAATTTGGTACAAATGTCAACAGGGGCATGATTAGAAAAAGGAGGCAATGCCAATCAGGATTAACCAATTTTAAGGGGTCGAAAAGGAGTCAAACGTTTCAAACAAGGGATATTCAAATGTATCATTTTTAATGTAGTCACAACTCTGAAATTTGGTACAAATGTCAAGAAGGGCATGATTAGAAAAAGGAGGCCATTCCAAACAGGATTAACCAACTTTAAGGGGTCGAAAAGGAGTCAATCCTAAAATCCGATGTTCTTCAGCATTAATTAAACATTTTAACCTTATGTTTTGTTGACTATCTATGTAATGAGTCCAGGAAAATCCATCACAAGGTGAATGCAATCGTGGTTAATTAACGAGTCAGTCCTTGTTCAGACAGTCATATGCGCAGTTTATTTCGGAATTCAGCAACGCTAGTTTAGTATACATAGAAGGCAGAGAACGAGTGTGTAAGAAAACGTATTATTGGTTAACAAAGAAAGATTGATGTCACGAGTCTGGGGATTTTTAGAATTAAAAAGGGAAAATGTGATAGCTTCATCCCTATGTTAGGGAAACAATTGCCTGGGAACTAAGTCAGATCAGCGTATTTTCATGAAGGAGAGAGAAAATAAGGTCGCGAAAATGTGAGAATGCTTTCAACACTTGAATGACTTTGGTATCAAAATAGAATTAAGAATTTAAGTGAACAGTTATAGAAACTGTTGGTTGGCGTGGTTACATCGATGTGGCGTAAATAAATTTATTAACAGTTAATATGAGCAAAAATTAGAACGTGATAATGAGTTAAAATCACAATATCCACACAAAAAATCCATTAAGCTGTTAAAAAATGATGACTGACCAAACAAGAATACAGACAATAAAAGAAAGAAAATGTGAGGTTTTTTTTATAGTTAAATTTCAAAGATTTTATTTAGAACCTTAAAATTCTTTTGAACTTGAAATTCTAATTTTTAGAGAATTAAATGAACATTCTTCAATCTTGTTAGTTTGTAGCTTGTTTAGTTTGCATAGTATGTATATACATCGGGAAATATTGTTGTTTTATTAGCTAGATTATGTATGTTGTTAGAACGATTTAATTTGTACTGTATTGTTTTGAGGTTTAACTGTTGCGGTTAATATGTTGTTCGTGGTGACATCTATAAAGAGCACTGACAAGCGCAAAAGTCTAAATTAAGTTTTATGAAACAAGGAATTGTTTAGTTAGGATATTTTTAATTTTTAAAAAATAGCTAAACGAAAATTTGTACATTTTAAAACACCAACCTTGACAAAAATATTATTTTAAACTTTGCTCCAGCGGTATCTAAAATGGAAATATTAAGTTTTTGACAATGTTTCTTCGTTTGATCACCATATAGAAGTAACAATAATTCTCTAACATAAATATAATAACTGTCTAAATTGTTTCAAGAATAAAAATATAACCTTGTTACAGTGAGATTTTATAGAAAATTATGTTATTAATATTCGCATGCATATTTTTTATATGTATTCAAGCGTTTTGTAATTTTGTTAATATTTTTGTGGGTTTATATTGTTTATTAGTTTGTATTCTTATTATATGTGAGAATATCACAGCAATTTCTTTTATTGATTTTTTTTTTAAATTATAATTAAAAATAAGATCTATTTTATTTAAAAATAATAATGGCTTTTAATAATAATTATTTATTGAATTACTAAAAGTGAATTAGTATATTTTTTACTGATGAAAAAAAGGCTGTATAATGCTTTGCACAAATTATTATGTCTTTATCTTTCATACTTAGTTTATAATTTAACAAAAATTCGCCGTGAAAATAAATTCCTATAACTGCCTCCAGATGGCGGCTTGAGAACAAGAGAGTTTTCATTCATAAAAAGATTTTAATTAAATTTAATTCTTTTTTTCGGTTTCTTGAAATCTGAGAATTATTTTCATCTTCGGTTACTTCTTTTTCACTTGTAAACAAGCAAGGATATTTTTTGCAATTTTTTTTAAATGTTTGCCGATCACTTTGGACCAGAATTTTTGTTATTATCAATGCAAAATTATTTAAAAGAAGCAATGAAGGGTTAGCACTTTAATGCCAAATATTGCTGAAATATAACTTTTGTATCCCATTATTTGTTTTTATAGCAATACCGTTTGTGCATATACTAGAAGGACTATGCTAAATAAGAGCCACATTTCACTTGTGAAAAGGAAATAATTAAAAAAAAAAAAAAAAAAAAATTGAGAAAAAAGCTTTTAATGTTTTAATAACCAAACATATGGTGATTTAGAGCATTCAATTATAGATTTAATGGTAGTGAAAGCAAACTTTTTTTTTTCAGTCTTTTATAATTAAAGTAATATTTACCTGTAAATATTTAATAATATTTCAATATTTAAATAAAATTAAGATATTTTGGTCATGAATGATGTATTGTTCTCTGTCTGTTGTACGTTTTCAAATAATACATAAATTTTTTCGAAATTTAGTCGGGTTTTTGGAACGTATGTGAGCAGATTATATGGACTTTTAAAAAGGTATGTTATGTTGGTAATTGTCAATTAAAAGATTATTTCTCCACATGTCAGTGCCAGACGCCAAGTATGTTCAAAATGAAATCTTAAATTAAGATTGGCAACATTTTTTACAAAACCATGCCAATTTTGATTTTTTTCTGAACTAAAATGTCGTTAAATTGAGGGGTCTGGCGACAAACTTGGAAAGAAAATTTAATCCAAAATATACAAGTTCTACTACGATATCTCTATTCAGCCAAGATGTTATTTTGGAAGCTCTCTCTTACGGTCGAATTATGTTTTAGTTAATTATTTTTCGGTTTTAATCTCCGATTAAATAATGTCTTTCTAATTTTATAAGGACCTTCAAACTGACACATAGCGTATAACTGTATAGCTTGTAGTATAGTCTTAACGAATTATAAAGTGATTTCTGGTTGAATTACCTTAACGCGATGTTCGGTTAAAATTAATTTTGTATGGGAATTCAGATCAAATGGATCTTCCATTTGAAATCTAACACGCGCCTGTAGCATTTTTAGTTTTGTTGGGAAATGTTATAATTGTAAAGAAGGTTTTTGATAAGCATTTTATTTAATTAGAGTTGTATACAAGCTAAAATATATATTTTTGAGTATCAAATCAAAGTAGGGGTGTGGTACAACGCATAACTTTCATATACAATCTAATACTGACGCGGATTTGTGTCATTTAGCGTTTTTATAATTTCATCATTCATTCAGCAAAAATAAGATAATTCTTGTATGGAGGTATTTATAAAAAAAAAAAAATAATAATAATAAATAAATAAATAAATAAATAAAAAAAACACGTCAAAATGATGATTTTGGCGATATTCTTTTCGATAATTCTTATGTCCTTTCTTGTAAGTGAAGCTGAGGAGAAAAGAAAAAACGATCGTTGATGAGGTATGCTCAAGGAGAGAGAACTCAGTGTTAAAGGTATTTAGTTTCCAACTTTTTATGCCATTAAAGCATTTTTACGGGAATTTCGGAGGTGAGAATGTTTAGAAGACCTTAAGAAGCATTACCACAGTGATTTTGAACAAAATTGTTAGAGCTGTTACTTAGTAATTACTGAAAAACATGATTTTTTCAAAGGCAGCTACCTTATGCGCACGCGCGATTTTGACGAAAACCTTAGTGGTAGGTCCCTGTGCCATCACCAACCCGCTCATCAAATTTAAACATCGTAGGTCAATTTGTTCGGGAGTTATTCTGACCACGTACACACACAGGCAGACATTTTTTCTAGATCACTTCTTTGAAATCAGGATGTTCCAAAAAGTAAAGAAATGTTTAAAAAAAAATATATATATATATATATATATATTTTGACCAAATACTATACTTTCATTACCCTATGTATACAAATGGGTAATTGAAAGTAATAAAAATTCTTGGACAAGCAAACACATTTGAAAATATTGAAAATACTATGATTTGATATTCACATATGAAATCAATCATGCTTCGAAATTATAATAATGTAGTCAGACCTTTATACAAAGGCTTACCCTCCCTATACCAGCCAAAACTACAACTACTACAGACGCATGTGATTTACCAAATGAAGGTCTCGTCGAGATGAGTTCGGACCTCAAAATTAAACCTGAAGTAGCGGCATTGTCAACCGGAAGACAATATTTGTAATTCTGTAATCTAATCTATAAATCATTCAGTCATATGGCATGAATCAGTTTTCTGGTCTCAATAAGTGAAGTAGGAATACAATCGGAAATTCCACATGGGAATTATTTAAAGCTCGAGTGCAAAAGAGTTTCTAGCATAGTCACTATGTGGGAAGTTCATGTCTTGGCTCCAACATCAGATATCGGATTAGAGTTTGGATGTTCGGTAGAAAGTTTAATTCGTTGTCAAACGCGGCGACATGGGAAATTTTTTAAATAATAATATCCAAATGTATAGGTTTATGGTTATCATATGGCGTCAACCTTAACAAGGGTAGATTTCAGTGATGAAATATAACCAAATTGTACATGATTACTATTGCACATGCATGTAGACCAGATGTACCGTACTGTTAAAGATGTATTTTGGTTGAATCGACAGTGACTACCTAAATCTATTTTGCTTTATATTAATTATTAACCGATGAATAATTAAAATATTTATAAATGGGTTAAGATATATTTTCTTACGACATCCTGAATGCTTTTGATTCGTTTTTTTAACTGTGTATAATGAAATAAATTTAAAATGATGAATGTATAGTTCTTTTAGTATTTCATGTTAAAAAATATTAGTATTAATTGAATACATTTGTCTCGAGTTTATTTTTAATTTCATAAATTGTATTAGAAACGTATAAGCATACATTAGAAGAAAAAAAAGAAAAAGAAAAAAAATCGAAATTTTTATTGAAACACTTTATCTTCTTATTCTATTTTTGAACATCCACGATCAGTGTTTATCAGACGATTTCTGAAGAAATATTTAAATATATCGAGATATCTCAGAGAAAACGAAAGGTTTTAGACGCTACTAAGCAAATCATGAAAACAAAGAGAACAGTCTGCTGAAAATAGCACAAGTTAAATTTAGTTTTATTCTACTTATAGTAAAACTGAATTTTTTCTATTTGTAGCAATGTCTTTCTTTTGTGTTCTTGACTACTGATATCTTTTTGTAGATGCACTGGACTGGACTATAAGTCTATACAATAAAACAATATAAGTCGACAATTGCATAAATTGTAGTCAACCACATTTTGTCGTTAATCAGGTGTAAAAAGCTATCTTTTAAATAAAACATAATAATTTCTTTCATTTAAAAGATATCGAATAATGCAAATATTGTATTGTTTTTTTTTTGTTTTTTTTCTTTTGCATTTCTGCACGTTTTGGAACGTACTGAGGTAAAAAATGTGGTTTAGAAAGAAATGTATGTGTGTGGGTAGTCAACATAACTCCCAAATGGATTGACCTACGATGTTTAGCTTTTCTACACTGGTTAGTGTTTGATATGGACCATGTCATTAAGGTTTTTATCAAAATTGCGCATGTAGCCGCCTAGAAAAAAATTTCTGTTTTTCAGGAATTGCCAATAAAAACGGCTGTAACGATTTTGATCAAAATCGCTGTAGTAATGCATTTTAAGGTGCTCTAAACATCTCCTCCCCCCCTCCCCCCTACTCCCATTCGAAATTTCTGTAGAATTGTGTTAAAAGCGTAAAAAGTGGAAAAACGAATGTATTTTGAAACAGAGTATACTTTCTTTAGCATCGCCCACCAACGACGGTTTAGCTTCTGTTTCACTAAAAAGGAAGGATAATATAATATTTATTGAATAAATTATAGCCAATTTCGCTATTTTGCCATTTGTTTTACCAATGTAATAATTATCGCCAAACTAGCAATTTTTTTTTTATATTATTGAAAATATTAAAACGGTAAATTACACCAATTCAAGGCAAATTTAAATGCAAGGACCAGTATTAAGCGTAATTGAAAGTTGTGCGATGCTCCATACCCCTAGTTAAGTCACCGAAGTAGTACTCAGAAGCTGCTATAAGTGGAAATTTTGGTTAGTTGATTTAGACATCAAGGAGAAGAGCCCCACTAAAATTAGACTACGCCTAAATATTGCTGAAACTGTCGAATATGCTGACGGGATTGCCTTCTGGGAGATCTTTCAAGAGGAAAATGTCCCAAATTTGCATAATGAATGGGCGAAAACTTCCGAAATCCTCCCCCCCCCCCCTTCAGAGAAAATCGACGTGAGTACTGTCGCATTTAAAAAAAATGAGGAGTATCATTTGAAAGAATCTATTTTTAAATGAATAAAAGAATTAGAGAGAAAGTATCAATTCTTGTAAATATACACATATGATAAGCAATTCTTTCAATTGCCTTCCAAATAGAGCGAACGCTCAGTTGCAACTAAACTCAAATGCAGTGATATTCGTAAAACATATAAAAATTAAAATACATTTATTTTATAAACACCAAACTACTATCCAATTTGGGGCTATCAATAACATCACAATATTTTAAGTTTAAAAACTAGGAGTGTGAAACATCACTGAACTTTTAATTACAGTTAATACTGGTCACTGCAATTATTTTGATAATTTACAGGATTTTTTTTGTTGCGTACTATGCCATATAATTCTCATAATCCAACCATCAGCTTCTCGCATCGGTTTGGATCCACACCCTACTGAATGAGGATAATTATAAATTGTGAAATGCACTAAAGCTTGCTGAACAAAGTTACGTAAATATTCAATATTAAACATTACAGTCTACTGAGCTGTGTATAGTTAAATAAGCGCATTCTGGATACAAAATTATGCGAGACGTCTTTCTTTAATGATGTGCCCAGTTGGCGAGAAATACAGTCTGCATTGTCGCGAAAATTACAAAATCAATACTCCTACTAATGACCATAAAATGGTGTTCTACAAGAAACATTGGTTAAAATGCGTTATACGACCCCCTCCCCTTTTCCCTTTTTTTTTGTCGATATGTCGCTAAATATGGTTATCCTCGTTTCTGGCATTCTATTTTGGGTTGGAAAAAGAATAGAAAAATGCAGTTCAAGGTTAGTTGAAATCTGTTTCCATCTTCTAAAATATTGATATTTATTGTTAATTTACAAATAGTTAAACGTTGCAAAAGGTATTTTTTAGCATATTTTATACGTACATATTTTTGTTGTTTTATCTCCTTAAAAAACGCTTTATTTGCCTATTTTTCGACACCCGTAGTTTGGTGTCATTTGAACTTGGCGACATTTTGAAAAGTCGCCAAGGTGGGACCGTGTTACGCATTCTTCACCGATACCATTAGGTTTTGTGATTAATTTTCAAAAAAATTGTAATTGCCTTGCATTTTTTTCTCCATTTGTTCAATGTTATTTTTAATAGTTATTAAGGTGATTATTCAAATAGTGTTTAGGTATTTGTTCATAGGCACCAACTTTTCACCAATTTATTTTGTGTAAAAGTGGGCGTAATGGAATAGTCATACACGGATATGTCACATTTGCAATGAAAACTTAAGTTTGAATCATGTTATCTTTCCAAAATAGTGTAACTTTATTATCTTAATATTTTTTCTATTTAACAGTTGATTCTAAAGATGACCTTATTACGCCATTTAATAAAGCGAATTGACAAAATCTAATCCCCTAAAAACAATTCTCGGAGGAGGAAAATGCCGAGTAAAATGGTCAGCCAGAAAAAATTAAGAAATCTAATTCTTTGCCGCCATGCGTACGCATCAGTTAATTTCTTTGGGATACTTGTACAGTCACAATGAACTGAATTGGAATGATTAGGAGGAAGTCCCATAGGCAATTAGTACTTGAAAAGCTAGAGTTGTTTTGAAATAATCTCATTTCATACTTCAAGACAAAGTACAATGTGTACATAGATGCTTCGTACACATTGCACTGAATTGAGATTAATTCTACACAAAATCTAGCCTTCCAAGTATTGATTGCCTCTCCTCCGAACAATACCAATTTAGTTCATTGTGTACAAGTATCGGTACCCCAAAGAAATTAAACGCGTCCGCATGACGGCAAACATTAAATTTCATAATTTTTTCTGGCTGACCAATTTACTCAAAGGTCAATTTTACATGGTCCAGTTTTTTTTTTTTTTTTAATTTTTTTTTAATTTTTTTTTTTTTTTTAAAGGAAATATCAATTCTTTTTGTTGCTTTTGTTATGTTTGAGATGAGTAAGATACGGTCGATGCATACGACTCTTTGTATTGAGAGCGACAGTAAATATCATGACGCAATATTGTGGAGAGGTTTAGGTTTGCAATCTCAATCCGATTTGTTTCCTTCAAGTAGAAATCCTCTTTACCTATTAGTTTTAACTTTAGTACAAAAACATGCAAACACATACACTGAAGATCCAGAAAAACTAGTACACCTGCCTAATATCGTGTAGGACCTTTACAAGTACGCAGAAGTGCCGCTACATGTGTTAAAACCTTTAATAAATAAATGCTAGGTAAGGTATTGCAGATATATTTCATTGCCTGTATCTTACGCACCAACTTCAGCTCTGCATATTTCACTCAAACTGTCTTGTTCTATCAAAAAAAATTTCTTTTTTAACATGAGCCCGTGCATCTAATTAGAAGTGATGCCAACATTCGACCATCCTGGCATACAATCGTCCTCGATTTAGAAGAATAACTAATACTAATAATGTAATATACAACTGAAAACTTAAAGTTCGAAAGCTAACCTAAATACATGAACACTGAATAATAACAATCATAAACTTAGAGTTTAAAGTTCTTGGGGGGGGGGGGGTTAAGTCTCACAGTTTCAGTTCGAATATCGAGCAGGAACTCTACATGTGTGTCAAGGATTTCTTCTGGGTGTCGATTCTATGTCTTGGTCATCCTCGTCTTCCTCGCTCTCACATCGCCAAGCCTTCAATTGACTAACGTGAGCGGTGGTGGAATAGAAACGTCCCTTCTCTTTAGGTTCGAGTTGGGAAATTCTGTAAGTGGGTCGCTTGGGAGTACCTCCTTCTCTACTAATGGACCACGATATTTTAGTTGAGTTTTAGTTGGTTCTCCCGTTGGTCTATGTGATCTTCTGACCACGACTATTTCTCCTTGATCAAACTTCATAGTTTTACACTTCTTTCTGTCGTAATATTTCTTTGCTTTTTCCTGTTTATCTTCGATTCTTTTTCTTGCTTCAGCTTGGACCATTTCTGGATCTTTCCAAACATCAGCATCGTCATCCGCCAAAATTCGTAGTTTTCCATCATTGAATCTTGGGGAATAACCATGTAGCATTTCAAATGGCGTTTTATCTGTTGTGTTGTTTACCATATTATTCAAATTTCTTTTTCATTGCTTAATTCTTTTGTCCCAATCTTTGCGTCCCGGGTGTGTCATGCTCGTCATAATTACAGGTAGCACAGTCCTATTTACTCTTTCAACCATTCCATTTCCTTACGGACGTTGGGTAGAAGTCAAAGTCTGCTGAATTCCATTTATCCTACAGTACTCTTCGAATGCATGCGATGTGAAGCACGAGCCTCTATCACTGATGATCCTTTCAGGAAGCCCGAATTCATCAACAAACACTCCTAAGGCGCTGATTACATTCTGGACTGAAGTATTTTTATTGGGGAAGAGTCTTACGAATCGTGTAAGGTTATCAATTATGATCAGCAAATTACTATTCAATTTTGAACTTTTAACAAACGGACCTAGGTGGTCTAGATGGACTATAGCAAACGGTCTCTTTCCTGGTTTGATGGGGTGCAAAGTTCCTTGTTGTTTTCCACTTAGTAATTTATTTACGATCCACTCGAAACACATTGATATGTGCCGTCTGACATATCTTTTCATAGAAGCGAACCAGTAAAGTTCCTTGATTTTGGCTGTCGTTTTATCAACAGAAAAGTGTCCCATAAAATCGGGAAACCTGACGACTAAACTTTTTCTCATACTTTTAGGAACCACGTACAGTAATTTCTTTTCTTCTTTATGTTGAATTATTCGATATAATCTCTTTTGCTTGTAGTTAAAGTCTTTTATTTTCTGTTTCCCCGCGTTGGTTCTCTCGTGAGGATCTTTTTCAAATATCTTTATGAGTTGCCTCAGTTCTTGATCAGCGTGTTGCATTATTAAGACTTTTTCATCCTCCGTAAATGTATGATAAATATCTAAGTTGTTTTCGACTACTGTATCTAACGTGTCGCCTTCTTGTAAAACAGGAGAACGACTTAAAGTATCTTCGTGACCCATCTTCGTTCCAGGTCTAAACTTCATCTCAAAGTTATATTCTTGTATCAAGTTACTCCATCTAGCAATTTGAGGGTTCTGCGTCTTCTTAGTATTTAGGTAAGCAAGAGCCTGACAATCTGTAACAACAGTGAACTCTATACCAATCAGGAATTGGCGTAGTCTGTCTAGAGTCCAAACAATGGCCATCAATTCTAATTTGCTGGAATGATATTTTGATTCACCTCCTGTCGTTTTATTACTAACACAATATACTAAATGAAGTTTTCCATCTTCACCTTGTTGGAGTAGCATACCAGCAATACCGTCAGAACTTGCATCAATATGTATCTCTGTTTTGGCGTCAGGGCGATACAATGCCAAAATAGGTTCTTCTGTCAGATTACCTCTTAACTTCTCAAATGCCTTCTGTTGTTCTTCATTCCACTGGAATTTAGTATTCTTTCGTGTAAGTCGACTCAGTGGTTCAGCATGTGTAGCATTCTTTGGTATGAAACGTCTGAAAAAACTAGCGAGGCCCAGAAACCTTCTAACTTCGTGCACATTACCTGGTGTCGGAAATTCAGCACTAACCTTTATTTTCCTTCGACCTGGTTTAATTCCATTTTCGTTAACTACGAATCCTAGGAACTCGATTTCTTTCTTGTCGAATTCACATTTTGGCAACTTTAATGTTAGTTTGGCTGACTTCAGACGATCCAAAACTTGCTTCAGTTTATCCATCATCTCCGACTAATTTTTCGCAGGTATGAGAATGTCGTCTAGATAACATAACACTGTATTGTTACGAATTTTTGTATATTTGTAAATATTTCGTAGTGTTAATTTTGTAAATAGGAACATTTATGTACATAAGGCAGGGCAATAGTTCGTCTTAAGTTGGCTTCCCTGCAGTGTGTCAATTAATGCTTGATAACGAGTTTTACAAAGATAACGCTGGGAAGCGAGTTTTACAAGGAGCAGGGCATTTAACATTATGATAATGGCAATCTCGCCAAATTGGCGAGATAGAGCCGAGTTGGCGAAGGTTTTGGTGACTAATATTTGTCGCCAAACTTGGCGACTATTTGGCGACATTTTCGGTCCCCATGTACATGTATAGGACTTTTCGACTACGATCTGGAAAGTTCTCCAAATTTCTATCTCTGGAAGATTCACGAAAGTTCGCTTCCCCTATATAAGACCGGGAGTTAGTTGATGGAGTTAGTAGTTGTTGACTGGTGTTAGTTGAGTCCAGTAGTTGACTGAGTTGAGTCAGTGAGTTGACTGGAATTACTGTATTGAGATACTGAGTCTCAGTGAGCATTCAGAGAGTTCCGAAAGCGAACTGTATTGCATTGTCTTTTGCAATGATTTTAGCAGTTGTGTTGTCAAGTTTTTAACTGCTGTTTTGTGCTCTATTGTTGTGAAAAGAGCTGTATTGTGTCTACTAGAACAAGAAGTTCTGGAGTTGTAAAGGAATCTGTGAAGAGTGATATTGGAATAAATATCTGCAAGTTTTGATCTGCTTTGGCTTCAAATCTTTCGAACCCTTCCACGCAACAACTGGTGTCAGAAGTGGGATTTGAATGTCGATAACCAGAGCAATGGCAGAACAAGAGGACAAATTTAAACAGATTTTTGCTTTCATGCAAGAAATGAAGAAGGAAATATCCGAAGGGCAGGAAGAAATGAAAGCGAGCCAAGAACAAATGAAAGCGAGCCAGGAGGAAATGCAAAAGAATATTTCTGCGATCTCTGCCAAACAGGAGGAATTAAAGAATCATCTTTTAGCAACTATGGAAGAAAGCGTGAAACAAATCGAAGACAAATTTGAAGAGAAATTCGAGAATGTCGAAAAGCAATGTAATAGTTCAGAAGGGAAAGTCGAGAATGTAGAATTAAAGTGTAATGATTTGGAGAGAAAGGTAGAGATTCTGGAAAAGAAGAATTTAAAAGAAAATTTGGGTGAGATAGAAGAAAAGATAGACCGAGTGTTAGAGAAGAGACTGTCGAGCAGAACTCTTTCGGAAGATTTGAAATGTGTACCAGTCACCTCTAGACCCTCAATTAAGCTTTCGACTTACGAATGGAAAATCTTCCTGACAAGTGTATAAAACTCAATTCACAATTGTCTCCAACGCCAACGGATGGGACTCCGTGACAAAAGCCTGCCAGTTAGCTACATCTCTGCGAGCTGAAGCTGCAGATATACTACAAACGCTTTCCGAAGAGCAACGCTTGGACTTCAACGCACTCTCAAGTGCATTAGAACTGCGGTTTGGCCTCGCCAACAGAAGGCTACCGAAACACTCCAGGAGCTCGCCACAGATGTTGAAAGGCTCTCCCATCTCGCCTTTTCAGACTGCCCAGCTGAAACGAGAGAAATCCTGTCTCTACAGTACTTCGTCGATGGCATAAGGGATGTAGAGATACAGAAGGCCCTGCGAATGGCAGATGTCAAGGATTTTTTAAAAAGGGCTTTAGTGTATGCCATGAAGTACGAGGCAGCCCAGCAAGCAACCCATAGGGAACGCCATCGTTTCAGGGCTGCTACTATTCAGGAGCCAGAACGCCCAATTGCTGCTAGTATGGATGAATTGATAAGACAGATCAATAACTTGAGACGAAATATCCCGGAAAAGAAGCAGAGCCTGAAGTGCTGAAACTGTGGAGGCGAGGGCCACATACGGAGAAACTGCCGATCCCACCAAGACACTAGAGCTAAGACCGCTCCCAGAAGGAAGGAGGGAAACTAAATTCTGGTCATCTCGAGGGGCGGAGGTTGCCAGTTGTTGAGAAGCCCCATCTTAGAGCTCTACAAATTTCTGCAATGAGGGGCGGCAGTAATGGAATCTTCATTATCGGACACGTAAATGGAGTTCCTTGCAATATGATCATCGATACTGGAGCCAATGTGACCATCATCCGGAAAGATTTGGCTAAACAACTGGATGGAAGACTAATCTGGACACCGCCCTGCGTTACCCTCCAAACTGTATCCGGCGATAAAATCAACATCCATGGAAAACTGAATATCAACATCACGTTCAGGAGTGCTTTTTATCATCACACGTCATATGTGGCGGACATTATGGACACTTGTATACTCGGACTGGACTTTTTAAGGAAAAATAATTTTTCCTTGGACTTTAAAAACAATGAGCTGCATTCAGTTTCTGAAGACATAGCGTTATTTGGAATCAAAGATAGTGAAGTTAAATCTGTCCATCAAATAATAGCTCAAAATGACATCACATTACCCGAAAGAACGGAAATATTACTTCCTGGAAATGTAGCTGAAGTTAAAAGTTTCCGATATGGCATAATGGAGTACCCTGAAAATCACAACAGCCTCAAAGGAGTATTGGTAGCTTCAACTCTCGTTGACCTTTCAAGGACTGCCATATCTGTGAGGATTGCCAATGTGAGTGATAAAGCGAAAGTCATAAAGAAAGGTGAAGTGTTAGCCACCTGTACTCCAATAACTTGCATAAATCGAATTACTAATCCTCCAGTCACTGTGTCTTCAGAGAACTTAACATCAGAGCTTCTGCAGAATGCACCGTTAAATAACAAAGAAAGAAGTGCTGCACAACTGGTTATCCAAGAATTCCAAGATGTCTTTTCCCGCACATCCTCGGATGTCGGACGAACAAGTTTGACGCAGCATAGAATTGATACAGGAGATCACCCACCTATCAAGCAACACCCAAGACGACTACCGTTTGCTAAACAGGAAGAGGTAGGAAGACTCTTAAAAAAAAAATGCAAGATAGCGACGTGATTGAACCGTCAACCAGCCCTTGGGCCTTTCCCATCGTCCTGGTTCGGAAGAAGGATTGTTCAACTAGATTTTGCTTCGATTATCGGAGGTTGAACGATGTCCCGAAGAAGGACAGCTACCCTCTTCCCAGAATTGATGACACTCTGGGCATTCTTTCTGGAAACAAGTGGTTTTCGACACTAGACTTAAAGAGTGGATATTGGCAGGTTGAGATACATCCTGATGTCAAAGAGAAGACAGCATTCACAACCGGACAAGGACTTTGGCAGTTCAAGGTGATGTCATTTGGATTATGCAATGCTCCAGCAACATTCGAACGCCTCATGGAAACAGTGCTAAGACGTCTTTCCTACGAAGCCTGCCTCGTTTATGTCGATGATATCATTATCGTGGGGCGAAGTTTCGAGGAACATTTTGAAAATTTTAGGAAGGTGCTGCGGAAATTAAAAGACGCCAACCTGAAGTTAAGTCCGGCCAAATGTAAGTTATTCCGACATGAAGTGACCTACCTCGGACATGTCATCTCTGCCGAGGGTGTACGCACATATCCAGAAAAAGTGTTGGCAGTTAAAGAGTGGAGACGCCCCAAAGATGTACATCAATTAAGGAGTTTCCTGGGGCTTTGCACCTACTATAGATGATTCGTGAAGGACTTTTCTTACATCGCAAGACCCCTTCACAGACTGACAGAGAGCAGGCAGAAATTCTTGTGGACGAAAGACTGTGAGGATGCATTTGACCAACTGAAGGAGGCTTTAACATCTGCACCTATCCTGACGTATCCTCATCCAGATAAACAATTCATTTTTGACACGGACGCGAGCAACGAGAGTGTCGGTGCTGTTTTGTCCCAAGAAATAGACGGCCAAAAACGAGTGGTAGCATATTGGAGTAAGTGCCTATCTAAACCGGAGAGGAATTACTGTGTCACCAGGAAAGAGTTGCTCGCCATAATTAAAGCCGTAGAGCATTTCCCTCATTACGTCCATGGCAGGAAATTCCTGCTCAGTACGAATCACGCATCGTTGACCTGGCTTCTAAATTTAAAGAATCCCGAAGGTCAGATAGCCAGATGGATAGAGAGACTCCAAGAGTATGACATCGATATCCGTCATGGGAAAGGATTATCACATGGAAACGCAGACCCTGCCCAGAGAGCTGCCGATACTGTTCCAGGGTTGAAGCGAGTTACGGACTGATCAATCCGGTAATACGCCAAGTTACATCTTCAAAATCATCGGATCCAGACCCGTGGAGTGACGAAGAAGTCAGAAAAGACCAATTGGGAGATCCTGACATCAAGCCAGAAGTCTTTGAATGCGACACTTACTTGGCAGGACATTTCCACCTATAGTCCTACGACAGAGCAATATTGGGCTCTCTGGGACTCTATCCATATTCGAAACGGCGTGCTGTACCGGAAGTTCAAATCTGATGATGGAAAATCATCCCGATGGCAGCTGTTACTTCTAAGATCCCGAGTCACAGATCTTCTTAAAGAACTACAAAGCAGTCCAACTGGAGACCACTTCCGAGTAATGAAGACGTTGCAAAGAGTTCGAGCGCGGTTCTACTGGAGTAAGGCGAGGGATGACGTGGAGAAGTGGTACCGATTATGTGATGCCTGTGTAGCCCAGAAATTACCGAAGGAACGCAGTCGAGGAAAACTGGAACGTACAACGTGGGAACTCCTTTTGAACGGATTGCGTTTGACATCTTGGGACCACTACCACGATCTGCTGACGGCAACAGATACATCATTGTTGTCATGGATTATTTTACGAAGTGGCCCGAAGCGTATCCTATCCCTGATCCAGAGGCTACCACCGTTGCAGAGGTAATGGTTAAGCGCTGGATTTCCAGATTTGGAGTGCCTCTTCAGTTACATTCTGATCAAGGAAGGAATTTTACCTCTGCTGTAATGAAAGGACTTTGTGATCTACTTGGCATTGACAAAACACAGACGATGCCTTTACACCCACAGTCGGATGACATGGTTGAGAGGTTTAACAGAACCATCCTCAATAACCTCTCACTGATATTTTCCAGAAACCAACAGGACTGGGATCATAAGTTACCTTTGTTTCTTCTGGCCTATCGCAGCGCTGTTCATGAGACTGCCGGCTATTCCCAATCCCAGATGCTCTTTGGTCGTAACCTTCGTCTGCCTTGCGATTTGTTGTTTGGACGCCCTCAGGATGCACCTTCATCGCCAGAGGAGTACGTCGAGGATCTTCAGGCACGATTTGAAGATGTGCACAATTTTTCCTGAGAGCGAATCCACTTGGCAACGGAGAAGATGAAAACCAGATACTACACGAAGGCTACAGGACATCAATTCCATGAAGGTGACAAGGTTTGGCTCTGGAACCCGAAATGACAAAAATGATTTTCTCCTAAACTTCAGTCTCACTAGGATGGTCCTTACTCAGTCCTCAACCGGCTGAATGATGTTGTGGTCCGAATACGTAAGTCACCTAATTCTAAACCTAGAGTCGTTCATTACGACAGGTTAGCCCCTTACTATGGCCATAGTTTGTAATCCCCATAGTTTCTAATTCCCGTATGTATAAAGTGTAAATAGTTATTAAGACCATGGTCACATGTGAATATAAATTTTCAAGTTTATTGTTTACTTATTTATTCAGTAATGTTTTTGTCTTTCTGTATACAATTTAGTAATAGTATATAAGTTTTATAGTTTAGTAATGAACACAGAGTGTTTGCTATTGCTTTGAAAGTAAGTCTTCCTTTCCGGGAACTGTACTGCCCGGGACGTGCAGTCCTGCAACGTTACGAATTTTTGTATATTTATAAATATTTCGTAGTGTTAATTTTGTAAATAGGAAAATTTATGTACATCTCGCATAAGGCAGTGTAATAGTTTGTCTTAGCTTGGCTTCCCTGCAGTGTGTCAATTAATGCTTGATAACGAGTTTTACAGAGAGAACGCTGGGAACAAGTTTTACAAGGAGCAGGGCATTTAACATTATGGAAATGGCAATCTCGCCAAATTGGCGAGATAGAGCCAAGTTTGCGATGGTTTGGCGACATTTTCGGTCCCCATGTACATGTATAGGACTTTTCGACTACGATCTGGAAAGTTCTCCAAATTTCTATCTCTGGAAGATTCGCGAAAGTTCGCTTCCCCTATATAAGACCGGGAGTTAGTTGATGGAGTTAGTAGTTGTTGACTGGTGTTAGTTGAGTCCAGTAGTTGACTGAGTTGAGTCAGTGAGTTGACTGGAATTACTGTATTGAGATACTGAGTCTCAGTGAGCATTCAGAGAGTTCCGAAAGCGAACTGTATTGCATTGTCTTTTGCAATGATTTTAGCAGTTGTGTTGTCAAGTTTTTAACTGCTGTTTTGTGCTCTATTGTTGTGAAAAGAGCTGTATTGTGTCTACTAGAACGATAAGTTCTGGAGTTGTACAGGAATCTGTGAAGAGTGATATTGGAATAAATATCTGCAGGTTTTGATCTGCTTTGGCTTCAAATCTTTCGAACCCTTCCACGCAACAGTATTGTTCAGCAACGGTTCCAATACTACATGCATCATGCGCTGAAATTTCGAAGGCGCGTTAGTCAATCCAAAAATCATTCTTTCAAACTGCCCAGTACCATCGGGAGTTATGAAAGCAGTCTTCTGTTTAGCATCTTCACTTAACGGAATCTGTAAATATCCATGGGCCAAATCTAACGTTGTAAACATTAAACAGTTGTTTAAGGACTCTAATAGATCATCTATCCTCGGTAATGGATATTTATCTTTTATCGTTTGCAAGCTCAACTTTTTATAGTCAACTACTAAGCGGAGTTCTCCCTTCAGCTTCTTTACAATCACCACTGGACTTGCGTAAGGAGATCTTGTTTCAGTAACGATTCCGTTATCTTTCCATTCTTTCACGATTTCCTTTATTATTGATCGTTCTTCGGCATTTGTTCTGTATGGACGCATAGAAACTGGTTTGCTGCCTTCTATTTCTTAAATTTCCAACGTTATCAAGTCAGTACACCCAAGCTCGCCCAAGCTTAGAGCAAAGCAATCGCTATATTCGTTTAGAAGATGAACTAACTCTTGTTTCTCATTATAAGTAACATCTTCGTCAGTTTTTATGTCTTCACAATTGATTGAAAGTTTTATTTCTGGAACTTCGTTTAAAGGTTTTTAAAATTTGGTTGTCGAAAACTTCGAAATTGTCTGATTCTGAAGCTTCATTAACCAGGATCGAAACGACACATTCTTCATTTCCTAAACAATCATTGCTTGGAAGCAATTCTACTGCGTCACCTCTAAAAACTCATTGGTTTTCCATTAAGGTAATACTTTGATTTTGACTATTTGTAATAGGTACTTTTGCTTCTCCTTTAACCACTTCCAATAAACAACCTATCTCTTTATTTCTCTTAAACATGACTAATCCGTCATACTGACTTTCAGTCCAACATTGAATCAGATTAACCGTATTTTTCTCGAGTACAGTAGCTTGCTGATTTTATAGTTATACGTGTGTTATCCAAACTTAGCTGCAGTTTATTGAATGGTGCTTCATCGATATGCAATTCGTTACCCATTCTGGCATAAGCTATATGAGGCATATCTAACCATGTTCTACCAATTAACAAATCCACTGGATGATTTTCATCGCCTACAATGAGAACTGTTATGTCCTTTCCTAAGACGGTATCGATTTCAATATCAACTACTGCTTTTCCAAGAGTTTTAGCAGCTAGTGTAATTTGGTTGCCAAATCCCTAAACTTCATTTATTTCAGGAATAACTTCAATGTTTAACTTCTTTGCGACTGATTCTTTCATCAAGCATCCTGAGCTTCCTGTGTCAATTAATGCACTCACCCAGTTTTTATTGTTAAGCTTGGCCATTTTGACGTAGAGAAATGAATTTGAACCATCTCTAATCTTCGTAGTTATTTCGTTATTCTGGAACGTTATTTCCAGAATTCTGCATCTTCTTGGAACAATCCTTCGAATAATGTCCATAATCATTGCAATTGAAGCATTTGGGCTCACCTTTCTCATTACGTAAAGGTTTCCAGTAACCTTGGGTCTTGCTATTTTGTGTTGATTTCGTTTGGGGTACTCGGGGCTTTGATTTACAGTTGTCATATTCAAAACGTTGAAATTGAGCATTACCTTGATTCTTTTCGAATCGAACTGTCTGCTTTCTGTCAGAGGCATTGACCTTATTTCCTCTCACTGTTTCATATTCGTATAACTTGTCAGCGAGTTCTGTAGGAGTTAAGAACTTCGACCACTCATCTATAAAATGATCCTTAAGTTCAAAAGGGACTTTTCTCTTCATCTGGTCTGTAATCATCAAATTTTTCAGACCTTGAAAATCTACAACACCTAATCCTGAGATCCATTCCTCAAAGAAGTTTTGTAATTCAAAAGCAAAATCACTCCATGTACTGTTTGAATTTTGGTGATGAATAAATTTTTGATGGAATTTTTCTGGACTAAGTTTAAAACGTTTCAATAACAACCTTTTAAGGTGTTCATAATCGCTTGCCGTTTCCTCCGACTCTCTTGCGATTATTTGCGAAATTTCGTAAGGAAGCAGTTCCAACAGGTGCGAAACCCAATCCGCTTTTGGTAAATCTGCTCTCCGCGCTTGTCTTTCAAAGAGAACTAAATAGAGACTAATTTTCGCCTCCTTAAGATCAAACTTAAGCATCAGCTTTTGAAAATCGGTATTCGGCCTATTGACAATTGCATCTTGATTAAACAAATTTCTAAGATTCGTATCATTGGGACTATTTTGATATGCAATTCTCAATTTTTCTAACTCAAAAGCTCTTTCTTGTTCTCTTTCTATTCGTTCTCTTTCTTGTTCCCTTTCCAGTCGTTCTCTTTCTTGTTCCCTTTCCATTCGTTCTTTTTCTTGCTTTTCTAACTCAAAGGCTCTTTCTTGTTCTCTTTCTATTCGTTCTTTTTCTTGCTTTTCTAACTCAAAAGCTCTTTCTCTTTCACTAATCATTCTTTCTAACATTAATTTCACAAACTTTTCTTCATAATTTTCAGAGTTTACAATTAATGACTTTAACTCTACAACTTTCATTCTATCATTGGTTTTCAAACCCAACTCATCTGCCAACTCCAATAATTCAACTTTCTTAGCTTTCGCCAAATAAGACATTTTGCACAGAAAAGAAATTCAAATAAACACTATATGAATATTTATCCAACAACTCCTTTACTTGAAGGTTTCCACAATGCGTTGGAGCTCAAAATGTTCCGTCAATGAGTTACACTAGAAATACACTTTGGATAATATAGAAGCACGTGCCTTACATCCGTAACGAAAAGGTTTCCTTATTAACTGGAAAAGTTCATAAAAGCGTTGCACTTAAGAACAAGTCCCATCAGAGCTAAACCTTCGAATAAGACTTAAATTGCAATTTTTCGCCTATGCGATTTTTCAGATAATCATAGTAGTCCTTTATACAAATTATTTCTTCGTAGGATTGTATAAATCATTGATGGACTTTATCGTTGAACGTCGGCGTTGCTCCGTATTGAGTATTCCGTTAGGCTTAATCGTTGGTTGTCGTAATGCGTAAAGAACTTTTACTTAAGTAATTAAAGCTTTTTTTTTTATCGTTGTCCGTTGGCGGATTGTAGATATCAATCCCACTTCTGAAATGTTAAAACCTTTAATAAATAAATGCTACGTAAGGTATTGAAGATATATTTTATTGCCTGTATCTTACGCACTAACTTCAGCTCTGCATATTTCACTCAAACTATCTTGTTCTATCAATATCTTTTTCTTTTTTAACATGAGCCCGTGCATTTAATTATAATTGATGCCAACACATGACGTGGCAGGAATATGATTAATGTCTGAAGGTATCTTGGAGGCAATTTGCGCCATGAATCCTGTAGGGCAGTCTACAAATGTTTGTAGAGCGAGGTGGTGGAGATCTCTTCTGAACAGAACGCTACAAGGCATCCCAGGCATACCCATAAATATTCATGTCTGGGGATTTAGGTGGCCAACGGAGATGTCTAAAGTTAAAGGAGTGTTCCTGGAGTCAGTTTGTAGCAACTCTCGACGTGTTGGGTATCGCATTGTCCTGCTGGAATTGTTCAAGTCCGGCCGAATGCATCATGGACATGAATGGGTTCAGGAGATAGGTAACAGGTAAGTAAGCATCCTGTCCTATCAAAGTCGTCTTTAGGCGTAGGACAGGATGCTTACTTACCTGTTACCTATCAAAGTCGTCTTTAGGCGTATCAGGGATACCATATCACGCCAACTACGCACGTCCCATACCATCACAGATGCTCCACCAACTTGAATAGTCCCATGTAGGTCCCCTTCATGAGGTTGTCTCCATGCACATGCACCTCCATGTGCCTGATACAATTGAAAACGAGACTCATCAGACCAGACGTGTTTCCAGTCATCAGCATTTCAATGGTGGTATTGCGGGCCCACACGGGTCGTAAAGCCTTGCACCTTGTAGTCACCAAGGTACACTACGAGTGGACCTTCGCCTTCGAAAGCTCATGTCAATGATGGCCATTTGAACTGTTTGCACCCTGACACTTGTTGATGCTCCAACATTGAAATCCGCGGCAATTTGTGGAAGTATTGCACTTCTATCTTGTTTAAGGATTATCCTTAGCCATCGATGGTTCCACTCTTTCAGAATTTTTACTGGACTGCACCAATGTTTGAGATTTGATGTTTTACTGGATAATTAATATTCACGGTACGCTAGTGAAATGGTCCTATGAAAATACAAATTTCTTCGCCACCTTGGAGATACTATGTCTAATCTCTCGAGCATAACGCCACTTTCAAAGTCCCTTAAATTTTAATAATCTGCCATTGTTACAGCAGGAATCGATCTAACAGTTTTGTCAGACACCTGTTGTCTTATATAGACGTTTTCGATTGCATCGCGTAACGCTGATTGATGGCATACCTCCGTTATTTGACAGCGCACGCCTATACCAGTTTTTCTGGTTCTTCAAAGTACTACAAAATAAGTAATAGTAAAAAGTAAGAATGGCATACTAAAAAAATAAGTACTTGTTTTTTAGATGAAATAATTGACGCCTATTGCATTCTGCAGCAAAAATTTTCAAAGGAATTCTCATTTGGGTTATTGGTTTATTCTGGCTGGTTTGAGTTAATAAAGATGATGGCAAGGACTTAAAACCATCGCTGATATCCAAATCAGAACTTTCCTTTTCTTCATAAAGAGGCAAAATAATAGTATTGCTTTTCTACCAAAATTTTTTTTGTGAAATTGAAATTAAAAATAAAAATTGCTACCAATTATTTAAATAAAAAATTTTAATGCATTAATAAATTTTTGTATATTAATCATAATTTATATAATAAAATTTTATTCATAATAATTCATTATATATTAATATTATATCTTTAATAGTACAACTGTTACTAAGTAATTATCTTTTTTATATAATTTATGTAATATACAGTTGGTGTAATGTAAAGGAGGCTTTGAGGCACAAAACTTTGAACTAGAGATTTGAATTTTTTAGTGCTTCATTATGATAACAAAATGCAACTTTGTAACATACAGGCTAATGGAAATTCAAAAATTAATTTTTTTCGATCCACCCTAGAATGCAACCATATTGTTACTAATTTCTGTATATTTGTAAATATTTCGTAGTATTATTTATGTAAAAAGGAAAATTTATGTACACTTTGCATAAGGCAGTGCAAGAGCTCTTTACTTCGCTTTCCTGCAATGTGTCTCTTAATGCTTAAAAACGAGTTTTACAGAGATAATGCTGGAAAACGAGTTTTACGAGGAACAGACCATTTAACATTATGGTTAATGGCAATCTCGCCAAGTTGGCGACAATTTTGGAGACTAATTTTGGTCGCCAAATTTTACAAGAAATCGCCAAATGTCGCCAAACTTGGCGACCATTTGGCGACATTTTCGGTCCCCATGTACATGTATAGGGCTTTTCGACTACGATCTGGGAAATCCTCCAAATTTCTATCTCTAGAAGATTCACGAAGGATTGACTTTCCTATATAAGGCCAGGCGAGAGTTGAGTTACTGTCTCTCAGTGAGCATTCAGAGTAGTTCTAAAAACGAACTGTATTGCATTGTCTTTTGCGGTGATTTTAGCAGTTGTGTATAAAGTTTTTAACTGCTGTTGTACTCGATTGTCGTGTAAAGAGCTGTATTGAGACTATTAGAACGATGAGTTCTGGAGTTGTAAGAGAATCTGCGAGTTATATCGGAATAAATTTCTGCAAGTATTGATCTGCTTTGGCTTCAAATCTTTCGAACCCATCCACGCAACAACTGGTGGCAGCGGTGGGATTTGAATGGTGATAACCAGAGCGACGGCAGAACAAGATGAAAAATTTAAACAGATTTTTGCTTTCATGCAAGAAATGAAGAAGGAAATATCCGAAGGGCGGGAAGAAATGAAAGCGAGCCAAGAAGAGATGAAGAAAGATATTTTCTCTAGCCAAGAGGAAATGCCGAAGAATATTCCTGCGATCTCTGCCGGACAGGAGGATTTAAAGGAGTCTTCGAATGCGACTCCAACTTGGCAGGAGATTTCCATCTATAGTCCTACGACAAAGCAATATTGGGCCCTCTGGGACTCTCTCCATATTCGAAACGGCGTGCTGTACCGGAAGTTCAAATCTGATGATGGAAAATCATCCCGATGGCAGCTGTTACTTTTAAGATCCCGAGTCACAGATCTTCTTAAAGAACTACAAAGCAGTCCAACTGGAGACCACTTCCGAGTAATGAAGACGTTGCAAAGAGTTCGAGCGCGGTTCTACTGGAGTAAGGCGAGGGATGACGTGGAGAAGTGGTAGCGATTATGTGATGCCTGTGCAGCCCAGAAATTACCGAAGGAACGCAGTCGAGGAAAACTGGAACGTACAACGTGGGAACTCCTTTTGAACGGATTGCGTTTGACATCTTGGGACCACTACCACGATCTGCTGACGGCAACAGATACATCATTGTTGTCATGGATTATTTTACGAAGTGGCCCGAAGCGTATCCTATCCCTGATCCAGAGGCTACCACCGTTGCAGAGGTAATGGTTAAGCGCTGGATTTCCAGATTTGGAGTGCCTCTTCAGTTACATTCTGATCAAGGAAGGAATTTTACCTCTGCTGTAATGAAAGGACTTTGTGATCTACTTGGCATTGACAAAACACAGACGATGCCTTTACACCCACAGTCGGATGACATGGTTGAGAGTTTTAACAGAACCATCCTCAATAACCTCTCACTGATATTTTCCAGAAACCAACAGGACTGGGATCATAAGTTACCTTTGTTTCTTCTGGCCTATCGCAGCGCTGTTCATGAGACTGCCGGCTATTCCCAATCCCAGATGCTCTTTGGTCGTAACCTTCGTCTGCCTTGCGATTTGTTGTTTGGACGCCCTCAGGATGCACCTTCATCGCCAGAGGAGTACGTCGAGGATCTTCAGGCACGATTTGAAGCTGTGCACAATTTTTCCTGAGAGCGAATCCACTTGGCAACGGAGAAGATGAAAACCAGATACGACACGAAGGCTACAGGACATCAATTCCATGAAGGTGACAAGGTTTGGCTCTGGAACCCAAAATGACAAAAATGATTTTCTCCCAAACTTCAGTCTCACTGGGATGGTCCTTACTCAGTCCTCGACCGGCTGAATGATGTCGTGGTCCGAATCCGTAAGTCATCTAATTCTAAACCTAGAGTCGTTTATTACGACAGGTTAGCCCCTTACTATGGTCATAGTTTGTAATCCCCCTAATGTATAAAGTGTATATAGTTATTAAGACCATGGTCACATGTGTATATAAGTTTATTGTTTATTTATTTATTCGGAAATGTTTCTGTGTTTCTGTATATAAATTAGTCAGTTTAGTAAGTTTTATAGTTTTGTAATGAACGCAGAGTGTTTGCTTTGAAAGTAAGCCTTCCTTTCTGGGTACTGTACTTCCCGGGACGTGCAGTCCTTGGGATGGGGGCAATATGTTATAAATTTCTGTATATTTGTAAATATTTCGTAGTATTAATTATGTAAAAAGGAAAATTTATGTACACTTTGCATAAGGCAGTGCAAGAGCTCTTTACTTCGCTTTCCTGCAATGTCTCTCTTAAAGCTTGAAAACGAGTTTTACAGAGATAATGCTGGAAAACGAGTTTTACGAAGAGCAGGCCATTTAACATTATGGTTAATGGCAATCTCGCCAAGTTGGCGACGGTTTTGGCGACTAATTTTGGTATCCCCATGTACATGTATAGAGCTTTTCGACTACGATCTGGAAAATCCTCCAAATTTCTATCTCTAAAAGATTCACGAAGGATTGACTTTCCTATATAAGGCCGGCCGTATGTTGAGTGAGTTGAGTTACTGAGTTAGTTGTCTCTCAGTGAGCATTCATAGTAGTTCTAAAAGTGAACTGCATTGCATTGTCTTTTGCGACAATTTCAGCAGTTGTGTATAAAGTTTTCAACTGCTGTTGTGCTCGATTGTCGTGTAAAGACCTGTATTGAGTCTATTAGAACGAGAAGTTCTGGAGTTGTAAGAGAATCTGCGAAGAGTTATATCGGAATAAATTTCTGCAAGTATTGATTTGCTTTGGCTTCAAATCTTTCGAACCCATCCACTCAAGAATATGGCACATAGGACATCATGTCTCAGTGGCGGCCCGTGATCGAAAATGTTAGTGCAGCCGGAAACATGCGACTCCCCCCCCCCCCCATCCCCCAGTCACACACACTTTCCACAATAATGTACAATCATACTAGAATTTTTTTTTTAAATTATCTTTTTAAAAATTCGGATTCCTTTGCACTTAAAAGTACATAATTAGTAATGATGTTTAAATGAAAAACATTTCACTTTTATTCAAAAATTAATTAACTAATTAACATTTAACTCGTTATTAGGGATGGAACGGATATCCGGCAAATATCCGATATCCGGCATATCCGGCTGATTTTTCAATATCCGAAACCCCGTCGGATATCCGATTTGAAATACCGGACATCCGATAATTTCATTCGGATATCCGGCTATATATCCGGCCACCAGGTATCCACAAGAAATAATTTTTTGCAAAAAATAATGATCTTTTTCGGACAAAGGGGACACCGCATCCTACACTTTTTTTTCAATTTTTTTCTTTCTTGGACATAAATTGCAACATAATTGCGTATTATTGGCGCCGAGTTGATAAGCATAAACGATTCCTCCAATCTTTTTCCATACACATCCTTCATACGTGTTTTGCAATATGTTCTTTTCATTCCAAGTTTATGATCTGATTAATTCCAGATGTTATATTTGAATGCTTCTCCGTAAAACACGAACCGAAATACTAATAAATAGTACTTTTTTTCCATAACATAAGTCTTCCCACTTCCTCCTTTTTTTCTGACATTTGCTAGCGAGTAAAAAGCAATAAATAGCCAATGCGCACTTCTCAATGTTTTTTTTTTTTTTTTTTTCTATCGACGATAATACCCTACCCCTTTATGCTGTGAATGGTATGGTCTAATTTCTGATTTTTCATTGGCAGAAGTTGAAAGCTGGTATATTTTTTCTGACGTAAAATGAAATATTGTAATTTTTAGGTCTTTAACGCAGCGCCACAATGTGGAATTATATTTAGCTCTCTAGAATGTCTTGAATCATAGTTTCCTCCAATTACAATCCAATTTATAATTTTTAATAATGGTTCATTTAAAATCACCTATTTGGAAGTATTTTAAAATTAATGGAAATGACGAAAGCAAAGCCCTCTATGTGTTACTTGCTCCACAGAATCGTTTAAAAAATATATTGTGCGCGGCAAAAGCCCAAAATCCTTTTCCAGCCTTATGGAACTATTTAATGAGTGTGCATAAGGAAATTCACCGAAGCTTAAAAGACTCACTAAATGCATCAAATATTGATGAACAAGAAAAAACAATTCATCAAAACAAGAAATGCACGCAGACAACATTGGAATCGACATTATATGTACCAGAATTGTGGAGTTTAGATGATCCTAAAGCAAAAGCCTTACCCACAAATATATGTAAGTACTAATTTTGTTTGTTATCACCTTGCTGTGTGTTTTTCGGGTAAAAGTAATATGGAATATTTTTGCAGACTTGAGGAAGATTATCTTATGTTTATATTACATGATACAAGGTAAGAAGTTGAGTAACAATTTGCAAACGTATTTCTGAAATATTTTCATCACATTTTAGATTGTTTGGTACAATTTTAAGTAACACACAAACAAAATGGTGATGAAGTTTCAAAATTGTTCAGAAAGTGTAGGTATTGGCATCACTAAAACATCGTTTCATCAACTAAAGTTTAAATAAAAAAATTAACTCAGTGGCGTGACAGCCCGTGTGGACCAAGGCCTGCTGGGCCCAGCTCAGCTTTCTTAGACCGAATATCCGGCCGGATATCCGGTGAAATCCGTTTCGGATATCCGTATCCGGTAGACATGGTACCCCGGATATCCGAAATCCGGTATCCGGCAAAACTCACATCCGTTCCATCCCTACTCGTTATAATTAGCATATTTTTGGATTTTTGAACAATTACTCGAATTTTATAGAGCCAAGAAAAGAAATTATGGTTGGAAATTGTTCGTAATTTCATTCTGAATGTTATGAACCTCCATCTAATTTCTAAAATATATGTATTTCTTAATAGAATTTTTTTAACATTGAATTAAAAAAAAATCGTAATTTTTCTAAAAACTTTTGCATTTAAGGGAGTTGGAGTTTCAGACATGTGTCCAACCTTCCCATGTTAAAAAACACGTTACTTAAGGAAAATTTTCTCAGCTAATTACCTACTTATCAACTTGAAAAAAATCACACATATGCTTATTGGACATTTTTATACAAATTGAGAGTAGCATTTAAAAAAAAAATTTGTTTTGTTCTTTAAAAAAAAAATGTCTGGTGTTGTATAGAATTTTTAAAAATTGCAATTTTCGGTGACAATAAAATGGTATAAAAACTCCAATTATTAAAATATTAAAAAATCCTACTCTCAAATTGTGTAACATATAGTTAAGAACATATAGTAAAAATTTTAGGAATTTATAAGTTTTTGAATAAATGTTCCTTACCTATCCAAAATTGCTGTTTTGAGAAATCTGCGGCCGAAGTTGAAAATTCAGTGCATACCACTCCCCATAGGCAGGATCATCCGGATTTCCTTCATTTTCATCTTCCAATTTCCTCTTTAATTGCCTATTCCTTTGTCGTGCTCTTTTAAATAGTATGTCAACGACTTTTTCAGCTCTCCTGATCCTCAACATGACCAAATACTGCATCTCCGAGATAGTGTTGTCACCAATTCCAATACGAAGCTTTTGTAGAACTTTTAATTTTCCGACATTTCCATCATTGAACGAAACGACAGCCTCGTACTCCCCTAGGAAGAAAGTTTCATCTCCACAAAAACTGTTTTTGGAATGAATGTCCGCTATTAAGGCTCTCGCTTGGATTTTGAGTCTTGCCATGAAGGCATTTTTTCAATAATTCGGGATCAACCAGGTCCTGAAATATGGGCTTAATTGTCTCCATAACTGCCAATGGTAATTTAATAGTGTGATGGTACGAAGAATTATCTCTCAAAGACGTCTGGTATTTGCACCAAGAATCGTCCGTATTTGGGCCAAGTCCATGATTTGGAGAGACGTTGGAGGAGATCTTGTGAAAATGCAATACCCAGATATCTTGTTACATCGCCTTCACATTGTGTGTGTTCCTTCGGATTGCTATTCCGTAATACAACTGTATTTTATCTATTTGGGCGTCGGTCAGTCTCTGTTACGGCCAGAGATAACTTTATCGTCTCCGAGTTTTACGCCTTTCGTTTTATCTTTTAAGCGACGGAGGCTTATTCCATGCGCTTTTGCACATGGCCTACACAATCCAGCTTGTTAATTTTACTGCTATCATATTTACCCTTTCTTTCAATTACTTTAAATGCTTTCGAGACACCATCTCCTAAATATTGTAAATACCTCACTTTATAGAGAGAAAGAGACCTTTCGAACATCCCTTCAACTTCCATTCCGCCACTGCAGCCTTCATAGTTTAGTGAACAGATTTTTTCATCATTCTTTTTAACTTTACGTTTGCAGTATTTTGACATAACGGATATATCAATCACTTTACCCGAGTCGAAGCTAATGACAGAAACAATTCCGTTCATTGATCGATAACCACGTTTTTTCCAAGATCCACTATGGCCATGGATAGATCCCGAGAGTTAATTTGTGCAACAACTTCTTCAACGACTTTCTTCATTGAAGCTTCACAGACAGACTTGGATGCTTCACGAAGTACTTCAATGTATTGATTGAATTTTGTGGGTGGACTGGGTAAATTCATTATCCCACAAAATGTTTTAGCAGCTGTACTCCGTTTCCAATGGCACGGAACGCATAAACCAATCTGGTATTGGCAGTATAGAAATGTTTTGTTTTTTCTTCATCACTGTGCACATTTAAGCTGCAAAAAGAGCATTTGAAATTACAGTTGTCACAGTAAAGTTTCAAAGCAGTTGGTAATCCTATACCAATACCGGCAATCTTCAACATCATCGGGCCTTCTTTACAGTTTTTGCATGCAGTTGAATTGGAAATTGCATCAGATAATAAAATTAAATCAATTTTAATATTCTGTCTTGAATTTTGATCTTTGAAATAAGATTCATATGTTTTTCCAAAATCGATCTGTTTCTTTTTTGTTGAACTAATGGGCCTAATTTCTGTATCACAAACTTCAGCAGTTGATGTTTGTAAACTAGTATTGCTTCCTTCATCAAAAGTCTGTTCAACAACATCAGCAGATACACGTGGTTTGTAGCCAAAACCTGTTGACCGACGACTTTTAAACACTTTACCAGTATTCCTTGGCATATTAAATAAAAAAAATACAGCAATAAAATTAAGCTAAAATCTTCAATAAACGAATCTCTAATCTTCAATAAACGAATCTCTAATTTTCAATAAACGAATCTTTAATCTTCAATCATAAAACGATATCCAATTCGAAAATTAGAAACAGCGGCATGGAAAAGTTCGAAAGAAAATAGGTAGTGAACTACAGTAAAAGTTAACATCTGTTTCCATTCCGAAAAGAAAACTTTCAAAAATAAATATTAATAAAAGAATAGTAATAGTATAAGCAAAAGTTTGGCATGATGTAGCAGACGATAGTGAGAAGACGAAACTACGAACTGCGGCACAAAAATTTTTCAAAAATAAAATAAGAATACTTCTAATTTAGTGAGGATAAAACTTTTTGCACTGTTGGATTTAGAAATGTTTAAAATATTTTTTAGAATAATAATCTCAAAATCGATTTTTTTATGTTTTTAAACTCCGACTCTCCTTAAAAATGTTGTAAAATTCATTTTTTTCCCAATCAATATGACTGAGGTTCAAAATATATAATAGTTAATGTAGATTTGAATTCTCAAATAATTTTTCAATAAGATGACATCAAACTTCAGTTATCACTGTTTAAATGAAGTTGCACGTGCCAAAAACTCGATTTTATCGAAAATGAGTTTCAAGTATTGAAACTTATTTCCAGAACAAAATAGTACTTCAAACTAATAATAACTTTCAAGCCTTCAGTGATATCATTATCTTGTGAAAATTCCATCTAGAGATTATTTTAAAGCAGAAATTCTCATAGGCCGCCGAAATCGGAAAATCGCTGATCTGGCTGCCTCGCTATGCATTACGGGGAGGGAAGGCTCTATTGGTTTTCATTGGATATCATAACAACGCATAGCAACGTCGCAGACGAAATGCGTTCGAGGAACACATGAGGCTGCAGTTTGGAGAAAGATCACCTTGATTGGAAACAGTTTTTTTCCATTAGTGAATTGAGTATTGAGGCATGAAGTTTTAGCAATTTATCGAATTTTTCTTTTACACTTACCGTAGAAATTAGATCTTTATTTTAGAAAATTGTAAATATATAATTTTAGTTTTGAACTAATAAATTTAGATGCAGCACGGCTGCATAGGCTGCAGTGCACGAACCGCCACTCTCATGTCTACCAGTAGTTTTTAATTGTAGAACGCCAACTTGGTACCTCGAGCTTAAGTCCTTTCGCTTGCTCCGCATTCGGCCTTTAAAATAAATTATTTTAATAGGATATCTTCTATCACTTATTATCGAAAATTATTTGAAGCTATAATGCGAACACAGTTTCTTCATGAATGCTGTATCGCAGCAGGAAGTTTCGAAATGCCATCTAGGAAGTATAAATGTGATGCAATTTTAATGTCAGTTACTATCACTATTGTTTTATTAAGATTTTCTAAATTTGAAAAGAATATCAACAATAAATATTACTGTTCTAAAGGAGGAGGAGGAAAGAGAGGGGAAAAGTCAGGTATAATACTCCTTCTGGATCCGCCAGTAAATGCATCAATTTTCTTTGATTGAACTCTAAATCCACCCCATTAGTTAACTCCACGGATTCTTGTTATTGTTACTAATTTTTATCATTATTTACATAAAATGTTTTTAGAATCAACTAAAGAAAGAAAAAAAACTGTTAAGTGTGATCTTCGCTTGAAGAAACAATAAAGTTGTAAACTGTAAATTACGTGTGTTTTACCTATTTTCTTTCCTGCTGCAGTTCATTTTTAACGATAAAATACAATCGCTTAGCTTTCAAAACTGGTTTAGCGTCCAAACCGTCAGTTCCGCAGCAACTCTACTTTTCTATTTTAAATACGTTTTTCCTTTTTATCAGAACTCTTGTAGTGCATATCTATAGATGTATGTTCCAAAAGGAACTTATTTTAATCCGGAAAGAATTTTTATTGCAATACTAAACAAATAAATATTATGACGTTAGACAAACGTATAAGATTGTGACCTCATATTTAAAATATTCATACATTGCAGATCTTTAAGAGGAAGCAGGATGTTTAGCTCTCAACTTAACCATGTCGGAAAACTAGCGACGACAAATTAAGAAAAATTTGAAAGCAAAAAGTCATGGGCGATTCTGCTGCGAAGTAACCGAGTAAATATTAAATAATCACGAAAAAACGCTGTTTTGTTCACAATAATCGAAGAAACTCGCCCATATTTGAAGAGAAATGGCCGCATCTTTCGCTCTCTCTCGCACAAGATGTGCTTCGAGTGGCTTTCTAAAGCAAACCATGATTGCTAAATGCCAATCTGCAATCGGTGCCAGGCGTCTTGCTATGTCCGCAGTCTGTCATCTGGCCGGTGAACCTGACGGTCCCCGGGTCGTGACAAAAGAGATACCAGGACCCAAATCCTCATCCCTGAAAAACGAGCTGAGCACTCTCCAAAACCCTGCGACAGTTCAGTTCTTCATAGATTACTCCAAGTCCCAAGGCAATTATCTGTGCGACGTCGATGGAAATGTCTTCCTTGATGTCTACAACCAGATATCCTCTATGCCCCTTGGATACAACCACCCATCGCTCATCGAGGCCGTGAGGAACCCCGCCAATATGGAGGCCTTCGTCAATCGCCCCGCTTTGGGAGTTCTGCCCCCCAGCGATTTCGTCGACAGGCTGAACTCCAGCCTCATGTCCGTTGCTCCTCCAGGTTTGAAAGAAGTCCAGACCATGGCCTGCGGTTCCTGCTCCAATGAGAACGCTTTCAAGGCTGTGTGTTTCTGGTACAAATACAAGGAGCGAGGAGGCAGCCCTCCCTCAGAGCAAGATCTGAGGTCGTGCATGGTGAATGAAGCCCCAGGAGCAGCCAACCTTAGTATTTTGTCCTTCATGGGTGGCTTTCATGGGCGAACCTTTGGAGCCCTGGCTACCACCCATTCCAAGGCCATTCACAAACTGGATGTACCATCTTTTGATTGGCCGATTGCTGATTTCCCCAAGTACAGATACCCACTGGAAGAGTTTAAGAAGGAGAATGAAGCTGAAGATTCCAGATCTCTGGCTCATGTTGAAGATCTTATCCATACTTATAAACGCAAGCGACCAGTTGCTGGTCTTATTGTGGAGCCCATTCAGGCAGAGGGTGGCGATAATCACGCCTCTGATGATTATTTCAGGAGGCTCCGAAAATTATGCCTAAACAAGGGGGTTGCTTTTATTTGCGATGAAGTCCAGACGGGAGGTGGTCCCACTGGCAAGTTTTGGGCTCATGAGCATTGGGATCTAGAGGTTCCACCGGATGTAGTTACCTTCAGCAAAAAAATGTTAACGGGGGGATACTTCTACAGGGATGAGTTCAGACCAAAGGAAGGTTACAGGGTCTTCAATACTTGGTTGGGCGATCCTTCCAAGATGGTTCTCTTGCAGGAAGTTATTAAAGTTGTGAAGGAACAAAACCTTCTTAAGAATATGGAGACCACAGGTATAAGTTTAGTAAAGGGATTGAAAGATCTTCAGAGTCAATATCCGGGTAAGATTTTTAATGTTAGGGGAAGGGGTACGTTTGCAGCAATGGATTTTGTGGATGGGGCGGCGCGAGATAAGGCTGTAAAAGCCTTGCATAAGCAAGGTATTCACTGTGGGGGTAGTGGGAATAAAACCTTGAGAATTAGGACGGCTTTAATTTTTGAAAATAAGCATGCTAATATATTCTTGGACCGCTTGAATCAAGTGTTGAAGGATGGTTTTTGATGTGGCTTTGGGGAAACTAAAGATTTTACTATATATTTGTTACAAAAATATTAGGCAATTAACAAATTTTAGTGATTTTTATGCAGGAAAATCTAAATCATCCTCTATAAAAAAAGGAAAAATTATATACTTTTTTATATATTTTTAAAAATTAATCTTAGCTCTAAAACTAATCAAATTTTATCCTCTCGTGACTTTCTGTAAATAATGTATGAATTAATAATGCATTCATAAAAAATATTAGGCCTTAGTGTAGGTATTCTGTAAACAAATTGTAAAGGTGCATTTTTTTAAAATTTAAAGCTATAAATAATCGCTTTTAATTTGTTGACCAGATCAGTTATTTAGGTATTTACAAGTTCATTTCGGGAAATACTTTATTTATATGCTAAACCAAGTGTTTTCATCATTTTTATTGAATTTTATAAATGAAGGATACGGGGTATAAAAGCATATTGTTAACCAAAGTAAATGTATTAAAAAACAAGTTCTTTTGCTCTGACAATGCAGCTTTTTGCTGATCAAGAAAAACTTAGTTCACCATTTTCTCTTGTACTAACTCCTTTTTCTTACAATGACGCTACAAACTAATAGTTCTTTTTATGTGCTACTTGATGTTGTGAGAATCTTAATTTTAACATATATTTGACATGTACCTTTTCCCCCTGTATCTTTCAGGAAGAAGTTCTAATTTTATTGATCAATTTACTTTAGAATGTATAAATGTTAGTTTTTGTGCCATCTTTGCTGCTTTGTTTAACAGGTTAATGGGTTACTCTTCCATTAGACAGGTGTTAGATAAAAATTACCCAGCGATAACTCAAACTAATAACCTTCCAATCTGCGAAGAAGTTGCTATAGCAACCTCAAACTAATGAATAAATATAAAAGTCCATGAGGTGAAAATATTATTTTTGTGTAAACATTTTAGCTTGGTGGTACTTCACCAACTTTCAGACTTGGCGGTTTTTGGTACCCGTCTAACGAAAGAGTACCAGTTAATGCTGTTGCGTGTTGTTAATATTTCAAGTTACAAATTATTATATTCAATGATGTTTTTAATTGTTTATGTTTCAAGGTACAAGCTATTATATTCAGTTATATTTTTAATTGTTTATTAACTTTTGAAATTAGTATAATCTCTGTTTTATAATCTTTAAATTTATATTATATGCTTTTATACATATATCGTTATAGCTATTAGAAAAAACAGAAATTGTTTAGAATTGAATGATTTATATTAGTGGTGCTTATGAATTTTTACCGTTAAGTATTTTTATATTGATAGCTTTAAATAATTTTTCTGTTTATGTGAAGTATATTATAAATGTATGCGCTTACAATTTCATTTATCTAAAATAGTACAATTAATTTTCTGGAATTACTTAACTGAATGAATTGAATATATTATCAAGTTATCAGGCTTAAGTTTGTTAAATTTGTCATTCCTTTAAATTTTCATGAGTATATATTTCTAACTTTTTAGATATGTGTTTTATATATTCATTTATATCAATATCAGGCAGTTTTGGGTCACTTTTTTTTATCAACCTAATAATAGTTTTTTTTTTAATTTATCAATCTTTCATATCTGGAACTGAAATTTTGCCAAACTTGCTGGCAGTGTGCCATTTCAAATGAGAACAAATATGGCAATCTTATATGATATTTAATGTTTCACTGAAATAAGCAACTTTTTCTCGTTGCCACATTCTAGCTAATTTGGTTGTGGCAATAAAACTGAACTGTACCAGGTTGCAAAGTTTAATCATTTAAAGGCTTTTTTCAGATAAAAATTTGGGCCGTATTTTAATACTCTTATGAAACAATTTTCTTTTTTAACAGTTGTCAAAAATTCCTTGCTAATTGTCAGCTGTTTTTATTGGGCACCTGCGAAATAATTTACTGTGCATTCTAATTTTTTTCAGTGCTAAGTAATTGTGTGGGCAATATTTAGTTGTGGCAACAATTTTGTCCAAAGAAATGAAAATTAGCTCCGCAGGCACATTTTTTATGGCTTTTCAAAGGTATCTCTTTTGTAGTCTAGAGATAATAAGTACAATGATCTAAATTTTGTTTGAGTTTGCCATTATCACCGTTTCTTATCTTCAGGTACTACAGTTATACAAGTTTTGTGTTATTATTATCCATTCTTATTCATCAGCTATATATCAGTTATAATAATTCATTATATCAGCTATAATAATTCATAACTAACAATTATGATGAATTATTTATTTTGTAAGGATAAACCTCTTATTGATGTATACTGTATGAATTTTCCTGTATCCTACATTTATGTATTTACATAAGATCAAATTTTTATTAAGTTGATTTGAAAGCACAATTAGATGTACAAATTCTCTTTTGAGTAATTTGGTCTTGTGAACTTTCCTTAATTCCCATATTGAATAAATAGAAATTAATATCTTCATATATTTTTTCATCGTAATTTATTAAAGAAATATTTTTTTTTTTACTTTGAAACCCATATTCAGAGTGTTCATCAACAATGAAAATGGAAATTTTGTTAAAACTATAAATATCGGGGAATTTTTTGAAAATTTGCACATAATCAGTGAATTAATTTTTCCTCTTTTTTTTTTAAGTTAAAGAAACGATAAAAATTAATACTTCTAAAGTGAAAAATCTAATTTTCTATCAATTTTAATATCTTTAGAAAAATTATAAACAAATTAAATTTTTGCAATAAATTTCCTTAATTGAGTTGTACCCCCCATTATCGTAATATAATACTAGTTACCTAGATTTATCTTGGACAGTAGTCGGCAAACACCTTAGTCAAAACAGCCAAAGATCAGCATCACAGTGATTCTTTGAGAGCCAAATTTTGTTTCAAAAACCATGTTTTTTAGTAGTCGGTTTAAACTAGCTGCTGGCATTTAATGAAATTAAACTAGATATCGTTAAGGTGCTTTTCCATTTTGCCACAGCAAATCTCGCCAAGCAGACTTTATTAGTGTAAACACACAATAAAAATTTTTTTTATAAAAGATTACAAGCAGGGATCGTCCGTTTGGCGTCGATTCTATAATTTTTGGCGAGTTTATTGCCTGCTCCAACGAAATAGAAAAGTTCCCATATTAATAATAATCTTGTCAATTGATAAATTAGACCACACTCAATTAGCTAAAGAGCCGCAGGTGACCCGAACAATGGTCTAGGAAATTGAAACCCTATGGACACTTTGTAATATAATGAATATTACTTTGTTCATTGTAACGTTTTTCTGTCGATTGTCATCATAACTGTGCAAGAACTTCCATTTCTTTTATTGATGGCAATTGACCATGCACTCAGCCCTTGTAAAAAGTATTGGAAGTACCGAGGTTATTTCATTAGGATTTAAAGTATTAAAAAAATAATAGTACTAAGCTTAATGTTGCTGTTTGCTATTAAATTTAAGACAGTTGCAATTTTCAACTTGCTAGTAACAGTTTCTGAAATAGCTATGGATAAATCATATTAAAATTAAAACTGGATGGATTACATTAAAAATGTAAAGTGTAGGTGTGCATGAATAATCCCTTTTTTCTCCACAATGTGATGCAATTGTTTTGACAAATCTAGATTAGTGAATGTTTCGTCTTGTATTGATGTTTGTTGCATTGTAAACTCATTTTTGTATTGTGAAATGTTTAGGTGCTAATGTTGTGTTTTCATATTTTGAAAACTTGCAGAAGTTAGTGCTTCTGATTTTGGAACGGACCAATCGTTTATTTTTCTAATTGTTTTCAAATGACCCTGTTGATTAATATGTCTTCCATTTTAGACAGATATGTATTTGATGTCGCACTTTGCCCTAATGACTAACTTTGTATTTGCATCACTTTGCATTTAGTTAATGTTCATATAAACTTTTTTTCATTTTTGCTTGGATTTGAAAAAGACTGCATTTGCGCTATGCAATAAATCCTGTTGTACAACAATGTTTACAAGTCTGTTTAAAAAAACCTGTAGAAATAAGCAAAATATATGCGACTACTAAGATGTACAATTTTTCGTCATAACTTTGTTGTATGTTTCCTATTCAAATTGTAAGAGTAGTCTTATTCAGTCATTTAGCATGGGCTTAAAGTTACTTTTTTTTTATGGGCAGCTTGTGGAATTTTATTATTGCTTTGATTCTTTTATTGATTTTTAACCATTATTGTGTATCTTATCAGCCATAAAAAATATATGATATTGCTCTCTATAGGTCATCAATAGAACTAATTGTGAAGTTAAATGTTTACACTTACAATATTTAACCAATTTGTATTGTATATTTCATATTTAGTAATGAATTTATAAAGAGTAGCAAGTGTTATTTCCCATGCCAAATGTAAGAAATTGGATAATTGTCCATTTACTTGAGTGCTATATTTGTTTATTTTCAAAATAGACACGATAACATTTGTTTCAGATTGTTCTGCTATGTATTGTTTTGCTATTTTGTTTAAATATGTTTTGAGATTATATAGATTAAAATTTTATGTTAACTTTTGTAGTTTTATTTTATTATAAGATTATTTTCAGATTGAAATGCTAGAACATATGTTGGAAGTAAATCTTGACATAAATTACCAATATTATGTATGTGCTACTTATAAAGCTACTGGTCTTGGCTGTAACAATGGCAATTTCGTCACCAACTTAGCAAGACGTTCGTTTACGAGTACTTTGTTGTGAGTATGCAAGTATTAGTCTAAAGAAATAATACGAGTGGTGACCATCAAACATCATTCTGAATATTTTATATAATGTAGAGACAAGTTAATCGATTACGAGTATACTGGTCTGCCTGGGCAAAAATGGCCGAAGTCGGCCAAAAGTTGACTTTGAATTAGTTCAACTAATTAATCCGATTGCAAATACAGGGTTTGCATTTGTCCTAAAATTCCTAATATTCCTTAAATTTTTGTTTCTCCCTAAATTTGTACTTAAATTTTTTGATAATTCCTGAAAAAAATTAAAAACTTTAAAAAATTCCCCGATTTTTCTCAACGTCAACATTCAATTAATGTGTAGTTAATAATACTTCTAACGATTTCTTCGCATAACTTGGTTACACATAAAGCAATATTTTTTCATTAGTCATTAAAACAAATTTGGGCAATTCCATGATAGGATCAACCAAGCAATAAGCTTAAGAGCTGAATTTTAAGTAGTAATGAACTATAATGTGATATATTTAGTTTTGAATAAATTAGGAGGTCTTAAACATAAGTTAATTATATATGCATTTGTAAGTTACATTTTGTGACTGCAAAAGAAACTTTTTTTCTCCTAAATATATAAACATTATATATATATATTTATAATATTTTTAAAATTTGTAAATATATTGTAAACAATACTCTAACATCCTAGCTTGAAATTAGATAGGTCACGTTATTAGTTTTTTGATTTTTAAGAAAATTTCAAAAAGGCACTTCAGTAATTTTACGACCGACACCAAAACATCTAACAATTTAGTCTGTGTGAACTACACAAATGCAAATAATCTGCAGTTTTGTTTTTAAAGCAAGATTGTATACCTCTTTAATGCTATGTATTAAAATTTTGTTAATATTCAGCAATTCTTATATAAATCATGGTGTCGGTTGTAAAAAATAATTTTACAACCAAAACCGTTACAACTTCAAAAACATGCAGCTAATTTAAGCTTTAAATTATTGTTTAGTATTTAAACTAACCAAATACATGTTTTGTAATTATAAATATAATAATGCATTTTACACTTATTAGGTTGAAATCGTACATTACCTTATATTTTATCTAGATTGTTTAAACTTAATATTGTAGGCTGTATTTCGAATATACTATATAAAATATAATTTTTTAACACCTCAACTCAATGTTTTTTATTGCTAGGATTAAAATCATCAACCCACTTCTCTACTGAATTTTCTGATTTTATAAATGTGGTTGCATGTGACACATTATCCAAAATATGTTTGTCTATTCAATACAGTAGTTGCAGCAATAAAATTCTTAACTTTAACTTCAAACCCGACAATGAGAACCAGCCAGTAAAATGTTAAAAGGCGATATAAAGAAGAATAATTATTAAATCTCTCACTGTAAAAGGAACACTCGATGAATTACCGAATCATCTCTAAGTCTTTCCTCATACATATGTTTATAAAACAAAATCAGGCAATATGCAGATTTTAAGTCAAAAGTTGACAGAAAAAAATATAATAATTCAGTTAGATATTTCCGAAAATGCAACGCTCACTCTTTAGAATGATATCCAATCTGTACATTCGCCAGCAACTTTGCCGCTCAAGCATGGTTGGTGGGTGGAATTTTCCTGGCGCAAGGGCAACACTAGGGCCAAACTGCGCCGGCCGCTCATGCATGGATTGATAGACATAGCTCTGAGTATCGTAGTTGCTTCTGATAATTTAGACCAAGCAAAATAATCAATTTGCAAATTTGTGGAGTATGGTTTTTCAATGTTAAGGTCTAAGTAGAGTAGGGTTTAATATGTTAATGTATTTTCAGGTGATTCAAGGTCACGATTCAAACAACAGAGATACTTATTTTCCAATTCATTTAAATATTTGAAACATCGCATGAAAAAAAAAAAATTAACCAGGAACTTTTTACAAGTTCACATGGCAAAAGATCCATAATAATAATAGGTTTGTATAGTTAACAGAACTTTCTGACACCATGTCAAAACTGAAAGGTAATAAATAGAGAACACAGCCCAGCAATTTGTTTTAGTTGCTGCAGAAATGAATCTTAGTCTACATATTACATTCAAATAGGATTCAGAAAGTTTACGTATTAAATGGAAGGCCACATTACCTGCTCCAAATATACAGTAGGTACAACGCGTAAAGCCTCCTTCAAATAATCATGGACAAATTTCAGACGTTTACCGTTCGGTTCAGATAGAAAATTGTCATATATTTCCCAAATAAGAAGAGAAGTGATCTTGAAGCATTGGATAGTGATAATGAAGCGCACAAAACAAGCCAATCAAGTAACTGGTAATGAAATTAAAACTATTGTGATGCGTCTCTCCGATTGCGGTTTCATGTGACCATACACTGAAGATAAAATATTCTACAAGCTAGAAAATGTTGTAAAGTTAATTCATTAAATCTCCAATTCCTAAAGGAAACAGGGTGCAGTATAGCCCTTGAGAAGCTCTTGCGCCAATAAAACCCAAGCAACCAACCTAAAGGAAACAGAGGACAGTTCACATTTATGGAACATAACTAATTATATATTAATACTATAAATTGAAAACTATATTTTTTTAACATTTTGTTGATGAACAGGGAAATGTTTATATCTTATTAGTTGAAAAGAAATTTAGGCCATTTTTTATATAAATTAAAAAAAAAAATTAAGGTATATTACTAAAAGTTAACTTAAGTTTTGTATTAGTTCTTATAAATACCTATTTTCATCAAGCAAAAGTTTTCTTTAGTACATTTTATGACCAACACCGAATATTTTACAACCAACACCAAAAAAAAATAACAAAAAAAATCATTTATAGAATAAATTATAAAGGCATAATATGCTTTAATCATTTATATACTTTAGAATAAAAATTACCTTACATTGAAATTACTTAACAATTCACAGACTTTTGATCATTTGTTAAACATAGTCAAGTTTCTCTATTTGTGTGTTTACGACCGACACCAAATTAGAAAATTTTGTAATTCTCATTTAAAAAATTTCCAAAAACATTTTTGTGCATGTTTCCTATATATTGGGATGTAGTAAATATTTTTAAAATAAATTGAATAATTGTCAATTAATTTTTATTTTAAAAATTGAGTTTATGCGTGAAGATTTTCTTCAATTTTTACAACGAACACCGTGGAATTGCTCATTTGATTGTGATAGTCCCTAAAAGACCGCTTTTGCATACGTTTTTATTACAGGACATCAGGTTCCGATACCAACCATACACAATTTTGCGATATTTAATGACTAAAAACTCCTGCTGTCAAAGGGTTGTTCTAAACTCACTACCAATTTAGATTATTTTTTTATAAGCAAAATTTCCACCAAGTTGGTGATAGAACTTATCACCGAATATCCAAGTTCTAATCCGATATCTACATTTTGGGCTAACATATTAACTTCCAATGGAAAGAATTGCTACGGAAACACTTTTCGGGTGGAACTTTAATCCTTTATTAATTGACGCGACTTATAATTTCCGTCTGCTTTCTCATGATAATATATTAATTTAAACGCTTTGGGACCCATTGGGACTTTGAAATCCACTTCTATAATGTTCGTTCTTCAATTGTTAGATAGCAGCACAGGCTTATTTCTCTTTGGAAGCTCGCTGGACAGGTCAAATATAAGGTCAAAATGAATACCTAGTAGGTTGAAAATCGTCCATGTATTTGCATTTGAAGAGAAATCAGCTTGTGTTGCCATCCAACATCTGAAGGATTTAATGAAGTGGATTTCATAGTCCCGATGGGTTTTATGGCCCACGTGTTGCCCCCTTGCGCCGTTAAACCATTACCAACCAACCAACCCAATGGGTTTTAAATTAATACAGTACTATAAGAAAACTGACGAGACTTCGGTAAATATTGTTTGAATCGAGACACTAAAATTGATATGATATGTCTTAGCTTAACTAACTGCAAATGTACTTCTGGTTGAATTTAGGTGTGAGAACTTGTATCTCAACAAAAGATCTTTCATTTGATGTATCGGACTTCTCTGTAACAAATGTAGTTTTGTCTAGGAATTTCTTCAGACAGACAGAGCCTTTGTAAAAACTTTTCACTGCAATAGTGTAGTGTGGAAACTAAAATGGATGTTTGAAAAATGAACAGTAGCTATATGGACGTGTAAAAGGATGCAATTGTTTCAAGCAGAACCTATTTTTCATAGATATAGTGACGGGCTCTGAATTAAAGTGATTTTTTACAGAGCAGAGTATGAACTTATACAATAAATTGCCATTTATACCCGAACTGCAATGCAGTATCCAGGGAGAGGGTTTATCGGGTTCAACCCCCCTCTCCCCCAGAAATATTTCCCCCTATATATTATAGAGGACATACATAAAGTACGTAACCTCAGAATTTTAAACCCTCCCCCATGTCAAGTTCGAACGACCCTCACCCCTAATATTGCATCCCGTTACTCAACCGCCTCCCTCTCCTAAAAAATTAATTTCACGAATTAAGACAAATTATATTCATATACTTTTTAAACTGATTTAGAAATAAATCCCAACTTATTGCCGACTGAATTATTGGTCAAAATGATCTCCAAATGACTAAATCTATTTTTTTTCCCTTTTTTTTTTTCTTTCTTTTTCAAACTTTAAATTGAAAAGAAAAGGTGCTGATAAAAAATTTCGAGCAAAAGTAAAATGGTTACGTCGATCAAGCAATCGTCCTCCACACCCCCTGCCTCCTAGCTCTGCGCGTGACGTAATTTATGTAAGTTCCATATATACAAAATATACAGTGTGGTCATACAAAAAACTTTGCCTATATATTGACCTCTATCTTCCGTTCCGTTCAACGATCGATATGAGATTTCAGGTATAATTATTCAGAGGGTATGAGCTCGGGATTCTGTGAATGACAACAAAATGGCACTTACGGTTGTAGTTACAGAAACTCGAAATTTTCGACGATCAACGCCTACTATTTCCTGTTCCAAAATGCTAGCGCATGTGAAAACTCTAAAGAGCGTTGGAATGGTAAGTGTATCACAAAAAACGGACGAGTTATGCACGCACAAAAAACAGCACTGTCAACGGCCAACAGAAACACGACAACAATCACAGAACGCCGCTCGCCAGATATTCAGCGTACAAAACCAATTAAATTGCCATGTGAACTTTGGCTTCTGTACATATGCAAATTTCCACCCTGCTCCGCAATCGTGTTTTTGTTGGCCTTTCGCAGAGCTGTTCTTTTTTGTGTGCGTGCATTACGCGCCCGTTTTTTGTGATACGCGTACTGTTCCAACGGTCTTATGGGTTTTCGCATGCTCTGAGCATTTTGCGACAGGAAAAGTAGGTTTTCCCTTTCGAAAATTTCGAGCTTCTGTAACTATATAACCGTAACCGTAATAGCTATTTTGTTGACATTCACAGAATCTCGAGCTCATACCTCTGATTAACTATACCTGAAATCTCATCTCGATCTGTTGAACGGAACGGAAGCTAGAGGTCAATATATCGGCCAAGTTTTTTATGACCACCTACTCTGACATGTAATTTCGAACTTTGTAAATTTTTTCATTTTTTTGTAAGGGGAACGTGCATAAATTACGCAAGGGGCCTATCCAGCGTGATTGACCGTGACATGGAAAGGGGAGGTAATAGCTTGCGTGAAGTGACAATTTAACTTTTGGGGGGGAAATGTAATAAAAAAAATTGTTTTACAATTTAAAGTTAAAAAATATATTATTTAAAATTGAAGATTAGAAGTGGTAAATGACCTAAGTACCAAAAAAAATCGAAAATAGTTTTTTAACGAAAATTTTTCCTTATGACCAAGCTAAACAAAGTGGAGAACGCCCTAAGTGCGAATTCCAGTAGCAATAGCTAAAATTCAATCTGATACTTAGTCATAGCCTTAAATACCAATGCGAGGGTTTTCCATTTTTCGACTCCCCTGAAAAAATTTCTTTTTTGGACTTAGGTCGTTTTCTATTTCTATTCCTCAATTTTTCTTGGTAAAAATTTTTTTATCAAATTTTATTACTAAAAATAACATTAATTAAAGTTAATCTGTAGTAAAATGAGTTAAATCCAAAACTGATTAAATATGCATTTTTTAATTTCATGAACAGAGGGATGATGATTAAATTTTTTTACGTGAAGAGGTAGCAGCAACGCGACGTAATTTCAGGAGAGAGGTCAATCAAACGTGACATAGGGGAAGGTCCAAAAAAGTCATAAATTTGCGTGACGTTATTTATGTCCGTAGATGGGTAAAAATATTTGTTCATCCCTCATCGAAATGAAAGTCTAGTTACGGCTTTGCAGCACTTGGAAGGGGAAAGAGGACCAATATCGAATATGCCTTTAAAATATAGACATGATATTAAGTTAAAAACGTTATAAATGAATTTGGAGCTAAAAGAACAGTTGGAACTTAAATTGCAAACTTATTACCAATGTTACCAGAGAGAGAGAGAGAGAGAAAAAACTTTAGTTAGAGCCCTCAAATCACTTGTCGTGATGAATTATGGAAGTACATAATAATCGCTGAATTTAGTCGCTTTGAGATCTTTCATTTAAAATAGAGGAGTTAAGGGTACAGCAGGAACTTAAATTCCAAACTTACTAACAATACCAGCCATAATTTTTTTTTTCATTAGAACCCTCAAATCACTTTTCGTGATGAATTATGGAAGTACATAATAATCGCTGAATTTAGTCACTTAGGAGATCTTTCATTTAAAATAGCGTGACGCCACACAAAAAGGCTTTCAACACTAATGTAACACGAGCCCATTTGCATTGAACACATCATCCAAAGAAGCCATTTTCAATGAAACTATCCTAAGGGTGCCATTACAGAAATTGGCATTACTATAAAAGATTTTGGCGTAACGATTTTGGGTAGGCTCCAGAGAATAATGTAGAGGCGGAGGCGTGTCTGTGAATTGCACGAAGTATCTGTGACGATCGAACCTGGGAAGGTCTTTCTCTTGGCCCATTATCTCTTAATATTGTATTAATGTTGCCGGGGGTGGAACGCATTGCACTTACTGCGGCATTTTCCTTCCATTTCTACTGAACTCACGACCAGGGCCTTATTTCCAACCAGACCCGTGCCTTGTTAGTAGAGGTCGGCGATAAATCGATACGACGATATTTTTATCGATATTTCTTAAAAAATATCGATATTTAAAACATCGATAAAAGTCACCGATATATCGATATTTTCAAACATTTTTAGTTTTTTGATGATCGTTTTGTAGTTCCATGTGGTTTTTTTTCGAAACCCCCCCCTAAAGTTTGAACTTGGCTGAGAGACAGTTAAAATGTCACCAATATTCAATATTTTGCCATACACTTAAAAGCTATTGAAAATTATCTAAATTTTTCTTAAAATCACTGCACGAATTAAGCGAAAATATAACTTTTTTTTTTTTGTAATAGATCCATTTCAGTTGAAAAGTAGTCGCCTTACAAAAAAGCATTCATGAAAAGTAGAAATTTGCCCCGAAAAACTTTGTTTCTGGCAAAATTGAATCAGAATTGATCAAATAAAAAAAAATCATGTATCGATATATCGATATTTTTTCTATGCAACGATATAGTATAGATATTTATTTTGATCGATATTTCCGACCTCTACTTGTTAGTCTTTGATCTTGATCAAATGATGTTCCGGCGCAGTGGAATACTCGTGTAACTTTAGCGCCAAAAAATTATAAAGCCAATGTTTTTCTTTTAACATTAATTTTTATTTGTATTTTTTGCCATTTTTGACTTTGACGGTATTTTCCTATTAACGAATTTTAAGAAATTATTTAATCGAAATAATTTTCCGCTTGAAACATGGAAGCAACTTATTTACTCAAAATACTTCTCGTCTAGAGATTAAAAAAAAAAAAAAAAAAAAAAAAAAAAAAAAAAAAATGTATTACATGAAATCGCAAAATCGATAGTTTTAATGGTAATTAGTAATTAAATTACGATTTCTACTTACTTAATTGCAGTTGACGTTCTTTTTATTTTTTTAATCGTTCGGTTATAACATGCAATGCATAACTGAAGTGTATTGAAATATACCCCTGTTATTGTACTAATTTATTAAAAAAAGAGACACGATACACAATAAACATATTTAATTACATACATTTTAAAGAATAATAGTTTTATCTATGAATAAAAGAGTACATGTAGATACACATCAATAACTTCTCAACTTTTTTAAAGAGACAACGGATACAAATTTTCAGTTTTGACGTACATATAAGTTCTGTTTAAATTTCGGGGAAGTCTGCCTCTGTTATGCAAAAATATTATGCACTCTTTTGATGATATCGCGTTTACATGATACAAATAGTTAAAGTTAATGATACAAATAGTCAAATGATTTTCAACGCTACTTTCCCCTTTTACTGAAAATTAAGAGCTTTTTAGAGACAAGAGTCCAAGTTCAAAATGTGTGATTTTTTCCCCCTCCAGATTACGTCTTTCGTTTTATATCGAACCGTAACATCGTCGTGCCATAAAAAAATTACAAAAATTCTAAAGCATTTATCGAGTTATCAGAGCGTTATAAAAATAATCCAACGGGAATAGTATTACATTTTTTCACACTTCTGAGATGTACCAGAAACTTAAACTCCTTCGATTCTGTGGAACAAAACTATCTGGTACAACGTAGGTAATTGTATTAATTTAACAAAGAATACTTCAGGGAATTAGAAGCATGTATGAAGCTACCAATAAGCTACGGAGATCGGATTAGACAACGTTTTTGGTTGATGCCGTGATAAGTGACTTACAAGGTCTTTTTCATTGTCACCCTGGCTGATTGCGAATATCAAACTAGATTCAAATTTGTGAAACAGGAAATGTATTTAGAGTGTCCATAATTGGATGCAACTTTGTTACACTCGGCTTTTTTTTTTATGTCTCCTTTATTTAAATTTAGCATAAAATTATGTCAAAAGTTAGGTACTACAGTTTCTCAAAATGTAGTTCACTTTTACCTCTGATTGATCGTAGCTTGGACGTATACATTGGTAGTCTACAACATTAGCAACTATATTTTCCATACAAAATTTGTATTTAAAGTATACTAGTTCCGCAACTTCGAAAAATGGCATTCATTATTATTTTTCAAAACTTTAAGTGTTGAGATGAAAACCAATTGCAATTGGTTTTAAAGCAATATTCCTGAAGTTAAAAAAAAAAAAAAAACCAGAAAAGATCTTGCCTAGCAAAGTGGTCCCAATAAGATTTTGTCCTAGGACCGCTTTATACTAATATGCGTATATGCTTCCTTGATGATGGCTATTTTAGTTAAATTCAAATCAGGACATAAAATCCAATTGATGATTCGTGATCGTGCTTTTTAATTAATTTACAATTTTTTATTTGATAATTTGTCTGAATTTGTATCGCATTTTGGGATTGTTCTCCCGTCTTTCGCCATATTGTTAGGAATTGTGTCAAATGGGGACTAATGTTTTTTACTAAATAAATCTTTGTTGTTTCATAACAACAAAAGACTCAAATTTTTTCTTTTGTCTGTTACTTTTCTAGGGGTCAAATATCCAGAGTGAGGCAAAATCGAAGTATGTTGTCTGTCTTAGATTGACGATTTATCCTTGCCCAAGTTAGGCTCATAAACTAATCTTTTGGTGATACGTGGCAAAATAAATTTTGAAAGCAATTGAATTAAACAGATTTTGACTGAGCCATGCTGGTTGTGTTTGAATTAATATGGGGAAAAGGCGAAAGTTTGTTGGTCAGAAACTTAGTGTTATCTTATTACATTTCAACAAGTCAAGGTTTTGTGTGGTCAGGAATAGTGTTCATATTATGACCCTGACCATTTCACGCAGACTCCAAAATAAGGAACATCTTCTAGACGACACTGTCTGGTTTTATATACACTGTCCTCATTACAGCACCAACCTAGGGGACGTCCCCGAATCCCTCCACCCATGATTTCCTTCATCCTCTACGGATGGCCTCACCATCTTGCCCATAGCAATGGCCAGTCCAGCCACGTTGTCCATCACGAACCACATGAAGGGTCTGTCCAGCACGACGGATACGAGGTCATCTCCGGCCTTGTTGTTGGGTGAGTCGTTTGGAGGATTAGAACCTGGAGACTTGACTTCGACGTGGGCCGCGTGTGTGACATTGGTGACGTGAAGCCATCCGAAATTGGAGATTCCGAACAGGTTGGCGTATCCTGGGGTAAACAGATCGACCAGGCCCAGGTTGAAGAGCGCTCGGCTCAAGTTGCCATGTGTCTGGCTAAGGCTGATTCGAGGCATCTGCAAGAAACGAGTAGATGAATGTTAGAAATGAGTTAAAGGTTCTATTGGAATGGGCAGTCATGGTAAATTTGAGAAGCCGAAAATTAAATATTTGTAGTCCGAAAATGTAAATGGGCAGTCCTTAAAATAAATATGGGTAGTAAGAAGTTGAAACCCGGACTTGGATAGTCCTAGATGAGTAAAATTGCAAGGAGATATAGTTAACCAGTTGCAAAATTTAATTAGGGTCTCATATATTTACCTGCTATGTGTTCTGTAACTCAACTTGTGTCAGAAATCATATTTCGCTATTCTCTGAGTGAATATTTTCTTTCGTACAATGATACCATTGTACGCTAACCCGACATATCCTTATTTCAACATTTGGCACAAAAATAGAAACGCTTTTCGTACACTAGTACCAATAAAATCAACATGCCTCAACGTACGCAAATTTTCTTACATACATAATTCAAAATTTTCTTACCAATATATTATTCATGCATACATTGCGGATAAGTATAAAGCTTGAAAAGACTACGGTTTACGCACAGAACAGAGATTGAAATGATAGTTCGATTCGCAACAATAAGGTTACACGTTACAGGTAAGACCTTATTTCTTATAAGGCAGGAAAGCCCGTGCCTATAGGGCCCCCATATTTCTTTAAAATAAATATTTTCTTTGTCATAAGGTATATAATTTAAATTGATTAATATTCTGTTCAGTGGACTTGATAAATTCCATAAAATATGAAAATATTTTTTAGAATTCGTTAATTATTAGATAGATTTTAAAATTTTGACATTAATTTAATCAAGATGGTAATCAAATTGTCATTAATATTTAAATAACACAGATAATGGGGATACCATTTTCTATGTTGTGCCAATAGTATTCGGTTTTCTAAATCGGGCCCTGAACAGACATAAATCCTGGATTGGAATAATCATGAATATGACTACTATTTTAACTTGTGTATAACTGCCTCTTATAACCTCATGCTTCTCCGGTTGAATCGAGTTCTGTAATTCCTTGCAACAAGACTTCCAATAAGGTGTCTTTATGTTCCAAGCGAGCATTTCTTAAAGAATTTTTTTTTACGAATTTGTATTTTTTTTTATAGACACAGATTATGTTTAAGAAAATTTTTAAAATGCTTTTCCTCTTAAAAGGAGAAGGTGAAGCATAGACTAATTTTGAAGATTATTGGAGTTTGGTATCAGACATGAGATGAAGAAAACAACTTAGAATGACAGAGTAGAAGACTACAATAAAAAAATTAATCATTGTTGATTTTTTAAATAACAGTTTGAATTTTCTTCCTAAGGCATACGAAATACCTTCTTAAGGGAATAACAGAGTATAAATAAATCATATTGGGGGGGGGGGGGAGAGAGAGAAAACGAGAAAACAGGCCAACCCCATCCATGAGGGCTTGTCCAATCTATATGATAAATATGCTCTTTAACCGAAAACATACGTTTAAATTTTGATAAAAAGAGGTTAGAAACTAAATTTCTTATACATGACTCATGGCTGCTGTTTGATCATGTTGTTATCATGGAAAACTAAAAAAATGGAGTAGAAAGCCATCTTTTCACTGAAAATAGAACGCAGTATCAACTAATATCCACGGACTCTTTACAGAATTCGATCCGCTCAGCCACTTTATTACGTTTATCTAAAAGGAAACTTGAACATCTGTTACATTATCGATTTTTATGTAGGGAATTATTGAGAAATAGTTCATTTATTTATTTTATATCGGAAGAAGTTAGCTCGTATACAATAGTAATTTATGCAACTAATTACAAACTTAATATTTTTTTTTTTTTAAATGTGACAAAAAACTTATTTGACGAGTGCGTTGGCACCAGTCAAATAATTTACCGAGTATGAAAAGGTATTTTAGCATATGCTGCATAAAATATTTTTTATCATCACGTGCAAAACATATTTTTAATACATACATATGCTAATGTTACCAACTCCAGTCAATGAACTTCGTCTGAAAATATGTCATTTTCATACTAAGACCATATAAAATTTGAACAAGAGGCGTGCGGTAAAGTATTTTATCGCACTAGTGCGATAAAGTTACTTTACAACTCTCCTCGCGATTAAGTCTTACTTTCGCCAAGTTGGTTGGTTGTTGTATTCAGATTATCTGGAGCCGTCAGCAACACGAGGGCTATAATACACCGAAACATTCGTCATTAGACAAGCCAACATACATTTACAAACACCCATGCCTAACACGGGACTCGAACCCGCAACCTCGCGGTCTAGAAGCCAGCACACTAACCACTATACCGTTTGGTCGGCTACTTTCGCCAAGATTTCTGATTTAAAAAAAGTTTCCATTCACTGCGTGTCGGTGTAACACTTTTGAACATTCTGGGAACATAACGAAATTGAAGGTTCTTTTGGCATTATTCCTATCGGGAGACGTAAATATGGGGTTCATTTCGAATGCATTCACGGTAAGATATTTCATACTTAAGATTCGAAATAATATAATGAAGCTTCGGTGCATATCATGCGAAAAGAAATATTTAAGCCCAGCTTAGTCAGTTTAGACTATTATATCGCAGGTGACCTTAAGTTGGGTTTGAGGAAGAACAAATATATACAATTGCCAATTAATGGATTCTCAGATGTGATGAACCTATTGTGATCAAGACAACAACTTTTATAGAAGAATAATTCCTGTAATTTTTTTCAAAAGCAAAAAATATGTGCTCATCTGATGGCTGTGGGATTAGCGCTCTGTCCTCGCACGCCAAAGGTGCCGGGTTTGAACCCTGGGTTAGGCATGGATGTTTGTTGTGGTTCGGAATCCACGTTAAGCTATAGGTCTCAGCCTGATTAGCCGTCATTGTGCATAAAGATAGGTTGTCGAGGGTATAAACCAACCAACCAAACAAACAACTATTATATTAATAAATTTGAGTACCTATTACTTTCAATTACCCATATGTTAACATAGGGTAATGAATGTATTGTTTTCGGTCCAAAACACAATTATTTTTTTTTAATTCCCCCCCCCCCCCCCCCCCCCGCATTTCCCCCGTTTTTGGAATATCCTGACTTCAAAAAAGTGGTCTACAAAAATTGTCTGTCTGTGTGTACGTGGTCAACATAACTCTCGAATGAATTGACCTACGATGCTCAAATTTGGTGTATGGATTAGTTTTTCGTCAAAATTGCGTATGTGTTTAAGATGGGTGCCATTGAAAAAAATCATGTTTTACAGTAATTGCTAAAAAACGGCTCAAATGATTTTGATCAATATGGCTGTGGTAATACCTCTTAAGGTGATCTAAACATCGCCACCTTCGTAACTCCCGTAAAAATGTTATAAAGGCGTAAAATGTTGAAAAAATAAATGTCTTTAGTTCAGAGTTCTATTCCAATGAGTATCACTCATCAACGACCGTTTTCCTCCGTTTCCTTGTTGTACTTACAAGAAAGGATCATATAAGAATTATCGAAAAGTATATCACCATTTTAGCTTTTTTTTTTTTTTAAGAGTGAAACTAGGAATGCGTCGTGAGGCGTTTCGCCCTTCTTGGAAACAGTCCAATGCAATGTCTCAGTTTTTAAGCTAATAGCGTTATACGATATCGTTACCATATATAATTGGGCAGTTTTAAAAGAGCTTTTAAAAAGCACGAGGCAGAGAACATTTAAACAGTACGTAAGCTGGATTTAAGTCAGCTTCAAAGTTCTTCAAATTTAATACATTAGTAACAAATGTATGTCCAATTATAACATAAAATGTCATATTCTTTTTTAGTTAGTACTGCTATAAGAATGAGAAAATAGCAGAATTTGTTCCTTTTAAAAAGGTGTCGGCCGTGCTCAAACTTTATTAAATCTTAACTTATCATACAATTTTTTTTATCGTGTCAACAATACTTCAAAATAGTTCATGTAAACTAATCCTACCAGTAATGCTTTAGAATTTAAAAAGAACCTCTGAAACAAGTTTTTAGAGCATATACTAAAGGATTTTTGTGGTAAAAACTATTTAAATAGAGTTAAGGTACAATAAAAAAAATACTGGACATGATGTGTATTCTTTGAAACAACAAACTCAAAAACCAGTTGACTTATAAATTTCTAATCGTTATTCTTAACTAAATTTAGTTATCCATTTACACTTATTTTTGAATAATTATTTTATAACAACGTAATCTGTTTTAAAATTAATAGAATAATAACTTTTTGAAAGTAATAAAATATCAATCAACTTAGAAATATATTTAATTAAAATATTTGCAATCAACTTTCGGTAGTAAAAGATTTTCGATGTTAGAGTGAAAAACTAACTTATACCAGTGATCAAAAGTTCCAGTTTTTCAAGTTCCTGTTACCAAATGTACTAAAAAGTTATTTGATACCAAAAGTGGAATTAGCACTTTTTTAATCCAAGCAAGCCATTTGTCAAATTAACACTTTTAAATATTTACTTTAAATAATTTTAAACAACTTCAAAATCAGTGAATCCCTCGCTTTTAAATTGATGAAAAGTCTATAAATTTTATTTATCTTATAGATCAAAGTATTTTTAATCAATACAAAGTTTGTTTGCTTACATTTAAACATCTGTAGCTCTAAACCCGTAATTTGCGTTTCAAAAGTCCTTTTATAAATATAGCTCTGACACAGGGACGACGGGAACGGGGGGCGTAGGGGGCGACTCGCCCCCCCAAAGTTTTAGAAAGTTGGACAGTCGGCAAATTTTCAAAAATTTTATCGAGATTTTTCTTTTTCTAAAGTCGATCCACGATAAAATCGAATTAAATGAAAAAAAAAAAAAAAAATGTAACAAAATATTAAAAATATCTGAATGCAGTGTGATCCGAGTTTGACGAATCGGCATTTTTACAATAGAAGTCTATTATAGGGGAGTCGGTGTCTTTTTTTCCGGCTACAATGATGGACTGCGAACGCAAGTATTACCATATAAATATTACCATAAGTTTTTAGAAAGGCTGGTAGTCGGCAAATTTCTGAAATTTCATCCCTTTTAAAAATCCCTACTGACGGATGTTTCAAAACATATTGAATGGAAAAAGTACAAATAATTAAACTCATTATTAGTATTATAAAATTGTGATCACAATGCAGCCTCAGGTGACGGTCGGCAATTTTGAATTGGAGTAAGTTTATCCTTTTTGACAGGAACATTAAAATAATCTAATCATTGATATCTTCATTGACATTAGATAACTTTGATGTGTAGTACAATTACAGTAGATGATATACTTGTAATTGTGGTACGTCAGACAACGCCTCAAAAACCATGACATACACATTAAACGTCATTTACATAAAGTATGTAATGTACATCATACGAGTTCAAGGTTTTATACAAAATTTCAAAACACCAAAATTTTGTATACGAAAATTGACCCGCATTTTAGAAAGTTATTGCAATTAATTTCAAGTAGAACTCCATAAATGATGTTATGTACAGGATGGTCATAAAGAAACTTTGCCGATATATGGATCTCTAAAGGCAGTTTCGTTCAACAGATCGAGATTTCAGGTATAGTTATTCAGAGATATGAGGTCGGAATTCTGTGAATTTCGGCAAAATGGCGCTCACGATTACCCCGGTTATAGTTACGAATAGCAACGCCTACTTTTCCTATCGAGAAATGATCACCGCATGCAAAAACCCTAAAGAGGAGTGGTACGTGTATCACAAAAAACGGACGCACAAAATACAGATCTGCGAATTGCCAACAAAAACACGATCGGAGCAATGGAGGCCGCTCACCAAATATTCATCTTAGAAAACCGATTAAATTGCCTGTGATGGCACTCATGTGAACTTTGGCCTCTGTCAAATGCAAATTTCCATCGTGCGCCTCAATCGCGTTTTTGTTGGCCGTTCGCAGAGGTTTTTTTTTTTTTTTTTTTTTTTTTTTTGGTGCGTGCATAGTGAGTCCGTTTTTTGTGATACGCGTACCGTTCCATCTCTCTTTAGGGTTTCCTTATGCACTGAGCATTTTGTGACAGGAAAAAATAGACGTTGTCATTTGAAAATTTCGTGCATGTAACTATAACCATAACCTTGAGCGCCATTTGTTAAAATTCACAGAATCTCAAGCTCCAACTTCTGAATAACTATACCTGAAATCTCATCTCGATCTGTAAAACGGAACGGAAGCTAGAGGCCCATATATCGGCAAAGTTTCTTTATGACCACCTTGTACTTCATATATTGAAAATGCATTCCCAAAATAATCCATGCCACTTGTAAACTGGAAGGCGATATCGAATTTATTCTAACAAAATAATCTTTGAAAAAGTATTGAAAGGTTTATAATAATACTATCTAAAATTCTTAATGTTCCCCGTACTCAAATAGCTGTGGACCGACATTGTCCAATACAACCAGTTTCAGTGCATTGCAAATTGTGAGTATCCTTTCACTCCTATCCTCGATTTCTGACGCAGTTTGGCCTTTGTGTTGTCCTTGCGCCTACTAAATTTGAAAAACAACCAGCCAACCTATCCTGGATATCACCACTTTAATATTCGAAACAACGGGAAAAAATTGTCTTTCAGATAAACTAAGATTTTTTACTCTAAATACTTTTAAAAATATTTCAAATTGGATCACTAAATCTCAAATTAGGATCATAACCGTTACATGTGGGTAAGGGAAATGGGGGTGGGTTTTTGGAAATTTCATGTTGACAGTGATGTTTCTCTTGCTTTGAAGATCAAATGTGCAACTTGTTCTTCCTCAAGATCGGATTAACACTGTAGATTTGAATACCTCCCCCCCCCCCCACACCTTTCCTAAAAAACCCCACGTACTATTCCTTATATAGTTTGGTATGTTGTGCTAAAAATTATGGCATGCTTTTTTACAGAGTATTTTGTCACTAAATTCGAAGTTCAATTAGTTGCGAATAACTTACCTTTTTGCACATAAATATTATAGTTTGGTTTAATGCTAAAGTAATCCATTTCATTTTTAATCCCGCTTAGGAAAAAAAACCTAGCATTTTCAAGTATACTTTCTTTCTTGAACAAATGATTACTGTTCAAAAAACGAGTAATATTTGCATAAATTATTGCTGAAAAACCATACAACATCAGTGAAAAACCACAAAAAAAATCATTAAATTAAATCCAGCAATTTTGATAAAAATATATACTCAAAGTAACTACTTTTAAGAAGTAGGTTCCTGGATTGAATTGTTACAAAAAAATTAAGTTTTACTATTAACACACGTTTCAAGAAAGATCAAAATCTTTCCTTTTTAGCTAGGAAAATGTGTTAAAAAGTATTTAAAAATTAAATAATTAACAAATCGTTTTTAATAATAATTGTCTTTTGCAAAGTAATTATAGTGTCCATGAACGCCTACATGATTATTTGCAGGGAGATGTAAGGCGACAAAAGTTTTTGTTTAATCCTTGATTTTTCGAAGATGGGAATTGGATGTTAGTTAATAATTGTTCATTAATGTTCTGTTCAAATTGATGAATTAATATCCATATATATATTTTTCTTGTAAATTTTACCACTTTTTTATCCACGTTACTTAATTTTTCGAAACCCAGGGGGAAAGGAGTGCAAGTGCATGTTTCTTATGTCCCTGACATTGCATCGATTATAAAAATTGCTGTGCTTCGCGTAGAGAATTTTCTGTAGTAGCAATAGTCCGCCAGAATTTTAAAAAGAAGAATTTTTCCAGTATTTGTTTTTTGATCAACCTTTATACAATTCATTATACAAAAGTCACCTATTTGATCAATAATTTTCATCTATTTAATTCCATGTTAAAGTGCTATTTTCCAACCACTTTTACACGTTTAATTATTTTTTTTCGAAACTGCAATTTAAAAATTTAAAAAAAAGTTGTATCGAAATGAAGCCTTTGTACTTCTCAGTTTACTAAATTGGTTTAAGATTGTGGGGGAAAATTCTATCTATCTGCAAAGTATAAATGTCTCCCCCCCCCCCCTGCCCCCAAATAAAAACGCTTCCAAAAATAATCTCCTTTATTTGAAGAGAAAGGGTTAATGTACTAAAAAGAAATGAAAAATTAAATGAAATTGAAGGAACTTTAACTATAATGTGATGGGAATTTACTTAAAATTTTACATTAAGTACGTATTAAAAAAATGCCATAAAATATTAAAAATTGTTTAGACGGTAAATTAAAAATAATTCAAACTAATTTCACATTAAATAAAACAATTCACAAAATAAATGCATTAACAAAAAAAATAATAATAATAATAATGCATTAACAATTAGTTTTACATTAATTAATTAATTAATTAATTAATTAATTAATTAATTAATTAATTAATTAATTAATTAATTAATTAATTAATTAATTAATTAATTATTCATATATTAATTAAAAATTATTTATACGTTAATTTTACATTAATAAAAATTAGTTAACAATTTATTAGCACCTTAATTTATATTTTCTACATTTACACCGGGCATGCCTTGATTTCAGTCGGCAAAAAGATGTCTACGCCCCCCCAACCAAAATTCTTAGCGACGGCCCTGCTCTGACACAAACTTGCAAGGAAAAATAAATTTTTTTACTTAGCAAAGAAGTTTGGAAACAGTCTTAAGTTCTATAAAGTACCTTGATTTGGATTAAAATTATGCATACCGCAATTTTCTTGAAATTTGTTGACACTTCGCCAAAATAAATAAATAAATATAGTGAAATATATATAATATATATAAAATTTGAAGTATAAAATAAATATAAAATTTAAAGTATGAAATAAATATAAATTTAAAGTATAAAATAAAAAATAAAACATAAAATATTTAAAATATAAATAAAATGCAAAAAAATGTATATAATGGAAAATAAAATATAATATAAAATAAAATATAAAAAATAAAATATGAAATATAAAATGAAATTTGAAATAAAAAATAAAATATGGAATAAAATATGAAATAAAATATGAAATAATATTTAAAATATAAAATAAAATATAAAAACAATATGAAATAAAATATACAATTAAATATAAAAAACGACATAATTTAAAATATAAAATAAAAAAATTACTAAAATTATTTAAAAAAATCTCTCCGAGGTAGACTTTTATTCAAATAGCTAATGTAGTTTCGTCGCTCATGAAGAGGCTCATGCACGTGTTACACTTGTTTGCATTCTTTGAAGAAATACTATAGAATAACGAAATAATTGTATTGACGGAACTGTGTTGAATAGCTTTGTAATTGTGTGTTTACCTCGGCATGAAATTATTTTACAAAATAACAAAAGAGGAGTAAGGAAATTCTGACCCGGAAGTTAAACATGTGCTAATTGAAGGTTTCAAGGACTGTTGACATCCACATTTTCCTCGTTTACATGTCTTTTTCCCTTTTTCTTAATTTGGAGAAGATAATGTCAAATGTTTATTTCCCTTAATATTTAGGAATTTTGATGCAGTAAGAAAAATAGTTTTGTTATACAATCCATCAAATTATAAAAAAGAGGAAAAATAAAAGACACATTTTTTTACAGTGGTCATTTACTGCTAAAAGTATTAGTTTAAAAACTGTCCATTATAGGATTAATATGTCAGAGAAAAAGTATTTCCAATCGCAATAAAAATATTCACTTCATATTGTGTCGCAACAAAGACGATTTCTTTCAATAATGTCTCGGAGACAAAATAGCCCTTATATGGCTTTTGCACAGTAAAAATACAACCATACATCCTTTGGGGTGTTCTTCGTTATTTGCTAGTTTTTGGATTTATAACTGAAAACTTTATAACTTAAATTGATTACCCATTGAATATTTTAAAACTTACATTACACTTCTATTTCCAGTTAATTATACCACTTTTAGTCACATTATTTTTAATCCAGGAGGGCTCAATACCTTTGACTTTCGTGATCGCGCCAATTGTTGAAATTCCAGTTCCCCTTTCATTGTTAATCCGTGAGGTGGTGTTGACACAAAATTAAATACTGATTATGACGACGTTGTACAAAGGATTCTGACTGACCTGAAAGTTGACCCGCTTGACCTGCATGGAGTTGATGATGTCTGACAGCCTCTGTGCCGAGATGCGCGTCTCCAACATTGCCATTCCTTCCGGTCCATCGGGTAGCAGTGCCACCAGAGAGATGAGGCCACCTCGAAAAGGCACCTCCACCGCACTGCAGTTGAGGTATTCATGTACGCCGTACCTTCAGTAGAAAAGAATTCAGTAAATTAAGCATTAAATAACTGAAATGTTGAAGGAATGCGTGGTTAAGGTGCAGCTGTGATTGGTCCAGTATGAAATAGTTTCGTTACTATTTCCAAATAAAGGGATCAAGCTGTATTTAGTCATTTTAGACCCCAAGCAATTTGAATGAAGGTTCATTTATCAATATTTTACAACAACAAAAATCCATTTAATAACGTCTTTAGTGACAGGGTTAGACACAGACATTGTTTCTTAATATAGTCATCAACACATGTTTGAAGTCTATAATGAAAAGTTGGAAATTAAGATGATGATGCAATCCATATGGAATCTCTGGTCTCGTCTGAGTTAAAAGCTGCTTATACAATCAGCTATTTTGTCAATTTAGAATTTCTTTTATAATTTAAATAATTTATCCATGGATTCTCGTAACTGTATCTCCTAAGAACAGTTAAAACACACATATTCGATAAATTCCTTCAATTTCTCAAATGGTAGCGATTAGTCATACCCTAGTAGTAGTTGGTAGAAGTAGTTGAGGAAGTTGGGATTCTTAAAATTTGAAAACAAATAGAAAATGATAGTGTGAAATTTCAAGGGGATGTTTGCGGCCTATCGCATGTCTTGTAGTTGGTCATTCTTCTGAGTACATATCGTAAAACCAGGACTCATACAAAGGTTCATTTAGTTTGTATCTAAATGCATTGTCATATTAAGTATCCCAGAACTTAATGATTCTAATTCATAACTGGATAATTTTACAGGAGAATGAAAAACAATTAAACCCTTTGGACTTTCTAAAGAACTCTCTTTGAAAAAAATGCATTTTTTAAAAAAAGTTTCGGTATAACAGTTTGAAATAAAACGAACTTTAGCCACTCATTAGGGCACAATCCCTAGCATGTGGCTGCTACTTTTGTCTTGGAATTGAAAAATAGGACAGTGATGAAATTTTCAATCAGGAGGTTTGTTTAATGCATTAAATATCGAGCACAGTTAATATGATTAATTTTTCGATATTAAATTAAGTTTAAGATTGGATCACATGCTCGTAGTACAACATTTGAAAGTTTTTTCTGTAGATTGCTTGTTGCCAACTCCAAAGAAGAAAGTTTCAGTTGACTCTCAAAAAGTTCAATTCGTAACATCATTTAGAGAATGACGATTCCCCATAGAACTTTCAAGATCCAATCTGTAGTAAAACAAAAATCGCCAAATTTTGGAACTAAGTCTCATTTGGCATTTAGGTACAGAATCGACAGTAGTTTAGAGTAAGATCCCGGGAAACACATACCTATAAGAACTGAAAATCTATTTATTCCCTAATTTTCTATAATTCGACCGTTTTTAAGAATTAAATGAGACTTCATGACTAAAAAATTCCTGAAGTTTTACCTGACTCTTGCCATAGTTGCCTCCAGCATGGTGAAAGGGGGCTCCCCTCCTGCCCTCCCAGAGAAGAACCTTCCCTCCTCGGTTCTCCTGGCAGCCATGTTCATGTCAAGATGTCCTGAGAAGTAAAGAGCATTGAGCAAAAGCAGGTTGGTGGAAGGGGATGGTATCTGAGACAGGATGGCTGGCACCCGTCCCTCCGTGTTACGCTCGAAGAATAGGTTGATGTAGCGAGTGCTTTGTTCAGCATTGAGGACGAAATCCAGGGGAAGGATGCTCGTGTTATAGTACCTAGAAAAGAATGTTCGTCAAAACAAATCTAATCAATAACGTTTATGGGCAGGAGTAGCAGGGACATACTTTCTGATAGACTTGTTACGTTAGGTGCTTATCGGTTGGTTTTATTTAAGTAGAGATCATCGATGAACATTGACAAGCACATAACTAACTTGAAAATATAAAGGACATTACTTATGGTAAATAAAATTTTTTCTTAACAATGCAAATTAAATTTTAGAAAGTTGTTGAGTCATGACTGTCTGATTAGTTCGCTAGTTAAGTTCGTAGCACGTTGTCCGGGAGTTCAGAGTCATCTCATGTTTTCTGCCGGGTTGAGTCGAGTTGAGTTGTTGCTTTAGAGTTGGTGGGCATGTGACACCACAGACTAATGCTCCCAAATTTTGGGATCCCTAAGTAGGACAGTGGTCTTGTAATAGGTAATCTAATAATGGCTTATATAGTAATGTACAGGGTGTCCCAATCAAATGTCTAATTTCAACAATCAATTTAAAAAAATTCATGGGAGATACGTTGGCGTTATCAGGCAAAATTGACTGCTGAATTCTTAGATTTTGGCTAAAATTGTTGTTTACCGGCCCGAGGTAATCCAGCCTGCGGTTTCGGACACGGATGCTCAATTGCTTTGATACCAAAATCTTCAAATACTTTACTGGATCTTTTTACTTTCAATTACCCATATGTATGTATACATAGGGTAATAAAAGTATAGCTTTCAGACCCCCCCCCCAAAAAAAAAATCGTGTTTTTTTTTTTTTTTTTTTTTTTTTTTTTTTTTTTTTGCATTTCTCCATGTTTTGGAATCTCCTGATTTCAAAAAAGTAATCTAGAAAAAATGTCTGTCTGTCTGTGTGTCTGTGATCAGCATAACTCCCGAACAAATTGATCTTCAAATTTGGTGTGAGGGTTAGTGGCGGCCATGCGACCAACCATTAAGGCTTTCGTCGAAATCGCGCATGCGCATAAGGTTGCTGCCATTGGAAAAATCATGTTTTTCTATGATTGCTTAAAACGGCTCTAACGATTTTGATAAAAATCGTTGTGGTAATGCCACTTAAGGTGTTCTAAACATACCCACCTCCGAAATTCCCGTAAAAATGTGTTAATGATGTAAAAAGTTGAAAAATGAATGCCTTCAACGCTGAGTTTTCTTTCCTTGAGCATACCTCATCAATGATCGTTTTTCCTTCTTCTCTCAGTTTCGCATATAATAAAGGATAGTATAAGGATTATAGAAGAGCAAAGTATATCGCCAAAACCACCATTTCGACGTTTTTTTTTTTTTTTTTTTTTTTTTTTTTTTTTTTTTTTTTTTTTTTTTTTTTTAAGACTCATACAAGAATTATTGCAAAAAATGTCGCCAAACTGGTCATTTCCTCTAAATGAATGATGAAAATATAAAAAAGGTAAATGACACAAATCCACGTCAGTATTATAGTGTAATTGAAAGTTGTGAGATGTTCCGTTCCACACCCCTAGTTTCTTTTGGGGCTGCGTCAAAGAAAAAGTCTACTCATTGAACATCCGGGATGTTAAAGCCATCAATACCGCTCAAAAACCGCTGCTAATAAACATTGACTGCTTAAATGTTACAGCGAATATAGCTGGAACTCTTTGACATAGATGCTGGAACTGAACCACCGGTTGGGTAATCTCAGGGCTACTAAGTGAGCTCACATGGAAGTGCACTGATTTTTTTTTCTAAAAAATGTGTGAGTCCTGTTAAGTAATTTTATATTTTTCTTAACTTTCGGTCAAGTACAGGGACCTCTTCAAATTTGGAACATTTGTTTCGGACACCTTGCATTACAAACGTATGACGAGAATAATTAATAAATATATCCATTAAGTATTTTTAATATTGATAATGTATACGAGATAAGATAACATGGTTATTGATAAAACTGTTGCATGGAAGTATGGCTACTAACAAAAAGTAGTTTTGTGTTTGTTGTTATCTTGGGGCATTCGATAATTGGAAGGGGTCCACTTCAGCTAAGATGAGTATACAGTTCCCAACTTATATTTTGTTACACTACTGTGTTTTTGTCATGAATATCCCTCTTCTCTATTTGCACAAAACCAAAATTAATGATATGCCAATTTAAAGGTTCCTATGCCTCATACGAATAGTTTATTTACAATAGACATTCCCGCATTTTTTATTTTATTCAATTCTAAATGTTTTGGAAAAGCCATAAACACAAAAATTTCTGCTCACTGAGCTTTTTCTTTTTTTTAATTGGCAACCAAAGTTCACTTGTTAGTTTTGGAGGGAAAAACGGCACATTCGAGTCGAAGTAAATGTGACGTCACTATACATCTGAATAATCTTGGCTTGAAACACAGCAGCGGAAACCAGTTTTGCATCACGCAACCGGTGCAGGACATAGCAATTGTCTACCAAACCGACGCCAACTATTTGGCAGAAACCTCACGATGACCATAGAAATGGAAGGATGTTTTGACGTCACAGCTAAAAAGTAGCGTTTTGATCGGACTGTGATCGGACGGGGGTTTTGGGCATTTTCTTTTCTTAATATTTAAATAACTAATTCTTTTGAAGAACTTTAGTTTGAATGTTTGGAATCAGGAGGAAATTCTTCATAAATGTAAACTAATTTCACTCGTTTTTAAAAAATGCGGGAATTCTCCATTATAGAAAAGCTATTTTGTTCTTTATAAACCAACTTTCAAGAGTCGAAACGAGGTCAAAAGTTCAAAATTAGAAAATCAATTTTTTTTTGTAAAGTCCCGTAAAAAGTCCCGTTTTGTAAAAATTAGTACAAATGATCACAAAGCTGTACGTACTATAACAAAGCTATCATGATTTCGAATAATCACCACCATTCATAGAAATTATACAGAATATTTGAATGAAAAATATAAATATAAAAAGTCGAAGAAGTTAGCATAACTTGTGGAGTCGTAAAAATTTAGATGCAAACATTCAATTTTACTTTAAATCAATTCAATTCCTGCATCTTTTTTCAGACGATTATCAACTACCTTGTGCATTCTTTTATTTTCCTTAACTCTAATTTAACGAAAGATTAATACTGCGTTATCAATAAAATGAACTGCTCTCATTTGTTATCTCAGAAATCGAATACTTATCTAGATTATGATGTTACTTTAAGAAACATCTTTTTTATTTTTTAATAACACAAAAGTACTTGACGCCGTAGCATCAATGGCTTTTGACGTGTGATAGAAGAATTTCAAAAATTCTTCTCACACTCAGAGCTTCCTGAGATTGTAACATTCAGCTTAGAGTGTTTGTCCTTGGCCAGTTTTATCAGTCGACAAACACACTGCCGGCTAAAACTTTCACAAAACCAACTAACTTGCTTCTTCAAAATAACCAACTACATTTTTTTAACTTACTCCCGTATCTATATACTTAAACTTTTTGAAATGGCCATCTCATTTATATACCACGTGACGCTCCATCCTTAATTGAGCTTTTGCAATGTGTTAGTTCCAGTTCTGCTTTTTTGTTTTGTAATTCTTTTGATCTGTTTGTGACCGTTACACTTTTAAAAACAAATTGGAATTTTCCCTTTCCATTAAGCCGGATTCGCACGCTACCAGTCGAGGTTCCAGTTTAGATCGCCAGCCAATGATGTCACCAGGCTACTTGTTCCAGTAAACCAAATAGTCTGAGAGGCGACTGTAATTTTTGGACCCCATCAAACATCATTCTAAATTTTTTATAGAAATGAGAGAAAAGTGAGTAGATTACGAATCCACTGGTCTGCCTTGGCAAAAATGGCCGAAACTGGTCAAAAATCTACTTTTAATAAGTTGAACTAAATCTAATTGCCAAATGCGCTATTAATTGCCAAATAATGAGCATTTTTTTTCGTTTGGTAAGCCTCACTCTTTAATTTTCAATTAAGAAGGTTGCAGACGATTCGGATGTGTGCCTATGTTTACTTGCATCTTTCACAAATGAGCCAAATTGGCAAGAAACATTACGTCACTGATGACGTAACTGATGTCACCAATTTGGCTTACTTTTAAAAGATACAAGTTTTCCGAGTCAGAGATCAGAAATCGTTTGCCCTTTTTCTCATTGAAAATCAAAATGCAGTGGGTTGCCAGACGAAAAAGTTTGTTCTCTTTTTGGCAAGTTGTGACATATTTGTCAATCGGATTTTAGTTCAACTCATTCCAAGTCGATTTTTTATCAGTCTCGGCCATTTTTGCCACGGCAGACCAGTGGATTCGTAATCTACTTACTTATCTCCAATTTCTATAAAAAATTCAGAATGATGTTCGATGGGGTCCAAAAATTGCAGTAGCCTCTCGGACTAAAACATTTTCTATTTACTGGCGCCGGCGACTCCGATCAATCAATCACGTGCGCTGTCCCGTGATCATCGATAGACGGAGCAACGGTTGCTTAGCTGACGCCACAGAACTGGTGATCTAAACTGGAGGCCCGACTGGTAGCATGTAAATCCGGCTTTAGTCAATCCCAATGCACTTTTCATTTTCAGATAAATATAGCAATTAACTGCAACCTCTCCATGCGAAAGTTTCATGTGAAGAAAACTAGTAAAACGTTTCTAAATCTTAGATGGCACCAAATATATTAACAAAAAAATTTGTTCTTATTTTTTCAAACAACAAAATTGTCACTGTAATTAGGATTTCACTAACTCAAGATGTAATCGTAATTCTTGATTGGATGAAAAGTAACTATAATAAAAATGGAGATTTGATCGACCTGAGAGTGATATTTGAATTCAATAGTAGTCTCATCCATAACGACCCAATTAAAAGGCAATCAATCAATATCAATGATGGTGCGATAGCGTGACACACTCACACTACAGATAACTACTAACTGCACTCGTCGGAAGTAATTTCATGGAAAAGAAAACTCATCATTAAATATCGTGCTCTGTTCACGTATGTATGAGAAGAGTAATTTGGAGTATGGAATATCGTACAACTTTAAATTATACTATATTACTGGTTACTGCTTTAAAAATAGCTAAATGTTGCTTTGGAAATAGTTGAAAAGCTAAAATGATTTAATTGCAGGTACATTCTGCGCATGTTCGATTTTGACGAAATCCTTGTCGTCAAATGTGGTGATTTTGTGCCAAAAATTATCCAATTTTTTTTATTTTTTTTTTGTGGGATGGGGGGGGGGGGAAGGGGATAGAGATTTTAATATTAACACGAATTTATTAGACAAATCATTAAAATTTATAAAAGTTCGGAAGCTACAGACCTCGCTTGCTCCACCCCCATAACTATTGCCAATATCCGTTATTACGTTCCATAGTAAATACAGACGTCTATTACTAATTTGAACATTGAAGCACAATCCGATCAGGAGTTATGCATTGACTGGATATTTTCCTAAAACAATCTTTTTGGACTAGAAACATTTAAAAAAAAAAAAAAAAAAAAAAAAACTAAACAGTTCAACATTGATATTTTATGATTTTATGGTATACTTTCATTATCCTACATGACAAATAGGTAAAAGCTGGTCAAAACACGATTAATTCTTCCTTGAAAGGGTAGAAAATACAATTTTTCGAATTTAAAGCGAAAATCGTTTTGCAGACGATATTTCTTTCGTATAGTTCCAAGCATAAACAATCTGTTAAATTCAAACTAACTTCAAATTACGAAATGTACCATAAAATGTTTTAGAACTGGAAAAGCGAGTTTATGATACCACTTTTATGGATGCTTATAATATATTAGATCGAATAACATGTGATGTTTAAGTTTTAAGTAAGACGAATTTTGAGTAAGTATTTGCTTATTTTTGAAATAATTTTAATTGATAAAACATACAGTTGAATATTATTACTTTCAATTACCCATTGCATGTTAACACAGTATTAGATTCGGAGGGATAATTTTTTTTTTTTTTTTTTTTTTTTTTGTATTTCTACACGTTCTGGAACGTTCAAGAAAGTAAGTCTAGGAAAAAATATCTGTGTATGCCCGTGGTCAGCATAACTTCTGAACGTATTGACTTACAGTGTTCAACTTTTGCATACGTGTTAGTGGTGGCCATGGGACCTGTCATTAAGGTGTCCTTCCATTTTGTGTCCTTTTCAACGTCCATGACCGTTTGAAAAAAGAAATTGGATGAAGTGAATAAACTATTGTACAAAAACATATGTTTAGTTCAAGACTAAGCTTTTAGACAAAAAGCCATTTTTGATTAATTCAGTGATCCTATTTCACTCTAGAGATCTTGTTCTAATTGGATTGGTTGGTTGTTTTATACGCTTAACTACCTATTTTTATGCATCAGTGATGGCTAATCAGGCCGGGACCTACAGCTTAACGTGGATTCCGAACCACAACGAACATCTATGCCTAATCCGGGACTCGAACCCGGAACCTTTGGCATGCGTGGCCAGAGCTCTAACCACACATCCATCAGATGGGCTGTCTTCATCGGAAGACTTTTCCATTCCGTTTACTAATGTTAGCAAAGAAACAACAACGTTCCAATTTACGTTTTGCAACCAACTAGTCACTTACCTCAAATTTAAAAATGGTCACAGATGCGGCGTAATGTTTTCTACGTTATAAATGCTTAATATGCTTATTATTTATAACTTTTTACTTATTTTAAATGCTTTTAAGTAAAATTTCCACGTAAAATTATAATTCATTTTCAGAGTTAAATCGATTTCATTAGTTGAGCAATAATGAATTTTAAAATTAAATTTTACACAATCACAAAATTTAGTTTCACATCCCCTAACGAAATAAATTCCCAGACACGCCCCTGAGACTAACCATCAATGGTAAAGAGCCTCGGAAACACATCCAATAAAAATTTCACCCACTCACCTATTGAGCAGGAACTGGTAGGGATAGTGTACAGCAAACTGTCTCTGTATGTAGATGTTGTCCATCATCTTGAGTACGTTGTCATCGGCCTGTTGAGACCGCTTCGATCCTCCTCCGAGGAAAACCTCCTCCAGAGGAGTCAGGTTCGAGCCCAGGTGCGCGATCAGATCGTGATAGGCAAGGTGCACCTATACAAATTGTAAAAGTGAAGTGGGATTGGAAAAAAGTGGCTGTTTATAAACCATACACATGCAGTGCACATTTTAGAATAGTACAATTTGAGATTAGTCCTTGATTTCCTTCTTAGAGGGGTCTTAAGCCTGTCCTTTTTTTTTTTACAGATGACCTAATGCTCCATTATTTTGAGCTTTCATATCTGCCAGAGTATTGATTTAAAGTAAATGAAATTTTATGAATCAGGTATTAATAAAAGTAATAAAAGATCATTAACCAAATTAGGAAGGAAAATAACTGGGTTTTATTTATTAAACTTTTAAAAGTTTGTTTAAACTAGCCTGTAAATTAAAAAAATAATAATAATAATAGGGGGAAAAATGACTAGTTATTTTCTCTTCAAATTTTGTGAATGGTATTTTATCAATTTTGGTATAATTTGCATAAAACTCCATTTGTTTCAAAACACTTCGGCAGCTATTGTGGGCAAAATAAAAAAAGGAAGCATTATGTCTATGGGGCAGGGACACATGTGAACAATTTATCTTAAGCCTGTTAAGTAGAGGCCCATGAACTTGACCCTGTTTTGAGGGTTCTTATCCAGGCCAAAATTTCTTGTATAAGAAGGTTAAAAATGAAGTTTCAAATTATTAGCAATAATAATTGTAAATTTTTTACATTCATCATAGTTTTAAAAAACCATACACTTATGCAAGTAAAATATTAATATTTTTATATTTTATTAGAAGTCAATTTTATCTAACGATATATAAACGTGTATAAAAATGTTAATTAATCTTGCATATTTTAAATTACATATTTTACGGAGCTTTACATTAAGATATAAATCCTTTAATAAAATAATGCAAATATGGATCGCAAGGACCTGACTGTTTATGTTTTCTATTGTTGTGGAATGGATTATTCTACTACGGCAAGGGTCCCATCAACAGTTTAGTGCATATTATTCTAAATGGAGCTCTGTTTAAAAAAATCTTATCACCTCTTGCGGGTGCAGCCCCCACAGGTACAGGGCCTGCCTCAGAGCCACGGCAGAATTGCCCTGCGCCCCGAGAAGAATCATAGCCAGAGAAGATCCAACACAAAAAGGACACAGGGCCACATTTTGATCTGAGCTAGCGTTGAGAGCCCGGTACAGATCCAGTCCAAACTGGTTGGTGGAGAAGGCAAGCTTGCGCATGGTGAAAGTTACTGTCTGGGAACCTCCTCCTCCTCCACCGTTGTTGTTATTGTTGGTGGCGTGGCTGGTGACGAACAGCGAGCCCAGCACGAAGATGATGGTGGTGCATATAACCATGCTGGATGTGAGTTATGGAACCTGGAAATGAATTCAATGGATGTTGCTGATAAATTATGTAGACTTTTCGGTATTTTTTAACACAATAAATTACTAAAAAGAGGGGGGAAAAAGTTAGTGTTGTCCTTCAAAAATTGTTTCAGTGGCAGAAAATACTGTATGGAAGGATTGAATATAGCTCTAATTTCCAACTGTTTGAATTAAGTCTGGCCTAAGCCTGCAGAAGGAAAATATATCTCTACATATAGCGAAACCACGGCGACAAAGAAAATAGCTCGATAAGCTAGAAAGTGTGGTGACATAGAGCAAGTACTGTAGAAAATTACTACTTAAAACACAGAAACAAGTGAACACAAAACACAGCAAGTGACTGCCAGCGCCTTCTAGAATGCAATTTAATCCTCTCTGAACATATTGCAGGACTTCATAAATATTCTAATGCGACCCAGGTAACTCATTAATGCAGATTTCCGTGGGCCTGCACGGGATTCATGTAGAATAGATGGGTTTTGGTTGACCCATCTGCCCATCATCAACCAAAATGAGATCCATGTGGTCAAATTATTGGCGCTAACTTAATACAATTTTTTTAACAGCTGTGCATTAGTAGATTTAAAAATAAGGAAATATAGTTTTAAAAAAATCGGAAAGAAGTCATTTAATTTTGAAGCTTATTGAAAAGGAAATTCGCGCATATCTACATGGGTCTTTGTGAGCAGTTCACATAGATTAAAGTGGTCTAACTATCCAAATCCATTAGCCAATCTTTTCTCAGGTTGCACACTGACACAAATTCACATGAATATCCTTGGGATCAATATGGGTTAGATGAGCTTCGTAGGACCTAGATTTTCACCACTCACAAATGCCAAAACTTGTTATCAATTTTAATTTACAATTTGCATTAAAAAAATGTATATTTCCCTGATAACAAAAGTAACACGCTCATATAGGTTAGTGGTAAATTAACCATACCGCTTCTGATGGTCAAACCATATAGAAAACACGTAAATTGAGATCACTCCTGTGGGTACACACGGGTTTTTCCCACATGGACCTCCACAAAATATCCATATAGGCTAATGTGGGTTTTCCCTAGATGGAATTTGATAGAAATTCTGTATGGATTCAGAAATACAACCTATCTGATGCATATAGATTAGAAGTACAGATTCATTGGGTATACATTCACTTCATTTGGGCCAACATTAGTTTGTCCACACTCATCTGTATTTATTGCCTTTGGTTATCACAGCCAATAAAATTTCTTCTATATTGAAAGGATCTATTAAATACTTTTTATTTATTCAAGTTATAACTGTAATGAGCATGGAATTTATTTTACTCGATATATTACAAAGGTAATTTTACAAAATTAGGACTAAAGTTGTTCTCAGATCTTATGCTTATAACCAAGACAAAGAGAGCAGGATTTGACTATATAAATATCAAAATAATTGCATGAGCAAGTTTTTATTTAATGTTCCTTTCTTAATGATCGGGTTTCAATTACATTGCTGAATTATAGTGTAACATAAGAGCTTGTATAAAAGTATAAAAATATTAAAGTTTACAGTTTTTCAGATATTTTATGGTTTACTATAAGTGTGACATATTTCACGATTCCAACTTAAATGTCCCTTCAGCTGACAAAAGTAAACTTGGACAGCATATAGTAGAAATTTCTATTCTTTACCCATCGATCAGAAATTCATATCTAGAATATTTTTAATAAAAAAGGTTTGCATTTGAATAGCTTGATTTTAAAAAGCGACTTCTATTTATACAGGAGGAGAAAAACTATGGGGCTATAAAGAATATCCAAATTAGGATCCAAGGTATCTCTAGAATCTTTTGCAGTAAGAAAAATACGTATTGGCAAGTGCTATTTTTTTAGTTATCAATTTTGGAAAATATCAAATTCTGTAAAAATCTCCTTTCAATATCAAACGATATAAATCTAGTGAAAATTCATCTGTATTATGAAATATGGTAAAGGCAGGAATATCAATAAAATTCAAATAAAATTTAAAAAATACTAGTTTCTAATAAATTCCAACTAAAAAAAATCAAATTTTAAAATATATTTTTAAAAAAGTTAAAAAAACAGGAATAATAATAATAATAATAATAAAAAAATTGTAATTATGGAATTCTATTCATCTTCTTGATGGTAACTTGAAGATCATCATGTGTAGGTTTGAACCTCTGGCCAGGAGAGCGGATATTCTTTTGGAATGCATTTCATAGTTTTCCCGATGTAATGCCATCCATTTTGCTTACATAGTTGTTCTTCTGATCATCATTGGTTCAGAGGACAATTTTTCTTCAGTGTTTCTCAATTGAAACCCCGAATCTAATTCAAAGTTCGGTCTATCTTTTCTGTTCGTTATATTGAAGTTATTGAGAAGTGTCTATAGCTTAACCTTAAATATATTGTTGCGTTGGACGGGTTCGAAAGATTTGACGCCAAAGCAGATCAAAACTTGCAGAAATTTATTCCAAAATAACTCTTCACAGTTCTCTTACAGCTCCAGAACTTCTCGTTCTAGTAGACACAATACAGCTCTTTTCACCTCAATAGAGCACAAAACAGCAGTTAAAAACTTGACAACAACTGCTAAATCGCCGCAAAAGACAATGCAATACAGTTCGCTCAGTATCTCCAGTCAACTAATTCAGTGACTCAAAATCCAAGAACTAACTAATCCTACTCACGGCCGTTCTTATATAGGGAGTGGGGAACTTTCGTGAATATTCCAGAGATAGACATTTGGAGAACTTTCCAGATTGTAGTCGAAAAGTTCTTATACATGTACATGGGATACATGTACCCATACATGTAACGAAAACCAACTTGGCTCTATCTCGCCAATTTGGCGAGATTCTCATTACCATAATGTTAAATTCCCTGCCCCTTGAAACTCGCTTCCCAGAGTTACCTCTGTAAAACCCGTTATCAAGCGATAACACCCCTATTGCCGAGAAACCAACTAAAACGAACTATTGCACTGCCTTATGCGAAATGTAAATAAATTACTATTTACAAAATTAACACTACGAAATATTTACAAATATACAAAAATTCGTAACAATATTTACAGGATACTATACCACGTTAAAATGCATTAAATTTGACACCAATAAAATTACAGTGTAAGCAGTAGTCTCAGATTTCGCGTATTTCCTCTTATCTAATTTCAAGCAAAAAGAAAACAACAAAACTGTAATATTTTAGAGACACGCATTCCGAATTTCAAGACTTGATCACGTACAGGATGTGATGGTACAGAAGTGTGAAAAAGCTGGCATTTTTGATAATTAACTGTTTCTTTATAGGAATACGGGATGATAGATGAAACCTGAGGATCTTCAAATTCGTCATTTTGATAAAATGGAAATTTTCCGAAAACTATTCCGTTAGCGTTGACGAAGTTTTCATCGCATTTAAAAACCCATTTTCACACTTCCAAGGATGAAATGTTCCCGAATTTTCTGAGGTAAATATTTCTTATCCATTTCTTTTTGCCAGTATCATGTGTTACCTATTGTTAAGAAAGCATTCACGAAATGGCTGAACGCATCAAAGCCCATTTGTATACAATAAGGTATAATTAGGACAGCTTCTGAATTGTAATGAATCGTATGGAATCATCGAAGGGCATCAAGAGTTTAATGTGGTTTCAAATGCTTAATTAGAGCAGTTTTTCATGGACTTGGTAGTCTCTGTTAATTAATGACAATAAGATTGTGTTTGGTTACCAAATCGTGTTGCTACGTTAATGAAAACTTTACAATAGAAGACAATTACAAAAGGCATAAAAAAAGGCATGTGTGATTGAAAAAAGCTAAGTGATTGTTATGTATAAATAAAAATGCGCTTGCTATTATGTTTGAGGTAATTTTTTAAGTCACTCAAGCAATTTTTATCATTCATTCACCAATACAGTTTTCTAGATTTTTTTAAACTTATTTACCTGTTTTAATAAGCCTTTAATACATTAACATTAAACGATTTGCGGATGCCCTCAATTGGGGGAAAAAAATTAATTTGAATTTGGATGATCAGTAGTGTGGATCGAAAAAAAAAGTGAAAGATTTCTGATCGATTTAAGTTATGTGACAAAATTTATCATTTAAACAATTGTTGGATGAACATTTTTGAATTTTAACCTTGTATCTTAATTATTCGCAAGAGCTTTAAAAATTGCATTTTTCCAAAAAAGATATAAATTTCTTCAATAAAATCTTACTTTATGTAAAAAAGTTATCTATCGACAAGAAAAACAAAGATGTATGTAAAAAACTACGTAAACCTTATTTTCTGCTAAACGCCTTCAAAACTTACCTATTAAATTTTAAGTTAAAACTAAAAAATTTCATATTTCCAGTTAAATTTTTTTTTAAACTATACCTATGTATCATTTTCGAAGTTTATTTTTAAACTGCAGTTGCTTTGGTAGTTTTCACTCAAAATTTGTTACAAGAAGGTGCCCTATACAACCAGTTCCATCGTACTTATCCCAAACACGTTGAATTTGAGTATTTATATCCACTAATCTTGAACTACTACTACGGGATAGCTTATAAGTGGTTTCTGCTCTTAAGCAAATAAAGCCAATTAAATAGTTACTCCATAATGCAATCTAAAAAGTGGCCCTTGGTTTCAAACAGATTCTATCTAGTTTGGGGATGGGGTGGAGTTGCTAAAATAGATCTCTATGGTGATTGCTAAGCCTTCTTTATCTTCAAGTAAACAACCAAGCATGCTCTGTCTAGAAGTTGTAGTTAGAGGTCTGTGCTTATATCATTCCAATTTAATTTCAAAATCAAAGTTGAACAGCCTGAAAATCTTAATATATATAAATTACGTGTCACGTTGTTTGTTCCCTATGGACTCCTAAAATACTTAACCGATTTTAATCAAATTTGCACACCGTGTGCAGTTTGATCTAACTTAAGAGATAAGATAGCTTACATCTCAATTTTTATAGCCGCAATATTATTTTATTGCAAATTATTTGCTTATTATTTGACAGTCACAATTATCCGTTAGCTCCAAATGATTCTAACAGATGGCGCTGTGTTGAAAGTACCAACGTTTCACATAAGCTACAATTTAATGGCATGCGATTTATTACCGCAGTACTGAAAAATTTATTTTTGTGAAAGGGTTTAGTTCTTTATTTCAATATTAATACATGCTGCACCGAGGTAGTGAGCAATTTAATGGCATGTGATTTATTACCGCAGTACTGAAAAATTTATTTTTGTGAAAGGGTTTAGTTCTTTATTTCAATTCTGTCTGTCTGTCTGTTACTCCCCCCCCCCCCCCCCCTGTGGATCAATAGAAACCTACTTAAAATTGGAATAGAGCTCTGAAATTTTCAACATAAGACAAATAGAGAAACAACTCTGAAATTTTAAACATACGTTGTTTTAGCCATCTATTTAGACTTTTGAAAAACAGAATGTTAAAATTTTAATTAGTTATTTTTTAATTAATTTTCTTAATTAACACATTTTTTTTTACAAAACGACTTCTAATAGGACTACAGTTTTGAAATTTTCAACATAAGTAGTTTGGGCCTTCTAATTGGTCTTTTGAAAAAAAGAATTTTAAAATTTTATTTAGTTCTTTTTTAATTAATTTGTTTAATTAATTAATAAATATTTTACAAAACGATTTATAATAGAGCTACAGCTCTGAAATTTTCAACATAAGTAGTTTTAGCCTTCTAATTGGATTTTTGAAAAACAGAATTTAAAATTTTTTTTAGTTCTTTTTTAATTAATTTTTTTAATTAATTAAAAAATATTTTACAAAATGATTTCTAATAGGGCGACAGCTCTGACATTTTGAACATAAGTAGTTTTGAACTTCTAATTAGACTTTTGAAAAACAGAATTTTAAATTTTATTGTTTTTTAATTAATATAATTAATTAATTAACAAATATTTTACAACACGATTTCTAATTGGGCTACATTTCTGAAATTTTCAACACAAATAGTTTTGGCCTTCTGATTGGACTTTTGACAAAAAGAACGTTATAATTTTAATTTTAATGAATTTTAATTATTATTTTCACAAAAAGTGACTTCTAATAGGCCTAGAGCTCTGAAAGTTTCAACATAAGTAGTTTTGACCTTCAAATTTGGCTTTTTACAAACATCACGTGTTAAAATATTCTTAAAGGAGTGTTGCGTTATAATTATTAACGGAGCTTTTTTCTTTTATTGTTTCTCGACAAGGGAGAAGCTTCTAATATTAAAGCTTTCCTTACAATTAGTTTTTAGTATGTGAAGCGACCTTACGCTTACGCAGCAATGAACCTTTCATCGAGCAATAGCATAGCCGGCCACGTGTTATTTAGACTGAAGTATAAATTGAATTCATATTATAGTAAAAGTAATACAGTGGAATTCTTCTTGCTTTTTAATTATTAGTGCTTCATTGTTCAAAAATCTTCAACTAAAATATATACATGTAAGTATTATCACATAGTTAATACCTGGAATGCCACCACATTATCTTTGATTAAAGATTGGTTCACCTATTATTCTCCTGCGTAATTTGAATCCACCTTGATTATGCAACGGTACGCGTTTGGTCATCAAAAAGATCACCGGAAATATACTTGAAGCTACCATTTTAACTGGAAAGTTTAAAGGAGACGTGGTCCTGTTGCCACGTATTCCGATGATACCATCAGTATCTACGATACCCTTCAAGAGGTTACAGTTTCCAATTCGTTTAGCTTTTGCCATGTCTATAAATAAGTCTCGAGGCCAAACAATGTCCATTTGTGGTTTAGATTTGGAAAATCCAAGTTTTTCTCATGGGCAACTATATGTTGCATGTTCACGTGTAGGAAGACCGTCGAATCTATTTGTGTTAGCTAAAGCCAGGTTAACCAAAAATATTGTGCACCGATTAGTGCTAAATTAAATTGAAATTAAAAGTATTTATAATTCAAAATAATAAACATTATTGTTAAAGATATAAAACTATCTGCCCTACCTATCTCATTTATAAGTTGAAGTGTCACGTGTTATTAACTAACAACTTTGTAATGTATTCATTTGTTACAAACTTGAATACAAAAAATAAAAAAAATTATTTTAAGCTCAATCATTAGATACTGTTGCAAAAATTGTCTGTATATATTGTAAATAGTGACGTATTATTTCAAAATTCTATTGTAATTTATTTTTATCCTATTTTATTTAGTAATTAATAGCGATTATACAAGTTAGAAAAAGGTGGCAACACCTAAAGTAATCGAGAAGTTTCGAGATATTTCGTTTCCGATTAATTGGCTGGAAATTTCGAGATGTCTCACACGCTTGTATATAAACGACTGGAGAACGGGAAAGTTTTCAGATGTACTTCGGATTTCGTTGAAAGCTGATCGCGATCGCTTTGTTGACCTATTGGAGTGAGCTTGTATAATCGCTATATTCGAAGCTGTTCTTGTTGAAGCTTGTATTGAAGATTAATAGTGATTGCACTGTTATCTGTGAATAAATTTTTTGAGTTTTCTGAAGAGAATAAATACTAGTTTTTATCTGAAAAACTGTGCCGTCATTGCCTCAGCGGAAAAATTCATAACAGTGGTGTCAGAAGTGGGGTCTCGTAATTTTGAATGCCGACAACTAGAGGAATGATGGAAGACCAAATGAAGCAGTTGATGGAAATGATTGCTGGAATAAAGGCCGGACAAGAATCAATCGCCGCTGGTCAAGCCCGTCAAGAAACGACAAATGCCGAACTCGCCGCTACAATCACCGCTGGTCAAGCCCGTCAAGAAACGACAAATGCCGAACTCGCCGCTACAATCGCCGCTGGTCAAACCCGCCAAGAAACGACTAACGCTGACTGACTGAACTCGCCGCCGCAATCACCGCCAGCCAAGAAGCGACATCATCGGATATTAAAGATTTAGCATCCAAGCAAGAATCATCTTCTGCGTCCGTTGATAGATTTATGGAGCGCACAGAGAGTGTTCTTCAATCAATGAAGGCGGATATTTTGGATGTCAGAGAAGATCTTAAGACAGTGAGAAATGAAGTTGAAGAAAAAGTTTCCACCGTGCAAGAAAAAGTTTCCACCTTAAAGGAAGAGCAAGACAAATTCATTGACGTTGTAGAAGAAAGGCTGCGAAAAATGGAAACGCGTGAAGCTCTGGCCATAGCGTCACCTAATTGGGATAACGCTTCCATCCCCTTTATGGCGCCGCGCTCTAACATCAAAGTGGCCCCTTTTGATGGGAAGTCGTCTTGGCGCGTTTATCAAACGCAATTTGAAATGATTGCTTCTGCGAATGGTTGGGACGATACTTCGAAAGCATTCCATCTCGCAGCATCTCTTCGAGGTGAAGCTGCTGACATTTTACAGACACTACCTGAAGAGAAGCGGGGAGAATTCGTGGCGCTGGCAAGTGCGTTGGAGTTAAGGTTTGGGGAGCAGCATCTAAAGGATTACAACAGACTGCAATTGAAAGTGAGACAGCAGAAGGCCAATGAAACTCTTCAAGAATTGGCATCGGATATAGAAAGACTGTCGCTCCTCGCTTTCCCAGACTGTCCCTCGGACGTACGAGATAACCTGTCTCTTCAGTATTTCGTGGATGCCATCAAAGATCCCGACATACAGCAAGCTACCAGGATGTCAGACAGCAAAGATCTGAAGTCCACCCTCGTCTATGCCATGAGAGTAGAAGCCGCACATCAAGCTTCTAGAAAAGACCGGCGTTTCGTACGTGGAACATTAGCAGACGATTCCTCTGAACTTTTCACGAAGAAGTTTCAAGAACTGGAAAACAAGATGGAGCGAATTATGAGAAATATTCCTGGCTCAAGGGATCGAAAAACTAGAGTGGTTTGTTGGCTCTGCAACCGGGAAGGACATTTCAGACGTGATTGCCCTGAATTGGACAGGAGAGGGGACAGACCCTCGTCCGAGCCTCAGCAGTTAAACTAAAGAGCGGCTATCTCGCGAGGCGGAGGTCGCCGTGTAGAGCAGGTGGTGCCCCACTCAGCCTCTATCACATCTCATCCCTTCAAGGAGGAAACCATGGTTTATTCGTGGAGGGCAAGATCAACGGAACTCCCTGTCGTCTAATAGTTGACTCAGGGGCAAATGTAACCATCTTACGGACGGATGTAGCCCGGCGCCTGGACAGCCAACCTCTTTACACGGCGCCTTCAGTTTCTCTACAGACTGTGACTGGTGACAAAATTTCTGTGCATGGGAAATTAAATGTCAACATCTCTTTTGGATTTCACACCTACACTCACACCGTTTACGTCGCTGAAATTATTGACCCATGTATTCTTGGATTGGACTTTTTACAGAGAAATGGAATTACTTTGAATTTCGAGAAAGGCGAGCTTCAAACGGGAAAAGGAGAAGTTCCATTGTTCGGTTTGGACTCGGAAGAGCCGTGTGCATATCGAATAGTAGCTCTTGAAGACATCACCATCCCTTCCATGACAGATTTGGTTGTAAAAGGTTCAACAGAGCTCCCGAAGGCCTTCCGATTTGGAGTAACGGACTTCCCATCATCGAATAGCGTCCCGAAAGGAGTGGTAGTAGGAGCGACGCTTGTGGATCTCTCTCAAGAGGTGGTGCATGTGAGAATGGCCAACATCGGTGATTCTAAGAGAGTTATCAAGAAAGGAGAAGAAATTGCCACTTGCACACCTGTTACAAGCATCGAACGAGGATCGAAGGAGCTTCCGACCGCACCACCCGCGGATTTAGTGGACCAGCTTCTCGAAGACTCTCAGTTGGAAAGAAGGCAAGAGAAGATTGTCGGAAACCTTATAAAAGAATTTCAAGACATTTTCTCCATGTCATCGAAAGATGTAGGAAGAACAGAGCTTACTCAACATCGAATCGATACTGGGACCCATTTACCTATTAAACAACATCCTCGAAGACTTCCATTTGCAAAACAAGAGGAGGTCGGGAGATTGTTACATGAAATGGAAGATAATAGAGTTATCGAACCCTCCTCAAGTCCATGGGCCTCTCCAATCGTACTCGTTCGAAAGAAGGATGGTTCCACCAGGTTTTGTGTGGATTACCGGAAGCTGAACGAAATTACGAAAAAGGACAGCTACCCTCTGCCAAGAATCGATGACACTTTGGACACTCTATCGGGGAACCAGTGGTTTTCGACTTTGGATTTGAAGAGTGGATACTGGCAAGTGGAGATACATCCCGACGATCGTGAGAAGACTGTCTTCACTACCGGCCAAGGATTATGGCAGTTTCAAGTTATGCCGTTTGGCTTGTGTAATGCACCGGCTACGTTCGAGCGACTGATGGAGACTGTGCTTAGAGGACTTTCCTACGAGACCTGTCTGGTATATTTGGACGATATCATTATCACCGGGCGGAGTTTTGATCAACACTTGCAAAATGTGAAGAACGTGTTCTTGAAGCTTAGGGAAGCCCACTTGAAACTTAGCCCATCAAAATGTAAGCTCTTTAGGCGGAAAGTCAGTTATCTCGGACACATCATCTCATCCGATGGAGTAAGCACAGATCCAGCCAAGATCCATGCTGTGCAAATTTGGTCTCGACCGCAAGACGTTCATCAATTGCGAAGCTTCCTAGGCCTGTGCACGTATTACCGTAAATTCGTGAAAGGTTTCTCCAAGATCGCCAGACCCTTGCATCGACTAACAGAGAGCAAGCAGAAGTTCCTATGGACTGCCGACTGTGACGACTCCTTCAATCAACTGAAGAACGCTTTAACATCCGCGCCTGTTTTGGCTTTTCCCGATGTTAACAAGGACTTTATTTTGGATACAGATGCCAGCAATGAGGGAGTGGGCGCCGTTCTTTCCCAGGAAATTGAAGGACAGGAGAAAGTCATCGCTTATTTTAGTAAGAGCCTGTCAAGATCCGAGCGGAACTACTGCGTCACAAGAAAGGAGTTACTGACAATAGTAAAAGCCGTTGAGCACTTTCATCATTACTTGTACGGCCGAAAATTCCTTTTAAGAACTGATCATGCGTCTCTGACTTGGTTGATGAATTTCAAGAATACAGAGGGACAAATAGCAAGGTGGATTCAGCGCCTGCAGGAATACGACATGGATATCCATCACAGAAAAGGAACGTTCCATGGGAATGCAGACGCTCTTTCTAGAAGACCATGTCCGGAGAACTGTCGATTTTGTTCCAATGCCGAGTCTAAGTTCGGGGTTAACACATCGGCCGTTCGGAAAATAACTACCAACTCAACTACTTCAGAATTGGACCCTTGGAGTGACCGGAATGTTCGAAAAAGTCAGGTTGAAGATCAGGACTTGAAACCTCTAATTGAATTCATGGAAGCAGCTACCGGAAAACCCAGTTGGCAGGAAATTGCATGCTATAGCCCAACAATGAAGAGATATTGGGCTATGTGGGACTCTTTGCACTTGAAGAATGGAGTACTCTACCGTCGATGGGAGTCCGATGATGGCAAAAGCTTCCGATGGCAATTAATCCTTCCAAGTTCTAGAGTTACGAACGTTCTAGAAGAACTTCACAGCAGTTCTACTGGAGGACATTTTGGTGTCACGAAAACTCTTCAGAAAGTCAGGGAGAGATTCTTCTGGGACAAAGCAAAATCCGACGTGGAGAAGTGGTGCAAGTCCTGTGATGCATGCAATTCGAGGAAGGGACCGAAGACCCGAACTCGTGGAAAGTTGCAACGTTACAACGTAGGAGCACCATTCGAAAGAATTGCTTTGGACGTCTTAGGCCCCCTACCTCACACAACTAATGGCAACAAATACATCCTAGTTGTCATGGACTACTTTAGCAAGTGGCCAGAAGCATACGCGATTCCGGACTAGGAAGCCACAACCGTAGCAGAAGTCCTCGTACGGAATTGGATCTCCCGATTTGGCGTACCCCTGCTGATACATTCCGATCAGGGGACGAACTTCAACTCTGCCGTCTTCACTGGGCTGTGTGACTTGCTCGACATGGAAAAGACTCGTACAACTCCCCTGCAACCACAATCCGATGGAATGGTTGAACGATTTAATAGAACGATTCTGAATCATCTCTCCTTGTTTGTTTCCAAGAACCAGCAAGATTGGGATCAGAAACTTCCATTGTTCCTTTTGGCCTACAGAAGTGCTACTCACGAGACCACCGGATATACACCATCTCAAATGATTTTCGTAAGAGACCTTAGACTACCCTGCGACCTCCTCTTTGGACGACCACCAGACACCCCTTCCTCGCCTGTCCAGTATCTAGATGATCTCCAGGCACGTTTGGAAGCCGTACATCGGTTCGCCAGAGAAAGAATCAACATCATGACAGAGCGCATGAAGGTCCGCTACGATGCCAAGGCCACGGAACGTCCATTCCAGGAAGGTGACAAGGTGTGGTTATGGAATCCTAAACGTCGGAAAGGTCTCTCCCCTAAGCTCCAGACGAACTGGGAAGGGCCGTATGTAGTCCTTAAGAAGATCAACGACGTCGTGGTAAGGATTCAACGGACACCCTCCTGTAAACCTAGAGTTGTACATAACAATAGACTAGCCCCATATTATAGTAGAAGTGATTGAATTGCCTTTCCTCTTAAGGACTTCACTGCCCGGGACGTGCAGTCTTTAAGAAGGGGGAAATGTTGCACAAATTGTCTGTATATATTGTAAATAGTGACGTATTATTTCAAAATTCTATTGTAATTTATTTTTATCCTATTTTATTTAGTAATTAATAGCGATTATACAAGTTAGAAAAAGGTGGCAACACCTAAAGTAATCGAGAAGTTTCGAGATATTTCGTTTCCGATGAATTGGCTGGAAATTTCGAGAATGTCTCACGCGCTTGTATATAAACGACTGGAGAACGGGAAAGTTTTCAGATGTACTTCGGATTTCGTTGAAAGCTGATCGCGATCGCTTTGTTGACCTATTGGAGTGAGCTTGTATAATCGCTATATTCGAAGCTGTTCTTGTTGAAGCTTGTATTGAAGATTAATAGTGATTGCACTGTTATCTGTGAATAAATTTTGTGAGTTTTCTGAAGAGAATAAATACTAGTTTTTATCTGAAAAACTGTGCCGTCATTGCCTCAGCGGAAAAATTCATAACAATACTTTTATTGGACTTCTCTCTATATATAAGGCAAAGCCCTCACTCACTCACTCATTCACTGACTCACTCACTCACTCATCACTAATTCTCCCACTTCCCACATAGTCAAAATTCTGAAAATCGGCACAAATATCAACAATGGTAAAAATAGAAAAAGTAAGCTATTCCGATATCGATTAACCTATTTTACGGGGTCGAAAAGGGGTTAAACGTTCCAAACGAGGGACATTCGAATATCCCACTTCCCATTTGGTCACAACTCTGAAAATCGGCACAAATATCAACAATGGTAAAAATAGAAAAAGTAAGCTACTCCGATCTCGATTAACCCACTTTAAGGGGTCGAAAAGGGGTTAAACGTTCTAAACGGGGGACATTCGAATATCCCACTTCCCATTTGGTCACAACTCTGAAAATCGGCACAAATATCAACAATGGTAAAAATAGAAAAAGTAAGCTACTCCGATCTCGATTAACCCACTTTAAGGAGTCGAAAAGGGGTTAAACGTTCCAAACGGGGGACATTCGAATATCCCACTTCCCATTTGGTCACAACTCTGAAAATCGGCACAAATATCAACAATCGTAAAAATAGAAAAAGTAAGCAACTCCGATCCCGATTAACCCACTTTAAGGGGTCGAAAAGGGGTTAAACGTTCCAAACGAGGGACATTCGAATATCCCACTTCCCATTTGGTCACAATTCTGAAAATCGGCACAAATATCAACAATCGTAAAAATAGAAAAAAGTAAGCAACTCCGATCTCGATTAACCCACTTTAAGGGGTCGAAAAGGGGTTAAACGTTCCAGACGAGGGACATTCGAATATCCCACTTCCCATTTGGTCACAACTCTGAAAATCGGCACAAATATCAACAATGGTAAAAATAGAAAAAGCATTCTATTCCGCTAGGTTAACCCATTTTAAGGGGTAGAAAAGGGGTTAAACGTTCCAAAGGAGGGATATTCGAATGTACCACTTCCCATTTGGTCACAACTCTGAAAATAGGCACAAATGTCAACAAAGACAAACATAGAAAAATTAAACTATTCCGAGCTTGATTAACCTACTTTAAGGGGTGGAAAAGGAGTTAAACGTTCCAAACTCAAATATCCCACTCCCCATATAGTCACAATTCTGAAAATTGGGGCAAATGTCAACAAAAATAAACATAGAATAAGCAAGCTATTCCAATCTCGGTTAATCCACGCTTGGGGGTCGAAAAGAGGTTAAAAGTTCCAAACGAGGGATATTCGAACATTCTACTTCCCATTTCGTCGCAATTCTTAAAATTGGTATGAATGCCAATCAAGATAAACATAGAAAAGTAAGCCATTCCGATCTCGATTAACCCACTTAAGGGTTGGAAATGCGTTAAACGTTCCGAAAGAGAGATATTCGAATGTCCCACTTCCCATTTGGTCACAACTTTGAAAATTTGTACAAATGTCAAAAAAGATAAACATAGAAAAAGTAAGCTATTCCGTTCTCGATTAACCTACTTTATGGAGTCGAAAAGGGGTTAAATGTTCCATACAAGGGATATCCGAATGTTTCTCTTCCAATGTAGTCATAATTCTGATATTTGGTGCAAATGTTAAAAGGACAAATTTAAAAAAAAATAAGTTATTCCAATATCGATTAATGAATTTTTAAGGGATGAAAAGTCGACGCAACATTGAAACTATACGAGGATTATTTTAATGTCTCAATTCCAATACAGCTACTACTTCGAAATTTAGAACAAAGAGCAAACATAAACACAATAAACTCTTTCAATCTCGATTACGTAATTAAAAGGGTCCGAAGGGAATTAAACGTTCTAAACGAGGGATATTCAAATGCCTCTTTCCAATATAGTATTCACAATTATAAATTTCGTTAAAATTGTCAACAAAGGAAAGTTTCTATTTTGATAAATCAATTTGTCGGGATCGAAATGGGTGCAAACGTCTGAAATGTAGAATACGTGAATGTCTTTTGATGGCTAAAATGCTAATGGTAAAATTTCGTAGCTCAGCACGGGTATTCAGCTAGTTTTACAATAATAGAAAATTTTCTCCATTTTTTAATTTCAGCTAATCCTTAATTTCACCGTTTTTTTAAACACTAGCCTAAGATCCAAAAAATCGTTTGGCTATGCTGTTACTCCATTCAGATGAAGTATTAAATTTCTTAATTGATTGGTTTCTGTACTTAACGTTCTATATTTTACACAATAATGATTTATCAGGCTGGTATCTACAGCTTAACGTGGATTCCAAACCCCAACGAACATTCATGTCTAATCCGGGATCTGAACCCGGCACCTTTGGTATGAAGTCAGTGAGCTAACCACACAGCCATCAGGTGAACATAAAACTGTTTAGAGAAAAATGATTCGAATGAAACTGGAATGTTACTCATTTCAAAGATCGCCAGAGCTCCTCTAACATACGTAAAATACCTATAACATTTACTCTATTTACAACTTTACCATCACATTTAACCGTTAGAAGTATTGATTGGTCATTTCTGTTGGTTCGGAAATTCTTAACAGGATTCTTAACGTTCCATTTAGAACCGGAAGGTGGAGAAACATGTACGAGACATACATAAGGGGGTTCGATAACAATCGAAATCTGTTCTTTAATTACAAACCATGATGACAGCTGCCACCTTCCATCTTTTCTACAAATTTTTGTCCTTGAGGTCATCAAATGAAGACATTAAAGGTAAATCTTCAATGACTTGAAAATGTACTTAGAGTTGCAACAAATATTTTTAATACAAATGGTTATTAATGTGGAAACTTCAGTCAATGAATTTTTCTGAAAATATGGCATTTCAATACCAAGACTATATAATATTTGAGCACTAGATGTGCGAGAAAGTACTTTTAACACTAGTGTCACTATTCGCATTTAAAGTGCTATTTTTGCCACGATTTCTGATTAAAAATGGTTAAATAAAGTTTAATTTCTTGCATGTTGTTATAAAAATACCTTTTTACACCGAGTACAATTTCTTTGAGAAATTTATATACTTTTTCAAAATATTGTGACAAATACCAAATTTTTGGCGGCTAATGAAGATTAAGGCTTCAACGGCTAATGGAGATACCACTTTAAATTTAAATTAATAGCTAGAGCAACCATATTTAATGATAACTTTGACCCTTTATTTAAATATATAGATCTGACAACTTTTTTTTTTTGTTCTACCTTAATTATCGACCAGTGCACATCTTGTATAATTCCTTTCGTGAAAAAATGTTGTTTTCAAGGAAATTCCCTCTAAACTAAGAATACAAGTTTGCAATCGACGAATTGGTATGTATTAATCGAGTAAAATCATATAGAAATTTCACTGAAAAAACATTTGAAAATTGAAAGAAAAATTTACATCAAACGCAACATAAAACGTTTTACAAGGAGACATATTTTATATAAATACCTTCCTTTGGGTGTATGAATCCTATCCGGCTACTACAATGCTACTACTTTGAAGTTGGGTCTAAAACAGGGATAGAGATGATTTTGATCCAAAATAAGGTCAGTGACAACCAATAATTCAAAATACGCGTGATGTCTGCAATAAAAAAAAAATATGGAACGCTACAGAGAATTACGTTATTCAATGCAGATAAAAAAAAAACAGTAACTTGGCTGGTAAAATTTATGCAGGATTATCATGACTGATTTTTTAGATCAAATTCATCTCGTTTAGGAAAAATGAGACTTAATGTTTTATCTGGGAACGTAGTGTAGAATATGCATATTGATGTTGAAACGGGTCAAGGTTTTATCATGAAGTTTACTTTATTGCAGCGTTTCTCAACCTTTCAGTATTCGCGGCCCAGTTTTCAATCATAATTTTCATCGCTCCTCAGCTTACCATAAAATGTATACAAGAATAATGTATATTGAGTACTTTAGATTCTGTTTTAAAATTATTTTTAACTAACTGCCAAAACAAGAGTAGAATGAAAATGTTCGATAACACAAGTTTCGATTCCAGTCACGTCAGTCTCATTCGAGTCGATCCTTCTATCGCTATCGAATTTATTGTCAATGTGTATGGTGTATATGTTTTCGTGTTAATTGCAATTCACCATATTAAATGTTCACGGCAGCAGATTTATGCAGACTCATGGATACATTTTTAAGCGGAAGTAAGCTAGCATTAGACGATAGTCAAGCATCAGCAAGTACACAGACGAGCTTGATTCCGAAAATAAAATCAAGAAAATATTCTGAAGAATGCTTAAATTTTGGGTTTACCAGTACTGAAGTAAATGAAGAAGAAAGGTCCCTGTGTATCATTTGCTCAAATATATTGGCCGCAGACAGCATGAAACCTAATAAACTCAAACGACATTTGGAAACGCTTCATAGTGAGTACGTCAACAAACCCAGAGAATTCTTCGAATTAAAATTAAAATCATATAAAAAGCAAAAATCATTTTTTAAAGAAACTTTGTCTGTGAATAAAAAAGCTTAAATTGCATCTTACAAAATTTCATATAAAATAGCCAGATTGAATCCAAAACCCTCACACCATTGGTGAAGAGCTTATTTTGCCAGCAGCAACTGAGATAGTAGAAACTATGTTTGGAGATAATTTTTCAAAACAATTGCTGTACATACCTGTTTCAAATGATACTGTTGCTCGTCGAATTGGTGATATATAGTGTCAGCTTTTCACGATGTAGCTTGACAAACTGTTTTCAATACAGATTGATGAAGCAACATATAGTAATAAAGATGCTCATTTAATTGTCTATGTACGATTTTCTGATAATATGTCAGTAGTAGAAGAACTACTTTTCTGCAAACCAATAGAACTCCAAATAACAGCGCTAGCATTATTTGCTATTTTAAATGATTTTATGAACGAGGCAAACATAGAATAGACACATTTCGTCGGAATATGCACCGATAGTGCTCGTTCAATGTCCGGAAGATTCCAAGGTATACAAGCACTTGTAAAACAAAAATCGCCTTAGTGAGTCTGGACACATTGCATGATCCACAGAGAAGCTTTGGCTTCGAAAGAAATGAGTCCTGGTCTGAATATTGCGTTAACTACGGTTGTAATCGTAGTAAATTATACAAAAATGAGACCCTTGAAATCGAGAATCTTTTCCACACTTTGACATGGTTTCAGTACATTCAGCGTTACTAGTTTATTGTGAGGCAAGATGGTTATCGCGTGAGAAATTTTTCAACGGATTTATGAATTAAGAAAAAAAAATCGCCATTTTCCTAGAAGGAGAAAACAGACCGGATGTCGAGAATTTTTGCGATGGTTCATTTGTGATGAAATTGAGCTACTTGGTCGACATATTCGAGAAATTAAATAACTTGAATCTTCAACTCCAAAGAGCAAATACACATATGTTGGATACAAGTGATAAAGTTAATGCTTTTTGTAGAAAATTGGAATTGTGGAGCAGAAATTTAAAGCTAAAAACCTAACAATGTTTGCAAATGTGGAAGATTGTGCTAAAACTTACAAGGCTGAACAAGAACATGTAAAACTTGTTTTTGTTACCATTGAAAATCATTTAGCCATACTGGCAAAGAATTTTAAAAAGTATTTTCTTGCTGACGACAAACTGATAGCAAGTTACGAGTAGGTTAGGGATCTATTTCATAAGACTCCCGAAGGACTCCCAATTCATGAGGAAGAAAAATTCATAGACATCACGACAAGTGGCGAAACCAAAAGACAATTTAGTAATAAATCACTATTTGAATTTTGGGCAGGAGTAGAGGATGATTTTTCTGCACTAAAAACAAGGGCATTTCGCATTCTATTACCATTTTCAACATCCTACTTTTGTGAAACTGGATTTTCTGCTGTGGCTTCTTTGAAGACAAAATATAAATCTCGGCTAAATATAGAAACAGAACTGAGAGTGGCTATTTCTAATATTCAACCTTCCTTCCTTCAAAAAACTTTGGTCTGCAAGATAGGCCGAAGTCACTAATAATTATGAAATTTGTTTTTAATTTAGTATGTTTTGATTTAGTAAGTTGTTTTACTTTATTTGTTAAATATGTCGAAATGTATTTTGTTTTCTATGTGTATGTGCGCTTTCCTTTCAGTCAGTTAATCAATTTTTTTAAATGATATTATCTCTTGGATATTCTCGCGCCTCCCCTCTAGTGTGCTCACCCCCCCCTTGGGGGGCACCCCACAGGTTGAGAATCGCTGCTTTATTGTTTATTCGGTTAAGGACAATTTTTAGAATACTTATTTTGTCCTCTTTAATTTTCATGTACGCAGGCACGAGCTAATGTAATAAGGGTTTGTTTTTTTTAAATTTTAAATAAATTGATCCGTTGACTAAAAAGTTGGTCTTCTGAGCGTTTATCTCTTTTCTACTGCTACCCTATACTTTTTTTGGTACTTCAACTGTCTTTTCCTTCAATTTGGAAGTATTGAGTACCACAATTCTTGTCAATGAATGAAGAATATTTGAAGCAAATTTATAAGTTGAATGCTCTGACACGAAAAACTCGTAGTGGAGAGGTTACATTTCTAAACATTTACCTTGGAGTTGAAAATTTTACTCTTTTTAACATCTTCAGGATCCTACATCAAATCGTGGAATACCCGTTATTAAAACTCAATAAAATAGTGGAATAATTTCAAACTTTATTGTTTATTTTTCCTTATAAATAATTTGGAACCCTCCACTTCTTCATTTATACAATTAAACTATCGCTTTGATATGGCAACTTTGTGCATGTTTGAAGAAAACAGATGTTTGACGTTTTTAAGAGACATTATTTTAAAAGAGTTAAGAAAAATTTAACACTGTAATGATCCAGGTTAATTAGTAGTAGTGGTGGGAAGATACTGAGGTGAGATAGATCCCATGAAAATAGTTAATCAGAAAAAGAAATTGGATGTTGACAGTCTATGTCTCTAGAAAGCCACTTCACAAATTTGAATGTCAGTACTTCAGGTCCAAATATCAAGTTCGCAAAATTTGACGACATAAGGATCGAAAATTCTCACCATTTTGGTTGATAACAAATGATGAAAAAATCTTTGTTAATTTAAAGTTTAAAAAAATTTCACCAAGTTTATAAGTTTGGTGGCAACACTAACCAGAAAACTTATAACCAAATGTCGAAGGTGTTAGTCCTACATCTATGTTTGAAGCCAATGTTCAAACCTCACATATAATTACTAAGCAGTCTTCCATACGAATTTTAAAGCACCTCTAGTATACCTAAAGCATTTGTTAAATTTTATCTAATTCTATCAAACTTATCGATATATTTAATCTAATGGATGAAAAATATCTGCACTATTCATAGTTAAGTGTTAAGGGATTGCAAATTGACTTACGTTTGCCATTTTCTATACTCCGGTTCAATTTTGTTATAAGAACTAGTACTGTCAAGTCCTTTCATTTGGCGTATCGCAAATATCTGTAAGATATTTGGTTTTATCTGTTAACGTTGACCTCAGGAAGACATACGGACAGAGCGTTTGTGTATAAGTTTTCCTTTTTATTAGAGTAGTGCAAAAGCTAAAATATCAGTTCTTTGAGATAATATCAGTACTGGTAGGTTTCTAGGTAAGAGCTTTCATCATTTCATTTCATCCCCTACCATAAAAATCTGATAAGCATTCTTAATTATTTCTTTTGTGATATGATGAAAATTGTCTGGTATTATTTGTTTTAGATTTTACCCTTTATCGGATATTTTTTGCTTGGCATTGTTACCCAGTGAATCGTTGACAAAAAAAGGGCTACTTTGCTTGCTTGTTTCTGGATGGTGAAACCATAATTTTTGCCGGTTAAATTAGGAATATAAATTAGACAATGTCAAAGGTAAGTTTTCTGCATCTGCTTTAAGAATTGAAAAGTTGTTAAACTGAATCAACCTAGATGAAACTTAAAATTGTAGTTGATCAGTTTTGTATTTGTATCTACAAGTTTTAAACTACAAATTCATTTGAATCCAATTTTTTCAATAATCCTAAATACATAAATTATGTTTATCATTAAAGAAGCAGTGTCTTTCTTTTCAGCATTGCTAAATGCCATTTTCATCAAAACAATACGAAAAGAATTTTTAAAAAATATTTGTATTGAAAATAGTAAGTACCAGAAAAACTCCAAATGTAATCAATGCATAACAGTCCCTTTTAAAATCTTTTTCATCAGCCCCTATTGCCTCACTAAAATCCCTTCTACAGGGATTTCCATAAAGGTTGTTTAGGTTTTTTTCCTTTAAGAAAGATGGTTCACCTGTCAATATCTCCTAAACCTATTACCTAATAATTGTATCACAATATCTGCCAAAGCATAGCTTCAATACACGTGCATAGCAACAGTTATAAAATATCATTAATAAAATATGAATTAAAACAAACAAGTAGTTTTTGAAGCCTTCATATTTATTTCAATTTTGCTTGTATGTTTGTCAATGGCGGACAAATCTGCGGAGACCTAATTAACTCCCTTGCGGTCATTAATTCATGCTGAAACTTAGAAGATAGATTCGATGTCGATGACAATGCATTCTATCAAATTTTGGGGCTGTAACTCTCACTAAAAGGTTGCTTTTACGGAATACTAATAAACCAAATTGCCGTCATCCAATCGCTCTAAATTATAACTTAACCTACCATTGAAGAAACTCTTTCCTGTTTCCAAAATTGTTTTAATAAATATGTATAAAAAAATAAAAAAAAATCAATTTTTTTTACTCAGTAATTTCATTACCTTATGCTAACATATGGGTTTTTGAAAGTAAAAGAAGTCAATTCATACAGCAGTAGAAAAGTATACAGTACAGAAAAGTATGTATATCCTTATTGCAAATGTAAATTAGTATTTACGATACCAGATAAAATTACGCATTTTCATTAAAGGGAACTCTGACTGTACATCCGGTGAATCGAATTCTTGAAGAAAAATAGTCCAATAGGTAATGACAGCGTATATTTTTTTTTCTTTGTCTTTATTTAGAAACGTAATTAAACATTTTGTAAATTGCAACGTTATAACACCTGTTCCAGCGCAATCTGTTCAAAGCTTTTAAATAAAAAATTCTGTCGAACAAAAAATATTTTTTCAGACATAATTCCTGAAGTGTAAGTAACTTCGAACTTTAAGATTAAGTTGGATCTGAAAATTAAAATAACCAATTTGGTTTCAGCTTGATTTGCCATAATTTCCTTTACTCTATAGATCTTACAAATTGGAATTAGTCGAATTTAAAAATTCTTTCTATTTCGTATGGTCCTTAAGATAGAATGTTAATTTTTGGCATTAATGTGATTTTACATCAAGAACGCTTTTTAATAATTGACATTTTCCCTTACAAAAGTTTTTAAAAATATCCAACTCTGTAATTTTTTAAATAAATTGCACATGACCTATCTCTCCCCCCCCCCCTTCCCCTACCTCTTTTCTTCGAATTACCTTTTTTCCCCCATCCTTTATGATAACTTCGATTTCGTTTGTTTGTGTAATTGCTTATGGTGAGAAATTTTCGGACGACTTATTAACTAACTAGCTAATCGAAATAACAGATACACTTGTTATCTGTCAGTAAGCAGATATACTTGTAATCGATAACAATGTTATCTATCAAGTTTTGGAGGTAAAAAAAAGTTATATGGCACGGAATCAGATTTTCTTCGTAGTGATCAAACACTATGAAAACTCAATCTGAGCGTAAAATCGTTTAAAATAAGCTTGCCCAGAAAAGTTTTCAATGTATATAAGAGACTAACATTAAAAAGCTTTTTTGGATAAAATTTCTATGATTCATTTATTTTTTTTATTTTTTTATTATTATTTTTTTTTATGACTTTTGCAATTTACATTGATGCCTTATCTCTAACAGTTAAATGCCTAAAAAATTTTAACATATATTCTTTCTAATATATTACACAATTTAAATGTAATATTCTCAAAATTAGATACAATTTTTATACAGTTTTATTATCAACGAAAATTAAAATATTTAAAAAAAAATTTTCAGACATAATTCCTGAAGTGTATAGAACATCAGACACTTTAATTGTTTTAACGAACAGAAGAAAAAATTTTAAAACTGCTACCCTCAAAATATCCAATCAGCATTTGTGAATTTTTTTCAAGTTGGTTAGTATGTAAATAGCTGAACTTTTTTTCTTAAAATAAGGTGTTTTTAGCATGGAAAAGATAGGCAGATTTCTTAAATTTCGACTCCCTTAAAGTAATAAACTACGGAATAACCCTTTTTACACACTCTGTGTACTATCACGATGCATTATCAACGCCAATTCCCTCAAGCGCATCAGATTCTACTGTTGCCACCTCTACAGAAAAATAGAACAAAAATACGAATTACGGGAACGAAACGCGACCATCTCGCTAAGGGTGTCAAAGTGCCCTTGGGCCAGATGTGAAACAAAATTAAATGGATGGTAGGAGTAGACGACTTCAGCTACATATCCAGGATGCACTGTTAAATGAAAACAATAAAACCCTTTCCCATTCAGCTTGCTATTTAATGGTAGAGGAATTTTTTCTGTCATTGCATCGTTAAATGGTCCAACAACAAACGTAAATGGGTGTAAAATATAAGGCATTGGAAGATTTTATGAGAAATCCATACATCTCTAGTTTGATAGTTTTTAGTCTATTGGTAATTTTATTGGCGTTGTCTTTTATTGTTAGTTTGAGATTGGCTCTTACCTAATCTAGTTGAAGACTTTCATAGATAGATTTTTTGTGTTTTTATTTTTTTGTTTATTGTTTGATGTCCGATTGTGTAATATACTGCTGACAAGATCCTAGTTTGCGGCATTGTTTATTTGAACGTTTCGTGGATAAAAACTTCAAAACTGGACTCTTGAACTTAAACATTTAGGGGTTTGTGTGTTTAAGATGTAGAAAGATAGCGCTTTAAATTGGGTATTTTTTTACATTGATTCAAATGTCAGAATTGAGAGTATATTTAAAAAGTTAATTATTGCATTTGTTAATAATTCAAATCAGATTAGTCTTTAATTTAATCTCTTGTGGAAGTAATTGACTTAAAAAAAATATCATAATTAAATATAATTATAAGGTTAAGTGGGATAAGGGCAGACATGGTGTAAGTGTGTTCACAACCTATTAAAACATTAAAAAAAATATAAAAAATACACAGTTTCAACATAAAAATTGTAGTATATAATTTTAAGAAGCCTTTTAAATTATTTCACCTTTCCCAGTTTATCAGTTTAAGAAATAGTTTATTTTATTCGAAAAATTATACATATTCAAAAATAAAATTACAAGAGAAAGAATTAGTTGAGCCCACATTCTTGAACTTAATGTCCTAGACCTGTAATTTTCGCTAATTGGGTCGTAAAAAGGTTAAAAATGGTCCGTGGAGCTAAGAGATATTTTAACATTAAAATATTTTCAGAAGTATGAGTTAGAATTAAAATACATCTGAGGTATCATCAAAGAGTGTTTATTGTTTATTATTTTCTCTCTTTGCATTTCCACATTTAAATGCTTAAACTCCATAGTTCATTCTTTTGGAATTTGCATTGATATTAGTTATCCAACTATCTGATTGGTATATTAATAATATTCAAATTTTTCGCATTAAGTTGCAGAAGCTATTTATCCAAAATAAGTAGTTATACTTAATACAAGGATTCATAAACTATTTCCATTTTACAACATTCTTCATTGTTACAATAACTTAAATTATTAATTTGAAAGTTAGCGATGAAGTAATCCATAAGTTAAATTCCAAGAAGAAAAAAAGTAAAAGAAAAAATTAATTTCTTGGAAGATTAAGAATTTTGTGCTTAATCTATAATAATGAAACAAAAAGTCCGTGTGTCTTTTTATGTCTATCTGTTTGAGACTCTACAGAATCCAATAGGCGTAGAGAGCTGAAATTTTCGAGATAAGTAATTTTTGTCTTCTAATTGGACAGAATATTAAAATTTTAATTAGTTTTTTTTAATTAATTTTTAGAAACATTTTTTTTAAATTAATTTTTAGAAACATTTTTTTTTATTTTTTTACAAAGCGATTTCCAATGGGACTTCTGTCTCATTATGTTGGGATGCGTTTAAACCTCTCCGAATATTAGAATATCTTTAAAACTCTCGAAATGTAAGAATATATTTTTAAAAATCTTTAAGTATCGGGATATGCTTAAAAGTCTGAAAATGTTAGAATACGTTTAACAGTTCCAATTATTAGGATACGTTTAAAACTTTCTCATGTTGGAATACGTTTAAAACTCTTTAGATATTGAAATATATTTAAATCTCTCCAAATTAATAATCTTCAGATATAGGAAAACGTTTTAAAATCCCAAAATGTTGATACACGCGTTTAAAATTCTCCAAATATTGGGATATGTTTGATATTCTCCAACTTTTACGGCGTGAGTAATATGAGAATGACCCATAAAATTATATAATATAGGGACAGGAATATAAAGAAGGATTAGTAAATATCGTTGATCAATATATCTTAAATTAGTTTGTTTTCAACTTTGGGGTAATAGATCAGTATTAAATATCGCTTTAATTTAAACAATTCTACCTGAAATTTGGATCTTATTTTTTTTAAATGCCAATTCATGTGAAAGTTTAAAAAATGAACATCAAATTTAAAAAAAAAAAAAAAAAAAAATTAAAAATAATAATAATAATAATGTGCTCCCAATCCTACCTTAAAGTATGTTAGTTAGCAATGCAAGTTAAAATACATGTGTGCATGTTTTTAATTGTACAAGTGTGATCCGAAAAGAAGTAACTACTGTGAATGGTGACAAAAAGTTGTTGGTAGGAATCGTTAATTAAACATAACTTTTCATGAAAACCAGAAACTCCTTTCTAACTTGATCAAAAACCTTTTTTAGTTTTTCCCTATTTTATACATTGTATTCCATGTTAGAGGCATAGAAAAAACTCCACTTGTAAGAATTGCCATAGCAGTTCTATCGAAAACATAAATTATAATTAAGGACTAGAAATAGAAAACGACCCAAGTCCAAAAAAAGAATTTTTTTCAGGAAAAATTAAAAACATTCGCACTTGTACTTAAGGCAATGTCTAAGCACCAGATTGAATTTGAACTATTACTACTGGAGTTCGCACTTTGAAAGTTCTCCAGTTTGTTTAGCTTGGTCTTTAAAACATTTATCCGTAAAAAAAAAAAGGGGGGGGGGGAGATTTTTTTTTTTTTGTACTTAGGCGGTTTTCCATTTCTAATCCTCAATTATTTTAAACTTAATTAATATTTTTTTCAAAACAATCTGTGCGAATGTATTATTTTCAGCAATTTTTTTCGACGCTAAGTACCCAGATTTCGACGAATTTTACCCCGTATTGAAGGATCTTTAGAAGCTGTTTTCTTGCTGCGATTTAATAAATGCGGGAAAAACAATCGTAAAGTATAGCCAATAGTAGTCTAAAAATGTGCCTGAATTGTCAACATAAAAAATTATGCTGTTAAAGATATGCTTCTTGTAAATAATTTGCGTTCATTTAGTTATGATTTTAAACATATTTAGTTTATGTTGTATAAATTTAATTTATGCTGTCAACGATAGCATCAATTAAATAGTCTTAGTCGTCTTCTAGAATTGAAGGTTCTGTAGAAGCTGTTTTCTTGCAAGAATATTATAAATGCGGAGAACACAATCACAGGTTACACATTCTTCAGTTTGTAATCTAAAATTGTCTTTCCATTGTCAACATAAACTATTATACATTTTAAAGAAATTTTGTGTGTGAATAATCTGATTTAAATGTATGTATGAATTTAAACAAATTTAGTTTATGTTGCATAAATTTATGCTGTTAACTCCTTCCCAATAACCTTCTTCCAGTATTGAGGGTTCTGTAGAAGGGTTTTTCTTGCAAGAATAGTATAAGTGCGGAGTAAACAATCGCTAATTATCAATTGTTCATTAGTGGTCTAAAACTCTCCGACCAGTTTCCAAAATAAATTATAATTCCCTTAAAGATATTCTTTTCTCAAATTATCTGTGAAAAATTATGTAAAATTTTAAGCAAATTTCTCAAAGATCCATCCCCAAAACTTTCTTCCTGTATTGTAGGTTCTGTAGAATTTGTTTTCTTGGAAGGTTGTACGAATACAAAGAAAACTGTCGCAAAGTATAAATTCGTGAGTTATAGTCTAAAATTGTTTCTCAATTGTCGATTGTAAGCATAAACTATAAATCTTTTAAAATAATTTTAGTGGGTGAATAATCTGTGTAAATTTATGTATGATTTTAAGCACATTTCTCAACTAATATCCCCAAAGCTTTCTTCCTGTAGAAGTTGTTCGAGGTTACATAAAGAGTAAATAACTTAAAAATGGACCTTAGACATGTGTCACGGTACAAATTATGCGGAAATTAGGCAATTGTACTATATTATCGAACTTTTCATATAAAATTATTTTTGTAAAATCTTACCTTAATGTACTTGTAAAATGAAGCACAATGATGTAGTTTTGTCCCAGTATGATAAAAATTTTTATTTTATTTTAGTCATCAATGGAGAATTTATTGTAATAAATACTCAAATCTACAAACAAATCATACGAACTAATCATATTTAAATAGCTCAGAGAGGGAAAAGCAGAATCAATATCGTTTTAATAAAATATTTATTAAGTCTCCTCAAATTCTTAGATTATTTTTAGTTTAATTTGCACTATTAAAATTAATTATTGTTATGGGAAACGTATGGAAGAAGTTTTCTGAAATTAATTCATTGTTTGAGCAAATGGATATTTGTTTGTTGCTTGCCGAAAATAGTTGAAACAGATTTCGTTACGAAAACATAGTCAATTATAATTAATTTATTATCAAAAACAGTTTACGATTGGTGCTGCCATCTATTTTTAATTTTTAGACTTATAATTTTTAATTTTTGTTGGTGAATTTTTAAAACATAAGTAAGAATCTTAAATGTTAGATGACTGCAACAACAATAACAACAAAAATCACCAAGCTAGTAACGTTAAACTAAATAGTAGACTCGTTTAAGAACTTTGAAGGAGAATTTACTGAAACTGTTTCGTCATAATTTAATTTTTAATTACCTTTAAAAGAAATTTAAACAGATCACTCACAAAAATTCTTTTACAATATGAAAGTTATTTAACGAACAAAACTCCCATTTCGTGAAGACATTTTCAAACAAAATCAGTTTACAATTCTTCATGTATATTTAAATTTAAATATAAACATTGTACTCACGAATCAGGGCCGTCCCTAAGAATTTTGGTTGGAGGTGGCGTAGACATCCTTTTGCCGAATGAAATCAAGGCATTTCCGGTGTAAATGTAGAGAATATAAATTAAGGTCCTAATAAATTGTTAACTAATTTTTATTAATGTAAAATTAACGTATAAATAATTTTTAATTAATATATGAATAATTACTGCATAATTAATTATTAATTAATGTAAAACTAATTGTTAATGCATTTTTTTTATTTAATTGTGAATTGTTTTATTTAATGTGAAATTAGTTTGAATTATTTTTAAATTACCGTCTAAACAATTTTTAGTATTTTATGGCATTTTATTAATACGTACTTAATGTTAAATTTTAAGTAAATTCCCATCACATTATAGTTAAAGTTCCTTCAAATTCATTTAATTTTTCATTTCCTTTTAGTAAATTAACCCTTCCTCTCCAAACAAAGGAGATTATTTTTGGAAGCGTTTTTATTTGGGGGCATGGGGGGGGGGATACATTTATACCTTGCAGATAGATAGAATCCCCCCCCCCCTTCCCCACAAACTTAAACCAATTCAGTAAACTGAAAAGTACAAGTGCTTCATTTCGATACAACTTTTTTTTAAATTTTCAAATTGCAGTTTCGAAAAAAAAATAATTAAACGTGTAAAAGTGGTTGGAAAATAGCACTTTAACACGAAATTAAATAGATGAAAATTATTGATCGAAATAGGTGACTTTTGTATAATGAATTGTATAAAGGTTGATCAAAAAACAAATTCTTTAAAATTTCTTCTTTTTAAAATTCTGGCTGACTACTACAGAAAATTCCCGACGCGAACACTGCAATTTTTATAATAGATACATGTCAGGGACATAAGAAACATGCACTTGCACTCCTTAACCTCTGGGTTTCGAAAAATAAAGTAACGTGGAAAAAAAGTGGTAAAATTTACAAGAAAAAAATTTATATGGATATTAATTCATCAATTTGAACAGAACATTAATGGGCAATTATTAGGAAATCCAATTCCCATCGTCGAAAAATCAAGGATTAAACAAAAACTTTTATCGCCTTACATCTCCCTGCAAATAATCATGTAGGCGTTCATGGACACTATAACTGCATTGCAAAAGACAATTATCATTAAAAATGATTTGTTAATTATTTAATTTTTAAATACTTTTTAACACATTTTCCTAACTAAAAAAGAAAAGATTTTGTTTTTTCTTGAAATGTGTGTCAATAGTCAAACTTAATTTTTTTTGTAACGATTCAATCCAGGAACCTACTTCTAAAAAGTAATTACTTCGAGTATATATTTTTATCAAAATTGCTGAATTTAATTTAATGATTTTTGTGTGGTTTTTCACTGATGTTGTATGGTTTTTCAGCAATAATTTCTGCAAATATTACTCGTTTTTTTTTTTAACAATAATCATTTGTTCAAGAAGAAAAATAAACTTGAAAATGCTAGTTTTTTTCCCCCCCTATGCGGAATTAAAATGAAATGAATTACTTTAGCATTAAACCAAACTATAATATTTATGTGCAAAAAGGTAAGTTATTAGCAACTAATTGAACTTCGAATTTAGTGACAAAATACTCTATAAAAAAGCATGCCATAATTTTTAGCACAACATACCAAACTATATAAGTAATAGTACGTGTGGGGTTTTTTGAGAAAGGTGTGGGGGGGGGGGGAGGTATTCAAATCTACAGTGTTAATCCGATCTTGAGGAAGAACAAGTTGCACATTTGATCTTCAAAGCAAGAGAAACATCACTGTCAACATGAAATTTCCATAAGCCCACCCCCATTTCCCTTACCAACATGTAATGTTTATGATCCTAATTTGAGATTTATTGATCCAATTTGAAATATTTTTAAAGGCATTTAGACTAAAAAATCTTAGTTTATCTGAAAGACAATTTTTTCCCAATGTTTCGAATATTAAAGTGGTGAAATCCAGGATAGGTTGGTTGGTTGGTTGGTTGTTTTTCAAATTTATTTTGCTCAAGGGCAACACAAAGGCCAAACTGCTTCAAAAATCGAGGATAGGAGTGAAAGGATCCTCACAATTTGCAATACACTGAACCTGGTTGTATTGGACAATGTCAGTCCACAGCTATTTGAGCACGGGGAACATTAAGAATTTTAGATAATATTATAATAAACCTTTCAACACTTTTCCAAAGATTATTTTGTAAGAATAAATTCGATATCGCCTTCCAGTTTACAAGTGGCATGCATTATTTTGGGAATGCATTTTCAATATATGAAGTACAAGGTGGTCATAAAGAAACTTTGCCGATATATGGACCTCTAGCTTCCGTTCCGTTTAACAGATCGAGATGAGATTTCAGGTAAAGTTATTCAGATGTATGAGCTCTAGATTCTGTGAATTTCAACAAATGGCGCTCACGGTTATGGTTATAGTTACATGCATGAAATTGTCAAATGACAACGTCTACTTTTTCCTGTCGCAAAATGTTCAGTGCATAAGGAAACCCTAAAGAGAGATGGAACGGTACGTGTATCACAAAAAAAGGACGCATTATGCACGCACAAAAAAAAAACAGCTCTGCGAACGACCAACAAAAACGCGATTGAGGCGCACGATGGAAATTTGCATTTGACAGAGACCAAAGTTCACATGAGTGCAATCACAGGCAATTTAATCGGTTTTCTAAGCTGAATATTTAGTGAGCGGCCTCCATTGCTCCGATCGTGTTTTTGTTGGCAGTTCGCAAATCTGTATTTTGTGCGTCCATTTTTTGTGATACGCGTACCATTCCAACGCTCTTTAGGGTTTTCGCATGCGGGGATCATTTCTCGATAGGAAAAAGTAGGCGTTGCTATTCGTAACTATAACCAGGGTAATCGTGAGCGCCATTTTGCAGAAATTCACAGAATTCCGACCCCATACCTCTATAACTACACCTAAAATCTCATCTCGATCTGTTGAACGAGACTGCCTTTACACATCCATATATCTGCAAAGTTTCTTTATGACCATCCTGTACATAACATCATTTATGGAGTTCTACTTGACATTAATTGCAATAACTTTGTAAAATGCGGGTCAATTTTCGTATACAAAAATTTTGGTGTTTTGAAATTTTGTATAAAACCTTTAACTCATATGATGTACATTGCATACTTTATGTAAATGACTTTTAATGTGTATGTCATGGTTTTTGAGGCGTTGTCTGACGTACCACAAATACAAGTATATCATCTACTGTAACACATCAAAGTTATCTAATGTCAGTGAAGATATCAATGATTAGATTATTTTAGATAAGGATATACTTACTCCAATTCAAAATTGCCGACCGTCAACTGAGGCGGAATTGCGATCACAATTTTATAATACTAATGATGAGTTTAATTATTTGTACTTTATCCATTCAATATGTTTTGAAACATCCCTCAGTAGGGATTTTTAAAAGAAGGGATGAAATTTCAGAAATTTGCCGACTACCAGCCTTTCTAAAATCTTATGGTAATATTTATATGGTAATATTTGCGTTCGCAGTCCATCATTGTAGCCGGGAAAAAAGACACCGACTCCCCTATAATAGACTCAAACTCGGGTCACGCTGCATTCAGATATTTTTAATATTTTTGTTCATTTTTTTTTATTTTATTGAATTCAATTTTATTGTGGATCGACTTTAGAAAAAGAAAAATCTCGATAAAATTTTTGAAAATTTGCCGACTGTCCAACTTTCTAAAACTTTGAGGGGGCGAGTCGCCCCCTACGCCCCCCATTCCCGTCGTCCCTGTCCCGAATCCGAATTGACATTTTATGGTACGAGAGTAAATAAGAAATACACGTTTTGATTTCCATGAAATGTCTTAGAATCAGATGTTTATAAAAAAAAAAAAAGAGGCAAATTGGTATACCCTATATCGTGGTTCAGATGTGAGAATGGAACTCTCACAAAGTATCTCCGAATTCGAATACTGAGACGATAGAGATAATCTTAAGTAACCAAAAAGGGAGGGGGGGGGGGGGGCAACTTTTGATATTACTTTATACGGGTAGGGTGATACGACAAGTTTTTAAATTCTCACAGTTTAAATTTTTTCTTCTTGTAAAATGAAAGAAATTATCATTATGAGCTTTTAAATTTTAAATTAATTTTTCTATTTATTCATTAAATAGTAAAATTCAAAAAAAGGCATACCAAAAAATATTTTTTTTTAAAGTAAGAGGTCAGGCGTTTTAGAAAAGGATAGATTAGAAGGGGATAGAGTTTCAAAACGTCTTCTTTCCCGGAAGGAAAAGGTTAAGATTGATGTTATTTAAAGGTATTTTTAGAAGAAAATTAAAATAAGTAATTCAACACCGCGAAAGACCTGTGCTTTGGAAAGCATAACTTTGTAAAATTAACTATGTATACTTTGTCCATAATCTGCAATATATATTTGCAATTTTGATATTTTCTATTATGTATTCTGAAAATTCTGTATTTTCTATTATATGTTATTCTGCAAATTCAGTATTTTATGTTGTGAATGCAAATTCGCGATTTTTTTTTCTGGTCTGATCCGGTTAGACCTTGAGACTATTGTTGGCCTTCAAATTTGTAGTTGTAGTTAGTAATCAGAGAGGGGGATTTTTCTAGAATGCGGAGAGAGGGAAGAATAATTGCTTAGTTATTATTATTATAATATTTTAAGTAGTAGTTCGAAGAGCAATCATTTATTTTATGGAGAGGAGGGCTTTTTTTAGGTAAGAGGAAGAAATGTCGGTTAGTAATTATGAAGCTGCAGAAATACTGCTTATAAAAAGGTTTGTCTGTGGGGGTTTTGATCTTTATTAAAAGATTTTTAGATTTATTAAACCAATAATATTTCAGTCCAAAATATGATGTCTGTTCAATACCCCCCCCCCCCCTCCGTTTATGGAAGTTTTAATCAGTTATAAAATATTTATATTTAATAAAATGCCTTTTAATCAATATTCTATTTAAATAAGGCAAGCAAGCTTCATCTTTCTCTCAATTACAAACTCTTCTCAATTTTGAACACCGTTGTATTCAAATTAACAAAATTCTCTCCCAACAAAATGTACTTCAATTGAATTATCAAAAGATTGCTATAATCCTGACGAACAAATTTCTAGCTTTCAAATTCACTAAAGCCAATACTATTGAGTGAATTTGAAGTAGTTAAACCTCAATAACACATTACTCTAAAGTGCATTGCTTTTGAAACCCCACTGAACTAATACATACTGAAAAGCATAACTTTAAAAAAATACAAGAAAATTTTGAAAGCATAACCTGTTTTCTTACCCACCCAGGACCTAATTTACTTCAGAACTTTTTTTTAAGTGCAATTTTCATTTTTAATACGTGTAAAACATGTATTTGTTCTAATTTATGTTATGGTCATTTTTAGCTGCATTTGTAACGTAATGACAGAATTATCCACTAGACAAGTGCCTAAAAGATATTTTTATATTCAATTTAATATCTGTGACTCCCTTGGTACCACAGCAGTATTGACCAATGTCCGAAACATTGGTTCTGAAAGATTTGCCAATTCGGGTCAAAACTCGAGCATCGTTCCAAAATACATATTTTTTTTTTTTTTTTTTTTTCTTTCTAAATAAACTTTTTGCCCGAAGCCTTTACTTATAAACAAAATATTTCTATCTGAAAACTGTGCATCAACATTTTAAACTTCCAATTTAATTTATCCAGCATTGAACGAGATTGGTCAATATCGATAACAATAGCTAGTTTACAGCATTCCACATCGAAATTGGACAATGTCGAGCTATATTGTGCTTTGTGCTACTTGGGTCAGAACCAAACGAGTTTAAGTCACGCAGAAGCCTACTGACTCCATCAAAATTTTTAAGTAATTCCCCTTTATAACTTTCACTAAACGCTATAGAAATAGTTTTTGAGGTAGTTTTGGTGTTATAGTGATAATGGGAACATACTTTGAAGACAAAATCTTCACTGAAACAAAAAATTGCCACCTTTTGACTTTAGTCGTTTGGTTCTAAAGTACAGATACCCCCTGAGTAATTACATCATATTGTTGAAAAGAAAGAATGTCTACCATAATATGGTATACTGTAATAATTACTTGAGAACCATGTATGTTTAATGAAAAACATGTTTGAGCGTGGAGAAGAGGGGGGGGGGGGGGCAACTTGAGTTACAATGTATTAGGGCCGCAAAAACCTAAATAAAGCACTGCACCCACTTAGTTATTTGACTATCCTTCTAGAGGGGCTATATAATCTCTACTTTTGAAAAGGTACCTTATAGGATAATTTTACATGATGCTTCGTACCATATAAAAGAACCAATGATAATACTTATGTATGATGATTTATGATGCTTTTGTTTCATCTTCTCCTGTATGGCTGAGTGGTGAGAAGATTTTTTATTTTTTTCATCACTACGATACTCCCAAGTAGTTCCCTCTAAAAATCTTCCTGGAAAGCGTTTGTCATTATGGATTTTATATTTTATTATTATTTTTATCCCCATTGAATGTATCAGAATAAGCATTAAAATTCTATTAATACTTTGGTTTCTCTAATTCTTCCCCTCTTAAACCCACAAAATTATTTGACTTAGATGCTAACCTCAAAAATGGAAAACCGAATTAAGTTTTGGGAAAATTATTATTGTCACTCGTGGCATTTAAAATTACTTGGAGGAATTACTTTTTTGAAAGTTTATCAGTGTTGGATACTGTATTGTATTGCTGAGAGATATAATATTCCTTAGTTTTTCTCAACGTGCTTAAATTGTAACTTTCTTTTTACTATAGTGCTACTGTATACAATCCAACTTCCTGATTCTTAATTATTTATTTTCTGTAATTTCTTATTTGTTTTAGCTTTGATTTTCATACAAATAGATGTGAAATTGTAAATAAACTATTCTTCACAAGCGGAGGGTCTTAGTCTTTGTATACTTGACATCTTGGTCTTGATATATCATTTATCAATTTCGGTTTTGTATATAGATAAAAAAGAGAAAAGGGGTTCTTCACAAAAAAATGTCCAGAAATAATATATAAGATAACCTTTTGACATAAATTTGTTTAAAACAAAATGAAGTCAAATTTCATATTCCTTATTTTTCCTCTAACTTTCGCATCTAGCCATTACATTTGTGTTATCATGTTTGAAAAATCATTTCATCTTTCATTCTTCTTTCTCCACTAATCACTAATCATCACTAAAGTAAACTCTGTTGAAGATATTCTGATTCAAGTCCTGTACTCTTAATTTAACACACAGTTCACAAAAAATAACTGTATCCATAGCTATAGCTGAAAAATATGGACGCTTAAAAAGAAATAAACCAGAGTGAACAAATTAATTTCCCAATGAAGTGGGTTAGAAAACGCAACAAAATGTGACATAATTTTAAACCATTTTCATACAAATTAGAAATTTTGAAGAAAGTAGTTTTTAAGCTGTTAAAGGAAATGAAAATATCAGTGAGTTTTTTCAAATAAAAATAACCAATCGATTCAACATATAGAATAACCCGTCGCTTGTTACAATGGAAGCAATAACACGTGTGTCAATAAGACTAGTCCAAAAACAATATCAACTAAACTAAGTCAATTTCACCTTAACCCATTAATGACAGTTGGCAAGAAAGCTTGCCAATCAAAATTTTAGTTTTTTTCTTTCCTAATTTTGCTATTAAATTGCGATTGTGCTTCCACTTAGTGTTTTTCGAAAATCATAAAAATAATTTCCCAAAAAATCTGAAATATACCTAAAATAATCTAAATAAACAAGGAAAAAGTTAAGTACAATAACGGTTTACCTATTTCAAAGTCGTCTTTAATGGGTTAATAATCATAATAGAAAATTCCTCCTAGGTTTATAGATGCAATACACATAGAACACGATTCCACAAAATAGAAAATAAGATTGCAAAAAAAAAATTAAAAAAATTAAAAAGTTATTCTACATTAATAATACTAGTCCGAAAGAAAATTTAGTAATATGTAAGAGTTAAAGGGGGGAAAGAGCATGGACTTGAAAATGGATGAAAGATTAGTTTAAAGTTTAATTCAAGTCGAAACCAACTCTTGCCGTACTTCAAGATTCAAGTCGATGAAGTCTGTAACTCTGTGCATACAAGATGAGCAACTTTGAGTTATAACACTTTTTAAACACATATGTAACATGTGTTCTAAGAGCACATTTCTACCCAATACATAATAATCATACATAGGATCTTGATGGGCACTTACCTTGGTATGATGTATCAAAATCCCTTTTACGCTGATAATCGAAGAAAAATAATGCTCTTAGTCCAATAAATATCTCAATAACACAAAGCCAAGGATAGCAGCAAAGAAGTCGACTTTCCTTCTGAAATTCCAAAAAAAATCACAATGATAAATACCATAACAAGATCTCCGATGGCTGTGAAAGTATATTTAGAGAACACTATTCAACAAATACTCAATAAATACACAGGAGGTTCTGATATGCCTGCGCTGTTTATAGTACAAGCAAAATCGATCTTGTATTAGCCTTGAAGAATAATCCAAAATTTATTTCAATAACACCAACCATAAAGGCAACAAGGGAAAAAAACTCTTTTCCCAAAATTCCAACAAATAAAACTTTAAATATCTTTAAGACCTTCGATAAGTGCGACAGACGTATATGTTGCAGCACAATTTGACAATGTTCCCAATAAATGTACACAAGATCAGTATCCGATCTCAATGATTCGCCGACTCACCTTACTGTAGAATAATCCTTCTTTCGATTAATGGCGGCACTTCTTCAAGGAGGATCACACCAGAGTGAACTTTGAGGTACCCGCGAATCAGCCAATACTTAAAGTCAAGTTGCGTAAAGAAGACGAAAATTCTGGAGAGGGGAAAAAAAAAAAAGGAATTGCGGATCTTTTAGGGGCAAAGAACCTTCTCGTTGCTGCTTCTATTGTCATGCATTTAGAGGACCCCACCCTCTGGTGGACATTGTCTTCCGAGGTTCGACTTCAGAGGACAGATGCCGCTGCGTGACTTCTATGCTTCCGCGTGTATCGAGGTACTGTTCGAATTGCGTGACCAACCGAGTGGAATCTTCTTGGAACACCGTGGCTATTCGCTCCAATTGCATTATAAGAGTCGGTCCTCTTGCGATGGTCTTTGGGATGTCTCGTGGGTCCGAACCTCTGTGAGTGTACCCATTGGTCCTTGATCACCCAACCATGTTATTGGGTGCAGATGCTGTCTTTCTTCATCGGGTCGGATGTTCGAAATTTAGAATGCAAATGCTCTGGGCATTCGAAAAATGTCGGTCGCCTTAATGGAATAGAGAATATTTTGATTTGCAAAACTTTTATAAGGATATTATGCTTCGTGTGGTGAAGGAGTTGTGAGCAAATATAACGTCTTTAAAGCAAGCAACGGTGCGTGAAAGCCCATGTTACGTTTACAGACTGAATTAGTTGTATGTCATGATTTAGCTCCGATTTTACTTCGACATCCAATGTATTACTTAGCTTGAGAAATTCACAATGATCCGTTCGTATATAAGCCAAATAACAAAACTTTCTGCGAGAATGGAATAATACCCAATAATTTAAGATTTTATGTGTTGGGTTCAAGCTAAAAGCAAAAACGTACCAGCAATAGAATAATTTTCTAGAACATTTAAAAAAAAATGTATAAATATTTCTTGAGTGTTTATCAACTTTGTTACAAGCTACCCCATTTAGGTACTTGGAATGAAAAATCAACAACATTAATTATATCTTCATCTAGATTCCCTGTTTGAAAATAATCCTTGACCCCTTACACTAAAATGCTATAGAAAGTTGTCTTTGAAATTTGATCTTCAATAAGTGAGATAAATTTCATGTGTTGATTAACAAAGTTCAAACAAAGATTTCTATTAAGCATTTTGACTACAGTGCACTTAAAATTATTCATGAACGATGTTGTATTACAAATTTTTGTTCAACATTTTATATTATCAAATATTAATGGAAACTCAGCCTAAAAATACAAAAGTACAGGCATAATTATTCGCAATGTCAAGAGAAGAACATTATTAAATTTGTTAAGGGCAAAGTATAAATTTTAAATTTTTTGATGAAGGTACATTTGTATTTCAGAAGAGAACGATGGAAAAAATCTTACATTAAATTTATTAGCATTTCTTTATATAACGTTCTTTACATAAAGTGCTCCTATAGCTCTCGATAATGATTTAACTTTCACTTAACGTTTAGAAATATTTTTGAGAGAGTTACTATTATTATAGTTTTATACAAAATCTGCATTAAAACAAAAATCAAAAAATGTGGACTCTGAGATAAAAAACATGTTCATAAATATGACGAAAATGTCTCCCGAGGCGTATAAGTTTCAGATGGCAATTTTCCTCATCTATCCTTTTATAGAAATGAAAATAAACATTGATGTATTTAAACGTGATATACAACTTGGGTTTTTTAATGTTTAAATATAATATTTTAATAAGCTATCAATAATTGATGTTTAACACAAAAGTTAGATAATCTTGGTTTCTCTAAACTCTTAATGCAGGTTCAAGATATCTTTAACATTTGCTGCGATGAGCATGAGTCTGGGTTTTAAAAATATAAAATGTTCGCAACTTCTTAGACTTGAGGACTAAAAAAATATGTATATTACTACAATACTTCCCCATTATCTCAGAGCACAGAACAATATGTTGATGTATTAGGACAATTGTTATAATTATAACATGAATTCTATAAGTTTTTGCAATGTGTAAACTTAAGTTTAAGGTTTTCTCATTCTAAATCAAGACTGAAATTCTAATGGACCTTATACATGTTGACATAATGGGCAACTTCTCTTTGCAATACCAGACTGAAAAAATGAAATACCATTTTATGATTGGTAATTAAAATGTTAAAGTTGGACCTTTTTAAGGTGTTATTGTAATTGGTCACACATTTAGAAGGATGAAATGGTGACAGAAAAAGCACACTAACTCTACAAATGTCATACATAAGATCCATTGTTATCAAAGGACCTTATATAAGGGCCGCGTAGCCCAGTCGGGAGAGTATCATTCTCGCAACTAGAAGGTTGCGACCCCTGAGGTTGCGAGTTCGGGCCTGGGACCGACTAAAGACCGCCGTGTTCGCTAATGGTGACTGGAGCACGTTAAATCAGTCATGGTCGCAAAGTCCTCCAAGTTCTCATACAAATCAATACCTCTGGGGGTGACAAAGCCAAGTCTTCTGGTGGAATCTTCTGCTTGGTATTGCCTCTAAATTAAGAAGTTCCACATACGGTCGGTAGGGCTGCCATCTATCGGATAGCTACCGAAAGAGGTAGAAATGAACTCTTCGGCGGCTATAGGTAGACTTGTGCACTCCCTCTCGCGAGTGTGCGCTTACATCCTGTGCAGTACCGATCTGTACGGGATATGTGGTTGATACAAAATGCTTAAGAAGAGGTGCCTTAATCCCCATACTCCTTGATAAGAAGAAGAAGAAGAAGGACCTTATATACAAGGCGTTATTTTGAGTACTATTCAATCGTGTGGCAACACTTGTGACTTACTAATAACCGAACATAATCATCATCATTCATCACCAACATCATCATTGACACTACAGTCCCTGAAGGTCCCTGGATTCCTTTAAGACTTGTCACCATTCTACACGACTAGTAGACTCTTGTTTCGAAACCTTTAACAATCAACCATAACACACCGTCAAAAATAAATTCAAAACAACTTTCCAGCAGTCAATCACAATGTACATTCCATTTTCACTCAAACATAGCAGTTGTCAGTGACTAACCATGTATTACCTCTATTGTCATTAAAAAATCAGATTGAAATTGCAACTGCTAACTAGATAGTCTTTAATTCATCAAAAACAAATACAATTAAATTTGTAACATCAATTGAGAACCATACTTAGAGCAACATAGTTTCAATTAAACATGAAATCACTCAGAAATCTTGAAAGGGCAAAGGGATCAAATTTATTGAAATGCAGGAGACATTGATTTTCAAGGCTTCATTGCTCTCCCTCCCCCTTCCCCTCTTATCCTCTTTTCTAAAGTGATGCCATTGCAGAGGAAAAGTTCTTATAGGTGACTATTTTAAATACCTGCAAAAATACGATCACTGTCTTTTGGGCGATCCAATTCTGCAAATATTTGTTCCTATTAACAATGCTCGTTTCATTTCCATTCTGATGAAGTGATCCATTTCTTAAAGCCTGCGTTTCAATCTCACAATCGAAAGAGAAAAAAACCCAATTAATGGTTGTCCTTCGTAATTATCTATGCTATGTTGTTCCACATTTGCCCTCATTTCTTAGATGGGAAACCAATCTTGTTTTTAATAACAAACGCTATAAAAATATCTGTAATGAAGAATAATTATGCATGGCTACTTAATTTACTTAATTTGTCTTTGTGTCATCGAAGAAACGTTTGTGTTTTTATATTTTGGCTCAAACGTTGTCCGTTTTGAGATGGGTGAAAGTCAGTTGGAGTTACAAGTTAATCAAAAAGTCAGATAAGTTAACTTTCAATGAAAGAAAAAATATTACGGGAAAGTAAGTTAATAATTTTAAGATTTGTTTCATTCTTAAATTAAAAGATTTATAGTAACGAAGTCTAAAAGTATTGAGATAAAAAATTATAATGGAAAATAGTTTGTTATCATTTTAAGATTATTTCTTAGGTGAATTAAAAAAACTATTATTGTGTAAGTCGAAACAAAAGCAGATAATTTCCCTTCACTGCTTCTTATATTTATTTAATCAAAGTATAAGTTAGAAATTATATTGTCCTTCGAATTATTTATTACAACTATAAGGATTGCTTACTTCAATGTAAATAATAATACATTATCATATATGTTGGATTCTAACACATTTAAAAATTTTGTTTTTAATAAAGCATGACGTGAATGATGACATCATTTCGTATTGCTTCTATGACACATTTATTTATTCATAGATTTCAGAGCTCAAAATTTATTTATTTATATTCTAGTAAAACTTCATGAATCAAGAGAATGCCTGCATCGTTGGATTTAGCATAATTACCATTATTGCGTTGGTAATTATGAAAATTACAAACAACCTAACACTGCGTGAATATAAAACATTTGGAATGCTAATTAAATGCATATAAAGATGCATTTAACCGGTAAGAGCTACTTCTCACCACATAATATTTTCAACGTTACAAACCTTATCGAACAAGTAATCATCTTAAAAATATTTTTCCTCTACTTTGATTAATCTTAGAATTAAAAGAAATGCTCTTTTTTTATAAAACCAATGAACGTTTAAATTTATCCTCAAACTCTGTAAGGAATTTTCAAGTGCATCCAGAAAAGACTCACGAGAATTCAAGAAAGATAATGTACCTGAATGGTCACAAACGAAAAAGTATGTTAAGAATCCACAAATCAAAAAATTCATTTCGTTTCTTATTCTCTGCAGCGAGATGCATTGGACTTCCATTATCCAATACTTGCGTTGTTCAAGCAGAAGCCGAAACAAAAAAGTTTATGGCATTCTGCTACTTGATGACTTTCTTCAAGGTATTATCCTTCCTTTTTAGCTGTATAACCATCTACCATCTCCTGCGAGCCACCACTTTGAGGCTGACTTTTTATTCCTTCAATGGCTGTGGCACAATCACCATTTTAATAATCATCGTCAAACGAGCAAGGATAAGAAAGGCCATTAAGGCAATGACGCAGCTGTCTCTGGAACTCAATGGCAACTGTCTCGTTGGCAGTCGACATTCCATTTCCCTCACCATCGTCTTGATCATACTCACATCCATCATCTTCTTTGCCCAGGTTGTCTTCTACTTCGACAACACCAAGCAGGATGCCAGATGGCCTGACGTTAAAATCTTCGGCATCATCCTCAACAACTCTACACGCAGAGCATACCTAGACATATACCATTGCTCTGTAGTCTTCACTTACACCAACAGCACTGTGACTGTTTGTTTGATGTCCCTGGTGTTCTACAATGTCTCCAAAGTCTTGAAAGACATCCTCAAATCCTACAGCAGAAAACTGAAATTTCTTCTGCAACACCCGAACCCAAACATTGGTGAGATTTTTGACAATATCACTCTTTTTAGAAGGATAGTCTGCTGCGTCAGAGATGTAGAAAGCTCACTGTCTGTCTGTTCTCTGTTCCTCTATGGAGCTTCTGTTACCTGGCTGTTCAACAGTTTCAACGTCATCATTGTCAAAGATAGCACCTACCACACAACTCTCGCACACTCCTTCATTGGTATAACTACTGGTATGGCTCTAGTGGTCTTTATCGCGATGACTCAAGGCGCTGCCAGAGTTATCGCGGAAGACAAAGCTCTAAAACGATTGGTCTTGCGATTTGCAGAGAAACCATTCCATGTTGGTGGTTTTTCGTCGTTTCGTGTGTGCCACTTTTCGATGCTACATTGCCTCAGCTTGATGAGGAAAGTTATCCGTGAGAATAAGATTTACCTGACAGCAGGAGATATGTTTGTAATACAGAGGTCTCTTATATTGACGGTGGTTGGATTGCTTTCCAGTTATGGTGTCCTCTTGCTTCAATTTGGTGACCTACAGCTATAAATTAAAATTGAGTAATGCGTGTACTGTCTTTTATGGCTGAGTGACGTCTTTGTTGCAATTATACAATGTAAAAGCAAGTAAGCAAGGTGTTTCCGTGATTCATCACGAAATTCAAGATTTTCAAACTCCAGCAGATATTTCATCTTTTCTAGTGTGTCATTTTTTTAATGGTTTCTTACTTAAATTTACCAAAAATGATCAACGGCTGTAAATTCGGGTTCTTTCCTTTGTCATATAATTATATAATCCCCAGTTTGTTTTCATTGTAACCATGACCTAAATTGCTGCGAGTCCTCTTGGAGAACGAAATTCACAAACACTGTCCTATACAATTGCCATAAAATTCCTGTAAGATAACAGTTTCTTCCATCGTTAAGGGGGCCCATTTTTGCACAGAGCATTGCCTGAAACTTTGCATGAGAAAGTTGTCTTTGAAGAGTGCAGTTTGATGACATGGGAATACTTTCTACTTCTAAAATTCACAAAATGTTAAAATCTGCTACTATGAGATATCTCTGCAATTTCGCCAGGACGAAACGCTGTTCGCAGTGAACGTGAATGTAATTGAAATAATGATTTCATATTTCTTCGAACTCTCCATACTGTCCATAACTCCATACTGTTAAAAGTTTGCAAACAAGCAGAGTTTTCTGGATCGACTCGACAACGGCCAATCCCAATGTGGACCGTCGTAGACTGGCCTTTGCTACGGATCTTGGCCAATCGCACTCAGTGCGGAAATTTTTAAAAGTGCATGAAAAATTTTAAAATTGAAATATGGTGTTTAAGAATAGGATGAAGTGGTAAAAGATATGTTTTGTGATGGGTTTGACAAGTTTTTTTTTTTTTAATCGTATATTTTGGATAATAATAATAATAATAAAAGAGCATTGTGGTGAACGCGTTCTGTCGCATTCTTTACACAATGGATATGAGAAACGTCAAGTCTTACTGAATAACAAATGCCATTTCAAATATATTCTCTGCGGACATTGTTGTTAAGGTCAGCAAAAACCACATGAATCTTCAGATGATATTTTCCTATACTATGATCAAAGAAGGACCCCGTGGGTGTATCTTCTGATTGATGGTCACTGTTTATCGGTCTCTCAATGTGCATACCATCAAGGATAATTAGAGAATTCATAACATGCTGGACACTTGGACTTTGAAAGTGAATTTCATGGTATCAAAATTTATTCCCACATAATGCTATTAATTTTACCGATATTTAAAAACAAATATTGATGCGTTCTTTATTTTAAAAGGTAGTGGGTTGTATGCTCAACGACCTGTTTTTATGCACAATGTCAACCAAAAAATCTGCTGCCTACAGCTTAACGTGGATTCCGAACCATAACGAACATCCATGCCAAATCCAGGATTCGAACCTGGCACCTTTGGCTTACGAGGACAGAGAGTTAACCCCAATGGCCATCGAGTGACTTTATTTTAAGAGGGAAAATGCCCAGATATTTCATTGCTACTTCCATTTAATAACAACAATTTATATCTCAAGTTAGTATTCATCACTGGAAAGATAGACTATAGCGTACATCGTATTGCAACAGATTATTGCAAATTTATTGCATCAGATTATTATTAATTTATCCCTACTATATGAATAACATATTAATGGATGTGTATATTAATGAGAATGTGTCCGTTTCTATTTGTGTCAGTTACAACATTGCTTTTCAAAAAACTAAATACTTACACTTTTAAGTTTTGAGTTGAGTTTATGAATGAAATCTTCTATTTACCATATTAAAACATATAATTATAACGTATCATGCCAAAGAGAGTATTTAGATATGATAAAACATATTTTAAATACAATTTTTACTCAAAATTAAGGTAAATAATTTAATTTAAAAAGCGTAATTAAATACTAATTAATTTAAAATTACAAAATAATGCATTATATTAATCGAAAGAGCAACAGATAATACCTGTAATAACTAAGGGTGTGAAACATCGCATAACTTTCAATTACTCTAAAATACTGGTCACTGCAAATTAAAGTTGATAAGGATGGGTATCAACTTTAACCGTGGCGATATTTTTAGCAATAATAATTACATTGGGGGGGGGGGGGGAGGGGGACACGAAATGGCGAAATTGGCTATTTTTTTTTCGATAATTACAACATTATTCCTTCAGACCAAGGCCTATTCTAAGGAATTTTTACGACTGCCCAAACTTCCGTCCCCCCCCCCCCCCCGACATTACAAACATTATTAAGCTAAACAGAGAATAAAGAAATTAAAAAAAATAGGCCTATTAAGCAGTCTCATAATGATATTTTCGCCTCCTATATATGGAATTTAAAATTGTGATTCGTCATGTTGTCGATCCATAAGTCCCCATTTATACGTTTATAATTTCAGGTCTTCCTAGTTTTTAAATTTAACACAAAGTTGTTAAAATTTAAACCTAATTATTTAACTTAAAACACTACTAAATTCGAGGCGTTAAGGGAACGAATAACCGCCAGAATAGCTTCGATTATGTCAAATATGCCAATTATTGGGTTGCCTGGTAAGAGTTTTTCTTGAAGCTGAAACTTCAAAGAAGGAAGGGTTGCATAAACAAATAAAAAAGTCGTTTTAAATTTTATTATACTTAAATTCAAAAAGATGAATAATAATTGCACTCCTTTAATTAAATCATATTTTTAATTTCCTTGTTTTTCTATTTTTTACGACTGCCCAATATCTGATTTACGACTGCCCAAATACAATTTACGACTGCCCAAATAGGCCACGACTGCCCGTTAGAATAGGCCCTGCTTCAGACGGGCAATTATTCAAGCGATGAGAACTCTTAAAGACATTCATTTTTCAGCTTTTTACACCGTTATCGAATATCTCAGGGAATCTCGGAGGGGAAGTTTAACACACATTAAATGACGTCAATACTATAGTGATTTTGATGAAAATCGTTAAAGCGGGTTTTTGGCAATTCTGAAAAACCTTAAGTTTCCAATAGTATCAGCTACATTATGCGCATGCGCAATTTTGATAAAACCTTAATGAAATATTCCATACTCACCACTAACAAGTATGCAAAAGTTGAAAATGGTAGGTAATTCGGGAGTTGTATGTTAACCACTTTTTGGAACTTCCTGATTTCAAAAAAGTGATCTAGAAAAAATGTCTGTCTGTGTGTACGTGATCAGGATAACACCCGAACAAATTTGGTGTGCGGGTTGGTGATGGCACAGGGTGATTGATACCTACCAGGGGCGTACTGGGTTGTACGGTGCAATCACCGGGACAGTCGGTGTCTGTTAAAAATGGGCCGATCCAGAAGTTATTTTTTAATTTTTTTTTATATAAATAGTAATAACGATTTCTTAAAAAGCCGAATGCATTAAAATCCAAATCATTCACACCCTCTCCTATTTGGCTTTTTGTTTGGTTGGGGTGACACGAGGCTCTAAGAAGAAGTAGAAAGATTTATACAGTGGGTAAAAAAAAAAGTCTCCGTACGGAAGCCAAAGTTACAAATAAATTAGCATAATTTTTAATCTTTTGCTTCACATCTTCAGTAACTATTCAAATATGTTTAATTTGATTCTTTAAAATAAGTTTATAATAAATGTCTGTTTTTACAATACGCAGCAAAAGTATTTAAATTAAAATATTTAGGAGATGTTGCTGAGTGCCATGCAAAAAAAGTTTCCGTACGTAATATGAAAATTAATTCTGACGTCTTTCACAACAGACTTACAGTAAATTTTCAAAACAGAAGTGTACGCAAGTGTCATGAAGACATGATAGCAACAATTGTTTAATTTTAGCTTGTAGCTGATTGTCTTAAAATGGAGTTCCTAAATCTATTCGTGAGTTGGTGATTCAGTTATGAAATGATGGATTATCTAGTCTATAGTACAATATACTATTGAAAGACACCGATGAGCTTCAAACTTTTGAAGACCGAGATCAATCCGGAAAATCTTCAAAGCTAAAACACTTGTATAAAAGAAATATCGTATAGTAAGGTTCAAGATAGTCCGCGAATAAGTGCACCTTGAGTCACACATGGCTTAAAAATTGATAAAAAAAACATTGAAGTGAGATCTCAAACGGTGAGAAATGTTATTAAAAAAGTGGGTCTGAATGGACTTGCAACCCATAAGAAGCCTCATATAAGTGCACTTAAAAAAAAAAAGAGCATCGATTTTGGAGTCTTTTTTTAGTGATGAGTTAAAATTAAATATCCAAGGGTCAGATAATTGAGTTATGGTCAGTAGAAAACGAAATTAACAAATGTTAACTTTTAATTTATGTGGAACTGTCAAACACGGTGAAGAGAGTGAGTTCGGTTGGGGGTGTATGAGAGCTGCTGCTGTCGGTAATTTAAGTAGAAGGAAATAATCATAGGTACTTGTATCTTGAAATTCCAACGTAAAATATCTTAAACAGTGCTCATAAATTGTCAATTGGGATTTGTCTTCAATGTTTTTATCAAATCTTAAGCCATGTGCAACTTGAGGTGCACTTATTCGCGGATTATATTGAACCTTAGAATAGGATATTTCTTTTATGCAAGAGTTTTAGCTTTAAAAATCTTCCGGATCAAACTCTATCATTAAAAGTTTGAAGCTCACGGTGTCTTTCAATAATATATTGTACTATAGACTTTAATATATTAAAGATTTTGAAATTTTTTTTCATAGATAATCTAACATGCCATAACTGAATCACCAACTCAAGAATAGGTTTAGGAAGCCATTCTCCATTTTAAGACAATCAGTAACAAGCTAAAACTAAACAATTGCTGCTATCATGTCTTCATGACACTTGCGTACACTTCAGTTTTGAAAATTTGCTGCAAGTCTGCTGTGGAAGACGTCAGAATTAATTTTCATATGGCGTACGGAAACTTTTTTTGCATGGCACTTAGCAACATCTCCTAAATATTTAAATTTAAATAAAATAATTTTTTGCAAAAACAGACATTTATTACAAACATATTTTAAAAAATCGAATTAAACATATTTAAGTATTTACTGAAGATATGAAGCAAAAGATTAGAAATCATGCTAATTTATTTGTAACTTTGGTTTCCGTACGGAGACTTTTTTTTACCCACTGTATATTACAAGCTTCATAAGACCGCGTCGCGGAGACCCATTACTGTATGGGTCCCAGCTTTTGTAGTTTCATGAACAGACTCGCTTCGCACGCTGGAAGGTTCATTGCTATGCAAAAGTAGGCTGGATTCGCTCGTTGAAAGGTTCATTGCTGTGTAAAAACCAAACTCGCACAAAAATTCCTTGCTATCACGCCGTTTATTGCCGCTGCATCGGCAGCAGGGTCGGTGCATCTGCTAGATGAGTCCGTTAGCTTGGGGGTGGTATGGTGAAGACCGGATTCGCTGGATACCAAGTAGGTTGGTGAGGCTCTGGAAAAGTCGACTTTCGAACTGCCGGCCCTGATCAGTGGTTATGCGAGAAGGTACTCCGAATCAGGATATCCATGTGCCGAAAAAAGCAATAGCGACAGTCTCTGCTGTGATGTCAGCTACAGGGACAGCTTCCGGCCAGCGTGTAAATCTGTCGATCATGGTCAAGCAATAAGATTTTCCATTTGATGGGGGCAAGGGTCCAAACAAATCCAAGTGGACATGGCCAAATCTATCCGCCTGGCCAGGGAATTTGCCTAATGGGGTTCTGGTGTGTTTCGTGACCTTACATTTTTGGCAAGCTATGCATGTTCATGCCCATTGATTGCAATCGGAATTAATTGAAGGCCAAGTGAAACGAGAACGTACCAATTTTGATGTTGCTTTTATTCCTGGGTGTGATAACTTGTGAATTGAATCGAAAATCACCTTACGGAATTTTTCTGGTATATAAGGGCGCACATTTCCAGTGGAAATATCGCAAAAGAGTGGGATATCAGTTAAAGGTAAAGTTACTTTTTTTAGTTCCAAACCGTTTTTAAAATACTTCAAAAGCTTAAGCAACTCAATATCGTTTTCCTGACTTTTTGCGATTTCGCCATAATCGATTGGTGAAGGCATTTTGATAGTGGCTATTCGCGACAGAGCGTCTGCCATTATATTGTCCGTCCCTTTTATATGCAAAATGGTAGTTGTAACATTGGCGGCTTCAAGGGGGGGGCCATGGGGGCCATGGCCCCCTCCTTGAAGGGTTCCCTCTTCCTCCCTAGCCCTTTCAAATATCCCAAAACTCTTTGAGAATTTCCAGTTTAAAAAACGGTGAAAATACAGATTTTTAAGCACAATTTCATTAACGTAAATTTTTTCTTTACAGTACAAAGAATTATAGCCCCCCCCCCCCAGAAAAAACCCTGGTTTTAAATGTATTTACGTACACAATATCCGGTACACAACACAAGTACACAGGTAGTGACCATCCCCCTCCTAAACGACGATTTCCTTTTTCCCGGGGGCCTCTGCCCCTTTTTGGAACAACCATGCTCTTCTAAGCAACCATGGCGCCGAGGGTAATTTCAACACGTGATGTCTGGACTAGTGTGTGACTTTTGTCACTTGGGCATGGAATCGGTACTGTGTTATTGTTATAACTAGTTTAGACAGGCCATTTATTGTGAAAATATCTGTTGAACTAGCAACACTTTTATTCGTTGTTTAAAGATTTCGTGATCATTTTACCTCGAGTAATTAGTGACGAATATCTACAATATGTCTTCAAAAAGAAAAAATGAGAGCATTTTTAAATACTTCTCTAAAAAGAAATACTCAAATACCAGAAGAGTAGTTTAGAATCTCGGTTTACATACCTTTATTGGATAATATAATTGAAGACCTAATAGGAAGATTTCCAAAAGAAAATTTGGATTGTTTTGGCTTTCGATTACTGATTCCAACCTCCGATATGGAAAAGCCAACAGAATCAGAAAGCAACGAGCTTTAAAACTTATTAAAGAAGTTCATACCAATTTTAGGACTGACACAAATGAGTGTTATTCTGATTGAAAGTGAGCTAGCACTATGGAGAGAGAAATTTAAAAAAGAAGAATAGCTCCCCACTTCTGCCATAGATACAATGAGAGCTTGTGACAAATATGTATATCCTACTATTTACGAGTTACTTAAAATTTTGGCAACACTACCAGTTAGCGTTGCCTCTGCTGAAGAAGCTTGATGAAGTTGCTGATGAAGTTTCTTTACCCTTCGATGCTTGAAAACGTGGCTAAGAGCTAGAATGGGGGAAGAAAGGTTAGCAGGACTTAGCTTGTTGCATACTCACAGAGACATAAACATTGATGTGAGCTGTGTCATAGGCAGATTTGCCAAAACAAAGCAGAGGAAATTGGATTTTGTTCTTTAGGCTTTCAAAGAGTAAAGAAGTGTGATTGTAAAACAATTATTAACTATTTTTATTTTTTTGTAATTTCTTTGTTTTACTCTTTTCTTATTTTTCAGGAGAGCAATTCAAGCTTAAACTAGGGGGCTTCGCCCCCTGCTCGCTAACGCTCGCCAACCCCCAAACGCCTCGCTGCGCTCGAATAGGGTTTGCCAGCCATAAAAAATGTAACCACATTTTTATAAATTTAATGTAAGGCCTAATAGAGAAAACACTCAAATTGCAAGTTTCAATATAGAAAGTTAAATATACTATCCTCCAACATTCTGACTTAAAATTTCATTAGCTATGCCCTTACATTGAAGTCCCAATATCTTATTTATTCTGATAAAAAAAAAAAACGCGAGCTACACTCACCAACCTCTGAATGCCTAGCTTGGGTTGGGATTCAAACGCCTCACTACGCTAGGAAAATTCAGGTTTACATAAACAGAATAGTAAAATTTTAATTAAAGAGTGGTTGTATTAAGGATAGAGTGGATTTTTGTTTATCGACAGAGAAGGAAGTTATAATTCGCATGCTCTAACAGTCTTTATAGATTTTGAACACAATCCTTTAGGATAACATTGTATACTTCAAAATAATAATTACTCTAATACAAATATGCTTCAGAAAAACAGAAATAATCAACTTTGAAACGAAGAGTTTAAAAAGAGCTTTAAAATTAGCAACGGGTTTGTTGTTTACATACGTAAGGATGTTGCCATTCATATATTCAAAATCATTGAGGCTTTGTAGTAGCTTAATGATGAAAAATATTGAAATTTAACTAATTAATAAAGCGTTAATAAATTATTTTGGCACGTTTTGGCAAATCTACAGCTTATTTCCTTTAAAATGACACCTTGATCATTGAAATTGGTTGAGCAGTTTAGGCGGACGGACTAACCCCAAAAAACGTATTGGCCTATTAAATATATAGATTAACTTTTTTAATTCTGCATCAAATGAAAATTACTAATTTAGAAAATTCTACACTTATCATTGCAATCAAGCATTTAATCAGCAGTTAGTTTATTATAATTAGGTTACATAGTGCATACATTTTACGAACTTAAAGTTTAAAATGGCCCCCCCTGAAAAATGAACCTAGGGCCGCCTTTGAGTTGTAAACTGGGAAATAAAATCCAGCTGTCGAAACTGTCGAGGTGATGCCTTCTCTGGCCGTTGTTGAAACGCAAAAGTCAATGGCTTATGGTCCGTATAAACAGCGAATTCCCTTGCCTCTAACATATATCGAAAATGTTTAATTGTGGCGTAAGCTGCTAGTAGCTCGCGATCGTAAGCACTGTATTTATATTCGGCAGGCGAGAGTTTGCGTGAAAAGAATGCTAGTGGTTGTGATTCTTCCTCAACAATTTGGAAAAGTGCCCCGCCTATCGCGGAATTCGAGGCGTCTACCTGCACAATGAGTTTTGCATCCGTTTGTGGATGAGCTAAAAGCGTTGCTTCGGAAATAAGTTTTTTGCAATTTTTAAATTGTTCTTCAGCCGACGTAGTCCAATTGAGGGGCGAGTTATCATTCTTTTTTGAACCTTTAAGAAAGTTATTTAACTCATTTTGGAAATATGCTGCTCGAGGCAAAAACCTGCGGAAAAAATTTAGTAAGCCAAGAAATCGTCTGAGTTCCTTAACTGTTTTTGGCAACGGGTATTTTAAGATTGGTTCCACCTTGTCTGGCAGCGGCTGAGTGCCATCTTTTGTAATTAAATGACCCAAAAAAGAAATCTCGTTAACTCCAAAAACACATTTTGAAGCATTGATGGTTAAACCGTACTCGCTTAGTTTTCTATAGACCATGCCTATATGTTTCCTGTGTTCAATTACATTGTCGCTAAAAATCAAAATATCATCCAAGTACACAAAACAAAAATTGAAATTGCTTAGCACCTCATTCATAAACCTTTGAACCGATCACGTCCGGGTCACCAGTGTCGTGAGGCTAGTTTGTGTATGGAATTATAAATATTAAATAAGCAACACATGTTGCACGTTACTTAATGAAGTCTATTATTTAAGAAAAAACTTATCAGGCATTTTACGTTATTGTAAGCCGTACAACAGCGAGGTTTTTATTAGCACGCTACCAAAAAAAGAAGCAAGTAAAAAAAGGTGGATTGTTCGAATCCGAAGTAGTATACGATTGACTAACGCGACAACCGGCACCTGAAGAAGGTTGCAACTTGGCTGAATTTTATGGAAGCCAATGTTTGTTGAAATTCGTCAATTTTGGAATTCGACGCCAACCACCGAGCGATAGTGAACGTTAGGGTTATTATATATAGTAGCCCCGCCATTTCAGATATGAATGTGAATTGTGATTGTAATGCGCCGTAAATAGTTTTCTCTTCAGTCAGATTGTGTATTTAAGTTATCTTTATTTTAATAATTGTATAATGAGTTCATAGTTTTGTCTGAAGTAAGATTTCTCTTGCTTTTAGTTGTTCATTAGTGCACGTATATTTTCTGTGTTCTGATTATTTCGGCAATTTATGATGCTTACTATTTTGTTGTAAATATTTTTATTGTGTATTGCATTTGTAAATCTTGGCCTGTTGGTGTGCTCGCTTGAAGTAGGAGTTAATTAAAATATTCTGTTTTACGAGTATACTTGCCGGCTGTTATTTACATTAAAATAACTTTACTTTTCATACTAATTCTATTGCTTGATGTATTATGGCTAATTGAACGTTAGGGTTAACGTATATCCGCACCATGTGATATTAATGCAGTCAGTGTGCATATAGTTTTCCCTTTAGCAAGATAGAATTATTTATAAGAAATTATTTTTATTTCATAATTGCACAATAAGGTTCATGGAACATTAAATATTCTTCATAAAAACAGATGTTTCGAGCAGGCATAAGGATATTTTAAACTCCACGCTTCTCTTTTAGTTCATTTGTACACAAATATTTACTAGATTTCATGTTTTATTTATAAACATATCAACAATTTACAATGTTTTCGCCTTTGTTGTAATTTTGTTTTATTGTATATTGCATTTGTAAATATTGGCCTGTTGGTGTGCTCGCTTGTAGCAGGAGTTAATTAAAATATTCTGTTACACGAGCATACTTGCTGGCTGTTATCTATTGAAAACATGGAACATTAAATATTCTTCATAAGCACAGAAGATATTTCGAGCAGGCATAAGGATATTTAAATTCCACGCCAGTTAGTACAACATGTAAAATGCTGATGTTTTGCCTGAACTGAAGTAAGATTTCTCTTGTGAATGTGTGTTATTTTCTACATGACAAAACTATAAATCGAGTTAATAATTTTGGAAGTTTTCTTTTTACAGTACAGCACACCTATTGAGGTTTGGGGAAAAAGTCAATTAAAAGAATGAGTTGCTTTTAGTTACTACGACGTCGCATAATGTCTGTTCATCATGACGTCATATCCACTGCACCGCGTTATCATGCCTTGATATTTTTTGCTATATTTCTTGTATGGGTCTTGGAAAAAAAAAATCGCCAAAATGGTGAATTTGGCTATATACTTTTCGATAATCCTTATATTATTCTTTATTATAAGCGAAACTGAGAGGAGAAGAAAAAACAATCGTTGATGAGGTTTTCTCAAGGAAAGAGATCTCTGTGTTGAAGGCACACATTTTTCAACTTTTTACGCCATTAAAACATTTTTACGGGAATTTCGGAGGTGGGGATGTTTAGAACACTTTAAGAGGCATTAGTACCGCGATTTTTATCAAAATCGTTGGGGCTGTTTTTTTGTAGCAATCATTGAAAAACATGATTTTTTCAATTTCAAAACCTTCATGGTAGGTCTCATGGCCGCCACTAACCCTCATACCAAATTTGAATATCATAGGTCAATTTGTTCGGGATTTATGCTGACCGACCACACACACACACACACACATTTTTTTTCTAGATCAGTTTTTTGAAATGAGGATGTTTCAAAACGTGGAGAAATACAAAAAAAATTTTGACCGAATGCTATACTTTCATTATCCTACGTATATATACATATGGGTAATTGAAAGTAAAAATCTATAGATATATCGTTTGGCCTAAGGAATACAAAATCATTTGCTGAAATGAAAGTCATATTCTAAAAATTGAATGATTGTATGCCGATATTTCTGATTAGAACTTTCTACATTATGTTAAGCAGTCGTCTTATTTTTCTATGGTAATTTCTTATTTCTTTTCTAAATACAAATTAATATCTCAAAATAAGTGTTTGCTTTTTGTGCAAAAAAGAAAACAAATTGTCGGAATCAAACGAAATGCGCAGAAGTAATAAAGCAGAAGTAATAAAATATCAAGTATGGAAAGATTATTCTGTCTCCAGATCTTGGATATCATTTACGATGTTACCGAAAGGTTATGACATTAAAGAAAGAATATAAAGATGAATTGGACAAGAGCATATCACCGAAAATTGTAAGTAGAATTAGTTTAATTAAGTGATATACGATACGTCTTTAGGCACCCAAAGCTGCACTTGCGGATTGGTCAGCCGGACAGTTCCGGCCAAATGCGGTTCGGCAAACCAAGTGATTCGTACTCAGTAGGCAATTCTCTTTATTATCTGTGAATCTCAGAGTGATGTTCGAAGAGATATTTTGGCACCCAAACAGTGCACTTTCGGATTGGTCTGCCAGACAGTTCCGGCCAAATGCGGTTCGGCAGACCAAGTGATTCTTACTCGGTAGGTAATTCTCTTCATTCCCTGTGAATTTCAGGCCGATCAAACGGTATAGTGGTTAGCGTGCTAGCTTCTAGACCGCAAAGTTACGGGTTCGAGTCCCGTGTAAGGCATGGGTGTTTTGGGCATGGGTGGCTTGTCTAATGACGAATGTTTCGGCGAATTATAGCCCTCGTGTTGCTGACGGCGCCAGATAATCTGAAAACAACCAACCCTATGAATTTCAGAGTGATGTTCGATGAGGTATTTTGGCACCCAAGAAGTGCACTTTCGGATTGGTCTGACGGACAGTTCCGGCCAAATGCGGTTAGGCAGACCAAATGATTCTTACTCGGTAGGTAATTCTCTTCATTCCCTGTAAATTTCAGAGTGATGTTCGATGGGGTAGTTTAGCACCCAAAAAGTGCACTTTCGGTTTGGTCTGACGGACAGTTCCGGCCAAATGCGGTTAGGCAGACCAAGTGGTTCTTACTCGGTAGGTAATTCTCTTCATTCTCTGTGAATTTCAGAGTGATGTTCGATGAGGTATGTTGGCACCCAAAAAGTGCACTTTCGGTTTGGTCTGCCGGACACTTCCGGCGAAATGCTCTTCGGCAGACCACGCGAATGTTAATCAGCTAGCATAACTCTACATTCCATATGAGTTTCAGAGTGATGTTCGATGGTGTCCAAAATTTGCAGTCGCCTCTCGGACTATACGTAAAACCTTTATAGTATAACCCCCTCCCCTGTCGAGAGAAAAAAAAAAAATTCCTCGTTAGTAAAATAATGCACCTTTCTGAGAATATTTTACTTCTTATGTTTAAAATATCAGAATTCCAGGCCTAATAGAAGTCGCTTAGTAAAAAATTAATTAAAAAACTATAAACTTCAAATTTTGTCAAAAGTCCAATTAGATGGCAAAAACTATTTATGTTGAAAATTTCAGAGCTTAACTATTTGAAGTCGCTTTCGATAGAGGGACAGATTCTTTTTTTATTATTATTATTATAGATTATATTACTTTTGACTTATTTTACCTTTAAAATTAGAGTTATATTATCATTTCTGATGCCATTTTCGATAAACTTACTAGTTAAATTCCTGGACATTCCTTGTATTACAATTAAAAAAAAAAAAAAATTGTTTTAGTTTTTGCAACAAACAATCAATGGTTAAAAGAGATATAAGTAGAAAACACAGAGAACATTTTATTTAAATAAACTAATTATTATTACAATACAATTATTAAAATTGCAAAATAAAATTAATTTATTAATGAAATTAGTTATTCAAAATGAATATTTAAATAATAAAATTTGTCAATTATTAAAACTATCTAACTATTAGATTTCTTATTTAATTATTAGATTTATTTTATTGAAAATAATTGTTAAAATTTCACTAATGATGATATTGAAAATGTGGGCCTGCATAAATCTAAAATCACCGGGCCGATTTTATGTCCCAGTACGCCCCTGGGACCTACCATTAAGGTTTTCGTCAAAATCGCGCATGCGCCTAAAGTCAATACCCCCAAAAAATCATGCTTTTCAGTAATTGCTAAAAAACGGTTCCGTAAAAATGCTTTAATGGTGTAAAAAGTTGAAAAACGAATGCCTTTAACACAGAGTTCTCTTTCCTTAAGCATACCTCTTCAACGATCGTTTTTTCTTCTCTCCTCAGTTCCACTTATAAGAAAGGATATAATATAAGAATTAACGAAAAGTATGTTGCCAAAATCATCATTTTGGCGCAGGTTTTTTTTTTTTTTTTTTTTTTTTTTTTTTTTTAAAGACCCATACAAGAATTATCGCAAAAAATATCACCAAACTGGCCATTTTTGCTAATTGAATGAGGAAAATATAAAAACGGTAAAGGACACAAATTCACGTCGGTATTATAGTGTTATTGATAGTTATTCGATGTTCCACACTTCTAGTTTTTTTATATTTTTATATATTTTCATGCAGATTAAGAAAATTAATTTTTAGATTTTTTTCATGGATTTTCCTCCCATGTTCATTCCTTGGAGTTCCCTTAGCCTCGAGAGTAAGGGTCGGCAAACATTCAATAATCAGAATAGCAATTTTTTTTAAAAGAGCAGCAAAATAAATATAAAGCTAATTATAAAGCTTTCAATATAAGCTTTTTAACTAAAGACATTTTATACAAATTTTATAGTATAAAAATTATGCAGATGTGACAAGTCGTTGTAGTCAATTTCTCTTTGGAGTAAACAATTCAGTTTTTTTTTGTTTTTTTTTTTAATTCACTATTTTTCTCATCAATGTGAACGAAGTCGATGCCATGTTTATCTAATATTGTATATCAAAAGCAAAGGCAAAGGCGCTTTAACCTCGCGTATACCTCAATCTGAGACGAGAGAACAACGAACGCCAACAAAGGCTCGATGCAACTGACACTGTGGAGCATGGCGGAGTCCTGGGTTAGCTGATTTTATTTAAGAAGTGTTACCAGTCCACCCAACTCATCTCTCTATGTTTCGTTATAGCTCGAAAGACGACTGCAAGTTCAGATTTCAACATCATTCTGAATTTTTTTTATAGATTACGAATCCACTGGTCGGCCGTGGCAAAAATAGCCAAAAGTGGTCAAAAATAGATTTTGATTGAGTTGAACTAAATTCGATTGCCAAATATGCCATAACTTGCCAAATAATGAGCATTCTTTTTTATATGGTAACCCATCGCTCTTTACTTTCCGATTAAGAAGGTTGCAGACGATTCAGATATCTAGCGACGGCTTACTTGCATCTTTTAAAACTGAGCCGAGTTGACAATAAATATTACGTCGTTGATGATGTTTCAATCACGGTCACTGATGAGTTGGCAATAAATATTACGTCACTAATGATGATAAGCCAACTTGGTTTACTTTTAAAATATGCAATTTTCCGAGCCGGAGATCGGAAATCGTCTGCACTCTTCCTCATAGAAAATGAAAGTACGCTGGGTTATCAGAAAAAAAAGTGTGTTCACTTTTTGAGAAAATACGACATATATTTGGCAACTGGATTTAGTTCAACTCATTCAAAGTCTATTTTGGACCAGTTTCGGCCATTTTTGCCCCGGCAGACCGGTGGATTCGTAATCTACAATCTTTTCTCCACATTCTAAAAAAAAAAAAATTTAAATGATGTTCGATGAGGTACCTAAAGTTGCAGAATTAAGTCCTCTCCTAAAGTCTATATTGCCCTTGCGCCGTTAAACTCAACCAACCAACCTAAAGTCTATTACGCTTTCCTTTCTCAGGTATGAAATTACGCAGTAAACTTTACAATGGGTTAACCCAAACACAGCACACGTTTATCAACATTTATTGCTTTATTCTTTAGGTTGAGTTACTTAATACATGGGCGCCCACAGAAAAATTTGCAGGAGGGTGCAAGACTAGATTTTTTTCAAAATCATTAATTTTTTAGAAATTTTAATTAATAGTTAGGCATTTTAAATTATACTCTTTGAGAATAGTTTTAAAAAAATCCATGGTATATATTTTTGAAAGCGCAACCCTGTTAAAAAGAAAAAAAATAGTAAAAATATTAAAAAAATATATATATTCAATGATTTTTTATTATCCAACTAGATCCCACGGCATTCAAGTTACAATGTGTAGAACAGAGAAATAAGAAGATGCAAAAATACAGAAGAGTAACATTATATTTCTTTCAAGTTTTGGAAATAATTTTTTAAAAAAAAGAAGAAAAAAAAAAAAAAAAAAATCAAAACAAAGAATCAAATCAATCAATCATCATACAAAGGCATTATTGCATATGTTTAATCGAATTCTAAAAATAGATTTCAAGATAGTATATCTGATGACTTAAAAAGCAAAATATTTTTCCTAGAATTTTGAGAACTACACAGGAAATGATTATACAATAAATGAAATAAATACTACTACTCAGCCTCCAATAATCCTTGACAATAGGCGTCAGTAGCAATGATAAACGACATAGAAAAGAAACAAAAGACTAAAATAATAGAAAAACAAATGATTATTGTAGCATAAAAAACGAAACGACATTTGTGCTTTTCTTTTTATCTTCGAATTTACACCTTTTCTCTTGTACATATTTTTTTAATTTTCAAGAGCTATGGGGGTGCAAGTGCACCTCTTTTTGCACCCTCCTGGGGGCGCCCATGACTTAATACGTGAAGATTGGCGCATGAAAATTCGCGGTCTAAGAAATCCTGCTACAGAGGAAAGTCCCAAAATTTGGAATTGAGATTAAGAATATTTTTTTTTTTTTTAGAAATATTGTAAAATTAAAAAAAAAAAAAAAAAAAAAAAAATACCTTTAAATAAAAATAGTAATTAATGCCGTATCACTAGAATAAAATACTACAAAATTACGCGTTTGGGTTATGGAAATTTATCTGCGTGGTCCAGAATTTCTTGATATCCAATAATAGAAAATATTTTACTGAACTATTTTATTTCGTTTGCGCTTTTAATACCTTTCTAAAAACCTTTAAATAAAAAATTTCACATTAATGACAATCTATGATATGTGAGCCGGAGTTTCGCAACAAAGATTCACAAATATTGCAGTTGAGAAGCATTCTCAAATTTAGAAATGAGATATGTGATAAATATTACAAATACTAAATAGTTTAATTTTTGACCAAGTATTACAAATTTGTGTATTTTTAATTTTTTTTTTCATGCATTGAATTTAAAATATCAAATTATTTAGTACAAAAAGAAATAGTAAAATATGATCAAATGAACAATTGTTTTCTTCTTTAAACTACTCTTTCCTTCTTTAAACTATTCAAAATCCAGTTTTAACAAATTATAATCATGAAATAATTTACTTGCAAGTCATTTTTCAGAAAAAAAAAAAAAAATTCTCCAATACAAAATAATTTGAGAGATTTGCTGTATTTAAAAAAGAACGTAAGTAAAAAATTTCATCGGAGAATGAAATTTACAAAAATGTTTAACTATTTCTAAGAGATGGCGCCACTAAAAGTCACAAATTTTATACATTTTGAAACATTATTTAGCGAAACAATGAGTATGTTGAAATATTGTATTTGGTACACATCTGCCATCTAGTTATATCTATTGGTACTACATGTATCACACTTCTGTATCAGAAATTAAAAGTTGTGGATAAATTGATTCTAGAAAAATGCTTGAAATTAAGAAATATTTTTAAATATAATTCAAATTGTCAAATCCATTCAATTTACTGAAATAAATTGCTACTAAAAGAGAAAAAAAATTCATCTGAATATGGAAGGATTTTTATTTATCGAAATTTTATCGTAATGAACTAAAAATAGAGGTTTACACTTTTCAAGATTGTAAATCATTAAAACTGAAAAAATTTGAGTCTAGAAAATAGATTTTAGGTATTTTTTACCTCGAAATATAAATCAATAAAGTATTAAGCAAAGTTGTAAATAAAAATAACAATGGTTAATTACAGACTATATAACTTGGTGGTAATATTAATATCTTCAGTTAAAACAAAGCCTATAACAGTGTCATCTAATTAGTGAAGATAAAAAAAATTACAAAACAGATCAAGTTAAATTAATATTTATTTTGTATGCATTATTAAGTGACAGTTCTTAAATTCACACTGAAATCCAACAGTTCTGAAAATATTCTCCATTTCATTATTTTACAGTGAAAAATGAACTTGATATTTAATAGAATACACAAATTTAGAAATAGTGATATTATTGCTGTTATAATAAGAACATCTAGAATCTAAAGCTATTGAAGGATGGATATTTATAATATAGATTTTTACAAAATTTAACTTTTCTAAGAGTCAGCCAATACTGATCCTAAATTTAACAGGAAACCAATAAGACACTGTAATATGTTTGCATATGAACTAGAAAATAACATTTGATTTCCTTTTGGAACATATGCCGCTACAGAGATGTGTTATTGAATATATATATTTAAAAATAACAATATATACATAAAAAATATTTTACAATTTAAACTATCACATGACAAGTGCTTAGAAAGCCAATACTTGTTCCAAGACTATTGGAAATAATTAAAACAGTTAAACTTTAGAAATTGATCTAAAAGATTAATAAGACAAACTTTTTGACATATAGGATATATTGCAATTGTATAGTACAGCCATGGGTGCTGCCAGAGACGGTCAAGAAGGTACACTTGCACCCTCCAAGCACTTAAAAACTAAAATTCAAGCAATAAAAATCACAGGAATGGAACGTTTAATATGGGTTTTATTTTCTCACAGAAAATTATTGCAAAACTATTAATATTTCAATAGAAAATCCAGATATTTTTGAAAAATGTAAAAGTCCAACATAAACTTTATCTGTCTTTTAGTATGAGTTATGGAGCATGTTTATTTACAAGTTTCAACCATAGAATTCGTTCTATTCCAAATAGCCAGGGTCACACTAAAATAAACCCTTTATTGAACTGCTTATTTTTCTATGGATATCAAAAACCTTTCCCCTTTTATTAAATATGTGATCAATTTTAACTTTAGAAAATAAATTAAGTGTATAATTCAATCAACAAAGGGTAGTGTCAATCATTTGGATCAGATGCTACGGCTAAAAAACTATTTTACTAACTAGTAATAATTTATGAAAAATAAAAAATAAAGAAAATAATAATTTAAACTAGTACATGGCACATAAGTGCTACATACCTTACCAATCTACAATATAATAAGCTATACCATTCACTCACCTAATCTGGACTAGGGCTGCATAAGCCTTTTTTTTTTTTCAGTTTCAAATCCCACACCAAGAAGGTAAAATAAATCTTCTTCTCAACACAACCTTATTTTTTAAACGATATTTAGAACTCTCATTATCATAAGACTTTTTTATAAACTCACTGTTGCCTCTAACTGACTAGTTAGGCAAACATTTCATAAGATGGTATATATAAATGAAATGGAAAAAATAATAATTCTATAATGAAATTCTAAAGGTTTACCTACAGTAGAACACTAATAATCATATAATAAATAAGAAATCACAATTGAGTATTGAAATATGAGGGAACAAAATTTGTTAGCTTGAGGTTCAAAACAAAAATTAAAAGTTTGTTAATTTCTATTTTGATATCAGGCACAGTAAGGTTATAAATAAATTTGAGTTATTAATAAAAATAAATAATTCCAAAGTAAATTCTTTAAATGCTTATCCGTATCTTCTAACGACTGGAGATAAAAAAAAATTACAAATAATTATAAATTCTTTTTTATCTTCATTTCTAAAATTTTAAATCTCATCCTATGATATCCTAGCCCAACTAACACACTGTACTAATATGGACGAAAGGATTCTGTTTCTTCTCAGGTAAGGCAGATATCTATATAGTTTTGAAATAGGTTTAATCTATTATACAATAAACTGTTTCATAACATATCTACTAAATACTTTTATATAACCACAAGTAACATACTACAATACAGCAAATTATTATAATTTCTTCCGAAAAACTTAAGGATTAAATTACATATATTTTTTTATATGAATTGAAAAAGAACTAAATCAATTTATCGATCATTTAACATTTGTAAAAAATATTTAACACTTACAAATAAATGCATATTACTTTGGAAATGTGCAGGTGAATAGATTTCACTATCAATTTTACTTTTTGTTTAAACATTAGTTTCTAAATTTGCAAATTACTAGAACTTGTTTATTTTCTTAAGTTTGCTAAAATCAAGACACAATTATTTTGTACTACTCCTTTCTCAGAACATCATTTAAAAAAAAAAAAAAAAGCCCAAGTGCATTCTAAACCTTTTTTACTATTCTCATAAAACTAACCAAGCAATTTTTAAACTGGTAATTGTATAAAATGAAACAAACATTTTAAGTACAATAGTTTTCACTCCTAAGTGCTTGCAAGGGTATAGATTTTCAGTCAACAGGCAAATCAGGAAATCAGCGTTCTACAGTATAAACATTGAGAATCCATAGTTCACCTATCCCATGCAAACTATCAATGGGTTTTGAAATTACACAACTGGAAAGCTCTATAGCACCGTATGAAGAAACGCTTCAACACAGCTCTAAGTTCTGGAATATTCTCATGAACAATCATCTCACTCAATGTCGGGTAGTATGCGGCAGCATGAACGCAGAACCTCTTATCCTCAAGCTGGTTGACTCGCGTAAGCATGAGTAGTATGAGACTGACCCAACTGTTCCTTTGTTTTTCGACAGTGAGACTAAGGTAATACTGCAGAGCTTCTGAACAGATTACGATGAGCTTCCTTCCCACATCAGGCCACGACTCCTGCTTGCTGTCATCGGTGTACATCCGAAAGAGGATTCGTAATGAGCAGGCGAGGCTATGGCATTCCTGGATAAGGAGGTCAGGTTTTACGTTCTTGCAAAAACCAAGCTTCCAGAGCATGTTACGCTGTTCGTGGTTAGAATTGAATTCCTTAGCGAATCTATGCGACTCCATGAGGCAATCCACTAATTCGAGCAATTGCGGAGATGACAAAAAAGCGTACATTCCTTGCTCTTCTACCTGGCTGCTGTCGTTTTGTCCAGATTCATTGCTCATCCTCATTTCAGCTTTTGCAGCAATTAAATTCTTTTCATCATCTTTTCTGCTAGTGGCAGGAAAGAAGATGATATCATCGATGGTTTGGATGAGTTCTAGGTGAACGATGCATTTTATTTTTAGAGAAAATAGCATCTCGTCTGTGTTGTCTTGTTTGGACGGACCATCGACTAACGTTTTCTTGTGAGAAATACTGACGCGGGTTCCTCGTGGCTCGGACGGGCGGAATTTTGTATTGCTATCTTGGTTCTCGGTGTACTGAATGTCTTCAGGCTTTTCAACTCGTTCTAGGAAATAGGAATTGCTTTGTTCATCATTTTCATATAGGTTGCTATGCTTGTCAGGATTTTCTTGATTGTAATCTTGAATGTTTCCTTCTTCAGAAAAGGGGCCATCACCTTGCCGGTTAGACTTCTCAAGAGGCACACTAGGACAATCAAAAAGACCAGGCGAGTTTGATACTTCATTTTTTTCTTTCACTGTGCACTCCCAGGACAATAAGGAAACAGGCAAGGTTAAGTTGAATATTTCTATGATGCAATGGCACGTTTGATTCCATCTCTCATTACTGAATTTGGTACCATTTGAAATCACCAAATTTTCTAAGCAATTTGTTCCAGAACGAGCAAGCTGCTCATTATCTTGCTTAACACACCACTGCAAATAGGTGTACATATCTTCCAGCAGCAAGTTCCCCAATACATCATAGAACTGCGTGAAGACATCCACTATGGCATACAGTGCATGGTTACAGGTTGTGGTCATCCATTCCGCCTTTTCGAGCCGAGATTCCGGCAGTTTCATGTTGTCAAAGATCCTGAATATGATCTCGAACAACTCTTTCCACCAGGCCTCCTTAAACTCATCTCCATAAGTCTTGATGATGTCAAACATCACAGTGAGTGCCCTTGTTCTAACATCCAGCTTGCACCTGCTGACTATGCAGGATAATTCAAAGAGGATTGGAAACCATCCCCTGACCCAAACCCGATCATCCTCGCTTACGGTCTGGTCTTCAATATTATGGTCTCTGAAGACAGTCGACTGCTCAGCAGCATACTTTGCACAATGTCTTATGAGTCGGATGGCTTCCATGTTAGTGTCTGGAAATCCAACATTGCAAGCAAATTCGCTCAGACACTTCACTGCATCCTGGAAGGAATCGATCAGGACAGTGAACAATTTCTCGTAGATCTGAGTAGTAATTTTTCCTGTTGTTTGGAAAGCCAACTCTACAATGGTCTCATCTTCGTCAGCAGCGGCCAGATGAAAGACACTGAAGATGTTCTTCCATCCCGATTTGATCTTGGAGGCTTCAGAATTGACCATCTGGGCGACACAGCGCACCACCATATCTCTTATTGCTGGAGACCTGTTGTTCTTCATTATATGTTCAAAAGGTCTCAAGAAGTCTTTTTGAAATCTGAAATTTGAGAATTCCCCCATCTGGATGAACTTCATGGACAGCTGCCGCAGAGAGTCAACAGCAAAGAAGGCCACATCTTCGATGGGGCTGCAACCCACCTTGTTGAAATGTTCACCCAGATGCTCCCAGATACGGCTCCACTGTAGCCTGATTCGTCCCATGTTGTAATAAGATATCTCCACAATCTTCTGAAGGCTGAACATACGTGGTTGAGGTTTAGCCAACTCTTCCAGTGAAACACGGCATAAAGCATTAACAAAATCAACAATTGCAAAACCATCTAATCGGGTTGATCCTGTAAAAATCCTATCTACAGCTACAACCACACTGTTAGCACTAGTTTCACCCATAGATTCAGAGAGGACAGAAATTCTCTTTTCATTCAGACTTATGCCACTTCGTGACAGATCTGCATCCAAAGTCAATGAAGATCCATGATGGGATGACTGATTGGATAAAGACCGCGGTTTGACTCCAGTACCGATTAGTAAGGCAGGCTCCAGCTGTGATATGCAGCGCAAAATTTCAAGCCATGAAGAACCCAAATAGTTCCCATCAGTATGAGCAATGGTTATAAGGGTTTTAATGGTATCTATATTCTTGGCCTTCATTTCAGACACAGGGGAATTGGCTGTTAATAGAGTAAATCTTGCAAGTGCTTGAACATAGGCATCCCGTTCCATGGTCATGTGAAAGATACAAGTGATTCTTATTGCACATCTAATCCCATCCAAACAGAGTGCGGCTATTTCCAAGTCATCAGTATCTTGAAGGCCAACAGAGAAGGCAGCCAAAAGGGGAGTCCAGACACTCTTAAACATGGGACGTACATGTTCCAAGTGCTTTGCACATGTGAACGGTGCCTGAACGTGACTCACACTCTCCATGAGTGCTTTGGCAGTCTTTGCCATTTGCTCCATTTCAACGTTATACAGGAGTCTCCGCTTCTTCTCACTGCCAATGTGCTGTTTCCCACTAAATTTAGGGGCGGTATTCTTCATTTTTATTTCATTTCCAGCAATTTCATCGTAAATTTCAGACAAGTATTCCTCTGGTAAATCTTTGGAGTCGTTAATTCCTCGGTTCATTTTTATATATTCCTCTTTTGTCATTTTGTTCTTCACTTGAGCACTGTGCAAGTCAGTGGTCAACATAATGATGGAGTAGGCAAGTACGTAAGCTGTATCAGCACTAGAAAATATGCCATTGTTAACATTAGTTTCGCAATACCTAGAAGCAAATTTTTCCATTAGTCTATCAATTTTCTGAGCTTCTCCAGGCAACCTAAACCCTTCCAAAAAGTATCTTAGAGCTGACACAAAGTCCTTATCTGCAAAATTCATTTGATCCACATAACAATACATAACTTCTCTATTAAACTTGTCATTTTCACCCAAATAATCTCCAATTTTAACCTTGTCCAACTGGCTTTCAGAATGGAAGAATGCTGCAATGTCTCCAGGCTCATTACCGATTATTCCTTTTTCCTGGAGGTACGCTATACCCTTTGTCGCCTTTCTGTTGAACAAATCATTTCCATGTTCTCGGATTTCTTTTAAATGCTTCAATTTCTCAAAATGCTGAGGATTATCAGTGAGGTTTTCAGGATAGCTGGATGAACTGTTTATAGAGTTGATGCTGCTAAAACTTGCAACTCTTCCTTTGCTTAAATCTATTTCTTCCAAGTTTTCTGTGTGTTTCTCAAGAACAAGGTTATTTTCTGCAACTGGATTCACATACAGGTCCTTACTCCACTCCACCATACACTTCAGGATGCACACTAAGCACTCTAGGCCTTTAATTCTCATGGACTTTTCTTGAACAGCAGTTGCTCCAAGCTCCAATGCTTGCCTACCTTGGGCAATTTTCGAAATATCATTCACTAAACGTTCAAATATATTGGCCGAATTGAGATCAGCATCATAATTGACATACAAATCGACTATAGACTGTGCCTCGCCGCAGATCCGGTTCAATGCCTGGATCACCATATACTTGTGTTCGAAAGAACTATTTGACGTCTCTAAAATGTTGAGGAAGATTTCTTTGAAGAAAACTTCAGTCTGCATTTTCAGATGAGTCTTGAAATTTCGCAGCAGGGCCAGGAAAATTGCCAAGGACAGTTCAAAGACTTCAGGAATGGATGAGACGCCATTTTTTGAAAGGGCAACACAGAGATACTGCTTTATGGCATTGATGAAGAGGTCAGTGGATTTAAATACTGGACCTGCGTTTTGAAGAATAGAAAGCAGTAATTGCAATGAGAGGACCTTCGACCTTAATTCGTGTGATTTGGGATCAGGCTGCCCCTCTGGCAATGGCTTCATGCTCAATTTACATAGAGAACGGAATACTAAGAAGGCATCTTTTTGGAGAATGTGAGAGAAACTGCGAGGAAGCATTTCTGTACGGGATTCACATGACTCAAGACTTTCTTGGGAGGCAGGCTTGTAGAGCATGCTTGGAGCACTGTGATCACCAGAAGACGTTTCCTCAGCATGTGAGCGAAGATATTCTTCTGATATTGCAACTTTTTCCACCAAATCTTCAAGGACTGAAGCAGCTTCGAGCCCTATATCTTCCTGATCTGGGTCAATTTCCGCATTATTTTGATCTTGAACTTTTCCACTTTCCTCACTTTTCCCACTAACCTCACTTTTCGCATGCCCTTTCAGTGACTCCCCTTCTTCGGCAGCAGCAGCTTCAACTTCCATGCGAGAGAAAATTACGTTGATCATCTGGGTAAGTGTTGCTCTTGCAGTTGTTTGGTTGATGAGATTCCTCGATGCCAAGTAGATGTTGTAACATGTTCTCACCGAAAGAAGCACGCTACCTTCATGCACCTCACATGCCTGAGATGTGACCACTGTCAGAAGTGCTTTGATTATCTGTAACTGGACCCCATCATCGGTGCTAGGACCATGGAAACAGCTACAAATGGCCTTAACGATTCTATCAATTAGAAGTTTAGAAGGCTCGGCTGGATCGTAATTACTTCCTGTAAGGTGTCCGTATGCGATTAATTTCTGAATACAATCAATCGCCGTAATAACGATACGCGGTGTTTTGGACTGGGTCGCCAACTCGAAGGGTAGGAAATATTTTTCTGCTTCCAGGTTGCCTGCCTTCGATTTAGGTAAGGGCAAGCAAGACGAACCATTCTCTTCCTCACTTTCTTTAGTTTCATTTTTTATTTCTTCCAAGGCGATTTCACACGCCTTTCGAAGTTGGTTATGATTAGATCGCTTGATGTCGCGATCGTTTAGGATTTTCTCGAGAGCGCGGATTATAAACATTTCGTTAGTTTTCACACTCTCGAACATCATAAATGAATAAATATATTAAATTAACATTCTCTTAGGAACATTAATAATGTCTCTTGGTTAGATTTTAAAGAATAATTAGATAAAATCAAAATTTAATGCGGACGTCATCAAAGGAGTTACCACATCTACCTACCGAGTGTTGATACACAAACATACCGATTGCCAGTCCAGGTGTTCCATTTTTGCATATTTTAAAAGGAATCGGAAACAAACTTTAAACTCTCTTATAAGTTATTAAACTAACATATAAATGTTCTAAAAGTTATGAATGTTACTGTAAATCATACAAATGTAAATTGTTAATTGGTTTCGATTTCATTTATTATTTAGATTCGTAATTTTTCTTCGCTGTAACCGCGACTTTTCATATTTGTTTATTTTTGTGGGCCTTTTTTTTCGAGCGATCGACAGTGAAGGAAAAGGGGACGTTTAGCTCCTCCCAACTGGTAACCGATGAGGACCACCTCGCTTTGGACAACCTCGTCAAAGTGGTGGTGGACCCCCTACATTAAAGGGCTGGGATAGATATCTAAAGGCCTGGATATAGATGGGCAATTCATCTTCAAGATAGATAGATATTTTCCTTTAAATTTCAGGAATTTCACGTTAATGATTTCATTGTATTATTTTATTTTTCGTTTGGAATCTGTTTTTTTGTGCTTTAAAATGTGTTTTATAATGAAATGACAATTAATTAACAACGGAAATTTTTGTTTAAAATACGTTTAAAGGATTCTCTCCTTGAAACGTATTTTAAACAAAAATGGGGTTTGATAAATATGTATATTACTTCTATTTTAATATAAATTTAGCTATACTTCGCTAAAAAGCATCGTGACGACATCTCGCTCTTACTGAATCACCACATCTGGAATGCCTTTTGAGAGGTCTTTTACGGAGATCTGCTCATATTTGCTTTTTTAATAATAAAAGACTGGAATTTCCTACCAATATGCTCTTCATTTGTCGCAGAGCATATCTACTGCAATCACTATAGTGGTTATTTTTTTTTACAGCAGTACATAGTGTCGGAGCTAAGAATTGAATATTCTACTGGTCCTGTTAAAGCCCTAATTCACTTATCACTACTTTTCTCCAATTCTCATACAACCAAAACTTTAAAACTTAGAACAAATGCTAACACAAAAGTAAAACAGATAATGATAAAGCCATTCCAATCTCAAGTAACTTATTTTAAAGGTTTTAATATCTTAAAACACCAATTTCCTACTTCCCATTAAATATGGTTATATGTACTGCAAATTAAAAATGAAAATACCAATAAATGTGATCGCTTACATATGCTTTTGAGAACGCTTACATATGCTTTTAAATTTAGACTCTGGCTATAATAGATTATAGCCAGAGTCTCAATTTAATTAGAATTCACTCTGAAAACCCGTACACACATTCTTAAAGCCATAAAAAGCGACACTAAACAATTACAATTTCAACTAACCTCAATTGGAACAGCTATAGAATAAAATATTGCAAATTTTTACTATCCCAAAGCCCTACTTCAAATCTAATAATCAGTTGTGAGCTGAAAATATTAGTATACGTTTCCATAGCTGTACATAAGACAAAAATGGAATTGTAGATAAAGAGATAAAAACATTCCACTTATGGAATATTTTAATGTCTACTTTCCATAAAGCTGAAAATAGTTTCAATTTCGTGGCGGAAGCTCGGGTATTCAGCAAGAAAAATAACGTTCTTTAGTTTAGTTTCTCTACGTATATGAAAGAAAATATGCATATGCAAATATGGTTATATGTACTACAAATTTAAAATGAAAATACCAATAAATGTGATCGCTTACATGTGCTTTGAGAATCTATTATAGCCAGAGTCCTAATTTAGTTAGAATCTCAGTGATCAATCACCTATCCCTTCCTCTTTCGAAGTTTAGTTCTATAATTTTTCAATTTTAACCCAGGCATGTAATGGAAAAAATAAAATATACTGAGCATTTTTCGGATCTTGTGTATCAGAACATTTGTTATAAGTATCCATGAACACTAATGAGTTAAAAATCTACTAAATATAGAATTCCAGCTTAGAACATAGTAAATATAGGATATCCTGTATTCTCTCTTAAGTCCAATCATACCAGCTCCCTATGTGTAGGGGCAAGCTCTTTAAGAGGCAGAGGGCCATATATACATTTTTTTTTATTTAATTGAGGATTTTGTAACTTTAATTCACATTTGCCTGGGAAAATGTTAATTAAGTTGTTCCCCTCCCCCACCATTGGGTAACAAAATGTTATAAAAAATTATTTTTCCAAAACATAGATATTTTCGAGTTCAATGAAATTAAAATTTTAACTCAACCTGCATTAAACTCTTACTATTCAATAATTGCCAACTTTTAAGTCTGTTTTTCTTAGTAATACTTTCATCATCTTGCGAACTTTGAATCGATATAACTCTAGAACAGTTTGTTATAAACGCACGAAATTTTCATAAATACTTTTCGTGATTTAAATTACTTTTAGAAAGTGATGATGACTTTTGAAAAAACTTATGGGCCTTACTATTTGAAATTTTGGATTTAAACTCTAAAAATATACTGAAAGTGTGTGATAATCAAAATATAAATTGGAAAAAAAATATTCTGTTTTATATGAAAAAAAATTAAAACAATCAGAATACAGATATTTTTAAAATAAAAATCGTCTCTAAAAGTTGTTTTTCTAACTACAATAATTATTACGCTCCCAGAAATCTCAAAATTCCTTTAAAAATTTGCATCTTATATCCCATTAAATTAATAAGTATTTCCACTATTGGTGATTAGAATTTATATCCAAATATTCCATGATAAAAATTTTCTCATAGGAGTGAATGTTTTAAAGGTAAGGAGTTAAAATTGTTCATCCATATCAATCGGGCAAAAAAAAAAAAAAAAAAAGATGAATAAAGAATCAATTTTAAGAAATGCAGCTTTTTCTGATTTCCTGTATAACCACATTCTACTAAATTGAAATGAATATTTTGTTTGCCAATAAATGCATATTGTTTTCTTTTGGAAATTTTCCAATCAATTTAAGGAGAACATAATTTTTTGTTAACCTAAATCAATGTAACTTACTATAAAAGTAAAAAAAATCATCTTTTGAATTTCACAAGTGTACAATATTTGGAACTTGTTTAAAAAAACTTTGGAACTATTGATAATATATTATAGAAATAATAATAAATTTTAGAAAATATATTACTATTTGTTTAAGGAGTCAATTTACCATGCTGAATTTGATAAGAGTTTCCAGTGCTCTTATGTTTGATGGTTTTAATTAACCAGTAAGAGGTGGTCTGAATATATTTGTTACACACTAAATAATAGGCAACAACTGGTAATATTGAGCTATATAATTTGCACATTACAAAAATAATTATGAAGTTTATAGCATACGCTAATGAATATAATCACAAAGCATCTTTTATTTAAGAATTTTATTATTTAAAATAAAAAACAATATACACAAAATTCAAACTCTTGTAATGTATGCATATGCGTATCAATAATACACATGTTCTCTCTAAATGGTGATCCAGATATCTAGAAATGGTCCTTGATTAAGCTTCTTTTACGCTGTTGAATAAATAAAACAAACATAAGTAATTTGACACAATAAAGTAGCTTCATTTTATTTCTAATTTTTGTGTGGTGTTATCAATTAATTCAAGTGATGATTCTATCAAGAGAAATGAGAACACATTCTGATAAAAAAAATTACAGGAGAGCTTTTAACATGGAATAAAATTAAAATAATAATTTAATTAAATTAATCTTTAATGTTGAAATGATGAGCAAGCACAATGTTGCTGTTAAAATTATTTTAAAAATGAAATATCTATTTAAAGGAGTCACACTAAAAAACTTTAATTATGCATATTAATATTTTGGATTAGGCTTTTGACGGCATTATTGGCTGACACCTGCGGGTAATCTTATTGCATAAGTATGACTGAACAGGGGTTTAGTTTTTAACTCAGGTGCCAGCCTCTTCCCTGCAAGACTTATGCAATATAACCATTACTACATAATGTACTTACTTGCTTTAAAAATGTACTTACTTAATTAACATAGGTGTAAATTACTAACACATACATAAAACATTTTCATCACGACAAACCCACTATGTTTTTATACACATATTCCCTAAAACGATAAGTATTAAATTCTTTGGTTAATGAGGCGTTTTTAATTATTTGTTCAGCATAATAACATATAAACAGACCACAATTAAAATTATCTGTTTGTTGAACATGCCGAGGACAATTAACTGACCACTTAGATGAAATGCCTAACAAATCATTTAGAAACAAAACACACTTACTTATAATACTCATGAAATCTCTAGTAATCTGCTTACTCAATGGATCAAAAAATTGAAATTCACACTTTTTAATGTAAGCAAGTAGCAACACCTAATGAGAATTTATCTTAATAGGAATTAATAAAAGCTCAATTTCTTTTAGATCATTTCCCAGATTTTTATAAGCAAATTTGTTCTAATGAAAGTACAGAATTCATAGATTTATGCTTGAATTGTGCTTAATTATATTATAAATAAATACATCAATTACTGAATTATACAACTAACCCTTTTTAAAGCAAGGGGAAGCTAATTTTAAAATTCTCTCTTCATTAGAAGTAGGGAAAGGATCTACAGATTTAAGCATATATTGAGTAATTGTGATACCATTTATGGTGATTACATGATTCGAGACATTATCTTCATTTATTTTTCTGAATTGAAAAACTATAGAGCTATTTTGGTTGGGTTACATTGGATTGAGAAACTTCATGTTGAATGTTATCAGAACAAATGTAATTTTCATCATTACTAAACTTCAACGGAACTGCACTCAGCAAAGCATAATACATATATGACCTAAACGTGTGTGGATTGAAGGACTTGGATAAATTACATCCATGCATTATTTGATGTACATAATAACATACACACCACAAATTATATAATCTTGCTGAACTATATGAGGTGAAGTTATGGTCCATTCATGTAAATTCTTTATGCCCACTTTTGCCAAAGAACTTTTAAAATGATTAAAATACCCCTGGTAATTGTTGTTAGGCTTTGGGTCATAGTTTAATAACTTTATTTACCTTATTTAAAACTATTAAAACCCAATGATCAGTGAAGCAAACAGGAAAAAATATAACTGGTGTTGCAAGATCAAAATCGCACAGTTGTTTCCTAAACACATAACCAAAGAAAAACTTGATGTAATGCATGAAAATTCACAGTTATCGTTGCACAACAAGAGTATAAAAGAATCAACAATTTCATCATACAGCCATCCTTTAACAAATTGGGGAGTTAAGCATTTTTAAGTTATCTATAGAATTATCAAGAGATTTAAGGGAAATGTAACTCATACTAAATGTCTATATTTTATTGACAATCTATTTCTCTTAAACTAACAGAAAAAGACCTAGAAACGTCTTCTATAGTATATGAGAAGGGAGATTGAATTACATCACTTGAAGATTTAAATAGTTTGAGTGGAGGCAAACCACAATAATAAGCATCATCAATGTTTTCTGAACTAAAACATCTTTTTAAGCTGTACTTTTTTGGAATTTAAGGTTTTTGTTTTCAGTTTTCTTTTGTTTGCTTTTTAAAAAAATCAATTTAATTTGACGCGTAAGCATTTGATTAGGTGCCAACTTGGAATGAAGAATGCCATTTGAAGAAATTGTAATACTTTTTATACTTAAAGTACCTTTGCAACTTGAAACTAATTAATTTAATATCTTGAGTACATTTATTAGCACAAACTCCAGTAACTGTTTACTTTGGACTAAGTTTGATAGTTCTTCACATATTGTATCGCATTTGGCTGATCTTAGTTCATTTGTACATGGAATACAAGTTGCATCAACATGTTTATCAGAATGAAAACTTGTTTGAGTGTTATTATTATCCATTTCTTCCAACAACGTTGTAGCATGTAAATTACTTACAGAGGTTACTTGATTTTTTTCGAATTAACATAGAATGAACTTTGTGAATGTGTTTGCATAAATTGTTTTTGGAAGGACATGCACAATTATATACATGACTGCATAATGTTTGACAAATTACGGTCTATTCCTAGTTGACGTTAAAATATCGCCAAGCCGATTTGGCGCTGTTTTGTAGGCAATACAGTTCTAAATTTGGCAATCCCATTTTTTTTATTGATGCGCTTTGGCTTCAACCTTCCTATACTACAAATCATGGAGCTGGTTCGTTTCTCAATTTTTCATATTGGAATTCCGAATTGGCGACATTCTGGCTTTGTCGCCAACTTTTCAAAAGTGCGCCAACCCATAAACGTGAACTAGGAATTTACCCAAATTACTTCATTGCCTTTATAATAGCAGTGGTCAATTATGGGACACTCTTTACAGACTTGTATAATGTTTATCTTTGTTTGATTGATGGGAAGCAATCAGAACATTACTATGCACTTTAGAAAAATGAGACACAAAATACAATTATAAAAAAGATAAAATTATAAAGCAAATAAAATGTACAAAAGAAAAACTCAAGCAATTTTGAAACGCAAGTAAACAACAAAGTAAGGATACGCTGTAAAAGTCCACAAAAATGTAAATAACCTATATAAATAGGTACACTTTAAATTCATATAGTAACGGAAAACTCACAAATAAGAGTGATAAATCACAAGAAAGCAAGCACTAAATAAATTTCCTTAAAAGAAAATAACCACGTTGGAATTTCCACCACGTTTTTCAAAGAGCATTCACAGAGTCAACAACAAATTTACAGTCGCGCTCGCGGGTTTGGAAGAGCGGGAGCGGAGCGAGGTTGTCCAAGTCAAGGTGGTCCACGGTGTTACCAGTGGGAGGAGCCAAAAGCGTCACCTTTTCCTCGACTGTGGATACCTCTTTTTTTTCAATCAGCTGCTGAATGTTCGAGCATTTTTTTTCTTTTTCTGCTTCATGTTTTAGCGCACAGGAACAGACCTCATTCTGACACTGGACTGGAATTTTAATATGATTAATTTTTAAGATGGAACCCAACTCTAGCACTCCTTTGTTAACTGCAGAAGAAAGTTTAAATCGTCGATTAACAACTGAAGAAGAATGTTCTAGTGATGAAAGTAGCTCTACTGTTGACAATCCTTTTAAAAAACGTCATTCCAGGTGAAGTTAACTTTTGCGATCTAAATTTTTAGTTTATTTTTTCCGTATATTTTCCTCTTCTGCAACATATACTTGCATCGATTGCATTTTAATATACTAAATTATGATATTTTTGTCGTCCTCTTTTGAAGAGACGGATTTTTGTCGTCCGCCTCTTTAAAATTTGATCTAACTTTTAAAATTCGTTTAACTTTTGAAAATTTGGAAACCTTTTCCAACGCATTCAAAGATTCATAAAAGTGACAGTTGTTGAATTGTTTAATTTATGCATAATCGGATTTATTAAATCATCCATCATTGAGCAAAATGGCACATACATTATGTATAATGTGTATCTATAACTCATCAAAACTCATACACATGAGTTTTGGTCATTTATGCTTTGTGCCTGGAAAACAATAAATATTTAAACTACACATTGTCTTGATTGTCATAGAACCAAACTAAATAAATGTCGTCATACAATTTTTATTCTTTTCTTAAAACTGTCCTTGTGAATTTGTGCCAAAGCAACCTGTTATTGGGAAGACATTAGGATAAGCAGTGTTTGATTCAGAATGATTAGCTTTGCGCAAATGATGAAAATTTCACTAGCATTTTTATACAGAAATTGAATTGTATTTCTATTAGTACACTTTTTTCAATGCAATAAGAAAAAAAAATGTTTTGATTGTTTCTTAACAGTGTGCACTATGCAGTTCAGCATATTCAAGAGTGTTCTGTATAAAATATTTAACTGCAAAGCTGCATTATAATTTCTTGCAATACAAATACTATTGTACGAATACATTTTTGAGTACTTAAGTGTTATCCCATTGATTGTTGCTGACAAACAGTTTACACCCCAGGCCTCCTCGGAGGTGTAGATAGAGCATCTATCCAGACCGACCGTTTCCTCAGATAAAGGGAATCAATTTGGGGAACTTTTTATCTCGCTAACAGTTATATATAAATACTCATTTTTGTAGTAGAAATGCTTCACAGTTTTAACATTGTTAAATGCTGAGCATCCCACCTTTGGAAAAGAGATGCAGAAGAGTAAATGAATTAGTTAAATAACACTTCAAGAAAAGAACTTTAATTAAAGTATGACTCCAGTCTAAAAAATGCGCTTTCAGTGAAAAAATTTATAACTTTATTGAGTTATTATGCAGGTAAAAAATAAATCGTATAATTGACCCTTTTTGTATACATTCTTTGTTTTCCTAGTTTTGTTGTCTGTATGAGAAATCATACTGTTATGCAGTCTAATCCCTTTTAAGTTTAGTGAATCATATTAAATCTTTGTAATACTTTATTGACAAGTGTGTCACTAAAATTGCTTAACTTTTTGTTGTGAAATTTCTTCTGTTAGACACACAGTCAAAAGTTTCTGAGGCCAAAGGTTAAATATCCAAGTGTAGATTACATGATGTGAGGAGGACATTTTAAAACAGCTTAATGACAATATTCGTTAGTTATTAATGATTTCATATATTACAAGTTTGTGGTTCATAATGAAAATTCTGATAACAGTGACTCATTTTAAAGTCAGCTCTTCGAATAAGCAACAACTGGATGTTGCGCTATGTTGCCCAACAAAGGCAAAATTTCTTTGAAAATTACTTATTTGAAAATTTCCTTTGTTTTCAAAATAGATTTTGTTTATGTGCACATAAAATTTCAAATGTTACATTACCTGACAAAATCACGAAATGCCATCTCTACCTTCTTATGTAATCAACAAAATACTGACTTATATGAGGTTGGTCTTTTGTACAAATGCTCTAATTTTTTATTAGTAACAAAACATTACCTGACTGAGAGTGTTCTTGGATCAACAGCATATACTAACTAAACTATTATGTTAAGGTATAAACATTATATAGTAATTATAGAAATATCTTATTTGCTTTTGTATGAGTTATCCAGATATTTTCCCATACAATGTGTCAATGTAATAAGGCTGCTTACCTATAATATATGTTTCTCCTAGGTATTGGGTAAACTTGGAATCTTTCCCAGGTGGAATGCTCATGCCATGCTTGCATCTTAAGAAAATGCTAAACTTTGATGGTATTACTTTTTTTTGTTTCAGATTGCCCTTCCACTATCCACATGTTCACAAAAATTCTCGCATGCGACGTGAAGCTGGTCCTGATGGCATCGCGACTTATCACCGGTACAGATATTATAACAAGCTTGCTGATCCCTCCATAGATACTTTGGTATGAAATTAATGTTATTTCTTGCTTCTTTTTATGCTTTTGCATCTTAATAAATTACAACAGTTTTCTTTGAATTATCTGTAGTATGTGTCCTCAGATGAAGTAATTGAATATATTTGTAGTCAGTGTAGGTCTGCCATAATACTCAGAGAGGCAACTACAAGTTTAGGTACTTCATCGAACATCATTCTGAATTTTTTATAGAATATAAAGAAATGCTTGTTGATTACGAATATATATTGGTTTGACAGGAGGGAAATGGCCAAAACTGAGCAAACATCGATTCTCAATTAGTTGAACTAAATCTAATTGCGAAATAATGAGCATTTTTTCCTTTCAAATACCCATATGTATACATAGGGTAATGAAAGTATAGTATTCGGTTTTGAAAAAAAAAAAGATTTTTTTTTGCATTTCTCTACATTTTAGAACGTCCTGATTTTAAAAAATGATCTAGAAAAAAGGTCTGTCTGTGTGTACGTGGTCAGCATAGCTCTCAAACAAACTGACCTGCGATGTTCAAATTTGGTGTGTGAGTTGATGGCACAGTGACCTACCATTAAGATTTTCGTCAGAATCCCACATACGCATAAGGTAGCTGCCATTAAAAAAATCATGTTTTTCAGTAATTGCTAAAAAACTGCTCTAACAATTTTGTTCAAAATCGCTGTAGTAATGCCTCTGAATGTGTTCTAAACATTCCCACCTCCAAAATTCTCATAAAAATGCAATAAAAGTTTAATAAGTTGAAAAACGAGGGCCTTTAACACAGAGCTCTCTGCCCTTGAGTATCGTCCATCAAAGATTGATTATTTTTGCATTTCACACACAATCAAAGACAATGTAATGTCTATCAATTAAAACCACCAATTTTGGCATTTTTTTTTTTTTTTTTTTTGCTCTTGTAAAAATTATTGCCAAACTGGCCATTTTTATTTTAGTGAGTAAAAATAAGGAAATGGTATGTAACACAATGTTAAATTTTACTACAATGACCAATACTATATAGTGTAATTGAAAGTTGTACAATGTTCCACACCCCTAGTTTTTTTTTTTAACCAACCACTCTTCATTTTCATTAAGGGACCGTGGTTTCATTTCTTTTGTGCTGAATGAATACTTGCATTTTTAAAAGTGAGTGAAGTTAGAAGTAAATAAAGGATAGTAAAGTAGAAAATAAAAGAGGAGATTATCAAATAAAAAAATAATGCTCATTATTTAGCAAGTTATGACCTATTTGGCTATCGGATATAGTTCAACTAATTCAAAATAGATTTTCTAGCAGTTTCACCCATTTTCTCCCCCACAGACCCAGGCAGTCGCTGCTCAGTCTATAATTGAAAAAGGTAAACTAAAAATTAAAAACAGGAATTTTTTTATCAAAATTCAAAAAAATTTTAGAAGAGACCCTCCTTCCACTTACCCACTCCAATCTCTGCCACTATGAATAGTATACAATAATGTATACTAGAATTTTTTCATATAAATTGCAAACGTGTAATTTTCTTTCTGATATTAATGCAAAGTTTTTTTGCCAACTAAAAGTTCATTCGTTTTCAAAGATGGAGTTCATTTTCTGTGAAATACTAGTAAAAGTTCTTGAAATTTTCAGTCTTCTCAACACTACATTATGTCATTAAAAATAAACATTTAAATTTTTTTCAAATTGATTTTGAAGTTAGTATCTTTAAAAGCATGTTTTATATTTGCACACACAGTCCTTTGATGTTCCTTCAAAATTTTCTCAAAAATTTAATTTATCACTTTTTCAAGTAATAATTTTATTCAATTTATACCTAAAAGAAAACTGTAAAATTATGTGTTTAAGTTCTTCACATTCGTCGAATAGATTTTAATAGGATCGTAATGTTGTCAGAGCTGTAAAATATTGTAGTGGATAAGTATATGTAGTGGGCAAGTAAGAAATCAATCTAATGATACTAGATTATTCATAAACACTTCACCTTAATAGGTTTATGTTCCTGGATAGTTATCCATTATTCTATAAAAATCTCAGACTAACACTAAAGCTATTCATTTTGGTGTATCTCATATGTTTTCTGCTTTTCTTATTTGTATACAAATAAATGAATCCTTAAAACAAACACCTATTATTCGCGACATTAGTTTTAGTAGGTCAATTTTCAGTCTAAATTTCCCATAAAAATTTTTTAGAGAATAAAATTTCATTTGTGTGTGTTTTTTCTTTACTTTTATGATAATAGCATATTAAAAACAAAAAGCCGTTTTCCTTATTGATTAACATTATTGTACCATTATCTTTCCAGAGTATTCCTGATCATGTGGTTCCAACTGCCTTCTTCTTTCCATTTTCTACTCTCATCAAGCCTACAGACAAGCAAAGCAGTTTAATCACTATGTAAACACAAATTTTTCTTCTTTTTTATTCTTGTTTAAAACAAATTCCATATCATATACAATGTACTGACAAAAAAGCAACCTTTGACACCTTGGCATAAAGGCTTTTTCTTAGGGGGATTTCAAGAAAGATTATATAGAGAGAAGAATTGCCAATATGAATTATATGTAGGTTAAATCTAGACCTAAAAATAGAAATTTTCAGATAGTAGCCAGTGGCCGGTAGACAATTTTATTTGTAGCCACTTTATCACAGATGATTTTTTTTTACCAGTGGCCCTGCCAGGGAAAAGGAGGACGGTGTAACCCCCCCCCCCCTCCCCTTCCCTCAGGAGCAAAAATTTACATTAAAGAAAGTTTACATATTAAGCAAATATTTGAATTTCATATTGTCAGAGGCCTCCCTTAACCCTTTAGAAAGGGAGATTTTCATTGATTTGAAAATTTTACAGAAATTTCGGTACATTCAGTAAAAATTTTAAAAAATCAAAAGAAAAGAAAAAAGGTGGCTGGTTGATTTGCTTTTTTATTCGCCTCATCCCACCATTTAATCGACCTGTGGTGAGTTGATATTTTCATATCTAGTTGTAATGCCCTCTTTGAGACTTTCAGAAATAGTGTTGGGGGTCACGTAACAATTCACAAAAAAAAAAGAAAACTGGCTACGTTTTTTAATTTGCTTTCAAACAAAATAGTTTTCTTTCTTTATATGTTAAAGTATAGAATTATAAAATATGCAACAAATAATTTTATAAATCAGTTTCTTTCTTTTTTTCTACTAGTAGTTAACTAGTTATTCAAATAAAATAATTTATTTAGTTGTGGGTTCTCAGCTTTCAGTTTCTTGTGTACAACTAATGATATGAATTATAGTCTGGTAACTTATTATGGTATTCTTAAAATTTAGAAAGAATTCATTTTTAATTTTACAAAAATCCTTTTCAGATCTATATTAATAGTATAACTGAGCCTATAAATTTTATGAAATTGAGTATTGTAATATTCCACAGATATTTTTTTTCAATTAACTAACTTTATTAAACTACATAGGAAAAGTAATAATGTTATGCATTTTAATGTTATTTGTTTTATTGATAACTTTTGCTGCAAAATTTTGAAATTTTACATGTTCTATAAAAAAAAAAGTAATAATAATAAAATGTTCCTTTAAAGATTTTCAATTTGGAATACTATGATGGGATCGTCATTGTTGAGTATACCATGGGCAATACAACAGGTAAAAAATCTTTCAATGTAGTTTAGTTTCTAAGTATCAATTTTTTTATGAAACCACTTAAATAAACTAATATTTATTGCCTTGTTCTTTGTTATATTTAAATATGTATACTAAGCAAATGAGCTGAAAACTACTGATACTAACTACTATTCTAATATGTATTTAATATTATTGACTAATATAAAAATGGATTTCAATTGGAAAGAGATAAGATCAGATATTAGCATAGTTTATTAATATTGTTTGAGTAATATTAAAATTTATTCTATTTATCTTATATGCACTTCAGTTTCAATCAAGACATTAGAGTGAATGAGTAGATTATTAAAGGATTATGAATTGGAAGTGTTGTAATAATTGTGCCTATGTTAACAGGGTTTCATTTCATTTATTGAAATACCTTAACCATTTCTATTCAGTTATAATTTGAATAAATTTTGACAAAAATAGAAAACTTTTATTTGAAAAATTGTGTCTATTGATTACATTTGAATTAAAAAAATTGAAATTTAGGTATAAAATAAAATTTATCATCAGCGTTGTTTTACAATATTTCTTTTTAAGACTACCTTTTTATTTATCATTTGCCTTTTAACATTACAAATGTTATTATGGCAGCTGAGCCATTTCCAGGCCTTGAACCAATTCCTTATTTTCTACTTTCTTTTTACATATCTGTAAAGAATCAATTTTATTAGGCCAATTTCTAAATACTCCTTGCTGATATTTTTAGGTCATTGCCATAACAAACATTCAGTGTTCCAATGCATAATCAAATCTGGATTAACACCTAAGGCTTTATCACATGCACATTGCGACTGAATCGATCCCGACTTATCAAGGAATGTCCCAGGTGTCGGGAGTTTGTTGCAAAAGGTTAGCTCACGCTTTCCCTCGTTAAGATAAAACTCGTTAATAGAGATAAGAATATAAACCATTTCCTATATCTTATCCCTCCTTCTAGAAATGACGTCAACACATGCAACCTTATCTTCCTTGAGATAGAGAGCTTTCCCTTTTCTCCTGTTATCACTACTCTGATTAGTTACGTTCTTGTCTCATTCATTCTGCTTCTACACGTGAAAACTTTGGTGCTTTGCCCTCTGTATCCAAGTGTTGATTGGCGGCTTTCGCAGATTGCCTGTTTTAGAAACTGGTAGACACAACAGCAATTCTAAAAATGCTTTTGTTACTTTTGAAAAAAACAAATTCCTCCCTAGATCAAAGTCACTTTTACACTTCATGTATTTGCAAGGCAGAAATTCTTGATTTTATTAAATGGTATAACTTGAGAAAATTCACTTACCAAGGTATAATAAATAGGTTTACTTTTAGGACTTTAACTGTGGAATTATGTTTTCCTGTAAAATATTTTGTAAAAGTATGTTTTTTTAAACATAAAACAGGCATATAATTAAGTGAAACTAAACGTCCTTCCATTACCAAAGTACTACATTTGAAGTACTTTACCTAGAAAATATTTTGTCTATTTTATATTATTTGATTTTTTTTATATTAAGCAGACTTGTGGCACTTATTGATTATCAATACTTAAAATTTTAATGTGTTTAATTTGTATATTTTTTAATGGTAATGAAAGATCAAACATTTCAACATAAGAACATTATTATGGTAACGGTAATACAAGAGTTGATTTTGACTCAACTTTAAGATCTCAACAATTAAGCACATCAATATTGTGCTATTACTAATTGTTTTAACACATAAATGTTATATTGATGAAATGTTCACATCATTTTGAAAAGTTAGCAGTATGTAATGATTCAGGAAAAAGTCTTTTTTAATGCAGTCATAGAACTATTAATTAAATTACTTGGGAGGGCGATACATCTTGATCGGACAGGATATGGCAATAGAAGGATTCAATCAACATCATGAGAACCTGCCAGTGGCGGCCCCTTGATCGAAAATGTTAATGCCCCTGGAAACATGCGACTTCCCAACAACCACACACTAACTTTCCACAATCATGTACAATCACGCTTAAACTTTTTTTTTAAATTATAATTAAAATATCATTTTAAAAATCGGTGAGTTTTTTTTTTTTTTTTTTTTTTTTTTACTTAAAAGTACATGATTATTAATGATGTTTAAATGAAAAAAAATTTCAGTTTTATTCAAAAATTAACTAGTTAACATTTAACTCGTTATAATTAGTATATTTTTTAACTGTGATTACTCGAGTTTTATGGGGCCAAAAAAAGAAATCATGGTTGGATATTGTTAGTAATGTCATTCTTAATGTTACAAACCTCCATCTAGATTCTAGAATACATAGTTTTTTTTTTTTTTTAAGAATTTTTTTAACGTTAAAAGTAGAAAAATCTCTAAAATTCTAGCAAAATTCATTTTCTTTTCCGATAAATTTGACTGAGGTTCAAAACATATAATAGTTAATGCAAATTTGAATTCTCAAATCATTTTTCAACAAGATATCAAACTTCAGTTATCACGGTTTAAATGAAGTATCACATGCCAAAAACATGATTTTTTAGATAATGAGTTTAAAGTATTCAAATTTATTTCCAGAACAAAATAGTACTTCACACTAATAAAATAACTCTCTAGCCTTTAGATGATACCATTATCTTGCAAAAATTCCATCTAGAGATTATTTTAAAGCAGAAATTCTCAACGGCAGCCGAAGTCAGAAAATCATTGATCTGGCTGCATCGCTACACATTGCGTGAAGGGAAGGCTCTATTGGATTCCATTGGCTACCATGGCAACTTCGCAGCCAAAACGCGTTTCAAGAACACACTGCTATTGTTTGCAGGAAGATCACCTTGATGGGAACGAGGTTTTTTTTTTTTTTCCTCCTCATGAATTGAGTATTGAGGCAAAAAGTTTGCTGTTTATTGGATTTTTTTACATTTACCACAAAAATTGGATCTTCATTTTAAAAAATTGTAATTTTAGTTTTGGACTAATAAATTTATATGCAGCCTGGCTGTAGTGCATGAGCCGCCACTGGAACCTGTGGAAAAGCCATAACGCAGAAATGAATACATCCAGGGTGTGGGAAGCTAATTCAAGCAATGCAATGATGAGCAATACTAAATATTAATTATGTAATTTACTGCGCTCTTATGAATAATTCTCACACAAGTAGGCTGTAAAAACATGGAAAGTTATTGAATAAAAATGAAGATCGATTAATGGATTTTATAAAAAAGTAATGCTTTGAGAGGGAAAATTAAATTAAAAGGTTATTCTAAAATAAATTATTACATTTATATATGCCATATAAAAACACTTAATTTAATAAGTATACCATTAAGATTAAATATCCTTAAGTTTTGTCGGCAAAATTTTTTTTTTTTCAATTTATTTACTGCTTATTATAAATCTGCAATACCATTGTAAAAAAAAGTCATAAATCTAAACTACACTGTGTTTTCAATATATGATGGTAATTTTTTTTTTTTAATAAATAAGATAAACAATTCATTTTTAAATTTGAATAATATTTGAGATATCTGATTTAATACTGACGACTGCAACTTCAATATGGATGCTTTAGCAACAAGATTGTTTTAGCACATTTTTATAGTCAACTACTTTTTTAAATGGTTCCTATTCAAGCTGAAAAGCAATGACTCTATAAAGAGAAATGAAATCTAAGTGTCTATGCGTGCAAATGAAAGGAAAGAAGAAGTAAACAGCGAAAATATTTAGCTCCAAGAGACTTAGGTTCCATTTATAGGAGAAAATTTAAAATCCAACTGAAAGAATTTTTAATAACATATAAATTGCTCCTTTTAACCCTTATTCTTTATCACAAATATTGAGTAAGACACTCAAGCATAACCTACAAGTCTTTGAAAGAAAACTATTTTTTTTAAAACAGTTGCCACCATATTCAATATTTGCAAACTTAAAATTGTTGATAAAGATTTGACAGAAGTAGAAAAACAGTTAAAGTTGATGTGAGAGGGCTGTGTTTTTTCCAGCAGAAATAAATTAATTCTCTAAAGTTTCCTTAGAAAGATGGAGCAATATCCATCCTCCTTCTGGACACACACAATACTCATTATTAGAAACCTATTTCAAAACACGTAGTTGAGTCTCTTGAATACTTTTTTTCCTATTGAAGGGAAGATATTCGACGTAAAAAAAAAAGCAAAGATTATAACTGGCAAGGTTGCAAAACAAACAAATATACCAAGTAATGCATTAGCAGTTGGAGACTTTTTGCTAGTTGAATGACAGGGGAAAAGGTAAAAAAAAGTTGTGTTGGGCAAATACTTTATGTTGATAATGAAGGTGTAGAAATTTCATGTTTGAGACGGCAGGTTAAAGAAGGAATGATTTATATATTTTCTAGGGAAAGACGACAAATGCTGAATTGAATCAAATCATTAAGAAACTGACTAATCCAGAAATTTTAGCAGATAACTCTGGAAAAAGTCTTTGTAGTAGACTTGAATATACTATCTGACTAACGAGTCTTAGTTCTCTGTTTCATTTAATCGTTGTAAACTATATGATTTTCCCAAGTTTCACAACCTTGGAACTTTTGTCTTTCCATTATAAATATTATTTTTTTTTTATACTTAATATAATTATTTAGGAGAACAACACAAACTATAAGAAATAAACTCTTCTTTATGCGCTTTTTTTTAAAATTATTATTATTTCTTCTGCAGTTTGAAAGCACTTTTTAAAAAAATAGAAGTTTAGCTTTTCATGTAAAAAAAAAATGTCTTTCAGTTAAAAAAAAAAATTTAAATTTGATTAAAAGTTTTCAATAGAAAATTCAAAGCTTTTAAACAATAAGTAGTAGTTTTAAGGGGAAAATATTTTAATTCTCGGCCAAGTTTAAAATATTTTATTTATGAAAATCTATTAAAATACTACTAAATATGTTTCAACAACTCAATAAATGACTAGATTTCAATGAAGGATAGCTATGTTGTCCTATTGGCTCAATTGCAGAATATTGAGCTATGGAATATTTTCCTAAGAAGATTTATTTTCTGTTTTCTATGCTGCGATCCAATGCCTTATAGTTTATTATTATATATATTTCAATGAAAATAAGAACTTGCACACAATATCATGTATGTTATGTATATATGACTGAATTTTATTTAAAAACTATACTTAAATCACAATCATATTTAAAATTATTAACACAACAAAACTGATTTCTGCTTATTTTCATTAATTGCGTTGAGCATAGTGCATAATTTAATAAATAATGTGAATCCTTGTAGTTTATTAGATCCTTTATTATGGTATATATATCAATGAAAATAAAAACTTAACATACAATGTCGTATACGTTTTGTACTTGACTGAATTTTATTTAAAAACTTAATACTTAAATCACAATCATATTTAAAAGTGTTAACACAACATAACTTATTTCTGCTTATTTTCATTACTTAGGTTGGATATAGGAAAGTAATATCAATACATTTTTGTAACTAATATCTCAATCTATTGGAAGTGTAGCAATAACATTATTGTATTTTTATGAAATTTTCTTTTGTGTTTCCATTCATGTATATAGTTAAAGCAAATTAAATGTAAAACCATACTAACTTTAGTTTATAAATTAAAAAAAAAAAACTCATTGATAGGCACATACCTATATATATATATATATATATATATATATATATATATATATATATATATATATATATATATATCACTTTTTTAACACTCTTCTCATACTTTTTAATTTTCAAAACAAATAAAAGGAAATAAAGTAAAAGTATCTTTAAAGATATTTATTTTTTAATGATTACTTTTACATTTGAGTTACTTATATTCTTCTTTATGTTGTATTTAGATAATATTTTATTTTTTATTATTTAAAGGCAGGTTTTGCATGTGGTCTGGCGATCATGTTTATTATGGGCGGAGTTTGCTTCTACACTGCGTACAGAATAGTTGGGTTACGCAGTATTGCAGGTATGAGCTCTTACTGTATAATTTTAATTGCAATTTTTTTTTAGCTTATCCATCGTAAATTAAAGGTTTTGTGGTCAAAACAATTCGTACTAATCTATTTGCATGTTCTTTTTTTTTTTTTTTTTTTAACTAGGATTAACTCTACTAGATTAAGGAAAGTGTGAATGTTTTATTTTAACTATAATTTGCACCTTTATTAATTTTTTATGACTTGTAAATGTTGAAAAAAGTACACATTTTGATTTTTTAACTTGCTTGTAAGATTTTCAAGCAGTCTATTTTTGTTATGTAGTTATTTTATAGATTATAGAGTTTTTTGAGTTCCTAATTTTATTTCATTTAAGCTTTAAATTAAAAAGAATCACTTAAAAGTGTGCCTTTGTCGAAGAAAATGTGGTAATTGTACTGAGGTCTACAGAAAAAATGAGAATGTGAACAAAAACCTTCTCATGCTAAGATAAGAAATACTGAATGTTTATTATAGGGCACATGGTTTAAAAGCGCTGACCTAGAAAATCTCACATGAATGGGCTGTCGAACGTTAGAAGGAAAGTGAAGATCTGTGATGGGATTAAAAATATAATACATGCTTTGAAAGGAGGAATTAAATTAATGTTGATACTAAAAAGAGATTGCTATTACATATATATTGGTAATAACTCAATCACACTAATTATCTGTTTAAAAATATCAGTTGTTTATAAAAGCTGTTGCAAAGAGATCCAAAAGAATTGTTCTACCCGAAACAAACCATATACATTTCAAGCTATTTCATTCTACTTTCATTACTACAGATCTTGTTATAACAGTATTTCTTTGTGTTCCTCTTGTATTAAAAAATATCCAACATCCAATCACTTACTCCATTTTGTATTACAATGATTTCTTATTCATGGTAAGCATCTTCGATTTGCATCTGCCTATTTATTTAACCCCAATTTCCTCAATCTGTATTCTGCAGTGATTGTGTAGTAGTATATTTATATATTTTGTGTCTCCTTTTCCAGAACTGCCCAGATCAGCAGTGGAGTTTCCAGACTTCTGTCGCCACCTTTTAGGCAAGTGGGCAGAATGGGCAGCCACGTTTTTCTCTCTGATTCCATTACTTGGGGGAGCCGTCGTTTACTGGGTACTCATGTCCAATTTCCTTTTCTTCATTGGTGTCTATGCTTACGGTAAGGGAAAGAGTTTGTAATGTCCTTTTTGATCCTTAAAAAATATGTGTCCTTATTTTGTATTTTACTTTATTTTTTAAGCTTAAACAATTAGAATAGCATTTATCTTATTGTAAAGTAATTTTATTGTCACCTTATTTAAATAATTAGGAGGAATATTTGTATCACTCAAAATTTAATTTTTTAGTTACAAATACTTACAACGAATCACACGTTTGTGGAATGCTGTGGCTTAATTTTATATCGAATATTAGACAAAAGATTAATGAAAGTTTCAAAGAAAAAACTTGCACTATAGTAGGTTGCTTGGTTTGTACGCTCAACAACCTATTTTTATGCATAGTAACGACTAACCAGAATGGGACCTTCAACAAATGTGAATTCAGAACCACAACGAACATCCATGCCTAATCTGGAATTCGACCCCGGTACCTTTGGCATGCGAGGCCAGAGCACTAACTCCACAGCCATCAAGTGGGCTGCGCTACATTACAAACTCGAAATCCTTACTCACCTTTACTGCAATTCTAGTATATTTGTACTATGGCTTAGAAATCTCTTAGAAAATGAACAATGTATCCCAATGTAAATGATTTAAAAAGTTTTATTTATTTCTCGATTTTTCTGCACTAATGTTATATTTAACTGAATCGCATTAACAACAATTTCAGCATGTTGTAATGTTTTCTTGTTTGCATATTCTAAAACCTATAAATTTTAATAATCTCAATTTCATATTTAACGCCTACTGTTAAATCAAGTTCATGTTTTGTATCTTCATAATACTCAGTCATTAGGATGTATTTTTTCAGTTGGTAAATGTCTTTGCTCTTCTTTTCTTTCAGTTTAAAATAGCGATATCTTTTTACACTTTTATTAACTGTGATATTTTGTATTTGCAGAATCTCTTAAAGATGGTGTAAATAGTACTGTCATTACCAATACAACTTATCCAGATGGTATTTAGGCATATTCTATATATTTATTTTTAAATTGCATTTCTGTAAACATTCTTCATAAAAAAATACTTGTGAAAATTAACTTATGTTTAAATTAACTCTTTATGTTTATTTTGTATTAATGTCATGTTTTTTATTCAAGTTTTATAAAACAAAAGTTTTATTTGATCGAGAATGTATATTCATGTATATTTTTAATTGTATGGTATAATGTCATTATCCTTTCATGTGCTTTTTTCAACTTTGTAATATTACAAATTGAAGAAAGTTTTTTTTTATTTTATTTTTTTATCCTAATTTAACATGTATCATGTATTAATACGATGCGCATGCTTTTATTAAAATGATTAGTGTTAGAAGTAAAAACGCTGCTTTAAATAACTTCTTTTATAAAATGTCAGCTAGTAAGTAATTGATATTGTTATAAAAATGCATTTGTGTTCAAGCTTTTGTGCCATTTTCTTTAAACATATATCGTTAAATTCTTTATCTTCCAGTATATTGTCCAACCGTTTTTCCTGTGAATGGGAGTTCTCTGCTCTACAGTACTGGTACTGATACTGATGTATTCTACAAGTACTGGAACATGGATAGCACTATACCATTCTATATTGCAGGAGTTTTTGCTCCCCTCGTCAGTCTGAAATCTCCTACATTTTTTACCAAGCTCAATGCATTAGGTGAGTAACATCATGTGAAATAAAATGGATTCGACAGGATGTCTCAGTTTTAAAAAATTATGCTACCTAATTGTATAATTAATAACTCATATTGCATTGTTTTTTTTTATTGTAAATTTGACATTGATTTCTTTATGTTGAATATAATAATGTTTAAAATAAAAAGTTGTTGATAAAATAATATTTCTATTTGAATTAAATTCCCAATTTTCCCCACAATAGAGTAAAATAGATGTAACAAATTTTTTTAATTATTTGTCAAAAATTGTTCTGTTTAATAAAAACATATTCAAAATAAAAGTTTGCTGAAAAAGCAATATTATTTCTCATTGAATTAAATACTTTGCATAAGATTGTTATTATACTTTAAGTGTATTATTTACCTTAATTTAAAATTTTTATCAAATTGAAAAATATAATGACTACAACCATCAAATTTTTTTCCATTGAATATTATTTGATTTAGAAACAATGGTATAAACTTCCATAAATTTTAAACCCACTGGATAGTTATATGGTTAATGTTAAGACCTCATAGGTCAAAGATGCTGGTTCAAATCCTGGGTTGGACCTGGCATTCTGTGTTGCAATTGCCATTAAATATTAAAGCTAATACATTTTAAACCAGATTCTTTATTAGATTTGTAATTGTCTGTTGGAAAAAATTTAATTTTTGTTGTCATATAACTTTTTCTTTTAATTTCAGGTACATTGTCCGTTGTGTATTTAATTATATTCATAATAGTAAAGGGCGCCAAATGGGGTGTTCATTTCAATACAGTGGACCCTACGTCAGTAAGTTTTGTACATTGTAAGTATTGATCATTTTATTTCAAAAATTAATTATTTTAAATATCTAATTTTTTTATCCTGATTTATTTAGACTATTTAATATATTTTCTCAGCTTTCATGAAAATTGTTTGCAGTTAGTAAAAATAATTTAGATACTTGTATTCATCTTTGAATTAATTCAATTGGTAGTAAGAATTGTTTGGAATGTAACTTCTCCCTTAATTTAAAATTCCACTTATGCATTTATATACGTCCTTGAACATTTTTGTATACTGTCATTTTACTTTATTTATTTACCTCAAAAGATGAATTTGTTTCAGTTACAAGATAAAATATTGAGTGACATTTGTTTATGAATCACTAAATGTAAAAATGGACTCATGTCTTATTAAAAACCTATGGACCGTGACCCCTTTTAACACTTAGTGATTCAAATTGTAACTGAACTTAAATTGAATAAAAAAACCAGGGGTGTGGAACATCGCATAACTTTCAATTACACTGTAATACTGACAGGGATTTGTGTCATTTACCGTTTTTATATTTTCATCATTCATTTAGGAAAAATGGCCAGTTAGGCGATATTTCTTGCATAGGTATTTTAAAAAAAAACTCTGCCAAAATGGTTATTTTGGTGAAATACTTTTAGATAATCTTTATATTATCCTTTCTTATAAGTGAAACTGGGAAGAGAAGAAAATATTATCTTTGATTAGGTATGCTCAAGAAAAGAGAACTCTGTGTTAAATATTTTTGTTTTTCAACTTTTTATGCCATTAAAGCATTTTTACAGGAATTTTGGAGGTGGAAATGTTTAAAACACCTTAAGAGGCCTCAGCAATTTTTATCAAAATCGTTAGAACCAGTTTTTAGCAATCATTGTAAAACAAGATTTTTTCAATGGCAGCTAGCTACCTTATACGCATGCGCTATTTTGACAAAAACTTTAATGGTAGATCTCATGACCACCACCAACACGCACACCAAATTTGAACATTGTTGATCACTTTGTTTGGGAGTTATGCTGACCACAGACACACAGACAGACATTTTTCTCGAACACTTTTTTTAAATCGGGATGTTCCAAAATGTGGTGAAATACTAAAATAAATTAAAAAAAATTAAACGAATGCTATACTTTTATTACCCTGTGTATACATATGGGTAATTGAAAGTAATAATTAATTTAAGTATGTGCATGCTATGAACAATGTTATTTCCTTTTAATATATGTGTGTGTGTGTAAGTATTTGATATATATTTATACACATAATTTAGAGTTTGAAGAATATTTTTGATCTGAAGTAATTATTTCTCAGCATCAAATTACAAATTGTTATCATAAAAATATAGAAGTTGTTTAACTTTTTATATACTGACAGGACTTAAAGTATGTCCTGTCAGGTTTTCCATGATATTGTACTAATTTAAATGCTTTGAGACTTTGAAATCTACCTCTATGAAGTTCTAAAACTGTTGGTTGGTTGCTCAAGCTTATTTCTCTTTAGAAAGATTACCTATCTATTAATTTTATTTTATTTATATTTACATTTTTAACCTTTTAGTCCTAAATTGATAATATATCTAGTGCTTAGTGCAGCTTGATCATTTCTGGTCTTTGCGCCATTAAAAAACCCAACCAACCTCTTTGGAAGCTTACTAGAGACAAGTGTTAATGAAGATGGGCTAAGATGGAAGGCTAAAAGTTTGAAAATCGTCCATGAGCTTACATATCAAGAGAAATAAGCATGGGCTGCCATCCAACAGTTGAAGAATGAATTGAAGTGGATTTCAAAGTCCCAATGGTTCTCAAAGCATTTGCTGCAAAGCAAAACCTGCAATGCTGATACTTCATTGTTCAATCATTAATGTAATTAACATAATTCATACCCACCAGCTCAATACTAAAATGCACACTAATTTAAATTTTATATTCCTGGATAGTTTATATGTATATATATATGTTATGGTCTTGTGTTCAAATACCAGATACAACACCTAGGCACTAGTGATCACTTTTGTTTAGTGGTTAGCGCTTCTGTCTTCTGATCTAGAAGTCCCTGGTTCGATTCCCTGTTAGCGCACATCGCTACATATAGTTATCTAAGAAAAATATGGAAATAAGATTATTTATATTTTCAATTCCCCTTCAAAAAGGAATGTATGAGTGTGTATTATAGTAATTTAGATACCAACTTACAAACAAATATATTTATCAGCCAATTAGAATTACACTTTGAGAGATCAGTTCATGCATTTGTGTTTTATTTTTCAGTATTTCAAGTGACTTTTCCTGTCCTTGTGGGAACTTTATCTCTTTCTTTTTTTATTCACAATTGTGTGCTATCAATTATGAGAAACCAGAAGAAACCGGAAAACAATGTAAGTATTAAGCTACAGTCTGTCTAACAGAAGAATAGCCTACGCCATATAGTCTAGATAATGGTAATAGGAAACAAGACTCGTCGATTTAGGAAAGGGGAGATGCATGAAGGAAATTGGTGTGCTAAAATATTACAATATAGCAAATGTAATTGCCTTTCACTTGAAATTCTCCCTTGGAAAATATACCAGGTTTTGTTTCCATTGCAGCATACAATGTGGTAAAGGCTATTCTTGCTGTAGGCAGACAGTAGTCATTACTTCTGTTTATCTCTTTCAAAAAGCCAATACCATCAAATATCATAAACAGAATTATGCTACTGGTATGCAGCAACTGTTTGAGTATAAATTTTATCAATATTGGTTTAAAAGTAATGCTGCATTAACTAAACAGCAAAACAACTATTTAGCAAGATTTGTATAGACTAACAGTCATCTGCAAAATTATTTTGCTTAACATTTTTTTTTTTTATTGAACATATAGATATTCAGAAGGTAATAACAGTGTATTGGATAACATTAATGAATGATCTTAAGTCAATGAAACATTTGTTCTATAGCACAGTTCAATGGAACTTAAAATTTGTTGAATTTAATTTACTTAATTATTCTGAATACCAAACTTTCATTTTAACTTACTGTGGAAAATTTTGGATTTTGAATCTGCTGTTAATAATGCAAAAAAGTACTGCTTTGTCATCCATTAATCCCTTATTTCCATAAAGAGGTATCTATTTGGATCCAAATGTGATATATCTGATAATTATTACAATTTGGGCTTAAACTTCAAAAATTTGTGTATCACACATACTCATACAAATTTTTACTTCTGTCTTTTAAAATTAATGTTTTTCTCTTCTTGTGATGTTAAAGTATAAATATGCTTTCCAGAATACAAACTGCAACAATTCCGTTTATAATTTTGTTTCTCTGTACAAAGGATTTCTTGTTAAAAGGATGGAAAAACTTTTTTTCTTTAACCTACAGTTTCTTGACTTTTTTTTTTATCTAAAAAGTATACTTATTGAATATTGATATATTCTTTTTTGACTTCTAATATTATAATAAGCACTAAAACTTTTAGTTATAAAGTAAAATTTTTTGAGGAAGTTAATTCTTTTTATGTATTAATTAATTGTTTCGAAATATCTTTTCTATTAATAACTAACATTACGTTTCTTTCCACTCTAGGCTAGAGACCTTGCAATCGCGTATATTCTAGTGGGTGCTACATATCTAGTAATTGGGGGTGTCTTTTTTACAACGTTTCCTTTTGAAAAGAGCTGCATTGAAGATGTAAGTGTTCTTTTCTTCTGTATGAAAATATTTTCAAAATTGTTTGTATAGGATTATAAGAATATTTTCCAGAATATGTGCAAAAACAGATATTTATGTATTTAACATATGCTTCTGTTTTGCAGAATCTTCTAAATAACTTTCGCAGTAATGATCTGATGGCTGTGATAACCAGAGTGTTTCTACTTTTTCAAATTATAAGTTTATATCCACTGATAGTTTATATATTGCGGGTGCAAGTCATGCATTTTGTATTTGGCTCCATCTATCCAAGGTATGTTTATTCATGTTTAGTGATGTTGTGATCCTTGGTTTAATAATCTGACTCCATTTTAGTTTTATATAAATTTATTTCACTTTAATTTACTAAATAAACTCCAACGATGCAACATATTACGAAAATATTCATGGAACAAAATTATAAAAATAAAACTGCTAGCAAAGGAAAGTTATTTCGCTATTGCTACGCAACGCACGAGACCTCGTCAGTTCATCTAACGCCAATGGAGTTGAAATGTCATACCAACAGCTCGCTCCGCCATACATGTTATTATTAAACATTTGCATACATTTAATGCTGTTCTGATAAATATTAATCAGGGACATAATTTTTAAATGTTATATAACATAGTTAATTTTAAAAGTGATAATTAGCTTTGAAAAATAACAAATGTTGTGTGTATTGCCTTTTTCTCACTCACCCCTCAATCACAAAACTCTAAAATTAGATATCTTGAAATTTCCTAAATAGTTTGTGCTGAACACATGTGCCAAATTTCATTTCTCTAACTTTGTGGGAAGTTTGAGAATTAGTGATAAGCAAATCGGGGATAAACATAAAATAAGGGGGTAAAAATTGAGGAAATGGGGAGGGTGCTATTTTTTTTTTTTTTTTTTAAAGGTTAGTTAAAAATGAAGATAGAAATTCTCTGATATGGCAGATAGAAATCAAACTATACACTGATATGTTTTAAGTGGGATTGTAATGTATCACTAATAATTATTTTACTTTTTTTCTATTGTGTTGATAAGTCTCATATATATATATACAATTTGAAGAGTAAATCACATTATTATATTAATGAGGGTGTGTTATCGATATCTTTCGAAAAACTTAAGTATACAAGTTCCAAAAATTGATGTTTTTGAAATATAGTCTGATACAAAAAAATATATTAAGTTTGTAGTCATGAATAATGACAGAAACTAAAAAACTTTATTTATAAACATGTATTCATTCAATAAAAATTAACCACTGATTATCTTTTTAATATTTTATCCTGGGAAATATTGACTTCAAAATGTATTTGTAGTTGGATTCCAGTCATGGTGCTAAATGCTCTTGTTTTGACAATCTGTATTCTCTTCAATATTTACTTGCCAAGAGTTGGAACAATCATAAGGTTTGTAATTGCTCAAGTCTTTTTATATCATTTTTTTTTTTTAAAGCTATCCTTCATTTAAATTTTTTTTAAATTTGAACTATTAACTTAGGATACTAACTTAGATAATTATTTTCAATTTACTATGTACTGGGATACAATTTATTATGTATTTAATTATAGTTCCACCTTTTAAAGTCATCTCCAGCTTATAAGTAAAAAAGAAATTTAAAGATATCTATTTTACAATTTTTGCTTCAAAGGCAACAATTATATTACAGATTTTCAAAACTTTTATTAGGTTATTTTCTTTTTAGCCTATATTTTTTTAATGTTTTACTGTTTTCCTAGTAAAAATCTGATCATGAAGGCATCTGGTGTCAATAATTTGAACTATTTCTTTTTTCTATATTAGTTCCCCATTGATCACGGTTACATAATGAGAGTTGCCAACTTTTGACGGATTTTCACTCCTTTTTACGATTTGTTGTTGTTTCTAATCTCCAACCCAGTCTGACGGAATCAGACATGATCAAGCAATCCGTTGACCTACAAAAAGTCTATGATGAGAGGAATAAATTTCCTCCCAATGGAGACCCAAACAGTCCAGGATATGTTCACCTGAGGCCTGGTGTTGGTGGCACTTTGGGCAAAGAGTAATTTTTCTTGCCTTTAGAGAAGGTTAGACATTTAAGATGGCCGCTGGTTAGGCGTGAGAAGGTGGTAGAGGATTTTCTGTCACATGTGAGGACTAAAGGAAGACCTGACTTTATACCACTATACCAGTAGTGGGTGGGGGGGGGGGGGGTCCAGCCAAATCTTCATATTTTGGGATTTAATCAGAGTGTAAAGTTCCAGATAAGACAGCTCTGTAGAAGAAAGGGTAGGGTGGTTGCAACTCTCCTTTGTGAGTTTGTCTGCCAATTTGTTTTTGTAAAGATCCACATGGGAAGGAATCCATTGGAGGTGGATATCGTGTTGAAGGTAAATTGACCTTAAATTGTGCAATATAGATATACTAGTTTTGTCTCCGACGTAGGTCCAGTTATTGAGATGTTGTAGTGCTGTAAGTACTATCAGTAAGAATCCATAGGTCTCCATAGTTATTTTCGTTCAGAATAATCTCAAGACCGACTTTGATTTCTAACAGTTTGCTTCTGAAAATAGAGCAGAAGTCAGGGTTGGGTTGAGAAAGAGAGATTTTATCCTATGGAGTTTCAATGTAGATACCACTTCCAGAAAGATCTATGACTTTGCTACCATCAGTAAATATCTTGGATGTCATTTTTGGAGATTTATGACCTCCAATGCTAGTTGTCTAAGGTGGTCACCTCCTCCTTATGATTTACCCACGGCTAACACTCTCACATTATGATGAATGAATATGAGATACAATAACGACTACTACATCATCATAACACACAGCAAAAACAATCTTGGCTATATCGAAAGTATTGGTGAATCAATCAAATCAAAATATTGAGAGAAAAAATTTCGCATAGGTCTTTTCCATAGATTTCAAAGAACGTCTGAATAAAAATCCATAAAAACTTTGAAAAATCCCTAGAAAAGTTGTCATATCTGTATGTATAGAAAATTTTATGATAAGTTGATTAAAGCATCAGTTTGAAGGAAGGAGTAATTTCAATTTTAACTCAATGAAGCTTATTCTTTTCTTCCAACTGCCACCAAGAGGGATTTAATCACTCTTGGAAATGGCTCTAGTTGAACATTAATACTGAACACCTTGTATTTATGTTTCATAATTGTTGGTATTATTTCTTTACACCTGGAGATATATATGTAATGTACTAAAACATTTTAATTAAAGTTTTGCAGTGTGGTGGTGGAACAGTGAACAGTCAATTTGGAACAATTGAATACATTTGTTAAAGTAACACGGAGAGAGAGAGCAATCAAGTTACGTCTTAACTACATGATGATAGGAAATGGAATTCAATGCGTATTATTGTCGAACAGAGAGCAATATAATCTAACAAAATCTGGCAGTGTGAGAAACGCTGATTTAGCAAGGATGTTTTAATAAACCATCGAAGTGAGAAGAAAAGCATATTGATGCTAAAACGAAATATTAATTATGGGATACGCTGATATCAAAAATGCTGACACTGCTGTTCTCACACTTTTAATGTTGCGTGGGCAGCATCGAAATAAGTTGTGAAATGAATTGGGTAAAGAGGAATTAATTTAATGTTGGTTCTGAAAAAGGATTTCTATTACATATATTTAAATTTATTACCCTTCTATTTTGCAATTAAAATTTTTTTATTTTTTTAATAAGTATTGATAAATCTTATTTTCTTAGGTACTGTGGAGCTATATCCGGCTTGGCATACATATTTACTTTACCTTGTGTCACTTATATGAAAGCATTAAAAGAGAAGAAACAGCTGACTGTAACCACTACAGTCATACATTGTTTTATTATTATATTGGGAGTTTGTAACTTTATCTCACAGTTCTTAGTTCATGCTGTTAGTGAAACAAAGTAAGGTGTTGCTGTTAGAGAAACAAAGTTGGATGTTGATCTGTTAAATCCTACTTTTTGTGATGGTATATTTTAGTTGATCAGTGCTATACAGAATGTGTTGCATGTGGGTATGTATATGTATTTCTAAGGGATGTAATTTAACCTTAAATCTTTTTTAAACTTCTGCATTTTCTATTATGTAAAGAAAATTAAAATAATCTACAATTTTATGTGGCCATTGTATAAATCCAGCAGCTGGAATAAACAACGTCAATTGCCTTATATTTGAAGAAGGCATTCTGAGATAGTTGATCAGTTTTTCTTTTTTTCCCCCCCCATGTAATTCTTTTTATTAAAATGTCACTATTTCTTTTCCTATATGAGCAATGTAAATATAATATTTAGATGTATTATAAAAGCTTGTTAAATATTTTTTTAAATGTTTATTATTTTAGTTAATCGTTATTCAATTCAACTTGGTTTTTTAAAGTTTATGAACATATGGTAGCTAATTTTATAATTTTGCTTTTTAAATGTGACATTTACAGTCAAACCCCGTTAATGCGAAGTCGATGGGGCCTCCGAAATTGTTTGTGTTAACCGATTTTCATGTTAAACGAATAAATTAACATTAAGTTTTTAAGTTTGGAAAGCTGCTTTTACTTCATGTTTAATAGGATTTCATGTTAAGCGATCTTGTGTTAATAGGGTTTGAGTGTATCATAAATCACCTTCATTAATTCTATAAAAATCCTACTACTATAACGTTTTGTTAAATTTTCATTATTTTTAACACTTCTTACAAATAAAAAATTACTCAACTTTTAAAAACTAGATAGTTTTTATATTTGACACATAGTATGGCCATCTCTGATATTTATACAGTTTATTAAACTAGTAATTTTGATAATTAAGTTTGTAATAAATCTTTAATTATGAAGTACAATGAAATAATAGAAAACTTTGTACTATTATGTAAAAGAATTAAATTTCTTGATCACACCCCAAAGGTTTAACATTGAACTTTTTAAATATGTGAGGTTATATTATTAAGGACAACTTATATTATCAGTTCTAAAACTTACAAAGGCATTGTAAAAATGTGATCTTTTATTGAATAATGTTTGTATATTTGATTTTGTAAATATGTTCAGTATGTTTTTTATACTTAATTGAGTGGAGAAAATATCCTTCCTAATATTGCAATTATTTCAACTTATATTTCATTGATATTTTCTTTCACATGATGCATATACAATCAAAATTTGGTACTTCATAGAATTCCTTAAATCACCTGTGCATGCCAATTGCACATTCTTGCTGATATTTAAATTGCCTACTTTGCAATAAACGATAATTAAAAATATATAAGTTTATCTCCTAAGTCCCTCTCCTTTTACTCTAAAATGCCAGTTAAATTAAATAGCCTTTAAAAATAATCATATTTTCGAAATGTTTTGTTTCTCGTAAAAAGATTCATTGTTGCGATCTTCTCAGTGGAGAAATCCCCACTTAAGTTTATAATGGAATAAAAAAAATTTTAAAATGTATTTGCTTTGATGTTGCTTGTATATACTTAATGTACATATCGATTATGAAGTTGATAGTTTTATGGAAAATTTTCATTGGAAATGAAAAACTTATTGATGGAAAAACAGAACTATGTAATTACCTTTTTCATTCCTATGTTGTCAAATTACTAAATTAATACTGGGAAATATTAGTACTTCTGGTGTATATTGTAATAAGTGCTGTTATATAGAGAATTCAACTTATTTTAGTACAAATAACAAATTCTGAGTTAAAAATATAGAATCTCATATAACCGTCCTTTATTAGATTAATTTATATAAAATATTTAGCTGTATTATAAGGGTAACATAAATTGATTAGGAATGTTTTACACAATAAAAGTGTTATCTAAGTTTAAGAACACTACTGAGTTAGTGGGTTTTTAAGTATTGATATTCGGAAGGAAATTACTTGAATGTTCTTGTCAATTTTACGAATTAAATGGTCTCCCAGTGCTCTATTCCTGTTATTTATGTACATACAGTAGTGATAGTTTATAAAACTGAATCAATTCTACTTAACCCCAAAATACTTTGCTTTATCGATTGATAAAAATTACTAGTAATTTATTTAGAAACTCGCTCTGTTTTGTGTTAAGTTACTAAAAAAGTGCTTAAATATTTGAATCGGTATCGATTGTTGTAATTTTTTGTTTTGTATTCAATGATATTTTTGAAAATGCTTTTATGTCATAGCTACAAAAGTAGACAGAAATAATCAAACAAACTTCACAGTTTTTTTATTTTGGACTTTTGTTTTCTAAAATATATGTTTTGTAGAAAGATTAACTGTATTGCAAACCTCAAGAATGTAATATGGCAGAAAAGATGCCTACTTTTGCAGCTATGAAGTACATACTATGTTTTTATGTATTGCAAAAAGAATCATATATTTATTTTAAGTACAAGTGTTCTATTTTTTGAAAATAAATATTTAAATTACAAAGCTGGCCTCAAACCTTATTTGAATTTATATGCAATTTCTAAATATAGTTATTTTGATCTTGAGTTCTTGTGATTATACGTGTGCAGTGGTCAAAACTGTAGGTTTTTTTATTTATATAACTGCTTAGTTTCAATTAAAACTTTACCCCTAGTTTACCTTAATCCTTTGTTTAATGAATTTTTTTCAAATGTGTGCTAACTTGAGACTGAAATTCATTTTTATGAAATTTTTTCTTCAATGTTGGTTGACATCACAACCTTATTTCTTTTTGGAACAGGAGCATACTGACCATAGAGTTGTCCGATGCAATCACTGGGCCGGTCTGATGATTTTTTGATTTTTTTTTCAATATAAGTCATTGCATTTCCTTAACGTTTTTTTTTTTTTTTAATAAAAATGCTAAATGCATTAAAATCCCAATCACAAGCTGGCTATATTATCGTAAGAAGAGTTTTATAACTTTATTTCTTATAACTATAATTTTAAGGTTAAATATAATAATTTTGCATGTCATTTTCTAATAAACATACCAATAGACCTGGACATTCTTTATTTTGCAAAAATATTTCTTTGTTTTAATTTTTGCAACTAACTATCTATGGTTTAAGAAACCAAATTCATTCAAAGAAGGTATAAATAGCAGAAAGGGAGAAATTTTGATTTAAACCAATTATAAAAACAAAGTATTTGATATACTTCTGCGCTGATATTGCGATGGTATGGTAGGAGCTATCATTTACGTTGGTGTTATATTCGTTTTCGCCAAGGTCGGTAATGTAATAGCAGCTATTGCCGAGATTTGCGACGCCGATTTGGGGACATTCGTCTCGGGTATTTCTGCTTCAAATTTATTTATTTTTTCCCCTATTGCAAAATTTATTTTTCTGCTACAATTTTTTTTTTTGTTCTCCAAAAGTTGCTTTTACGTGCTACACTGGGCATTTTTAGTGCTACTAACCGTGTTTTTACCTGCTCCAAAAGGCATTTTACCTGCTCCAAATCTTTCTGAGTGAGTAGGAGCCCTGATACATACATATATATATACATACACACACATATATATATGTGTGTGTGTATGTATATATATATATATATATATATATATATACACACACATATATATATGTGTGTGTGTATGTATATATATATATATATATATATATATATATATATATATATATATATACACAGATACATATATATATAGATAGATATATATATATATACAGATATATATATACATATATATATACAGATACATATATACACATATACAGTCAACTCGCGATAACTCGAACTCTCATAAGTCGAATATTCGTTTATCTCGAAGTTTTCATTAGGTCCCAAGAATATGCCTTCAATAGAAAATGACTTCCGATAACTGGAAGAATTTGGACAGTCCATTCAACTTCGAGTTATCGCGAGTTGACTGTATATATATATAAATTAATGGAGCTATATGCTTTGGCTACAAATTCACAATGTCATAGGTTATGTAAAATTTAATTCATAACTTACACCTAAAATTCGAAAAGTCATTAGTTCCTTGTTATTTTTATAAAGTGAGTGAGGTTTTTGATTTTTAAAAATTGACTCGTGTGGTGAAATATACTTTATTGGATTATAGGAGTAGTTTTTGGTAACAATATGTCAGGATCAGATGGGAGATTGAAACAGATCCATGTAGAAAAAAGTAAGATGGATTACAATTTATTCACTTACACATGATATTGTTTCTTTACTTTTGATCAACTTCAATGTGAAAAATAGTGCATTCTTATTTATTAACATCTCATATGATCTATGCCATACATCCAGTACAGTTTTAAGAATATCAAAATAAGATAATTGACTAATCAAAATTACTCTTTAAACAAATAAATGCAATACAACTTAGCTCTTTCCATTAATATTTACATCCATTCCAAACTTAAGATTTGTGTATGACATTCAATTAAGAGTGTAAATTTTGATGTAAAAAAATAAATAAAACATGCTGGCTATAAAACAGAATTTAAACAAACCAACTAAGTATCAGCTCTAAAGCAGCACAATAACACTTTCAGTTATTTGAAAGATGTTAATGAGATATAAAAATGGAAAAGGCATCAAGAAAATAGCATACTTGCCAATTATTATGACTTCGTCTTGGTGGGGGACAGTTAAACTTGCATCATAAGAGAATTTTGTAAATTGTCATCATAAGAGAATTTTCTGAATATGTCATGGCAAAAGCCTAAAAACTGACATATGTTCCCGAAATTATCATTCCAGACAAATTTGAAAGTCAAAATTGAAAAAATAGTAATAATTTGAAATAAAGTAGTATAATGTTATGTTTCACATTGCAAACATTAATGTTATGTTTTAAATTACAAAAAAATAATGTATTATGTATCAATTGTTTTTCTTACTTTTCTTCAAATTTTTTTGACTTTTGAACTTGGCTGAAATGGGAATTTAGAGGGACTTGTCAATTTTTAAGATTTTGCCGTAAGACTTATACAAAAAAAAATTCTCTTGGCATCAATTTAACGATCACCCCCTGACGACGATGTAATAATTAACAAAAATGCCACTTTCCAGGTGCTTTTTATATTTTATTAATGCCATTCAATTAAGCATATCACATTCACTTTTCATAGAGTATTCTATATCTAATTTTAGTAAAAAGTGCATTGTAATCTACTCATAAATTTGAACTAATTTCAAATGAGTTATATTTTGAAACTGTTGGTGGACATGCATATCCTATAAGGGGCGGGAGGAGGATAAAAGTCAAGGGAAAATATTTTACATGTTCAGTAGTAAAGATGGTATAAATTAATGAGTATATGTTAGCCAGTTAATAAACTGCCACCTTGTAAAATGTAATGACTAAAAATGATGGATTCTGCAACTTAAAATGGATTAATCATATGCACATTGAAGTCTATCTAGGATTCAAATCCAGCACCTTATATAAACAATGCAGGGTTAATAGCTCCGCAACCATAAGAAGGGCAAAGAAGAGTATAAAATGTTCCAAGAGTATTTCTTGCTTCAGTTTGTTAAGTTTCATTGAGTGAACAGTATTATTAAAAAAATTATTTATTTTCACCAATCACAAAATTCAAAAAACTTCAAACGACTGCTTAGGGGTTCAGCAAATAGCTAACATTTTGCAATATAAAAATTCTATTAAATGCAATAAAGTCCGATTTTTGCACTAATTTTTCTTGGACCAAACAAAATAGCAACTGTTTAAGTAATAAATAAAGAGTTAAAATTCAGTGCGTATAAATTAAAATATTAAGTGGAAAAAAAATTGATCTAATATGCATTGACAATAAAAAATACAATGCATAGTATCCATCACAAAAATTCAATTCAATAATAAAACGATACTTTAATATATACAGATGAAATGACCATAATAAATATAGTGACACACTCAAACTATCTTTTTTGTGCATAAGATTATTATTGAGTCAAACCTAGTCTACATGCTTAATTACATGTGTTTTACCAGTAAAATATTTTCTCACAATATTTAGTGATTAAATTTAGATTAAATTCCTTTTCCCTACTTTTTTTAAAAAAATAATTTCTGTAAATTTACTCCCAAAAAAGATAAACTCTTGTATAGATAAATCAAACTCTAATCTTATACAACACTTTAAAAAAAGGTAACATCTAAGAGCATTGGGAATGAATAGCTTTTATAAATTGTATGATCTTCATCAATAAGATAAAAGCTAATGCAAAAACCTCTGTAATCAAGCATCTAGGTTATATCTCTAGACTATATGGGTAGACCTAAAATGAAGTAAAAGGCTTAACAAATTCACAATAACAATAAAGTATTGAACAGTAGAGTTTAAAAGATATATAACACCTTAAAGGTCCTTTATAATCATACGCCACCAGCATTTTCATTCATTGAAGATAAATGGCCCCACAATCTTTAAAAGTACATTGCACTAAATAAAGAATAAATATATATCATAAAACAAGTTTTATAACTCATGTTCATACACCGGATGTCATACAAAAGGAAAAATAAAGATCACAGATAATCCCTGCTAATAAAATACTAAATAAAAACAGATAAATACAGATCACTAAGCAAGAGAGGTAGTATATAAATAACCTTTTGCAAAATAAGTAAAATCACAGCTTAATAACATTAAGTAACTACAAAGAAAGATGTGGGTACCCTTCAAGGTAAATAAATATATATTCATATTAAAAGTATATCAAGTCTTGCAACTGAAATTTTAAGAATAACTCTTTGGTCCTTTTAAATAAAATACAAGAATCAGGGAAACTTTAAAGTTGTTTTGTTCATTGCAGTTGAAATAATTTCATGCAAATATCTTAAATATCTAAGCCATTTGAAAATACTTCATGTGGTAAAAGAAACTAATTCTTAAAGGTTAGAAGGTCACATTTGAATAATTCTGAGATCATCAATTTTAAAGCTGTCTTTATTTATTTAGGTACATTGTAAAGTTTATTTCAAATGAGAAAGCTGTTAATATTTCTTTTTTTAAAAAACTCAATCTACTTGATAGTTTAAGATTGAGAAAAAAATTACATACAATCATGTTGGTCAGCAAACAACAACTAAAACCAACTTTGCAGTTAAATGTATTTTAGAAGCATCAAATGAATTATTTTTTAAATAATTCAGTTGCCAAAGCAAAACAAGATTGTTTGAATAAAAAAAAAATTATAAATAAAAGTTTATACCACCGGTAAATCAAGAAAACCTTTACAAATGCAGTATTTTACTATGATTCTAAAGTAACAGAACTGTATGTGTTTTTTTTTTTTTTTTTTTTCTTTTGTTTTTTTTCCCCCTCGTTTTCCTAGACTTCTTACAGAATTTCCCATACAGACATTTGCTTAGAGTAAAATAAACAACTACTATTTCATAGCAATTACACACAATAAAAAATATTCAAGTAATATAATAAAAAACTCTCCTCAATGTTTCATACCAATATTTTGAAGAAATATTAAGTACATATTATCAAAATCTATTTTAATTATACCATATTCTAAATTCATATCAAAAGTTGCATTTATTTTAAAGAAACTCTTAAAGCATATAGTTATTGAAATTTAACAAAAAAAAAAAACACAAAATGTCTGCATTAAATGGTTTGTTTTTTACCTTGTCTTATTTTAAAACTAACAGAGAAGTCAAATAACTTCAATGAGTTGTGTAAATTTCTGATAAGTAAAAGAAGATCTAAAAACAAAACCACAGAAATTGGTCTAAAATTTACTAAACAGGAAAAAACAATCAATTTTCAAAATAGGGTAATGAAAATAATTTAAAATGTAAGAAAGGGTGATGGAAATAAACTAATATTGCACATACATTAAAATAAGCTTTAAAATAAATATTTAATATAGAGCCGCACATAGTACATTTCAAGGAATTTTCTTTTTGATTTTTTATCACTAATCCAGATCACTGCTGTGTTCCACATAAAAACATGCTAACTAAAATATACTAGTGATAGTGTGTTAACAGCCTCTGCCACATTAGTAAAGATGAAACTACACATATTCAACATTTTTTAAATTTCACATAATGCTATTTAATTTCACATAATGCCTTCATCAACTTTGTTTTGGAAAATAAATAATTTTAGCATCATGTACATCATATATGCTCCACAATGTTGGTAACAATCAAGGTTAACTTTGAATATATCCAAGGGTTCAATCCAGGATGACACGCATCACATTTAAAGGAATTTATGCAAACATATTAGATGTAAGTTTTAATTTTTAGAGACTTTATTCTTAGTATAGTATATAATTGGTTTGCCATTTTAATATTGCAACAATAAAAAGAATTAATAACACATAAATTAACAATATTAACTAGATATTTTGCAGAAAAATAACAGTGCAACACAGACTACATAAAGTTTTATGCACTGTTACATTTTATATCAGTTAACATTTTGTAAGTTATTTCTACTTCTCAAATATTTATGCATTACTAATATGGATAACTAAGATACAACCACCTTTCACATTAAAAAAAAAAAAAACATAACAAGCATCACACTAGATTATCCCCAGACACTTTCACAACATTCATACCAGATCTCTTCAAACACAACTCAACGGCAACAAATTCATCCCCATTCAAAGCTTGTCATTAGTAGAGGATACTTCTGTATCCCCATCACCCCCTACATCCATATTTACAGCGTTAGCATCGATGAAGCTGTACACTTGCTGCAAGTACTCCTCCTTGTAGGTGACCATGTGCTTGACGTGTTCGGACTCCTCGAACAGTACGACTTTGACATCCACCCCCTTCGCCTTCCTGCAGTCTGCGAATTCCTGGATGGTGTCCCATGTGCAAACGTTGTCTCCCTTGGAGAACAGAAACAGCTGGGGACAGGTGTTGGGTTCTTCTACAAGAGCATACCTGAGGAGAGAGAAATGGATGTTATCTCTATCTTAAAGAGTAAATTGTCTGTCTGACACAAAGCACTAAAATTAAATTTAAGGATGTACTGAAATTTAAGGATGTTGATTTAAAACTTCATAAAACATATTTCATATAGAGATTATTTTATTGCAGAAAAATATAAGAAAATTTAAATATAGAAAATAAAAATTATTACCACCATAGCCAAAAATCACAGCCTGGTTCATGGACAACTGATCTATTTGTGTAATCAAAATCGTAGATCTAATTATCTACGAGGTGCGTTCAGAAAGAAAGTTTTGTTTTCATTTTTTCAGCTGCAGCACTGCGATCAAAGTATCGCGCATGCATGGTAGTTGCTATGGGTCAAGCAGAACAGAATGACGCCATTTTGAGCTCGTTCTGTATCATTCGTGATGATTGTTGATTATGGCGGCATTGATTGAAAATCCTGCCGCTTGTGAAATTCGATCAGTAATTCGTTTTCTGAATGCGAAAAACGTTACAGCAATAGACATTCATCGACAAATCTGCAAGGTTTACGAAGAATCTGTGATAAGCAATTCTATGGTGAGAAGATGGGTCTGACAGTTTAAGGAAGGGCATGATCAAGTACATGAAGAATGAAATGGACATCCATCTGTGGTTTCTGATGAAGTGATTCATGCAGTTAAAAAATAGATTAAGGAAACCGTAAGTTTACAATTAATGCTCTTTCTCTTTAATACCACAAATTTCACAAACAGTAGTTTGCGAGATTGTTACTGAAAAACTGGGGTTTCAGTAACAGTGTCACAAATTAAACTCCGTCAAAGCTTTGGTTGGGACGTTTTTGACCATCCTCCGTACAGCCCCGACCTCGATCTAAGCGACTTCCATCTCTTTCTCCATCTGAGGTTTTTCCTTGGTGGTAAACATTTCAACAATGAAGAGCTAAAAGAACATGTTACCACATGGTTGACGACTCAGGTGGCAACATTCTATAAAAAAGGAATACAAAAACTTATGCCATGTTATGACAAATGCCTGGAGAATTACAGGAGCTATGTCGAAAAATAGTATAAGTGTTATAGATTTTTGTGAGATTTTGTGAACTGCTTGGTTGTATCTGTACTCATTTTCTTTTTATTACCAAACAGAACTTACTTTCCGAATGCACATATTATTATTGTGAACTGCAAAATCCTATTGATTTCATAACATAAAAAAAAATCCATTTTATTCCATATTTAAACAACAAAATGTTCAATTCATATACCTTCAACAATTATTCAAAAGATTTTTTTGAGGAATTTAAAAATTAAGATTATTAACGAGCCCTGGAATATGATTAACAAGTTTGAAGTGTAGCATAATGAAACTTTGAACATAAAAAATAATAATATTAAAAAGCTATCCTTGTTACTGTTATTTTCAGACACTTGAAGAATGAAAAATACAACATTGTTTTCAAGTTGATGATTACTAATCATCATCAACTAGAAATAAAATTAATGAAATCCATAAAAATTTGAATAGACTTGTGTCAATTCTACCTCTAAACTGACAGGAATTATATCAACTGGAAATGTGATCATGGTTAATGAAAAAGAAATTTATTTTGAAACGCAATTAAGTATCAAAAGCTTAATCTTAACAAAACAACATCTTCATCACATACAGTAAATGTTATAAAATATTTATAAAAAAAAAAGCCAATTACAATAGTAAGACATCACAGAGCATACCAGGTTATTTTATGCAAATCGTATACAATCGTCCAAAAAATAATTATTGAAATATTTTCTGACTTACCACAACCGGTAATAGTTGATTTTCCCAGTGAGGAAACTAAGCATTGCACTGTAGACTCCCAGGATCATGGCGCGTACCAGAGCAACAAGCGCAATCATGTAACGCTTCACCATGTTGCCTTCTGTCATGGCCAGAGTAGCTCTAACAAAACCAGATGCTCTCACCTTTGCTGGACAGCTGTCAAAGATGCAACCTTTCACCTGCAGATGAAAATTCATGTATTGAACGTAATAGAAGCCAAAAGAGGGTAAGTTAAGAAAAACTAAAAGATCTATTTTAATTTATATTAGGTGTAATTATTTTGTGGAAAGCAATACAAGTATCACTAGTAAATTTCCCCTCTTGTTGAAGAAAAACTTTCAAGGACCTTTTTAAGAAAATTCAAGGACCATAAAATTACATACCTTAGACATAAAAATACAAATGATAAATAAAAATGTTCACCATTAATGTTCAAATGTGCCATTGTATTCTTTTTTAGTACTGCTAGATGAATCAATCTTATAGTCTTGTAATGGTATAAACAGCTAAGTTGGCACCCTTGACTTGAAGGAGTCAATGAAAAATGTTTATGTGTTTTGAAACAGAAGCAGATATTATTGGCGGTTACTTAAAAATTCAAAGATTTTCAAGGAAAAATTTAATTGAAAAAATTTAAGGACTTTCAAAGACTGTGGGTATCCTGCATTATAAAAACTAAGATATTTTTAAATATTGTTTGTCAATCAATCACAAAATAACTCATAATAGCAATTGGCTAATGAAATGGACTAAGCAAACAATATACATGTAGCCATGGGGAGGGATATGGGAATATATCCCCTCTCAATTTTTTTTCTGTTCTCTATTAGAGAGCAAAAATTAAAAGATTTTATAGTTTAAAATGGTACATTTCTTAAAAAATAATTTAATTTTGAAACATGCATAAAAAGTATTATCTTGATTGCTAAATACATACAGCATTAATATTAAAAGTAATGATTGTTAAGATTTGTTGACATATGATTTCAGATCCTCTCCCCAAAAAAGTTTCTGGTTACAACCCCAGGCAGACAATGTTTCAATAAAGATTTAGAAAAGCAAAAATATGTCGAATGTAAGTAACTGTAATGCTAGCAACTTATAATTTTCTATTAAATTTATACGATAACAGTTTTAAAATAGCATCAGTGATTGGCCAAAGAAAACAATATATGTGCATTTTAAAATTTACTATAATAAACAGCACAAAAATTTAACCTGAGAAAATGCATACAAACTTTTTGATCACAGAAAGTAAGAAAAATAAATTTTATCTTTTTATGTGCATTTCTTCAGTAAACTCAGTTTGTCAAACATTTATCAACAAGCTAAAATAATAAAAAAAATTAGTTTTTCATGAGTCTACTGATCAACAAATCATGTAGAGATTATTATTTTTTTTTTTTTTTTTAATTTTCATACACCATACTCACAGATAAAGCAAAATAAATGTTTTGATATCCTGTAAATTCTTATGGAATGGACAATTAAATTCTAATATTGAAGAAATTAAAAATTACATATTCTCCAAGTATGTAGAAAAGTGATTCCCAATCTTAAAAAAAGCACGAATTATACAATAAACGATATATAGGTTGCAGATTCTATTTATTAGCATGCCTCCCGACAATGGGCATTAGGTAACGTTAGAAAGAGCGAGAAAATAACATGAAATAAATAAAATGAATTTCTTCTAGAAGAAAATGAACATAAATAAAAACCATGAAATAATCAAAATAAAACTGAACATTTTAATTTTCTTTCTTGAAATTAATGTAGTGCAGTTTTTAGACACATTAAGAAATACAATTCAGATTATTTCCTCTACACACAATGTCATAAATGAACTTTGATCAACCATATTTCCTCAAATAAACTTAATTTAAAAAGAAATTTCTCCCATGATAGACATAAAGAAAGTAGATTATTATGTACTGCCACAAAATAGGAAATTTAAAAGTAAAAACATGGCACTAGAATAATTGGATGAATAAGATATTAGGTCCTACAAAGGGGGAGGGAGAGCAAAGGGGTGCACTTGCAAGCCCCTGACACTTAAAAAAAAAATTTAAAAAAAAAAAAAAAAAAAAAGTGGTGAAATTCATAGGAAAAACAAAAAATATGGACTTTAAATTATTTGTCTGAACAGAAAATTTTAATACAGTCAAACCCTGCTAACGCAAAACCACTTAACATGAAATCCTTCTTAAGGCAAAGTAAAAGAAGTACTCTGTACTTAAAACTTAACGTTAATTAACGAAATTCAGTTAACACGAACAATTTCGGCTGGCCCATCAACTTAGTGTTAACGGAGTTTCACTCTACATAACTCTGAATATTTTAGATGGAAACTAATAATTTTTGAAAAATCAAGATTTGGGCAAAAGTTTTATAACAGCCTTGCACCCTTTGTGTATTTTGATCCCCTTGTGAATAATTCTACATATAACTAAGAGCAATGCAAGTTTTGCTCATTTCTTAAGAAATGATGATCATTTTTGGTTTTTTAACCTTTGTGATGCATATAAATACAAAGAGAGAAAAAATAATATATATATATATAGCAATGTCTTAAACACAATTTATTTAAAACTTTTAATTCTTAAATTCAAAGATCAAGAGACCACTTTTGATCTATTCCTAAACTACTTGAAGTTTAATTAAATTCGAAATTAATAGTTTGAAGTAAAATTTTAAGTACACATTCTCATAGTGATCTGATATAAAGATGACCATTAATAAAAGGTAGGTTACTCTGTGAAAGTAATACTTAGGTAAAATAATATTATAAATTTAAGCAATAATGAAGTAAAATTGAAAACATTTTTATATACATAATTCATATTATAAATAGAAGAGATTTTCACATTAGAAACCACATGAGACAAAAATAATATTAAAGATGCAATTCAACAGAGATTTAAAGCAACAAGAATGATAAATTCTAATTACCTGAAATTCAGTTGGGTACTTTTTCCTCATCATTTCAGCAACATACCTATACACGGTGGCCCCTCCATTGCTAAAAACGTGAAAAAATATAGGATGCTTATCGAACTTCATATCAAGCAGTAGATTGATGACATTCCCAGCTAGATTATAGATCTTCTTTTCATCGATGACCCTCGGGGAAACGACATTAGGGGAGGTGATATAACGAATACTTGTGCATCTGTAAGAAGCAAAGTCCCCAAAAAAGGGTAAAATAAATGTTAAATGAAATAAATACTTATTATAACATTTTTGGCAACAAAACAAAATACAGGGAAGTTTATATTGGAAATATGAGATAACGTTAAATTATGAATTAAAATTCTGTAAAACCATATTGGTTATATATTTTGTTTGAATAAAATTCCGGAATAGAAAGGAAAATATGGATATATTTACAAATGGATAGGATTTTTATCTTAATAAAGGTACATGCACAGCAATTATAGACAACTTGCTAAGCCCCAAGGACGAGACGTTATTTAAATAAGACCACATCTTTGATGATATATTACAATTTATACGAGAACTTAATTTCCACAATAACTTCCTGTAGCTAATAAAAAAATCTTCAAACTGACAATCATCTAAGTTTTATAATTTGAGCATAATCGCGGAATCAATAGGATTTTCAATTCTGTTTTAGAAAACTTAATTAATAATGGATAGGAGTATATAAAAAAGTTAGTTACCCTTTCTTTTGGTATATTTCACTGTACTTAGCTAAATATCTGTCAATACAACCGGCCCATCCGAAAAGAATAATCACAGGTTCCTTTTTTACCACAGGTTCGGCAATCACAGGGAACGTAATGTAATATTCAAAATCGTCATCCATTTTATAGTATTAAAACAACGAACTTACTTACAAAGAATAGTTAAAAAGATCTGTAAATTACTGAATACAGTACCGGTTCTAGTTTCGGAACGGATCGTAAAATAAATAGCTTTATTTTGTCTCCAGTTTCGATTAACTAATTACGACTGCCTGAGGAATTTGAATGGAAAAGTATAACATTGGTTAAGTGACGTCATGCTTATCTATCGTTGCCACCATCTGGCGTCGATTCTGGTGGACAGATTTTGAAAGTAAGGGTTTTTCAGGAAAAGTGGCAAACTGGCTCGCTTCTTTTACAACATAAAATCTAAATTAATAGTTAAAAGGCTACACTTTTGCTTTGGGAGAAAATTTGAGAGTTAGTAAGTAAGAAAAACTATTTTTTTAAAAAGAGGAAGCTTAAAGCGTCACAATTCTGCCATATTTATCATTTTTAATAAGTCTGTAGCGATGTGAGCTAACGGGGACTCGAACCAGAGACTCATAGACCATAAAGCAGGTGTGTTAACTTCTAAGACAACAGTGACCACTAGTGTCTAGGTGTTGTATTTGTCATTACCACCACATAGCCCCTTCCCAGTGAGTCAAGAAGAAGCGAACGATTGAGTTGCTTGCGTGTGAGTTGAGTGCGTTGCGTGTGGCTGTGAATAGCCAGATCATTTGTTCACGAGACCACCACAAGTCAAGGAAAGTTACAGAAAATCGCATGATTCTTAAAAAGCACAATATCCATCAATTTTATAATATAATTTACAAAAATAAAATTTTACTGTTCGAGTAGCATGTCGCTAAAGATCTTTCATTTTGAGAATCCGCGCAGAATCAACAAAATTTTCAATTCTGTTTTGAAAAACTTTACGCAATAATTTTAGAAGTATAAAAGAAAATTAGTCACTCTTTCTGTTCTATACCCCTCCTAATAAACCACTCTGGATCCACGATTGACGGATTACTCTATTCAATTTTGATTCGTTTCCGAAATATTTTGATCATCTTAACTACAAATAAAAAAAATATAAAAAATCTCTACTTTTAGCCAAGCTGTACACTCCTGCTGTACTGACAGCACGACATGAAGTATATTGTTTGTGAATAACTTTTGTGTGGTTCGCAAGCTCTGGCTGTCTATTTCTACCACTTATAAAATTCTTAACAGAACAGTCATATATACGTCTCGCAATTTTGAGTAGTAGTATCTCAAAGAATACGAGATTGAAATCTTCTAGTGTAAACCCCTCTCTCCGACCCCACCACACCAAGGAGAGGACATTGAAGCCACGGCAGATTTAATATGTACTAGCCCCAACATTAGGATCATGCCGATCTTTAGCTGCCGTCGAGGACCGAACCCACAATCTTTCGCTCGTAAGCTCGATCTTCTAACCACTAGGCTAGTAGGCCCCAGAATAGCTTTCTATTCAATATTTTTATCTTGAACACACAAATAAACCAATATATATATATATATATATATATATATATATATATATATTATAAACGAAAATCTCTTAAGGAGAACGACAAAATGAACCCAAATGTAGTGTTTGAATATCTGTACAAGGGCAATCTACAGATTTCCCTTGTACAGTTTTTTAGACACTACATTTAGGTACATTTTGGGGGAATGTTCCCAAGTCGACTACCATTAAGTCTACAGAAAACTGTAAATTAGGAATATATTTAACATTATTGTAAAAATTATATAGAATAAAAAGAAACAACACAGAAGTTTGAAATTATCTTAAAGTTCTGTAACATTCTCAGTCAAGATTCTTAAAGGCTAAAGGATTGGCATCATAAAACATATCTCCCAAAAAACAACTAGACGTTGTAAAAAAAGCCCGCCAAGTAAAAAACTCATTCAGAAAAGTTGTGAAATCTAATATTTGCCGCCAGGCAGCCTTGTTTAGTTTCTTTGGGGTACTTGTACACAATGAACTAAATTGGGATTATTAGGCAATCAGAATTTGGCAGGCACGAGTTATTTCGGATTAATTTCATTTCAATTGCTTCTGCTACTTCGTACTCATTGCATTAAATTAAAAATAATTATGTGATAATTCTAGCCTTCCAAGTACTGATTTCCTATGAGGATTCTCCCTAATAATCCCAATTTCGTTCATTGTGTACAAGTACTCCAAAGAAACTAAACGAGGCCACTTGGTGGCAAATATTAGGTTTCACAACTTTTTCTGACTGAGTGTTTTACTTGGCGGGCATTTTTTTTTTTTTTACAACGTCTAGTTGTTTTTTGGGAGATATCAATTCTTTTTGTTGCGTTTGTTATGTTCTAAATGAGTAAGATACGGCTAATGGATATTTTAAAATATCGAGTAAACTAATTGGTTTACACAAATATTATTTGGTCAATAAAAATATCTTAAATTTCAAGGGAGGGGTTTTCAGTTTAGCTCTAAATTGCTTCTGTAATTTCTCTGTAAAAACAACGTCTTTTCAGAACTTCCTTATCCCATATTTGTCACGTATCATCAATATTTTTACAGTTTCTTAACATGTTACTTACACATGTAAAAATATTAAAGTAGTATTTGTCTTGTACGTATAAAGTAGTATTTGTACTACAAAACACCCCAATGGATTTTATCTAGATTTTTTTTAGAATTTTATCTAGAACGCATTTTATCTAGAGCCCGTATTATATTTATTACCTAGCTAGAGTACAGATTAATCTGAATTTTTTTGTTGATAGATAATGAACATTATTACTTTCAATTACTCATATGTATACATGTATACATAGGGTAATGATAATGAAAGTATAGTGTATTCGGGATTTTTTTTTTTTTTTTTTGCTTTTCTGCACGTTTTGGAACATTCTGATTTCAAAAAAGTGACCTAAAAACATATATGTGTGTGTGTGTGTGTGTGTGTGTGTGTCTGTCTGTGGTCAGCATAACTCCCGACCAAATTGACTAAAGTTGTTCAAATTTGGTATGCGGGTTGGTGGTGGCCATGGGACCTACCATTAAGGTTTTTGTCAAAATCACGCATGCGCATAAGGTATCTGCCATTGAAAAAATCAAATTTTTCAATGATTGCTTAAACACAGCTCTAACAATTTTTATAAAAATCGCTGCGGTAATGCCTCTTAAGGTGTACTAAACGTCCCCACCTCCGAAATTCTCGTAAAAATGCTTTAATGGCTTAAAATGTTGAAAAACGAATGCCTTCAACATAGAGTTCTCTTTCCTTTTCCTCATCAACGATCATTTTTTCTTCTCCCCTCAGTTTCACTAATAGTAAATGATAATTATACGGATTATCGAAAAGTATATCGCCTTTTTTTTCTTTTTTTTTTTTAAAGACCCATACAAGGATTATCGCAAAAAATGTCTTCAAACTGGCCACTTTTTCTAAATAAATGATGAAAATATAAAAGCGGTAAATGACACAAATCTACGCCAGTATTATAGTGTAATTGAAAGTTGTGCGATGTTCCACACCCCTAATTCAAAGTAATGTTACAGGACAATAAAGTACATTTGACGAATTTAATGTGTTTTACTGTGAATTCAATATGACGAGACATGAACTAACGAACCCTATATATTAATTCATCACATAAAAACGGTTAAACTGTAACCCAAACTGTTATTAAAAATTTGATTCCATTGAATTCTCATCTTATAACACGCATCGAATTCTAGATAATGCATCTTGTTCGCTAATCCATTGTTTCGTTTTATTGAAACTTATAACCGATAATTGATTCTAATAGTGGGCAAATAAAATCGCCAAAAGAATTGATCACATTTCATGACGGTCGAGAATATCAATACTGGCAGACTGAAAACGGTCACTTTTTCTTTATCCTATTTTATACTCTCTGGTACCTAGAAATATAAACCATTTATCAAATAGACGACGACCTTATACAAGAGGAAATGTCAGAATTTCAAAATTCGAAAAGGTTTTAATGACTTATGAAGTTTGCGTACGCAAAACTACGTTACGCGAATTGACTAAAATATCGAAAAGAGATGGAATGAAGAATCTTTGTTCTTTTTTCCTCCGATATTATCTTCTTACTTTGCACTTCAAGATATTGGAATTCTTATAATCGTTTCCAGCCATGCCGCCATGAAAATTTATCAATTCTGAAAAATCGATATAAAATATCGAAAACAGTATTAAACAATTTTTCTTTGCGCGTCTACTTTTATGTAGAAGTTGAAGTGAATATATTTTTTTTATCATACTGTCTTTATTTTTCAAAGAAAAAGTTTTAGAAGAACCTCTAGCATGGATATATAGGTTTAAAAAAATCTTCTTTCCCAAATATAGAGTATTTTACATTATTATGACGTGTAAATTGTTCCGACATTGAATTCTGTGTAGTAAATTGAGTCAGCATATTGTTAATATAATTCACATGTAATAATTACCTTTTTATGACAACGAAGAAGAAAAAGTATTTCTTTCCCAACTAGTGGCATAATAGTTATTTATTAAGGTTCTATAGTTAGGAAAGTAATGATTATTCAAACGAGGTAAAATGCTTTTGTGACGAGTGTGTTCGCACGAGTTAAATAATTTACCGAGTTTGAAAAAGCATTTTCACATACGTTGCTTACAATATTATTTTTTTTTTTTTTATATAATCACATGCAAAAAATATTTTTAATGCATATGCATGGCGAACGAGACATGTTGACTCTTTTTTAAATCCTTTATATTAAGTTCGATTTTGGCTGCCGGGAAAATCTGCTGAAGCCTAATTAACCCATTTGTCGTCATCCAATCAATCTGGAACTTGGCAGATATATTCGAAGTCGATGACAACGCATTCTATCAAATTTCTGGGGCTGTCACTGCCTCTAAAAAGGTCGCTTTTATGAATACTAAAAAAACAAACTTACCGTCAGCCAATCGCGCTGAAATAGCATTTAGCCGATCATTGAAGAAACTCTTTCCTGTTGCCAAAATTGTATTAATATATGAATAATAAAAAGGGTTTAATCAGGATAAATAAAAGATATTTGGAGATGAATTCATAAATTCGTATTCATATTTTGCTATTTAGAGATGTTTTTCATATTTAAAATTAGATGCCAACACCAAGCACACGCTGACAACAGAAGCGATGCTTTGTTAATGAATATAAAAATGTTCAATGCATATTGCATTGGTCAATGGATTGGTCGCGAGGCATCGTAGAATACAAATACACTGATTTCTGCTTGAAGCGAAAAACCTATCCTATAGTATCCTTATGAAATAGTAGACCCTAATCTATTGTATCCTAGTAGAACTATACCGACAGAAGTGCAAGTTCTGAAGCAGAAATGAGTCGTTAAAATAATTTTGTGTATTGTTAAAGTCCAATGATATTCCTAAGTTCAATTATTGGTTTTACTAGTTGTGTGGCCCTGCGTTGCGTGGAGACCCATACAGATTTTAGCTGCTTTGGAAACTTCACGAACAAGGATTGCTAAAAGATTTATTGCTACAAAAAACTCCATTGATATGAACCACCCTGAACGGAAAAAAAAAAAATCCCCGTGAATACAATTACGTAGCCCCACTCCTAAATAACAAGATTGTAGCTCTGCCATCTAGCGGTGAGTTTTGAAAACTGATGGCAATAGTGGCTGTGTTTTCTGCATTAAAACTTTAAAAAGTTAAATATTAAGTAAAACTAAGGGTGTGGAACATCACACAACTTTCTATTACACTATAATACTGATGTCAATTTGTGTCATTTACCGCTTTTATATTTTCATCATTCATTTAGAAAAAATGGACAGTTTGGCGATATTTTTTACCATTATTCTTGTAAGGGTCTTAAAAAAAAGAAAAAGAAGGGGGGGGGGGGGAGAAAAAAAAACTTAGCCAAATAGAAAATTTTGGCAATATACTTTTCAATAATTCTTATATTATCCTTTCTCATAAGTGAAACTTAGGAGAGGAGAAAAAATGTTTTTACGGGAATTTCAGAGGTGGGGATGTTTAAAACACCTTAAGAGGCATTACCACAGCGATTTTGGACAAAATTGTTAGAGCTGTTTTTTAGCAATTACTGAAAAATGTTATTTTTTTTCGATGGAAGCTACCTTATGCGCATGCGCGATTTTGACGAAAACATTAATGGTAGGTCCATGTGCCATCACCGACCCGCACACCAAATTTGAACATCGTAGGTCAATTCGTTCGTGAGTTATGCTGACCACAGTCACACGTACACAGACAGACATTTTTACTAGATCACTTTTGAAATCAGGATTTTCCAAATCGTGGAGATGTGAAAAATTAAAAAATCGATTTTTTTTATTTTTTTTTTGACCGAATACTATTATTTCATTATCCTAAAAGACACTAAATAAAGTATTAAATATTGAACTGGTGGCTCCGACTGGTTCAATATTTAATACTTTATTTCGTGTATTTTACTGGTTAAAAGTTCTACAATCTATCTGCTTTTGCGCCAATGTGGACTTGTACTATTAAATTTTCACTTACTGATTCTTTCGCAATTTGATTTTTGCTTCTACGTAAACAAATTTGCTTGTATTCATTAAAGTAATACATATGGGTTATTGAAATAAAAAACTAATTAACATGTTAACATTTGGGCTGTCAGAAGTAAAATTAGAGTTCAAATACTACTTGCATTGCACCTACGATGTTCAAATTTGGTATGCAAGTTGGTGATGACACAAGGACCTACCATTAAGGTTTTCGTCAAAATCGCACATGCGCCTAAGGTAGTTGCAATTGAAAAATTATTTTTCAATGATTGCTCATTAACGGCTCTAACGAGTTTGATCAAAATCGCTTTGGTAATGCCTCTTAAGGTGTTCTAAACATCCCCACCTCCAAAATTTACGTAAAAATGTTTTAATAGCGTAAAAAGTTGAAAAACGAATGACTTCAACACAGATTTCTCTTTTCTTGAACATAGCTTATCAACGATAATTTTTCTCCTCTCCTCAGTTTCACTTATAAGAAAGGATAATATAAGAGTTATCGAAAGTATACCAAAATTCCAATTTTGGAGATTTTTTTTTTTTTTTAAAATCCCATACAAGAATTATCGCATAAAATTTCGCCAAACTGTCCACTTTTACTAAATGAATGATAAAAATATAAATACGGTAGATGATGACACAAATCCACGTCAGTATTATAGTGTAATTAAAAGTTGTGTGATGTTCCATACCCCTATTTTTCTTTACTGAACATTACCACGCAAGTTCTTTCTTCCTGAAAAAAGTCGCGGAAGTAAACGACAAACATTTCTCTACGTATTTTCTTTGAGTGTTCCAGCAATCCTAGTCCTTCCGTGTTTATGTATCTTCTGGAATCAGTTAGCGACAGACATAAAACAAGATTTGAGAACGGGTTAACAAAAGGTTTCTGCATTCGGTGATTCAGACAATTTTGTGGGTGTCGTTGTTACGAACTACAGAAGAAGGGCGGGAGTGTGTTTTCTCTATATGATGTTTTTTCTTTCTTTTTTTTTCCGAACCACGCATGACCATGGTAGTGCAAGACAGGAGATCGCGATCAATTTAAAATGAAAGAAAGACAGTGAAAGAGTGTGCAAATAGTATTTTTAATCCAGGATGCCAGCCTGGAGGGTATTAGGGGTTTGGTCCATTGCTTCATTTCTGGATTTGTATGTAACCCTTTTTACTTGTGCCATCCCCACTGAAAAACTAGTGAACTGATTTCCAAAAAGAAGCAACTCTTTTAAGAGGCAATTTGTAAGTTCGGTTATTAGCCAGGTTAGAATTTTGACAGTGCACTGGGTAATATTGTATATTTACACGGTTTTTGTAATTTTTAATCATTTACTTCTATTTTTTTTCAGTGAAATTTTAAAATGTATTTATTTTTTGAAAATTGGAATGTTTCAAAGAACTCACATAATTAATAAATTATTTATTGAGAAAAAGAATTAGAATGTGGAATGTAGGCAATGTTATCGATTTCTTTTTTCATTTCTTTAATATGTAATTAATATAGTGTAATGAAAGTACTCTATTTGGTTAAAAAAATTCATCTATTTTTATTAAATCCTTTGGGAAATTGTATAGCTGACTCACGGGACATTTTGGCTCTTTTTTCTACTCGTAAACAGATAAGAATAATAAAATTAAGATGAATCTAATAGATATGTTTTTATTTTATATCATATATTACTTGGTGATAAAGTTATATGGAAAAATAATTATTTTAACTAGGTCAAATATGCATTTATATCGTCTGACGCGCGGGACATATATTAACATAGTGTAATGTAAGTATTGTTTTCAATAAAAAAAAAAATCGGATTTTTTTTTTCTTTTTTCTTTTTGGCAATTTTCAACGTTTTGGAACTTTCTGACTTCAAAAAAGTGACGCACAAAAAAATATCTGTCTGTGGGGTCAGTATAGCTCCCGAACGAATTGGCCTACGATATTCAAATTTGGTTTACAACCAAATTTTGTTCTATATACTACATACTATCAACATTCGGAATATTCACACTATTTCGCTAATGAAAAAGTTATCCAAACTGGTTGTCTTCTTCGGAATTGAATCGTTGTATGGAAACTTCAGCTATTTAGGCTCATATACCTCTTTGTTCTCTTTCGAAATGCGGGGGAGTGGAAGAAGGCGGTTCTGATTCATCCCAGGTGCAGCAGGCATTTACTTTCGGGTTATCCTCCATCGGGGATCTCCGTACGAAATGCGGAAGTGAGAAGGGGGGGGGGGGGTTGCGGTTGAAAGCGAACATCTGATTTCATGGTTTCATACCCCCTTCTATCTTATCCGAAGCATGGTGGACTGCTATTTATACTTATACTCACACTCCGGGTCGACGAAATGGAAGTTGAAGTATTCTGAGTATGTTTCTTGATGGTATATATATTGAGGTAATAGGTTAAATCTGGATTTTAGGTTTAGTAAGTACTATTCCGGATAGCATTTTCACAGGTTGAACAACTTGTGTAAACTTTCTAATTGAAAAGGATGCTAGGTTCAGAATGGTCGGATGCAACTTTCTAAATGCTTGAAAAATGTGTCCTATATCACAGTTGACAAGGTTTAAGTAATGTTTTCACGATCGAGCTTTCAATTAGTTTTATTTTGTAAAAGGTGTATAAACCTTTTCATAATAAGTTTGTTGACAAGGTTTACATTGTATAGTGTCAATCTAAAATCAATCTATTGGTAAGGTTGCCCATCGTAAGATTTTTTTGTTACCTAACTCTTTTCATGGAAGGAATTAGAGAGCTCTCCAAAGTGTCCACCGGAAATCTATAATGCAACTAGTGGTGTGGAACATCGTACAACTTTCAATTACATTTGCTTCATTTATATTTTCCATAGATTGGTGTAATTTACTGTTTTCATGTTTCTATTAATTAAAAAAATGCACAGTCTGGCAATGGTTTAGGCGATACTTAATACACTATACAAAAAAGAACATCGCCATTTGAAGATATGTTTTTCGATACATATCATTATGCTTTGTTGTAAGTGAAACAAAGAAGATAAAGTCATTAATGGACGATGCTCAAGAAAAGAGAACTCGCTGTGCTAAATATTTTTTTTTCCTTTTCTTTTACTCTTTTATCACAATTCTATGGAAATTTCGGTGATAGGGATGCTTAGACCATCTTAGAAGGCATTACCAAAGTGATTTTGATGAAATTCGTCAGAGATGTTTTTTGGCAATTGCTGAAAAACATAAATTTCTCAATGACAGCTACCTATTTAGACCAAAAATATAAGAGAAGTCCCATGACCATTTCAACTCTGTATACAAAAATTTAACTTCGTATAGGTCAATCCGTTCGGGAGTTTATGCTGGCTACAGATACAAGTACATACAGAAAGAATTTTTTTTTCTAGATCACTTTTTTAAAATCAGAATGTTCCGTAACGTAGAAAAATAAAAAATAATTTATTTTTTTTTACCTTAATTTTTTTTATCGAATTTAATACTTTCATTACTATGCTGATATATAAGAAATTGAAAATAATAAAATTGATTTACTAAATTGCTTCCAAAAAATGTATAGTTTGCAAGTTTTAGAAGAGTGCCTTTTTGTACAATTGAAATAAACTTACACTGCTAGGTAAAGAAGTATCATAATTCTATGTATGAGAAGACACAATATTAGAATTAGATATTTTATGTCTCAACTTATATTTTGCAAATTAATGAGAAGAAAAAAACCAAGAAAAACACACACACACGTTAAAGCATAATATTTTAACAGTAGTTAGGGTTTAACCTGTAACAGTAGTTCGTGTTCCTTATTTACAAATGGGCAGCATTTCTAAATAAAGCACTTTCCCGTCTTTCGATCTGTTCATGACTTTAAATGCTGAAAAGCTCACTTACCACATATGATCAATTTAAACTATTGTTTTCCAATCTGTGGTTCATGGACTACACTTGGTATTCGAGGCACATGTCCGACGAAGTTGTTGTTTATAAAGAAGTCTTAAACTTGGTAGGATTTTTATGGTCATATGTTTTTAGTTTGAACAGGGGAGATTTTAGTTTCAAGTGTCACAATTTTTTTCAAGCTTTGCATCAGCACCTGATATATAGCAAATAGAAACGTATGTAAAAGTGACACCGACTATCACAATTTAATTTGTTATCAAGGTGCTGAAAGATCTTCCAAATGATGCTACTTCTCATGAAAAGATACAGTTGTTTTGCCCGCAATCCTTACAGAAACTGTTCGATTTCAATCATCGTATCTATCTTTTTAAACATCTGGGTGTCAGAATAACAAACAGTATTAACTTATTCGGTGCTAAAGACGTTAAGTTACAGAGCCGCCAAATGATAAAATATTTATCAACAAACTAAGTTTCAGTTATCAGAGCGAAGTAAAACAGGATGGTACTTTAGGTGGGTGGGTTTAAATTAAATATTTCATTGCACAAGGGTACACGATGGCTGTAATGTTCTGAAGCATCATTACAACCAGATATAGAATTTCAAGTGCATGATACTTTCCGAGAGGACTTTCAAGGGGAAACTACCATGCGTTTGTACTTATTAGATAAACTTAATGTAGCAGCTTTAGTGTTCTGACGAAAGTTGGAACATTATACCGACATTTTATAAAAATTAATTTTTTTTTTTAATATTTTTTTTTTTTTATAAAAATTAGGTTTGTTAATATTGAGGTTTTTTTAATTAGTTTAAGAAAATTGAAATTTTTAAAGTTAGTTCTCATAAAAAAAGTACTATTACATATTATTTGGCATAACAATTCATTTTTAAAAAACAATGTGTTTTTATGGAAAAAACAAAACAAAACTTAAGGGTGTGGAAGATCGCACAATTTTCAATTACACTATAATACTGACGTGGATTTGTATCATTTACTTTTTATATTTTTATATTTTCATTATTCATTTTTCAAAAATGGCCAGTTTGGCGATATTTTTTACGTTAATTCTTGAATGAATCTTTTAGGGGGGGGGGGGAACTCTTTTTGCCAAAATGATGATTTTAGCGATATACTTTTCGATAATTTTTATATTATCCTTTCTTGTAAGTGAGACTGAAGTGAGGAGAAAAAAATATCGTCGACGAGGTATGCTCAAGGAAAGAGAACTCTGGGTTCAAGACATTCGTTTTCCAACTATTTACGCCATTAAAGCATTTTTACGGGAATTTCGGAGGTGGGGCTGTTTAGAACACCTTAAGAGGCTTACCACAGCGATTTTGAACAAAATTGTTAGAGCCGTTTTTTTGCAATTACTGAAAAACATGATTTTTTCAATGGCTGCTACCTTATGCGCATGCGTGATTTTGACGAATACCTTAATGGTAGGTCCCCGAGCCATCACTAACTCGCACACCAAATTTGAACATCGTAGGTCAATTTGTTCGGGAGTTATGCTGACCACACACACACACACACACACACACACACACACACACACACACACACACACACACACACACACACACACACACACACACACACACACACACACACACACACACACACACACACAACACACACACACACACAGAGAGAGAGAGAGAGAGAGAGAGAGAGAGAGAGAGAGAGAGAGAGAGAGAGAGAGAGAGAGAGAGAGAGAGAGAGAGAGAGAAAAGCGAACTACACGGTGGCAAAGGGGGCCACCGTCTCCATGTTCCACCATCAGCGGGGGCTAAGGTATCAATTAGCCCCCTCTCCAAAAATCTGTAAATATGTTTTTCGAATATAAAATATTGCGTAAAAACAATATTTTGTGACGTTCTAAGAAAAAAATCTCATAAAAATATAAAGTTAACTCAATATTTGTAAGCACCACTGACACTATACACTCCTCTCCTCATTATGCAGCGCTATTGTGCAATTTCTTTAATATATATATTTTAAAGTATTTATGTAATGATGAGATTTCCATTAATTATTATCGAGAATTATTCAAATTTTCTTTTTTCATTTTAGTGGTGCAATATCATAAAAATACTTTTTTGTAAAATAATGTCTGATACTGAAATACGTTATTTTTTAACGGTGAATTAACTGGTTAGTGCAATTACTTTTGGCATAAAATGTTTCTTAACTAATTTTTTACAGATAACTTTGTTACACAAGTCAAACACTTTGAGAAAAATTTATTTCGTGGTACGGAGGCAAGTTCAACTTAATCAGTAGGTAGATCATGGAAAAGTGGCGTTCAGAAATCTTGGGCCAATGCTCCCCCACTCATCGAATCTAGCCCCCCGTGGTAAAAATGAAAAGTTGGCGTCTATGAGCGCACACGCACGCTCGCACACACACACACACACCTTTTTTCTAGATCACTTTTTGAAATCAGGATGTTTCAAAACATGGAGAAATGTAAAAAAAAATCAAAATTTTGTTTGACGGAATACTCTACTTTCATTTTCCTTCGTATACATATGATGAGTAATTGAAAGTAAAAATGGGTTTTGTAAACTTTAAGAGTTCTTATGTACGTAGGCAGAAATATTACTAGAAGGATGCAGATGGCACCCAAGAGAGAGAAAAGTGGTTCTTTTTTTATTTTCAACTAGTTATCTTAATGACATTGTAATTAAAATATATATATATATATATATATATATATATATATATATATATATATATATATATATATATATATATATATATATATATATATATATATATATATATATATATATAAAATTTTTTATACGTAGAATATTTAAAGACCTGTATTATATTTCTATTTACAGTGAATCATACCACTTTTCACAATTCCTGGCACTTACCTGGTGGTATCCATGTTAGTTCTACTTATTATTATTCATAAAGTTTTAACAAAAAATAGTTTACATAAAATCAGTTTTCAAAAAAAATTAGTTTTTATAAAAATTAATTTTCATAGAAATTAATTTTAATGAAATTCTGATTCCTTAAAAATTTATTTTAATAACTATTTTTTTATAAAATTAGTTTTACAAACATTAGTTTTTGTAAATATTATTTTTAACAGAAATAAGTTTGCAAGATATTTGATTTTAATAACAATTAGTTTAAAAAAATTCCTTTTCATTTAAAACTGTTTTCCTCTAAATTATTTTACTTACAAATTAGTTTTATTAAAATTTTACTTTTATAAAAATTAGTTTTTTTTTCATTATATTAGTTATTTTCATAAAAATTTTTATTTTTAGAAAAATTAGTTATTTTTAGAAAAATTAGTTATTTTTAGAAAAATGAGTTATTTTTAGAAAAATGAGTTATTTTTAGAAAAATTAATTAGCTATTTTTAGAAAAATTAGTTATTTTAATAATTGAATTTTTTTTGACAAGCCTTACAACCATTATCACTACTTGTAAGCTAAGCACACTGTGAAAGAAACTAGCAATTAACTTGAGACTTTTTTTGAAGCATAAGTTTACTTTCTAAGAACTGAAATTTCTAACATTATTCCCTAAATAGTTCTCAGCATACTAAAAAATTTTTTTGATAATAAAACAACAACGAAAATCGTTTCAATTAGCTATTAAGAATCTGTAAAAACAATTTTCTTAGCTAATTTTCAACACACTATAATTGTCAAATATTACAAAAGGACGTGAAACATAGTTGAATTGCATGAATATCTTGTCCTAATAATTTCCGAGGATATGCACATAAATTGGATACAGGAATCATAAATTGGATAAAAACGCAAATTGGATAAAAGAATACAAACTTGTATGACAAATGTGAAATTTAGTTTCAATAAAAAATTCTGTGATTTTTTTTTCTGCTATCAGACTTGATAACATATAAAGAAGTTACAAGTACAAATTCTGCTGAAAAGTAGCAGAAACCAGTCCCACTACATGTATTTTTTTCTTACTATTGGAAATCTGTAACAATATTTACATTGATATAATTATCCGAAGCTCAATTTTGGAGAAAAACAACATAATGATGTAAAAATGAACTATATTAAAAATGGTTGTGTGCTGTTAAGAATCTGTAAAACTGTCTTCTCTGCTAGTAGACGCACCGTATAAGGAAGTAGCAAGTACAAATACACTATACGGATAATGTGATGAAATACATGAGATTCTTTTCCGGATTGCTGCTTTTTAGATTTATTGAAAAAAAAGCAATGAACATCGAAATTTCGTTAAAATAGTAAATTAGGAATTTATTTTACAGTTTAATCTATTAATAGTAGAATCCTGAAAAGAATGTGTAATAACTCGAACATAATTCCAAAATACACGATTATTTTAAAGTAATAATAATAATAATTATAATAATAACAACAACAATAGTAATAATAATAATAGTAATAATAATAATAATAGTAATAACAATAATAGTAATAATAGTAATAATAATAATAATAATAATAGACTAATAATAATAATAATGATAATAATAATAATAAGAAGAAGAAGAAGAAGATAAACATGTCAAAAACATCACAACATATTTTTTTTTGCCCTCTGTTCATTCTTATAAATGAAATATTTTAATTTTAAAACTGTGTATCAACATATAAAAACTTACAGTATAATTTATCGAGATTGGCTAATATCGGTAACAACGGCTGGTTTACAACCGTCCTTATCGGCGTTGACCAATGTCGATCGATATTGGCCAATGTTGTTGCGCTACTGGGTTATTTTCACAAATACTTTTGAGGGATAAAATGGAAGGTTAAAAAACAACATTTTTGTTTTCTCTAAAAAGACAAAGAGTTGTCTTAAAATAACAAAATTTACATTTAGATAAAATAAGAATTTTTTTTTTAGTGTGTGTTTTACGATATAAGAACACGTTGTTTAAAAAAGATACCTTATAAATTTGCTTTATTTGGTGTATTTTAAGAAATTTTAAAGAATTTACCTTTGATAAACATACACATAATCACCACTTTAAGTTTTTATTTACCTTCTTTTAAATAAATATTGTGATTAATTTTGTTATAATATATATTTATACATATAGTTTTGATAGTTAAAAAACATGTTGACCGCTTTAAAAAAAAAAAATATATATATATATATATATATATATATATATATATATATATATATATATATATATATATATATATATATATATATATATATATATATATATATATATATATATATATATATATATATATATATATATATATATATATATATATATATATATATATATATATATATATATATATATATATATATATATATATATATATATATATATATATATATATATATATATATATATATATATTCATTTGGTTTATTCACGTTTGAATTAGATGCTCCCCTCTACAAAATAATAATAATAATAATAATAAAGATAATAATAATAGTCTCTCTTGCTAGCGCAAAAATACGAACAATCCTTTCTAAGCATTTCATTAAATTTGTAACTATCTAAATAAATTATTGGCTTTAAGAAATGTAATTTTTATTACTCTTTTTGAAATCCACTTAAAAGAGCTAAAAATTAAGCTTTTGTACTTAATATAAAATCAAGGTCATCCTTTTCCTTTTGAGCCATTGCTAGTTGCCCAAGTTGACTGAATATCCAGAAAAACAATACTCATTTGTTAAAGAAAATAATACTTTTTCAATTTTTTCTTCTCGAAATTTGAGGATGTTGAAACACATTATACTTATTCATTTGAGATAGTCTTTTAAACTGCATAACGTTGTACGTAAAAAGGGAATATGATAAAATGACAAGTGGAATTATGAATGGATTTACCAAACCAAGGCAGCTGGTCATACAGAAAAATCGAATTTAAATCAAAATTAAAAGTTGAATATTCATTTAAAAATAGTATACAATACGCTGGGGGGCAGCGTTATTAGTTAGTGTACCACTTTTGCCCTGTTAATATCATTGGAAAGAAAGGGAGAAATGTAATCTAATGCAGTTTGAGAATGACCCCTCAAAGATCGAATTTGCATTAAAGTATTGATGATATCACGAGTTGTTTTGGATTTCCCGAATTCTTTTTATCCATTCAAAGTAAGATATTTATTGTAATGAAATTATAAAAGACATCTTTGTAAAAATGAATTTTATAAATTTGGTGAAACTAATTCTGCATTAATTGGTGGCAATGAAACAAATATTTTTGAATTCGAAGTGGCTTTAAATAAAAGTGTTGTGATTAAAAATAATACAAAACAGAACAAAGCTTAAAAACAATTATTATTGTTGCAAAGTTTCAAGTTTTGAAAATAATTATAATTACTGTAAGAATAATAATATTTTATCGTGCAATAAATCCTATATTTGAAATTTCGTAGCTTTGCATAGCTCTATGCGAAAAAATTACTCCTAAAGCATAAGTAATGTATGCAATTTTTAAAAAATGCTTTTAATTTAAAAAAGTTTAAAAGATGTGCATAAAAGCACTGAATATATATTATTATTGTAGGAAATGCTTTTTTCTGATTTACGAACTTGCATATGATCAGATGAAACAAAAGCCATTTTTGGCATGTTTACAAAAAATATCCATCAATTCAACTATCTAAATATTAAAACCAAATTTTGTTTTGTTTGTTTAAATGGATGTCTTCAGTTGTAACGAAATCCATTCTGAATGACTCTTTTTAAGTTATTGTTTTATTAATTATTAGTTTTATCATGCATTTTAATGAAAAAACATTGGAAGTCATATACTCACCAAAATTTTACAAATTCTACATTTTATATGGTCATAGAGCAATTTAAAATTTATATGGAATTCATTTTTAAGTTAATTAAAACTATTAAAGACACATATGAATATATCTTGTAATTATTGCGAAATCTAGAGTTCCAAGTTTGCTAAAATATGTCACCAAATTCACTAAAACATAAATAAGAGATTTTTTTAAACATAGTTTTGAGTTCTCATCAAAGAAAAGAAATATCCAGCCAACGTGTTTATCCCTTTTCCACATCTTGGAAAAGCAATGCCGAAAAATAATAACGGATGGATGGCAGATAAAGACGATAACCAATTTTTTGGGAGTAGAAGGGGAGTGTAAGAGGAAAGGAGAGAGGGGGGGGGGGGGATCGAGGGAGTGATGGCAAATTTTTCGAAATAGAGATAATAATTTAAAGCATTTGGCTTCTTAGGACAAAATTCTAAAAGCAAACTGCAATAAGAAATGTCATCAAGCAAATCGTTTTCCTTTTTCCAAAATTAGAAAATCGTTTGCGTCAAAACTCATAGGAAGTAAAAATGAACGAAGAATAATTTTAAAGCCAGAAGTATAAAAAAGTTCATTGCCAATTTTTTTAAAGAAATCGGACAAATCCTCGTTGAGAGTTCTCAAGATCGGTTTTAAGAAGAATTTTCTCCCGCCGAAAGTGTTTCCTCTATTCGAGATTAAGCAAGAAACGCTATACACAGTGAGATAAAACGGGAGGAGAAACGAAAGTGTTTGGAGAAAGGTCACGGTTTCAGAGTTCAATTCGCAGACCATCTTCCTTTCATTTCCGAACGCGCGATGGCGGTTCTTTCAAAGAAAGAAAAGGACGATCCTTTCTCCGCCCTGCGATTGGTCTAGCTAGGATTTGATTGACATGCGCGCCAAGCGGAGGATCCTCCCAAAGCGCCTTGCTGGAGGAGAAAACATTTTACTACGCCACAGCTGTGAACATATACCTCCTGCTCGCACGCGGAGAGAAGGGGCAAGGCAAAACCGATCGATGCTGCCTGATTGATTTTTAGTACCATTGAAAACCCCCCGCGAAAACATCTACACCAAACCAAGTCGCGGCAAGGAAAGAACACGGAGCAGAGGGGTGTTATGAGGAGGATATCGGCGAAGAAAAGGCAAAGTTAGGAAATGGTGAGTGTTTTTTTTTTTTTTTTTACTTTTGTCATTATCGTCTGCGATTCTTGTGTGCCTGCTTTAGCGCCTAGAATAGAGTGGAGGGTTTTTATAACTCGTCGTTTATCGGATCCTCTCGTCCGTCCTAGTTGTAGTGAGCCGAAGTCCTCCTTTTTAGCTGGATTCAAGTTACCCTCTAAGCCTAAATACGAAGGGTGTTGGGAGTTTATTTACAAATGCTGCGTAGGATAAGAGTTGCCGCAACGTTCGATTTGTAAACATTCCGTTTTCCTGCTTTTGTGTTGAGGGTGGGTGTATAGGTTTGACACATGTCTCCGTAGCGGTGCCCAAATATAGGGCGCCTAGTGGCCCTGGTATGATATTAGCCTTTTAAAAGGAGAGTGAACACGCCCGAATTACAATTGCACAGAAATTGATTAGGGTACGTTTTTTGTGGTAGTTGTTCTTGTAAAGGGTTGGGTTGATCGATGTCTTTTTTGTAGAAGAGTATTAAATATTGAAAGGTAAAATCACATTGTTTAGAAATCCTGACGATAATCAGCCGAGAGGTCGAACTATTTCCAATTCTTAAAAGAAATTGTCAATGTAAATTTTTTTGTTGGCAACATTAAATTTTTTGTTTGACAACAGGAATGCAATTTGATATTTTTTTTTAATGTTTTCTTAATGAGCTTATTTTTATGAAACGTTTTCATAATCTCCCAAGTTTTATGATTTTTGAATGATCTCCTTATCATCTATTAAATTGAATTATTTCGATTAATACTTTTTGCATTAAACATTTAATACATGTAACCACAAATTTTTTAATTTTTGTTCAGAGTTATAACCACAAGAGCTTAAATAAATTAATGCTTTTGTCTAAAGCAGTTAAATTTTTATTGTAAAATTAATAAGTATGAAGCAGTTAAATTTATACCATAAAATGAGAAAAATATTAGTTTGCAGTTATATTTATACTATAAAATGAAATGATGGGCTCTTCAATTTTTGTTAGTATTGTAGGTAAAGTAGATTAATTTGCCAATATTTCTCTCATATTGATATTTGTGTACATCTACATTATAAGCTCATGTTGCGTTTGAAAGAACTTTTGTGGCTTCCTTTAAAAAAAAATAAAAAAATCACATTGTAATTACTCGAGGTTCAAACCCTACTCGCAAATAAATGTATGGCTAGCATTCAAGAAGTCTTGCAATCGAGATTTATTCACTCTCTGCAGTTTCCAAAGTGAGCAGACGCAACAACAATCGTGACGCATTATTACCCGCTGGTTGTCTGTATGCTAGGTGGATATTCCTGGATTTTCTCCCACCCAGAGCATAATTGCAGAGGTGTTTCCCCATGAAATACATTATCTCTTCACACCAATGATGTTCTGGTATTGTATAGCTCATGAAACAGACAATCTGATTCAATCAACCTACTGAAGAATTTCAAAGCAAGCTTAAATGAATAGCGTAAAGAACTCGGTTAAGAGGTACAGGTTCATTATAGGGAATTAGCGATTGTTGTAACTTTGCTTGGTGCAAAACTAAATCTCTCAGTTTTAACACTTTTTACCGTTATAAAACTCTTTAGGAAGTGAGATTATAATTTCAAAATTATAATCTCAAAAATTATATTTTAAATAAAGCAATGAGCAATTGCCCAAAATATCCCATTATAACTTTCCAAAATCACCTTGTGGCTATGTTGAAAAATAAATGTCAGGGGTTGCATTTGCCCAAAAATTTATAATCTTTAAATTTTTGTTTCTCCCTAAAATTTATTAAATTGTGTATATTTGGCTAAGGGACAATTCCCGCATTTAATTTTTTTTTATTCAATTCTAAATGTTTCGGCTAAATGTATGGCCATAAACAAAAAAATTTCTGCTCAAAGCCCTTTTTATTTTTTAAAAATTTGCAACCAAAGTTCCTCTGTTAGACGTTGACAAGAAAACGATTTATTCGGCTCGAATGCAATGTGACGTCAAGAGATCCCAAACATCTTGGCTTGAAATGCAGCAGCAAAAACCAGTTTTGCAAGTTTCTCTCAAATCGCGCCAACCTATATGGGATATGGCAATGGTCTACTAAATCAACGCCAACTATTTGGCAGAAACCTTTTGATAACCATAGAAACAGAAGGATCTCTTGATGTCACTGATTTTGTTGAATGTTTTGATCAGACTGGTTTTGGGGCATTTTCTTTTCTTAATATTTAAATAGCTAATTTTTTTTAAAAAGAACTTTTGTTTAAATATTTGCAATTGGAAAGAAATTCTTCGTAAATACAAACTAATTTCACTCGTTTTTAAAAAATGCGAGAATTGTCCATTCCTAAAAACAATTAAAAATACAGAAAATTCTCAGATTTTCCTTCAAAACCTGCAAAAGAAAATCTAATATTCTTCCAGAGGAAAAAACATTTTCTGAAATTTTAATTATTGGCAAACTATTTTAAATTGTTGCTAACTCATGTGAGCTTAAGTTTTAAAGTTGAAGCAATTATTTGTTTTGAAGTACTACTTTGAATGTTGCTTAGAAATTAATTAAATGGATTGAATTAATTTTTTTGTCAAAATAATATAATTGTTTTATAACATTTATTTTGCTAAAAAGTTGTTTGTCTTAATTTTTTTTTTAATTGGTAGTTTTTTGCTGGTATTGAAACAAGCTTTGGAAAGAATATGTTTGTGTTAGTAGCTTTTGTCATTTTTTAAAGAAATGTCCCTAAATCTTTTGGAATTATTCCTAAACTTTTTGGGAATGTCCTTAAAATTTTTGGAATTATTACTAAAATCCCTACCTAAATTTTTTAGAAAACTCACTGTGTCTCCTGAAATGCTCAGAATTTTGTACTTTGACTTTTAAAGTAGTTGAATTATTTTGTATTTAAACGTTTTAAGGAACTCATTTTAATGATTTCAAGATTAATAATCACGGAACATATATCCGTAATATTTCAATAATGTTATATCCTTAATATTTTGTTTCAGTCTATTATAACTTTAATTCAATAACTTTAATGTATGCATCATTGTTACATTTATTTTATGTTCTAATTTGGTAATGCCAGTTTTCTAATATCAAGCAAATTTACTGGTACTGTTTTGACTTCAAAGAAGTTATCTTTTAATGTAGTAGTAAAATTCTCCCAACATTCATCTAATTCTAATTCGAATGATCTTCTTCATCTAATTCTCAACATTCAATCTAATTCGAATGAAATTGTGCTAATTGTTCTGGTTATGAGTATTTCATTATTTATGTTACTGGGACACTTTTTTAATTTAAGCATAATTTTTTTCATTTTTTTTAAATCCCTTATAAATTTGAAGATAGTTATAAAAAAGTATTTGATAAATCAGTTCCTTACTTACATCGTAAATGTTTAATTACAGTATTACCTAAAGAATTGTTATTGTATATTTTACGTTGTTTTTGGCACGTGATTCTAGGAGTTATATGAATTGACACGTCTCCTGGCATAGTTGTTCTTGGCACCATTCAATTATTTGTTTACTCCTCTTGAATTATTTTTGTTTATTTATATTTTTCTTAAACTGATAGTTCCTTCAAATCTGACACATTGAATTGAATTTAGTCATTTTGTATGTGTGGTGGGTAGTCAAATAGTAAAACTTTTTATCTGTTTAGTGAGTGAAAAATACTTTAGCTTACTTTTTCCATATAATCTTATTTTACAAATTACTTTTCCCATATCCCTATAACCAACTAAACAATCACACTGAACATAGTTAAAAATTTTTGGTTGGACCATTCCATTTCTAGTGTGAATATAGCTATTTTCATAAAACTAGCGCCAAGTTATGGCAATCATAGGTGATTTCCTTGTTAGTAAAAAATGGTGATTGCTACTATTTATTAGAATTAATTGCTTTGGCATAGAATCCGCATCGAAGTTGGAAGTCCAGCAAAACTTGCAAGTCTTGTCGTTATGACATGTAGGGATTGAACATTGTGAATGAATGCTTTCTGGTGAGAAGCGTTTACGGAATTTCACAAATTACAAATACATATTGGAAAAAAGGGAGATTTATTTTTATATAATTGACACCTGTCATCTTGGTTTGTTCATTTTGCAAGGACAAAACGAATTGGATACAGTGCATGCCTATATGTTTAACAATGTCACTTTTTACTCTATTCAATTTATTTGATTTCTTACAAACAGTCAAACAAATTTAATTTGTTTGATTTAAGTCATATTTAAGTTTATATTTTATTTAAATCAGATTTTTTATTGAAATTGCTTTTTTTCAGAATTTATTAACGTTAGCCGTGTAACTTGGTTGGGAAAAGCATATGCAACTAAAAGCGTTTCTCAGAGTTTGTGTATCGTGAGCATGTGCTTATTCTATGAAACAAATCGTTGATTTTCCCCCTTTATGCTAATTACAGGCACATCTATTATATGAATAAGTCTTTCAACTACATTTAAGTGAATTTTTCTGTGTAAATTTTATTTTAAATTAATTATTCACATTTTAAATTAATATCTTCTGAATTTTTTAAAAAACTTTTCTTTATTTTTGCAATATTTTTAGTATCAGGAGTGAAATTTGGTACCTAAAACACAAAACTGTATTCATGGTTAAAATTTTTTTTTTAATAATTTTGAATAAAATTACCATGAGGAACTTGCACAAGTGAGGAAAATGAATACTTTTTGTATTTTCCAGTGTTATCCAACGAAAATATTTGAGCAGTGCAATTATTTTTTATCTTTATGCTTTCAATTAATCGAAAATCGAGTTTGAAATTAGCCGAAATCAAAGCAAAAGTCACATGACCAAAAACACATAAAAAAACCATGACGTGGTTACGCAGAGATAAAGTCGCAAAACGAAGGAGAAACCTCGTCTAAAACAGGTTTTAGACTGGTTCATTATCGGCACGTTAACGTTTCAAGCAAAAGTGGTTTTTTCCCGCCAAATCGCAAAGTGAAAAACTAAATAATTTTTTAACTATCTATCCGAGCTCAAATTTTTGAAAGAATGGTATTGTTTTTCATGATTTTTTCTCTACTTTTATTTAAAAATAAAACCAAAAAACGTGAAAGTTCCTCATTAAAGGGAGTTGGTACCCTCTATACCGGGTAATGTTAATTTGGCATATTTCATGTACCTTTTCATCAGAAAGTAATTGACATAGATATTTAATATTTTTTCGGTGCATTTAGCGAACACTTGTCCTTCTACTGAAGTTAGCTTTGAATTATTATTCATTTACTTTTTATTTTTAAATGAATTATCGTGAAAGTCACTCAAATTTGTTAAAAATCCCAATTTTTTTTTGCCGAAATAGAACAAAACAAAAAATATTTTTAAAGAAACAGCAAAATCTCACTTCAATATGTATAGATGCATAAAAGGAACGTCTGGTAAAAAATTTAGGTAGATAGTTTGTGCAGTTTCTGAAAAAAAGGTACATAAGTAATGAAAAATGTAGTTTTGAGAAAAACGCATTTACTGTAAGAAAACTTTACTTACAGTTGTAGTTCCCAATTTTGTTTTCAAAAAATTATTAATAATACTTCTAATTAATGTATTATTAAAGAAAATAAGTATTTAAATTGTAAAAGTGTCAAAGTGTCTCTTAATTTTAATTCAGGATTTTTTTAAAAAATCATTTGATTTAAATCATTAGTACCACTAAAAGCACTTTGAAAGGGTGTTAGAAGCATTTCATAATTTTAGAGGAGAGATTGATCAAACAGGACCAAGCTTGACTTGGCTAAAAAAGTTTAAATTTCTCATTTATGTACATCCTTTAGAGGAGTAAAAATATTTTCTCATCCTCTTTCCCGAAATGAAAGTTTTTGTTTATAAAACTATTAGATGAATTTTCCAGATTTTTAAAAAAAAATAAATTACCAAACTTATAAAAAATTACTTAAATGTTATATCATACTCAAACTTTACAAAGTTGTAATTTCATGCTTTTTGATATATGATCAATATAGTAATGCAAAATATTAAAGTAATTTGGCTGAAGTTTAGGAAACTTTATTATTAATACAAAATATCTGGAACGTCATTTTAAAAAGTAGCTACTGTACATGAGGTAAGATAAAAAAAGAAATTACTTTCTTTATAAATCTAAAGCAACCAAATGCAATTTATTATAATTACCTTTCTGTCAATTTAGCAACCCAATTTTTTTTTTATATGAGACAATCAGCAAATTATAAATTTTTGACATTTGGGACATGTATTGGATGCTGAATCAAAATAGCTATTTGTGTTGATGTTCTGTATTATTTAGTATTTCTCGTATTTTATTATTTGTAACTGTATTGTGCATAATTTTGATCTTTGGATTCTTTTTCCCTCTCTAGGACAGCAATCTTTATCTTCAAACTTTTACCTAAAGGTGCAAATTAGATTGATGGGTTTTGAAGGATATCTTAGTAACTCTTATAAGGTAGGAAATTTTATTTTTTGCCTTATAATTGATTTTAAATGATGCCAAATATAGGCTGATTAATAGATGCATGATATCATCATTTATACCAAAAGCTTCACTTGTCAATTTTGCAAAACCTCAATTAGCTGCGAATTTTATAAAAAGCAATTTGAAAACATATTTGTCACATTGTTGTTACTTAACTGTATCTGTTGTTAGATTTTTATATCTGACCCATTTAAGCCTGTGTAATAACCACTTTTAAGTTGAAGGGCCATAGTATTTTAGCAGTTTGTTTACTGTAGGATGGCAACATAATGTGTTGATAGAAATGTCAGCAGCTGTTTAATTTCACATTAATTTTTAAAATCTTGTGTTGTTTATCCAATAGAAATGTTGCTCATTAACTTAAAAAAAAATGAAAGAAAAAGGGAGAAATATTACATGGGAAAAAATTCCTTATTTTATTAATTAAAAGACTTCTTTTAATTACTATATGGCTTCACACTAAACTTAAATTTAGTATTTACTTTTATAATTACAAATTATTAATGTAGTTTTTTAAGTACTTAAATTCCTTAATTTTAATTTATGAGATTATTTTTTTATTTGACAGCTTAAATGAACTTAATTGTTTATTTAACTAAATAATACACAGATCATACTTCATTTTTTTTAAAAGAAATTGCTTTATTTTACTAAAATATTGTAGTATGGTTGTTCAATAATTTATTTAGTATCATTTGACTCCGGCTAATTGGCAGAGGGGAAAGCACAGGTCAACTGGTTTGGACCATTTGCTGAGAGTAGAAAAGGTCATAATTATGATACCCTTAAATCAGCCAAACAATATGTGTTGTTATGTGTTATTTATTATTTAATTAGTAAAATTTACCACAACAAATTTATTTTTAACTAAGATACTTTGATACATTAAAATGACATTAGTTGTTTAATTTATTAAATAGTGTACTATTTTTTGCTCACATTTCATAAAAATATTGAAACTTATTGTTTAGTTAAATGTTAAATTTGGATTTATATATATATATACTAGCAGTATGGCCCAGTGCCCCGTGCTGCTGCGGACCCGTTGAAATACATAGAAGTTTACATTTAAGAAAAGTGAAACAGATGTAGCATAAGGTATTTGGTGATTTTTTTTTTTTCATTTAACGATTAGAAAAATTGCAAAAATTAAAAACATGGTAATTTAAAAAAAATTAAACCAATAATAATTATAAAATTAAGTTAAAATATAAATTATTAAGGTACTCTTCCGTTAGGCGGTCACCAGTTGGAGCCAAGTCTAAACGTTTACCCGTTTAAATGACGCCTAAATGCATCACCAATTCTAAACATTGGAATTATAAATTATTTGAAGGTTTTTGGTTTGGATTAGTTACGTCTGCAATTTGGCGGTTTTTATTTGGTACACGGCTAACAGAATAGTACAAAATTAAATAAAAATATAAATAACAAATTAAAATTTAAATGAACATAAAAACCGTTGCGAGAAACAGCATTTATCTATACAAAAAAATAAAATATTGTGAAAGAAATGTCTAATACTACATCTGTACCAAAAAAGTTCTATATTCTTCAAAAATTTTAGCACACAGAAAAAAGGTAGAACCCTGTTACCAACTTCGTAATCATGACCAAAATAAAGCGCCAAAGAAATAAAATCGATATAGTACTACACTTCTGGCGTAAATTGTAAAATATAGTCTGGTGTAATTAGTAAAACATGTACAATACAAAAAATGTATTCATATCTAGATTAGATAATATGGACCTTGATACACAGGAAAAAGACCACTATACAAATGAAAACAATCAAAAGAAGGAATTTTGATGTTCTGGGTTAAATACTAAAGGAAATGAATAAATATTTACATGGGAATACGAAGAAAAATTAACAAACGTCGAAATGATTTTAAAGTTTTCGGTGAATTTCAGTAATCTTAACTATTATGTTTACATTCTGAATACTTCATGCATTACGCTTTAATATGGCACATGCACGGAACGCCGATTGACAATAAATATATTTGGAAAATTATAATAATATTCAAACTGCTTTTCGAACAGACGATTGTAATACAGAAAAATAATCAGAAAAATAAAGGGGACACATTAAAATAACTTTTAGTTTTATTCTGATGTACTAAAAAAATATCGTTGCCATTCCAAGAATTTTTTTAAATTTTAATGAAAGCAACTTTTAATCAAATTTAAAGTTGTTCTCTACAATCTCCATGTACTAAAACTTCTATGTACCAATTTTTGTACTACTAGGTGTAAAACTGTGGATTTGTATAAGGTACAGACAACTCAGTTTTTTTATGATGTCTGATATGTAAAAGGGTTGGGTGCTTCCAAAAGTAAGCTGTAGTGCTGCAGAATCAAAAAGTAAAAACCTCTTATATACACCAGTTTAAGGAAGTTGGAGGAGAGACACTAGGTTTAGTTTTATAAATTTGCTGATCACAGTCACTTATTAACCAACAGAAATCATTCAGGTATCTTTTTAGGAAAAGTTTGTGTCTTATTACTGACCTTACACAACAATAAGTCTTAGGAAAAATGAAGAAAAAATATCTTTTACAAATAATTTATATTTAAGAAAAGGAAAATTCCATATCAAAGAAAATGAATCCTTTCTTAACTAAGGCTTTGCAATGCATTGGAATTCATTTCTTGGCATACTATTTTCTACATAAAATAGAATTTTAATAAATTATAAATTATTTTAAAAATAAGTTAAACATTCACAAAAGAGTGACATGTAAAAATCATTAGACAAAACATTATCAAGGATTTATTTAGGAAATTATTTTCTTTTATGTTATTCATCATGATAGAAGTGTAAGATGTTATAAACAGTGCTGAAAATGTAACAAATGTTCAATGTACATACAATATAATACAATAGTAATTGTTTGTTACATAGTACATGAAAAATTGCTTTTAGATTCATTAGTAATGCTGATAAATTGTTCAAAATAATATTTTTGAGGTTTAGAAATAAGTTGTTAAAGCACAAAACAAGTTTAAAATGTAGCCTATAGTTTAAGTTTAATTAATAATTTTGAATAGTTATAAATCATTAATATATCTATAAGATTAATGTAAAAACTAATTTTTGGTACTTATAAAATTTCAATAGTCTTTAATTATAAGATTTATTTTAAAATATGTTAGAACTTATTCTATCTCTAGTATTCATATAATTTTTCATTTACAAAAACATCACTCAGCCATGTTATGCCAAAAATGTAGATATTTCATTTAGTGAATTATTTTCTTAAAAAATAATAGAAAGTAAAAAATAAATAAATAAAATTTCAATTTTAAATTATTCTTTTAAAAAAAAAAACTGATTGTTTTTTTTTAGAAAAAAATCATGCTTTAAACCATGCCAACCCTGAATTAAAATGAAATAATGTAATTTTACCATTAAAACAAGAAATAAGTTCTAACCAAAACAAAAACAACAAATATTCCCTGAACCCTAAAACTGAACTCGGCACTTCCCAAGTGACCCTGAAGGAGATTGGAACGCCATATTCAATCCAGATTCAAAATGCTAACTGCACCGTGGAGCTGGCTCCTTATTTTTAGCCACCACTCGTTGTCTCTCTGTCTGGAGGCGACATCCCAAAATAACCAACGCATTCATACCACCTCCTTAAAAATAGACACCACGATACAGCACTTTAATGTCATTGCGAATGCTCCGTGGGAAATAGAAAAGATTGAATGCTGTCTCCACCCCCTCCTGTTTGATCACATGCTCTAGCGAGAAAGCTGTGAATGTTGGCTAATTCAGAGTTTGAGGATACCTGAAGTTCTGGTTATGTCACATCCCCACTTGGCTTGACTTGGATCTATCAGGGTCGGGAAGGTTAGACTGCCTTTTGTTGTCGTTTTCACCTGTTTGTTGTTATTACTGATGAAATAATATTGTGAATCCATTGCTAACTATTTTATGCTTGTACATTTTATAGTTTGTTCAATGAGATTTATTGAGTTGTACCCTAATGTTGTTTTGTAGTTTTTGAGCTCCAATTGTGGAAGATGTTCAATGGTAAAATCAAGTCTTTGATATAACTTTATTTCTCAAATAAAGGTATCTTAATAGATGTATTATGTAATATGTGCATAAGTATGATAAAATATGCAATGTATTAATAGTTTTTTTTAATAATTTTATTTTGACATTTAATTCAAAATTGTTGAATAAGGATTATTCAATTGAAGTATAACTGCTAAACACTGCAGAAATCCAGAGAGCTATCTACCTTTGAAAGACGTTATCTATGGGTTCAATACTTTTACAACTTAGCATGTTCTTTGCCGCCATATAAAAATATGACTTACTACTTTGCCGAACTGATATGCATTTTTGAGGAGGATAGCTTTTATTCCATTTGCTCTTAATTATCTCGGACTTCAAAATTTGAATTTATAAGAATACAAGCTTCCAGCCAAGTTCATGAAGATAGAGAGGCAAGATGTATCTGAATACAAGAGATTTTGATATTCATGCTGTGTAGCAAGTAACAAATTAAAAAAAAAGAAAAAGCATTTAGTTAAGTCAGATAATTTCTGCATGAACGTCTTCTTTGATCGAGCCAGGCTGATGGGTAGTCATGGAATGACACCACATCATTCGCTGGCATGTTATTGGTTGTTTTATTAAGATGCGGGCTTGGAACATTAAAAATATGGACATGTTGAAAGAATTTTATAAAGTTAATTACTACTTTTTTTTATTTGATCATGTTATGCCTCATTTTTGTAATGAATTGTTTTCATTGTTACAGTTATTAACTGCAATTAATTAATCCTTCTATGGATTAAAAGTACATTTAAATCTGTTCCTTTTTTTTTCATTTTTTTTTTTTTTTTCATTGTGATTTTACATACATAATAACTTTATTAAGAGGATTACGTACTTATATTTCAATTCTTATTAATCAATTTATTGAATTTAGAAAACTAAATAATTGAATATATAAATATTAAAATGCTGTTTGATCACTTTAATTTCGTGTGTTGGAAATAAAACATTGCTATTTTTATGAAAACCTGGCTTTTGTAATTTACAAACTTACTTGGTGTGAAAGGGTTTGAGGGAAACATACTGACCTTGTCTTCTTACCAAATTTTGGAAGTTTCACAGTAATAAGTGTTAAGAGGGCTCGTCCCTGCTCCATAGAACCCACCCTTCATTTTTTGGCCAGAATAATGAAAGTGTTGCTTTGAAACATGAATTTTTATACCAGGTATAACAACAATAGTAAAAGATCATTAACAAAATGCAAAGGAAAAATAATTGGTGCTTTTATCCCTTTATAGAGCCTTTTTTATCCTAGTTATGTTTTGTTAAAATATTTTTGGAGTTGAAATTGATTTATAAAAAGAAATTAATTTAGTTTATTATCTAAAATTAATTTTATTTTCAAAACCATATTTTTTTTGGGGGGGGGGGGGAGTATATTTTCCACTGCCCACTGGGAACTATTCAATGTTAGGCCATCTTATGTTTTGAATTTCTTTTTATAATGCATAAAAAAAAGTAATGAAGTTGGTGGGAAGTATACTTTCTATTGCTTTTTAAAGGGTTAAGTAATATTTTAAAAAGATTTTATTAGAAGCTAGCTTACATAAAAATTGGTTATATTCCCTTAAAATTTTATTAATAATCTTTTATTATTGCTGTGTTACACTTAGTAGAAAAATTTGTTTGTTTTAAAGTAATAGTTAGGCAAATATCGTAGCCAGAAAAAAAAGCATTAGGTCCATGGTTCAGGAACAAGACGAGGACCCCGTTTAATCCTTTTCATAATCATTCTTCCTTAAATTTATAACTTTGCTTACATTGGAGGTTACTTTTTTCTTCAAGAGATTTTGAAAGTGTTTTCTTTGTTTCAGATAATCTTTCATGCCCATTTCACAAACATTGCCTCTAATGGTAGCCTGTGGGACTCTCCTAAATTGTAACTCCTCATTTTCCAGCCCAGACTGCATGCCTCTGGTAAGTGCATTTACTCTTTGTATCCTCCTACATTGTGTTGTCTTTAGAGTGGGATGGTACAAGTAGGCAAAAAAAAGTTGGGGTTGCACCTACTTTTTGCTTATTTTATGGGAGGAAACCTGGTGAACTCTCAAATCTCATCCAAACAAATTGTGGTGAAACAATCTATTACTGCGGTTCCCTCTCCATTTCAATGACTGGTAAGTGCAATGGGAATCGAAGATAACCGTATATTAAGTGTGTACCTTATGTCTGAGCCATAGCTAGGGCTTAACTCAAAAATTTGTTTGTACATTAACCTAAGTGTCTAATAACAAAGCAAGCTGTACACCACTAACTTGGATCATCCTTTGAACCATCAGCATGGGTGCTGCCAGAAAGGTGCAAGGGGGTGCACTTGCAACCCCCGGATTTCGAAGATTAAAAACAATGGGGAGAAAATTGGTATGATTCAATGGAAAAAGAAATATGATATATGTTTTTAAGCATTCTATGAATAAGAAGTTGATTACATAACTATTAAAATATCTAATTGAAAAATCAAGGTTAAAACCAAATATGTACCAAATTGCGCCCCTTGGGTGCCAACTGCTCCTCCCTGGAAATAATTGTGCCGGCACCTATGACCATTACGTAAGTATTCCTTAATAATTATTAGTCCTAATTCAACGGATTTTCGCATGGGCACTTTGCCTTCTCAGATCTAAAAAATTAGTAGAAACAAAAGCAATTGTTTGATGGCCTGATGTAAGTTTTCTAGATTTTCTTTCCATTGATTCACAAATTAGGACAATTTTCCCTTGAAATTTCTTCCTGAAGGCCCCCCCCTTGACATTTAGACCATTTTCAGTTGTCCAGATCTTGTATCAATCTTTCATTCTTTTTGTATCTCTTGACCTCAACTCCTATTTACTTGCGAGTTCATTTATTAGCCCTACGGCTATTTACAAGTTTTCCGCAGCATGACTTTTGTGTTTTTTGAAAACCAGCACATTGGGAGTGCATTGAGATGGTGTTGCATCTTGTGACAGTATGTTAAGTATTGAGTGCAGTGTCATTTCTTAACAATTGAAAGAGAGGTTCACAACAATCTGTTTTCTTGCGTATAATTTGGAGTATGACACAAACACTGTTGGAGCAATGTCTTTGGTGGCATTTGTCACAGAAATTTATGTGTTGAATAGTGTCCTTCAGGGATGACAGTTTTCCTCCTTTTGGAAGATTTCCTCCTTTTTGGTTTTTTATGTAACATTTTCCTTCTTTGTCCCTGTTTTGAGGTGCCACATTTTTCTGATCTGAACCAGTTTTTCTTGCAAAAAGTATACTTTTCCTCATGTCTAAATAAAAGATTTTCCCTCTTAGCTCCCCTTTCCTCACAGATTACTTCACTAACTAGTAATATTTGAAATGTAATTATTATATAGTATGAAATGTAATTATTGTATAGTATATAGTCCTTCCTGAATACTTTTTTTGTTGAATTTTTGTGAATTCCTTCCGCAAGCTTTTTTAATGAATTCTTGGATTTCCTCCTTTTTGCTCTCTGATCATTCTCATCCTTGGTCCTTGAAATCATAAGTTTGTGACAGTGTGTTAAGCAAAGGTGCACACAAAGTGAGAATTCTAAAACGTAAAAATTTGATTACAGGTTGTAAAAAATGCATTTTGCCCATTGCACAATTGTTAGTCTAACATATACTCATCTTATTTGCAATAATGCATTTATGTTTGTTGCAAAAACAAGAAAATTAAGAGTTCAAAAAGATGCATAAAAACTTTGTGTTTAAGTCAGCATGTAAAATATAAAGCACAGACTGTTCAGTAGCTTTTAAATATGTCCATTTGAAGACAAACTAATAAAAAGCAATTTTGTTGCTTTTATGTATATAAATCTTGTAAAGCACATACAATTCCTTTGGAGCAGTTTTCTTCTTGTTAAAAAAAATTACGCTTGAAGAGTTCTTATGTGTATTAAAAGTTATTTATTTTAAGCTTGTGAAAAGCTTGTCAAGTTTAAAGGTATAGGAACTGACAAATAATAAATTGGAATATCATGAACATCTCGTAGCTATGGAACCATTTTGCTTTTCACAGTATTACTTTTATATTATTATTAACTGCGTTCTGTTTATTGTAAGAATTACATTTTTTTTTGTTCGTTGTGCCATATCAAAGTACTATTGGTTATTTTTTAGGATGGAGGGGGAATAAACACTTTTATGACTAAATAACTTTTTTCCAAAACAATAGTGCTTAAAATTTGTGCTGGAGGAATCGGTTCACTAAGAGAATAGTTGATTTAAAATCATTATCGATCATCGTCTGTCTTTATTACAAGCGCAAATATAAACACCAGTAGCATAGTCGAAGCTACTGGTGTCTATATTTGTATGTGTAATAAACGTTTCAGTGATACTCATTTTTGTTAGAAAATAATTTTTTTATTTAAAAGGTAATGTTTATGTGCTAGAAAAGGGTGGTATGTATCAATAATACAACTTACTGAAGTATTTGAAATACGTGTAGGATGGCAATGCATTCTAGACCAAATAACACATGCCCAGGCTTAAATACACAAAACTGCCCAAGCATCGATGGCCGTTTTGGCCTTATTGTGTTACTGTGTTAAACTTAGGTGAATACGTGTAATTTTTCCCCACTTGAATTTTAAATTTTGATAATTTTTAATTCAGTCATTTTGTTTCCTAAACTCAGTTTTTCAGTTTTCCTAAACTCAGTTTTTCAGTTTTCCTAAACTCAGTTTTTCAGTTTTCCTAAACTCATAATTTAATAAAAAATGCTATGTTTAAAGACATGTTTACTAGTATATATCTTCTGTATAAAACCGCTTATATCCTTGTGCAAGACAAGTAATATCTTATTAAAAAAAAATTGTATCCTGCTGTGTCATGTGTTTGTGGTGGTCATTTCATAACTGCAAAATTTTAGCTTGGCGTTAAAGGCTGCTTTTACTTGTTGTTTAGAGTTGCTATGTAGCATTGTAGATGCCTTGCTTCAGGATTAATTCAAGGTTAGTCATTGCATTTACCAAATGTCTCAAACTTTTTTTAAACCCACCAGATGGGCGCTGCGGCCTTGCATGCCAAAGGTGTCGGGTTCGGATTGTGGGTTAGGCATAGATGTTCGTTCTGGTTCGGAATCCACGTTAAGCTGTTAATCCCGCCTGATTAGACATCAGAGTGTAAAAAATAGGCCGTTGAGCGTATAAACAAAGCATCTTTTTCTATGTACATACATCATAAATTATAAAGCCAGAATCAATAGTGAGAAACTGAAATATTTATGCTATTTCCAAGGAAAGCAAATGCTTCAATCTAATGAGGTATTAATTAAAGATGTGGTTTATGAAAAAATATGAACAGTTTTGTTTACATTATTTAGGATCTATTATAAATTATGTAATGAGGTGATACTTATCAAATGAGGGAAAATTTTTGGGAAAAAAACAATGTATACATTTATTTAAAAATAATAAAAGTTAATTTCAAGGTTCTTAGTTTCCTATGAGTATTCAAAATGCTACTGTTTATTGAACTGGACTCTTTACTATTTTACAAAATTAAAAATAACTCAAATAGTTTCTTGATACGGCTGTCTTCTTTCATATTTTCAGTTGTAATAGTATAAAATCATAAGTTTAACTTTCAACTTTATAAGACTGTAGTTGACAAATGCAAAGATTATCTCCTCATGGAAGAATTTTGCTGGAAAGACTCAGCAAGCTTTTTTTTTTAAATTGAATTTTTGTCAAGCCTTTTAAGAAAACCCTCTAATGCCTCAAAGAAAAAGGGGGAAAGGCTCGTCTGATTTAACTGGTGGATTCTCGAAAGACATAAATTATAAAAAAACCCTGCTAGATGTCTCCAAGGAAAATGTATTATTGTCATCTGATTCTTAAAACCTCATACATTTCCACGAACATATTTCCATCAGCTGCAACTTTTTTCATTTCGATAAAGTTTAAGAAATTTAATAGGTGACAATGAACACAATAGTTATAATAGTAGATAGCTTTGTGATGTAAAATGGTGGAACACTTGTCTCAAAATTTAACTTTACATTATGACGAGTAGTAACCGAATTTCTACCTTTTTTTAAAAAGTCAATGAAATGCTGTTCCACTTCCACTACACACATACTACTTTACGGATTTAGAAGGAGCATACCAAAACGGGAATTATTATAGTGTTTTACAATGCATGCTTGATGGTGCATAAATGGACTGATTATACCATTCTAAGTCTATAACTATAATCTGGTGACACCCCAACGGGCAGATCAGAACACTTGCCATATCCTATTCTAGTCTGGAATATTCAGTGGATACACATTTTGTGTATTACTTACTCATATCAAATGTGTAGGATTCCATGCAGGATTAATGAAATATAAAGCACTTTTTCTTCTTCCATCTAGTCTGCGAAATTTCGCTGGCTCGGTGTGGCATTTCGATCCCTTTGGGTCTGGCCCTTTTCTTACCCATGTTTCACCTGTTGATCCGTCCGATTTCATTCGTTTTGTGGATTTTGGTTTCTTTCCAGTACAAAACAACGTTAACTCTATCGTCATTATGACGTCATACCTCAGAGGATTGACCTGAACACTTAAATTTTTTTTAAATGACTAAACTGGATCTTTTGTGGGCGGAATATATATATATAGGACTTGTTTTTTTCCTGAATGGTTGTAATGTTTAAATTTTCTTTTGTGTGTGTGTGAAAAATGTGGTGTGTGTTTTCAGATTTACGGTTTTTCACTTACGATTCATTTTTAAATTAGGTGGATCGAATTAAATTCAGTCATTCAAACACTTTCGGCTTTTACGTACGTTATATTTCAGACAATGTAGTTGAAATTACCAGCTTCATACTTTTTATAGCTTGAATTTTTGCGAATGCATGAAATTTTTGCGTGTAAAAATTATTCAAGTTCTTGAAGCATGGAAAGTCGGTAAGATTTGGCAAGAATATTCTACCATTTAGTTACCCTAGACTTCGAATTTACAAACAAGAAAACTCAATATTTTTAATTTGTTCTACAATAATGTAGCTGCCTTTCTCGAAAATAACTATATCCTGAATTTAAAAGAAGAAGCGCTGATACGGTTTTTAAACCTCTTCACTCAATGATTTGTCACTTTATGCTTTCAGCAAGATGAATGTGCAAGACACAAGGGTGTTATTTTGTTTCTTTTTTTTTTTTTTTTTTTTTTTTTTTTTTTGCATTTCAATCCTGTTCTCAATCCCAATCCATCCGTCTTCCTATTTATCCTCTGCAGTGGATCAACTGCAATTACACCTTCCAAAGTTGTCCCGGAATAGCACATTCGCTAGCGGCCTTCGCAACATTTGACATTTATAATTTCGACTGTTCCCCCAGCGGTTACGTCATTCCCGCCTGCCACGCTTCCATGCATTCGTCCCCCTCACATCTCACAATGCTCATACCTACTCGGATCTTAATTTTGGAAAGTACCACTCGTAATCGAGAACATTATTATTAGAAGTAATGAAAAGTAAGGGGTGGTATTGCCTTTGCGGAGCGGCGACCTCCACGTTTACTGACTTCCTCAATGGGAAATTGCAATATCGAGTTTTAACGGTACATTAATGAAATGTTTCGGTTTTTTAAGTCATTTTTGACTTTTTCCAAAATATTTTTTTAAAAAACCATTGTGATTTTTTTTATGAAGTATTTAGTGTCAAGTGATTTTAATGGAAGGGAACTGTTTACAATACTTACTTTTTTTTTTTTTTTTTTTTTTGATGCCGACTTTGCAGTTTTTCGCCTTACTTCTGACACTCAATTGTTGTCACTGAGTGTTATTGAAAGCTCGTAATTCATACTTTGAGAATATACAAAATAGAGTAAATCGGTTATCTAAAAAAAGTTTCCTTTTATTAATTGTAATTTCGATGGCTTTTAATAAACTTCCTTTATTCGATAATTAATAAACTGACTCGTTTTAATCATTTTGTACACCGGTTAAAAAAAAAAAAAAAAAAAAATGTTGAATTTTTATTTGCTTGATTTTGGAACAAATTCGAAAGTAAAAATTATCTTCTTGCACTTTTCCATAAATTAGTGCAACTGAAGATCCTTTGGTAAGTTATCACGTCATCGTTCCAATATTATTTACGTTAAGTTGTTTGCCGGCCTTTTCTTTTAAATTTTTACCTTTTACTCTACTACAGTATTGTAATAAGAAACTTGTACAAAGTCTCTGTCCATCCGTTTGTCGTAGGTCCACATTCTTGGGCAAATATATAAATGTCACAAACTAGGGATGCACCGAATAGTGATTTTGGCCGAATACCGAATAACAAATATTCGGCCAATGGACAAGCTGAATACCGAATATTCGGCCGGCCGAATATCTGATGTATTGCTTCCTATAAAATTTGCCTTAATTACCACTTTACATAATAAAAAAAAAAAGGATATTTTTTTTTCATGAAAACATGGATGATAATTGTCTTGGCATGGAAAGGTAGGTTGCATGACAAAAATAATTGTTCTCGTATCTTATAAGTTTTGACATTTTTTAAATATCGTATAAAGAAAATTCAATCATATTTCTATGGAGTGGTATTCTGCAATAATAATAAATTGGCAACTAATCGATAAAAAGTATTCGGCCAAACACAATATTCGTATTAATGGCCGAATACCGAATATTCTGTTCATCCCTTTCACAAACACGTGCAAGATCTCAAATGAGAGATCTCGTTGGGATGAGTTGATCAAAAGAAAGACTGTTCTGTTTAGATGCATCATAATAATGCCACCCTGTGCAAACATAAATTGTAAGAATGGTCATAAAGTACCACCGTCATATTTCCCCCATCTATTCGGCATCTACGAAATCCACTCCACGTGGCATTTTCCCCACGCTTCGCAATTTTCTAATTGGCAGCACGGAGGTTTTGGATCCTTCTCTCTTTGTTGCATCATAACACAGTGGGTCCATCCGAAGTTTTGGCATTTCATGCAGATTTTCGGCGGTGGCAGCCCTTCAAAGGTAGATAACCTCTCTGTTGACAGTCGGTTTCCGATAAAGCGGGGTTGAGTCAGTAGCCTTGGGTAACGTCCAAGCAACAATGGCGGTGGCTGCCAAATGTATCGGCCAAGAAGTTACCATCTGTTCCAGTGTTGTGTGTTGGCCTTCTGCAACAAGTGGCTGAGAGGGGAAGGTTTTCTGGCACATTTGGGCGCCTCTTCGAATTATGGAAGAACCTACTACTTGCTTTGGCTTCGAAAACGTCAACACACGATTTTAAGTGGATTTTTTTTTTTTTTTTTTTTTTGCTTTCTACTTGCTGCTATTTTATTTATTTATTTTGCACTACCTTTCGGATTTCCTTGATTGCATTTCAACAATTGAAAGCATTTTTTTTTTTTTTAATTTTGGGATAGTGGACATTGGACATTGAAAGTCAGCATATTGGTTGGAATCTGATTTGACACTTTTGGCTTCGAGGCTATTTCGATACCAGTTACTTCGTTCGATTTTTCAAGGAAACCTTCCTAAAAACGTCTGTGATGATAGGAACATATACTTCTTACTCAATACAGTTAACAAAAAAAAAAAAAAAAAAAAAAAAATCGATGGTTTCTATTAATTTTTCTCTTGTAAATGTTTTGTATTTTAACAAAAATTAAGTGAACATTTTTAATCTTAGGTAGTTCTAGAAAGGATTGCAAGTGGATCGAAAAATAGTATTCAAATAAATAAGTACGGTGGACCTATTCAACATGAAAATCTCTTGCATTTTTTTTTCATCCTCATCGCTGAAGTATCTTGCTTCTAATTCTGGGATTGTCATGCAACGTACCCAAGCAAGATAGAAAAGGTGAAATCTTTTTTTACTGCTGAGCTGCCCCAAGATTTTACAAGATGGTGATCGCTTTACAGCTTCATTCTTTCTTACACTATGGCGAAGATTACGATTTCTTTTTTATGTTTTGTATTCCTAGAATTTTAACAATTTAAGTCATTTAATTATCAATTATAATTATACTGAAAACAATTCATTATTTGTTGCTAACCCGAGAGGATTATCAGTTTTTTAGGCCTTCTAAACACTAAAATCTCATAGTCATGTTGAAATGAAAGTTTGACTGTTATTTACGTAACAAATTAATTTCAAATTTAATCTAAACTATAAAACAATTTCGTTCATTTTGTTTATCTGTCTGAAAGGGCCATTATACATGTTCGCATTTCAAATCTCGGTGTTGCGAAATTTACACAGTATTCCGTTTAAGATTTTTGTGTCAACGCCCCCATTTTCAAAACGATCTGCCAATTTACTCAAAATTGAATGCGATCATCATCGAAGGGTTTGTTTTTTGAATCCGAATACGCTATTTAATGTAAAAAAAAAAAAAAAAAAATTAATTGAGTGCTCAAATACATAATAGGCTGTGGTCCGGTTAACTGAACTTTGCGTATTTTGAATGTGACATCAAAAATGTAATGACCTATCATTAGTATGGTCAATAGTTTAATCAGTCTTAAATAAAAAATTTAATGTTTTGTTTTGAAACCACCGACTCTATTTCTGCCACTTATTAAGTGCTTAACACAGCCAAATACGTCTCGTAATTTTGAGCATCTAGAAGAATACGAGATCGAAATCTTCTAATGTAAACTCCTCTCTCCGACCCCACCACCCCAACGAGAGGGCATTGAGGCCACGACAGATTTAATGTGCACCAGCCCCCATTAGGTACACACCGATATTTGGCGGACCAAGGACAGAACCCACAAACCTCCTGTTATGAGCTCGATACTCTACCGAATTATCTATCGGGAGCCCCTTTAATTTTTTAAAAACATAGTTTACACTTAGTTTTGCTATTAAAAATGCTGAAAATATTTAAGTTTAGTTGCAGGTATTATAAAATTAATATTTTGCAATTTTGTTCTAAAAATGGATGTCATAAATGAATTGTGCAACTAGTTGGGAAAGTAATACTTTTTCAAACGAGATAAAATGCTTATTTGACGAGTGCTTTATCACGAGTCAAATAATTTACTGAGTTTGAAAAAGTACTTTCACGCGTGTTGCATACAATATTTTTTATAATCACGTGCAAAAAAAAAATTTCATACATATATTTATTAATGTTGGCAACTCCAGTGCATGAATTTCTTTTGAAAATATGTAATTTCAATACCAAGACTATAATATAATATTTGAGCCCGAGGCGTGCGAGAAAGGACTTTTTCACGCTAGTGCGAAAGAGTTACTTTTCCGCGTTCCTCGCGATAAAGTATAATTTTTTGCACGTTGTTAAAAAATTCATTTAAACATGCTATGTTTTATAAGTTAACGTAACAAAACTGTGTAAGTACTTTTAAGTGAGAATCAGGGGCGTAGCCAGAATTTTTTTTTTTTGGCAGGGGATATAAATTTATAATTCAACAAATTCTAACAATATTTTTTTTTAATTATTGCTGAATACATTCCGGTAATTTTTTCTACTGGTGTTTAGAGATTTAAAAACATTTTAAATAAATTTAACACTTACGTAAAGAAAAAAAAAATTCTTTCTTTGATTTTTTGCATTCTAATAGCAAACAGAAAAATTTCGAGAGGGGATATATCCCCATATTCCTCCCCCTGGCTACGCGCCTGGTGAGGATCAAACGAACATCGATCTTGTTTTATTTTAAGCCTTTTTGCTAATTCACTGTAATGGAGATAATTTACTCAGCCTAAACAGTGAACTCTCTTAATAACCGAAAAAGTAGACCCTTGAAATTTATATTTTAAAAACTGATAGCGGTAGAATGTGCTATTACTTTTTCTAAAACTTGGGAAATGTTTACTTTTTGATGAAAATAAAAAATAGTAACTAACCTTTGATTTGGCTAAGCCATTTGTTGCACCGTTAATATAAGAACAGAAATATGCTGAATTCAAATCAGGCAAACCTTTTATAATAAACCAGCTCGGTACTTTAAATCCTGAGGAAAACCCGGCAGATATACCGGTAATAATTCTTGTTATTAATAATTTTAAAGTTTACCGGGTTTGTATAGAAAAAGCTTTTGTAGAATCCAAGAGCCATCAACTAGAAAAATGTCATATATAACTAAAATTTTTGTGTTAACTACAGTGAAATTGTCCTAGTCTTGGAACAACATCACAGTTTGGATAATTAGGATTAATAAAACCCAATTCCTTTAATTTTTTAACCTTGTTATAGAAGTTTATATCTCCCTAACGGCCTAACTTTTTTGTAATCTCCAAAGGCGCTGGTAAAAGTATCTCTAACAAGCCGGTAAAGGCGTTCTTTCCTAATAAATTAGTGTTTTCTACTGTACATTAACCAACAAATTGCATTCAAATGCAGCGGATTAGCGCATTTTATGGGACGTTTCTCAGCAACGACTCCAAAGCTTGTCATTCCTTTATTATGTATATTTTTAGCCTCCACGTAGGCACTGTGTGTGAGAGAGAGAGAGTCTTATTTTTTGACATTGAAGGATATTTTTTTTTGTAGTGACAATTTTTAGAACTCGTAGTAGCAAAAGCAAACAGGCATTTGAAGAATGATTTTTCTCGTTCTCTACTCTCCGCCATCACAAACCGATTTTTTTTTTTTTAGTATGGAATTATTATAATTATTGGAGGGGATGATGTTCAGTGATCTAGTATACCCAGTTAATACTTTGCGGCACAGATTTTAATCGTTGATATCTTTCCTCCCCTGAAGTGGTATACTAGTAGCTGTAGTTGTGCTGGCTTCTAGATCAAATGGCCATCTGCTCGATCCCGAGGTAAGAAGGTTTGTTAATTGACTGGTCGATTTGACCGTAGTTCGGAATCTATTATAAATTGTAGGTCTTTATCCGATCCTTCATTTAAATAAAAGTTTCACACGATTAATTTGCGGAAGAAGTAGCTATTCATGTGAAAGTTTCTATTTCTTGGTAGAGGAAATGTGGCTGTCTTCGAAGAACATATCGTATGGTCCCGAATATATTTAGAAATGAGGAATCAATAAGAAAAACATTTGGTCTTGTGATAGCCCAAAGTGACTTTTAACACCATTTCTACATACACATAAACACTTATGATAGATTTTGTAAGCCAACTAAATTTTGGTATACCTTATTAAGGATCTTCAATTTGTGCTTTTCCTCCATGCTTGTTTTTGACTAACTGTTTTACATACAGCTATAACTTCCGGTCGAAATTAAAACAGACGAGCTCGTGATCTTTTTGCATACTAACGGAAGAGAGGGATATTGGGGACTTATTATTTCTATCCATTATTCTTTACCTTTAAATAAGGATAGTCAACGTAAAAAAAAATGTTAAAATGAGGTATGTGCATTGTTGTAAAGATTTTTTTTTTTTTTTTTTTTAAAGTTTTAACTGTTAGAAATTCTAAATTTGAAGGTATATTATTTTCATATTTATAATATTGCAATTTTATATAAGCAGAGATGAAACTGATACTCATACTTTTCTGTGACTTGTTTCTCAAAACTGAATTACTTGTCCTTGTTTCAAATTTCAAAATTTTGTTTAATTAGTTATGTTTTTTGACAGTTCTTTTCTAAATCGTTGCAACTGTTTTAACACATTTTTGACCGGCTGTCTGGACTCGTCACGCCCCATGAAATCGAAATTTCCAACGTGTTCCAATAACCTAGAAAACCCAGATTATGGTCTTTCAAGAGAAATATTTGTATAGAAACTTACTACAACTCCAAACACAAAGTCTTGAAAAAGGGGTATAGGGTTAGAGTTTTCTATCTTTGTACTAGTCTCAGTTAAGCATTTAAGATTAAGTGTGCTTTGCTCTAAAGCAGATGACCCACGTAGACCACCTAATGGCCATCAAAGTCGCTGACTTGCACATCCGCTCGCTAGACCAAACACCGTACTCTGCCGGATATTGGAGAGATACAGTAATTAACGATGTGTCGAAAGGAGTAAAAGCACACTCAACACTGAACGGGACAAGACCAACGTCGTAGAAGACGTTTTTTTCTTCTTCCTTTCCAACCGCGTGACTATCATCTATTTTTAGACTTTATCCTAGGTGTTCGCAAGGGAAAATCGTGCTGAGCGATGCTGTTTTCAGTTCTGCATCCCCCCACTGAGCAGATTTTTTATTCTTTTTTTTCCCTTTGCCATACGGTGTTCCAGTCATTTTAAACTTTAGAATGTTTTTTTTTTCCGGCGAACATTCCTTTCACTTTCAATAAAGTACGTGTTTCACATTCTAAATCACCCTAATTTGATTTTTTTATTGATGATATCTAATTTTGAAGTTGTTTTTTTGCAGCTGTGTAAATACGTAAAATTTTAATATGGGTATTTTCTGTAATCTCCTTTTTTACGCTTTGGATATTCAATTATAATTCAGTTATTATAAAGTTTAGTAATCTACTATGCAAATTTTCTTAAGCTGCAAGAATAGTTTTTGCATGATCAAGAGTTGCTCTTAGCATAAGGAAAAATTAATAATTCATTATGTTTTTCTAACTTGTAAATAAAAACTATTTTATTTTCATTAAATTAAAGTTAAACTCCAATAATTTAAATTAATTAAATATTAATCAATACAAATCAAGATTGAACAACGTTTAGAAATATCGATATAAACTTAATTCTACTGCTGGGGTCCCAAACGCAAATTTTACTTTTTGAACTATTTGGTCAGTTGTGTATGATCATGAGCACTCCCAGGATAGTGCAAGGGGCTTACACTTGCACCCCCCCCCCCCTGGATTTGGAAAATTAGAAATAATGTGAAGAAAAGGGTATTATTCACTGGAAATAGCTGGAGAATATAGGTTTTAAAATATTCAATGAATAAGAAATTTAATATGTAACTATTAATTAAAATTTCATTAAGATAACTAATTGAAAAAAATCAAGAGTGAAAGATTAAAATTAACCGCATTGCACCCCCCCCCCCCTCTGTAATTAATTATTTCTGCCGGCGTGTTTGTTGTTTGAGAGCTTGAGGTTTCCAGTCCTTAGCACCCGTGTAAACGCTTCATGCCAATCACTGAAGCCAGTTTTTCACTGGCGCTCCAGTAGTTGACAGGTCTAGTTGATCAACCTTATTGTATTTGCTGGCAAGTCAACTCCCATCACCCGTGCTCTTCTGTAACTGACTCGTGGCATTATACCCGCTAAATACTTGGATTGTTCCAATTGCTGTCACTGTGTAAACGAGAAACTTACATTCCAATCAACGCTGGACCTACCAATCATCTTACCAGCTGGCATGCCAGCCACTGGGAACATACAAATCAACCTTATGGAGTATTTTAAGATTCTGGGGCGTGTAGGGAAGTTTTTTAGGTCTTAAATCACGTCAAATAGCTGTGTGACAACTTCAAACTTCTTCAGTGTACTTTGTAAAAACATGCATCTTGAGGTTCCTTTCTGGATGTTCTTTGTCTGATATGATTCAGGGATATCGTGGATGGAATCCAAGACGTCTTTTGTTTTTGATCATACTGGGGTTTCGGGGCAGTAGATTCATTACTCGATTATACAACTTCTACTGTTAGGCGCGAGGATTGCGATTGCTAATATTATTATTAATGTCAGTTTGGTAATTAGCATTATCTAGGTGTGCCTTCTTGACCATGAGATTGTAACATCTGTTTGACTCGCAATGATAGCAGCATCCGTAAATAAGACTTCATTGGATTTTGCAGGTTATTTTTATTTTCAATTACCCATATGTATACATAGGGTAATGAAGTATAGCACAGGGTAGTTGAAAAAAAGCATTTTTTCATGTTTTGGCACATCCTGATTTCAAAAAAGTGATCTAGAACAAATATCTGTTTGTGTGTATGTATGTGTGTCTGTGGTCGGCCCGAACAAATTGACTTACGATGTTCAAATTTGGGATGAGGGTTAGTGATGGCCATAGGACCTACCATTAAGGTTTTCGTCAAAATCGCGCATGCGCATAAAGTAGCTGCCATTGAAAAAATCATGTTTTTCAATTATTGCAAAAAAAAACCCGGCTCCAACGATTTTGATAAAAATCGCTGTGGTAATGCCTCTTAAGGTGTTCTAAACATCCTCACCTCCGAAATTCCCGTAAAAATGTTTTAGTGGCGTAAAAAGTTAAAAAACGAATGCTTTCAACACAGAGTTCTCTTGCCTTGAGCATACCTCATCAAGGATCGTTTTTTCTTCTCACCTCAGTTTCTCTTATAGCAAAGGATAATATAAGGATTATCTAAAAGTATATCGCCAAAATCACAATTTCGGCGAAGTTTTTTTTTTCCCTCCTTAGACCCTTATAAGAATTATTGCAAAAAATATCGCCAAACTGACCATTTCCTCTAAATGAATGATGAAAATATAAAAACGGTAAATGACATAAAATCCACGTCAGTATTATAGTGTAATTGAAAGTTGTGCGATGTTCCACTCCCCTAGTTTATAGAGCGAGACATTCTAAAAAACAGATATTGCTATTTAAATGTTAACACAATAAGTAAACTCTTACAGCCTCTATTTTAGAAATGAGTTGAGGCGATTGTGATCATCTATTGTCAAGCTTCCTGACGAGTTTTTTTTTAAAGTATTTTCTCCCTTTCGAGACGCAAATGCAGCTCCTCTTTGAAACACCTCCCTACATCCCATTTGACACTTCGACCACTCTCAGTAGCCCAGATCCTGCTTTGATAATGTTCCTTCGTAGTAATGGCGTTATACAGCTTGTGTGTGCCAAAAAATCTGTAAACCAAGCAATTCAAAGTAGTTTAATGTGATAGGTCACATTTCTGAACTAAATTTTTTTAAATATTGTGATTTTTATGTTGCGATTGCTGAGTGGTTAAGGTATTGATTTCATGTGTGAAACGAGGTGGGTTAGACCCCTGACGGTTTGCTCTACCCTTTGCTACTGATGCCCACTCCCATTTTTTTCCGGATTTTCCCCCAGGAAGCACAAGTGCCTCCTCGAAGCGCAAGTGCGGGTACATTCTCTTTGGTTGGATTATCGCAATGCGTTCCCTTATGAAAAGTCGTATAGTAATGATGTTTGAGTGTAGCTCTTGCGAAAAGAAAAGTCCAATATAACTTGCCAGCCCAAAAATAATCTCAAAATTTTTTCTTTCGATGGAAAATGAAAAAATACCAAAAACTTTCTTAGGCTTGAGAAGAAAAAAAAATCTCCAGGAATTTTCTTCAAGGCAAAGAAAAATCCAAGAATTTTCTCCTGCGTATAATTTCCAGGAACATTCTTTCAAATACATGGCAGAGAAAGACAACTTGATGTTTTCTTCCCATGAAAATTCGTTGGTATCTTCGGAAGAGAGTAGTTTTCTCTAACGTAGAAATCGCTTGTTGATTGCCAAGCGGCTCACTATTTTTTGGAGGATGGAGGGAGGAACTACTGATCTAATCTTGGATTATATATTGCGTAAGTAAAATCCTAAGGCTATTGTAAATTGCGTGCTTATCTTTATACCAAAAATATCTTTTATAACAGCTCATAAAAAATTTAAATGGCGAAAGTAGCACTTAGCCGCGAGGAGTGCTGGAAAGAAGTACTTTTCCGCACTTCTCTTACTACTTACCTAAATTCATTGATTAGAGTTGCCAACATTAATAAATATATCTATTAAAAATATTTTTTGCGTGCGATTATAAAAAATATTGTATGCAACACGTGGGAATATACTTTTTCAAACTCGGTAAATTATTTGACTCGTTCTGTCACATTCGTCAAATAAGCATTTTACCTGTTTGAAAAGTATTACTTTCCCAACTCGTTGCATAAATAACTAGTTTCAATTTTGAGTGAGAGACTCATTTTTTGAAAATTAAATTGAAAATACATCAATTTGCCTAGTGGTTTTGAACCATATACCTTTCGATCACTAGCTTGTCATTTCAGCCACTGCACCACTGAGACTCGTATGTTTCCTCCTCAAAATGATAAGAAATGTTACTTTTCGGAATAAAATACTTTCACAGACGTATTTCTTTCGCGTGTGCATCCGCGAAATAAGTGCTAGACATTCATATAAATTAAGTTCGCTTAACAAAATAGTTCAGAACTGAAATTACGAATTTTAACGCTCTGTCTCTTAAGTAGAAAGTGGTAATAAAGCGGATATTCTAAAATTTGGAGTCAATTTTCAAGGACTGTTGCATAATTATATATAATTATTCCCAAGAAAACACGGCCATAGCTTAGTGTCCATCTGTCATATCACTATAGCCTCTTAAAAACATATGAGCATAACAAAAGCCTCTACAAAATGTTATCTTAAAAAAAAAAAAAAAAAAAAAAAAAAAAAAAAAAAAACCACTATGCGTTATATATATAAAAAAATCCCATCAAGCATATTGGTCATCCGTAAAACGTTAAGAAACACCAGCTTTGGTTTGGTGCCTACCTGATGGTTGTGTGGTTAGCAGCCTGACCTTGCATGTTAAATGTGCCGGGTTGGAATCTTGGGTTAGGCATGGATGTTTATTATGGTTCGGAATTGTGTTAAGCTATAGATTCGTTGTTGAGCCTACCAATCAACCATAAGCCAAGCGGCTGCGGTTGAGGGTTGGCGGAGGAACACTACCGCGTTTCAAGTTGTTAAAACGACTTCTTCCATTGTTAATTGGATGAGTTTTGAGTTTTCTGGAGCTTTGCTTGTACCAAACTACAACAGCTGGTGTTTCAAAATATTTCAGTTCGGAAATGTGGAGCGTCTACTATCTACCCATTTATCTGAGTAATAATAAAAAAAATGAGGACACTACGGCTGTGTAAGAAACTCGTCCCTTAAAAACTAAAAAAAAAACCAAAAAAAAAAACGGTGGCATCGGCTCGCTTTTTTCCACACCTACGTAAATCTGACGTTTCTATTTTGGTCTTTACTGAAAGTCAAAACAATCTTATTCCATGCTGCTTTTTTTACTTCTAAGTAGAGCAACAATTGAAAGATATCTGTGTAAAATTCCCCGTTTCATGTGTATTGAATGGACTCTTCATTCAAGCTTAATATAGGTCACTGAATGTGCAATGCAAAATATGCATTTTTGTTTCTAAGTCAGCCGCCAGCAAAAAGTGTTCTTACTGTTTGGGGTGTTCTTTGAATTTTATTTAGGGAGGAAAGGTGAGTATTGTCGCTGTAGTGTCTAAGCTACAAATCTTGCTCTCTTTGTTGCCATAATTTATAAAAAGTATATATTTTTTTTGGAAAAAAAAGAGTAATAAAAATTACGTAATTTAAAATGTAAATAACTTTTTTTTTTTCAATCAAGTTACGCGCCATTTTGACTTGTCGCCCTCCCCCTATAATTCCATCTTCCCGTGTTACACTTAGTCATGCCCCCTCTAAAATTACGCCTTGTTGCTGTCACCCTATCTCCTCCTAAAAAAAGTTGTCTTACCATCTCCCTCTGTTTCTAATTTTTGTTTAAAATTATGGAATTATTTTAACTCAAATAGGATTAAGTCCGACTTATTTTGCTGATAAACTTTTATTAATGTAATTTTTGACCAACTGATCTATTCAAATGATTGAAATTAAAATTTTATTTCAAATTTTAACGGAACGTTTCCCATTTATTGGTCTGCTCCGAACTTTTGACCAATTTCAAACGTTATAAAAAAAACAGAACATTTCAAACGTATGCTGCCCTCAGCTCTTGCGCCCAGTATTTAATAATTGGAATTAATATGAATGGAATAGCATTACCCATTAGTTACAAAATTGGGAATCTATTTTAAAAAGTGCGTATTGTGTTTCTGTGAGTGTCTAAAAGGTAAAATCCTAGTGTACGTTACACGCTTTTCGCGATTTTGAAAAATGTCGCCAACTCCTGCACGTTTGATAAAAATTATGGTGTTTAGTTTCAGTAGCCACTATAGTTTCAGTATTACCAGGAACTCAAATTTTGAAGGTGTTATGTCTGTCAGTGTTTCAGAAACTTTTCTTCAGTGATATTTGTTTTGATCATATGTATGATATTAACTACTAACGTTGTCGATACTGGTGAAAATATAAAACTCTGCATTTGAAGGTTGATTTATACGACGCTCAATCTTGCAAATAATTGAAGTCAATCAATTAAAAAAAATAAGTAACTAATTAAACGCGGGTGTAAACAAATATCGTGTTAAGCATTGTCATTCAAATTATCGAAAACCAGTGCTGTAGTAGAGGCCATCGATATAGATAAACAACTGGATAGACTACTTAACGCTGGGAAAATGAAGCCGTTGCCAGATACAATTGGTGGGATAAAAAATACGGATATCCGAGGATTGAAAATTAAGTTTTGGGTTGTACACAGCAGAAATGTCAATAATAGACCTTAATTAGTAATAATATGCCAAAAAAAAATATACTGTAACACTTTACAAGGTTTTTCGCATTTCCATCCAACTATAAAAATGAACTGTGATTGGTTAATCATCCCACCAGCTTCGCAAAGCTTTCCAATCCCCGGCGCGTTTTTCTCTTTGCAATTGACAATGGAGCAGTCTATCCAGTTGTTTATCTATATCGATGGTAGAGGCATGTTTAGTAGCAAATTAGATGAATTTTTTTGTTTCCACTTTTGACTTGCATCTACCCTTTACAAATGAAATCGTGATAAAAAAAATTCGGTTCAATAGTTTACGAAAAGTGACTGTGACACATCCGTTTTACTTATTGTATATTATTCTATGTTCGAAGAAAAAGTGCGTCCAATGGAAGCCAAATTTTATTCAAATTTGCCTTTGATCCTCAATTATCTAAATAATGCCTTGCTTGCGGCGTAAAAAATCAAACGCAATCAAAACAATCCCAGTAATACTTGTTAAAGGTTACTGTCCTCTGATGATAAGCGAAGCTTAATTTATAAGTAATATGCTACTCCAATAATCATAAGATGCGATTATTGTTCCGCTTCGACGATTGAACAAACTTCAACTTTAATTACAAAAATGCACAGGTTTGGAATGTTTTTAATCAATTGATAAGTGAAACATGGATATAATTATGGAATTATAGTAATCCAAAGCGACATCCACCAAAACATCACTCGCACGTAATCAAATCATGCAAATATAGCCAGCTGTCAATTGCTTTTTTTTTTCTCTTGACGAAATCTCCACTCGATTCCGATCCACTATTGACATAAAATACATTCCTTTCATATTCCTCTACTTTGTTTCAACAACATAGTGGAAACATACAAATGGACGCATTTTTTGCAACTGTTTGGCACGGAAATGGACGCCACCAGAAAGACGCAGGGCCTTCTAGGTTTTGAAAATTAAAAAGAAAAGTTGGTGGGAAGCGGTTACATTCACAGTACAAAAGCTGCGCTTCAGATAAAATTGAATTTCTAAGTATTTATTTATGTAACAAAATTAAAGCAGAAGCATGAAAATCAAAGTAATATTTTTTAGAAATCAAGGTGAATTGGTCCATAACTTTAGTTGGACTTAACAACACTTTTTACTTTCAATTACCCATATGTATACTGGACAATAAAAGTATAGTATTCATTCAAAGGAAAAAAAAAATTTTTTTTTTGCAATTCACCACGTTTTAGAACATCCTAATTTCAAAAAAGTAATATAGAAAAAATGTTTGTTTGTTTGTACGTGGTCGGCATAACTCCCGAACAAATTGACCTACAATGTTCAAATTTGGTATGAGGGTGGTATTAGTGGCGGCCATGGGACCTACCATCTAGGTTTTTGTCAAAATCGCGCATGCGCATAAGGTAGCTGCCATTGAAAAAATCATGTTTTTCAGTAATTGCTAAAAACGGCTCTAACGATTTTGTTCAAAATCGCTGTGGTAATGCCTCTTAAGGTGTTTTAAACATCCCCACCGAAATTCCCGTAAAAATGCTTTAATGACGTAAAAAGTTATAAAACGAATGCCTTTAACACAGAGTTCTCTTTCCTTGAGCATACCCCATCAACTATCGTTTTTTCTTATCTCCTCAGTTTGACTTATAATTAAGGATAATATTAGAATTATTGAAAAGTATATCGCCAAAATCACTATTTTGGCGGAGCTTTTTTTTTTTTTTTAAAGATCCCATATAAGAAGTATCGCAAAAAATATCGCCAAAACTCTCTAGTTTTGCTACATGAATGATGAAAATATAAAAATGCTAAATGACACAAATCCACTTCAGTATTATAGTGTAATTAAAAGTTATGCGATGTTCCACACCCCTAGTTATACTTAACTTAACAACCCTTTTGTATCCTCTGTACTGATGTTTTCTTAAACAACTAGGGGGCTCCGCCCCCTGCTCGCTGAAGCTCGCCAACCCCCTGGATTTCTATGCAATCCCCTTGGCTCGCTTTGCTCGCCTCAAAGTGAAGCATTTAAAATATCTCCTAGCAAAAAGCTATTCCAACTGCATAATGCCATGAAATCGAAAACGTTTTGTTATTTATGGCCAGAATACTTGCCACGTCATTATCCTACTGCTGTCGAGAAACGTTAAGCAGGGACAGTGTGGCAACGTAGTAGAAAGTGCTTGGAAAACAACAAAAATAAACAGTATCGTAGATATATTTAAAAAAAGATCAGTTACTTCATTGAACAATTAAAATTTACAGGCTGATATCGTATGAAGCGCTAAAATAATTAAAGTTGTTTATCGAAATTTCTTAACGAAGCTATTATACGTTCGCATAATCTTTTTTGCGATACTTAGAAAATAAAATAAAACAGTGAAAGGCCAATTATCCGGCATTCAACCAACAGGATTTTTTTTTAAATCAAATTTTGCGAAAAAATTAGCCCTATTTCGCCAAAAGTTTTTTATTTATTTCATATGAGATTTTGAAGTTGAGCGGGTGGTTTTATTCGCTATTTTGATAGTTTTCAATTCGTAATAGCTGAATTTGCACTGATTAGATATGAATATAGGTTCAGATTTACTGCACAATGCCTCTAGCGACTTTTTGAAAGTTGGCGATTTAGCGCTGAATGCAACCCGGCGACCTCCGGAACATGTTCCAGCAAATAACTTTTCCGAAAAGTCTGGTATATCCGGAATTCTAATCCAAAAGAAATGTACTCATCTTGGATCTATTTATTCTTGCATCATCATAACTATTAAATCAATACGTTTTAAATAGGCAATAATTTCTATCTGTCGACTGTAATAAGAAAAACAAAATATAGCGAATCCAAGTTGTTGCTGTTGCCAGATGTATTAGTCAAATTTTAAAAGATATATTGTGATTGGCTGGATTGCTGAATTTGGGAATACGTGCATAAAGTACATTTAGAAGATTTGTTTGAAGTCATTGCCATTCTGCTCACAGAAATACAGCCGAATTTGGACGTTACGCAAGAGAATTATATATAGAGATATTTAATTATATGGAATAAAGTTAATCACTAACACAATCTACAGTCTTTCTATTTAATCTTTTTCGAAATAGAAAGATTCCTTACCACAGCGTTATTTTTTAATCTTTATTTAGGTTTCTAACAATTAGAAATTTTAAATTTGCTAACCTGAAGTCGTAAAAGTAGATTAAATACTTGCAATTTATTTTTAATATTGAACATTTCCGAAACAAGATAAAGTTGCGACATTTGCGCACATTACCAGCGTTGTAGCGTTAAAAAATTTTTTACCGGTAAACAAACTTCCCGATCGTAGCGCTAACCCCAACTGTTGCCGGGTTTTTTAAGTCTAAAATGTAAATTCACAATATTTTACATAATTTACCATACAAAAAAAAAAAAAAAAAATACAAAAAAATACAAAAAAACGTAAATACTCTTAATTTAACGTATTTAATTTCTCACCAATTTATATCACAATACATGCCTAAAGATTTATGAGTTATTATTAATTAGTTTAAAAAAAAAAAAGTGGCGGTAGGCCTCACCGGCCCCACTACACCCTTGTCTTTGACAGTTTTAACCAAATTATCGATATTTTCAAGCGACTCATATTAATAAATATTAAAAATACCTCCGAAACCGCTTTAAAAAAGTAATGGTATTATTTTGAGATCCGGTACGCATACCGGCTCTCAGATAAGTACCGGTACGACATACCGGCCCCACTACACCCCTGCACATAACTTGCTAACTGAACGTTCTAAAAATATCCCTTTATTATATCATTCGCACCGTTGTTATCTCAATTAGGTCTACAGCAAAGAAGGCTGCGATATTTGCGTACAGCAACGAAAAATCTTCAAGGTCGTCCGTAAATGATGCTTCATCTTTTTCTTTCGTCTCTTACTTTCTTTTTTTACAATTTCTGAGACTTTCGCAGAAGAAGATCCACCTCCCCCCGCTGGTCTGCGCATACGTACGTTTCAATTTCAATATTTCAGAAAATTGACAGCCGCGGAAGAAGCGAAGCGATAAGAAACCGAAAGCCAAACGATACTTTACTCCGTCACGTGACTCGCACCCAGTCGTCCTTCCCCGCTTCCGCATTGGCGCCCAGAGATAAAGATGAGGGGGGAGACGGGGGGGCGGTCGACCTTGGGCTATCCCGTTCCCTCTCGCGAAGTAGTTCCTGGTGTCCAGCAGCAGTAATAGTAGCCGTTGTCTGGTCTTTTCATCATGCTCGCATCCGAAGGCCAAATGCAGTTTATTTTATTGTTTTCTTTCCCGAGTTCCATACCTGTTGTTTTTCTGTTACGTCGCCATTATGCAGAAGCGTCATGTCGAACCACTCAGCTTTGAGATATTCTATAGCCTTTTTTTTTTATCTTTCTAGTTATTGCACCTGTACTGCGCTTGAATGAGGGAGAGTCGGTATTAGTTCATCGCGTTCATTTATTCCTATTTGTGGGTATTTAATTGGCGTGATCATTTGCTGCCTTTGATTTCAATCTCTGGCGATTGAACCTTTTGATTGGATTATATAAGTGATGTGCTTTTTGGCTACAAAAAAGGAAGGCCATTGGTTTAGTAAGATGACGGAATCAACTTACCCAGCAAATGAAAGTTTATTAATCTGCTGTAATGGCTGAGAAGTACTGGGACGTAAAATTGGCCCCTTGATTTTAGGTTTATGGCGGCTCAAATATTCAATAAAATCATTAATCATATTTTAATAATTATTGTTAATGCTAAAAGATTTCTAATAATTTATTGAATAATTAATTGCAATTATTAAACAGTTTTATTAATTACTATATTTTATTATTTATATATAATTTTAATTATTAGATAGTTTTATTTATAAATTAATTTTAATAGTTGTTATAATTCTGGTGGGAGTAATTGGGATTTGAATGCAAAAAACGTTAAGCAAAGCAACTTCTGATATCGAAAAAAATATTAGAAAACTAAAAAAAACTAGGGGTGTGAAACATCGCATAGCTTTCAATTACACTATAATACAGATATATGGATTTGTGTCATTTATCATTTTTATATTTTCCTCATTCATTTAGCAAAAATGCCCAGTTTGGCGATATTTTTTGTGGTAATTCTTGTATAGGTCATTAAAAATAAAATCTTCCAAAAAGGGGATTTTGGTGATATACTTCTCGATAATTCTTATATTATCCTTTCTTATAAGTGAAACTGGAAAGAGAAGAAAAACGATCTTTGATGAGGTATGCTCAAGGAAAGAGAACTCTGTATTAAAGGCATTCATTTTTAAACTTTTTACGCCACTAAAGGATTATTTCTATGGGATTTTTGGAGGTAGGAATGTTTAGAGCACCTTTAGAGGCATTACCATGGTGATTTCGAACAAAATCATTAGAGCCGTTTTTTAGCAATTACCGAAAAACACGATTTTTTCAGTGGCATCAATCTTATGTGCATGCACGATTTTCATGAAAACCTTAATGGTAGGTCCAGGTCTGGTCCATGTGCTACCACCAACCCGCACACCATATTTGAACATCGTAGGTAAATTTTTTCGATAGTTATGCTATCCTTGTACCCACAGAAATCTTTTCATGATCACTTTTTTGAAATCAGGATGCTCCTAAACGTGGAGAAATGTAAAAAAACAAAAAATTTCAATGAGTAATTGAAAGTAAAAAAAAAAAAAAAACTTTCGTATCGGACCAGCCCAATTCTGCAGATACTGACCAGTCCAGTGATTACACCAGACAACTCTATGGCCAGTCTGACCCTGTGAAATGGTCATTGTCATATGTATTTTTTAAATTTTAATGTATTCTGTAGACTAACTGCCTCTTTTTTCTTTGCAACTTAATTTAATATGTGTAGTTAAAAAGGGTAGAAGATTTATAGGTATTGGGTTCAAAGCCTCTGAAAGCCAATATTTTTCTTTCTTGAAATGCTTCTTTTTTTAGGCAACCTTTTAAAAGTAATAGAATCTATAACCTCAATTGGGAGTTCTTACCCACGGTCTTATATTTTAACTATTGTATAGAGGTTTAGCTATGAGGATTTTTCACGTTTTTTGGTTTTATTTTGAAATGAAAGTTGAGAAAAATTCATGAATAACAATACCATTCTTTCAAAAATTTGAGCTCGGATAGATAGTTAAAAAATATATTTAGTTTTTCAATTTGCGATTTGGCGGGAAAAAGCTACTTTTGTGTGTGACGTCATTGCGCAGATGGTGAACCAGTCTAATAACCTGTTATAGACGAGGAGGGAGTGAGGTTCCTCCTCAGATTTTTGACGGTATCTCTGCGCAACTACGTCAAGGTTTTTTTTTGTGTTTTTGGTCATGTGACTTTTGCTTTGATTTCAGCTAATTTGAAACTCGATTTTTAATTAATTGAAAGCATAAAAATAAAAAATAAATGCACTGCTCAAATATATTCGTTGGATAACACTCGAAAATACAAAAAATATTTATTTTTCTCTCTTGTGCAAGTTCCTCATTAAAAAATTAGTCTCGTTTGCAAAATTCTTTACTGCTTCCAAATTTATTTAATTTTTTTGTATCTGAATAAATTAAAAAAATATATATATAATCTCAAACACATGACAAAACACAAGAGAGATGAGTAGAGTGGACTGCTAACGCTGTTCTTAAATACCAATTTAAAATCAGTGTCCGCAGCGCCCCCTGTTATCTCATTCGAAATACGGAACAATCGGAATGCACAGTAAGCAAAGGGTTGCGCACACCAAGTGTTACAATCTCAGTTGCATCAAGCTTTTGTTGATGTTAGTTGTTCCCCCACCTTTATATTAAGTAACACATTTTGTGGTTACTTGCTCTGTTAAAACACCTTTTGCCTTTGATATATACTATATTGGTGAAACATATCCTGATATTTTCCTAAAGGAAGAGAAAAATTGATGATGAAAATTGTAAATATAAAAAAAAGTAGACTGAATTTTATACATTAATGTAAAATTTAAAAAAAAAAAAAATGGATTACTGACATGTTTTCTTATAATTTTCATACCATAAAAACAGCACATAAATATTTGTAGTTAAGAGCTCATATTGGTACTACTTGTATTTATTTTGTGGATTTTTAAAAATTTTGCCATTCCGATTATTGAATGTTTGGCTCTTAGCACAAAAAAGTCTGCCAACTCCTGCTATTGCTATATCTTATTCATATCCCTTCAGAGTGGCCACAGAACCTGGAAATCAGGGAAATGTCAGGAAGCTTTTTGATTCTGGAAATGTCAGGGAACTTTTTAAAATTTCACGAAAATCATGGAAATTTTCAGGCATGTTTTCCCGTTCTTACGTATTTTGATGTCACTTACCCGAAAATTTGTTGTAGTAATCATTAGAAGTTTAATGTTATAGAATAATTTAAACTTATCGTTACTACCAAAGCTATTTTTAAAAAATTGGCATGTTATCTCTTTAGCATACATGTTATGTTCGATCAGGGTGTCTACAGATCTGGAAAAATTAAGGAAATGTGAAAAAAAAAAAAGTTTACCGTAAAATCAGTTAATTTTTTAGAAATCTGTCAGGGAATTATCAGGGAACTTTTTTTCCTGAGTTTTGTGGTCACACTGCCCTTGGATGAGAAAGTACAGAGTCACACCAAGTACCAATTTTCGTTTTCAGTTTACTGTTGAATATTATATGTTATGTTGTTAGTAGAAGACCCTTCCAACTTGTTTTTCTGTTTTCAGGATGAATTCCATCCATTCATTGAGGCTCTGCTGCCTCATGTCAAAGCCTTCTCATACACATGGTTCAATCTGCAGGCGGCTAAAAGGAAGTACTTCAAAAAGCACGAGAAGCGCATGAGTCTGGAAGAAGAGCGCAGGTGCAAGGAGGAACTGCAGGTAACATAATGGACAATTCCCGCATTTTTTAAAAACGATTGAAATTAGTTTATATTACTGAAAAATTTCTTCCCAATTCCAAATGTTCAAACAAAAGTTCTTAAAAACAAATTAGTTATTTAAATATTAGGAAACGAAATTGTGTCGAAACCCCTTCCGATTGCAATCCGATCAAAATGATCTGCTATAGCTGTAACGTCAAAACATCCTTCTGTTTCTATGGTTATCGTGAGGTTTCTGCCAAATAGTTGGTGTTGGTTTGGTAGACAGTTGTCTTATCCCGCACAGGTTGGCGCAATTTGCAAGAAACTTGAAAAACTGGTTTCCGCTTCTGCGTTTCAAACCAAGTTATTTCAGATCAAGTGATGTCGCATTCAATTTGAGTCGGACGAATCGATTTTCCCATCAAAACCAACAAGCAAACTTCAGTTGCAAATTAAAAAAAAGAAAAAGCGCAGTGAGCAGAAATTTTTGTGTTTATGGCCTTTTTAACAATCAAAACCCATTCACAAATTAAACCAATCCACTGTTATTTTGCACTACAGAGATCTTCTTTTATATATGTCGTACATGTTAACTTCAATTTTGTTTGTGGTGGGTGCAAATCTGCAAAGGCCCAATTAACCTCCTTACCATCATCCAGTCTGGCTGAAACTTAGCAAGTAGATTCGTTGTCAATGACAATGCATATTATCAAGTTTTGGAGGTTGTCACTAAAAGGCCACTTTTACATATGTTTCTGTTGTCACTTTGGAGGACTAATTAAACCACTTTCCATCATCCATTCAAACTGCAACTTGGTAGATAGACTCGTCTATGATTTGGGGGTAAAAAAGAGTTAGTTCATGCCACGGAATTGTTGGTTTTCTTCATGTTGAAAAACACTATAGAAAGTCTTCTATTAAATAATCTTGCTTAAATAAGTTGCAATAGCACAAAAAAGGACATTGATTTACTAGAAAAAGTTCAACACAGAGCAACAAAGATAATTCAGGGTACTTTGGGCATGGTATATGAGGATAGATTGAAAAAATTAAACATGTATACACTACAGGAAAGAAGAGCAAGCAGGGATTTGATCTAGTTGTTTAAATTCATTGCACATGGTGAAGTTAAGGGTTTTGAATTTGTCACTGACAATAAGACATGAGGAAATGGGTGCAAATTGTTCAAATCTCAATTTAATAAGGAAGGGCAAAAACACTATTTTTATGAGCGTAAAGAGTTTTAAGAAACAGATATGCACTGGGGGATCATTAATTGGCAATAATTGGATTACACTGGCTAGGTAACTTATATTTTGTGCTACAAAACTTGTATGTATTTAATTTAGGTTATTTAGTTACTATATTTGTTTACTTATGTTTGCGTACTGTTGGATTCTATAAAATTTATCAGCTTGCATTATGTATTGTATTTTTTCAGTGTGATTGTCGAACACTGTGTCAACTTTGTATATTGTATTGTATTATTATGTATGATCCTGTAACTATTGTATATAGATCATGTAACTACTGTATGCAAATTTTATTTCTATGTATGTGTAGGTATATATTTTTTAATCGGCCAACAATGTTGGGCCTTGAGCCTGTTGTCGGTTTTAAAATTTGTATTTGTAAAGTGGACAGTGAATATAAGACATTTATATGAAATATTTTGTTTTTATGATACAGAAATAATTTATTTCGGGCGTTTAGCATTGGTCCCTTAGTCCCTTAAAGTACCTTTTTTATTTTGGTCCCTTTTGTCCCCTTTTTTTAACGTTTGGTCCCTTTAGTCCCTTTTTTTAAAAATATATTTTTTGTACCACGTGACCAGCACGCGCCATTTTGCTTTTTTTCTTCTTTGTCGAACACAAGAAGGAAGAAAAGCAGACCAGAAATCCCTGTCACGTCCAGTTATGATGAATTAGCGTTGATTGGTTGAATGCTGTTTACAGAACTGCTTTGGTTCTATATCGAATCGTCAAGGTCAAAGTCATGTAATCATTTGGTTTAGTTTTTTTCTGGCGCAAGAGCAACTTCAAGGCCATACTGCGCCGAAACCAAGAAATCCTTAAAAATTATTTAAAAAAGAAAGGGTTATAGCCAGTCTAGTCCAGACTACAAAATTTTGAAGATAGTGCATGTATACAAATAAAGTATTTTTAAAAATCAATAAATTATATGAGGTAATAAAAACGCTTATAAAAAATTATATACTCTTATAATAAATATCGCTTATAAAAAATTAAAAAAGGTTAGTATGAGGTGGTGAATCTAACAGTGAAGACAATGAGGGATGACATGTTTTAAAAAGGTGTTGCCTTATTGCATTAAAAGATGGGCATTCTGTTAAAATATGATAAACTGAAAAATTAATATTACACAAGGAACATGTGGGTGCATCTTCTGCCAGCAGAAGGTAAACATGGGTAAATCGGGTATGACCAATGACAAAATAACTTCTCTCTTCCTATTTGATTGAGAGAAGGTGAATCCATATGTAGTTGGCTGCAAAGTGAGTAGTTTCTTTGTGGGCTCTGCGTCCTACATGGCCTGCCATGTGCCGAAGAGAGCACATACTTTTAAAGCATCATCAAGACAAAGTACATTGGTCACATTTCCGGTTGTAGCTCGAGCAATAACATCGGAGCGCTCATTACCCATGATACCCACATGACCAGGGATCCAACAAAAGAAAATGTGAAAACCTTGGTTTAAAAGTCTGGAATGATGGGTTAAAATTTCTATAATGAATGGATGATTTTGTTGAAAAGGATTGCCAAGAGCGTCTAGACAGCTCTTGGAATCCGTGTAAGTAATCCACATTTACATGAGTTTTTTAGAATAAAATCTAGAGCCAGCAGAATGGCACAGGATTCGGCTGAAAAAAATTGAGCAGGTGGAATGTAGCTCTATCAACAAGGTAACATTGTCGGTAACAGCAGCCGAACACACGTGGCCCTGGCTTTTTGAGCCATCAGTAAAAATGGATTTAAAATGAGAAAAATTATTACGATGATCATAAAAGATACTTTTAAAAACAGTATCAGGGGTTTCAGAATTTTTAAAATTTGAGAAAGTGTTAAAAATTGTAATTTCATGATGATGCCAAGGTGAAATGAGGAAAGTTAGAGGAATAACTCTTAAGGTTATCCACCTGATGGAATGAGAGAATGTTTTTAACTCTCAATGAAAAAGATGGTATAAAAGATGGTTGTGCATGTTTTTATGTAGCTCTCTTCTTAGTTTGAATGAATAAGCACTTTTTGGTGTTAAATATAAGTTTTCTGCAGATCCTAAGAATTCTAGTGTTCAATCATGTGTTGAAATAATCCGATGAAAAGGTGAAATTTGCACTCCAAAATTATTATTTGCGTTCTGTCTGTTTACAATTTTAAAAATGTGGTAATCATAATTTTCAGTGTTTTTTTAGTAATATACAGTCAATAATTAATTCTTTTCTTTTTATTGTGCACTCCAGATGAATGTTTGGAGTGCAAAGTTTGCACTTGGACAAATAATTTTTAATTCAACCCCTTAAATTGTAGGTACTGAATACTAGGCATTTTTTTCTATGCTATTAAAACAAATTTTGCTTAAAAGTCCCTTTTTTTTTACAAGTCCCTTTTTAAAATTTTTGGTCCCTTGGTCCCTTTTTTTGAAGTTCCAAGCTGCTAAACACAATGAATAAAGAAAAAGAAATGTTTTATTTTCAGAATGAACGAACTGAGGTGAAGCAAAAGTGGGCCAGCCGCCTCCTCGGCAAACTGAGGAAAGACATAACGCAGGAGTGCAGGGAGGACTTTGTGCTGGGCATCACGGGCAAGAAGAGGGTCAGTTGCGTACTCAGCAACCCTGACCAAAAGGGAAAGATGAGGAGGATAGACTGCCTCAGGCAGGCAGACAAGGTGAGATTCGTACACTGTTCGAATTCATTTTACATTGGAACTTAGTCTAACCTCTGTTAGAATTAGTTCTTGTAAACGTTTATGATTAAATCTTGTTCATGCGTAAAAGCATGTTGATAGCCAACTGTGCAGGTTGATTAGAAAAGATTTCTTTGCTGAAGAGCACTCTATTGTAATTCTATTGCTTTATGATATTCTGTCCATAAAAAGTATTATTGAGAAAAAAATTAGACTAATAATCTTGTTTTCAAAAATGTTTATTTCTTTCACCATTCACCTAATTCTCTTTAATTTTTGCTGTGTGTATTTTATTATTACTCTTTTAAAATTGTCCTACTGTAATAAGTATAAAAACTGAATATTTTGAGAGTCAACTTTTTTATGAATATGGTTTAAAGAAATGTTTACTTTATTAACAAATGATAAGGTAGCAGATTTGTACTAATTTTTTTAAACTTCTGCTAGGAAAATAATTTTGTCGAAAAAATTAATGATTTGAATTATGTAAATTATTGAAAATGATATTTATATAGATTGATTCTAAACATCGTTTTAAATAGTTGGAGTTTGATATTTATCTAAAGGAAGTATTTGTCTAGCAAAAACTACATTACAATTCTCTTGTAAAACTAATATATGTATTCTTGTTCATATCCCATCTCATGTACATATATGGATGGGTAATTCGCTGCTGTACTATTAGTTTGTGCAAAGTTAGATGGAATAGTAATCATTTTAACTACGTCAAATTTGCATCTTACAACATCAACGCAAGGGACACGTCCTTGTCCCGTGCATCAGTGGCTTTTAAATATGTATTTGACCTAGTTAAATTATTTTTCCATGTAACTTTTCCAACTAATTTTATATAAAACAAAAACGCAACAACTAGATTTATCATAATTTTGCATATCTAATTCGTTTACGAGAAGGAAGAAGATAAAAAATGTCCCATATATTATCTTGAGAATTGTCCATTCGTTATATTTATCCAACTATAAGTAAGTCAGAATATGTTGTTGTATGAATCACTAAATGTAAAAAAGAACCATGACATATTGAAAACCTATTGACATGTTCTCTTTTTACATTTAACAATTCGAGTTTGTATTAGGTGAAATAAAATGTTAAATTCTGCTTATATTCCAATGTTGTAGATTGTAACATTATACACAACAATTAGTGAAAAGCGCCATTCTACACAGTTGAATTCGTCAAATCATATTAGGTGTCTGGCAACATTCATATATGGTGATATACTCTATAGAAAATGGTGAATCACCAGGGATATTTGAAAACCTATCATGGATATCTTAGAAATTGGACAATTAATTTCTGTCTGATTAAAAATCAACAAACATGATAAAAAATAACTATTCGATTGCTCAACTCAATCAGATAATTCCATTTTAATTTTGATCAAACTAACAATTTCAGTGAGTATTAAAAACAATGACTAATAATACTCAATTACCTGTGGTTTCTTATAATTTCTATTAGCACATCAAGTGAACTATTTTGACCTGGTGATAGTGATCCTGTTGGAGCCCTAAAAAACTTTCTTTTATGTCCCATTAATAAGTCTTTAGACATTTTTCATTTTTCTTCTACAAAAGCATACAAACCCTCTTCACATGTGCTTGTGCTACTGTTGTTGTTTCTTAGTTTCTAATATGATGAGTTTCTTAGAAGTCGCTTGATTGCCTGGCCCTAACACTAATCCTACTAATCAAATGATATTTATAAACTTTCTGGCTAAATGTTTTACAAAAGGTTATCACATCATCATTTGGCTTTATGACTTTTACTATGATTTACATCCGATGTATTCTTCAATATTTATTTCTCTCATGTTTTTTTACCCAGAAATGTATGCAAGTTTACCAACCTAAAACAATGTCCTAATTGGCCCATGAAGGGATTTATTGCTATATATTATACTTGTTTGTCCAAACAAATTTTGATTAATATGGATAATCCTAATGTAATTGAAATTTTTTTTTCTCATGGGCTATTTGAAACTGTTGCGATTTTATTTGTTATTTGGCTGCAATGTGCTTGGAATACATTGCAGAGCTTCCTAAAGTGTAGTAGATAATGTAGAACAACATGATAACTCATTGGATATTATAGCGTATGCATTTTATTAGTCAAATAAATAAGCATGTAATTATTATTTACACACACTTGTTTCATTCATTCATCCGTCAAATGGCACATTTTTAACTATAAAACACAAAACATATGGCACATTTTGACTATATACTGTAAAAATATGATTTTTTAAGGATGTGTCATTCGACCCCCCCTGTGGTAGAAATAAGACTTGCATGGAGCGTCAGTGTATCGTGTTCACAAAATTTAAGATTTACTATCTTACTTTACTTGTTCACATGTAAAATGCAATCCAGATTTTATTCAATGGTAATTATGCATTTTTTGTTCTCTTTAAGGTGTGGAGGTTGGACCTTGTGATGGTGATCTTGTTCAAGGCCATCCCTCTAGAGAGCACAGACGGGGAGCGATTGGAAAAGTCCCCAGAGTGCCTCCACCCCAACCTCTGCGTCAACCCCTACCACATCAACGTCTCCGTCCGAGAGCTGGACCTCTACCTGGCCAACTTCATACTCAGCCACGGTACAATATTACCTATATCAAATAACGCCAATCTTCCATCACTTACTGACCAATTTCAACTATTTGATGCTTGGAAGGGCACCAGTTTGGTCATATTTAAGTTGTTAAAACATGCTGGTAAAAGCACAATCAGGGTTCATATGCCTCGGGGATAACAGAGAAAACCTGGAAAACTCGGGGAAATTAAACCAGCCTTAAAATCTCAGGGGAAAAAAGAAAAATCTCCTCTAAAACCTCGAAAAAGTTGTTGTTACTCTGGCAAAAAAATCCTATTCTTCGGTGATCTTTGTTTAACCCTAAGTCGGGGAAGTGAAGTTATAGAATTATTTGATAACACAGACTTGTACAAAGTTATTCTTAAAGAAAAAAAGATTTTTTTCAAGTTATCTGAAGAATTTGTGTAATTAAGGTTTGACTACAGAGTGGCCACAGAACCTGGAAATCAGGGAAATGACAGGGAGCTTTCTGATTCTGGAAAAATCATTGAAATGCCAGGGAGCTTTCTGATTCTGGAAAAATCAGGGAAATGTCAGGGAATTTTTAAAATTTCACGAAAATGAGGGAAATTTTTTTTATTATAACAAGCAGGTTTTACCATTCATCCGTATTTTGGCGGCGTATTTTGGAGGTAATCGTTAGAAGTTTTATGTTACTGAATAATTTAAACTTTTTTTAATTAACGCTAAAACTATTTTTTTTTTTAAATTGGCATATTATGCTAAAGCATACTTGTTTTATATAATTGAAATGTCTACATATCTGGAAAAATTGGAGAAATTTAAAAAAAAGTTTGCCGTAAAATCAGAGAATTTTTTAAAAAATGTGTCGTGGAACTTTTTTTCCTGAATTTTGTGGCGACCCTGAACTATGTTTATGTGGATAAAAATAATGTACTCCGTGATGGAGAATACAACTCTTTAAAACTCAGGGAAACTCGAATTTTTTTTTCTTCTTAAATTGAGTATGAACCCTAGCAATGTACCACTAAGTTCACTGCTAGGCTCAGTAGAAAGTCCTCTTATTACAACTTTTCAACCTGTCGCAATATCCAGTTGTACAAAGAGATATGGATAATATACTTTTCCCTACTTTACAATGGTTATTCTGTGCTTCAAACAAACAGTTGACTTGACGGCAGAGTGTTTTCCTAGCATGTGAGAGCACTTGGGTTTGATTCTCAACATGTCAGTGCTCTGGAAACTGCTTTAAAAATGAGGCACAACGTGGATTTTAACAATGTGTCTTGCGGAAATTGTTAGGCTGCCTGGTGTTTTGTGATTTTTATATATATATATATATATATATATATATATATATATATATATGAGGGACTTTTTTCATCAAAATGTACGAAGGAAGGTTTCTTATTGAAATTCAGACTACTTAATAGTTCGTTTGTTTCTGTAATATTTTGATTGATGCAGAGTAGCTCTTAGGGGTAATGTTCAATCAAACCTACCTTCTGCACTTAAATTGTTAATTGGAGCACTTAAGCAGTTTATTAACAGATAGTCGATATGTCTTTCGAAGTGCTTTAAAGCTGATGTAAAGCTTGAGGAAAGAAACTAGTCATGTTAAATTCAAAGGCTGATTCTCTGGATGACTGCCAGCTTATCTACTCAAAGGGTCTTTCTGTCAGTACTTTATCTCTCTAGGTTAGTCTGAATCATCCATACCTTCTGGCTTTTGACAGAAAACCTTCGGCAACTAATGCCACTATATTGGTAATTATGTGTACAATTCTAACAATTACCAAATTTGCTGAGTCAAGGCCAATGTGCTGACAAATTGCACCTCTCGATATTTTTTTTGGTATACATACAAATTTGTTCATCTAATTTGCAGTTGTATTTCATGATATAATGTGTCATTTTGGGAGTTCAACAACTGATAAAACATATCAATCTTCCTTCCTTTTTTAAAATTAAATGCTACCTCTTGTATGTGGAGAGGTTTTTGCAAATTTTCAATGTGTTTTCTTTTTCAAATATTTTCAAATGTAAAAATTTCTCTTGATATATTGCTTTTAAAATACTTTCAAATCAGATGTGTGACATGTTTGAAAGGAATTTTTTTTAAATTCGGCTAAAATTGGCAATCAACAGGATGATGCATTTTAAAATTGGGTGTAACCCCTCTTTAGATGAAATTCAATATAACATTTTGTACTTTGTCTATTTAAAAAAAATTTATGGATTTAAGTAAAAAAAAAAATTAGCAATTAACAACCGAATTTAATTTGACCAAATTTCCCTTTACAAATCTGTATTATCACTGATCTAATTACAACGAATTATCAAAAAAGGTCTTTTATAGAGCTGCGTAAATATCCAGATGAGTATTTCGTACACTTTACCTTGAAAATACATTAATCTCTCTAAATATAAATAATATTTTAGGTCATTTCTGTCTTCTACGACAAGGTACAGTTTTATCTCTTTCATTTTTTTCTTCCTTTGCCCACTCGGAGGATCGTGTCTATTTTTAGCACCAGGGGATGGAGTGTATCCAATTTACCGCTCTTCCCAAAAATAACTCCCCCATTCCCACAGTGCTTATCACGTACCTCAAGTAGAGGTAAAACAACATGATGTTTTTTACTCTCAAAGATCACTTTTAGATTCCGTTTCTCAGAATTTCGAATTCGATTTGAAAATAATTTCGTCAAAAATTAAAGGTCTTATGTTTAAAATGACCAATCCAATTAATCTTGATGAAATTGTAATTACACTTAAGTTGGTAGTGTTTGTTAAAGTGACTGTTGTATATGGTCATGGCAAACATTTTTTTGATAATTACTATTTTAACTATTGCTAGTTTTGACGAGATTTTAATTTTTGACAATATTAACATAAATATTACTAGTTTTGAAAAGATATCCTTACTTGGCTCTGGCCCATTTTAAGTGCAAGCTTCTCACTTGTAGAAATTGTTTGATTGTAAAAGTTGTTTTATTAATTGGCTTTGTAAATGATGTTTCAATGAAAAGAAACAAATAGATTTTGATAAAACATAGTTAATGATAACTTAGAATTTCCTGTTATTTCAGTACAAAATATTTTAAATGATAATGAAGGGATTCCTGGATATTTCAGTGCCCTTATAGGATAGAAGTAAATTGGTTGAAGCAAAATTACCAATAATGGTAACCAACGCTTAAACTTAGTTGCATACAGATGGAAAGTTTTAAATGAATTTTGCTTTCTAGCTAACGTATAAATACCCAATAAAATCCAAGTAATTAAGTTGATAAATTTAAAACTGCTATTTTGGTGTTTGGAAATTTTACTTTCTGAAACCAAATTTTCCAACTACCTTTATTTTTAAAACTAGCAAAAAAATTCATCAATGCACCAAAGAAATAAAAGTGTAACTTTTTTTTCAGGAAATAAAATGTTTAAAAACAGTAAATTCAGGATGTCTAGCAATTAGAAAATATCGGAAAAATTGACAGGTCTGAAAATAAGAATTTATCAAGGAATTTTTTTTTATGTTAAAATTATAAAATTAATTATGAATTTTTTTTTTTTTTATAAAAATTCAATAATAATAAAAGGAAATTCCACAAAAGCAGGAAATAAGCATATTCCCAAGTAGCTTACTGCACTCCTACATTTGTCACATAGTTTCTTTGCTTAAGTTTCTTTCCTATTTTAATAAAAAATTTCAGAGAATCATCTCTATACATACATTTTTTTTTTATGATAGATTTCTTAAAAATTAGCTTTTAATCATTTACATATGCAATATTGTGAAAATAATGTGGCCAGGAATTGTTAAGGACATTCAAAAGTTATCCATCTGGTCATCCTGTAAAAGACACTGGCTAAATAATTAGTTTTGCAATTACTAATATGTGTTAATGAGATATTGAGTGTGCTTAGAGCAAGCAAAAACAATTATCTCTGTATTAACTCGTCTATTTTTATTGTGAATCAGTAACATTTAGATATGCTAATGATTTCTTTGCCTGTTGTTGATCAAAACATTGAACCGCATATAATTTAAAATTTACTTTTAAAATTTAATAAAAGTCAGGAGGGCATTAAAAAAATTATTTATTTTAGTGTGTGATAATTGTATGTATTTATATATCATTATACATCTTTTATTTTCTAAAAATGTACTGCTGGGCATCCATTACTATATTGTATAGTATTTCGTCTTTATGTTGCCTTTTTTTACCATAAAACTGAAATTTTAACTACTGCTTGCTTCATTTTAAAATCTAGATTGGAAAGTTGAATGATTTTCAAATTAAGCTTTGCTGTTTTAAATTGTTGAAATACTTTAATCAATTTTTTTTATTTTTTTTTTTATGAACATTCAGCTTTTATGCTTTTATAGAAAATAAATCTTGTGAAACTTACAAGGATGATAACTTTTTTATACTCAATATAAGAGTCAGCTAACTGAATAGGCAAACTTGCCAAATCAAAATATTTTTTTTCTTTATTAGTTTTTAAAAATCTTGATCTGCAAGTATGGTTAATTTTTTGTAAGATTTTCTCAAAATGATAATTTAGTTTAAAAATAATGAAAAAATACTTAAGTGATGATGATGAATACACACCATAACAACAATATGTATTTAAATTTTAAATTATTAATTTAACTTAACTATAATATTTTGGCCAATAAGTAAATTTTTTTTTAATGATCATTTCTTTGGTTTCAGAATCGTTAAGTGGTGTTAGAGATGGTTTATGTGATAGCAGTAGAGAAGATGAAAGAGGTAAGCATTTGACAAGCCTTTCAAGACACTCATTCTTCATCCTTTTGATGTTTAAGAAAAAAAAATGTCAAGTGGTTTAACCTTGTTAAAACTATTTTGAAAGGACAATGCACATGATAGTCAATGATATAAAAACAACAACTTGTTTATGATTGCTATAAATGATAGTCTTTCAATTTAGTTGCTTGTAAATAGAAAACAAAAAGACTACGTATCATTTCAAGTTGATGGTATATCTTTGACATTATTATTTTTATTCTTGCGATTGTATGTATTTGTATTCTTACTTCTTGGTTTGTACACATGATTCCAATTTTGCTGAACTTTTTTCAAAGAGAGTGTAAGTTCTTTAATCTGTGTTAATCATACTTTAAAAATGCAAAAATTTTTAAGCCATCTGATTGTACCTCATTGTACTCGTAAGGTAAATACTCTACTACAGAACTAAATTCAAAATATGCAACTTTACAAGAGAGTAAGAAAAAAATTTAACCTACTCCCATTGGAATTCTTATGTAAAATTCTGTTATAGCTTTCGTGAAATACTTTAAGAGTTTTTTTTAGTGAGTTACTATGTTATGGCTTGTTAGAAAATTAATTATTAAGATATATTCTGCTATATAAAAAAAATATTTTAGACTTAAGCTTGTTCGCTCTGAATTACAGAATTGTATCGATACATTTGTCAGTACACTACTTTATAATTAAATACCTTTTTTTACTTTGTCTGTACAGAATTCGAAACAGCAGTTTATCATATTTAGTGTAGTATATATTTGAGCTATTTTGGAAATAACATTGGATTCAGTATATACTAACAATTTTAGCTTGTATGGAATATTATTAGAAAACTACAGCGAAAGGTGTGATCTCAGCTTTTTTTTTTTTTATTAGTAACTTCAAAGTGTAACAAAATAATTATTTCTTTATGCTACTCACGAAAATGGAACAGTCATATGTTTTCATTTTCTTAAAAATAAATATTCTCATGTAAGAATAATTTTAGAATTAAAGACATAGGACAAGTTTGTTTTGTTACACCAGAACCTTTCTCCTTGAACTGTCACTCTATGTATCCTTTTTTTTCTGTGCCTTCTCCCAAAGCTCCCAGAATTTATTTAAAAATACTCTGCTGTTGCAACAGTTTCTCAAAAATATATTTGCAAGCAAAGAGTAATATGTATAGTTCTAAAAAAAACCTTAAATGATTTTTACTTCTACAATTTTATTTTTACAACTTCTATTTATAAGTTCTTTAATAATTCAAGAATCATTTTAATTACTTATGAATCCTTTAAAATTTAAAACTTTTGGCTAATTTTGAAGTGAAGTATCTTAAGATAAATATGTATAGGGTACTTCTCAGATTTTCCGTTTCTAATTATGTTAAATGGCGTTTATTAAATGCTGTATGGTTTATTTTCTTGTCACAAAGTCTTGAACAATTTGATTATTTGATGGCCTTCATTATAGTATTCAAATGGCTCTATAAATAGTTCTATATTCTTCTTAATAGAACAGTATTGGGTTTATAAAAGTTTGAATAAAAATATGTTATAGTAATATCTATAACTGTACTGTCTAAATGGTCTTATTGTATCTACCGATTTTTTTCGGGAGGGGATATGAAATTATAAGTCAACAAATTGTACAATCATTTTTGTTATTATTGCCGAATGTTTTTAGTAATCTAAATAACAGGTAATTTTTTTACGTATATTTAGAAATTAAAAACATTTAATTAAATTTACCATTTTAAACCAAAAAAAAAAAATCCTTTGCTTTTTGCTTTCTAATATCAATTTGAAAAATTTCGGTTGGGAAAAATTCGGGATATCCCTCCCCCTGGCTATGCACCTGACCATACCTGATATTTACTTATGAAGGCATTTTAATACTATAATAAAAGACATCAAATAATCGAATTGTGTTTTTTTTTTCATCCTTTCACTCTAAAAAAAAATGTTTGAAAATGACATTTCTCTTTCTGTTCATTCTCTGATAATTGTTAGTAGTACCTTCCAAATCTTAATCTCTGTAGTGTGTAGATCTCGAAAATGCTTGAAATGGCAGAAATCTCTTTGGCCTCATGTCTCTGTTGACTCCATTCCATGTCCCTGCCCATCTGTTGGCATGAAAGCAAATACTATTTACTTTTGGGTGGTGGTGGTGATGGAATGGGATTCCCCCATTGAATTCTGTCCAAATGGGTGCTTTCCTAAATCAGTTGGCAACAGTATTGGAAACCACTCTGTCTGCACTGGATAGACATTGCATACCTTAAGCTCACTATTAGTTTGTAATTATTTCTTTCTCCTCTTCGTAATTTATGTTTTCGTAAGGATAGGGGTTATTTGAAATCAAAAGCTGTTTTTGCTCTCTTTTCCTTATTTTATAATAGAATTATTTTAAACATATTTGTCATAATTTCATAAATAATGCAATTATTATGTTCATTTAGCTATATATTCTTTTTTATGGCCTTTATTAAACGATTTAACTTCACAATTTAGTCTTCACTTTTGAACTTTTGTTGAGTGGTACATAAATGTTACATATGCTTTAATTTTTTTCTGCCCTTCTTATAAGTCAGTTTTGTACTTTTGTGACTTTTTTATTGACTTTCTGCCCTTGCATAAAGATTGAATAAAGTGAATCCTATGTAAAATCACATACAACCTGTGGTAAATTTTTGTTGATCCTTTTTTAGATTTTTACCTTTTTATTACAACTGCTTTTTTCTCTTAAACAGCCTTGACTAAAAAAGAGTACAAAAAATCTATTTGAAAGGGTATTGGCTCTTAGTACATGTTCTCTGTATTTTATTTATTTGAAGTGTTGTTTTTATACAGGGTAACCAAGAAGTTTAAGAGATTTTTTCAGGCATTGTATAAAATAGTTATAGTTGCTATAGTTTGTTTTATCCAAGTATTTTTGAACCATTGTTTTGTTCATATTGCTTCATTAGTTACCCACAAGCAAACTCTGTTGTAAAATTATTTTTAATGAGATTCTCAATAAGCATCAACTACTGCTACAGTTACAACCTCTATTATTTTTTAATCATATAATAATATAGATAGATTTTGTCACGAATTAGAAATTAGCAAGGAATATCTCCTGGTTCTACATAAAAAGTTCATAGTCATTATGGAATAACACCATGGAAGAGAAAACTACAAATCCCTGGTAGACTGATGCAAAAAATTTGAATTTTTGCAACCAATTTACTAAAACAACATTATTTTATCTTAGTGCACTGTTAATTTTATAGTTGGAGAAATGTCACTCTATATTTGAGCTATTTGTTTAGTATATATATCCCCAGTCCACAACTGGTGTTGATTATTTATGCACAAAAAGAGCCAACTGAGAGTTCAGGGTGGTCTTTTTGTTTTGCAGAGTCAGATTTCAACTTTGCTTGCGGTCTTTTTACGTCTGCAGAATTGTATAGTTTGTCCAAAGGTGAGCAAAACACTCTGTTTCATGCCAGTTTTGGATTGGATGTATTTACTAAACATGTACTCTCTTTAGTTGCTTCGTTAGCCTGAACTGTGGAATGCAAAAAGGCTTTTAGTTCTTTTCTTTTTTTTTGCTTCTTGAATGGAGGAGCGAGATCTCGATGTTGCATGACTTTGTAGTTGTTTCTTTTCCTTTCTGTTTAATTTTATATAAGTATATGCTGCATTAGTTCATTGTAATAAATGTACTGTTCACTCACTCTCACTAACATAAAAAAATCTAAATAATTACGAATGAGTAATAGTAATAAATTTTAAGCCAATCCTTAAGATATGCTTGTGCCTTGGATATAATTTTACCATGCAGTTTCTTATTTGTAGTTACCATGCAGTTTCTTATTTGTAGTTACCATGCAGTTTCTTATTTGTAGTATTTTATTTATGAATTTTTCTCCCTTTATTCCCAAGAAATATACAACAAATAATTAATTGCAATTAAGAAAACATTATTTTAAAACAAGATATTAAATTACACATGATTTGACAGATTGAACTAATTACTCACAGTTACGTCTTTAAGTTTTTTTAAACTACTCAAATGAAATATGGATTGACCAATTTGCTAGAATACAAAATTCAACAATAAGGGGAATGTAAGTAAAACCCATTGACAAATTTCATCGTAATTGTGTAAATAGTTTTCATCTTAAGTATTAACACTTTTTACGTCCACTGTATGTAGTATAATATATAATATATTCCATTTTATGGTGTCGAACTGTCTCTTTATCTTAAACGCTATAATGCATGCATTCTTATAAAATGAGGAATTACTTTACAGATTACTCGAACTATCTTGTTCCTTTTTGCAAGACTATCGTTTTGATCTATATGATAAAATAATTTGAATAGAAATGCAAATAGTATCTCTTGCATGTAGTCCCCATTTCAAAACCAGCTACGTGCAATTTAAGTGATTTTGCTAGAGATTTTTTCCCTGCAATTCTTTATATCATAATTTTGCCTTTTCTGGCCATACTAATACAGACTCCATGCTGATCTATATTACTTTTATTGACTTATAATCTAATGCCAGATTGTAAGGATAACGAACCACCTGGACGAAAAAGTGCTTCGAAGGTTATCACTGCAAATTTAAGACCATATAGGGTTAAAACTGGACTTTTTATTGAAGTCTTTTAGTATGTGAGATAAGATTGCTGAGGAAAAAAGCAGAACTGACACCATTTTGATATTGTGTCCACATAACTGATTTTGCAATGTTGTGCAATGTTACTATAACTGTTCTCGTTTCTCTTTTCCACAGCCTCTATTTTGCAGACCACCAGTAGCTGCCAGCCCGCCCTCAGTATGATCAAGATTGAATCCCCTACCTACTACTGCAGCAGCTACTCCTCTCCCCCTGTGGACCCCCGAGGGGGCCTTTCCCTCCATCATCCCCCGGGCAGCCCCCCTTTGGAGGAGCCTCCCCACTCCAAGAGAATGAGGAAGATGTCAGCCTCTGAGGAGGACATGGAGAAGAACAACGTCCATGGTGGTGGTGATATCTTTTATGGACAGAGCCCTGCACAGCTCCACAGCCAGGCTTCATGGAGCAGCGACATTGACCAAGGTAGATTCCCAGTAAAGGATGAGTTTAAGAGTGGCCAGATAATGCACTGTTATTATAAGAAGTCGGTTGGGCTGTCTATAGGATTTGGGGTGAGGGAGAGGTGCATCACAATTTTGTGTAATAATATATGGGCAAAACCTGCTCGTAACTTAGTGACAAGGAGACAGATCCCTCTCAGTAACACAGCCAGTAGAGTGGCCACAGAACCTGGAAATCAAGGAAATGTCAGGGAGCTTTTTGATTCTGGAAAAAATCTGGGAATTTTTTTAAATTTCTCAAAATCAGGGAAGTTTTCTGTTGTTTTGAAGGTACGTTTCTCATCCATATTTTGGTGCCATTTACCCGAAGAATTGTGTTGGTAATAGTTAGAAGTTTAATGTTACGGAATAATTTAAGCTTTTCATTACCGCGAAAACTGTTTTTAAAAAATTGGCATTTTATCTCTTTAGCATACATTTTCTATTTGATCAGGGTGCTACACATCTGGGAAATTTAAAAAAAAGTTTTTTGTAAAATCGGGGAAATTTTAGAAATATCGGGGAATTGTCGGAGAATTTTTTTCCTGAATTTTGTAGCGACTCTGGCCAGGCTTCATAGAGCAGCAGCATCAACCCCTGCTTGCTGATCTCCATTGTTGTCAAGTGTTGTTACCAGAAGTCTAAAAGATTAATGGCAAAGGAGTGGGAAACTGCTTTCTCTGGGAGAAGTTATCAAAAGTTTCATAGACATGGTGAAATTTTCCAAACCATATGAGTAGATGAAATATTGTTTTAATATGGCTGTAATTTTTTTCTGTTGATAGAAGAACAGTAATAAGAGCTTATCAATGGGGGGAAATTCGAAGGGAAAAGAAAGTGCAGATTTTTTTACTTTTCTTCGTTGGGAATTTAATTCTTAGTCAAGTTCATAAGTATAGTCTATGGGGTGGAATAACTGACAAATTATCTTACTGGGGAACTCCTTGCTTTGTTTATCATCAGAGAAGCCTGCTTCTAGACAACATAATCACAGGCAAGGCAGTCTCAATGAGACAGTTTGCTTCTGTCAATGCTCTTTTAAAAGCAGACTTTATTGCTTAGAGCTAGAATTTAATACCATCCAACTATGTGTGTTTTATACAGGGTTCCCACGGTCATTGAAAGTGATTAAAAGTGCTTAATATTTTTGGACTTGTTTTCAAGACCTTGAAAATGCTTAGAGGTGCTTAAAAGTCCTTGAAAATGCTTAGAGGTCCTTAAAAGTCCTTAATTTTTGTGGATGCTGTGAGCCCAACTGTAAAAGTTATAAAATGCAACTCGGACTTGCTATCCCTGCGCGACTGCCACTTATCAGCACTGTATAGAAATTATTTGACATGTTTGTATTATGCATCCACCAACTTGTAACTTTTTTGGTAGAATATACTTTATTAAAAATTTATATATAGACATTATGCATGAAAACAAATTTTCAAAGGCCCTTAAAAACATTAATTAGGTCCTTAAAAGTCATTGATTTTCATTCTGTGATTTGAATGGGAACCCAGTTTATACTATTGAACCACTATCAAAGTTTAACTTTCTTATAATTTTTTTTTTTTTTTTTCAAACATCCTTTATTCCAATTTTTATTAATTAAAACGTTATCTTAATTCTGCCCTCGAAAGTAAGCGAACTTTTTTTCAGACAAATTCAAGGTTTAAGTTTAAGCAATTTATCATTTTATTGACCCCTCTATAAATTGTTGCTTGTTTTGTAGGTATTAGTTCACACATGTTTGGTTATATTTGTTAGATTTCAAGTATACTGATAAAAAACTTGCTGAATACTAAACCTAAATTACAATAATTTAAATCCTCTATATTCTTTCCTGTGATCAGTATTGGTTAATTTTAGTTCATAAAGAATTAAATTATCAAGGTTTATTATTGTTAATCTTTTTTTTTATGTAGAGAACTATTTCTATTAGGAAATATTGCTTAACTTCCTCTCCAGTTTTCTAAGGGTAATTTTGCTTTAAAAAAAAAAAAATATATAGTGGATAATTATTGTTATGCTGATTTTCATCTACATATTGCACTCATTTTGTTGTAATATTTGTTGATTTGAGGACTACATTAATTAATTATGAAATAAATTCGAAATATTTATCAAGTACCTATTGTCTTAAAAGATTAAAAAACACCAAACAGTTGCATTTAATTTTGACTAATATTTTTGGAAATTATCACATCCTATTAATCCCATGTTACTTTTTTACTTTTAAATGAATAATAACAATAAACTTTTTCCATTTAAATAAACATATTTCCTAATTTGGAGATTTGTGAATATAGATTTTTACCTTTCAAATTCAAATAATTCATTTTATAGTTTTTGCAGTAAATCAATAGAAGTGACTCAGAATTATGTTTCAGAATAACATTTTGAGCTGTCTAGCTACAAAGTCGAGTACACCTACGAAAAATCAAGAACTAACAATGACACATATTCTTCATTGTCAGATGTTCAACTCTACAAACTAAATATCGAGAGAATTGAATTTGATTAAAAGTTTTTATGTTTAGCTAGCACCTGGTAGGAATATATATCTATATATTTTCGTATTTCCTGGAAAAACATTAAAGTTTTATAACTATGCGTCACTGGCATCTAAAGTTTAGGTTTAAAAATTTAGATAAAAAATAAATAAAAAAAACGCTTAGAAAATATTTATTGATATAACCCTACAAGTTCAGTATAAATTGCATTTAATGTTTAACACTCCATTAAATAAATTTTGTTTTTTCATTCAATTTATTAAACTTTACTGACAGTTAACATACTTAGCTTAACAATAAGCTATATTCTAAGAAAATATAAACTATTTACTATCTCCTTATTCTGCTGTATGTTTCTCTTAATTTTAGTGTTCTCTTTTTTTTTCTTCTTCTTTTTTCTTGTATAATCGGCAATTGGAATTTATCAATCCATAGATTCACAATTAATCTACTTGTTTACCAATTGGCTTTTTTTAAATTCTTCTAAAATGGTATCTGATTCTTCAATTCTCATTGTTTCCATTGCTCAAATAGTCTTTCTCATTCCTATTTCTCTCTCTCTCTTTCCCTCACTTTTACTTTTAGAATATTAGTTCATAAGTTGTCATTCTCGCTTATTGATCCTTTAAATTTATCAAAGTTACTGATTTGACTGTACTCAAGTTGATCTTTTCGATACTAGAGATTCGACGAGATGGCCTGATAGATGTATTCCTTTAAATTATGGTTTGTTGTATTCAGATTATCTGGCGCTATCAGCAACATGAGGGCTATAATGCGCCGAAACATTCGTCATTAGACAAACCAACATACATTTACAAACACCCATGCCTAATACGGGACTCGAACCCGCAACCTCGCGGTCTTAAAGCTACCACGCTAACCACTATACCGTTTGGTCGGCCCTTTAAATTATGAGTTTCAAATGCAATACTATGGAGTATTATTTTTGTGAATTACTTGCATCCCTTACAGTTCTGCTGACTTGGTTACAGTAACCAAAAAGTAAAATACTGACCAAAATTTAAAAAATTAAATTAAATAGAATATATATACTATGTCCCTGCTTACATGCAAACAGATTTTCATTGATTTCTCTTCTGGTTTATCTTAAAGCAATAAAATTCTTTTGATATAAAAAGAACAAAAAAAATTGTGCCTTACAATTACACATTTGGAAGCTGGATAATTGCACAAATATTTGAACCTGGGATAACTATTGTCTTTGATAAAGCTCAACTTGTTTTGTAGGAAAGCGAGACACTGGGAGAACACCTATTTCTACTGTACTGGAGATAACTGTATCAGAGGTATTTTGACTGGTTTTAAAATCCATTGTTCCTATCTTTGAATCTCCTTATGTGTATTGTATTCCTTGTATAACATCTTGAAATTGGTGCCAATGCACCAGACTCATTTACCAAGATGTGATATACAGGGTTCCCATGGTCTTGGAAAGTCCTTGAATTTTTTTTGATGAAATTTGGTCCTTGAAAGTCCTTGGAAAAAAAGGATAAGGTCCTTGAATTTGTAAGTGACCACTGATATTCCCCGTTTTGTATTTTTATGCCTAAAGTATGGTCTTTGAAATTTTCTTAAAAAGGTCCTTGAAATTTTCTTAAAAAGGTCCTTGAATATTCTTACAAAGGTCTTTGAAAGTCCTTTTTTCTTCAATAAAAGTGGGAACCCTGAATACATAAATGCATTTTTTGGATAAGGGCTCTTTGCTTTCTAATCTCTACTTTCCATCTGATCTTGGATCTACTTATCTCTTTTCCAACTCTGTTATTTCACGGTCTTTATCTTCGTGGGTTTGTTTATCTTCCTGCCGTGTAAAAATTGAACTCTGTAGACCGAGCCTCGTTTGTCCCTTATTGCAGGTGGACCCCTTACACCCCATCCACCCTCCAAGGAAATGGGTATTTCTCAGGTTGAAGCTGAACACTCAACTAAACTGCAAGATGGTGGTAAGTCTAGTTCATGTTTTTTCCCATGGAGGCTAGCTTAAAGGGCAGGATTTATAATTAAAAGTTTTACTCACAAATCTTTTATTTGATAAATTGGCATAAAAAGAATAACACTGTAAAAATTTACACATTAATTCGAGAGTTAAAAACAATTTGTGTTTTTGGTTTTTAGTTAGATATTATTGAAATAATTAATTTTACTTAACTTATAATTCAATAATGTAAACTAGTAATTAAGAGATTTTAAAGTATCATCCTCATTTTATGTTAAATACTCTGAACACTTTTGAAACTTTAAAATATATAAAATAAAGACATTGTAATTTTTATAAGTTTTGGACACTAAACCTTTAAAACACGTGACAAAATACATCGGTTTGAAACACTTAGAATTAATTAAACATCTTAAAATACATCTTAAATTACTTTTACTATGTAAAATTCGTTGTAAGTGTTTTTTTTTTTAACTCTTTCCCAACAAGCTGCCTTTCTAAGCTTATTAAAATAACTTTCTTTGCACTAAAATTATTAAAACAAGCAGCAATCACCTACTTCTAATATCTCGTTTATCTAAACACTAAAGTTTTCTTGGAGGCGTGTGTATGTGGCTGTGTGCTTTTATTGAAATTTTCTTTGACACGTAAACACAAGCTGTGGTATCTGCATCTTCTGCTTTCATATTTTATTTGCTCCTTCTGAGGGTCTTGCTGGTCTTTCCAACTTGGCAAAAATAATCTGTTCTCTTTCACACTCTTTCTCTTTGTTTTCAGGGTACGGCACAACTTTCTCCTTTGCTATGCTTCACTTGTACAATGCTCCGTTTCTGTGTTTTGTGATTAATGCAATGCATTTGTTTTTAGGGTTGTGTTTTTTTTTTTTTTTTTTTTTTGTAAGAAATGAAATGTAGTTTGTTTTCTTTCTTAGCGGAAAATAAAATTGTGTTCTAAAAATTAGTACTAACTATTTAGTTTTAAAGATGGACATTTAAAAAACACTTAACTTTTAATTCTCTGACACTTGTTTTTTCTAAAAGATATTTTTAAACTAATATAAGTTTTCATTTTAGGTCAATTTAAAATTATGCATTTTAGTTGTATGAATTTGATTATTATTACTTACTATGAAAATTATTGTATTTTCTTCAGTTATGAAATTACATTTCTTGGACGATTTACATATTTCCTCTAATAGTATCTCTTAAATTAATATAAATTATCTGAAATATTGGCATATTTTTTTATTTTTTTTTTATAAAAACTGTAAATTACCACAAAACAATATTTTTTTTAAGAAAGAAATTAATTAAGAAATAAATTCCATTTTTTTTATGTTTAACATGTTAATTTTCTACTGAGACTAAATATTGAATGTTTTCCATATAAACAATTTTATTTGTAACGTATGTAATGTTATGATTGATTATGCTCTTGTGACTACGATTACTTGAATGGGTACTATATATCACATAAAAATAATCAAAATGTAGCATTCATAATTAGTTGTATGATATTAAAAAGAAAAAAAAATTCTCCTACTAAAATTTACATGCTACTTGTATTTAAATATAAATATTAAATGCTTGTATACCAAATCAATTGTGATTAATTACTTATTTAATACAAGCTCTTTTCTCCTTAACAGGTCTTCAGCAGCACACAGCGATGAACATGACATCTCAGGCGTCCAACATAAATGGCCCCCTCCCCCATTCCAGTCCTTACTACATCACACCCGGCAAGTACCAAGAAAATGGTGACACGCTCTCTGACTTTGTCAACCTCGTTTGCCAAGAGGCCCAGAATTCTGGCCCAAGCCCACAAGTAAGGCATCCCTCCATTGATGAACATTCTTTTTGTTTTAAATGGCTTACATATGATTATGCAAAAGTTTCTGGGTGTTTTTTGGAGTTTGCGTCAAGCAGAATTAAAGCTCGAAAACAAAACAAAAAAAATAAGTTTTGTTTGATTAGTGATACACCTGCTTTCTTTTGACTTAGAAGTGTTAAAAGACTTTGATGTATGGCATGGTGTTACTGAATATCTATAGTGTACTATACTGTACTTCTAATTTATTTATATTTGTTTGCGTGGTTGTTGGGTTTCATAAATACTCTCGGAGTTCCATATTAACTTTTATGCAGACACACACAACCTTACATCTCAGCTACATCCATCAGAATGATTACATATTCACAGAACAATTATTTAAAGTGAAGATAGTATTCATGGCGCCATCTATTGTCATTATCTGTATCTAACATATAGTCTATTGCAGTGTAATAGAAAATAAATGGGGAATATTTGATACTCATTTGAATTAAAACTTTAAAAAAATTAGTTAAATTATCGTAAAAATTGATTTCAATAGAAACATATGTCAAACCTTTTATTCTTGTATTTAGTTTTCTTGTAGTTTTTTTGTTTTTGTTTCGTAAGTCATACAACTCTAGGGTTGAACGACATTCTTGGAACTCCTTAACGACAATCTTGTTTAGTCATATTCAAGTACGCAACTAAAATATTAAAATACACTTCATCATTTATAGCAAGTTATTATGTATTGTGAGCATCAACTTAGCTGTGTTTCTTCCTCTTGTTAAAGCAAAACATTTCATTCTTCTTTCAGACTAGCCAAGATTCTGAGGCACAGAGTCCTACTAAATTGCCTCACTTCTACTCCAATCCAATGCTTCCCCCTCCACCCCCAGCCCCCATGGCGAGGCCAGTTGCCATCATACGCTCCACAGGTAGGCACTCTTTTCCATGATTTTACATCATTCTGTACACACAATGTGGTACATCTCTTTATCTTGAATGCTTAGATGTGGTTAAGGCCTGACTTGCTATCACTTGGGGCACAACATGTTTTCGGGACCCTATAAAAAAAAATGGTGGAGTCGCTCCAATATTTATTGACAGTGTTTGCTGGAAGGGTTTTTGTCTTTAGTGTGCAAGTTTATTGATAACTGTTTTCTAAAGTCCAAAAAAATCAACCAAAATTTCAATTCATTTCATATTTAGTAATATTAGTATTTCATTTGAATATTTAGCTCATGTTTTTTTGAGATTTTATTGTTTTATGACTTCTGTTTTAAATCGGTTTAAGGTTATAGATTATTTAAGTTTCAAACGTAATTGAAAATATTGAAAAAGAGCACAGGGCTCAATTTAACTACAACAACTTTGAAAATTTTCGGGCCCCCCAAATGTCGAGGCCCCAAGCCTGGGCTTTGTTGGCTTGTTCGGAAATCTGGCCTTGGGTGTGGCGAGAGGTTATGTGTTGACCGAAAATTGCGTCACTAGTCTACACACTATCCTGAAAAGTGAAGTACGCAGAGAACAAGCGAGCTTAAAACTAAGTTTTTTTTATTAAATGTCAACTTAATCCATACTAAACCATTTAACTATTTAAAACAATTAAACTATTTAAGAGGTACTTCTTGTAAGGATCATTTTCTAGACTCGCTATGTTAAAATCTTCTAGTCCGTTCATTTAGAAACTACTTTGTATAATACCTTGAAATTTGAGTAGGTATGAAAATGATCACTTAATGAAATGACAAATTAAAAACTCGAAAATAGCATCCAATGTATTTGATTTTGTAAATGAAAACTAAAAAAACAAATTACTATTACAGGTGACGCCACTGCATAGGCATTCACATAGAGATTTCAACAATAAAATAAAACATATTAGATGCTATTTTTGAGTTTTTAATTTGTCATTTCATGAAATGATCATTTTCGTACCTACTCACCAAATTTCAAGGTTTTACACAAAGTAGTTTCTAAATGAACTGGGCTAGAAGATTGTAACATAGCGAGTATAAGGAGCTTTCTTATAAACTCAACTATTAAATATACATAGCTACAGTCTGGGAATTTGACCAGTAGGCCAAATGGAGTCGATAAGAATGATTCTCCCAGATATCTTCATACCTGTCTTTTAAAGGTAGCTGACATATATTTGCATATCACACAATTACGGCAAAGAAAATCATCCTAAAAGAAAGTCCTTCACAGGATCCCTTTGGTGGTCTTCTCAGAAGCCAAACATGGGCACTATGCTTCCTCAAGTGGTCATAAGCATATACAAAACAATTGGGTTGATTGAGGTTTTATGGCACAAGAGCTACACTAGGGCTATACTGTGCCAACAAAACGATTGTGAATGGAATTTAAATGTATCAATCCCTTATTAAAAAATTTAAATCTTCTACTGACATAATAAAATGGTCTTTTCTCTCATGTTTTTCAGGCAAGCTGGCTGCGTTCTCTGAGCTGAGTGGTTCTGCTCCAAGCCCTCCTAACAGTCAGCCTCGGAATACTTCTCCTTCCTCCCACCAGGAGGCGTCAGTGGTCAGGGACAGCAGGAAGCAGCTAGCGTCACCTCCTGTACCCTCATCAGGTAGGATAGAAACTAGTGCTGTCTTTCTAATTATGTCTCTCAACAAAACTTGAGAATGTTCTCTAACATTTTTAGAAGCAATTTTGTTAACTTTGTTCATATTGAAACAAGTTAGTATAATACTTCTGAGCAGAGCACTGCATGATGATTTTGCTATGAATTAGAAAATGTTTCATAGTATGTTGTTCTAAATATTTAACTACTCCTGACTTTATTAACAGGGAACATTAATCACACTGCAAAAGGAGAAAATAAAATCTGTCTGATATGCAACACACAAATTTGTTGTTCAACTTTGTGGTGTTAGCAGAGGAGATATGCCAACTTTTAAGAATTGTCCCTAGTTGTTACAGAATTTTACTTCTTTTTTCGGTATTACGAACATTCTTTGAAATCTACGGAAAAAACCTACTTCCCTTGTTCAGTAATTTGGCAATACTCTTAAAATTTGGAAATCCCCTCCTAGTGATAATAATTTTTTTCAAGGGTTTTCCTGATGGAATAAAATTCCATTTTTTGCTGTACTTTGAATGTAGTTTAAAAATTATCAAAATGAGATTTACAGCTTTTATTATGTAATGTATTTGTTTAAATATGTATTTTTTTGCCGTAATGTTGTTTGACGTGTCCAATTTTTTTTACGGTTTCCGTCGCTGTCACATTGCTTTTTTTCTTCTGAGTTGCACTATGCTGTGCTGTTACTTTATTAACTGAAAATTTGATTTTAATGAAAACGTCACATTTTTTTAACTGGTTCAGCTTCTCATCAATGTATTAGGTTTCTCCCACAATTCAAATTTTTCTTAAAGGAATTTATTCATAATGTTGTACTGTAAATTTTGTTTTTCATGTTCTGCTATAATATATGCATAATTTTGACCCTTACTGATCCCCAGGCTCTATTATAGTTACTCCTCAGGACAATGGCCTGGACCAGAACAACAGAGCGTCCATGAGCTCCCCTTTCACCACCCTGCCTAGGCCAGACAATAATTTCTCCCATATTCATCCGCAAGCACACCAGGTAAGCTTGCCTCTCCTATTCTGAACTAGAGATGCTTCGTGAGTATTCTCTGTATAAGATTGTAAGTGGGATTATAGTCTTTCGCCAGCCCATCGACGTAATGCCTTATCATCTTCAATAGTTGTTATAGGTTAGCTTTTAGTGGGTCCTCTAGAAAGGAATTCCTAATTTTGAAATGACATAGCTGCTAAACAGTGAGATTTTTGTCTCTCACTGTTTAGCAGTTATGTCATTTTTGTTAAAGACTGAGAGAGAAGAGACGAGTAAAGAGAAGACACAAGTAGTATGTTGGATAGACAGGTATGGAATTTTAAATGTATTAGTATGTAAAATTGAACCATGGGAGTAAATTTGACGTGGGCTGCATATGGTTTACTGATGAGGCCCATTTTCAATTGGACGGATTTGTTAAGAAACAAAACTGATGAAAATAAGGTACTGAAAAAACCCCTCTGTATGTCTTGTAAAACCACTGCATTATGCAAAAGTGACCATTTGAACTGCACTATCCAACAAGAGGATTATATGGCTCTTTTTACTTTCAATTACCCATATGTATATATAGGGTAATGAAAGTATAGGATTAAATTTAAAAAAGATTTTTTTTTTTTTTTTTTTGCATTTTTTCACATTTTGGAACATCCTGATTTAAAAAAAAGTGATCTAGAAAAAATGTGTGTCTGATGTTAGCATAACTCTTGAACAAATTGACCTTTCGATGTTCAAATTTGGTGTTGGCCATAGGACCTACCAAGATTTTCGCCAAAATCGTGCACGCGCATAAAGTAGCTGCCTTTGAAAAAATAATGTTTTTCAATGATTGCTAAAAAACGGCTAACGATTTTGATCAAAATCGCTGTGGTAATACCTCTTAAGGCATTCTAAACATCCCCACCTCCGAAATTTCTGTAAAAATTTGAAAAACAAAAGCCTTCAACACAGTTCTCTTTGCTTGAACATAGCTCATTAACGATCGTTTTTTCTCCTCTCTTCAGTCGCACTTATAAGAAAGGATAGTGTACGAATTATCGAAAAGAATATTGCCCAAAACACTATTTTAGCAAAAGTTTTTTTTTTTTTTTTTTTTACAGACCTATGTAATTTTTTTTTGACAAACTCACAATTTTTTCTAAGCAAGTGATGAGATTATAAAAACAATAAATGACACAAATCCACATCAGTAATATATTGTAATTGAAATTTGTGCGATGTTTCACACCTCTAGTTCATAAGGGAAACGATATCCTACTGTAGTCAGATTTTACAATTTGTTACCAATTTCAATAATGCAAATAATTTTGCAGGCTGGTGTATTTAAAATTCTATACTTGTCTATCCAATATGTTACTTGTCTCTTTATGTCTCTCACTGCTTTGCAGTTATGTCATTTCAAAATTAGCGAAAGAATAATGCAAAGATTCTTAAAAACTATATCGTTAATTCGCCATTCTGACACATTTTTTTTTCCCTGTGTGATATTCATTGCCCAACTTGCCCTTTTTTTAATGAATGAAATTATAAAAACTGTAAATAGCCCCAATCCACATGAAATTTAAATGCAGTGACCAGTGTAATTGAAAATTGTGCAATGTTCAGAGTGGCCACAGAACCTGGAAATTGGGGAAATGTCAGGGAGCTTTCTGATTCTTGAAAAAATCAGGGAAATGTTAGGGAATTTTTTTAATTTCATGAAAATCAGGAAAATTTTCAGGTATATTTTTCCTGTTCTTCCTTATTTTGGTGCCATTTACCCAGAGATTTGTTGTGGTAATTGTTAGAAGTTTAATGTTATGGAATAATTTAAACTTTTCATTACCACTAAAAGTATTTTTAAAAAATTGGCGTGTTACCTCTTTAGCATACATTTTCTATTTGATCAGGGTGCCTGGAAAAACTTGAAAAAAAGTTTTTTGTAAATCCAAGGAATTTTTTAGAAATCTATCAGAGAATTGTCGGAGAACTTTTTTTCCTGAATTTTGTAGCCACCCTGGATGTTCTACACCCATAGTTTTTTTCTCAGGTTAAAATTTATTAAAACACTGAGAAATAATTAATCATATTAGTATTACACATTATTTATGATATTTTGACAGTGCTTCTGGCTTAAATACATCAGTTTCTTTAAGATGGACCTTAAAAAAAAAACTTTACATGATTTCTTCAGGAAGAAAATTACCAGAATTCTAAATTGATATATAGAAATATTTTAAAACACATCAACAAATGGAACACATCTCTCAGCAGTAAAATATTCAACTCTGATTCCAAAAAGTAATTTCTTTATGAAATCTTAAATATTCACGCTGTATCTTAAATATTTCACAAATTTATATAGGCGTAAGAAAATGTATTTGTTTTCTTTAAGTGTGTCTCTTTAGAAATTTTAATCTTTTAAGTGTTAATATTGCATTATACTTTTAAGATTATCAATAAAAAAATCAACTGAATAGTTATCGACACTCATTGTTTAGGCTTATTAAAAAAAAAATTTGGAATATTTTTAGAATTGTTAGGAGAAAACCAAATAAATCCTTGTAATCTCAAAGCATTCAGAACAAGAAACTCTTAAAAAGTTATTTTAAAATAGAATCACTGTATGTAAAAAGGGAACATGTCAATAGGTTTGCGATTGGACATGACCCCTTTTTACATTTAGCGATTCAATAAAAGGCATATTCCCTTTCAAGAATATGCAATTCAATTGTTTTTTCTAAGTTGGTGAGTTATGAATGATTTTGTTTGAGATTTGTATTTAAACACTTGGATTTATCCGCTGGAACCTTGGGTCCACATGAAATCCATCAGACCAAGATATTCTTAAATCATTTATAATTTTTTTATTCTTCTAACAATGTGTCAAAGATACCAAAAGATTGTCCCACTACAAATGAGCATTTTTAATATTTTCCTTTTTTGTTCTTGCAGCAGCTGTTCTCCTACGCCAACATGAGCGGAATGATCAGCCCCACCAACCTATTTGCACCCTCTCCCTCACCCCGGTCCACACCCAGGACTACCCCTGTGCCCCGGTGGACTGCCCCCTTCATCACTCTGGAAGAGAACCTGGACTACAATATGATGGCTGGTCTCATGCCCCCGCATGCAGATGACCCACCACAGCACATCATTGAGGCAGAGGGAGAAATAGAAGGTAGTATTATATGCCATAAAAACAAAATTTTTAATACAAATCCTTTGCATTCTTTGCCAATTTTTATATTCATTAACTCAACTCGATTCCATAAACAGCATTTGCTTATTCTTTGCATTTAATTTTAAATATCAAAAACATTTATATTAACAAAATTTGCGGCAAACTATGTTTCAAAATTCATTTATTAAAAATGAACGATTTTTTTCTGAATAAAATAATTTTATTATTTATTTATTAATTAAAAAAAATTTGGCCTCAGAAACGAGTTTCTTCAATGATTGGCTAAATACTATTTTAGAACGATTAGATGACGGCAAGTTAGTTTATTAATATTCTGTAAAAATGACTTTTTAATGACAGTAGCAGCACCAAAATTGGATAGAATGTATTGTCATCAACATAGAACCTATCTGCCAAGTTTCAGCCTGATTGGATGACGGCAAGGGGGTTAATTAGGCCTCCGCAGATTTGCCCGTCATCGACATACACACAAAAACGAAGTTAATATAAAGGATTTAAAAATGACTTGAGATTGATGTTTTGATTGGATTTTGCTTTAAGTTTGTGAAAGTGCTGATTGGAAGTAAAAGTATTTAAAAGGGTTGCAGACAATTAATAGTCCAAGGGGACAAAGTGGGGGGGGGGGGTAAAAAAGTAACTTTTGATGTATTTAACTCTTTAAAGTTTTTACTTTTGCATCTTTTTGTGTGTAACATAAATTTGCCATCAAAATAACTGTTATTAAGCATTTTAGAGATCCAAGGCTATCCTATCATGTAATACTTTCACCAATTGTAGTTTTAAAAAAAAAAAAAAAGGAACAGCCTTTAATTTACTTAGCAGTTAAATTTTTAATTAAAATCTTGCAAATGATATAAATTCTATTGATGAAATATGACAGTTAACTTTTTGTGATTCCCTGCATTCATGACTTACAAATTTGTCACTGTATGGTATATTACTAATTTTCCTTGTCATTAACATTATTAAATCACTTATTAAATCATTATTAAAAAACTATTAGTTTTAAAAAGCATGAACAGACTTAATTTATTGACCTTATATTAAATAACTGCAGTGGTTATGCTTGAACCTATAGCAGCTTTAGATACATACAATAGTAAAATACACATTGCATATCAATTTCTTTCCCTTGTTACCATGAATCAAGGACAGTTGATATTGGGTTCAGTACTATCGAAAGGTTTCTCAGTAGAGTTCCTATTTTTATTTATTATCTACTTTCTAGATACTTTTACATTTGTTAATGGAAAAATTATTTCATTAATAAGGGCGGTTTATAATGATTAATTATGAAATTAATTGACCCATCAATTTAACATTTGACGTATTGATAAGATACATCTAATGTGTTGTCTTTTGGTTTTGAAGTGATGATTTATGTTTGTTGCAGAGCGTTACTTCACAGTGGTCCACAGCAACGAGCAAGTGGACGCTCGCAGCCAGAGCAACAGTGCCTCCATCACACCCACCAAGTCCCAGCCATCCTAAGTCCCACAGGAGCCTTCTTTTTGTACTCAAGCGACAACAACAGGATCCAAACAACGGGGGCTCCTACTCCCCGGAGATTATCGTTTTTACGCAAAGACAACACACTTAACAAACAAAAAAAACTCACACAGCTCCTGAGATGGTGTTTTGGCTGAACTGTTTGCCAAAAAGGGCTTCAAAAGTACAAAGCAAAAGGAATCCTAGAAGCGCTGACTTTACATTGAGTGTTCTTGTGTGCCAGAGACAATCAAGATGTTGAAAAGCAACGAAACCCACTGAGAGGAGCATCAAAGAGACTGATGCCTTATTATCGAGAAGCGTCCCCCCAGGGGGGGCTCTTACTTCTACTTCCATTTCATCGCTTAATAGCCGAGAGATATTTCTAAACGACGATTCACTAACTTCCGCCCAATTGAGATTTCACTATATGGTTACTTCCTGGGGCCTCAGTAGATTTTCAAGAGATTTTTTGCATTTTAAGGACTTTACGTAGCCACTTCAGGGCACACTCAACCAATAAAAGGCTGGAGGGCAGAGGTCACAGCAACGATAAAATCGCTGGACCAAATGAATACTACTCTCTGTAATACGTTTATTTTGATATTTTAGTGCAGGACTATGGAACCCACAGTTCTTGTATCTTTTAAAGGAGTATTTATTGAAAGAGTATTCTAATCTTGATTCTTTGGTACGTTAGTTGATTCCCTTGTTGATGTTTGCACTATTTGCAAATCTTATTTCTAAACCAATCCAAGTTTGTTATACTTTTACCTAATGAGCTATGATATTTCTTTTAATTGTCAATTCAAGGTTTTCTCCCTATTAATCTAGATTTTTCACCTGTTTTATTTCAATGTATCAGGTTTTTTTACTTTAAATTATCCTTTATGGTTTAGCCACTAGTTGTCCTCCTCCCTTTAATGTTTTATTAATTTTTATGTAGTGTGGATTTTATATACTGTTACTTTTTAACCCAATAGATTCCTATATTTGTAGTGATGTTCGATACATATAATAAGACTATTTTGCCAAGAAACACTAACTGAAACTTGTGACTTCAGCGCCATTAGTTACAAAAAATATTTTCAAAGCATATTTAGAAATTTAATTTACATTGACCTCTGACCTTCAGACTAGCGGTTGGGTGTGTCCGCAAGCAATTAGATCAGTAGATTACAACCAACTTTCTCACTTTTTAATATGTCAAACTATAGAAAGGCATCTCAATTTGCCTCTTGCCTTTCGAATCTTTACCTACAGAATAAATAATCCTAGTGCCGTAGCAGAGATAGGGACATATAGTGACAGCTAGTTTACTCTTAGGTAAAGCTGCTAGAAGGAGTCAAAAAACTTTTATTTTTAACAATTTTTTGCTCCTGAAGACACTAAGCGCCATTTAAGAAAAAAAGTAGATTGTCTATAGAGTTATAGAATAACAATTTCAGAGGCGTCAGAAAAGAGACAGGGAGGCAGTACGTTCAGCTTACACTATCTTTTTTTACTATGTCAAAGTAATTTAATGATGATAGTCGAGTATAGGGTTTGGAAGTGAAATTGTCTTTTGAAATGATGTCAATGGACATTTAAAAGGGCTATGTTAATGGGTTGCATTGCTTGTGTGTAACGTCATATTTTTTGTGAGCTCTGCTCACTCCTTAATTTAATATACATTAGAAGTTTTCAAAGCTTTTTTTATTACTGAAAGTGTTTTGCTATTTTATTAAGATCTATGATTTATTTTTCGTGAAACTGTAAATGAACGTCAAACAAATATTTTTAAAAAATCACTGCACATTTTGTTTTAATATAAAACTTATTCTTTTAGGGTTATGAATAGAACTCATTTAAAACAATGACAAAAGGAAACGAGTTGTAAAAAGTATTATTTAAATGAAAGGATAATACCTGAGAAATGGAACTTATGAAATGTGCTTTGCGATTGGTTAATACTAATAGAATTTGAAATTTGTTTTTAAAGGTGCATTGTGATTGGTCACAAGATTTGCCTAGATAACGCTTTGCATAAATTCCATTAAAAAATGAAGTTTTATATTTTGGAGAGAGAAAAAGGCCCATAAACATGCCCTTTGGAACAAAACATGTGTCTCATACTCTGCTTATTCTACTGTTGAGATCTCCCCATTACAAAGTGATATTTATCCTTCCCCTATGCAATCCCTGTCTCTGCGCCTCTGTACATTTTAAATAAGTACTACTATAAGTGCTCTTGATTCAGTCTCTTTTGACATTGTTGAATCTATTACATTTTTCAAGTAGAAAAACTATTAATGAAAAGTAGCGTTAAAATGTTAACCATTTTAAATTTTTTGCCTCTTTGGCAAACAAATAAAAACTAATATTCCTAGGTCTTTTAGGAATACTTGTTGATATAAACGATATTTTGAGGCATTTTTACATTTTGCCTCGTCTTTTCCTCGTAGAGCATAGCCTTTCTCTCGACTTTCCCTCCTTATGAAGAACGTGAACTGTAAACCATTTTCTATCGTATAAAGTTGGAATCTACATATTTTTCTGAACTTATCCGACAAAGATATAAGTTGTTTCCGTTTTTTGGGTGTGAACATAGAACCATATGCCTTTTATGTGTTGGTAAGAATGTGATTTCTAAAGCAATAATAATGATGTAAAATGTTATTTTCAGAGCTGGTTACACCGCTGTGAAACACTGTTATTCGTTGAAGTTAAATATTTGCACCGTTACTATTCTAGAACCTTGCGTTCGTTTTTGTTATCTATACGAATTGTGTTGACGTAAAAGATGTTAGAACTAATACCAAGATGCCAAAGATACTTGTTAGTGTTTCTAGACCTGGTGTTTGCTCTGGGTTTATTAGTAGTATATTGCAAGGTTTTGTTGTTTATTATTGCTGTGGTGCTAAAGTATATTTGCTTGCAAATGATTTCTGGAGAATTGTTGTAGATAAAACTCAGGTAATTTATATTTAAGAATACATACAAGGTCTTTTTAATTTGTAGATCACTCCAGCAAATTAAAAACTTTCTCTTTTTCATACACCTTATTGCAATTTCAATCGACACATACCAAATACTTATTCGGATATTTAAGGATTATAATATTTAAAATTATATTACACGACTATATATAGTATATCCTCTATTTATAAATTGATGATAATCTTAGGAAAACCTGATAATTATATAGAAAATGTAAACTATATAAAAAATGCACTTCATTCAAAAAACTTTTATTGAAGTCATAACAAAAACTGTAAAATTAATCTTTATATATCTCTTTCATGAACCTTAATATATTACTTTTGAATTTCTCTTGCAAGGTATTTTTTTATCTAATAACTATCTTGCTTTTTAAGTGCATAAGTCTTTTCTCAAAATCTTTGACATTTTTGTGCCATATCTTGTCAAAATTTTCAAAATTAAGATTTTCAATTAAAAGACATCTATAAGATATTAATAAAATCAATATGCCAGAATTGCAATCGAAATAACATTTTTAGCTTCTCTTTAGTTTGGCTTCCAATTTGTATTTTCAGTGCTGCCATATTTTCGCCTGTTTCTCCTTAATTGACACTTCCTCTGCTTGAACTACACTAGTCTGTATATTTTTTGTTGTTGATTTTTTAGAATTGTAAATACAGTTATTGCAGTTATAGATTTATGTAGTTGTACATTAAGCGAACGAAGAAATATCCAATGAATTCATCTATAAGCAAACTGAAAATATAAGCCCGGTGGTTTCTCATCTGGATCAATATATTGTAGTGTTTTTCATCTTGTGTTAAGTTGAAAAAAGTTGTTTTTTCTTTGAATTCTGTTCGTTGGAGTGAGTGCGAATAATCTCAGAAGGCGCTGTCTCGGTGCCTTTTCTTTTTATCCCTGTTTTCAAACGTAACGTTTAGTCTTCCTCGTGTTTTCGACCCCGACTGAAAACAGCATTTTCATTTTTCTCATACCGCTTCAAAATGCATTATTTTCAATTCATGTATGTATTTGTGTATATAATGTGCATTGTACAGCTTTAGTTAGAAGTTTTTAATATATTGCATTAGGAAAGTTTTCTTATAACATACTACGATAGATTGAGTTTTTGTAGTCGGGCATACTTGCTGAGGCCTTTACTTTCTGTGATGTTTTTATAGTGATTTCGTGGTCTAGTGGCTTTACAAATTGTGTTATTTAACTAAGAAACTATGTCTAACACTCACACACAGATATCAGTGGCTTCAAAAGTGCTGGTACTCAATACACTGGAAACATGCATATAAATTATATTTTTAAAGAAACGATTAAAGTATGCACATTACAAATGGCTACTTCTCTGCCTTATAAAATGACGTGCTCGAGTTTTTTTTTTTGTTTGTCTATTAAAGATTGTATAAACTTAATTTTAGTTATATTTCATATATTTTATATAATATGGAAGTATAATTAAAATATATAAAAGGAGTTTTTCGTTCATGTTCACCAATTGATAATAAAATAAATTATTTTTTGAATTTTCAAATATGCTCAATAATAATTTTTAGTTAATTAGATGCAAAAATTTTCAATTTGCTCTAATTTTTATTTATTTATAACTGGTGCAATTGTCATCAAAGAAGTAGCTATTGATAATGTAAGCATTCTTTGTGGGTATATACTTGTATTTAAATACAACAGTTAATATCCTATGTAATGGTTTGTGGTTGTTTTCTTCTCATTTACTTGCTATTAAGATAAATTAGTTATCTCCACATTAACTAAATATGCTTTTCCGTAATTAAATCAAAATAATTAGGTTTTTTTAGTTTTTTTTTATAACTAATGAGCTTTAAGGTGGATTCGTCTATTTCTGTACTTAATAACTTGTGCAGGAACATACTTTGTATGCTATATTACAGATAAAATTTTTATTATTTTAGATAATTTTGAATGTATCTAATCATTTACAGATATATAAATTTTAATATAATAGTACTATTTATATTTATTTTGAAACTTGGTGCAAAGATCCAAATATTTTTAGATATATTCATACAAAAGTATATTTTAGTTATTGCTTGTCTGTGTTTTTCTAGTTATGTATAGATATTTTTATCCCTTTAGTCATGTTAGTGCCAATTGTTTTTTTGGGTTTTTTTTTGTTGGTTTTTTTTCGTTGTTGATTTTATTCGAAATAGAAAACGCATGTTTCTTCATTGTAGATGTAAATAAATGTCCTATTTTCCTGTTATCTGTTATTTATCTTGTTGGTGTAAACAGAATAGTTATATTTATTAGTTTATTTTAAGCAAAGCTCCCTCCAAAGATAGTAATTATAATAAATTATTTGCATCGATTCTCTTGAGAAATTTAGGGAATTTAAATTATCTAAAGTGACGTATTTTGCCTTATTAAACATAATTATATGGAACCAATATTGAAATTCTAAAGTTTGTATATGCTGCTTATAACAAAAGAAAACTAAAATTAAAATAGAGATTAAGATTCAAAGCAAGTTTTTGTTATTTTTATTGTTAGCTAATTATCACTTATTATAAGCATTACTACATTGCCACTGCTACCTTTTGAGAGATTAAAAAGTGATAATAATAAAATAAAAACGAATGAATCTCCGGTGTTGCTTATTCTAGTCTGTCGTTATAGCTTTAGTTCTATAAAGCTTTAGTTCTAAAAACAGTGCCTATGCTTGTTAATGATTTCAGTTTGTGAATATTCATACTATATATAGATTGTATATATATATTTATCTTTAGACTTAATTCTATGATTAAGCAAAAAAAAGTTAAGATTCTTGCTGTTATATTTATGTATAACATTGCAATATTTATGTTTAGAATTGGTAAACAGCTTTTAAATTCTGACACATTACCAATAAACATACACTCCGCAATTGTTAAAATTATTTTCTTTACATAGCCTACGAGCATACAATAGAACAAAATAATTAAGTTCGTAAGTTTTTGTATGACACACTTGTATTATATTGCATTGAAGCGAATGCACACTAATAATAATGGGTAGGAAGGGCGTGTGATATAAATGTCATTTTTTCTCCTCGTTAACAGAAACTATCTGTGGTTATGCATTTAATAGTTGATGTCTGTTTTCGTAAAGCAATAATATAAACAGCAGTATTTTATAACTAACGTTGAGCTCATCTCTGCCAAGTGCCTAATATTTGATACAGTATTTGCATCTATTATCTAATGTTACGGAAATGTTTCTTCCTATTACATGCTTTCTCGATATTATTAGCAATAACGTTTGTACATATGCCTTATAAATATTCATAGTGGTGTATTGTGTATGTGTAGATTTCTGTGTCCTTTATTGGCTAGTTAAGATGTGTCAAGCAACTTCAGCTCACATTTCAGTATTGCAAAACTGCTACATGCTGGTAGGATTTAATATTGCACATTTCAAATTAATTTTGAAATTTAAACAGACACTTTTGTGCGCGAATAGGTATTTATCCAGCTTAACTATTTGTTTCATTAATTACTTTTTTATATTCATTATTTTATTTATATTAAGGGCATGGTTAAATTAATATCAATTTAATTTAAATGTATCGATACTGCAGATTTTTTCAGTTTCGTAATAATGAAAAAGAAAACAACAGCTTTTTTTTTAATAGTATTTTAGTACCATTTGCTAAATTGTTTAATTTTGTATCTAAATGTTGTTCTTCAACAGTAAAAAAGATAGAAAAAAAAGCAAATTCATTTGAAGTTTAAAAAAAAAAAAGAGGGGAGGGGTATTATTTTTTCTAACACATCAGCTACAACTATTTTTTTTTTTTTAAATAAAATGGTCGCAATAGTTTATCAAAATTAATTATAAAAAACTAAAAGGTAGCCTACAAATTCAGTGTTAACACTTACTTCATTAAAACAAAATGTCTTGCAATTGTACGAAATGTCAGCTGTCGTTGCCTGCCTGCCTCTAGTTTGGTGTGCGAAACCTCAGCAAGTGTTGCCCAGTTGTATAAAGTTTTATGAGTATGTACTCTGTTCAAACGACGGTGTTTGACAGTCCAGAGACAACGTCTGCAGAAAAACCCGAAAAATAATACTCTATTTTATCTCATTTGTTCTGTTGCATGAAAACAAAAGTGTTATCTTCTAGTTTCCATTGATATAAAATGTGAAATTGATTGTTTTAAGGTCTATATTTTTAAATGATGTTTTATCTTTCATCTTATTAATCTTAGAAAAACATAAACAAATGTATTGTGTACCATTGGCCAGCGTTAGTTTTTGGTTTTTCTCTTTTGAAACGATGTTCAGACAATCATGGCCACATTTCATGCTTACTCATATTATAACAAGAGAAACTTTTGATGAAATCTGATGTTATCTCGTTTTGTCTTTCTCTTTTATTTAACAAAGTACAGAATCTGATGTAGCTCATTTTAAATAAATTGCTAAATTTTTTTCTCATAATCATATTTTATACAATATTTTTACAATCTGATTAAATAGGATTGTAATTATTTCAAATAAATTTTAAGTCTTCAAGATTTTTTTTTATCAAATATGTTAAAAAAATACTACAAGAGTCTGTGTTCTAATATGTTATTGAGATTATTTTAATGCAAGACTAATAGACTAAGAAACGACGGAAAGTTAAGATACCCCATCGAACATTATTCTTAATTTTTTTATTTTTTTTTATAGTATGTAGTGAAACGTTAGTAGATCATGAATCTACTGTTCTGCCGAGAGCAAACTTGGTGCTGAAACTATTAAAAAATTGACTTTGAATGAGTTGAAACTAAATCCAATTGCCAAATATGTCATAACTTGCCAAAAAATGTACATCTTTTTTATCTGATAACCAACCACTCTTTAATTTTCAATTAAGAAGGTAATTTGGCGATCGCCAAGATCTTTCATCTTTTTAAAGTGAGCCAAGTTAGTAATAAATGTTTTGATATCAGTGACGTAACATTTATCATAACTTGGCTCACTTTTAAAAGGTAGAAATATTTCTTGTCAGAGAATAAATATCTTATACACACTTCTTCATTGAAAAATAAAGAGCAGTGGATTACCACATAAACTAGGGGTGTGGAACATCGCACAACTTTCAATTACACTATAATTCTGACGTGGATTTGTGTCATTTACCGTTTGTATATTTTCATCATTCATTTAGAAGAAATGGCCAGTACTTTTCGATAATCCTTATATTATCCTTCATTATAAGCGAAACTAAGGGTAGAAGAAAAAACGATCGTTGATAAGGTATGCTCAAGGAAAGAGCTGTTGAAAGTATTCGTTTTCAAACTTTTAACGTCATTACAACATTTTTACGAGAATTTCGGAGGTGGGGGAAGTTTAGAACACCTTAAGTGGCATTACCATAGCGATTTTATTTTTTTTATCAAAATCGTTTAAGCCGTTTTTTAGCAATCATTAAAAAACCACGATATTTTCAATAGCAGCTACTTTATGCGCAGGCACGATTTTAACAAAAACCTTAATAAACCTCCCATGACCACCACTAACCCTCATACCAAATTTAAACATCGTAGGTCAATTTGTTCGGGAGTTATGCTGACCACATGCACACAGACATACGTTTTTTCTAGATCACTTTTTTGAAATCAGGATGTTCCAGTTCCAAAATATAAAGAAATGAAGAAGAAAACAAAAATATATATATTTTTTTTTTTGGGGGGGAGGGGGGTCCGAACCGAATGCTATACTTTCATTACCCTATGTATACATATGGGTAATTGAAAGTAAAAAGAATGCTCATTATTGCAAACGGATTTTAGTTCAACTCATTCTAAGTCAATTTTTGAATAGTTTCGGCCATTTTCGCCCCGGCAGACCCTTGGATTCATGATTTTCTAACATCTCTCTACATTCTTTAAAAAATTCAGAATGATGTTGGATGGGATACCTAAACTTGCAGTCGCCTCTCAAACTATAAGTGACAATTTTAATATGATTGGTTGTTTTCAGATTATCTGGCGCCGTCAGCAACACGAGGTCTATAATGCGCCGAAACATTCGTCATTAGACAAGCCAACATACATTTACAAACACCCATGCCTAACACGGGAGCCGAACCGGCAACCTCGCGGTCTAGAAGTTAGTACGCTAACCACTATACCGTTTGGTCGGCAAAATTTTAATATGGAGAGTTGTAGTAGGTGCGAAAAGTGTTAAGGCGGTGGTACCACAAACCACGTAATTATTCATTTTCCGTTAAGCCTCCGTTGTTGAATTCCCTTAGATGCAGGATTTTCTTTTGTTTATGTTGGAGCACGGGATAATTTCAAACTGCTGTAGCATAACACGAAAGTTAATTAACTTCAATACTGAAATCTGAATTGCTACTGTATTCTGAAGGCTGATGCATAAAAACTTAAGACGCAACTACAACATACGGCTATTAATTTCGAGGATTGATATAATAACTCTGACAAATATATTATGTGAATTGCATACCCATTTAATATGTTTTGAAGTAATTTCCATTTGCCGAAATGCTCTTCTGTGCTCGCGGTCGTGAAGTTTCGGAAACAACTTTTGAAGTCCTCTTTCGGAATGTTCTTCAATTCTGACGTTACAGCTGTCATGATATCAATAACTTGGGGAACTTTTTAAAAATAATTATCTAATTATTTGCAAATAGTATTGCCATTTGCCAATTACACCAATTCATGCCGAATTTAAATGAAGTGCCAGTATTATAGCGTAATTGAAGATTGTGTGATGATCCACACCCTTACTTTTGATTGAAATGAATGTATGATTTTCGAAAAACCTTAAATTACACCATTCAAATTTTATTAAAGAATAACCCGTTTTATGGTCTAGTTAAAAAAAAAAAATGTGCCATGTTTCACATTTTCTAGTTGAATTTGAATTATTTTCCAAGTGCATATAACAATATCATCAATTAGCATATATCATCAACAGTGCGAAAAAACAATTTCGACCAATCGCAAGCAATCATAGTTATGCATGACCTTTATATTTTTAAACTTTGTATTGTGGTAAGGAAATTATTCAAATTGGGAGACACGCATTTTTACTTTCAATTACTCATATATGTATTCATAGAGTAATGAAAGTATAGCATTCAGTCCTAAAAAAAAAAAATGCGTTTTTTTTTTATATCATATCTAGAAAAATTTCTCTGTATGTACATGGTCAGCATAACTCCCCAAAAAATTTACATACCATTATGGTTTTCGTCAAAATCGCGCAAGCGCTTAAGGCATCTGCCATTGAAAAAAATCATGTTTTTAAACGACCTTAACGATTTTGTTCAGAATCACTGTGGTAATGGCTCTAAATGTGACTGTTCTAAACATCTCCACCTCCAAAATTCCCGTAGAAATGTGATAAAAGCGTAAAAAAATGAAAAACGAGTGCCTTTAACACAGAGCTCTCTACTCTTGAGCATCGCCCAACAACTGATTTTTGGCGTTTCACGCACAAGCAAGGACAGTATAATGTCTATTTAATAAAAGGACCAATTTTGACTTTTATTTTTCCTTTTTTTTTTTTTTCTCTCTCTCTCTCTTGTAAAAATGATCGCCAAACTGGCCAATTTTACTTAAATGAGTGAAAATGATAAATAACACCATGTCAAATTCCCTGCAATGACCAATATTATGTACTGTAACTGAAAGTTTTGCGATGTTCCACATCCCTAGTTTACTTTCAATTACCCATATGTATACATAGGGTAATGAACAGGGGCGTACTGGAACATAAAATCGGCCCTTTGATTTTAGATTAATGAAGGCCCAAATTTTCGATATAATCATTAATGAATTTTTAATCATTATTGATAATAATAAATTATTTACAATAAATAATTTCAATTAAATAATTAATTTCAATTAAATAATTAATTTCAATTAAATAATTAATTTCAATTAAATAACTAATTTTAATTAAATAATTAATTTTAAATAGTTTTAATATGTAATACATTTTTATTTAAATATTTATATTTAATAATCAATTTCAATAATTAAACAAGTTTTATTCATTAATTAATTTTAATAATTAAAATGTTTTAATAATTAATTTAATTAAATGAAATTTTCATTGTCTCTACTATTTATGCCTAATTTGCGCGAACTTGGTTTCCATAAACCATTGATATATTTAACATTAAAATAAAATAAAAAATAGTCGTAATACGATAATATATAAATCTTAGTGTATATATTTTCTAAATCCAACATAATCTATAAAATTAATTTAAAGAAAAGTTTTATTGAAAATTAATGTGAAATTTATCTTTGAAACCAAAGTGATAGTTCAATAATAGTTAGTAGTTCCCGTGGGAGTGACTGCTTTTGAATGCATTGGGTCATTTGAAAAAAAAATGTTAAGGAAGGTAACTATATTTATATGAAAAAAACATTTGAAAAACTAAAAAAAAAAAGTACTTCTGTATCGCACCAGCCCATTTTGTAAAGACACTGACCGGACAATCCTATGGCCAGTACGCCCCTGGTAATGAAAGTATAGCATTCGGTTAGAATTTTTTTTTTTTTTTTTTTTACGTTTCTCCACATTTTGGAACATTCTGATTCCAAAAAAGCTGTATAGAAAAAATGTGTGTGTGTGTACGTGGTCAGCATAACTCCTGAACAAATTGACCTACAATGTTAATATTTAGTATGCGGTTTGGTTATGGCCATGGGACTTTTATCATTAAAGTTTTCATCAAAATTGCGCTGGTCAACTGCTGGTAACTGCTATTGAAAAAATCATGTTTTTCAGTAATTGCTAAAAAACGGCTTTTATCTAATGTGATCAAAATCGCTGTGGTAATGCCTTTTAAAGTGTTCTAAACATCTCCACCTCCGAAATTCCTGTAAAAATGTGATAAAAGCGTAAAAAGTTGAAAAACGAGTGCCTTTAACACAGCTCTCTGCTCTTAGGCATCGCCTATCAACGAGTGATTTTCTTGCGTTCCCCGCTCAAGAAACGACAGTGAGTATCGAATACAAACACAAATTTTGCCATCTTGACGTGATAAGTTATTTTTCTAGAAAAAAATATATTTAAGGGGTTTTTTTTGGGGGGGGGGGGGTGATATACATGAGGTCTAATCCTTTTTGTAATTTGCATAAGATCAGATTTTAGAAAATTCACAAGGTAAGAAACTGTTCATATTTAAATCGCTCTTGCTTGAACTTTGAAAATTGACTTAGACATTTTGTTGTCAAAATAGAAGATTGCTATATTAGCAATTTCAAATATGAACCTGCTTACAGTTTAAAAATTATGGCGTAATATTCCACAAGTCTTATTTTCTTAAACTAAAGAACCAAATTTAAAGGAAAATGTTAGAAAAAACGTCTGGATTTTTTTTTGCATAATATTTAATGTAAATGAAAAGAAAAAAAATACAGTAAAAAAAACGACGTAGAAAAAATTATTTATATAAAGAATTTATCGTGATTGCAAAATAGAGCGGAGCTTGAAAATGTGAATTGTACATAATCTTTTGCTCATTTCTATCCGTTTTAAACAAATTTTCGAAGGCAAAGCGTCATATTTTATCTCTTCGGCTTCAATTTATGAAAAGACCAAACAAGTTTTCCAAACGCGTTTGAACGAAGTTTGATGTGTTTGTGTTTTTCAAAAATGATTACTCTTGTTTTAAATTTGGCGGTAATCGTCCATTTCATGAACAAATCTGTTTTCTCAAATCTGTATTGAAAAAGGAACTTTTCCAATCAAGTAGGGCATATTTCGAGAATTGCTACAGCCGTGACCCGTGAGAAATGGCAAAAGAAAGTATTCACAAGCATAAATTCCCAACAAAATTGTATAAAAGATCTAGTAGTTAGTTGACTGTGGCCTATGCATAATCATCATTCGATTAATTTTATAGTTAAAATGGCTTTTTTCACTTTCAATTACCCATACCTTAACATAAAGTAATAAAAAAATTGTTTTCGGTAAAAATAAAAAAAAAAAATCGATTTTTTTTTTTTGTATTTATTTACGTTTTGGAACATCGTGACTTCAAAAAAGTGGCCTAGGAAAAATGTCTCTGATGTGTGTATGTAGTCAGCGTGACTCCCGAACGAAATGACATACGATATTCAAATTTGGTATACAAGTTATCTGTAGCCATGGAACCTGTCATTAAGGTTTTCGTCAATATTGCGCATGCGCAAAACATAAAAAAAAATTCAGCAATTGCTAAAAAAAAGCTTTACCGATTTTGATAAAAGTTATGGTAATGCCAGTTAAGGTGTTCTAAACATACCCACTTTCGAAATTCCCATAAAAATGCTATAAAAAAGTGTAAAATGTTTAAATACGAATATCTTCAACACAGAGTTCTCTTCCCTTGAGCATCGCTCATCAACGACCGTTTTTCTTCTCCTCTCCTCTGTTTCACTTACAACAAAGGATAATGTAAGAATTATCGAAAAGTATGTCGCAAAATAGCCATTTTGATGTTTTTCTTCCCCCCCCCCCCCTCCCAAGTCTCATAAGAATTATCGCCAAACTGGTCACTTTTTCTAGATGAATGGTGAAAATATAAAAATTTTAAAATAACATTAGTCCACGTCAATATAATTGAAAATTTTATGATGTTTCACGCCCCTAGTTTCTGTAACAAAATTTGATGTCCAGGGAAATAAAACATTGTGCTAATGAATTCGATGAAACGCAAGTTTTTTTAATTAATCCCAAAATAAAAGTATTGACAATATTATTGTTATTGTTAAATTTTAAGGCTTGCGATTTGTTAAATGATATCGGAATCATAACGTGATGTATGACTGAAATAAAATAACTCCATATAAATTTGATTGAATACAAAGTTATTTGTTTAAGGAATAAATTTAATGTCAAGCATGTCATAATTAATAGTTTAATTTAGTGACAAGCAGAAACAAAATACTAATGTAGTTTAGAAGCTAAATGTTAAAAGATGCATGGCTTCTTGCATCATTTTTAGATGATGCAATCGATAAATTTAGAAAGAAACCACTGTAGTTTCTAAATATAAATGTCGTCAGTAGCTAGACCATGAAAGATGTTTGAAGGAACTTTTGAAAATAAAACAACGAATCTCGATTACGGTCTCAATTCCAATTTGTTTTCCTTTCATGTGCTATTTCTCTGCTTCCACCGCCTCGATGGAAAACCCAACGGGAGCCATCTTCGAATTCGAATCCGGGTTTTCAATTTTGCTCGAGCGTCACGCACCGATTGATCCTGGAACTTTATAGGTCTTCCAAGTTAAATAATTTTCGTTCGGCAGTTAAATAAGTTTCGTTTGTGTTTACTTCTTTCTTCGCCTAATCTGTCAGGCAAAGTGTATTAAGTGATCTCCGCGGGATTATTTTCGCGCTCTGTTTGGAACGAGACGTGCATCTGGCATCCGGTCGAAAACAGACGATTTATTCTGCTTTGATCCGAGGGTAAAAGAGTCAATCTATATAGATGGTAGGGTTTTTGTGTGCTAGTTTTTTTTTTTTATTTATTATTTATCTTTCAATGAGGCTATAAAGCTATGTTCTTATTTGTGTTGGATGAGTATTGAATTGAGAGTAAAATGGAGTGTTCTCTTTTTATTTTACAAATTTACGTCATTTTGAGCGGAATGATAACAGATTAATAAATATCAATCTAAAAGTAGTTTGAAGGTCATAAATCGCATCTACGTGATGCTCCTGGGTGATAGTGCTCTCAATCTTTGGATACCGAATATCGGTGACTTTTAATAATTTGTTTAAATTGAGCTATTTGCATGAGCGACGGCAGGATTATTTTCAACGGAGTGCACGGGGAAAACATTGTGGGGTGACCAGATGTTTAAATTTTGTTCAAACCTTGATTTTTGAATAGAATTTCCCAAAGAAACGTAAAAACATAAATATGTAAAAAATTTGAGTTCCATTGAATAATTTCAAACCTCTTTTTTCCATTGATTTGTTATATTAATTTTTTCCTTTATATTTAATTTTCAAATTCCAGAGGGGTGCAAGTGCACCTCCTTGGCGGCGTCCATGAATGTTTGTGTTGTAGCTTATATTTCACTGACGCTGCGTTAGTACTGTAAATAAACAATTCATTATTGTAAAACAAAACAAACAATGCGCCCAGCGTTGTTTATTAAATTAACGTCTACGATGGTAATGAAATATTTCATTGTTCTATTTGTTATATTTTCAGAAGAAAATGCTCGTTGGCAGCGTCCCAGTACTTCGTGTGCGACAGGTAAATTCGTACTATTCTATGTTCAACTTTTTTTAGTTTCTACAACTGCATCACATGTAGAAAAAATCTTTTACAAAGACTGTCCGTCTGTCCAAGATCAATATTCCCAGACAAAACTATAAGTAATGCAGACAAGTGCTGTATGCTAAATGAAAGGTCATGCCACGTTCTTTTTCCAAAATTCAACCAGAAGTTATAACCGAAAATGGTGACTAAATATCAATTTGCATTTCCTTAAGCCTTAAATAACTTTGAAGTTATCTCTTAGTAGAATTTTCAAGTTCAAACTAAAGCCCTTTAAATTTCGATTAGGAGATTGTTTCCATAGTAACCTAGTGGGTAGTTCACATCTTTGCTGCAAATAGAGATATCGGATTGTAACTTGGATATTGGACGACAAATTTTGCTAAGTTTGTCCCCAACTTGACAAAAAAATTTTAAATAATAAAAACCTCTAAATCCGCTGGAGTTTCTGTTGTTACATGTTCCAACCTTAATAGTGGGAGATATTTATGTTGAAGTGTTGCGGGTTTGGGTTAATTTAAGTAAGTTGGGTTTTACGGAGGTCACATATACAAAAAACCTGAATCATGAAGGAAAAAAAAAAAACTCACCACCAGTGCGAATATTTAATAATATAGTCAAATAAAATACAAAACCAGTCAAACAATTACCAACAAAATATCACATTCTCTACAAAATATCTTCCGTCGGAAGCTATGCGAACCGAAGAAATAACAAAGAAATCGAAAAATCGAGGAACATAGCTTCGAATGAAATCAGTCAATGAGAAAGCAATACTCAATACCAAGAATACTCAAGTATATGGACCCTAATCTACTGTAATATAAACGTGTGGTCCTTTAGCAACAATGAAAAACATAGTGCAAAATCTATATATTTAATCCACGAAAACGTATTGGGGAATATTTTTTTGTATCTTTTTTTATAGTTTTATAGTACTTTTAATTACCTCTTATATGTAATATAGGGTAATTAAATAGGATTTGTTTTGTTGGTTGTTATACAAAAAAAAATAATAATGATGATTTAACTGCTTACCTTACATATATAATCAACAACTTTCAATTTTTTATTTCGACAATAAATATAAAATATTTTATTTCAAAGACTCTTATTTTAGTATATGAATATTCAAAAGGAAAAAGAGGTCTCGAATGTGAAGGATTTTCCTCCATTAAGAAGGTAAGCATTAGCTTCTTTTATATGTCAATAGATAGCAGCACCACCATTCTACTGATAGTGGGTTAAAGAGACAATTCTCAATTTTATTAGGGTTAAAGAAGAGGTTTCTTATTACTATTATTTTAATAACAGATGACGTCACGTTGGTTTTATAGACGTTAATATTTTGTTGAACAGCTGAATAGATTTCAAAATGAGATTAAACTAAATACTGTATCGTATAGTTTTTATAACAAAACGTTTTAAGAAAAATTGAAGTTATATTACAAGAACAAAGAATACTATACTTTGTCCTTGAAACTTTACCATTTTAATTTTTTTATGCAAAAATTAAATTGGGAAGTAGGGGGTAAGCTTGCATAAGGGCTCGAAAGTCTTGTCGGTGGCTTTGCATGTACTATATTAACTAAGTGACTAAATTCAAGCATTTGACCAAGACCATACTGACCTCTAACATTAACTTCGGTACAGCCTTCTTTCAAGCGGTTATCCTCTACTAATCGAATTACACCAAACTATTCCTCATTTGACGTGATCCAAGAAGGATCAAGGGGATGTACTTGCACTTACATAGCATTTGAAAATTAAAAATAAATTGGAGAACTAGTAAAATTCACATGAAAAATGAAATATAATACAGGCTATGTAAGTTCTCTAATTTGAACAGAAAATCAATGTTTAAATTTTTAATAATATTTCGGTTGAAAATCAAATTATCGTTTTTGAAATATCTATGTTTGATAGAAAAAATTGAGTCTAGCATCCCTTTGTATGCAATATGTATACTTACTCTCCTTTAAATACTCTTTCCGGTGTTAACGAAATTTTAGCCGCTACCCCCCCCCTCCCCCCTCCATTCCTCTGTATACAATCTAGACTTCCCTGTAAATAACCAGTGCCTCTAAAATGCTCTGTAATAAGTTATCAATGGTTACTAACAGTAATTGCAGTCGGCTGCTCCTAGACTATGCCGATGGTTATCATATTGTTAGCTCCAATTGGTTACTAACAGACATTAAATAGTTGGGGTTCATGTTAACATGTATTACTATGGTGATTTATAGCCTTCACTGGGTTCAAATCTAACCCAGCATTCTGCATGCGTTATTTAGAAGTTGGAGTTGAAGATCAGCATATAAAACTAAATAAAAATGGCACCTATAGTTTCTTGACCACTGTTCAACGTCATCCATACTTCTTTAAAACATTTCCTAGAGGATGATACATTGTAACAACGTTATTGCTGAAGTTGCTCTAAACTCAAAAAAGAAAGAAACATCTTCGAACGCCATCTCAAACGATCTAACAATCCCATGAAAAGATCCAGAGGCGTTAAAATGATGGAATATGATCCTCTAATTGCTCTTCGAATGAGTTCTTGCCCAGGGACAATGGGCAATAGCACCCTTTTATGAAAGAGCAGAAGCCATAAATCGCGAAGGGTTAGTGTGTCATCGGCAATCCGATCGGAGTGATGGATTCACTTGGCTTGTCAGCTTTCCATCTCAATTCCGTCTGTTTCGCTCTCTGCATTTGGAATCGTGGTCTTATACAATCGATCCAGATCAGAAGCTTGAGATAGATGGAATCAAATTCAAACAATCACCATTCCTGGCGAAAATGAAGAGGCGATGAATAAGCAATTTCCTTAATTGGACATACAAGGCTGCTGCTTTTTACTGGATGACTATATTAACACAATGCTTTTTAATGAGTACTTTTTAAAATAAAGAAACAAATTTGAAGTATCATTGATTTGCCAAAGGTGAAAGTCTTATGTCCAAAATACTGCCATGGTAAGTTCAAAAAGGTCTGTATTTTTTGGCCAAATTGGAGCTATCATTACCATGTAGTTCTTTGCAATTTGTTCGACGCATTCATGAAGTTTACGTATCTACACCAGAAAATATTAAAAATGTTAATAAGTTAGTCAATAAATTAGCTTCAACTTGAGGAAGTTGTTAAATTTTAAGTCACCATTTCAGATCAATTGCAGATAAAAGGTCTGTGCCAAATCTGTAGCCAGGATTTTTTTTTAGGGGAGGGGGTATGGTCGAAGATTTCATTAATAACATCAAACATTTTTTTTTTTTTCCATTTGTAATTTTTTCAGAATCAAGAAACTCAAACTCATATTACATCTATGACCTGAATAATTTTAATGTAAATACTTATAACAAGTAACACAAGAAAAGAAGGAGATGTGGTGAAACAAGATTTCATACAATCCCCCCTGTCTATGGCTCTGGTTTGAGCTAAACACTGCAGAATAAATGTATCGTGAAAATTTGTCAACCTTAGAATTTCGTATTCGACATCTGGTAGTGCTTCATAAGGGTCATGCAAAAACTCCCTGCCACATACTATTTTCATCTTTTTTCTTCCACGCTAATACAACACTCCTACCCATACCATTGTTATCTCACTCTATTAAAAACATACACTCATTAGTAAACATAATGCTTTATTTGTAGGAAGTCAGTCACATATCACAAAGTAATTAAAGTAAATTGCCTATTTTAGTCAGATATTTCATTTTAGATTTTTCCGTAAGATATTTGTATTAAATAAAATATTCTGTCGGAAAATGATTTAAATGTAACATTTCATGATAAACGACTTCAAAATTACACGGTGTATAAGCAGTGGTGGCTCGTGAGTAAAATAAGTGAGGAGCCCAAATTAGCACTGGCATGTTTTTTAGGGGGGGGGGGGGAATTTCAAAATAAATGAATTCCATGCAATTAAATAAATGCTATTCAAAAGCACATACACATAAAACTATAAGAAAAATTAAACAAATTATCCAAATAAATTTAAATAGAATATATACTTTAATAAAACGAATGATTATAACAATTTGCAGCATTTCGTTTGAACCAATGACTTTTGAAAATTAAAAATGAAGCGAAGAAAAGTGGTGAAATTTTCGGAAAAAGTATAGTATGGGTTTAAAAAATTACTTTCTTAAAAATAAAATTAATGCATATTGATTCATTATTATTTTAGTCCAAAATTTCATTACTCAACAAATAAATATTTACAATCTTATATTTTTACTTCTTAAAAATTTTGGTTACTTAGTTTAGAGCCCTTTTGTCACTTGTGCAATGTACCAGAAAAAATACGTTTATTGTTATCCTTATGAATGGATATTTCAGACAACTGAAGGAGTTAAAAATAATTAATGTTGCAGCACACCAAGGATAATATTTTTAAAACATTCAATTCAACCAAATTCTTCGTTAGATGCAAATTTGAATTAAAAATGAAATAAATAAATCTCATTCACAATTTTATCAATGCTTTAGTCGAAATTTAAAATAAAATTGGGACCGAGGGTTCAATGTTACTCATTGGAATAAAATGTGGATCCAGCGTTTGTTTTTTGGAGGGAACAGAAGAGCTTTAAAAATTGAGATTGCTAATATATTTTATTTGTAAATATTAGGTAATGAAAAAGCCTTTTTTTTCACCCTCATATTTTTTACCTCAAATAATTTTAAATCAAATGGAAACTAGTTCATCAAGCATCAAATCCTATTAAGTAATTTAAAATTATTATTCTATTCTATGTTTAAATAATTGAATATTTTGATCATAAATATAAATGACTAACATAAAATGTAATTTAAATAACGAATTTCAGTTTTGGTAAAAAATAAATTCACCAAAACGTTCAAGAGAACTAAAACGAAGCTTCATTATTTAAATAACATACTTGGAATATTCTGCGTTGGGGAGGGTAAAAAAAATCTTGTTTTTTTTGCTACCCATAAAATGGGGTTTCATTGCTACGCTAAAGTATAAAAAGATGCTGAAGGTATAGTGGGTCATATGTCTGCATACTCAGAAGTGGATTTAGACGTCAATCAAGGGAGAGGAAAGGTTGCTACGATCACCAACATAGTTGTAAAGGTAGTGAAATAGGATGAGGGGTTAGGAACAGCCTAATTTTCTTTTCTGTATAACTCATATACATAATCATCTCTAAAATCGAATAAATTAAAAAGAAAAATTATATTTTTATGATAATTAAGATAAAAAAAATACATAACCAATTGAACTCATCCATTCGAAGCGACCTGGGATCATCCGAACAAAATGCGTCTTAAAATATTTTTTGAAAAATCACAATTCTGTTTAAAAAATTATTTATTGAGAAAAGCTTGCGTTTATATTGGAAACATAAATGGTAAAATTAAATTATCTTACCGAGACTTTTTGTTAAAAAATTAGTGCCCTTTCGCCACGTATAATTGTAGTTTTCTGTCTATTTTCTCCGGCTCAAAATTCAATTTCCTGTCATTAGCTGGTACGCTTACACTGTAGCAAATTCCAACACTTCTTGGGATAGTTCTAGCTCGACTACTGACAGTAGAGTCTTACTTTTGCACAACACACAAAGTGGAATATTCCTTATAGAATTTGATACCCATGAACAAGTAGAAAGATACCCAATATGTTGACCACTAAGTTCGTGCTCTATACCCTTGTTTGAATCACATTAGAAAAACATAAGGAATACATAAGTAAATTCATTTATACAACTATCAAGTGATGAACAGCATTATAATAGAATTCAAATTGAAGAAAAAGTACACAAGTTTTCTGCAAAAAACAACATATATTCGACATGCAACTAGTCGATGGAGTGAGACAACTTGTTGAGTGAGGTGACAAAATCCTCAGAGGTTACAGGGTAGCAAACGTAGTGGTACAAAATGTATGAGGTGAGTACAAAATCACATGCGTCTATAGGATGAGGCGACAAAATCAACTGTGCTCATTTGTGTCCAACGGAAGGTTAAGAATAAAAATTGGAAACGTTCTTGCTGTAAAAGTAAGTGATCGAGTGCAAGTTGGTACTCACCCGCCTACTGTTCTTGCAAGCAAAAGAGATGCTGTCTGTTTATTGGAAGAATAGCTCATGTCAGAAAACGGTCGCTATATAAACAAGACTCGTGGATTTAAAATAGTGTTGCACAAATTGTCTGTATATATTGTAAATAGTGACGTATTATTTCAAAATTCTATTGTAATTTATTTTTATCCTATTTTATTTAGTAATTAATAGCGATTATACAAGTTAGAAAAAGGTGGCAACACCTAAAGTAATCGAGAAGTTTCGAGATATTTCGTTTCCGATAAATTGGCTGGAAATTTCGAGAATGTCTCACGCGCTTGTATATAAAGGACTGGAGAACGGGAAAGTGGGCAGATTGACTTCGGAGTTCGTTGAAAGCTGATCGCTTTGTTTACCTATTGGAGTGAGCTTGTATAATCGCTGAATTCGAAGTTATTTTTGTTGAAGCTTGTGTTGAAGCTTGAGAGTAATTAAACTGTTGCCTGTGAATAAATTTTGTGAGTTTTCTGAAGAGAGAATAAATATTTTTATACCGTGAAAACTGTGCCATCATTGCCTCAGTGGAAAAATTCGTAACAGTGGTGTCAGAAGTGGGGTTCGAACCCACGCTCTCTTTCGAGAACCAGAGACATCATCGGATATTAAAGCTTTAGCATCCAAGCAAGAATCATCTTCTGCGTCCGTTGATAGATTTATGGAGCGCACAGAGAGTGTTCTTCAATCAGTGAAGGCGGATATTTTGGATGTCAGAGAAGATCTTAAGACAGTGAGAAATGAAGTTGAAGGAAAAGTTTCCACCGTGCAAGAAAAAGTTTCCACCGTGCAAGAAAAAGTTTCCACCTTAAAGGAAGAGCAAGACAAATTCATTGACGTTGTAGAAGAAAGGCTGCGAAAAATGGAAACGTGTGAAGCTCTGGCCATAGCGTCACCTAATTGGGATAACGCTTCCATCCCCTTTATGGCGCCGCGCTCTAACATCAAAGTGGCCCCTTTTGATGGGAAGTCGTCTTGGCGCGTTTATCAAACGCAATTTGAAATGATTGCTTCTGCGAATGGTTGGGACGATACTTTGAAGGCATTCCTTCTCGCAGCATCTCTTCGAGGTGAAGCTGCTGACATTCTACAGACACTACCTGAAGAGAAGCGGGGAGAATTCGTGGCGCTGGCGAGTGCGTTGGAGCTAAGGTTTGGTGAGCAGCATCTTAAGGATTACAACAGACTGCAATTGAAAGTGAGACAACAGAAGGCCAATGAAACTCTTCAAGAGTTGGCGTCAGATATAGAAAGACTGTCGCTCCTCGCTTTCCCAGACTGTCCCCCGGATGTACGAGATGATCTTTCGCTGCAGTATTTCATCGACGCTATTCAAGATCCCGATGTGCAGCAGGCGGTAAGGTTATCCCAAAACAAAAACCTGAAGTCGGCCCTCGTGTACGCCATGAGAGTAGAAGCCGCGCAGCTAGCTTCTGGAAAAGACTGACGATATGTGCGTGGTGCATTAGCCGAGGATTCTTCTGACTTTGTCACCAGTAAGCTCCGAGAACTGGAGAGCAAAATTGATAGAATGATGAGAAGCTATCCCGGAGCCAGGGATCGAAGGACCAGAGTCGTTTGCTGGCACTGCAAACGGGAAGGGCATCTACGACGAAACTGCCTTGATTTGAAAAAGAGAAGGGATAACACTACCACGGATTCTCCACAACTGAATCTAAGAAGATGTCATCTCGCAGGGCAGAAGCTGCAATGTAGAACAGGTGAAGCCCCGACCAGTCGTTTCCACGTTTCATCCCGACAAGGAGGAAACCAGGGTTTATTCGTGAAGGGGGAGATCAACGGAACTCCATGTCGTCTAATCGTCGATTCGGGAGCGAACGTAACGATCGTAAGGACGGACGTGGCTCGTCGCCTGAACAGCCGACTCCTTTACACAGCGCCCTCTGTTTCTCTACAAACTGTGTCTGGTGGTAATATCTCTGTTCAGGGGAAATTGCAAGTGGACATTGCCCTTGGATTTAACATCTACAAGCACACCGTTTATGTTGCCGAAATTGTAGATCCGTGCATTCTCGGACTAGACTTTTTGAAGAAAAATGGAATTACGCTGAATTTTGAGAAAAGCCAGCTGCAAACATGGAGAGGCGAAGTTCCTTTGCACGATCTAGACATGAAAGAGCTGTGCGTATATCGGATTGTAGCTCATGAAGACAATGTCATAGAGAATGCTGAAGAGTCCACATCTATGGAAAGTACCTCTCCAGCATCGGAGAGAGAACCGAAGAAAGCGACGTTGATGAAACCCTCCCAGGAAGTGGTTCATGTGGAAATGGACAAAGTTAGTGACGAGGGAATCGACATCCGTACTCCTGTTACAAGCATCGAACGGAGGTCCCGGGATCTATCAGCTGCACCCGCGGATGATTCGGACGCAATCTCAAAATCATATAACCAGCAAGATGGGGATCAGAAACTTTCACCGCTTCTGTTGGCATACGGGAGTGCAACTCACGAGACCACCGGATTTTCTCCATCTCTAACGATGTGTGGAAGAGACCTTAGGCTCCCCAGCAACCTCCTCTTTGGACAACCACCGGACACTCCTTCCTCGCCTGTCCAGTATCTAGATGATCTGCAGGCACGTTCGGAAGCCGTACATCGGTTCGCCAGAGAGAGAAACAACATCAGGACGGAGCGCATGAAGATCCGGTACTATGCCAAGGCCATGGACCGTTCATTCCAGGAAGGTGACAAACGTCGGAAAGGACTCTCCCCTAAGCTCCAGGCGAACTGGGAAGGGCCGTATGGGATCCTTAAGAAGATCAACGACGTCGTGGTGAGAATTCAACGGACACCTTCCTGTAAACCTAGAGTTGTACACTACAATAGGCTAGCCCCATATTATGGTAGAAGTCATTGAATGGCTTAAGGACTTCACTGCCCGGGACGTGCAGTCTTTAAGAAGGGGGAAATGTTGCACAAATTGTCTGTATATATTGTAAATAGTGACGTATTATTTCAAAATTCTATTGTAATTTATTTTTATCCTATTTTATTTAGTAATTAATAGCGATTATACAAGTTAGAAAAAGGTGGCAAAACACCTAAAGTAATCGAGAAGTGTCGAGATATTTCGTTTCCGATAAATTGGCTGGAAATTTCGAGAATGTCTCACGCGCTTGTATATAAAGGACTGGAGAACGGGAAAGTGGGCAGATTGACTTCGGAGTTCGTTGAAAGCTGATCGCTTTGTTTACCTATTGGAGTGAGCTTGTATAATCGCTGAATTCGAAGTTATTTTTGTTGAAGCTTGTGTTGAAGCTTGAGAGTAATTAAACTGTTGCCTGTGAATAAATTTTGTGAGTTTTCTGAAGAGAGAATAAATATTTTTATACCGTGAAAACTGTGCCATCATTGCCTCAGTGGAAAAATTCGTAACAATAGGGATGTTACATGTAGAATATTGGCAGCTTAAAGGTTGCAATATGACATTCGTGTTGGTGATGATAAATCGTTTACTTGAATTTACCTATATTGATAATCGATGAATATCGCCAATACGCCATCAGGACGTTCAGCAAACCAATGTTCATGTCTTTTTCCTGGAATATCCTGTGTATAATGGAACTAGTATTATTTTCTCGGTAACAGACAGCACTAGACTACTTAGTTCTTCTTGTGATGGACAAACAGTACTTTGGCCAAGTCCCTGCAAAATCAGGAAAAATAGAAATAGGGCCCTTCAACTTTGGACGAATTACTTTCCGCTGATTTGTTTTATTAGAAATAATTTTCTGAAAAAAGAAATAATTTTTATTTTGTTTGCATCAATTGTTGTTTTGTTAAAAAAAAGATTCGTAAGCTGAAAGTCCTGTAATTTTAAAATATCACCAACAGCTTTTGCTTTTCAAGAGTTAGAAAAAAAAAATCCAGCAATGAAAATTGTTATCAAATTGTCTAACATTAAATTTTCCTATCTGTTTTTAAATGTTTGTAAACACTGGGCTAAATTTGATACGAATCATCCGATCGGTGTCTAAACTGCTTCACTTTTCATGTCTCGGACGAGTGAATAGATAAAAGTGGGCCATTTTTCTCTTTGTCAAATGATTCAAAGTTTATGTCTTTGTGGACGTAAAAAAAGAAAATCACTGAGCAGCCTACTTAAAACAACGTTTTGTGTCAGAAATCCGACAACATTCCGTAATAATTGCCCTGTGTATCTTAAATCCAAACAAACCTCATCTGAATACATTCTCAAGATTCAACCGAACAGGACTTACAAAATCCAATCACTCTTAACTACGTCATTTGTTTCCCTTACTCATTTTATAAATCACAACATAACAGTTATTGAATGAGTTTCTAATCTTCGGAGAGTTTGGGGGAAAAAATAGCATCTCGTTTCTTATAACAGACTTCTATCAGGTTTTGAAACGCATACCTTCCGCAAAGAACCCACAGAAAGAAAAAAAAAAAAAAGAGAAAAAAATAATGAAATGTTCTGAAGAAGCGCTACCGGGCATCAGCAGGATGCGATTGATTGTCGTAGGAGGGGGGGAGTAGTGCGGCGGCCTCCCGGATTTGCCCTACATTGATAACTACGGAAGCGTGACCTTGGTGAAAGCACTCGTCTATCTAGTATAAGATGACGCGCGAAATCAACTGTGACTATTTTATAGTAGGCAAGACTCGATTTCGTGTGGAATGGCACGATGTGGTAGGGGGCTCTTGGATAGGGTGTACCTCTTCAGGCGAGATTCAAACCCTGTGACCCACCTTCTGTCGTCGTGTTCGATTGGGGATTTTTGTTTCCTTTTGTCCATTACGTGATAACATGGTTGCTAATATGTTCTGTTCGTTTTCTTTTTCACTCGAATTAGTTGCAGGTGCATTAAAAACCGGCTCCACGGTGGGAGTATATTAGATATTATATCTCAGTTTAGTCTGAAAAGTCTTCCATTCTCTTGGATTTTGGACCATTCGATTTTGACATACAAGAGGTCTCGGGGATCCTCGTCTGGAACTCTTAAGACATCTTTTTTCAAAGTGAGTTGGCGATGCGGGAGATTATGAGAGATGATCTCGAGTTGGTTGTCAGGTTTTCTTATTGGTTTTCCGATTGGAGTTGCAATTGCGAGGCAGTTTCGTTTTGAAAAACCTGACAGAAGGCGGTGGAACCCCATCCAACTTGTTTACGCCACTGCAGCTTCGTCTCCAAGCTGCCTTAGGTTTCGTTTAGGATACGAGCAGCGGAGCGGTCAGCGACTGCTGGCAGACCGAGGGAAAGATATGTAGAACTGTGGGGTTTGTTGTGGCTACGATGCGAGCGAATATGTTATTTTCCATTATATTTGTCGGTGTTCTATTATATTTGTCAATATTTGTGAAATGACAAATATAATGACTTTAAAAATAGTGTTTTTATTTTACAGTAATTCAACAAAGTTTTATTTGGAAATATAATTTGAAATGTTATTATTATTATTATTATTATTATTTTTTTTCAAAAACTTATATTTATGTGTAGTTTCGTGATAATCTCACCTCTGTAAAACAATTTTTGTTTTAGATACTTCGTCTTGTAGGTGATAATCACTCAAAACGAAGCGCTCAGCTAGTTCGTTGGATGAAGTCATGTTAGGAACTGATGATGCAAAATACCATCTTTGCTCTCATCGTTGCCAGGCCAACATGATAACAGAGGGGTTAGCAATCTGCCCTCGCATGCTAAAGGTACTGGGTTCAAATCCTGTGTTAGGCTTGAATGTTCGTTGTGATTCGGCATACACGTTAAGCTGTAGGTCCCGGCCTGATTAGCCGTTATTGTGCACAAAAATAGGTCGTTGAGCGTATAAACAAAACAAACTCATCGTAGCCAGAAACATCCCCCCCCCCCCCCGTTCTATCGCTCCCTTTGTCTGCCGCCAGTCGCTCGCCGCTCGTATCGCACCCGAGGCCTCACGGTTAAATGCACACGCGCGACTACATTGTCGGCCATCGAAATGATGAGAAACAGAAAACCCAAGCGAAGTAATCAAGGCTATCTGATATACATACTTACAACAATATTGATAAGACTCAAAGTTCTTCATTTTGAGTAAAAGAGAGTAACAGAATCATATAGACTGCATTTACTTGTGAAGCTGGTTGAACGGCACAAGATTGCTTACAAGCTGAATTCAAGTTAAAACTGACCCATGCCATTCAGCCAGATTCAAGTCCACGTAGTATGTGATTATGTACGCACTTTAACTCAAAAATGAATAAATTTGATTAGTATCACTTTTGCTGCAAGGATCGATATTTTAAACTAATTGTGGAGACAAGATTAAATTCTCTAGGGTGCTGAGTCCATGTGTACGTTTGAAATCGTAATTTTTTTTTTTTTTATGAGACCTTTTTAAATGCAAACATGTACTTTTTTTATGTATTTTTAGATCCAAAACGATGCTACAGAAAAAGATGCAACGATGAAACGATTTAGTTTCAGAAAAGTAAAAAAAATCTCAATAGTGAATGTCCGCATAATAATCATGAAAAATACAAGACTGTCCTTTGGATGAGGTTGTTTTTACATACACTATCTAGAATATTGGTGGTCTAAGGGATGAAGTAATTAAGGTTTAGGGAAGGACGTGGCATTGAGACATTGCTGCCTAACACTGACGTGTCGTGTAGCATAATGGCGACAGCTGCACGTTAAATCTGTCAAGGTCTCAATGTTCTCTCGTTAGTAAGGCGTGGATGGGAAAAGAGAGCCGCTAGCACAGGTGAAGGTGCTTCGTCATCTGACCAATCATAGAATTGGAAAGGCATAATTGTAAATGTTGTTGTTGTTACAACGTTACTTTGCACCAGAAAACTCAAAAATAACTAACCACCTAGACGGTCAAAAGACAGCATCGAATTCGGATGTCTATTACTAGAAATGATTCTTGTCTGTCTGCGCTTCTCAGCTCACTTACTACCATAGTCAATTTTTGCTCACACTGCAGTTGCAAGTATAAGTTTTGGATAGAATTCATACACTTACAATGCAAATATCGGAAAGATACTATCGAAAAATCTATACTTCTCATCTACTCCCATCTGTTGAGTTCCAACTAATATACCACTTTGAAAATTATCAAAATTTTCATACCTGACGAACTCTATAATTAGAAAAATAGCTCCATAGAATCTTTTGATGATGTTTACTCCTTTATACGTTCAGTGGCATACTTAAACAGTAACATCAGGGGATGTACATAAAATACGCCACACAAAATTTTAACTTTTTTGATCCATCCTCCATAATACAATTAGTCACGTTGCTGCTGCCCCACCCCACTAAAAAAAAAAAAAATTTAGCGTCCCTCTCCCTTTTATAAAATTTTAAAAATGCTTATTTATGTAGTTAGGAGTTTTAAAATTTACTTCGATGGTATATGGTTATTTATTGCATATTGTCTTCGATTAATGTGATTCTTGGTAATAAAATTTTGTAAATAAAATACTTTTTAACCTTTAAATTAAAAAAAAAAAAAAAAAAAAAAAAAATATTAAATTTTACCCGCTAAAGTGAAATTATTACGTCACACCAAACGAGTATACCCCTCCCCTTTCCATCTTTGACGTCATGTCACTCACATCGACTTATGTACAGTCAATACGCGATAACTTGAAGTCTCATAAGTCGAATATTTGTTTATCTCGAAGTTTTCATTAGATCCCAAGACAATTTAATGTAATAGAAATTAACTTCCGAGTGACTTCCGATTAGAGGTCAGAAATTTCGATCAAAATAAATATCGATACTATATCGTTGCATAGAAAAAAATATCGATAAAATATCGTTGCATCGAAACATTATTTTTTTTTTTTAATTTGATTTTAAATTTTGCCAGAAACGAAGTTTTTAGGGGCAAATTTCTACTTTTCATGAATTCATGCCAAAATTGCTTTAATAAATTAATTATAAAAATTATTTTTTATAAATAAATTATATTATCAATCAGAATGAATGTAATACATTTGGATGTCAATGCATAAATTCCCATTTATTTTTAAAGAAGAAATTTTGAAAAGTAGTTTACCGCATATTTTGCTGATAGAGATATTTTTAATATTTAAAATTAGATGCAAATTCCAGGCACACGTTGGCAACAGAAACGGCTCTATGTTAATGACTACTAATAAATGAGCTTATCTTTCCATTACATTACGTTTTCTTTTTGGTTAGGGTGCCTATTCAACTGCAATTGTAACTTAAGTCCAAACTTTAGTTTTGAAGTTTTTGAACAGGGAATAAAGAAAATCGAAAAAATACATGGGATTACAAAACGATCATGAAAACACTAGAAATGTTTGAAAATATCGATATATCGGTGATTTGTATCGATATTTAAAAAAAATATCAATAAAAATATCGTTACATCTATATATTGCCGATCTCTACTTCCGATAGCTCGAACTTCGGATAATTCGAAGAATTTGGCCAATCCCTTGAACTTCCGAGTTATCGCGATTTGACTGTATGTTTTCTTTAGATAGTGTGATATATATATTTGGATAAATTCATCTGTCCCAGATTTGTAATGCCTTCTTTATATAAATGGCATCACATTAAGGGCACTTAAATGAAATTAAAACCATCATTTTCCAAGGGCAAATCAGATAACTTTAAACAGACACATTTTTTTTTTTTAACTTTAAAGTCTTTAAAATTATGAGGGCAGTATACACGATAAAGAAACACAAACCTGAATCTACCAAAAAGCTCGAATCGAGTAAACAGAAGAAAAGTGTCCGGGCATTATTTCTGTGTTTTCGTGTGAAATTGGCCCCAGCGAAGTGTGTCACCTTATGAATGAGGAAGGTTCGACATTCCTGGCGGTTGACCCGGAAGAGTCACTAGGTGACACAGTGTCACTTTTTATATAAATAGCTGGCACTCACGCAGATGTGTTGGGTATATCTTCAAGGGAGAAGGGAAGAATTTGAAGAGGGGCCCAGAACATCTTTACAATGCTAGAACCTTGACCGAGTAGATTGATGTGGTCTCAGAGGCAGGACCCGAATTAGAAAACCGATTACTATAGGCTGGCGTTTGCCGCCACTACGCGGTCCGCGGGTCGGATTTGGCCAGCGACAGATTTTTCTGCGGTCTGCCGGCAGTACAGAAGATAAAAAAAAATATCAAATTTCACGGTATGGATTTTTTTTTTTTACGTAATTGTAATTTGTCCGAAATAGCAAATTGCATGAGTTTACTATGTAAAACAGTGTTCTCCACTAAGCACCCGAAGAAACTATAAGAAGAAACTATTAGCAAGATGGTTTTTATCAAGAATGATTACAGGAATAACTTATCCGATTCTCATTTGGACAATTTATCAAGATTGGCTGCAACAAATACAATGATAGACATCGACTCTATCCAGTGGCGGCTGGTGCAGGGGGGGCCCGGGCCACCTCACTTTTTTTTTGTCGTTTCCCTCTCTATCTCTCTCTCTCTTTTTTTTTTTTTTTTTTTTTTTTTTTTATATATAAATTTTGTAGTTATTAGTTAATATACTGATTTAACTGGTTTTTTAATCTTGAAACTGTTCACTTTCACTCAACTAATAAATATCCTTATGGATGGATATTTAAGTCGCCTGATCGAGCTTCTTTTTCTTTGCCCGTAGAAGAAACGGAATGGAAAAAAGACGGGGGGACTGATTTTCGCCACCTGCAATATCCTGCGAGTCTGTACCCCTTGTGTGGTTCTCAAATTACTAAATTCCCAAGTTTCGTGTTTTGACACGGTTTTCTGATCTATGAGTGGGAGGCAGGCTCGTAGCCAAGGGTTAGGATAAGGAGATCCCCAACCGAAATAAAAGTTAATCTCATTAGATCAAAGACCCAATATTAATGTTACGCATCGATATTTTTTATTTTGTTACTAGGCTCATAAAGTTTAATGCTGTAAGTCACACTAGAATTTATTGCTGAAAGAATGGATTTGAAATCCCCAACTACGATATCTTTATGCACATCTGTGTTTGAAAAAATAAGTTGAATGAAAATAAATAATTTATTTCACACAAAAAATAGGATGGTCTTGTGGAAAGAGAAAAGACCTCACTCTAAAGAAGAATCCTTTTGTTTCTGAAAACTGAAAGTGTTCTTTTGAAAGTAATTTCCAATGTAGCTGTAACTGACTATTCAAATTTTTCTACAAATCTGGTCGAAAAGAGTGAGTAAAATTTTTACATCAGATAGCATTGTGCAATCTTCCTCTTGATGAGATGCCAATTTGTTTTACTGTAATAGCGTTAGGATACCCCTTAAAATTTATTTGATATAAAAAATAACGCACGTAAATAAATTACCAAAATAAAAGCCTAATTCATAATTAAAAAAAAAAAAAAAAAAAAAAAAAAAAAACTTGAATAATTGTACTGTAGTATTATTGCAATTCCACAGAATATTATGAGAACCCACAATTCCGATTAAAACTCTAACTTGCCCTCTTCAAAGGATGTTAGTTTCCCTAGACTGTGCTTGGGGGAACAAAATGTCCCCCAACTTTGGACGATCTTGAATTTGAAACCTAAAGAGATAAGACAGAAAATTCTATAATGTGACGAGGGCCATTCCTTCCCTTTCACGTGACATCCTGTTTTTTTGTCATAACATGAGTTTCAAATTACCAAGACACCTCCTGGTCCTGGGATTTGCAAGGAAATGGTCAATTCTTACTTTGAACTTACTTTGTTTTAAATTTTACTCTTTATTTAGTAAAATGTATGAGTTAATAATAGGTTTTTGTTTTGATATCTACTCTTTGTCTCAAAAAATAACCGAGTATTTAAATTTCGTCCAAATAATCAGAACTGTTGATTTGTCCTACCTCTCCCACTGATATATGATATCGTATGGAATCATTAACGTAACTCTCCGATACGATTAATAGAAGAGTTTCTATAAAGACAACAAAACATTCCTTATAAAAATAAATGGTTTTACTAGAATTGGATTGAAACGACATTTATCCTTTTATTGGGTAGTAAAAATAAAAGAGAGGATATAATTTTAGAAAAAATTCTGTAATAAATAAGTAAATGTACAGTACTGAAAAAAATTTTGATTGAAGGATATTCCGTTGCAGTATAACTCTCCCTTAGCTCTTGCGCCAAAAAAATACACAACGAGATATATTTTACTATTCAAAGAATATCAAGTAATTCAATTAAAAACTGTTGAACTGGTCAATATAACAATACCTTCAATTTTGTTTGCAAAATTGTAAATATTGTACTTTCAAAGGTTTTGTCACATTTTATTAACTGTTATATAAACCAAATTTATTTTGCATGATTTACTAATTAAAATATCAGTGACTGAAATATTAGTAGCATTACTGATGACTTTAAAATATATATATATATATATATATATATATATATATATATATATATATATATATATATATATATATATATATATATATATATTTCAATTACTTTTAAAACTTATTTGCTGTTGTAAGCAAGCATTTTTTTAATAGTTTTTTGTCTTTCATGTATATGTGATTTGTATTTTAATTCTTAAATTCATGTAATATTCAACGAAATTTTTTTTCTGTGCATATGCTGCAGAATTTTTAATCGAGTTATTAGATTTGTATAGTTTGTAACTCGTAAATCTTTATTTTCTTTTTCTTTTGTACAGAATAGTGATTGAGCAATATCGGTTTTTACAGTTTCACATATGTTATGTAATTGGTATTTTGGTTAGTTGGTTTGTACGCTCAACGACCTATTTTTATGTCCAATGACAGCTAATCAGGCCGGGACCTATAGCTTAACGAAATTTGGTATTTTAATTTACTATTGTAATGTCAAACAGAATTTTAAAGCATTGCTTAACTCATTAAGAACTTTATAATTAGGTAGTTTCAAATTCCTACAGTGCTAGCTAAAAGTACTAAAAAAATCTGACCCTATCAGCTTTACTGTGCATAAAATGATGTGGGATGTTGAAAATATTGATAATTTATCTTACATTAAAATAATTTCAGCTTCAAAGTTGTTGAACTTAAACATTTCGCCCGATCAACATTTTAGCTCATTTTAAAATGTTCTTAAGTATTCTTAATCTAATAAAAATATTAAATATTTATAAAATTTTTTTATTTCATTTTTAATGCGATTAGGTTATATGAAGACAAAAGGTTATGCTCCATACGTCTGTACTTTTATCTGACTGTTCTTTTATCTTTGAATCCCGGAATATAATTAAGCCCCACCCCCTTTTCTCCAAGTAAAGTTGCAAACAATGTCCGCCTCTGTAAGCAATCTCACATAATCGCACTGCTATTGTTCGACCTCAAAAACTCCCCCCCCCCCCCGTATTTTTCGACCTTCTTGCAATTTTCGTAAAAAACAAAATCCTTATTTTAAGTTATATTGCTACATAGTTGCATGTTATAAGTTGCATCGCTCGATTGGTCATAGTATGAACATTGGATAGCGAATGAAATATTTCTTAATTTTGCTGAGCAATTATTCCCAGGATTGTTTTCTCATTTCTGGAAAAAGGTTTAGTTCTAATTTTAGAATTCCTTGAAACATTTCTTGCCTCATTTTTTTTTTTTTTTTTTTTTTTTTTAAATGGGTTTTGTAGGCAAAACAAATAAAAAGTCTACAGGCAGCCAATTGAAAGTAGAGTGAACTTTTGTCAAATACTATAAGCACATTTTTATATATAAAAGAAGAGGTAGGTTGTTTTCAGATTATCTGGCGCCGTCAGCAACACGAGGGCTATAATGCGCCGAAACATATTCGTCATTAGACAAGCCAACATACATTTACAAACACCCATGCCAACACGGGACTCGAACCCGCAACCTCGCGGTCTAGAAGCTAGCACGCTAACCACTATACCGTTTGGTCGGCTATAAAAGAAGAGATTGAAAGGAAACTTCTTATCTTTCTGGAGCATAAGCAGGGTTTTTTTTTTTAAGCAAATGACTTTGAAAAGATTTTCACAGTTAAGGACTAATATTCCTTACAGAGGTTTCTTTTTACTTGGAAAAAAAATTTGATCGTGCTTGCTAAATTTTCTAGTAGAAATAAAACATTTTGCATTTATTGCCAAAAAAAAAAAAAAAAAAATGTGCAAATGTTTCGTATTAATATTTTTAGGGACCTAAAAAAATACTTTTTCCCACTTTCTTAATATACTTTCTTAGAAGCTCAATATTCAAATTACAGAGTCTTTGTTACCTTTTTTTTTTTACTTATAAAGATACGTTTTTACACTTTAAATTACGTACTATGGTTCAATATATATATATATATATATATATATATATATATATATAACTTCGCAAACTCCAATTTTTTTCTTTCTTTTTTTTTTTCATCGGGCCCCCCCACTTTTCCTGCCCACGAGCCGCCACTGACTCTATCTCTAACATAAAATTAACTGACCGCCATCGTCTCACAATTGATATCGACTGAAACGGACTAATCTGGAAGTATAGTTTTAAATGCTTTTATTAAAAGTTAGGTCAAGTCCCATGGTCAAAATACAATAAAATAATTGCTTCTTTTTTAGTCTTTGATACGCTAATAATGAAATTTTTTTTTTTTAATTATTTGGGAAAAAAAAAAAAATCAAATATTAATTATAATTTTATCAAGATAAAAAAAATTAATAATTTTTTTTCAGTTTTCAAAATGCTATGTATTTCTAAATAGATAATAATTAAGGATACATATATTGGTTTATCTCCCAGCGAAAAGCTCCAATATAAAGTCATACGGCCCTCCTCTAAAAGTTAGTAGCGTACGCTGCTGTAGGCACAACGTAGAAGATGGTGCCCCCATTGTCGAGTGTCTGTGTTATTTAAATATTATATTAATGACAGTTAGATTACCATCTTTATTAAATTAATATCAAGATATTAATATATTTAATAACTATTGAGTTATTAAAACGTATTATCATGTTTTATGGAATTGATCAAGTGCACTGAACAGAATATCAATCAATTTTAATTTCTTCCATTATGACAAAGAAATAAGTATTTTATTTTGAAGAATTTTGGGGGGGGCCTAGGCATTAGTCTTATGGGAAATATAGCACTGCTCAGATGTATCCTACATACGTAAATTAAGAGTTTTCATAATACGTAAATTAAGAGTAATTCTTGTGGCAAATTATATTAAATATTGTAAATTTGCATTTTATAATTAAAAAAATTCCAGCTACAGTTAGGGTTACCGCTACGATGGGGAAGCTTGTGTACCGGTATTTTTTTTTTTTTTTTTTTTTAGCACTTTAACCATGCTCAAGGTATTATCCTACCCCTTATGGAGTGTGAAAGGAGGAAAGGGATGGTTTTTAAAAAAATCATGTAGCCAGTTACGTTACCTTCCTTTTGTTTCAAAGATTAAATGTTCAAAATTTAATCAAGAGCGGAATAAAATTGCATATTTTTTATAAAAAAAGCAAACCCACTTACTAAACCATGAGCACTCTTTTGCACTTACATAGATGAGGGATAAGAAAACTGTGAAAGGTACAAAAATGTTTGACTATTAGTTGGAAGGTAGGACATTTCTCGTGGCATAATAGCAATACAAGGGTTATGCTGCTGAGGGTTGTTTCAATTAAGCAAAATTTTGGGAAAACAACAAAAAATTATAACATTCCCTATAGATAGTCACCTAAAAGTGATAACATTATGCTTTCCCGTTTTTTAAAGCAATATTTTGTTATGTATATAAAGTGAATATCGAATAGGGGCTTTGGTTGTATTGTATTCAGATTATCTGGCGCCGTCAGCAACACGAGGGCTATAATGCGCCGAAACTTTCGTCATTAGACAAGCCAACATACATTTACAAACACCCATGCCTAACACGGGACTCGAACCCGCAACCTCGCGGTCCAGAAGCCAGCACGCTAACCACTACACCGTTTGGTCGGCATCGAATAGGGGCGTACTGGGACATAAAATCGGTCTGGGGATTTTAGACCTATGCCGGCCAAAATTTTCAGTGTAATTTTATAATTATTGTTTATGATAAAATAATTCCAATAATTAATTAAATAATTAATTTTAATAAATTAAATAGTTAATTAATATATTTTACTATTGCAATATTTATTTTTAATAATAAATTTCGATAATTAAATAGTTTTATTTATTAATTATAATTTTGATAATTGAGCTGTTTTAATAATTAGTTTAATTAAATCAAATTTTCTCTGTCTCGACAACTTATATCTCCTTTGATCGAGCTTGGTTTCCATAAACTATTTATATACTTATGCTTAAAATTTATAGAACAATTAAAAAGTCGTAATATATAATTCTCCAATTCTCAGTGCATCTATTTTCTAAATACAACATAATCTACTATAATGCGAAATTTGAAGCAATTTTTTTAACATGCGAACTATATCTCTGAAACTAAAGTAATAGTTAATTGTTTTGGTGGGAGTGATTGGGCTTTGAATGCATTGGTCTTTTTAAAGAAAAGCTATAGAGGGAAACTACTTATATTGGAAAAAAACTTTGAAAAAGACCAGCCCAATTTTTACACTGTCTGGCTCGATGATTGCTCTGGACAACATTGTGGTCAATTCTCCCCTCATATCGAACATAAGACTCCATACATATACGTACAAGACGCATATTCGAGCTCTGATTCCACGTGTCGACTTCGACACGAGAGTCCTCAAGTTCTTTTCATGTCAAGGTATGGGTGGTATGAATGAAAAAAGTGTTTTGGGATGGGCGTCTCAAGAAATAAGAAAACTTTTATTACAGAAAAATGAAAGCCATATCCAATACAAAGCGTCCGATTCGAATGGCCGTTATGCTTTCTGATTTCGTCTTCCCACTTTATAATATGTTGCCTTTCATTTTCCATAGGATTTTTTTCTAAAAAAGTGTACTTTGTATGGCGCTTTCAAAATACTAATATCATATTTTCTCCTATTTTTTTTAGCAAAAAAGAACATGAAAAGCCATTTTATGGTCTGCTAGCCGTTTTAAAATACTTTAACACTGCCTCATCATCCGTTACATTCGCAGAAGAAGCCTTTTACGCGCCTTGTTGGCGATGAATGGCGTCTTTATGTATGATATAACAATGGACAATTTTTGTCCCTATATGAGCAATAGGGGAAAAAAAATTACACTGCATGGTAAATTTTCCCCACACATGGCATTATCTGGTTATATTTTTATTAATTGGATTAGAAATGTGGCTACCACCAGGATGTGGCACGTACAATACAACTGGAACTTTCATATGAGTTCCTCTCTACACACCATGCATTTATTGCATAGTGTCCTCCGGCATTTTAAGAACAAAATTATGATTACTCTTGAGGTATTGTTGATATGAATTGTATAGAATAGTATTCAGACATTAGCAGCACGTTAAGATCAGAGAAAATATTTCACCACGCCCAAAACCGAGAAATTTTGTTGCCAAATAATTATTGATGACAAAGTTGCCAACGTGGTGACATTTGTGTTGTTAAATGTAAACCTAATGTTCATCTTTTCGGATGTGTAACCAAGTTTAAAACTATTCGTCATGGATGATAATTCAAAGGCAGATAGCTCACCTGGAAACGAAGATTTTTTTTACTACATCAGATGAATAAATTCAACGCATGGATAGTAAAATCCCCTATTTAAACACGAATGGCAGCTTTCGCCACTAAATTTTATATACGTGCAATCTTAGCTCTCTTTTTGTATAATTCTATTTCTCATGAAATTTTCGATTTAAGTTCATTAAATATTCTAAAAATATAATTTTTTTATTGAATTTTTTTTTTTTTAATTACAAATTTTTTGACTGGCAAATTATACAACATTTTCTCTAAATGAAAGTCTAATTTTGAGGTTATATTTATGTGTTTTTTATGTATGCCGATATTAGTTTTTGGCCCGAAAATGATTTTTTAGCAGACATTCGTTCAACATTAAAAGTTTTTTTTTTTTTTTTCTGGATAGATTTTATGGATAAACGAATTAAGCGCTCATTAAAAAGGCATTTGCATATTTGACATGCAATGCAACCCTGAATAAAAAATTTCTTTTCCAACCACATCTACTAATATGAAAGTTTATGCTAAAACTTAAACAACAATTCAACAATTTATTCTTCAAATTATATTTCCATTTATATAGAAATTGTGAGCACTCATTTTAAAGCAAATTTTACCAATTAAATTCTATTTTGGAGACAATATTAGGAGAATGAGGTTCACAAAAAAGTACTCTGCATTTAAAAGTCTTTTAATTTAAAAAAATTCTCTAAAAAGCCATTGATTTAAAAGACATTTCATGATAACGACAATGTAATGAGACGAGACGAAGTCAACAAAAATTCTTATCATTAAGCTTGTTACAATAATTAGTCTGTACTTTTCAAAAAAATATTTTTTTGGGGGATTTGATGGATATTTTTTTGAGAAAATTTATGAATAAATTACAGTCAAAAACCGTTAACACGAAGTCGATGGGGTCGCCGAAATTCTTCGCGTTAATCGAATTTCACGTTAAACAAATAAATTAATGTTAAGTTTTAAGTACGGAGAACTGCTTTTAATTCTCGTGAAACGGGATTTCCTGTTAAGCAATTTCGCGTTAACAGGATTTGACTATTTATATACGTTACGGCATTTTATTTTGGAACACTAGTTGGAATTTTAGATAATAAACACAGATTATGTTTGATAAAAAGGAGAATGAATTAAAATTATGCAAAAAATATGTACACACTTTTTATTTCTCCTTCTATGCAGCCCGCGGACCTGTGAAATAGGGAACGTAGATGTATGGGATACGGATAAATGCCACAGTAGTGGGAGAGTCTCACCTTTTAATCCAGATCCACATTGGTAGCATGAGACATTGTTATGTTGCTAGAGTTGACAACTACTCGGAGGTCATACTTTCAATACAAACTGTAGCAGAGTATTTTCTTTTCTGTGTATTTTCTAGAAAGTGACGTTTTTTATAGCTAATCAAACTCAAAGTGAAAAATTTTATTGAATTAAAATTTATTATTAAGTCTGGAAGCTTAAATTTAAATAAAAAAAATTAACTCCGATTATATTTTTTGCATTGGCAAAGCAATGTAATCTGAATTGTTTATCGGATATGTATTTGCAATTTGTATTCGATTAAAAATAATCTTAAGGGGAGGGGGGGGGGGTATACTGTTACCAGTTTCCTGCAGTGTCACGACAGGAATTATACTAAATAACAAAGTTAAATCATTTGAATAAATTGTTACGTTATATAAATTCATCCAATGATGTAACCAATGCTTAACGTGTTTATCATGATATGAATTTCATCGTTTTAATCAATGTTAAACTATGGGGGTGTGGAACATCGCACAACTTTCAATTACACTATAATACTGACGTGGATTTGTGCCATTTACCGTTTTTATATTTTCATAATTCATTTAAAAATGGCCAGTTTGGCGTTATTTTTTGCGATAATTCTTGTATGTGGGTCTAAAAAAAAAAAAAAAAAACCCTCCAAAATGGTGATTTTGAAAAAGCGAAACTGAGGGAAGAAGAAAAAACAATCGTTGATGAGGTATGCTCAAGGAAAGAGAACTCTGTGTTGAAAGAATTCGTGTTTCAACTTTTTACGCCATTAAAACATTTTTACGGGAATTTCGGAGATGGAGATCTTTAGAACACTTTAAGAAGCATTAACACAGCGATTTTGATCAAAATCGTTAGAGCCGTTTCTTAGCAATTACTGAAAAGCCCGATTTTTTCAATTGCAACTACCTTATGCGCATGCGCGATTTTGACGAAAACCTTAATGGTAGGTCCTTGTGCCATCACCAACCCGAACACTAAATTTGAACATCATAGTTCAATTTGTTCGGGAGTTATGCTGACCAGGTACACACAGACAGACATTTTTTCTAGATCGCTTTTTTGAAATCATTATGTTCCAAAAAGTGGAGTAATGCAAAATATGAAATAAGAAAAAAAAAGGGGAAAAAAAGATTTTTTTTATTTGACTGAATGCTATACTTCATTACCCTATGTATACATATGGACAATTGAAAGTAAAAATATAATGCGATGTGTGTTTATATATTTTATTCTCAAGTTTACATTTAATAGTTGATGTTGTATCTTCCTGACAAAATTGTCAATATTTTATTATCTCTTTCGAAATTTTAAATATTGATAAAAGGTAATAAAATCGTAAGGTATTGTAAATAATAATAAGCCGTGTTAAGAGGAGCCAGCACTTTACGTGAAAGATTGTTTAAAAAAAAAAATTAAAAATTTTTTTTTAATTTTTTTATTTCCTTGTATAAAACTTTTTCTTTTTGAATAAACTTTGTATAAATGTATTTTCTGTTCATTTAAACTAAACCTGATTTTTTATTTTCTCTTTCCAGAGGTCATCTATTCATATTTACACTGTTATGCTACGAGTTTCTTCGTAGCTGTACAAATATGGCAAGTAATGAAGGGACGAGATAACTCGTAGTAGGTGTCCTGGGCAAGTAAACTACCTACGAGATATCTCGTAGTTGGCCATCAACATGTTAATGCTCCTTGTGTATTGTGCTAGGTGTTGATTTACTCTGAATTTAATAAGGGTTACATGAATCAAAAACTTTAAACATCAAACCCCAGACCCTCACTGACCGACTTATCATCAATTCTCCCACTTTCCATAAAACCACTGAAATTTAGTACAAATGTCAACAAGGATAAACGTAGAAAAAGTAAGCTATTTAGATCTCTATAAACTAATTTTAAGCGGTCGGAAAAGGGTTAAAAGATTCCAAACAAGGAATATTTAAATGTCCCATTTCTAATGTGATCACAACTCCGAAATTTGGTACAAATGTCAACAAGGTCAATCACAAAGTAAGCTATTCCGATCTTGATAAACCATCTTCCAGATGCAATGGGACCAAGCGTTCGAATTGTTTTGGAGTTGTTTCTGTTTTTTGCAGGGGGAAATTCAACAATTGTGATTTTATTTCACTGCCCGTGATGGTTTTCTAAGGAATAAAATGCACTAAATATAGAAGTTCCACATACACATATAGCATGCAAAAGTAAAGAAGTGTGGCTTATCAAGACTTTTATTCATCCAAGTTCAAAGTCATGGAAAATAGTTGAAACACGCATGAATGACATTTGCTTGCGAAAATTTCGTATCGAAGGTGTATCATGATAAAAGTTCGTGTATTCTATTCAAACAGAATTTTATTAAATTGCTAAGTTGTTTGCTTTCAAGTCTTGACGTGGAGAGAAGGGGAGACGGGGGGGGGGGGGGTACATGCATATGCAAAGGGCATCCTTGCTCGGATAATTTGGCAGGCATGACGACATTTTTGACAGCAAAAATGCTAGTAAGTTTCTGATTTTGTTTAACCTTTAACTGCTGTGAGCGATCTGACAGACCGCGAGTAATTTTTTGAGGAATGCTTCCACCCCCTAAAATATCTAATCTTTGACTTTTATATTAATTTTTCTGATACTATGTTTCTTAAACTTTAAACTGATGTTTACCAATTTGTTTGACGCAGTATGGACCATGTGTTGCTCTTGCGCAAAAAACCTCAAACCACCTAACCATAGCAGTTAAAGGTTAACACTTTGATTGCCACGGAATTTTGGCACGATTGCGGTCTAAAGAGCCAATTTGATTTAACCTTTAACTGCTGTATGCGGTCTGACAGACCGCGAGACATTTTTTGTGGAATGCTTCCACCCACTAAAATATTTCAACTTTGACTTTTATATTAATTTTTCCGATACTTTGTTTCTTAAATTTTAAATTGATGTACACTAATTTCTTTGGTGCATTATGGACCACGTATTGCCCTAGCACCAAAATTATCAAACCGCCCAACCACAGCACTCGTCGACGCGTTGATAAGAGAAGAGATTGAATCAATGGTGTGAGTTGAATGCAACACATCATATGGTAGTCAACGTGTTGAGACAGTTTGAATAAGCACGAACCTTTGTGTAAATCTGCCGCTAGTCTATTAGGGCAGAAATACAAAAGTATTTTTTTAATCTAACAGTACACACTAATATTGATGAGAAGCAGGACCATCGCATCAATTGTTCTCACCATCTCGTTCATTTCGGCATAAGGAAAGGACTTGGAAAATTTCATTGCAGGCTAAAGACGATGAGTAATGTGAAAAGCGGTTTCCATTGTTGGATAAAATTCAGTTGCAGCTTTTTTGTTCTTTTTAGCGAACTTCTATGCGATTTTCAGTAAATGAGACAACTGAGAAGATTTTGATACAAAACGTTAGAGCCGTTGAAAAACTTTCATTTTTACAATGCATATATCTTCTGCGCATCCTTGAGGGCGCCTGGTGACTTGCCTCCCAAATATGTATATCTTAGCATGTTTTGTTATGAACTATTTTGTTCCTAACAATATATATATAAAAATTCGCAATATTTTGTCAATATCTACAGAAAAAATATCAAATAATGATTTAGACCACAAAATTGAATAAATATGTTGACACTTTTGGATCATATTGCTATGTAAAATAAGGTTTTCGAAAATAATTTTAAAAATCATTATAGAAGTAGGCACATTTGATAAACAATATGAAAAGAATCTACACTTATTTTATACCGCAGAAATATTGAGCAAGTATTTCAAATGGTAACAATAAAAGGTATTAATTTTTACAAATTTGAATTTAAGAAAAGAAGAGTTTTAAATTTTATTATTAATTTAGATTAGGTAAAAGAAGTACATTTGGAAAACATGACAAAGACGAAAATTTTGAGCAGACTTTTTCATATAAATATCAAAATTACGTTTTTTTTTCTAACGATAATTAATAATAATAAAATACTATAATTCATAAAAACAGAGTTTTTAATAAATCCTTTACATGCAGTGTCAATTTTTATATTCATTAACACAGAGCCGATATCAAAATCATTTCTATGAGCAAAATGCGCATCAAACTAAGTTTCAAAATTTATTTATTAAAAATGAACGTGAACTTATGGTTTCACATCCAAACATTGATTTATTCTGATGAAAGTAATTTTATTATTTATTAGTTGCAAACAATTTTGGTAACAGGAAAAGAGTTTTTAACAATGACCGGTTCAATGCCATTTTAACGTGATTAGATGACGGCTGGTTGGTTGGTTGTTTTCAGATTATCTGGGGCCGTCAGCAACACGAGGGCTATAATGCGCCGAAACATTCGTCATTAGACAAGCCAACATACATTTACAAACACCCATGACTAACACGGGACTCGAACCCGCAACCTCGCGATCTAGAGGCTAGCACGCTAACCACTATACCGTTTGGTCGGCAAATTAGATGACGGCAAGTTGGTTTATTAGTATTCCGTAAAAGCGACCTTTTAGTGACAGTAACAGCCCCGAAATTTGATAGAATGGATTGTCATCGACATAGAACTTATCTGCAAAGTTTTAGCCCGACTGGATGACGGCAAGGGGGTTAATTAGGCCCCTGCAGATTCCGCCGCAATCTACACACACAAATTTGAAGTGTACATAAAGGATTAAAAAAAAAAAAGGTTTCTTAATCCAAATGCTTCTTTATTTAACTTTCTTTCAGTTATGAAGAATGGCAAACAGCGAAATAATACATTTTTTTAGATTTCACTTTAAAATTCCTTTCAAAATATTTTAAAAGAACATCTAAACAGGGATGTGATACGCTTCATTGAAAACGGACCTCATTGCGTCAGGAAACCTATCGCTTCCAAAACAAACACGCGAGAATTACTCATTTATGAATTCACGCAGAATGAAAGAAGGCTACACGAAGAGGTCATTGTCCTCTCTTGAATTCGTAAACAACTTAAGGCTGACCAGACGACCTGAGACGGGCTTCAAAAACGGGCCTAACGCGCAAATCAAATCGAATTGGTCATTCATTCAAGGGATAAGGTTGCATTGTATATTTTGAAGTAAACATGCGAGGTGGATAGTTGATCTCTTTATTTGAGTGCGGAAGTAAACATTTTTTTCCCCTTTCTATTCAGTTGAATATCAATCGAGTTCAAACTTGAAAAAGATATGTACCATATCACGTACCACACTTTCTTTAATTTTATTTGACAGTGGATACCTGCAATTTGTGCTTTGAGGCAAGCATGTCTGGTTTTTTTAGGGGGTGAGGGGTCACCAATAAAAGAAAGGTAAGGAAAGAGAAGACAAAAACACAACAAAGCACGTGGATTAAAGAAAAACGCGTGAGAGTAAAATAACGCAACCATCTGAATTATGGTTGGTTAGTTGTTTTCAGATTATCTGGCGCCGTCAGCAACACGAGGGCTATAATGCGCCGAAATATTCGTTATTAGACAAGCCAACATACATTTACAAACACCCATGCCTAACACGGGACTCGAACCCGCAACCTCGCGGTCTAGAAGCTAGCACGCTAATCACTATACCGTTTGGTTGGCCCATCTGAATTATGAAACACTCAGCTCTGAAGACTGACTTCAGACTGACTGCAGAGCTGAGTGTTTCATAATTCAGATGGGCCAACCAAACGGTATAGTGATTAGCGTGCTAGCTTCTAGACCGCGAGGTTGCGGGTTCGAGTCCCGTGTTAGGCATGGGTGTTTGTAAATGTATGTTGGTTTGTTAAATGACGAAATGTTTCGGCGCATTATAGCCCTTGTGTTGCTGACGGCGCCAGATAATCTGAATACAACCTACCAACCAGACTGACTGCGCAAATTGCACTGTTACTAAATTCAGAAATTAAACTAAGAATGCATAGTCTATGTACGCAAATGTCTGTACTTAATTTCTACAGGTGTTCAGTACTCATGAACACTTTCTAATGATATACAAGTACCATCATTTGAACATAATTGTCAAATTCGTCGCATTTTAAAAAAAAAAAAAATTTATAAAAAACTTTAATTTGATTAATTTTTTCATCAACCTTAACAGTGGGAGGTTTTAGACTTGAAATGACGCCAAATTGTACTCGCTTGTGATCTGGAAGTGATGTGCCATACTAGAAGCACGTGTAGAAGCAGCTTTTTAGTGACAGTGATAATCTAACTTTGTTAGTTTGTTGTTACATTTACTTATAATTCCCAACAAATATTATCCAACAAGAAGGAGTTTTTAATATATGGAATTTATACATCTAGCTTAGACAGTTTGAACTTCTTAAAGCTTATAAAAATCTTACACGCTTGTAAACAAGGTACAATTAGTAGAAATTACAAAAATTTTGCTTAAAATAAAACGCGCAAATAAATGTTTTTATTTTAAAGTCATATTTTAGCAGTGCAATTTTTTAAAAACGTATTAAAATAGAATCTAAAATCGATTTTACCTCCATATTGAATTATATGAAAAAAAAAACAAAAAAAAAATAACAAAAAAAAAATAACAATTTAGCTTATTGTTTCAGGCTAACAAGATATCCAAATTCCCACCGCCTAGACTTCCCACTGCCAAGCTGTTGAGTGATCCACCACAAACAGCTTTTAGCTGGCGAGAGAGAGACGAGCTTAGCTGGCTGTTAGAAGCTGTATAAGCAGTGGAGGGTGGTAATTCAAAAGGAAAATATCAACCAAATCACACGTTGCACCAGTTTCATGGATCCAAAAGCTTTGCATCATTTGTTGCAACGACTGCACTGTTCGAACATGTTAAGATTAATGCCAAAATTTTATTTTCAAGTAGGGATTGCTGATCAAATTTTAATCGAGAGCAAAAACAACGTAAATAAACTATAATATGTTGTACAAGAATAATAAATTATTGTAACATACCTAGATCTCGGAACATGGCAGCGTTCCATTCCGTCAAATACCCCAACACACCAAACCATTCCCACGGCCTGGACTTCTCACTGCCAAGCTGTTGAGTAATCCACCACAAACAGCTTAGCTGGCTTTTAGAAGCTGTATAAGCGGTGGAGGGTGGTAATTCAAAGTAAAAATATCAACCAAATCACATGTTGCACTAGTATGATGGACCCAAAAGCTCTATATCCTTTATTGCAACGACCGCACTGTTCGATTGGTTGGTTGTTTTCATATTATCTGGCGCCGTCAGCAACACGAGGGCTATAATGCGCCGAAACATTCGTCATTAGACAAGCCAACATACATTTACAAACACCCATGCCTAACACGGGACTCGAACCCGCAACCTCGCGGTCTAGAAGCTAGCAAGCTAACCACTATACTGTTTGGTCGGCTACCGCACTATTCGAACATATTGAGATTGATGCCAAACTAAGGATTGCTGATCAAAATTTGAACAAGTGCAAAACAACATAAACAAACTATAATATTTCTTATAAGGATGATAAATTATTGAACCTTACCTATGTTTCTGAACCTGGCTGCGTTTCATTCCGTCAAAAACCCCAAAACTACAAATAAAGGATATTCGTTATCCTGTCACGAGCATATCGCTCTGTCGAAGTGAATGCATACGGCTTCACAATATATGCTTTATTAGGGGTTGAACACTCAGCATTGAAAGCAGCTAAAATTTACAGTTCTAACTAGAGGTGTGGAACATCGCAACTTTCGATTACATTATAATACTGGTCACTGCATTGAAATTTGATATTACCGTTTAAGAAAAACACCCTAAGTTGGCGATATTGGAGATGTTATTGGATCGACATTACATTGTCCTTTTTTGTACGCGAAACAGAAAAATATCAATCATTGATGGGCGATGCCCAAGGACAGAGAGCACTGTGTTAAAAGCACTCGTTTTTCAACTTTTTACGCTTTTACAGCATTTCTACTAGAATTTTGAAGGTGGGAACGATTAGTACACCTTAACAGGCATTAGCAAAGAAATTTTAATTAAAATCAATTGGAGCCGTTTTTTAGCAATTGCTGAAAAACATGATTTTTTCATGATTTAAGCTTTATGCATTTGCTGGATTTTAATGAGAATTATGCTAACCATGTATACACAGACACAAAGACACACAGGCAGATATTTAATCTAGATTTTTTTTTTTTAATCTGGGTGCAGGGAGGGGGGAACGATTTTTTTTCTTTTTTTTGACTGTATGCTATAATTTCATTACCTAATGTAAAGATATGGTAATTGAAAATAAAAATTACCAAAATTTGTGGACACACGAAGACAAAACCTTTAAAATCTGAAAGTGTGAATGAAAGGGTGTGAATAAAATAAAGTGTAGAAAAATGTGAATGAAAGGGCTTCAGCCTTTTACGATTCTTCTTTTTCCCCAATACGGATGAAGCTAAAGACTAAATAACTGTGCTAAATTCTTTAAGACAATGTTCATTTTGTTTGTACGAATGCTGCTACAAAGCTGTGTAAACAATTTTTTTTAAATATTTGGTTATTTTTTGTAAAAAAAGTTACGAAAAACTCTAGAAAGTGAAAATTTTCTGGAGTTTTTCTTAAATTTTTTAAACACCCAGATTTCAAAAAAATTGTCTAGAAAAAATGTGTGTCTGTGTGTACGAGGTCAACACAATTCTCGAACAAATTGACCTAAGATGTTCAAATTTTACAAAAAAATTTCCTTTCTTAAGAAGTGTTTTCGAATGTCAGATTGGCAAGTTATTAAGATAATGCACTCTAAAATGTTCGAACTCAATGTATACCCTTTTTCGGAATATTGAGAGAATTTCAGAAATTTTTTGCTTGTAAATTTCGGTTCGATTCGGGTTCCATAAAAACTAGCAGGCAAGCCTACTGCATCCAAAGTCTAATTTTATTTCATCTCGAAAGAGATCACAATAAATCATGCATTGTGCACAACAAACTTAACGATGCTCCCCTTTGGCGTTTCTATTTTAAACGATCGATTCATTCCTATCGAATAATAACGACCCGTTTGATTGTAATTATAAGTTTCGATTCAGACCCATCTAGGCAATGCATTCCAATTATCTTAAGAGGTTAATTTCTATTATTTTGAATATGAGCTTTACTGCTTACTCCAGGCTAAATAAGTAGCTCTTCTTTCTTAAGTACCCTTGATAAGTAAGTTGATAAAAGACTAGTAATCTTTTCATGATAACTACATAGAACGCTTCTTAACCAGTCTTCCGCTTAACCGGATCCCGAATTTTTTAAAGTGTGATACGTAAACAACAGTTATTAGAACCGAGATATTCCAGAGATCCAACAGGACGTTAATAATACTGTTGCGTGGATGGGTAAGACTTGAAGCCAAAGCAGATAAAAACTTGAAGAAATTTATTCCGATGTAACTCTTTGCAGATTCTTTTACAACTTCAGAACTTCCCATTCTAATAGATTCAATACAGCTCTTTAGCTCTTTACACAACAGTGGAACTCAAACAGCAGTTAAAAACTAGATACACAACTGCTAAGATCGACGCAAAAGACAATGCAATACAGTTCACTTTCGGAACTTTCTGAATGCTCGCTGAGAGACAACTAACTCAGTAACTCAACTCACTCGATCCCCCTCTCTCTCGGTCTTATATAGGGAGGCGAATCTCCGCGAAACTTCTAGAGATAGAAATTTGGAGAATTTTCCAGATCACAGTCAAAATGCCCTGTACAGGTGCATGGGGACCGAAAATGTCGCCAAATGGTCGCCACTAAAATTAGTCGCCAACTTGGCTTTATCACGCCAACTTGGCGGGATTGCCATTAACCATAATGTTAAATGGCCTTCTCCTTGTTTAATTCGTTTTCCAGCATCATCTCTGTAAAACTCGTTTTTAAGCATTAAAGAGACGCATCGCAGGAAAGCGAAGTAAAGACAACTCTTGCACTGCCTTATGCGAAATGTACATAAATTTTCCTTTTTTACATAATTAAGGCGTCTTCTCACTTTAGGCACCTCGAAAATAGGCTATTTTCGCGATTTTTTTTTCGAGGATTTTTGCACACAATTATGGGATAAAATGGATCCTATAAAATAAACACATCTTTCAAGTACAAGAATTTTTTTTTTTTTTTTTTTTTTTTTTTGAACAATTATTATAATAAAACAGTAGCATCGAAAAACCCGTGTAGAAATGTAATGTTCGTGGCTTGTTGATGAAATTTCGGAAACTATCCGGCCGATTGTCATGAAATTTGAATGACATATTCTTCATAGTTATGGCTATAGCGCATATCATCAGATTTTTGATATTCGCAAAAATAACAAAATGGCGCACGTTTTTCAAAAAAGTAAAAAAAAAAAAAAAACGCTTTTTTTTGCAGTTTTTTGTAAAAAAAAATACTTCAAATCAAAATTTCAAAAATCTGATGATATGCGCTATAGCCATAACTATGAAGAATATGTCATTCAAATTTCATGACAATCGACCGGATAGTTTCCGAAATTTCATCAACAAGCCACGAACATTACATTTCTACACGGGTTTTTCGATGCTACTGTTTTATTATAATAATTATTCAAAAAAATAAAAAAATAAATTTTTCTTGTACTTGAAAGATGTGTTTATTATATAGGATCCATTTTATCCCATAATTGTTTGCAAAAATCCTCGAAAAAAAATCGCGAAAATAGCCTATTTTCGAGGTGCCTAAAGTGAGAAGACGCCTTAATACTACGAAATATTTACAAATATACAGAAATTCGTAACAATACTTTCAGGTGATCTGTATAATTTCCTTTGTGTTCATTGGCTGTAGCTTACCTTAACGGTTTTGCCAAAATACCAATCCGTCTTTCGAAACAGTCAGTTGTGAAATAATATAACCAGTCGCCACTTCTGGAGCAGCTGCATTTTCCCTAATTTTTAACGAAATAAATGGATCGCGACCCTGGTTTCCTACACTAAGAAGTGTATTGAGTATCTTATTTTGTCAATAAAGTTCATGGATCCCTTGGAGCCTATTACCAATGAAACCCATTTTTTTTTCTTCATAGAAGGGGCTTATTCACTTCGTATAGAAACTTGCACTTTTTCTTTCTGATTATTGAATTCGGTCAAAATCTTGAGAAATTTCGCATAAATATATAAAGCATGACACCTAATAGAAAAACTAGGGGAGTGGAACATCGCACAACTTTTAATTACTATTATACTGACGTGGATTGGTGTTATTTACTGTTTTTATATTTTCTTTACTCATTTAAAAAAAAAAATTGGCAGTCAGGTGATATTTTGACGATAATTCTTTTATGGAACTCATAGAGTTTTGATTCTTTCAATAAATAATGAAAAAACTTCAAAAAAAACTAAAAAAAAAAAAAAAAAAAAAAAACTTATCTACATGGCATAAGGTGCTTGCTCTCCTGTTTTTTTTTTTTTTTTTTTTTTTCAATTGATGGAGGTGGTTTTGAAGCCACATGTTTCAAGTAGAACTTTCTTTTTAACATCATTATTTGAAGAACGCAGAAGACAGCTTTAACACAATGGGTTTTTATTTTTGTTCTCAAAACATTCGCTTACAATGTATATAGAACGCATAAATACTTAAGGTTTGATAAAGAAAACCAGATTAGAAAAAGAAATTTGAATCTGACCTATTCTTGCTGCTTTCAAAGTTCCATTATCATTCTGTGAATTTTTTGGACTATCGTCATCGACTGTTTCATCTCGGTTTTGATCGCTGAAACTGATATTTCGGAACGAATAAAATTAAATACAAATTAACCCCAAAAAATCATAAAAAAGTCTTTATTATAAATCCTTTATATGCAATGCTATTTTTATGTGTAATTTCAACTAGCTTAAGTCATATTGAGTCCACATCGAGTTTTCTCAGTGTTTGACCACTACGAAGAAAACCATATATTCCGTGCCATGGACTAGCCCTCACCCCCTACCCCGAAAACTAGATAAAATGTGTTGTGATAGGCAGCGAGTCTATCTGTAAAATTTCAACTCGTTTAGTTGGTTGGTTGATTTGTACGCTTAACGACCTATTTTTTAGGACAATTACGGATTATCAGGCCGAGACATACAGCTTGACGTGGATTCCGAATCACAACAAACACCCATGCCTAACACCAGGATTCGAACCCGGCACCTTTGACATGCGAGGTCAAAGCACTAACCACACAGCCGTCAGGTGGGCTTCAACTCGTTTCTGTCCAGATTCAGCTCCACTGGATGACGTCAAGTGTGTTAGGTTAGCCTTTCGAAGGGGTAATAGTAAAATGTGTAAAAGCAACCTTTTAGAGACAGATACAAATATTGATAGAATGCATTCGCGTTATTTCTTATCTATTGAAAAAAAGGGACGAAATATTTTGAGAGCGTCATAAACTGAGAGTTTAAGTTTTATTCAAAAATTAATTCACTAATTAACATTCTACTCGTTATAATTAGCATATTTTTGAATAGTGATTATTCGAGTTTTTTGGGCCAAGTAAAGAACTCATGGTTAAAAATTGTTCGTAATATCATTCTTAATGTTATGAACCTCCATCTAGTTTCTAGAACATATTGTTGCGTGGATGGGTACGAAAGATTTGAAGCCAAAGCAGATCAAAACTTGCAGAAATTTATTCCGATAGAACTCTTCACAGATTCCTTTACAACTCCAGAACTTATCGTTCTAGTAGACTCAATACAACTCTATAAACAACAATAGAGCACAAAACAGCAGTTAAACTTGACACACAACTGCTAAATCGCCGCAAAAGACAATGCAATACACTTCGCTTTAGAACTACTCTGAATGCTCACTGAGACTCAGTATCTCAACTAACTCAGTAATTTCAGTCAACTAACCGACTCAACTATACTAAACTCCAACTTAACTTGACATCACTATTCACTAGACGGTAGATCGTCACAGTGCTTATAGGTATTTAATCCATTTTGGCGGCGTGAAAGCATAATGTTCGCCAAACCGCAACCCTGTAGAGAGCAAAAGGCTATAAGGTTTGGCAAGAATTACGTCTTCACTCCGCTAAAATGGATTAACTGCCTATGAGCACTGTGAAGATCTATCGTCTAGTGATGTCAAGTTAAGTTGGAGTTTAGTATAGCTCCAATAACTCGATTAACTAACCCAACTCACGGCCGGCCTTATATAGGAGTCAAACCTTCTTGAAACTTCTAGAGGTAGATATTTGGAGAACTTTCCAGATCGTAGTCGAAAAATCCTATACATGTACATGGGGACCGAAAATGTTGCCAAATGGTCGCCAAAACCGTAGCCAACTTGGCTCTATCTCGCCAATTTGGCGAGATTGCCATTACCAAAATGTTAAATGCTCTGCTCCTTGTAAAACTCGCTTCCCAGCGTTATCTCTGCAAAACTCGTAATCCAGCATTAATAGACACACTGCAGGAAAGCGAAGACAAACGAACTCAATCACTGCCTTATGCGAAATGTACATAAATTTTCCTATTTACATAATCACTACTACGAAATATTTACAGAAATTCGTAACAATATAGTTTTTTTAATAGAATATTTTTAACATTGAAAGCTGAAAAATCGCAATCGTTCTTAAAACTTTTGCATTTAAATATCTAGCAAAATTTCTTTTCTTTTCTAACCAATTTGACTTAGGTTGAAAACATGTAATAGTCAATTCAGATTTGAATTCTCAAATCATTTTCCAAAGATACTATATCAAAAATTTCACGTGCCTAAAACATGATTTTTTAGATAATGAGTTTAATATTCAAATTTATTTTCAGAACAAAATAGTATACTTTAAACTAATAAAATAACTCTCTAGTCTTCACACGATACCATTACCTTGCAAAAATTCAATCTAGAGATTATTTTAATAGTTTTATGGTATACTATAATCTATGAAAACTATAATCTCAAATCAAAGTTTCGTTTCAAATGGTACAAAATAATAACATTTATTACATAACATTATAAAATAAGAACAATTAGTCAAATCATTCTGTATAGTTTTGTTTAAAAAAAACCACGTTATTTCTCGTTTTTCCTGTAAATGTAAACTCTTGTTTACTTTTAGCAATACTGCTTTGATGAGCAATTGCATGAGACGTATTTGGTAAAAAAAGATAAAGGTTTTCATGTAGATTCCGGGAGACCTAAATGTTTTAAGACAGATATAATTTCTTATTACTGTTAATTAGTGTTCTAAACTTTATATTTTTAAACTTGAAAACTAAAATTTAAAACCAAATATTTAAGATAGGGGAAAAAAATAAAATAATCAAACTTTAGGTCTATTCCAAGAGACCTAAATATTTTTCAATAGAAGGAAACAAAAGATTTTGGTAAATATGTGACCACTAGGGGGCTTCGCCCCCTGCTCGCTAACGCTCGCCAACCCCCAAAAACCTCGCTGCGCTCGGATTGAGCGGCTTTGCCGCTCGAATTTGTGGTTAAAACATCTTGCTGCGCTCGAATAGGTTTGCCAGCCATAAAAAATGAAACCAAATTTTATAACTTTAATGTAAGGCCTAATAGAGAAAACACCCAAATTGCAAATTTCATAATAGAAAGTTAAATATACTATCCGCCAACATTCTGATTTAAAACTTCATTAGTTATGCCCTTACATTGAAGTCCCAATATCTTTTATTTATTCTGATAAGTCGCCCCGTTAGAGAACGACGTCCAACGCGAGGCATTTTCTGGATAGAAATACTTCAAAATAATAATTACTCTAATACAAAAATGCTTCAGAAAAACAGAAAAAATCTACTTTGAAACGAAGAGTTTAAAAAGAGCTTTAAAATTAGCAACTGGTTTGTTGTTTACATACGTAAGGATAGCTTTAAAATTAGTAACGGTTGGTTGGTTGGTGGGTTGAACCCCCGAGCAGCGGGTTTGTTTACTTAAGGATGTTGCCATTCTTATATTCAAAATCATTGAGGCTTTGTAGTAGCTTAATGATGAAAAATATTGAAATTTAACTAATTAATAAAGTGTTAATAAATTATTTTGGCACGTTTTGGCAAATCTACAGCTTATTTCCTTTAAAATGACACCTTGATCATTGAAATTGGTTGAGTAGTTTAGGCGGACGGACTAACCCCAAAAAACGTATTGCCTATTAAATATATAGATAGTAGCATGACATTTTTATTAACATGAAATTTCGAATTTCCAATTATTTTTTTTTCCATGATACACTCTAATGGATCTGACTCGTGCATCAGACGTTATAAAAGCATATTTGACCTTATAAAAATAATTATTACTTTCAATTAACCATATGTATACATAGGGTAATGCAAGTATAGAATTCGGTAAAAAAAAAAAAAAAAAATCGTTTTTTTTTTTTTTTTTTTTTTTTTTTTGTTGCATTTCTCCATGTTTTGGAACAACCTATTGGTTGAATATGATGATATGATGATAACCAAAAAAGTTATCTAGAAAATATGTCTGTCTGTGTGTAAGTGTTCAGCATTACTCCCGAACAAATTGAACTACGGTGTTAATATTTAGTGTGCGGTTTGGTTATGGCCATGGGACTTACCATTAAAGTTTTCATCAAAATTGCACTGGGCTTAAGGTAGCTGCCATTGAAAAAATCATATTTTCCAGTAATTGCTAAAAAACGGCTTTTAACTATTGTGATCAAAATCGCTGTGGTAATGCCTTTTAAAGTGTTCTAAACATCCCCACCTCCGAAATTCCTGTAAAAATGTGATAAAAGCGTAAAAAGTTGAAAAACGAGTGCCTTTAACACAGTTCTCTGCTCTTAGGCATCGCCTATCAACGAGTGATTTTCTTGCCTTCTCCACTCAAAAAATGACAGTGTGTCTATCGAATACAAGCACCAATTTTGTCATCTTGACATGATAAGTTATTTTTCTAGAAAAAAATACACTTGAGGTTTTTTTTTTTGGGGGGGGGGGGGTGATATACATGAGGTCTAATCCTTTTTGTAAATTACGTAAGATCGGATTTTAAATAATTCACAATGTAAGAAACTGTTCATTTTTTAATCGCTCACTTTGAAAGTTGACTCAAACATTTTGTGGTCAAATAGAAGACTGCTTTAGCACTTTCAAATATGAACCTGCTTACAGTTTGGGCGTAATATTTCACAAGTTTTTTTTTTTTTTTTCTTAAACTAAAGAGCCAAATTTAAAGGAAAATGTTAGAAAAAACGTCGAGATTTTTTTAAAATATTTAATGTATATTTAAAGAAATACAGAAAAAAAAACGATATAGAAAAAATTATTTAAAGAAAAGAATGTATTGTGATTGCAAAATAGAGCGGGGCTTGAAAATATGAATTGTACACAATCTTTTGCTCATTTCTGTCCTTTTAAAACAAATTTTCGAAGGCAAAGCGTCATATTTTATGTCTTCCGCTTCATTTTATGAAAAGAACAAACAAGTCTTCCTAACGCGATTGAACGAAGTTCGGTGTGTTTGTGTTCTTCAAAAATGATTACTTCCGTTTTAAATTTGGCGGTAATCATCCATTTCATGAACAAATCTGTTTCTTAAATCTGAAGTATTGAAAAAAGAACTTTTCCAATCTAGTACGGCATGTTTCGAGAATTGATTCACCCGTGATCCGTGAAAAATGGCAAAAGAAAGTGTTCACAAGCACAAATTCCTAACAAAATTGTATAAATGATCTAGTAGTTAGTTGACTGTGGCCTATGCATAATCACCATTCGATTAATTTTAAAGTTAAAAGGGCTTTTTTCATTTTCCCATACCTTAACATAAAGTAATAAAAAAAATTGTTTTTGGTAAAAACAAATTTTTCGATTTTTTTTTTTTTTTTTTGTATTTCTTTACATTTTGAAACATCATGACTTCAAGAAAGTGGCCTAGGAAAAATGTCTCTGATGTGTGTATGTAGTCAGTGTTACTCCCGACGAATTGACATACGATATTCAAATTTGGTGTAGCCATGGAACCTGCCATTAAGGTTTTCGTCAATATTGCGCATGCGCATAAGGTAGTTATCATTGAAAAGTAATTGCCAGTAATTTCTAAAAAACGGCTCTAACAATTTTATTCAAAATCGTTGTGGTTATGCCTTTTAAGGTGTTCCAAACATCCCCACCTCCGAAAATCCCTTAAAAATGCTTTAATGGCGTAAAAAGTTGAAAAACGAATGCCTTTAACACAGAGTTCTCTTTACTTGAACATAGCTTCGTTTTTTCTCCTCTTCTCAGTTTGATTTATAAAAAAGGATAATATTTCAATTATCGTAAAAAATATCGCAAACTGGCCATTTTTTCTAAACGAATGATGGAAATATAAAAACGGTAAATGACACAAATCCACATCAGTAATATAGTGTAATTGAAAGTTGTGTGATGTTCTACACCCCTAGTTTTTACATATAATTTTGCTAACAACTATTATTTTATAAGACAAAAACATAACAACTAGAATCATCAT